>OV702292.1:479248614-480498614 GCA_916181665.1 Avena sativa | reverse complement strand
GTCTTCGACTTCCTGTGGATGGATGCGGCTGCCCCGGAGACAATCGCCCAGCTAGCCGCGAAGGTCGTGGAGGTGCCGGCTACGATCGATCGGCTACGAGACTTGGTGGCACGAGCTGGAGCGGAGATGGCCCTGGCGTTGATGCTGTTCTGGTACAAGGACGCATGCGTCGGGAAGATCGACCGTGGCTTCTGCGCTGGTGCCGACCTTGCCGCCATCCGCCAGGCTCACCCCAAACTCCGTGGCTCCGCCATCAAGATCACCCGGCTATGCCGACATTGACGAGGTACTCACCGACTCGGAGTCCACCGGGACACCGAATACGAAGGTCGAGCCAACGCCGCAGCCGGAGGGTGGAGATGCCAGAGTCGGAAGTTCCAGTGCGCCTCCTCCGCCTCCTGAAGCCACTACCGACTAGGATCAGCCTGACGGCAAGGGCCCTGCTACCTAGATTTAATCCATGGAATGCCAGGTGGAATTGTAATGACTTCCTTTGTTGAACTTGTCACTTGTGCCGTGGGAGCTTTGACTCCCCTTATCTTAATATGCTCTTTGCTTGTTCCCATCTTTTCCTTGTGATCTTGTGCATTTTGAAGCTTTTCTCTTTTGCCGGTTACAATCATCTGACTATCCTTGTCCGGCTAAACTCCTTTAGCCGGATGACTTCCAACTCTAGTGGGGGCGCGCCAGTGCACCCACTAGGTGTAGCCCCCGAGATTCATAGTTCTTGGCGAAGAGAAGGACTTCGAATCTTCTCCACTTTTCCTGCCCTTGCCCTCACCTGGGCCCAAATAGCTGGCTAAACTCTTTTAGCCGGTCGGAACTACATGATTCCACTAGGGGCACGTGAGCGCACCCAGTGGGTGTAGCCCCCGAGATTCGGAGCGCTTGATCAAGGCAAGGACTTCGAATCTTCTCTCCTTTTGATGATCGACTCGTTGTAGTCATACAAAACAAACACATATATAGGTTCGTTGTTAATATGTTAGATGGTTAAGGCATTGCTTATTAGCCGGATAATAGCTTCGGGTTTTTTCGAAAACTAGCTTGCGCTTCTCTAGACACTTAGTAGCTATCCCGTGCGCTCTTCTGTTTACACTTCGTCCTTGCCAGGCATCCGGGTTGCGGTCTATAGCCGGAATCGAAGGGAGCTGACAGTACATTGCACACGATACTGGAGGCTCAGTAGCTGGATATTCTCAAACTCGACACAAGGCCAGACCGCTCGATCTATCGCATCTTTTTGCCATTTTTGGGATGCCTCAGGCTTTTGCTCTTGCTAGCCGGGCAGCCGGGTTGCGGTCTGTAGCTGAGACGAAGAGTGGGCCTCTGACACCGTCACACACTACTCAGCTAGTTTATAGAATTAGCAGGCCGAGCCAACCGGCGAGCCCCGGGTAGGGGTTGCTGGAGCCAAAAAAACTGAACCGAAAAAGAACATATGCAAATTTTTGGCAAGGAGCCCCCGAGTATCTCTCGGGGTTCTGCATTTTTCATTCATAGAGTTCGTGGGATACATACACTGTCAGATGACTAGGTGTAAAATGGATAGAGCAGGGCCGCATTCCAGGGGCGTTCCGTCTCCTCATCCGACTTGTCCATCTTGTTCCTGCGCGGCTGCTGCGTGTCGACGAGGTAGTAGAAGTTGTTGTGCAACGCCCGGCTGATGATGAAGGGGCCCTCCCAAGGCAGCGATAACTTGTGCATGCCCTCCGTGTCCTACACCAACCGGAGAACCAGATCGTCCTCACGGAACATGACGGGTCGGATCCGGCTCGTATGGTAGTGGCGCAGGCGTTGCTGGTACAACACTGATCTGGACAGTGCAGCCTCGTGGGCTTCCTCGAGGAGGTGCACGCCGTCTTCCCTTGCCTCTCGATTGGCCTGCTCATCGTAGAGGAGCTTGCGGGGTGAGTCGAACTTTATGTCCACAGAGAGGACGGCTTCTGAGCCATAGACAAGGAAGAATGGGGTGAAGCCGATTGACTGATTCAGCGTGGTGCGGAGGCTCCACAGCATAGCCGGAAGTTCTTCGATGCAGCATCCGGGTGACCACTCCAAAGGCTCGATGAGGTGCGGCTTGATGCCGGCTAGCACTAGGCCGTTTACCCTTTCGACTTTCCCATTGAATTGTGGGTGTGTGATGGATGCCAGGTCCAGCTGGATACCCTTGTTTCTGCAGAACATGGCGAAGGCCCCCTTGGCAAAGTTCATGCCGTTATCTGTGATGATGCTATTGGGGTAGCCGAACCGGTTGATGATATCCGTGAAGAAGGTGATGACTGTCGCTCCGTCCAGCTTCCGGATGGGTTTGGCCTCTATCCACTTTGTGATCTTGTCCACCGCCACCAGCAGATGGGTCATGCCCCGCGCGCGCTTGAACAGGCCGACCATGTTGAGCCCCCAGACGGAGAAGAGCCAGGTAATTGGTATGGTCTTGAGCACCGCAGCCGGCATGTGCCTCAGCTGTCTGAAATAATTGGTATGGATTGGATGCAAGCAAGTGTAGCGAGACACAGGAAGTACCCAGGTTTGGAGCCCTCGTGGTGAGGTAAAGCTCCTACTCCTGCTGATCTGACTATGAGTAGAATAAAGAGTACAATCGCTCCTCGAGCTGTATGAACTAGCTACCTCTTAAATGCTCAGCCCTCTCTATGAGAGCCTTGCCCCTCCTTATATAGGCAGAGGGGCAACAATCTCACTGGCCAGTCCAACTGGCGGGTCCCACAGGCGGGCGCTACCTGGCTGGTCATCTACAGTATCTGGTATAGTATGTCATGTCGAAGTACACGCTGTGCGGGGCGTCGTGGGTATAGTGAACATCGTGCGAGTCTGTCGTCAGCTACCGGCCACTATGCCCGCGTCACCAGCAAAGTCTTTGGTATGGTCTCGTAGTTGTGAGTCTTTTCGCTGTACCAGGGTGTACCATGCACTATGCAGCACGTCGCCCCTGTCCTCTTGATTGTGCCCGGCTATGACCGTGTAGCCGGATCCGTATTTTACCGCCCTTCCTAGTTCCGGCTACTGGTTGGTAGCTGGTACGAAGTGCCTGCGTTTGGCTACGATGTGCTAGCCGGACGCGAGCTGCCTGCCTTAGTTCTTGCTTGGTTGGGGTACCCAGGGGTCATCCCCCTGACAATGACCATAGAATTTTTAGTTGGACAATTATCATAGCATGGGTTCTCATAAATGACAAATGAATTTTGATTTTGAGTGTTATTATCATCTTTGAGAGGTTCCCATACATTCCCAATTTTAGGTTGGACAATATGTTCTTCTCCTATTCTTTGGGGTGCATGGGCATCCCCAAGCTTAGTCTTTTGTCATCTTCTTTCTGCAAAATATTAGTTCTTTCCATGGTAGCAAGAGTAGTCTTTCATAGTCAATAACATAAGCAATATCACCAAAGTTTGAGCCGCGAGAAGGGATGACCTGGAACATGGTCCCACACTACGAGGCGGTTGATTGTCTAGCCAACGATATCATCAATTTTTATGAAGATCAAACAAATGTTCTCCTTTTGCAGCAGTAGTGTAGTTTGTATCCTGCACATAGATGTATAAGTGTTGTAAAATTCATATGATTGTGTCGAGTGTGTTTGATAGCCATTAATTTGTAAAGAGCTTGCTAGCTTGTATATTTTTCGAGTGTATTGTAAGATACAAGTCCTTTTCATTAGCCTAACGTGTATTCATCTCAGCACCTTGCCAACCTGTCAGGTGCGTTGAAGCTAGGTTGGTGTTATCAAGGGTTCGATTGTTAGTGCATCAACTACTCAGGATACTGTGTTGTTCGTGGAACAAGATGTAAAGGGTGGCGCAGCCCCCGAGTAAAATAATTGCAAGGAAAGCAGACAAACACAAGGTTTGGGGCACTTAGCTTTATTTATTCACAGAATATCACAAAGTACAATTTGTGGCTAAGTATCCTGACTGTATAGCCTTATTTGTAAAGTCAAAAAGAACATTTAAGGGTAGAAACGACGCAGTTGCGCGATGTTCCAGGGGTTGGAGTCTGTGACTCCGCTGTTGGAGTCTTTATGGCGATAGGCTCCACTTGGGATTACTTCGGTAATCACGTAAGGTCCTTCCCAAGGGGACTCGAACTTGAGGTGTCCTTGTTGCTTCAGGCGCAGGACCAGGTCTCCTTCGATGAAGGATCTGGGGCATAGCCTTCTGCTATTGTAGTTTCGGAGGTTCTGCTAGTAGATCGTGGATCTCTCTGCTGAAATCTCACGTGCCTCGTCGAGGAGGTTGACGGAGTCTTCGAGTGCGAGGGTTGATTCTACCTCGCTGTATGCTACCACCTGTGGGGCTTTGTAACGCACTTCTGCGGGTAGTACTACTTTGGCACCGCGCACCATGAAAAACGGAGTGTAGCCTATGGTGCTGTTTGGAGTTGTGCACATGCTCCAAAGTACTAATTGCAGCTCCTCTGGCCAGCACCCAGTAGCTTGTTCGAGTGGCTGGAGGAGCCTTTTCATGATTCCACCACAGATGAGGCCGTTGGCCTTTTCGACTTGACCGTTGGCCTGTGGGTGGGCCACTGAGGCGTAGCTAATGTTGATTCCCAGGTTTTCGCAGAATTCTGGAACTCCTTGGAGGTTAAGTTCGTCCCATTGTTCGTGATGATGCTATATGGCACCCCGAAGCGAAATACGATGGACTCGAAGAATTTGATAGGGCTGGCTCCCTATTGATTTGTCACTGGCATCACGTCGATCCATTTGGTGAATTTGTCGACCGTGACTAGGAGGTAGATGTATCCTCCTCGTGAGGATCTCTGGAGCTTGCAAACCATGTCGAGTCCCCATTGCGCGAAAGGCCAAGCCACAGGTATTGGCCTGAGCTCCACGCCAGGTGCGTGCGGTTTATCCGTGAATCGCTGGCAATCGTTGTAGCACTGGACGATCTCCTTGGCGTCATGCATGGCCGTTGGCCAGTAGAATCTTGCTCATAGAGCTTTGGCGACAAATGCACGACTGCTAGCGTGGTGGCTGCAAGTGCTGTCATGTATGTCGAGGAGGATTGCTCTGCCGTCCCCGTTGGAGACGCACCGCTGAAGAACTCCTGTGATGCTGCGCTTCTATAGTTCGCCATTGATGAGGGAGAATGCCTTAGATCGTCGTTCTATGTGATGTGCATCAGTCGGGTCATCTGGCAACCTTTTGCTGAGCAAGTATGTGACATATGGTTGCGTCTAGGATGGCTCGATCATCATGACCTCCATGGGACCTTCGAGTCTTGTGTCTGGCTCCGTGTCATTGAGTGGCATTGGCTCGTTGGGTGGTGTAGCCCCCGAGTTCATTGGCGTGCTTGCCTTCTTCTCTAGAGCCTTGAGCTTGATGGAGAGTTCGCAGATGCGCTCTAGAAATACTCCAGGTGGCACTGGGGCACACGTGGAGCCGATGTTGGCGTGTGTGTCTGCCTCCTCTTTGCCTTCGCGACCAACGTGCCGCAGCTCATAGCCGTCAAAGTCTCCCTCGAGTGTGTCGTAGAGGTCGTGGTAGGCGATCATGTTGTCGCTTAGAGCATCGCACTCATTCATTGTTTTGTTGAACACCAGTTTGGAGTCACCGTAGATGACGAGTCTCTTGGCGCCACAGGCTTTCTCCATCCGCATCCCATGGAGCAAGGCTTCGTATTCAGCTTCATTGTTGGAGGCTGTGAACTGCATTCCCAAACATACCTCATCTTGTCACCTTGGGGCGATGTCAGTATGACACCTGTGCTAGCTCCTTCCTTTCGCTTGAATCCGTCGAAGTGCTTTGTCCATACGTAGGACATGTATGGATTGTCGGGGAGCTGGTTCTCCATCCAGTGCACGAGGAAGTCTAGTAGAACTTGCGATTTTATCGCGTCGTGCTTCTCATATGTGATGTCTCGTGGATACAATTCGATTCCCTAGAGTGCGACTTGTCCAGTGGCATCGGGATTGTTGAGTATGTGCCCAAGCAGGGCATCGTTCACCACCACGATTGGGTGCTCCTGGAAGTAGTGGCGCAGTTGCCTGGCCATCATGAAGACGCCATAGGCCAGCTTCTAGTAGTGCGGGTACCGCTATTTTGTTGGTGTGAGCACCTCGCTGAGGTAGTAAACTGGGCGTTGTACCCTGCGGACTTTATTTTCTTTGGCTCGCTCCACCACGAGCACCGTGCTGATCACTTGCTTGGTGGTGGAGATATATAGCAACATTGGCTCCTTTTCACCAGGCATCACCAATACTGGCGAGGTGGACAGTAGACGCTTGAGGTCTTCGAATGCTTCTTGTGCTTCGTATGTCCACTCAAACATGTCAGCTTTATGGAGAAGTTGATAGAAGGGTAGTGCCTTTTCGCCCATTCGGCTGATGAATCGACTGAGCGCCGCGATTCTCCCAACCAGCTGCTGGACGCCTTTTACGTTCTTTGGCTTCTCCATGGCTAGTATGGCCTTTATTTTCTTCGGGTTTGCCTTGATCCCTCTCACGGAGATGAGATACCCGAGCAGTTGCCTAGATGGTACGACAAAGGCGCATTTGTCCGGATTGAGCTTGATCCGGTAGCGGTCAAGGTTATCGAAGGTCTCGCGGAGATCCTCGAGTAACGCGGCTTCCTCTTTGGTTTTGACGATGATGTCGTCGACGTAGACTTGGATATTGCAACCAAGTTGGTTCTTGAGGCAGGCCTGCATACACCACTGATAGGTGGCTCCTGCGTTTTTTAGCCTGAAGGGCATTGTGTTGTAGCAGAACACACCAAAGGGTGTTGTGAACACCATTTTATCCTGGTCTTCCTCCTTCATTCGAATCTGATTGTAGCCTGAGTAGGCGTCGAGGAAGCAGAGGTGCTCGCATCCTGCAGTGCAGTCGATTATTTGATCGATCCGTGGCAATGGGAAGTGATCCTTCGGGCAGTGCTTGTTCAAGGAGGTGAAGTCCACACACATCCGTAGGATATCCGTGTCCTTTTTAGGCACAAGAACTGGATTTGCGAGCCAGGTGCTTTCCTTGATCTCGCATATGAATTTTGTGTCGAGGAGTCTGTTGACTTCCATACCGACCGCTTTTGCTCTTGGTTCAGACAATCACGATATTGTTTTCTTGACTGGCCTTCCGTCTAGATTCACGTTGAGTGAGTGCTCGACAAATTCCCTGGGAACTCCTGGCATGTCCGCTGGACACCAGGCGAAGATTTCCTAGCGCTCACGGAGGAATTCGACGAGCACGAGTTCCTATGCGGGACTCAAGTTGTTGGCGATGAGGGCCGTCTTGGTCGGGTCCGTTGGGTGGACCTATACTTTCTTCGTGTGCACCGACGAGTCGAAGGATAGGTCGGGTGAGCTTGGCTTTCTCAGGGGAGGCAGACTATTGTCTGTCGACTCCTTCAACCTTGCGAGTTCCTCTTGCATGCCAAAGGACTGGGAGATTTTGTTGAATTCCCTATCACAACTGTCAGACCTCTCGAAGCTTCTGTTGATTGTGATGATGCCATTTGGGCCTGGCATCTTCATCTGTAGGTAGGCGTAGTGTGGTACCGCCAAGAACCTCGCGAACACGACATGTCTGAGGATGCAGTGGTATTGTGAAGGCCAGTCGACAACTTCAAAGTCGATGCGCTCTCGCTGGAAATTTTGCGGCGTGCAGAAGATGACGTCGAGATTGATCTTGCCTAGGGGGTACACGCCCTTTCCTAGGACGATGTTGTGGAACATCGTGTCTGAAACTTCCAGACATGTCAGAGGGATCTTCATTGCGCGCAAGGTACTTGCGAACATAAGATTGATGCCACTTCTGCCGTCCATGAAGATACGACTCATCTCGAAATCCCAATCTGTGCCTCGAGTACGAGGGGACAGTGGCCTAGGCGAGGTACTTGGCGCGGGTGATCGCGCTTGTCGAAGGTGATGTAGGACTCACTTCCACTAAGGTACTCAGTGGTGGTGGGTGGAGAGTTCGTCACCAAATTGACTTGGCGAGTGATTGCCTTCTGCACTCGATTTGAGGGGCGCCCTTTTTGGATCATCCCCATGTTGCCCAGCGCTCGTGGGTATAGCTCGCCTCCATGGTTCTAGACTGGCGCAGCCGCAGGTGGTGGTGGTCCGGGTATTGGTGGTGATGCTCCGTGAGCCACAGCACCCAGGGCAGCTCCATAGCCTTGGTTGATCACGTCGAGATTCATCTGGGCCAAGCCTTCGTGGAGCTTGAGGAACTCACGACAGTCTTTGAGAACGTGGCTGGACTTTTTCTTGCCGTCGTGCTTGTAGATGTAGAAGTGTACGTTGCACGGTACATATAGTTTTTCTTGGATGGATGTTCCATGTGCCTCATCGCGAGTGCGGCGCTGCCACACCTGCGTGGTTTTTCTGTTGTCGCGGTTTTTCTTGTTGTGATTGTCGTCGCATTTGTCAGTGTAGCCAGCCGCAACCATGTCGACCTTGTCGCGGTCCTTGTAGACGCGCATTCGACATTTTCCTCGGTGATCACGTCTGCGCCCGAGGTCATCGTCATCATCGGAGTAGGCACGGTTTTCACCGAGTCCTCTCCATCGGCCCATCAATTCACGATCTCCATCAGGTGGTCGATTGTTTTGGGCTTCGAGCGGCCCAACTCCCCCCTGAGCCCTCTACAGCGAACGTCATTGTTGAACCCGTCCATTGTGCGATCTTCAGAGATATCTTTTGCAGAATTCTTGATGATGGACCATCTCTGAATGTACGAGCGCAGCGACTCGGTAGATCTCTAGTGGCAGCCTCTTAGTTCCTCGATTGATGCGGGCCTTTTGTAAGTGCCCTTGAAGTTGCACATGAAGCTATAGACCAGCTCTTCCCAGCTGCGAATTGATCCGCACGGGAGACTGTTGAGCCATGCACGGGCGGCGCCTTGCAGCTGTAGCTATAGGCATTGCATTGTCGTGCTTGAGCTTCCGCCATGTAGCCCGACGGAGGAGATGTGATCCTCTAGCCAGATCTTCGGGTCTTGCAGGCCGTCGAATTTTGGGTTCTTCGATGGGAATTTGAACCCCTTAGGCATTCGCTTCTACCTGACGGCTCTGCTGAAGCATCTAGCGCCGCAGAGCTCTACTTCGTCGTCTTCCGAGTCAGTTGAATGGGCATGCCTTGCGCATCTTGTCGACCTTGCGCTGCGTGATGTCATCACGCGCGTTGTAGTCGTGGTCATGCCGCCGTGAGCGGCACCGCCATGATAGATCGTGGCTATCGTCGCTGGAGGAGTATGAGTAGTAATACTTGTCTAGAGCTTTACTTTTCTTCGGCTCCAGTGTTGGCTCCTTGACGAGGACAGCTTTAACTAGCCCCAAGCCCGTGATTGTAGATTGGTGCATGGTAGCTCGCGGATCCCCAGCCGGTGGCTGGTTGTTGAGGAGGTACATGGTGGCCGCAGTCACCACTTCTTCCGGTGTCTTTGGGAGCATGTTGCCCCGCGTATCCACCATCATGGAGCCAAAGTCGAGGACTCGCGCGGCTTCTTCTCGCTTCTTGTCAGTGAGGTGGGCCAGTCAAGATCGCCGTTTGGCGGCCACGTAGTCGTTGCCCTTGGAGAAGGATCCTCCCACGGAGAGTTGAGCACGTCGAAGACTTGACTCGTCTGACGCCTTTCAACGCGCGTCGAGTTGCGTGATTACTTGCTGGTGGTGCTTGTATACCTCCTTAAGCAGCCAATGGTATCCCATCAGTATCTGCTGTGATGAGTTTAGAGTGAGGGGATTGCCCCGCAAGGATTCTCGACAACAGGCCCACTCGTTGTCGTTGAGCTTGATCAGCACGCACTATTTGGTGCGCTCATTCGCTATGAGGTTCGGGTCTCCTTCCGTCCCATTGTTGGTGGGCGCGCCGTTGGCGGGGCCACCGTTTTCACCGTTGGTTGGCCCAGTGCTGGTGTTGTCGCGATTGAGACCGGTGTCGCCTGCGTTGATGACGGCGCACATAAAGTGATTGGGGAAGCTGTTGGTCCCACAACTTTTTGATCTAGAGCCGTAGGCTCCATCTTCTATGGCTAGATCACCCAGATCTGATCCGCGACTACTGTCGTTGTCCGTGCTCCCGGCTGTTATCGGGGTGTTGAGCTCCCTTAGGGTGCCGATTGGCTGGGGAAACCATGATGCTGGAGCAATCGCGGGAACCGTCGGCTGATCAGGGAGACGAAGTGTGCCCAGCTAACCAACTTGAAAGTGTAAGCTCCTGATCACCAAGCCGATCCCATCCCCCATGGCCTCGAAAGCCGGGCGAGTGGCCGGCGTGTGGACGGTGAAGTCGATGGTGCCAAAGAGGAGGCGAATCTCTGCTGTTGCAAAGTTGTAGATCGCAGTTGACGGGGCTGAAGAAGCCGCGACATCAGCACTCCCAATTCCCACAAACATCACCAATTGACGAGGGTTAAACTCATCAATGCCCATTGTTATGGAAACTAGGGTTGTGATTGTCCTCCTGGCCGCCCCCTCCTAGCCTTTATATAGATAGGCTAGGTCTCGAGTAGCAGGTCGAGTGGGTTATAGATTAGGGTTTGTCCCTTTAAACTTTCTATCTTAAGCTTTGTCTTGTGCTGCAAGCAATCAGAGTATCCGTGTGTCACCCGAATCCTGTATTGGGCCCTGGTAACACCGTGGGCTTCTGCCATACTTGGATCGTATATGCCAAACTCGAGTACCTATAGGGTATGCCCACGTCACCGGCGTTATACCATAGATCGTTCAAAAGCTAGCGGAGTTGTTGGCATCCCAAAGGTGTGCATTAGAGACATAGAACAAAGTTGTTTCACTTCTTTCTCTCTTTTTTGAGCTAGTACCGCGGTTTGATACACAAGGTTAGCTTTGGCATGCATCACAATTACCACTAGACTTTATTTTGATTAAACAATTCATTTCATGAGTGTTGTCAAGACTATCAAAATATCTATGGGGTTAAGTATCATCAAGGGTATACTCTCAAGACAATCATTCATCAAACAAGTCATAAATTTCAGACTTTTCTTATTGTACTTGTTTGGCAATATTATTTCTAAGGCAAGACTCGGTTAACTAAAAGAACTAGAGCAAGAGCTTCAACAACTAATCATCATACCAATAAAAAGATTTACTCTAACTATTTTGAATTACTCCCACTAGCATGGCATTTTCACAAATCAACCAACTAAGATAAATAATTCAAACTTCGAAAGTGTGAGATATATGGTTTAAGTGTAGAAATCATGGCAATGTCTTTTTAGAGGATCACAATGTTCTTCTCAAGCTGGATAAAGATATTAACAACGTGCATCAAGCTCTAACTCAACTCCTATGAATCCAAACAAAAGCAAGTGCATCCACTATATAAGCATGAAACACAAGTTACCTAAGCAAGCATTTGAAAACAACGGGATACATGATTGCACAAAAAGTTTCATCATACAAGAACATTGCACAAGACCCAAAAAATACAGAAGTAACTTCCCTAAGATAGAAGTTAGTAAGAACCAAACTTGAATAGATTACCAAAAGAAAAAAGAAAATGCAGTTATCAAAAGAGAGTGTGAGAAGTGGTTACCTCCCCAACCTTACGTAAAGCAAGGGTGACGCACTTTACCGTTAAGGTACAAATAACCTCACTTTTGATGGACATGGACCTTTCGTTCAACGAATACTTTCTTGTTGAAGCGTTGAGTTGAAACAACCAAGTGGCTTATGCAAGTATTTGCACGATTAACACAAACCATGCATGTCATCACACGTTCAAGTCCCTGCGAAAATAACAAACGAAGTAAAACCAAATGATTCGGTGTACAAATGGAGTTTGTTCACCCAACTGTGAAAAGAAAATAAAAGGAACATGAAACACTACAGATAATTATAGGCTAGGGAGTTTCGAAGGTAGGTAACAGAAAATGAAGTACAATGGAACATGTAGAAGGTAACCCAACTGACCCGAGGTTGTAAAAATAAAAATATTGCAGGGTTTATAACCTTTATGTACTCGTCCCTGCCCTTACAGTGTCATGCTGCCCCTTGGTACGGGCGCGTGGTACGGGCGAACTCCACCCATACTGCACCTTATCTTTTTTTAAGTGTTTCGTCGAAGTTGGTATGATCGGGTGGTATGGGCGGGATGCGCCCGTACCGGTGGTCATTAAAACTTTAGGGTCCTCTTCATGTTTTATTTGCCTGATAACGAGGTCGGTACGGGCAACGGTACGAAGCGTCTGACCATACCGGTGCTTGTTAAGCATGCTGCCACCTTCCTAGAGAATTTTCTACTTCTTCTGAATTGTCACATGAGTGGTACGGGCGCACGATACAGACAGGTCCGCCCGTATTGCTGCTCGTTAAGCTCGCTGTGAGCTCCGGAACAAGTTATTTTTCTCCGAAAATTATACCAAGGACCTGAAAATTAGGCCAGCATCCAAACAAAGCAAACATATATTTTTGTTGAGAAGATTTAACCAAGATATGCAACACATGATTAGAGCAACAAATAATTCTACCTGTCGCAAATAGTCCCAAGCCAACTCTAATAGGAAATCATGCATATATACAAGTGCCAATGCAACATGAATGCAACTAAACTCAAGACACAAAATTAAGAAAGACACCTAAAAACTTTCGGGTTGCCTCCTGGGAAGCACTTTCTTTAAAGCCATAAAGCCAGGCTTCGATGCTCCATTAAATCATCCACCTGGATCCTAGGGGATATCAATTCAAGGTGTGATATCATAGTAGAGTACCGTCGAAGTCGTACCCTCTTGCGGTGCATCGGCATCATATAAATAAATAAGTTCTCACTTACAAGCGAGCGTGAATGCGCCAAGTGTGGTGAGCATGCCTCCTTATGTAGCTGCAACAAGAGGATTATAGGTTGAAATATAATTATTGAACTTTTACCTTGTTTACCATTGTAGGGGAACACTTCATAATATTCTTCCTTTGCAACAGGGAGTAAATCAGGTCCCTTCATATTAGCATCGAAAGATTCATAGCAAGGTTCTATCTCTAGTCCATCAATAGTAATGCTCTCCTCATGAGTGTCTAGGCATGAGGCCTCCTGAAATAAATTACAATCAGTTTTAGCATTAGAAGAATCATTACTAGAGAGAGAGGCATCATAAACAAATGTAGTTTTTGTAATGTGCCAATCTTTGTCAACCTCACCTTTTTGTTGTTCCTCCTCTTTATCTTGTGGTTCCTACAAATGGTTATCTTTGGGCACTATAGTTTTAGACCATGCCTTACTCTCTACCACAAGTGGATTATCACTAAGACGTTCTTGGCAATAAGATTGTAACTTCGGTAACAAGTTGAGAAGTTGCATAAGAAGCATACTATCACTACTCTTTCTCATAATTAAATATTTTGAGTAGATCATGGACACCTTTATAAACCAAATACTCTAAGACTTCAACTCTAGTGTAAGATATTAGTGATTCTACAATGGAACATTGAAAACTAAGGTGGCCAACTACCATACGTTTATCACAAATCTCATGATATGAATTACAAAATGATTTTGCACAACCATCTAGATGGTCATACAAGTTAAACAAACCCATACCAGCGGCAGTAGTATCTGTAGTGTATATCCTCTTATGCTTTCTTCCGTGAGTCCTACAAAAGGTAGTCTCTTCCACGATTATCCGCTTGTGAGCAATCACTAATGCATTATCACAAAAGTTATCAATACAATAAGAGTATATAAGGTATACTATTCCATAGATCTTATGGAGTACTTCATCTTCTCTTTTTATATCACTCATGCGAGCTAGCAACTCACAACAACCGGTAAAAATTAGTCTCTCATAAACCTCTACATTAGCAGAGAATTCATAATTCCCATTATAAAACGCTAATTTGATATCAAAGGTATTATTCTTACATTTATAAATAAAATGATCTTTGGAACTGCAACATTCACAAGTAAAATTGTACGAGGTACATAATATGGATGAATAGCCTTTCAACTAACTCACCCATTCTTCTAATACCTTTTACCTCGTAATATAATATCCAAAAGTTCCAACTTTCTTCTCCTCTATTGAGAGCTTCATCTGTTCAAAAATAGCAATCTCGAAAGACATAATTAGTAACAGATGTTTTTATAGTTTTTGTTTTATCAATTTTTATGGGTATTTGATTTTATAATTTTTTGTTCTTTTCAAATAAGTAAACGCAGTAAAAAGTAATAAACAGAAATAACTTGAAACTTGTAAATAACTTTTAGTACAACAACAATAAATTAGCAACTAAAGACAAAGACCAAAAGTGCTTAGCTCCCCGGCAACGGCTTCGGAAAATAGTTTGATGACTGCAAGTGCACAGATCAATTATAGCTAGTTTTGAAGTAAAGATATTGAACCCACAAAGAGCTATTGGTAAAGGTCTTTATGCCCCATGTTACTATTCACTAGATAGTACTTGTAAGTTATATTTAATTCCAAGTAAATGGTGTGTAAAGAGTGTGTTTGAATAAGTGATAAAGTAAACAAGAATAAAGTAAATAACAAAAGTAAACTGAAGCAAGAGAGTATTTATGAAGTGTTGTGTAATATGATTGAGGGGTTCTCAAGGAGTGTAGGTTTCACCACTAGCATGGAATAATTATGAATGATTATAATAACCTATTCCTTATGTCATGACATGTGTGGAGAGAGATCCATAATTAGATGTTCACTACAAGGCTCGTAGGAAGCCACTTTCTTGAGCCAAGAGTGAGGTCACCTCTAAATAACCACTGTGATGTCTGAGAGAAGTCACCCATACAAACCACCGCAATTAAGGGTTTCCCAGTGGATATCGTAATTAGCTTAGGGAGTCCCTCTTTAATCCTCCTTTGACCATGTAGGTTACGAGCCGACGCTAATCTGTCAAGGGGAATTCCAAGTACGCTTCCAAGACACGTCCAAAGTATTTCTCCCTCCCTTTAGTACGAAGGGCAAATGATATGCGACCGAATACACATACCATCTAAAGAGACAGACCAAATACAATTCATAGATCAACGGATCTTTGTACACAAGTAATAGATCATCTTTATTTCAATGCATAATAATACTAGGGTTTCACCATCTCCCCCAAGAACAAGGCAACTACTCATACATGAAGGGGATCAACATCATGGCAATTGTATGGATGCAATATGAAGGTACAATTGAATACAAGTGCAAATCCACAATAGAGATTGGAATACAACAAAGTAAACAAAGGGGATTGATGTAAAGACGATGTTGGTGAAGATAGCAATGAAGATCGATGTGTAACCCTTCAAGATGCAAGTATCCTCTCTCCCTTGAGGGATATGGTGATTTAGATCTTGTGGGCGATAGCTATGGAGGCAGAGGAGCGGCAGGGCTCCACCCCTATGGCGTGTGTGGACTCTCCTCCTTTGTTCTAGGGTTTTCCCCTCTTTAAATAGGCATCTGGAGGTCGGTTTTGCGAACCGATGGAGCTAGGGGACGAATATGCCCATTGGGATTTCACAAAAGTTTTTCCGTTTGACAAAACGAAGCCATCAGACGGCGGTACGGCTGTATAGTACGGGCGGACCCTATACCAGTGGTCGTTATCCCTACGGTACTTTGTAGTATTTTGGCCGTCATTTCTTCATACGGACTCTGATTGAGGTGTTCTTTGGCTCGTTGGATTTGTATGGACGAGCGATACAACACGATGGCCTTGGATCATAATTTGGAGTTGACGGAAAAATCCACTTTTTCCTCCCCTCGAATCTGATGCCTACAACTCCTCCACATTGAATCCTCTTCGCTCCTTTTATCGATGATTTTACATAGCACCTACACACAAATAAAAGACAAGAAAAAGGTAATAAAATCCTAATAAAACTACTAGTGTGCGAATTCCATGTGGAAATGAATGAGAACTAGGAATCAATATATAATAGGCATAGTTGTAGATAGATGTAGCATGTAATGAGTGAAAATATGAATAATTTGTATACTTGGATATGCATCAATTTTGGACTCATCAGGAGTCCCTCTTTATCCTCCTTTGATCGTGTAGGTTGCAAGTCCGCGCCGATTGTCACGAAGCTATTCTGGACATGCTCCCAAACACGTCCAAAGGATTTCTCCCTTTAGTCCCGAGGGCAAATGATATGTGGACGACTACACATAACATATAAAGAGAGAGATCAAATACAAATTATAAATCTATCATAGACCGGACAGTCATACGAACACAAGAATAAATCATATTTATCGCAAGTTCATAATAGTGCTAGGTTTTCTCCATCTCCCCAAGAACAAAGGAACTACTCACACATGGAAGCAATCAACGACATCATAATAATCAAATGGATGGATAAATGTACCGGTATAAATCTAGTGCAAACCACAATTGAATCTGGAATTACAACAAGATCTAATAGATGAGAGGTGGGGGTGATGATGGTGATGAGGATGCAGCGGTTGATGATGAAGGGGATGATGCGATGTCCTCCAATGATCCATGAGGCAACTGGGATTTGCCCTCCGTCAAGTTCCTCCTTCAGATCCCTTTTAGATGTGTTTTTTGGTGGTTTCTGGTGGTTGTGAATGTCGGATCTCCCTGCCATCTTTGCCAGGAGATAGTATTTCATGAGGCGTCCACGATGCCACATGGTACGGGCGGACGGTACGGGCGGGCTTCGCCCGTACCACTGGTCGTTATCACGACAAATGCTTTCCTCTCGCTTGGTATTCTCCCATGTGCGAAGGTAAATCAATAAAATGACTTTATCACTTAAAATATCATATGATAACATAATATGACAGTTGTAATTGATATGTTCATGATAGACTCAGTAGTTTGGGATCCTGTTGAAACAAGGGAAAAAAGGTGCACACAAACACAGTGAAATACCAAAATCCCTATTCTATTTGTACAAAAACAGAAGGTAAATATGCTTCAGTTTTGGACTCATCAATTCCCCCAAGCTAGACTCTTGCTCGTCGATTGTGACTTATGGACAAGATCATCAAGTTCATGAGGCACGAGTCGTTATAATAAATGAGGCAGAAATTAAAATAGGAATACAATATCAGATGTTAAGTTACTTCGAGGGTATTATCATACCCTTACACATCACATGACTTAGAGGCTTCCACACCCCTTTTTTGTATCAATGAAGTTATAAGAAGCTTTTAGTGATTCAACATATTATATAATCCTAAAATTAGACTGATTGAGCACTTGATTTCAGTAATGATGGTTCATGATCATTCTTTTTCGAGTATCTTTCTTTTTCTTGGGCTTCTTTTGATAGCTCTATTTTGCCTCTCTTATCTTTTTCTTGTTCTCTTCTTTATCTTCTTTCTCTTTATTTCTTTTTATTACAGCCACTTGATCATGCTCACTGCCTTTTTTGGCTTTTTAGAACTTGTGACTATAATATGCTCCCAAAATTATTCTTCTCATAATTTAATCAATACTTTTATTAGTGTGGAAGTTCCTAAAATCATGACAGTTGTACAAGTATCATAACACTCAACCTACTTCAATCATTTAATTTAATAATCATGAATTAAAAGATAACTTCAAATATCATAAAGTCTCGAAACTCAACGGATATAAATCTTCTGTTGAACAAAAGGGGAGCTCGGGGAGCTTAAAGTTGATGTAACTAATGCAAATTCTAGAATTAAAACCTAACATGCGTGCAAGAAAATAAACATTCTAAAACTATAAGATAATTACAAGGTTCTCACAGATCCCCCAAGCATGGAATCAAGCTGGGTGGATCAAATAATCCCTTGCAATTGTTCGATACCGTGGCATAATTCAAGGTGAGACCACCAAACGAAGCTTCTTGTTTGTCTCTTCCAGGGCAGATATGCGATGAAGACACTTCTATATATCCAAATGCAAGATGAACATCCCATCAGCGACCTTTCTCATCACGTCACCGAGTTCCTTCTTGCCTTGAAGATCCAAGAGACGCTTGCGCACGATCTCCCTATGGAGGAGCTCTTCTTTCTAGTACTTCTCTATCTTGTGAAGACGATGTTCAGTGTCTAGAACATGCGCGCTAACTGGCATGTCTAGAAGGTTGAACCCCTAATCCTCTTGTGGCTTCATGCTCATGCGAAAGTTCATGGTGATCTTCTTTGTTGTTGAAGTATGCATCGTAGTCTCCTGATAAGTTCCTACATCGGGACGGTTATCTTTCTTATGCTTTTGTGAGGAGTAGTTGACGACGATGAACTTGAGTGAATCCGTACACCCCTTCCCATGAGGTTTCTTTGCTTCTTCTTTGTCTTCAGGCTTCAACATAGCCAATTAATTTGGCTGCTTCCATCCCTTCTTCGTTTGCTCCATGAAGGTCTCGAATTCCTCCTCCTCATCAGACACATAGGCGTACCGTGATGGGGGAGTACCAATCGGATTATACCCACGAAGAAGAGTCACCATGGTGGATCAACTCGCTAAATAAAACGACTGGCGCATACTGGACCCAGGCGCCTCGCCGACTAGAGGCCCAACACAGCGACCCCAATACAAAGCCTATTAGTACACTTGTAAACCCTAACTGGCTGAATATATAAGCCACCAGGGGCACCCCTTTAGGGGCTCTCTCCCCTCATATTAGACATAGTCTCTCCCTCCGCCTATGATGGCTCCCATGTAAACCAATATATGATCATATACTGGATTGACAGCAGGACGTAGCGATCCTCCACCGAGAGGATGTGAACCTAGGTACACCGTGTGCCAATCTCGCTCCAGGATTCTCTTACATCGTCTTGCCTCCTCTACATAATCTACCCATGTATCATCTGTCATGTTAATACCACGATAGTTGGCACCCACCGTGGGACAAGCGGTACTTGGAGCTGATGATCCAGGTGGGATCCCTCGTCATCATCACAAAAGACTGGAGATAGGAGAGATCAGATCCAATCTGCGCAGCCGCCGCCAGTCCGGTTTGAGGTTTCCTCGGATACTGATTGGTGCGACAAATCCGTGTTGTCACTAGGCGTAGCTCGACGCGTGCTTCGGGCCGGTACATGGCTCACAGCCTCTCATGCGACAAAGATGCACAAATCCTCTCAAATCATGTGCATATGTGAGCGGTTTCTTTTATGCACGCAGAATCCATCCTCCATACCCGACAAAACATGGTGACGGGTTGATTTAATATCCAACTATTATCTCGTGTGTAGTTATGATGTGTATCAATTAATTTATTCAGATCCGATCTAATTCCTTGCATGTCTTCTTTTTCTATGCATACGCTCCCTTGAGATTGAGTCATGGTGCCTTCAGTCATGGCACGTGTGCCGGCAAACAGGCTTTTTTTCTTCCATCTCAGTTGCCCACCGACCAGACTAGATACAATCCAGTCTCGGTCTCCTGATAGCCTGGATTAAAATCGATTAAGAGGAGTCTGCACAACATCAAAGGGGACTCACATGCTCCAAACATCGTCAAGCGCTACTCGTCTCACTCGGAACTCACCGATCGCCAGTCTTCCAGACTCTTCACTGGCCACGTTCGGCGACTCGCCCCGCCACCACAGACCCACCATCATGGCTCGTCACCCTAGCAGACTCTCCATGCTCAGGAACTCGCATTGGTGCCGTGGACTTACCATCGCGGAATCGCCACTCTCCACGCTCGGAGACTCGTCCGTCATGAACTCACCATAGCGACCTCGCCACCGAGGACTCGCCCACGCCGAATCGCCTGCCGCGGACTCGCCATGATACTGGCTAAATACCATACGACTTCTCCATAGCGCGACCTCCGTCTATTGCGTCGACTCTATGTCCGCCACATCGACTCCTCCATAGCGCTATCTTCGTCCGCCATGTTGACTCCGCCATAGCGTGACCTCCGTCGGTCGCGTCGAATCCGTGTCCACCGCGTCGACTCCGCGATAGCGCGAGCTCCGTGTCCGCTGCGTCGACTCCGCCATAGCACGACCTTCATCCGCCATGTCGACTCTGTGTCCGCCGCGTTGACTCTTGCCCATGATAGTGTATTGATGGGGTTAGTTGGCTTCAAGAGAACATGACGGCTAATTATAGAGCGACCTCCGTCTATTGCGTCGACTTCGCCATAGCGCGACCTTCTTCCATCGCGTCGACTCCCTGTCTGCCGTGTCGACTCCGTGTCTGATGCATCGACTTTGCCATAGCGTGACCTCTGTCGGTCATGTAGAACCTATGTCCGTCAACTTCGCCAAAGCGTGACCTCATCTGCCGCATCGACACCATGTCCGCTGCATCGACTTCGCCAAAGCGCAACCTCCGTCCGCCGTGTTGACACCATGTCCACCGCGTTGACTTCATCAAAGCGCGACCATACATATGTCGCATCGACTTCGCCCTAGCGCGACCTCTATCCGCCACGTCGACTTAGCCAAAGCGCGACCTCCGTCCACTGCGTCGACACGATGTCCGCTGCATCGACTTTGCCAAAGCACGACCTCCATGCACCATGTTGACTTCGCCAAAGCGCGACCATAGGTACGCCGCGTCGACTTCTCCCTAGCATAACCTCCATCCTCCACGTGGACTTTTCCAAAGCGTAACCATATGTCCACCGCGTCAACTTCGCCCTAGCACGACCTCCATCAGCCACATCGACTCTGCCAAAGCGCGATTATACTTCCGCTGCATCGACTCCCTGTCCACCGCATTGACTCTTTCTGGCTAAACATCATGCAACCCCATCCGCTACGTCGAATGTGTACGCCACATCTGCTAAGGGACCCTCATCATCGGATTCACCAAAGAGGGTCGCATTCCACGCTGCATGGACACACCACTAGGCATATCTTCCCCTCGAAAAAAAATAGTTCGCCTTTGTCAACCTTTGAAAGAGCGAATCACAATGGCTAATTAGTGTCGACGAGGACTCACAAACCGAGCCTCGGACCATCCACGAAAAATGCAAAGTGAGAGACATCATTGGAGTCGCCATACTCTACTGGTCTTCTGGGCCAAGACAAATGGCAGTGCTACACAAACAACACCATATCCTCCTCAACCTTAGACAGTGCGACTCGCACGGCCAAGTACTGCGGACGAGGACTCGCGAACCGAGCTTCGGATCATCCAGGAAGAATGCCTAGTCGAGAGCCATCTTTGGAGTCGCCATGCGACTAGACCCACGGGCCAAGACGAGAGACTCGCTAACAAAACTGCGCAATCAATCACTGTAACCTCGGATGAGCGACTCACCACGATCGGGGGCTCTCCCCTCGCAGACTCGCCCAACATAGACTCTCCACACTACAGGACTCTCCCCTCGCGGACTCGCCCATCACGACTTTCCATCATGGTCTCTCCCTCGTAGACTCGTCCTCGTGGACTCGCCACACTCGGTGATTTTTCAGTCGCCACTCTTTGGGACTCATCAACTCGTCGCTCGCCATGCTCAAGAACTACAACTACTATTTTCACAATATGCATCTCTAAAAAGAGCCTCAAATCGCCTCTACAAGCCAACTCGAGCCTCGGGGACTACTCCTAGGCATATTATTGAGCTAAGAATAAAGTAAGTCAACTTTAATTAGTGGATGACTCGTCTAGTTTTCAGTTGTTTGGCTCGAGGCTCGACAACAACAATGCCCCTCGAGAGCAACATCGCACCTGAGTCAGTGTGCCCATGTAATTGCCGCAGGCGTGTACGCGGACTAATCGCGTTTGGGGACTCGCCATCGTGGGCTTGCCATCACCGACTTGCCATCTCGGGCTCGCCCTCGCCGACCCGCCATCGCAGGCTCGCCCTAGTGGACTCACCATGATCGGGGACTCACCCTCGTGGACTCGCCATGCTTGGGGACTCGCCACACTCAGGAACTCACCCTCGCCGACTCGCCCTCGAGGACTCGCCCTGATGGACTCGCCACACTCGGGGACTCACCCTCGTGGACTCGCCACACTCAGGGACTCGCCCTCGTGAACTCTCCCTCACTGACTCGCCCGTCACGGGCTCGCCTATCGTGGGGCCTCCTGCACCAACTCGGAAATTACATCATCAACGACTTGGTGACCTCTAATGGCGACTCCGTTCTATGGAGACTCACCCAACGACTCGCCAATGACTCGCGTCGACTCCACCCTGGAACCGCATGCGCCGATTCGGTGGCTTGAAGTCATCACCGAGTCCTTGATGCGCTCGGGGACTACTGAAGGGGAAATACCAATCGAGGTTTACCCATGAAGCGGAGTCACCATGGAAGATTGACTCGCTAAACACAACAACTAGCACATACTGGACTCAGGTGCCTTGCCGTCTGGAGGCCCAACCTAGTGACTCCAATACAAAGCCCATTAGTACACTTGTAAACCCTACCTGGCTTCATAAAAGCCACCAGGGGTATCCCTTTGGGGGGCTCTCTCTCATCATATTAGCGGCTCCCATGTAAACCAATCTATGATCATATACTGGATTGACAGGAGGAAGTAGCGATCCTCCACTAAGGGGATATGAACCTCGGTACATCATGTTCCAATATTGCTCCTGGATTCTCCTACGTCGCCTTTCCTCCTCTATGTAACTACCCATGGAGCATTTGCCGTGTCAATACCACGACATACCGCTTGTTCTTTAGGCTTAGGCCTTGAGCTTCACGGTCATCGACTTCAATGGAGGAGGTCTAGAAACTATCCCACAAGGGAGCTACGAGGTTTAGAGGCTTGCCTTTGCCTTGAATTGGATAGCGCATCAAGTAGATCGGATATGTTGATATAAGAGGGAGGAAGACCTCTAGGGAGGCTTATTAAGAGTCAGAAGTAGGGAAAATTCGTACTGGAGAAAAGGGTCGACCAAGAAAAGAATCCCAACAAATATGGAAAGAAATAAGTGCAAAAGGAAGAAATTGTGATCGTTATGACCACTTGGTACGAGCGGATGCCCATACGGCGCGCCCGTACCAGGTCGTTTTCAAAAATCCGACATGAATAAGTCGGTAAATAGTCAACCAACAAAGTGGTACGGGCGGGCTCCGCCCATACTGACTTCTACTGACTTCGGTTTTCTTCCTTTTTTATTCCATATAAGAATAAATAATAACGAATGGGGAAACACAGCGTCAGTAATGACCACCCGTACGGGCTGAAGTGCCCGTACTGCGTGGTCTTCCTGATATGTAAACAAGTGTGTCAAAGGTTACTACTGCCTTAACGAATAGTGGTACGGGCGCAACCGGCCGTACCGCTCGCCGGTACCAACCTTGCAAGACCAGCCGTAAACTTAGAAAAAGAAAGGAATACATATATGCAAAAGGAAATAGCACAAAATCATCTAGGACAAAGACGTTTTCAAGATTTCCAATGTCTCGCTCATCAAGAGGGAATGAGTTTATTTGGGTACCTTCTCCTTCTTTTAATTCTTGGATCAAATTTTTATTTTTCTCTTTAAACAAGTTTATTTGCATAAAGTCCCCAAATCCATTGCAAATAGAAATCCAAAATTTCCTTTCAGGAATTGTAGTTTCCGAAGGTATGCATATGGATGACACTATCTCAAGTAGATCAACCTCCTTAGTGTCCATGGATGCCCCCTCCTTCTCTTCTTTCCTTTGGAGAATCTGCCAATCAAATTCTTGTAAAAGTAGAGTCCAATGGATCATTCTTGTCTTAACGTCAGTCCTTTCAAGAATCTCCTTTAAGCCAACATGATCAGTATGTACTCTTACTTTAGAGTCAATAATATAAGATTTAAACCTATCATAGGAGAAAATCACAGCGAAAAAATCGTTTTCAGCCATAGGGTAATTCTTTTTGGTGCCCTTTAGGGTGCGACTAGCATGATGAATGATACTAAGATCATCACCATCATACTGGCAAAGAATTTCTCCCACAGATTCATGGTTATCCTCATAGAATAGATCAAAAGGTTTCTTCCAATTAGGTGGTTTTATAATGGGAGCTTTAAGAAGGGCTTGTTTTAATATATTGAAAGTAGCGAGGCACTTTTCATCAAAATTAAAAACAACATCCTTTTGAAGAAGGTTAGTTAAAGGTCTAGCGGTTTTTGAAAACTTCGTAATGAACCTTCTATAAAATCCAGCATGGCCTAAGAAACTCCTTATACCTTTTTAGATCTCGAGGAGGTGGAAGTCTTTATATTGCTTCAATCTTGGCTTTATCAACTTCTATACCCTTACCTGAGATTTTGTGACCAACACTATACCTTCTTGAACCATAAAATGAAAATTTTCCCAATTCAAGACTAAGTTAGTGTCTTCACATCTCTACAAACTTTATGAAGGTTATGGAGACAATGATTAAAGGAAGTTCCATAAACAGAGAAGTCATCCATGAATACTTCCATAATACTTTCAACATAATCGACAAATATAGTAGTCATACACCTTTGAAAGGTGGCAAGGGCATTGCAAAGACCAAAAGGCATCCAGCGATAGATGTACAAACCGTACAGCCAAATAAAGGTTGTTTTAAGTTGGTCAACAGGGTGAATAGCAATTTGAGAAAAATCGGAATAACCATCTAAGTAACAAAAATGAGAGTGCATAGCTAGCCTTTCTAAAGTTTGATCTATAAATGGCAAAGGATAATGATCCTTTCTAGTTTCCTTATTAAGTTTTCTATAGTCCATACACATCATGTGACCGACAATGGTTCTAGTGGGTATCATCTCATTATGTTCATTTTCAACAATGGTAAATCCACCTTTCTTAGGAACACAATGAACATGACTTACCGATTCACTTTATTCCACATCAAAGATGATCCCTGCATCTAATAAACGTATTATTTCCTTCCTTACCACTTCTTTCATGTGAGGTTTGAATCGCCTCTAAAAGTCTGCGGCCGGTTGGGCTCCTCCTTCCATAAATATTCTATGGGTGGCTATCGAGGGACTAATCCCTTTCAAGTCACTCATCGAATGCCCAAGAGAATTTCGATGCATCCAGAGAACCATCATTAAATTTTCCTCATCTTTCTCTGCAAGGTTAGAACTTATAATAATAGGGAAATTATTAGTTTTATCAAGAAACCTATATTTTAACTCCTTGGGTAGAGTCTTGAGAGTAGGAGGTGGTGGTGCCTCATCTCCTTTTCTTATAGATTCTTCATATTTTATCTCGGGGTCGCACCTCAGGTGCGGAGTCGAGATAATCATCTATCTCCAATTTTTCTACATCTTGAAAAATATTATTATTGTTGGCTAAACTCCTTGATAAATCATCATAAGGGTCTCAATTACTACCGAAGCTAGATTAACGATATTACCTTCCTCTTATTGTTCATACTCATAATCGTCTAAATCTTCGATAGCCGGCTTATGGTCAAATTTAGAGAAGTGAAATCTCATTTTCTCTTCACCAAACTTGAGAGACACAATTTGTCTCTTGCAACCAATGTTTGCTCCTGTGGTGTTTAAGAAGGTTCTTCCGAAAATAATAGGACAATAAATAGGTCCAACATAGATTGGAACATCACTAATTATTCCCATGGGAACTCTGAGTGTCTTATCTACAAGCATTATAGTCATGTCAGTATCCTCTAATTCAGCTAAGGTTAGTTGTTTTTGGATTTGCAAATAAAAATTAAAGGGGATTACGTTAACAGTTGTTCCTATGTCACAGAGGCCATAATAAGAAGTTCCACCAAAAGTACAAGGAATAATAGGTTTACCAACTTATTTAGCTTTTACCTTCCCTTGAACGAACTATGAAGCTTCGGTATCCAGCTCTATCATGTTGTAGTGTGCAAACATGGTTAAGATATCCTCCTTCGTTGGTTCCCCAGTCTCCTGTATACTTACTTCTTCAATTTTTCTTGTCTGTGCCTCCTCTTCCAACATCTTGAGGAATAGCCTTTCTTCTTCGTGTTGATCTTTGAGCTGCTGAGCCATCATATGTTTTCTCACCGTCCTTGGAAAAGGAAGGGGTTCAACATATGGGGGTGTTTCCCTTAATGGCTCAACATGAGATGCAGTTATTGGATCAACTTCTTCGGCTGGCTCCGGTGGAGGAATATAATGGAGCCAATATTTCTTAGGAGCCTTGATGTGTTATGTAAAAGACTGAAGGATTTGCAAAATAATATCATCATCAAGTTGAAGTTCATCATCAGTTTCTTTTACTTTACCAGATTATTTATAAGCAATGAGACAATCATATTCAATTTCCATACCTCCTTAGCCGCCTAAATCAAATCCCCATGTTTCTCTATTACGAAGAATTCGTTCTAGAAGTTTCCAAACTTTAGTTATAGTTAACTCCATAAAGGAACCTCCAAAATTTGTGTCAAGCTCATGTTTAACTTCTTGATTAAGTCCCCCATAGAAAATATGTAAAACATACCATTCAGGAAAATCATGATGGGGACATTTATTAAGAAGGGACTTATACCTTTTGAAGGCCCTTACCAAGCCTTCACCTGGGTGGTTCTTGAATTTTCTGATTGCCCTTCTTGCTTCAGCAGTTTTTTACCTTAGGAAAGAATCAAATTACAAATTCTCCTTTGAGTTTTTCCCAGGTATCTATTTTCTCTGCAGGGCAAATTCTATACCAAGCTAAAGCAGTGTTGGTTAGATATTGGCTAAACAATTTAAGTTTTAGTTCATCATTAGAATGGCCCCTCAATTTAAGTGTCCAACATAACTCGATAAATGCATTAAATGAGTGTAAGGATCCTCATCGGGATCATCTCCTGCAAAATTTTCCTCTTTAATAATAGTGATAAAGCGAGGGTTAACCTCGTATTCTACTTTGCTCCCACTCAGGAATTCTTTGACGAGTCCTCTATTGAAATTCTCGAGGTATTTAGTTGCATCAAGCTAATTCATCAGTCCGAGTGCAATCATGGTGCTTACCTGAAACTAGTAAACAACTTTGGTAAAACAATTAGTAGAATAAGCAACTACGAACAAAGACCAAAAGCGCTTAGCTCCACGACAACAGTGCCAGAAAATAGCTTGATGGCTACAAGTGCACAGATCAATTATAGCTAGTTTCAAAATAAGAGCATCGGACCCACATAGAGCTATTTGGTTAAGGTCTTTATGCCCCTCGTCACTTTCCACCAAACGAAAGGGTGTTTGAAAGGTTTTTGGTTGTGTGCAGAAAAGTAATTAAAACAAGTAAAAGAATGCAAGTAACAATGTTGTGTGAAAACATGGTTGAACTCAATAGGGCTAAAAAATTCTTAGGGATGTAGGATACACCACTAGCATGATATTATTATTATTAATTAATATAACATACTTCTTGTGTCGTGATTTGTGGAGAGAGCTCCATAATAAGATGTTCACTACAAAGCTCGTAGGAATCCACTTTGTTGAGCCAAGAGTGAGGTCACCTCTAAATAACCATTGACATGTGTGAGAGCAATCACCCATACAAACCACCACAATTAAGGGTTTCCCCGTGGATATCGTAATTACCTTATGGAGTCCCTCTTTATCCTCCTTTGACCGTGTAGGTTGCAAGCCAACACCGATTATCATGAAGCTATTACGGGCATGCTCCCAAACACGTCCAAAGGATTTCTCCCTCCCTTTAGTCCCGAGGGCAAATGATATGTGGCTGACTACACATACCATCTAAAGAGAGATCAAACACAAATCATAAATCTATCATAGATCGGCTAGTCATATGGACACAAGAATAGATCATCTTTATTGCAAGTTCGTAATAGTGCAAGGGTTTGTCCATCTCCCCAAGAACAAAGGAACTACTCACACATGGAAGCAATCAACGACATAATCAAATGGATGGATAAAAGTATGGGGATAAATCTAGTGCAAACCACAATTGAATCTGGAATTACGACAAGATCTAATAGATGAGACATGGGGTGATGATGGTGATGAGGATGCAGCGGTTGATGATGAAGGGATGATGCAATGTCCTCCAATGATCCGTGAAGCAGCTGGGATTTTCCCTCTGCCAAGTTCCTCCTTTAGATCCCTTTCAGATGTGTTTTTTCGTGGTTTCTAGTGGCTGTGAATGTCGGATCTCCTTGCTTTCTTCACCAAGAGAGAGTATTTGACGAGGCAGATGCGATGCTGCATGGTATGGACAAACGGTACAGGTGGGCTCTGCCCATACCACTGGTTGTTATTGCGACATATGCTTTCCTCTCGCTTGGTATTCTCCCAGGTGCGAAGGTAAATCAATAAAATGACTATCACTTAAAAATATCTTATTATAACATAATATGACAGTTTCAATTGATATGTTCATAATAGACTCAATTGTTTGGGATCCTGTTGAAACAAGGGCAAAAGGGTGCACGCAAACACAGTGAAATATCAAAATCCCTATTCTATTTATGCAAAAACAAAAGGTAAATATGCTTCACTTTTGGACTCATTAGGAGGCTACAGTATCAGATTTTAAATCATGTGTGTTCTCTCTTAGAGTATCTAGCCGAAATTAATCATTCTAACTAGAAACTCGGTGGCTACACTATCAAGTTCTACACTTAGTTCTCTGGAGCACTCAGGCCAACAACTATTGGTTTTCCGCCTAAGAGCTCAGGGGCTACAATAGGATATATCACATATTGAAATGTAAAAATATCGAAGACTTACGATTGCAATAATCTTCAGATATTTTTCCAAATGAGCATATGCGTCGTGGGAAGTCCGAGAATTGTTATAAATGGCATTTGCCTTTAGAATAAGATCATCCAGGCTCAGTGTCGTGGTATTCCCGACGAGTACGTCATGGAGGGGTCCTCACAGAGCATGTTTAGAGACGTGGGGTAAGGCGGAGAGTTGGCGGGTATGAGGTAACACATCTTACCCAGGTTCAAGTCCCACAAGGGTGGTGAAACTCTACTCCTTCTATAAATCACTAATGGCAATATGCCGAGTTACATAGATAGGTTCGTTGTGCAAGGTGTTGTGGGTTGTACACTGCAATCTATTATGTTCTGCCCTAAAGGCTCCAGTAGGCCAGCTTATAAAGGTGCCAAGACCTAGGGTTTATAGGGAAAGGTCCTTGCCGGACAAGCTAAAGAGTCCTACACCTACACGAACTAGTCTTCCCTGTCTTGTAATCCAAGGCTCCGAGTATGTCGGTGACTCCTGCGTAGCCTTCCTTTATCCGGCATGGGCCTCCCTTCTGGATCCGTCTAACTAGGCCACCCAGCAGGCCATAGGCCTTGCTACCAACTATGGGCCACCCGGGTTAGGCGGACTGGTGACATGCTATGAGGATACCCATATAGCATATCCCCAACAGTAGCCCCCGGAGGGCTTTGAAATCTTGCACCGTTTTGCTCATTGATCTCTGAATGTCCTGTCTAAGTGATGCCAGCAATCCGTCAAGCAATATCTCAAAGGTCTCCCAAATAACC
Source organism: Avena sativa (assembly GCA_916181665.1). Taxonomy (NCBI): domain Eukaryota; kingdom Viridiplantae; phylum Streptophyta; class Magnoliopsida; order Poales; family Poaceae; genus Avena; species Avena sativa. Next base: position 480,469,370 of record OV702292.1, on the reverse strand, counting down.
CTGCAATCCTCTCCGGCTTCGCAATGTAGCCAGAGATTCCTTGAGTCTTCGTTTCCAGAGTCGGGTAATCTCCATCTTCAATGGAATCTTAGGATGTGACCCTTCACTGCACCTGTTAGGAGGATGACATAGGGTACAACCTACGCTACCTCGAAACTCACAGAAACAGAGAATTAATCATCAGCTATTTTCATGCGCGCAAAATCCAAAATGGTGGAGCGGCAAAAGACGGAGGACGTGGTGAAATTACCGTGCATGTTCACTTCCATGTTGGCAATTTTCCATCCATCAGATCTCTTTGCACGAATCTTGATGCGAGGTCTATATAGTCTCATTGCAATCAATTTATTTCTTTTTACCCGCATCCGCTTCCCAGTCTTCGTCTTCCTCTATCCGCACGACCATTTGAGCTCTTCTGCGAAAACCCTAACCAGAGCCCTTTCTTCCTCCACCTTCTCCCCATCGTAATGGCCTCCAACAGCTCTGCTCCTTCCACGGTGGCGATTCCCGAGGCTACGACGGAGCCATCCCAGGGACTGATCGTCCCGCCGGAGGGGGTGGTCATTCCTGTCTCTGCTGTGATGGAGTCCACCGGCGATGACCAAGAACGAGCGGTGCCCGAAGCCGCTGAAGAAGAAAGCGACTCCCACAAGGGGGTGTGGAGAGGCTCTGATCTCTCAACTAAAGATCTTCAAGAGCTGGTCGACGAGGGGTATCTCCCCGCGGCGGGGAAGTTTGTCTGGCGGGCGGCACCGGCCAGCGAGGTGGTCCCTTCTCCCCAAGCCGGAGAGAAGGTTTACCTCAAGTCTCAGCTGGTACGGGGCGTAAGCCTGCCAGTCTCCGACTTCTTCCTAGATGTCCTCCGACACTTCCGGGTACTCCCCCACAACCTCTCTCCCAACAATATTCTAGCCCTTAGCAACTTCATAGCTCTGTGCGAAGGATATCTAGGTATTAAGGCTAGATTAGATCTGTTTGTATATTTTTTTACCGTCAAGAGAGAGTCCGTGGAGTCCAAGGATGAACTGCGGATCTGTAGAACTATTAGCTTTAAGATCTAGCCTAGCCGGCGCTTCCCCGACATCGTAGGGCACGAGTCTTGCAAGAACTGGCAGCGTACGTATTTCTATGGGCCAGATGTCCCTCTCCCAGACCGTCTTGAGACCTACCCTGAATTTGTCGATGGAGCTTCTTCCAAAGTGCCCGCATGGCGGACCCCAACCTGTCTTTCCTCCGACGATGAAGCCAATCGCGTCGTAAGGAAGATCGAATGGCTCGTAGACGGAGGTCTGACGGGCTTGGACCTTGCGATGTGCTGGTACGTTAGGCGGATCCAGCCTCTGCAGCACCGTGTCGAGCTGATGTGCAAGTATAGCCAAGACAGGAGGGATCCCATGCGAATTTCACGGGATAACTTCTCTACTGACTCCATCAAGCTCCGGCTCAAGGACATCATCAAGGTGAAGGACAAGATCACCTTGGACATGTTTGAGTGTGGCAAGTTCCCAAAGGTAGCCGCTGTATCCTTTGTTGCTCGTTATATACTCTAAGGTGTTTCTGACTTTGAAGTTGTCCGTCTAACACTCCTCTGTATCCCAGTTGGCAACCTTGGTGGCGGATCAAATGGCCTCTCAGGTCTATGATCCAAAACTCAAAACTGAAGGATATCCAGGTGGTATCCAACGATTTCTCCCCCAAGGACCAACCAGCTCCGGCAGCGCGAAAGTGGAAGAGCTCCACCTCTAACACTACTGCCGAGACCAAGAAGAAGAAATCAAAGAGTGGAGTCTCCAAACGTTCCACTTCCGCCTTAGAGGCGGAGAAGAAAAAGAAGTCCACCGGCATTCCCCTCACTAAGGCTCCTGCAGTGGAGTAAGTATTTTCATTCTCCGACTTGTGCTTTTCAGCCCATACCTTTTTTCAAATCTTGTACTTATACTTTGTATGTTTCAGGAGCAAAGCCCGTGTTAGTTTGAAGCGATCCTCCAAAGATGTTGGAGGGTTAAAAAACATTCGTGATATGCTGACCAAGGATTTCTCCTCCAAGTACTCTCCTGCTGCTGCTCCCCCTACTCCTGCCGCCAAGCCCTCTTCTAGCCCCGCTGGGCCCTCATCTCCCGCCATCCCTGAGACCTCCGCCATGGAGACAGATGTCAATCCAATCATTGATGTCTCAGGTTCTGTCGAGGCGGATGTTACTCCTAGCGGTCAGGCGACGCAGGAGAGTACTTCCTCTAAAGTGGCTGAAGCTCCGGCTAAGTATGCCACCGAGAAAGCGAAGGAAGTGGTGGAAGAGGTGGGCATGGAAGCAGCGATCAAGGCAGGAGCCTCCGAGCCATCAACTGCCTTGAAGGTGCAGGAGGCAACCAGGGCTTCATCCATGCCTCCGGCTCCAACCTCTCCATTGGCTGCGACTCCTCCTACGTTGAGCCTGGATGATCTGATCATGCATGCCAATGCAATCTATAACAATGCTAGGACCTTCCATGACTCCTATGCTCATTTGGCCAACAATCTTAGGGTCATTGCCATCATAAGTATTTTGAACTTTACTTCTTTTAACTTGTAATATATCCCACTGTAGCCCCCAAGCTCTTAGGCGGATAAATCAATAGTTATTGGCCTAAGTGCTCCAAAGAACTAAATGTAGAACTTGTCCGTGTAGCCCCTGAGCTTTTATTTGAAACTGAATAGTTCCTACTAGATGCTCTAGAGAAACTAGTTTACTTTAAAATCATGTACTATAGCCCCCGAGCGTTTAGTTGAAACTTGAATAGTTCCGACTAGATGCTCTAGAGAAACTAAGCATGTCAATATTTTATGCAGAATGGGAATAAACGGAGGATTGCTGCCAATGAGAGGTTTGCTGCTATTCGGAAGGAACTGGACCTTGAACAGGGTAAAACCAAATTCCTGAAAGAACAAATCAAAAATAGCCAAAGTTTGTTTCTGACAATAGCTCCTTGCTTTTCTCATTGAATTATCTCTTCCGTCTTCTGATAGCACTTTGTGATTTCCATCTTACCGAAGCCATTGCCAAGGCCAAAAGCATCATCGAGCAATACAAGCATATCCAGGAGCTCAACGATGAGAACAAGATTCTGAAGAGGGACCTGGCCGATGCCGTCAAGGGCCACGATGCAGCGATGAAGGCTATGCAAGAGTCTGCCGACGCTGAGATGCAGTGCCTGAAAGACGAACTTGCACAACTCAAGGAACAGAACCAAGCTGCCAAAGAGCAGAATGCTAGAAACCTTGAGGCATTCAAGATAGTTTATAAGGAGCGCAAGGTCTTGGCGGAGACATGCCAGCAGGCGGAAACGAGCATCTTCGGTAACCTTTCTCCATCTTGGTCATTTATGTAAGGTGGACCACCATTTTACTTGTGTGTACTCATGGTCCTTGTGTTTTGCGTAAACCATAGCTCTCATTGGCTTAGCCAACTTGGGTGAGGGTGCTCCGGATCCCAAGGAACGCATGATTCTTGCCGGCAACTTCGTCAGCACCGCCATCACCCAAGCCAAGGAGATAGCTCAACCTCTGGGCATAAATATCAAGGTGGCAGACTCAACGGCCAAGTTTGCGAAAATCCTGCACCGAGCCCCCGAGAAAGTCAAGGACTGGAAAGCCTCTTGCCTCTAGGCTGGTGCAAGGATGACCTTGTCTTTGGTCAAGGCGCACTATGACAATGCCGACATCGACTTGGTGACCTCCGGCATGCCCAAGGTAGACGAGGAAGGTTGAGAGATCGATAGTGATGCTATTTGGAACTCCCTCGCCGGCTTCAACACCAGAGTTGCCAAGATGGTCATGGCGGATGTCTTCGTGCCTGCCGAGATCCTTGATGAAGACATGGCTTTGTCCGTGTCTAACCCCTCTCCTTTAGAGTTTGATGATCTCTCCTAGCCTGGCTCTCCTAATGATGCCACCACGAAGTCCCCTGCAGTAGAGCCATAAAAAACAATATTTGTATTAAATGCGTCTCTGCAAATTGTATGCAGCAAAAACTTATGTTTGGTTAAGGTAGAAAAACTTGTACTCAAGCTTCCTGCAACTTATCTGTTTCCAGCATGTGTATATATTTTTTAAGCAAGTGTTGGCTTATCCATTATTCTGGTTCATATGCTTGACCTTTCATGAGACAGAAGACTCGTAGCACATAACTATGATCTCAGGTGATGATGCTTAATAGCACTGTCCAGAACCTAAGAACAAAATCACCGGCTTTGAGTGCCAAAAAGTCACTACTCCGGAATCCACATAAAAACTTAAGAAAATGTGTAGACCAAAAAACTTAAGCTAACCCCCGTAGGCGGAATTTTCACATGGGCAAATGCAACCTTGCGCATAAAGGGTTTATATGATCCAAAAATGAACAACTAAATGAGGTAAAAGACAGAAAATATGAGTGAACCAAATGCTTTATTTCATTGATCATATAAGAAACTTATTACATAATATAAATGTGTTAAGTGTAAAAGGGACGTAGCTGTGCTATGTTCCATGGCCGATCTGTCTCCGGATAGTCATCATCGGAGTCACGTTGCTTGCGCTTGTGATTTTTTGGCCTATCTTTCAACTCGCGAATATCCACGAGGTAATAGGAACCATTTAGCAATGCTTTTCTTATGAGGAACGGTCCTTCCCAAGGCGGGGATAGTTTGTGTGATTTCTCCTGCTTGAGTCTAAGCACCAAATCCCCCTCTTTAAACTAGCGATTCTTTACGCGGCGGCTATGGTAGCCACACAGCTTCTGCTGGTAGATGGCGGATCTCTGGCATGCCAGCACGTGCTCTTCTTCGAGTAGGTCCACAGATAAGCGTCTGGATTCTTCAGCATCATCCTCGTTGTAGGTGGAAACTCTTGGTGCATCGTGCAGGATGCCGGATGAGAGGACTGCTTCTGCTCCATAAACCCTGAAAAAAGGAGTCAAGCCGGTGGATCTGTTGGGTGTTGTTCTTAAACTCCACAAAACAGATGGTAATTCCTCCGCCCAGGCTCCAGCTGCTCTTCGTAGCGGTGCCTCTAAGCGTGGCTTGATTCCGTGCAGGATTAGTCCATTGGACCTTTCAACTTTCCCATTTGATTGTGGGTGTGCCATAGATGCTAGGTCAAGGCGGATGCCCTTTTCATGATAGTACTCCTCAACTTCTTCGAGAGACAAATTTCTGCCGTTGTTATTGATGATGCTATGCGGGATACCAAATCTCACCACTAGATCCTGGACAAATTTTAGGGATGTTGCTTCATCAAGCTTTCTAATGGGTTTAGCTTCAATCCATTTTGTGAATTTATCTAGTGCTACTAGCAAGTGTGTGAATTCATAGGGTGCTCTCTGCAAAGGTCCCACCATGTCAGCCCCCAGACTGCAAACGGCCAAGTTATTGATATTCTTCGCAATTCTTCAGCTAGAACACTTGGTTGTATTGCATAAAACTAACACCCAAGGCATGTTTGTACCAACTTGTTGGCGTCCCCCTAGAAGTTATCCAGTAGAATCCTTGTCGTAAGGCTTTAGCTACCAACGACCGGGGAGCGGCTTGATGCCCGCAATCTCCGAGATGTATTTCTCTAAGGATGTCAATACCTTGCTGCTAGGAGACGCATTGTAGGAAAACTCCTATGGTACTTCTTTTGTATAGATGGCCGTCAATGATGACATAGCCTTTTGCTCTTCGTACTATTTGCCGGCTTTCGACTTCATCGCCGGGCAAAGTTCCGTCTTATAGATAGTCCATGAACAGTTTCGTCCAAGCTAGAGAGGTCACTGTTACTATATTAACAAATGAATCCACTCTATCCGGGTTGTCGGGGTCCGCTCCTTTCATGGATGGAGTCCGTATATGTTCTTGGAAAACGCCTAGTGTAATTGGTCTATGGGCTGATCCAAGCTTTGACATTAGATATGCCGCCTCATTATCCTCCCTTTTGACATACTTGACTTCGTAGTCATCGAAGCACTTGGCTATTTCGTCTACTTCGTCTCGATATGCCGCCATCATAGGGTTCCGCGTGTTCCAGGTGCCAACTACCTGCTGGGCAACCAAGTCGAAATCTCCACAACAAACTATGCGCTTGATGCCAATATCCTTGGCTACGCGAAGTCCGTGAATGAGGGCCTCATACTCCGCCATGTTGTTGGTAGCATTGAAGTGGATCTGCAGGACATATTGTAGCTTTTCTCCCGTTGGTGATTGTAGTAATACACCAGCCCCCGAGCCATTGAGTAGCTTTGATCCGTCAAAGTGCATAACCCAATATTATGGTTCTGGCACAGGAGTGTCTTCTGGCAGCTCTGTCCAATCTGCAAGAAAATCCACCAATGCTTGTGATTTGATAGTGTCACGTCTCTTGTAGGTGATTTCAATGGCGACAAGCTCAATGCCCCACTTTGACACTCTCCCTGTAGCGTTGCTGTTGTTGATTATGTCGGATAGTGGATCTTTGCTCACTACTATGATGGGGTTCTCCTAGAAATAATGTCTTAGCTTACATGAAGCAAGGAAAACTCCATAAGCTATCTTCTGGTAGTGCGGGTAATGCTGCTTGGATTCTATCAAGACCTCACTTACGTAGTAAACGGGCCGCTGGACTCCATATTCGTGCATTGGTTCCTTGTGCTCCACCATGATGACGGTGTTGATTACTCGGTTGGTTGCCGCCATGTAGACTAACATAGGCTCCCTTGGCACCGGTGCTGCAAGTATTGGTGGGGAGGAGAGTATTATCTTCAACGCCTAGAGTGCTGCATCAGCTTCGTTCGTCAATGTGAATTTGTCTGCCTTCTTAAGCAACTTGTAGAGCGGCATAGCCTTCTCACCAAGTCGGCTGATGAACCGGCTTACTACTCCAACGCAGCCTGTGAGCCTTTGTATGTCCTTCAAGCGTGTCAGGCGTTTGATTTCGAGGATGGCCTTGGTTTTCCCCGGGTTCACCTCGATTCCGTGATGCAAAACGATGAAACCCAACAGCTTGCCAGAGGGTACCCCGAAGACGCACTTCTTGGGGTTTAGCATCATTTTATATTTCCGGAGATTATCAAAGGTTTCCTACAAGTCAGCGATAAGATCATTTGATTTCTTTGACATTACCGCGATGTCGTCCATGTAAGCATGTATGTTGCGACATATTTGGACGTGTAGGAAACGTTGCATCGTCCGCTGGTAGGTAGCACCAGCGTTTTTCAACCCAAAGGGCATCGTGACGTAGCAATACGTGTCGTATGGTGTGGTGAACGAAGTGGCCAATTGGTCTGACTTTCGCTCCAGATCTAGTGGTATCCTGAGTAGGCATCGAGAAAACACAGAAGTTCCGAGCCAGCCGTTGAGTCAATGACTTGGTCAACACGAGGCAAAGCAAACGGATCCTTTGGACACGCTTTGTTCAAGCCGGTGTAATCAACGCACATTCTTAATTCATTGGTTCCCTTTTTGGGGACAAGTACAGGATTTGCCACCCATCAGGTGTGAATAACTTCTCGGATAAAGCCAGCCTTAAGTAACCTAGCTATTTCTTTGCCTATAGCCCTTCGTCCTTCATCACCAAAGAATCGTAGAGGTTGCTTCACCGGTTTGGCATTTGGATCAATATTCAAGCTGTGCTCAGCAAGTTCCCTAGGTACACCTTTCATGTCGGTAGGTTGCCAAGCAAAGATGTCCCTATTCTCATGGAGGAACTCGACGAGCGCGCTTTCCTATTTGGGATCCAGGTTCATGCCAATGGTGGTGGTCTTGGAGGAATCTCCTTCCACAAGTTCCACCTACTTGGTCTTGATGGCGGCCTTGAAGGTGGGTTGGACAATAGTAATCTGCTTCTTCGAAGCTGGCATCTCCGAGGCATCGACCTGGTTCTGGATCTCCTTGAACTCCTCACAATAGAGGATTGCTTCGGCGAAGGCGGCTTCACTGAGCTCGCACTCCCGTGCCTTGGAGAAGCTTTTGTCAATGGTGATGACGCCATTTGGTCCGGGTATCTTGAGCTTGTTGTAGACAAAGCATGGCCTTGCAAGGAAGGAGTGGAAGATGTCACGTCCAAAGAGGATGTGGTACACGCTCTTGAAAGGCACCACTTCCAAGGTCATGCGCTCTTGGCGGTAATTTTTGACATTGCCAAAAGTGACCGGAAGGGTGATGTAGCCCAGGGAATTTGCTTGTCGGCCAGGGATAACCCCATGGAACACGGTGTTTCTCTTCCTTAGCTGGGTCTTTATCAAGTTCATCTTGTGTAGTGTATCTAGGTACATGATGTTGATGCTGCTTCCACTATCCACGAGGAAGTTGGTGAACTCTGTGCCGTCAATCAAAGGGTTTATGACCATGGCATACTAGTTCTCTGTGGGGATGAGGTCTGGGTGATCCTTCCTATCCCAAGTAATTGGAGCTTCCGACCACCTGACGTAATAGGGAACTGGAGGGAGGGTAGCCATCAGTATCCTGAGAGAGGTTTTCTGGGCCCGGATTGTGGGAGTGCCAAGGAAAGTGTGGTAACATGGAGACTTCTTTTCGAAGGGATTTTTCCCTTTATCCTCTCCCTTGTCGAAAGATTTGGGTTCCATGTCTTCATCCATATCACTTGAATCCTTGGGCTCTTCGTCCTTCTTCTTCCCTTTGCCTTTTCCGTGGGGTCTGTTTTTCCGACTTTGCTTGTAGCCAGAATCAGGGTCCTCCTTGAGATCATTGACAAACTTGCATTGGCGGTTGGTGTGGGTGGACTTGCCGTTGGTGTCGAGGTGAACGAAACATGGCATGTCCCGGTATTCCTCGTATGTTTGGGGAACACGGGCGCTGAGAGTGTAGCATCACTCCACTGCTGGCCACTGCTAGCCCCCCATCCACGTCCACGTTGTCCGCCTCCGCCTCTGCCAGTGAACATTGTGGCGACCATGTCGGTTACTTGCTTATCTTCGGGAGGATTCTTTCGCTTGTTGTTATTGTTGTTTTTCCTGTCCTGGGTAGGGATTGCTATTGCCGATAGTAATCCGCGTTCGTCATCATCAGCAACGGCAAACTCGCTAGCCATGGTGATCATTGCATTGGGGGTGAGCTCATTGTTGTCTTTCTTGCGCTTCAACTTATGGCAGAGCAAAGTTCCCTTTTCTAGACCGTCGATGAAGGTGGCCATAGCGGTCTGATCGTGCACCCCTGCGCAGGAATTTTTCATATCCAGCCAGCGAGAGAGGTAAGCACGAGAGGTTTCATCCTTTTCTTGCACACACTGCTGAAGGTCTCTGACAATGCAGGGATGATTGTACATTCCCACGAAATTTTTGGTGAACGCTTCATGCATGTCCAACCACTTGAATATTGATTTCTCCGGCAAGTCATTGATCCATTGCCGGGCGGTGTCGGTAAACATGAGCGGGAGGTACTTGATGGCAACGTTGGGGTTTCCCCCTGCAATGTGAATCGCTTCGCTATAGTCCTGCAACCATGTTGCTAGCCTGGCTGTGCCATTGTAGGGCTTGATGGTCTTGTCTATCCAGAGGCCCTTGGGGTAAGTTGTGGCCCGTATTACTGGTCCAAAACAACATGGTCCAAGGTATGGGAGATCCTGAGCTTCTTGGATCTTGTACAGTCATGACCGTGCGTCATATGGCTCTGGCTGCTTCCCTTTTTTGTCATGGGGAGGGGAGCTATGGCACGATTTTGTGAGATCCGCCATGGCCTCCGCCATGATGGCTGCTAGGTGGCGATGGTGGCGGTGGAGGCGGGGGTTAGCCTTCTTGCTATCGCCCTCCTGCGACTCCGTGCGCCTGTCGCGGTTGCTTGTCGGACGTGGTGGTTCCTTATGGGGCCTGCTCCTATTTCTTTCATTGTTGCTGCGCTCTCCGACATGTCAAGGTTGCTCACCCTGGTCGCGTATAACGACATTGGGCTGGGGCCGCCTTGGAGGTGGCATGCTTGTACGGTGGCGCGACTCTGGTTCCTCGTGACATCGAGATGGTGGTGGAGGTGGCGAACTGCAAGGATGAGCCTTTTCTCTGTGATCGTAGGATATGGGGATGGCATCAGTCCTATTGCGTGCCTCTCTCCGTCTTTGCTCTGTGGAGCCTATATGGGATCCCTCTTCACGGGGTGATTTTGGCCTTCTGCGGCTGTTCAAGGTTGACTGGCAAAGCTCCGGGTTGGACTCAAGCCTCTGCGAGGTATCCTTTTCCTGTTGCTTGCATTCCTTGGCGACAAGGTCATATATCTGAGGAACTGCTTCTGGCGACCTATCCTGCTCCAGGAGGGTCTTGGCAACGGCGATGTTGAGGGCGGGAGTTGGCATGACTTGCCTCCCCTCTGAATCAATGTGAGGGGTGGATTTTGTCGGCTTGGAGCCCTCATACCCCAACCTGCGCCGAACGTCGGGATCTTCAACGACGTGAGCTGGTGCCTTCTTCGCCTTTTGCTTTAGTAGCAATTGCTTGTACTAAGCCTCCATAGATCTTGCTGCCTTGATGGATTGCTATGCCTTAGCTATGTCTTCGTCCAGCTTAGCACCCCGCTCTACGATGCACTTGGCCTCCACCAAGATTGCTGCATGCTTCTCGTCAAGCTCCGTAATGCTCCGGATATGGGCGACGGTGATATTTTCAATGAGGAGTGCAGTGTAAATTGCTTTGTCGGCTGGTGTAGCCAATAGGTTGCTGGCTACAGACATTGATGGTGGCATTGGCGGCTGGTTTGATTGTCGGGCGGTACTTGGGACTGTGGTGAGTTCCTGCACCGGTTGCAGCCGGATAACCGGAGGGGGCATAGCCTTGGCCAGAGCTAGAGGCTTGGCGGCTTTTTTGGCTGCTGCTGCTTTGGTTACTGGTGGCGTGGGCGGAGCTCTCTCACGATCCTGTTCCTATCCGTCTTCTTCTATCACACTCCCAATGGCGACTAGAACCTGGTGGGAAGTGTTGGTCTTCTCGGCGTGCTCCTCCTTCTCAATCTCCTGCTCGATCTCCCTCATAACAGCGTCGTATTCCTCCAAGTTAGCATCCGAGCCGCCGCCATCCATATTGATATCAACGTATAGCGCGTCAAGGACGAAGTCGGAGTTGGCTTCGGTGTTGGCGATGGCGGAAGTGGAGGGTGATGGAGGCGAACCGTTGTTGTTGTTTTCTCCTCCGGCCATGACGACGATCATCGTTTCAGCCTCTTCGTTGGCTTCCACATACTCGTTGACGATGGTGACCATCTTACCAAGGGTGAGAGGGCCTACGGCTTGCCGCCTTCGGAGGGTATGACGGAGGAGTGTTCTAGGTGTGAGCCCTTCCACGAAGTGGTATACGAGCTCATCGGTGTGGTCGCCCTCTAGGGTTTCCCTCACCCTCATCCATCTTGCGAGGTATTCACGAGGAGGTTCTCCATCCCTCTGATCGCATCTAGTTAGATCGAAGATGGTGACGATACTCCAAGGAGAGGTATGGCCCAGATCCTTCCGCGAACGTGTCCTGCTCATAGGCGGTCCGTGCGGGGCTTGACGATTTTCCGACTTCCTAGGAGCTAGGACCCGAGTCAGTTTCGCTGATGAAGATGTGGATGTCTCCGATGGGGATGACGGAGCAGCGCGTAGGGTTCGTCTTTGTCGGCACCCAGAACTCGTCTGGAGGGACGATCGGGATGTTGCCGGAGAAGAGAACGCGTCCAATGGCTATGGTGTCGCTAATTCCCGTGAAGAGATTAGACCTCGCCTGGTGTAGAGCTCGATGCGCCTCTTGCCCCACGGTGGGCGCCAACTGTCGTGGTATTGCCGACGAGTACGCCATGGAGGGGTCCTCACAGTGTGTTTTTAGAGACGTGGGGTAAGGCGGAGAGTTGGTAGGTACGAGGTAACACAACTTACCCAGGTTCAAGTCCCACAACGGTGGTGGAACTCTACTCCTGCTATAAAACACTATAATGGCAATATGCCGAGTTACAAAGATAGGTTCGGTGTGCGAGGTGTTGCGCATTGTATGCTACAATCTATTGTGTTCTGCCCTAAAGGCTCCCGCAGGCTGGCTTATAAAGGCGCCAAGACCTATGGTTTACAGGAAAAGGTCCTTGCCGGGCAAGGTAAAGAGTCCTACACCTACACGATCTAGTCTTCCGTGTCTTGTACTCCAAGGCTCTGAGTATGTCAGTGACTCCTGCGTAGCCTTCCTTTATCCGGCATGGGCCTCCCTTCTAGATCCTTCTAACTGGGCCGCCCAGCAGGCCATAGGCCTTGCTACCAACTATGGGCCACCCGGGTTAGGCGGACTAGTGACATGCTATGAGGATACCCATATAGCATATCCCCAACACTCAGTGTTGGAGGAGTCATAGGCAGAGGAGTTTTAGAAGCCGGAGGAATGGATGAAGCCCTAGCCGTCTCCTGCGTAATGATAGCAGTTGATGGTGTAGTGGCTCCCAGGTTGGCCATTGCTGTTGTTTCTACTGCTTCTGCTCCCTCTGCTAGATGCTTCCCTTTCTCGATGGCATCCTTAGCCGGAGATTCAGCCACTTTGGAGGAGGTGCTCTCCTGTGTTGTTTGGCCGCTAGGGCCAAGGCCCATGTTGGTAGAGCCTGAGACATCTGGTGTTGGAGTGATGTCTATTTCCATGATGGAGGTCTCAGGAATGACGGTGGTCGATGTTCTAGTGGAGCCTGTTGCAGTCTTGGCAGCAGTGGTCGGGGGAGAAAGGGTGGGCGATGACTTGGTCAACATATCATGAATATTTTTGGAACCTCCAACATCTTTGGAGGTCCTCTTCAAACTAACACCAGATCTCTTCATGAAACGTACTAAGTATAAGTACATGGATTGAGTAGGTGAAAAGCAAAGCAAAGTCGGAAAATGAATATAATTACACTACAGCAGGTGCCTTGGTTAAGGGGATGCCAGTGGATTTCTTATTCTCCGCCTCTAAGGTGGCAGTGGATTACTTGGAGACTCCACACTCCGATTTCTTCTTATTATTACCATCGGCAACAGCGTCAGAGGTGGACTTCTTCCGTGCTGCCAGATCTGTATGATCCTTGGAGGTATCATCGTCGGACATGACTTGCATGTCCTTCAGTCTTGGATCATAGACCTAGGAGGCCATGTGTTCCTCCTCCAAGGTCGCTAGCTAATAAGACAAAGAGCATGTCAGATGATTGGTAAGCCCAAGTCAGAAACATTAGAGTACATATAAAAGCAATGAAGGAAACATAGTTACCTCTGGGCATTTACCTCTTGAAGCCATGCTTCTTGTCTTTCACCATGACAAGATCCCTAAGCTGGAGCTTGATGGAGTCTGTAGAGAAGTTGTCTTTGGAAATCCACATAGGATCTTCCCTCTCCTTGGAATATTTGTGCATCATCTCGGCGTGGTGCTACAGAGGTTGGATCCGCCTTGTGAATCAGTACATGGCTAGGCCTAGGCTGGTTAACCCTACGTCTACCAACCATTCTATCCACCTTACGGCATGAGAAGCTTCGTCGTTGCACGGAGGGGGCCTTCGGATATCCAGGTTGGGGCCTTGGCGGCGGCTCCATCGATAAAGTCAGGATATGGATTTTGACGGCCAGCCAGAGGAATATTTGGACCCCATAGAAATCCGTTCGTTGCCAGTTCTTGCAAGATTCATGGCCACCGATGTCAGGGAACCACCGGTTAGGACGGATCTTAAACTAATGGTTCCGCAAGTCCACAGTTCATCCTTAGACTCTATGGATTCTCTCTTGATGATGAAAAAATAGATAAACAGATCTAACCTAGGTTTGATTCCTATGTATCCTTCACACAAATCTAAGTAAGTACAAGGATGTTGTTGGGAGATAGATGATGAGGAAGAACCCGGAAGTGTTGTAGGACTTCGAGGAAGAAGTCGGAGACTGGAAGGCTAACACCACGTACCAGCTGAGATTTGAGGTAGACCTTCTCTCCGGCTTGGGGAGAGGGGACCACTTTGCCGACCGGTGTTGGCCGTCAGACCAACCCCTTCGTCGCAGGGAGATATCCCTTGGTGATGAGTTCTTGCAGTTGCTTGGCAGAGAGACTGGAGCCCCTCCACACTCCCTTGTGGGAGTCAGCGTCCTCCTCCACGGCTTCGAGCGTCGCTCTTTTCTGGTCACTGTTGGTGGTCCACTACGACGGAGACAGGCACCACCACCCCTTTCGGCGGAACGGACACTCCCTTAGATGGCTCGATTGAAGCCTCGGGAGCCACCCCTTTCGGCAGAACGGACACTCCCAAGGCCCATTGACGGAGCATCGCTACTGCTGGCCATTGGATGAGTTGGTGGAGGATGAGGAGGATATGATTTTTGGCTAGGGTTTTCTTGGTAGGGAGCTTGAACAATCGCGCGGTGAGAGGGCGAAGACAATGTAGGTGAGAATGAGGGTAAAAGAGATAATTCTGGCCATAGTAAATATTTATAGACCCTGGCATCAAGATTCGTGCGTGGAAGATCTAATAGTTGCAGCGTTGACAACATGTGTGCGAACGTGCATGGTAATTTCGCCACGGCCCCCGTTTGCACGCGGAAAAATTGCTAATGATTAATTCACTACCATATGTGAGTTTTGAGGTAGCATAGGCTATATCATATGGCATCCTACTGACTGTTGTAGTGGAGAAGTCACATCTGAAGATTCCATTGAAGGCGGATACTATCCAACTCTAGAAGAGAAGACTTGGAGAATCTTTGCCTTACATGATGAAGATGGCGAGAATTGTAGGGTTCTTTGGGAGACATTCGAGATATTGCTTGACGAATTGCTGATATCACCTAGACGGTGCATTCAAGTCCAAAGGGAAAAACGACGCAAGATCTCAAAGTCTTCCAAGGGAAACTGTTGGGGATATGCTAAATCGGTATCACCATTGCATCTCTCTAATCCGAATAACCCGGGTGGCCCATAGTTGGTATCATGGTCCATGGCCTGCTGGGCAGCCCAGCTAGACGGATCTAGAAGGGAGGCCCATGCGGATCAAGGAAGGCTACGATGCAGTCATCGACCTACTCGGAGCCTTGGAGTACAAGACACGAAGACTAGTTAGTATTAGTGTAGGACTCTATAACCTGTTCGGCAAGGTCCTTTCCTTGTAACCCTAGGTTCTAGCTCTTTTATAAGCCAGATCTGTGGGAGCCTTTAGGGCATGATTCATAATAGTTCGCATAGCGAACCGATGCCTATAACTTGGTGTATTTCCATTATAGTGATGTATAGCTAGAGTAGAGTTTCACAATCGTTGTGGGACTTGAACCTAGGTAAGTTGTGTTACCTCGTACCCATCAACTCGCTGCCTTCCCTCACCTCTCTAAACACGCTTTGTGAGGATCCCTCCATGGCATACTCATCGGCAATACCAAGACACTGGGTGCGCCACAAATAAGTCTAGGCATCCACATCTGCCACTTATGTATGGCCCCTGACATATCCGTGGTGCATGTCATGACCGTGTGGCACGGATATTTGTGTTACCTATGGAGCAATGCATGGGCATGCTCCACGAATATGTCAGGTGCATCCATAAGTGGCAGATATAGATGGTGTCTAACATATCCGTGGCGCACAACATGGTCATGTGCCACTAATAGTCCTGTTATTCGTGGCACATCTTGTGGCCATGCACCACATATATGTGAGCCACCATTTACATCAGCTAGCCACCACCTTTTCCACTTGGTGGAATATCCCCTCTAGCCCAAGGCCAGATCTAGTCGTGTTCTTCCTCCTCCCCCCTCATTTCTCTCATGAATTCACTCATTTTAGCCCTCTAAAACTATTTTGGATGGTATATTTGTAATAGTAAGGCTCTCCAAACTTGTAGATCTACTAAACCACCGATTCACTTTCCTCCCCCTCCATTGTTTATTGGTGAGTAGATGCATGGAAGTACATGCATGTTTGTGTATGCGATGAAGCTTGTGATGATTGCGTGGGTGAGATGTTGTTGCGTCTTGTATGAATGTTTGTGTATGTGACAAAGTTTGTGGTGTGTGTTGGCATGTGGTGTATGCATGTTTGCAGAAATGTTGATTCATTTCTATTTCGGCAAATCTTTTGCACTATGCGTATGTCCTATTTTTAGGAGAGGTCATGCCAAATTTTTCTTGCGGCCATGCATGCATGGGTGTGCATGTTCTAAAATATTATATTCCTCTATACCACGGAGGTTATCATGGTCATCAAGATGAGCGAAAGCCTCATGGCTAGATATTTGAAAGGCGTGACGACCGAAATGATCCAGAACAACGAGACCTAGATAAGATGTCCATGTCGCAAATGCGGACTCAGTGGCTTGATGGACCCTTATTCTAGAGTATTGTAGAACCACCTGCTCATGCATGGTTTCATGTCTAGATTTACTCGTTGGATTTGTGACGAAAATGACATTAATGGGACTACGGGAAATGAGGAAGGGCGGCAGGACAATAACGGAGAGGGTGGGCAAGAAGACGAAGAGCCTCCCGGACATGATCATCACGAAGGACATGTTGGACATGATCATGAATAAGATAATGTCGAACATGATCATCACGAATGAGATGTGGGGGAAGATGATGGAGAAGACACGGACACGCAGCTGCTGCAAATAGCCTTGCAGGACCCTCATGTTCAAGAACTACTCCTCAAGGAGACGAGCAATGTCAAAGCTGCCACTAGAGAGAAAGGCAAGCTATTGCAAGTGGAGATAGACGGGAGTACTCCATTGTATGAAGAATGTCGGCTCAAGGATACCCGCTTGAATCTAATGCTCAAGGCTCTAGAGATGAAGGCGAAACACAACTGGACCAACACAAGATTCAACGATATAATTAGATTCTGGCATGACCATCTTCCCAAGGGGAACACTTGTCCAACAAGTATCAAGGATGCAAAGAAAGTCATGTGCCCTCTCGATCTACTGCATGTTAAACACCACGCCTGCATGAGTGATTGCATCATTTATCGGAACGAGTACGCGGAGAGAACCACATGTCCGGTGTGCCGCCATGCATGATAAAAGAGAGGGAAGAAAGCTCCACTAAAACTAGTATGGTACTTTTCGATCACTCCTTGTCTACATCGGTATTTCATAGACCCTAAGGAAGCAAAGCTAATGTGCTAGCATGCGGAAAGGCAGAAGCCCGAAGATGATCTGGATAAGGAGAATATGCTAACACACCCTTCGGACTCTTGCTAGGGGAATGCAATGGACATCGAGTTCCCCTTTTTTGGGGACAATCCAAGGAACGTCAGACTGGGTATGAGCACCGATGGATTAAATCCATTTGGCAACCAGAGCAACACACATAGCACCTGACCCGTGTTTGTATGGATATACAACCTCCCTCCATGCATGGCTATGCACGAAGAGGAGATACATACACATGAGTATTCTTATTCAGGGGCCGAAACAACCAGTTATCGACATCCATCTATATCTCGGGCTATTAAAATAGGATCTAGCCATGTTGCGAATATGTGGGACACCCTTTCAGGAGAATATTTTCCTCTTAGAGCCTCGTTGCTCATGATGGTGCAAGACTATCCTAGTTACGCGTATGTCTCATGCCAGGTGGTCCGCAAACACTAAACATGTATCAAGTGCATGGAGCATACGCCGCATCTCCAACTAGAAAAGGATCGTGGGTCTTCGAAAACCGTGTACCCAGGGACTCGAAGGAGGCTTCGCAAAGATGACCCGTGGAGAAAACACGGAGATATGTTCTATGGTAAAGCCGAGCACGGAATAGTCCCATGTCCTAGGAGCGGGGAAGAAATTGAGGGATTGCTGGATAATTGGGAAGAGTGCCCTGCATGGGGAAAGAAGCAAAAGAGGCCAAAACAGCTAATGAATGTATGGAGAGCGAGATTTGTTTTATGGAACCTACCGTACTAGAAGATCTTCCACACGCCCCATAGCCTTGATGTCACGCACATCACGAAGAACATGTTCGAGTGTCTGTTTGCACCCTACTCAACATTCCAGAATGACCAAAGATGGGTCGAAAGCAAGAAGCAACCTGAAACATCTAGGCATCAGGTAAGATCTTCAGGGAGGACGCCTCGATGACGACGACGATGATGATCATACGGAGGAGACCGAAGGTAGGCGCTGGAGGAAAAGGGCCAATAAGTCTGACTATTTGTAACATCCCAAAACTTCAATCCAAGGTTATCAAGATCTAAATCATCAAATTTGGGGTTAACAAAAACTTTTCCAAATTTAAAATGAAAGGATTCATATGTGTGTGCATTTAAAATAGGAGTTGTTTGAATTGCCATGATTGAATGATCCAATGCTTGTAAAATGTTTCTTAGGTGATTTAAACATCATCTACATCATTCCCAAACTTTTCCTAAAGAAAATCAAACCAAAAAGAATTAAAAAGGAGGAATGCTCATTTTGGCAAATTTAACTCTCATGCCTACTTTGGCTATTCCTAGTACTCAAAACTTAACAGAAACAATTCTTGATATTTGCACCCCTTGTTAGTACACATAATGAGGTACCAAGGCCCACCTTTGGATCTGCTAAAAACATTGTGTTAACTATTTTAAATGACAGTTTAAAATTGAATCTAATGCATATGCATAGATCACCCCTATTTCAAAAACCATCTATTTGAGCTCCACTTTCAAAACCCTTGCAACCAGAGACTACCTATCACTAGTGGAGATCACTCAAAAAATTTGAAACCAAAATTCAAAACTTTCTTTCATGCGGCCATTTCATCAAACACTTGGCATGCATAATCTCTACTCTAATCCTAGCTCACTGTTTACTACAGGGTTTTGCCCCCAATTGATCTTCATTTATCTCCCTTGTCCCCTCTTGATCTAACCAGAGTCTAACCACCTACTCCCCTAGCCCCTAGTGGCACGGCCATGCCATGTCGAGCCGCCTCTCGCCGGCCAACCTTGCCCTCACCGCAGCAGACCACCCCTCTCCCTCTCTCCATGTCTAGGAGGTAGCTCACACCTCACCGCCACCCCCTGTCCCTTGCCCGAGCCCAGCCGTGCAGTGGACCACCGAGGACAAGCCGCGCCCAGTGCCACCGCACCATGCCAGTGCCGCCCCCAGAGCGCGCCCTGTCCCCGCTCGCATAGACCGCCCCTTGGCAGCAGCCTGCGCCCGCCGCTCCGCCTCGACCTGGAAAACACCCCAGACACCCCCGCTGGCCGCCCAATGCCTCACAGCCACCGCTCGCCGTGGACACCACCGCCTCTGCCTCTCAGAGCGCCACCTCGCCCAGACCGCGTGCCACCGCCCCTACGGCCGCATTCAAGTTCTAGAGCACCGCCAGGGAACCGCCCATCGATCGCCATCCCCAGCCATGCCTCTACCCCGTCGTAGCCATGTCGCCACCGTCGACTGCCCATCCCGCTCGGTCTCACCGTCGGGCCTATAAAAGGAGCCGTCCCCAGCCTCTTCTCTCCACACCATTCCACTCCCCTCACCTCTCTGAACCTCACCCACCTCTAGCGGGAGCAAGGCGAGCTCTGCCTCGCCGGAATTGGAGCCGGAGCAGCCGTGGCAGGAGGAGAAGGGCGCCGTTGATTGCGACCCCAAGCTCCACCGCAACCGTGCCTCGCCTCGCCATCGTCTTTCACATCGTTTGCCCGCCTCGACAACCCTGTTGGAGCCCTGGTACACCCCCAGTAGACCCCCACCGAGCCGCTAGGGTTCGAGCTCGCCGGCGACCTATTCGTCGTCGACGATGACCCTCAGCCGTAGATTCCTATTCTAATCGCACGGCCCACAGCGCGCGTACCGTTTCACGTTTTAAGTGCTGCTGACATGCGGGACCCCCCGGTCAGCTGAGCCCCGCACCGCGGAGCGCCACTGGGCCGGCCCATTTCTTATCCCGCGCTAGCCCACCCATTCAAATCTGAATTTTTCTTTTTAGTTAAATCTAGTTTCTGTCCCCTAGTTTGAAAATCAATTCAGAGAGTTTTAGAAATCCAAATTGCATGAAACCAATTTTGTCTGACAGGTATTAAAATTATCTATGCAAGCCCGTTGGATTTAATTCAATTAGAGTTATAGATCTCTCCTAACAAAAATAAGAAGACAGAAGCTTTTGCAACTTGCAACATTTTTATAAAATCAACCAAGTTAGCTTTTGAGTTGATTCCAACACTCAAAAATCACATTTCATCATATCTATCTAAATATGCAATAATATTAAGGTTTACATGCAGTGACTTTGGACTAGTACCAAAAGAATGCTATATAGGCATTTATAGTCACTTTAAATCATTAAATAATGAACTTAAACCAAAGTAATATTGATCCATCACTTAAATCTCATTCCCACATGTTAGAATATGTGGTGATGACATGTGTCAACATGATCCCATGTTTTATGTGGTGAATATCAAATGTTGGTTAATTTTTCAATGAGTAGAAATTACTTTTCTAAAATAAAAAGAAAGAAACTATTGAATTAAACTTGTGATGCTTGTGATGATAATAGATCATCAATTGTGTGTCTTAGAATGCTATCTAGCCTAGTTAAGTATTGTTTGGTGATTGTCTACTCCGTATGTATTGTTACAGTAGATAGTACCGATCAAGCTTACGAGGAGGAGGAGTGCTACCAAGAAGAAGAAGAAGAAAACTTCAACGACTGCACCAACCAAGGCAAGCTATTGTTAGCAAGCTAGAATTAAGCTAGATGAATGAGCAAGGATGCTTTAGGCATGCTTTGATCACACCCTTTTAACTATTAGTACCCCAAGTCTTACTTACAAGTTTTACTCCCCTTAGTACACAAAGTTCTTTACTTGTTTTGAAGGTAGCATAAAAAGTATAAAACTTGACCTACTTAGAAACCTTTAGATGTCATTCTATGGCATGAGATTGATCCTATCCTTCCACCTTAGTGAACACTCTTAACTTAGTCTTTTACAGTAGATCAAAAACTTGAGTCACTTTAGATGGGAACAAGTGGTGAAAATGAATTGTGAAAACCTTGGAATGATGAGTCATTATATTGAGATGTTTTGACATGTGTTGAGAAACACAACTGGTTTATGATGATGAAAATGATGAGGCATGAGCCTTAACCCTTTTATAAAACTGATGGTTGGATTCGGATGCGATACCATTCCAAATTTACCTTACAACCACATTACCTGAATTGGGTAAGGCTTAGCTGGAAAATTATATGCATTAGTATTAGTTCCCTCATGGGAGAGGTTTGAGATGAGGCTACCTCTCAATGTTGTCCATCTATGCAGTGCCCAAGATGACTGATGGTCATGGTTGGGAGGCCATGCTCATAGGAGAGTTGCTTATACTAGGGTGTGTAAAAGGATGGTTATGTTTGATTATCTGCATACTAAGTATGATGATTTAGTGTTATCCCTGACAGAAGTATCGAATCTTGTGGTGAAAGTATACCACCTCTGCAGAGTGTCAAACTATTCGAATAGCCGTGTCCGCGGTTATGGACAGTTGGAATGGCCATACTGTTTCGTTGTCAGATGTTTTCTAAATAACTGGAAATGAATGATGAACTCTGACTTGACCACAACAGGGTTGTGTTTATGGTAATAGCTTCCCAACTTAAGTGATTCTAGAACTTTACTTTATCTTTCTTTGCTTTAGAACTCAGCATAGGTTTCAAACTTAACTTTATAGTTAAACCTAGCTCTAGCACTTTAACTTAGATTTATACTACTTGCTAGTGGTAGTTTGCGAGTACTTAAAGAGTACTCATGGCTTTTGTCCCTGGCTATTATCATGGCCAGACTATGAAGGAGATTATCAAGAGGATGGTCAGCAGGACGGCTATGATAACTAGGACTATCTGCCTTCGTCAGCATTGCTTGTGCCCCTGAAGATGGACCCCACCGCTACGCTTATCTTTTATTTCCGCTGCTTGTTGTATTGAAGACTGGATCATGAGATCCTTATTTGTGTAAAACCTTATGTATGGTTTGTAATGGATGATGTACTGTGATATCCAATCCATTATGTCTCGCAAAAATGGTAATCCTGGGATTGCGAGGTATGGCATAACGGGCATCTGGGATTAAAAATCCGGGTGTTGACAAGTTGGTATTAGAGCCATCCTGACCATAGGAGACCCTAGTTAGAATGGACGTTCAAACAAAAACTTAGTTTCAAAACCAAAGTGAGTATTTCTGAAAAACTATTTCCCCTCTTACCCTTGTGAACGCATTCTTTCTCAAAAATTCATGTTTCTCAAAATTCTTACGTCACTACTTAAAATTTGACACACTTGATCACTTCACTAACTTCCTCATCCTTAATTCTTGTAGATGGAGACTCAGTTCAGCAAGTTTTACCAGTTGGGAAACGGAGGTCAGCTGATCTTCGAGAGGGATCTGGATTCACTGTCGGAGTTACTAGGACACCCACATCCGGAGTTTCTTGGAGCTCAACTTCCAGGACCCCCAGGAGGAGACCTACAGTGGCTAGTCACCGCGGATCTTCGAGGAAGCATTGAAGCACCAACTTCCGGGAGAATTCAGTTCTCCGTGAGAGAGAACAACTGGCTAGATGGATTAGCCAGGGCAATGCATGAAGCTCTTGCACGTCTATGTGCCCTCAGCGTCAACAAGATCCAAGGAACCCGTTTTGCCCACTATGCAAGACGTGACTTCATGGGAATGCCGATGGAGATGCCAAGTCACCCAGAGTTGAGGCGTCAAGTGGAAAACCTTGATTTCTTGCTTCATGATAGACAGCAGGAACTGGACAATGCCAGGGAGTTAGCCAACCAGAACCATGCCATTGCCGACCAGAAGTCCGAGACTTTCACACTGCTCGTCCAAGATCGCCAGTCTCTTTGCCGCCATCATGCAAAGAAGGATCGCACCATCGCCCGTCTTTGCAAGAAGGTGGCCGACCTCGAGAATACCATCAAGGAGCAGGAAGCTCAGGTTGCCGCCAAGGAAGAAGAAGATGAGGGTGAAGACATCCAGGGAGATATGGATTCTTACCTCAGCAACGATGACGGTTTTTTGGAAGAAGATGCTGTGGACTTCTACACTGATGATGAAGACTCCGACTTAATCGACGATGAGTAGATGCACTAGAGCACTGTCGTAGCATGAGATGTATCATCTCATTGTGTCGTAGCTTGTAGAATGGTTCCTCAAACCATTTGTTTTCCCCTTTGAGTGTTGTGGTATGTGTTGTATCGTGTGCTTGCTTGCATGAATGAAAAAGAAGTTAGTTGAACAACCTGAGTTTAACTCAAAGTTTTAGATTTGAAAAACCCAAAACCATGAACCTTAGAATTTCCCTCTTACCCCTATATCTATCTCAATCTTCAGGTGACTCGTGGAAACCAAGGAGGGAGCAGCTCGTCGCAGGACCCAATGCTGCAGATCTTGCAGAATATCATCACGGACCATGAAGCAAGCAGGGCCGAGCGTCAAGCCAACTTAGCAACATTGCAGCAGATCGCCCAAATGGCTCTCAACAACCAAGGACATGGAAATCAGGATCACCAAGGATCCAAACTCAAAAACTTTCAGAACACCAATCCCCCAATCTTTAACCAATTTGAAAACCCATTAGATGCTGATGACTGGTTACAGACCATGGAAAACAACTTAGAGGTTGCCAGAGTTGATGAGAATGAGAAAGTTCTCTTCGTCACCCACTATCTGGCGGGAGATGCAAGAGCTTGGTGGAATAGCATCCGCAATATGAACCATGGCCAGGTGATGACATGGGAAGCATTCAAGGTCAAGTTCAGCCGCACCCACGTGCCGCAAGGTCTCATCAGCAGGATGAGAGATGAATTCCGTGAATTGAAGCAAGGAAGAATGACTGTGATGGAGTACCATGATAGATTCGTGTCACTTGCCAGATATGCACAGGATGAGATCAACACGGAGGCCAAGAAGAAGGAGAGATTCTTAAACGGACTGCATGATGAGATGTAGACTGTCCTTGTCAACATCCGTTTCGATGATCTCGAAGAGCTAGTCGACTCTTCCATTCAGATGGAAGGGAAGATTAACCAGGCAAACGACAACCGCAAGCGTCGTATGATGCAGCAGTCTGGATCCAGTAGTCACTAGAAGTACCGTCCCAACCCCTCACCAGGATATGCACCAAGGAACAACCGACCCCCAAATTCTCGCCCAAGCTACCCCAACCGTAGCGGAGGTAATATGAAGTCCGGAGGAAACAATCACAACTTCGGCAATGCCAACAATTTCAACCGTGCCCCTCCCAAGAGCAACAACAACAACACTGCACCCAGAACTGGCAGCAATGTTGTACCTGTCGCTTTCAAGGACAAGTCCCAGATCACTTGCTTCGAGTGTGGAGTGAAGGGTCACTACTCCAATGAGTGTCCCAAGAAGACTGCCGCCAATGCCCCTGTGAATGCCCCAGCTCAACAGCAGCGTCGTGTTCAACCAGGAAGGAGATTTGCCCCAGGGAACCCTCACAACCGCAACGGTCGTCTCTTCCACATGAACACAGAAGAAGCCCAGGAAGCACCAGAAGTAGTGCTGGGTATGTTTTCTGTCAACTCAGTTTTAGCAAGAGTATTGTTTGATTCTGGAGCATCGCATTCATTTGTCACCGAAGAATTTGTATGCACTAGTACGATTCACCCAACCAACCTGAAGCATGTCATGATAGTTCAAATCCCCGGTTCAACAACAAAAGCTAGAAAAATTTGCAAAGCTGTACCTATCAGAATACATGGGATAGATTTTTATGCCAACCTAATTGTACTTGGAACCAAAGGATTGGAAGTAGTACTAGGTATGGACTGGATGTCAAGGCATAAAGGACTGATAGACTGTGGTAAGAAAGCCATCACCATGACCAGTAGTTCTGGAGTAACAGTAGAGCATATCTCTGAATCCTTACCCCATCAATTCAAGTGCAACAAGAGTGTAGCCCTGCCCACCATAGACCAAGTCAGAGTAGTCTGTGAATACCCTGACGTATTCCCAGATGAATTGCCAGGTATGCCCCCGGATAGGGATATTGAGTTCATTATCGAACTAATCCCCGGAACCGGACCTATAGCCTAGAGACCCTACACCATGAACCCCTCAGAGTTAGTGGAACTGAAGAAGCAGTTGGATGCCATGTTAGCCATAGGCTTGATTCAGCCAAGCGCATCGCCATGGAGATCACCAGTGTTATTCGTCGACAAGAAAGATGGAGGCAATCATCTGTGTACAGATTACAGAAAGTTGAATGACGTCACCATCAAGAACAAGTACCCTTTGTCAAAGATAGACGATCTATTTGATCAGTTGACTGGAGCCCAGGTATTCTCAAAGATTGATCTTAGGACTGGTTATCTCCAACTTAAGATTCGTGCAACGGATATTCCAAAGACCGCCTTTACTACTCGCTATGGTTTATACGAGTATACGGTTATGTCTTTTGGATTAACCAATGCCCCTGCTTATTTCATGAATCTCATGAATAAGATCTTTATGAATTTCCTAGATAAGTTTGTAGTGGTGTTTATCGACGACATCCTTATCTACTCCAAGTCAGAAGAAGAGCATGAGCAACATCTGAGAATCATCCTAGAAAACCTGAGAGAGCATCAGTTATATGCCAAGTTCAGCAAGTGTGAGTTTTGGCTAAAAGAAGGAGGATTCCTAGGACATATTGTGTCTGCCGGAGGAGTCTCTGTTGATCCCACCAAGATCAAAGATGTCGAGGAGTGGGAAGCCCCAACCAATCAAACCCAAGTTCGTTCATTTCTCGGATTAGCGGGATATTACCGCAAGTTCGTAGAAGGATTCTTGAGCATAGCCCGACCAATGACCCAATTGTTGAAGAAGGACAAGAAGTTTGAATGGACAGACAAATGTGAAGCTAGTTTCCAGGAGCTGATGAAGAGATTGATATCAGCCCCAATTTTGATCATGCCAGACATCAAGAAGCCGTTTGATGTGTATTGTTATTCATCAAAGATTGGCCTAGGATGTGTATTGATGCAAGAAGGCAAAGTCATCGCGTATCTATCTCGACAACTGAAGCAGCATGAGCAGAACTATCCGACCCATGATCTTGAGCTAGAAGCTGTGGTTCTAGCATTGAAGACATGGCGTCATTATTTGATGGGTAATCGCTGTGAGATTTACTCAGATCATAAGAGCTTGAAGTATATTTTCACTCAGAAGGATCTGAATATGAGGCAAAGAAGATGGATAGAGTTAATCAAGGATTATGACCTTGACATTCACTATCACCCCGGCAAAGCCAATGTGGTAGCGGATGCTCTTAGCAAATTGCCGTGTAGGCTTAACACCATGATCAAGGGGAAGCAACCAAGTTTGTATGAGGAGTTGGAGCAGTTCAAGACTGAGTTAGTTAGCAAAGGATTCCTAGCTAGCATTGAACTTCAACCCACTTTGATTAGCCAAATCATGGAAGCCCAGAAGGGAAATGAAAGTATCGACGGAATCAAACGTCGTATTGGTACAGGAAAGGTACCTGGATTCACCGAAGACGAAGAAGGAGTACTATGGTACAAAGGATGTATCTGTGTGCCAGCAGATTCGGAGCTGAAGGAAGTTATCATGAAGGAAAATCATGATACTCTTTATTCTATCCACCCCGGAGGAACAAAGATGTATCAGGATTTGAAAGAGCAATTTTGGTGGCACAAGATGAAGAGAGAGATCGGAAGCTACATCGCCAAATGTGACATGTGTCAAAGAGTCAAAGAAGAGCATCAGAGACCTGCAGGATTGTTGCAACCATTGCAGATTCCGGAATGGAAATGGGATTCCTTCGGAATGGACTTTATCCCAGGTTTACCTACTTCTAGTAGAGGAAATGACTCAATCTGGGTCATAGTTGACAGACTGTCCAAGGTAGCCCACTTCATACCTGTGAAAACAACCTACCAAAGTGCAAAGTTAGCAGAGCTATACATTGCTAGGATTGTTAGTCTGCATGGAACCCCCAAGACCATCGTCTCAGATCGAGGAACCCAGTTTACTTCAAGATTTTGGCAGAAAGTTCAGGAAGGTTTAGGAACCAAGTTGAACTTCAGTACCGCTTATCACCCGCAAATAGATGGACAGATTAAGAGAGTCAACCAAATCCTAGAGGATATGCTTAGAGCTTGTGTGTTGGAATACGGATCAAAATGGGAAGACTGCCTGCCTTTCATAGAATTCTCCTATAACAATAGTTATCAAGCTAGTTTGCAGATGGCACCATTTGAATTCCTATACGGAAGAAAGTGTCGTACCCCTTTGAATTGGTCGCAAGTAGGAGAGAGTCAGATCTTTGGACCCGACATTCTCCGAGAAGCAGAAGAGAAAGTTCACAAAGTCCGTGAGCACCTCAAGACCGCCCAATCCAGATAGAAGAGCTATGCTGACAAGAGAAGGAGAGACCTGACTTTCAATGTCGGAGATTTTGTATATCTCAGGGTTTCACCATTGAAGGGAACCCAGCGCTTTAGTCTGAAGGGAAAGTTAGCCCCCAGATATATCGGACCTTTCAAGGTTCTGAATTGCCAAGGAGAAGTACCTATCAACTAGAACTGCCTGAAGAGATGTCAGCCATCCACAATGTGTTCCATATCTCATTACTTCGCAAATGCTTGGAAGTGCCTAAGAAGACAGAAGTTTTCAAGAACATCGATCACAGAGCGGTGGAAATCAACAATGACCTGACATATCAGGAAGTACCCATTCGTATCTTAGAAGAAGCCTACAGAACCACCAAGACCAGGAGTATCAAGTTTCTCAAGATTTAGTGGAGCAACTATACCGAGGAGGAAGCTACTTGGGAGCGAGAAGATTACATTAGGACAGAGTTCCCAGATCTCTTTAGTTCCTAGTTTTCTTTGTAAATATCGGGACGAGATTTTGTTTAAGGAGGTAAGGTTTGTAACATCCCAAACTTCAATCCAAGTTTATCAAGATCTAAATCATCAAATTTGGGGTTAACAAAAACTTTTCCAAATTTAAAATGAAAGCATTCATATGTGTGTGCATTTAAAATAAGAGTTGTTTGAATTGCCATGATTGAATGATCCAATGCTTGTAAAATGTTTCTTAGGTGATTTAAACATCATCTACATCATTCCCAAACTTTTCCTAAAGAAAATCAAACCAAAAAGAATTAAAAAGGAGGAATGCTCATTTTGGCAAATTTAACTCTCATGCCTACTTTGGCTATTCCTAGTACTCAAAACATAACATAAACAATTCTTGATCTTTGCACCTCTTGCTAGCACACATAATGAGGTACCAAGGCCCACCTTTGGATCTGCTAAAAACATTCTGTTAACTATTTTAAATGACAGTTTAAGATTGAATCTAATGCATAGATCACCCCTATTTCAAAAACCATCTAGTTGAGCTCCACTTTCAAAACCCTTGCAACCAGAGACTACCTATCACTAGTGGAGATCACTCAAAAAATTTGAAACCAAAATTCAAAACTTTCTTTCATGCGGCCATTTCATCAAACACTTGGCATGCATAATCTCTACTCTAATCCTAGCTCACTGTTTACTACAGGGTTTTGCCCCCAATTGATCTTCATTTATCTCCCCTGTCCCCTCTTGATCTAACCAGAGTCTAACCACCCACTCCCCTAGCCCCTAGTGGCACGGCCATGCCATGCCGAGCCGCCTCTCGCTGGCCAAACTTGCCCTCACCGCAGCAGACCGCCCCTCTCCCTCTCTCCATGTTTAGGAGGTAGCTCACACCTCACCGCCACCCCCTGTCCCTTGCCCGAGCCCAGCCGTGCAGTGGACCACCGAGGACAAGCCGCGCCCAGTGCCACCGCACCATGCCAGTGCCGCCCCTAGAGCGCACCCTGTCCCCGCTCGCACAGACCACCCCTTGGCAGCAGCCCATGCCCGTCGCTCCGCCTCGACCTGGAGAACACCCCAGACACCCCCGCTGGCCGCCCAACGCCACATAGCCACCGCTCGCCGTGGACACCGCCGCCTCTGCGTCTCAGAGCGCCACCTCGCCCAGACCACGTGCCACCGCCCCTACAGCCGCATTCAAGTTCTAGAGCACCGCCAGGGAACCGCCCATCGATCGCCATCCCCAACCATGCCTCTACACCGCCGTAGCCATGCCGCCAACGTCGACTGCCCATCCCGCTCGGTCTCACCATCGGGCCTATAAAAGGAGCCCTCCCCCGCCTCTTCTCTCCACACCATTCCACTCCCATCACCTCTCTGAAACTCACGCACCTCTAGCCGGAGCAAGGCCAGCTCTGCCTCGCCGGAATTGCAGCCGGAGCAGCCGTGGCAGGAGGAGAAGGGCGTCGTTGATTGCGACCACCCCAAGCTCCACCGCAACCGCGCCTCGCCTCGCCATCGTCTTTCACATCGTTTGCCGCCTCGACGACCCTGTTGGAGCCCTGGTACACCCCCAGTAGACCCCCACCGAGCCGCTAGGGTTCGAGCTCGCCGGCGACCTATTCGTCGTCGACGATGACCCTCAGCCGTAGATTCCTATTCTAATCGCACAGCCCACAGCGCGCGTACCGTTTCACGTTTTAAGTGCTGCTGACAAGCGGGACCCCCCGGTCAGTTGAGCCCCGCACCGCGGAGCGCCACTGGGCCGGCCCATTTCTTATCCCGCGCTAGCCCACCCATTCAAATCTGAATTTTTCTTTTTAGTTAAATCTAGTTTCTGTCCCCTAGTTTGAAAATCAATTCAGAGAGTTTTAGAAATCCAAATTGCATGAAACCAATTTTGTCTGACAGGTATTAAAATTATCTATGCAAGCCCGTTGGATTTAATTCAATTAGAGTTATAGATCTCTCCTAATAAAAATAAGAAGACAGAAGCTTTTGCAACTTGCAACATTTTTATAAAATCAACCAAGTTAGCTTTTGAGTTGATTCCAACACTCAAAAATCACATTTCATCATATCTATCTAAATATGTAATAATATTAAGGTTTACATGCAGTGACTTTGGACTAGTACCAAAATAATGCTATATAGGCATTTATAGTCACTTTAAATCATTAAATAATGAACTTAAACCAAAGTAATATTGATCCATCACTTAAATCTCATTCCCACATGTTAGAATATGTGGTGATGACATGTGTCAACATGATCCCATGTTTTAAGTGGTGAATATTAAATGTTGGTTAATTCTTCAATGAGTAGAAATTACTTTTCTAAAATAAAAAGAAAAAAACTATTGAATTAAACTTGTGATGCTTGTGATGATAATAGATCATCAATTGTGTGTCTTAGAATGCTATCTAGCCTAGTTAAGTATTGTTTGGTGATTTTCTACTCCGTATGTATTGTTATAGAAGATAGAACCGACCAAGCTTACGAGGAGGAGGAGTGTTACTAAGAAGAACAAGAAGAAAACTTCAACCACTGTACCAACCAAGGCAAGCTATTGTTAGCAAGCTATAATTAAGCTAGATGAATGAGCAAGGATGCTTTAGGCATGCTTTGATCACACCCTTTTAACTATTAGTACCCCAAGTCTTACTTACAAGTTTTACTCTCCTTAGTACACAAAGTTCTTTACTTGTTTTGAAGGTAGCATAAAAAGTATAAAACTTGACCTACTTAGAAACCTTTAGATGTCATTCTATGGCATGAGATTGATCCCATCCTTCCACCTTAGTGAACACTCTTAACTTAGTCTTTTACAGTAGATCAAAAACTTGAGTCACTTTAGATGGGAACAAGTGGTGAAAATGAATTGTGAAAACCTTGGAATGATGAGTCATTCTATTGAGATGTTTTGACATGTGTTGAGAAACACAACTGGTTTATGATGATGAAAATGAGTAGGCATGAGCCTTAACCCTTTTATAAAACTGATGGTTGGATTCAGATGCGATACCATTCCAAATTTACCATACAACCACATTACCTGAATTGGGTAAGGCTTAGCTGGAAATTTATATGCATTAGTATTAGTTCCCTCACGGGAGAGATTTGAGCTGAGGCTACCTCTCAATGTTGTCCACCTATGCAGTGCCCAAGATGACTCATGGTCATGGTTGGGAGGCCATGCTCATAGGAGAGGTGCTTATACTAGGGTGTGTAAAAGGAAGGTTATGTTTGATTTTCTGCATACTAAGTATGATGATTCAGGGTTATCCCTAACAGATGTATCAAATCTTGTGGTGAAAGTGTACCACCTCTGCAGAGTGTCAAACTATTCGAATAGCCGCGTCTGCGGTTATGGACAGTTGGAATGGCCATACTGTTTCGTTGTCAGATGTTTTCTAAATAACTGGAAATGAATGATGAACTTTGACTTGACCACAACAGGTTTGTGTTTATGGTAATAGCTTCCCAACTTAAGTGATTCTAGAACTTTACTTTCTCTTTCTTTGCTTCAGAACTCAGCTTAGGTTTCAAACTTAACTTTATAGTTAAACCTAGCTCTAGCACTTTAACTTAGATTTATACTACTTGCTAGTGGTAGTTTACGAGTACTTAAAGAGTACTCATGGCTTTTGTCCCTGGCTATTATCATGGCCAGACTATGAAGGAGATTATCAAGAGGATGGTCAGCAGGACGACTATGATAACTAGGACTATCTGCCTTCGTCAGCATTGCTTGTGCCCCTGAAGATGGACCACACCGCTATGCTTATCTTTTATTTCCACTGCTTGTTGTATTGAAGACTGGATCATGAGATCCTTATTTGTGTAAAACCTTATGTATGGTTTGTAATGGATGATGTACTGTGACATCCAATCCGTTATGTCTCGCAAAAATGGTAATACTGGGATTGCGTGGTATGGCATAACGGGTATCTGGGATTAAAAATCCGGGTGTTGACACTATTACTCCCCCTTCCTGCTTCACTCTAAGTTAGCAGGAGATCGAGCAGTTTATCAAGTGCCTCCTAGGAGGGAAAGTTCCTTACAGTTTCTCGGGGAAGATAATCAGATATATAGATGAAGTAAAGCAGAGGTTCAGCAGGATGAAGTCTCATGACTATCACATGATGATGTAGATACTTCCCGTTGCAATTCGAGGGATAATGGACAAGCACGTCCATGAGATGTTGTTTGGCCTCTACAACTTTTTCGACGTCATCTCATAGAAGTCGATTGGCGTCCAGAAGCTTCTAAGGCTATAGGAAGAGATCATGGTGATACTATGCGAGCTCGAGATTTACTTCCTGCTCGCATTCTTCAACATCATGGTGCATCTGTTGGTCCATTTTGTAGATGATATCATCCACCTCGGGCCGACATTCCTTCATAACATGATGTCGTTCGAAAGGATGAATGGAATCATCAAAGGCTTTGTCCACAATAGGGCCCATCCAGATGCAAGCATAGCCAAGGGCTTTCTGACCTACGACTGCATCTGTTTCTGCCAGAATTATATAGGCACCGACGAGGACCCTGTTGGTCTAGTAGGCAACAACAGGCACCTCGGAAGGCTCGCTGGATGTGGTCACCATGATATTCATGTCGACACACTGGTCGACGCGCCGACTTTGATAGGGAAAACCTAGTTGTGCTAAAACACATAGAATTGGTCGACCCTTGGTGCGCAGAGCACAAAAGCTTTATTGAGAAGAAGTACAATGACCTGGGATGGACGAGGACTCAAGGAGAAATAATAAGAGAGGTTCAAGGAGAATCTACTGAAAAATCCCTCGCATAGTCCTCGTACAGACGAGGAAAAACTCATTTTCACCTTGTCACAGGGCCCCGCACACAACCTTAGGACCTACCAGGCATACGACATCAACGGCTACACATTCTACACCGAGGAAAAGGACAAGAATAGTGAATATCAGAACTCAGGTGTAACTATGGAATGCTTCACGGATGAGTCGACTACTTTCAAGGAAAGATACTATGGAAGGATTGAGGAGATATGGGAGCTCGACTACTATGGAGAAAACACTACTAGGGAAATGCCTACTGGAGGCGCATATGAAAGGCCATTATAGTCGCATTGTGGATGCGACTCGAGTGCCGCGACTCAAGTATTTGTTACCCGAGTCGCATACGAGATGCGCCTCCTATAACCTATATATGCGAGGCGCATATCAATATGCGCCTCCTATATATTTATCGGAGGCGCATATTGATATGCGCCTCGCATATATAGGTTATAGGAGGCGCATCACATATGCGACTCTAATATGTATTAGATATGCGCCTCTAACATGGTCACATATGCGACTCAAATATCAATTTTGAATTTTAAATTTTACAGACCCACAATACAGTCCAAAATACACAGTATACAGGTATTATACAGTCAGTAACAGTATAAACAACACATAATTTTTAGAAAGTTGCATCACAGATCAACACTAATACAAGTACATCACTAATACAATTATATCATATACCAACTTGAATTAATCCGTGACATACGAGAGTTCACACATCAACTAACTAGAGCATACATCACACACAGAACACCAAGTTCACATCTCCCGGGGGACCTCGGTGCTTTTGGCCTGCTTCCTGCCCTTCCGCTCTGTGGTGCCATAGTACTCAGACCATGTTATGCCGCCAAAGCCGACCACACGACCAGCCGACGACGGGGCCGCCAGGGGCTCGACATTCTTGGTCCAGTTCAACGCCCTGTTAAAAGTGGTGTCCCACTTGGCGACAGGCGTCGATCCCTAGGATGAGGAGCTCCTACACTCCTCGTCCGGGCCTTCCAATTCGACAAGGCCTTAGTCATCTTCTTGAGGGCGTACTTGTTCACCGGATTCCCTTTGAGATTGTCGTTATTGTACTTGTGTTCCTCATCACCCGAGAACGCGTATCTTGCGTGCAGCTTAAGGAAGAGCTGGATGCGGAAAGCCCTGTTCTCTTCGGCCTTCAGGTTCTCCGTGTTGATCGTGACGGTGTTCCGGAGGATTGCCGCGAGCTGGTTTGAGTAACCCGCGACAAACTCGGCCGGCTCCAAAGGCACACCTTCATCGTTCACGCTTGTGATGATGGACCTTTTGATGTCGACCATGATTGGGGCACGCTCCTTCCGGGCCTTCTTCGATGTGCTACCACCGTCCGTAGTAGCTTCACCGCCGCCATCAATGGTAGTGGCGTTGCCATCCGTGTCCCCCATATCCTCATCGCCCGACGACATATCCTTGTCCGCCTCCATCTCATCGTCCCGCGGAACAAATTCTGGGTCCTCTTGGGATTCCATCTCCGCCTACTGCTCCCAAAAGGACTTCTTGCTAGAAGGGCCCTGCTCCGCCGATATTTCTAAACACACAAATAAATGGAACTAATAAGCACAAAAAACAGAAAATTTCGGCATAACCTTTGCTAATTTTCTATGTCTAGGAGTGTCACAAATTCGCCGGAACAGAAATGAATCAACATTTCGGCAAAACATTGGCAACTCAAAAAGAAAAACCTGCAAAAAAATCATAAATAGGCACAAACACAGCCATACACAACTTGCTGCCAGCAGTATACAAGATTAGCATCATTGGTAGCCATACACAACTTGCTGCCAGCAGCATCCTCAGAGATTCTAAGTACAAACCACGAACAAATAGTTTATTTTAAGTATGAACTTAACCAGCAATAGAAACTTGACCACATGTACAAGAATTCAAAATATGATAATGAAAGTATGTATTGCACTTGCTATGTACAGAAAAGTATTGCTTCACTCTATTCAAGAGGATGAGGAAAGGGACTAGGCATGGCAACCTCTGTAGTGCAGGGACCAGAACATTGACTAACTACCAAGTATTGGCAACAACATACACCCATTTTGGATCTCAGGGTATTGTATAATACCTTCACCCCTTGCTGGCAATTTCGTTGTGCATGTGAAGATGGCAATAATAATTAATGAACACATCTAGGCATGCAAATGAAGCATTCTTTCAAATAATTTGCATCACCCGCTGATACTGGACCCAAACAGACACGGCGAATTTGAAGGAGGCCAATCATATGATTGGAACTAAAATTTCTCCACACGAAAAAAAGAATTAATGATCATAAAAAGAGTTGATATGAATAAGATTCAGAGATTATTATGGGCACATGCACCAACTAAGTGCTAAGGTGGTCAGAGATACGCATATTTGAAAATGCGCCTCGAGTAAGTTTACACGAGGCGCATCCTCGGGTATTCTCTAGCACTAGTCAACTAGCGCAGTGCGCTGTATCTGTCAGCAAACTGACCCTATCCAATTGGTTTTGTCCCTGTCCTAAACTAAAGCCTAGCCACCCAGGTTCGAATCCTAGTGGCTCAATTTTTTTGAAAACTTTGTTTGAAGGATATTTATCATGTAAAAACATTGTCCAAACACAATATGAACTATAAAATATACTGCAAATATTTTAAAAATTCAAATATTGCCAAAACAACAAAAGTGAGTATTATGAATGTGTCTCGTCGATACATAATATTCTCAATGCAATATTATAACATACAAAATATGATAATTATGAATGTTTCGATACATAATAGTATGCCACACACACGGCTGTTCTTGACAATTGTCGGAGCACGCTAGCATTTCTTGACAATGGTCATCTTCTTGCCCTTCTTTGTCGCAGTTGCATAGGTTAGGTCTGGGACATCTTCACTACTTCTTTTGAACGGGAGTCCTTTCTTAGGTAGGGTTGTGGTGTACGGTGCTTGGTTGCAGTATCCGTCTTCCATCTTCGGGTCACCGTTCTGGTCAAAGTCTTGCTTGTTGGCGACTCCGTCCATTCCGATGATGTTCCTTTTGCCTCTCCTAACAACAACCCGGCTAGGCTTTGACGGGTATGTGATGTACCAGCATTGGTCGACCTTGCTAGCTAGAACCCAAGGCTCATTTCTCGCGGGTGCGTTCGCGCTGGTGGTCTTTGATGGTATAACGATGGTGGTGAAATATCGGCCTTCTTTCTCGACGCTCTTGGCCCACCTGACACGGAACATCGGCACCTTCTTCGTAATGTAGTAGAGCTCCCAAATCTCCTCGATCCTTCTGTAGTATCTTTCTGGGATGTTGCCGGTGTAGAATATCCCCGTAACCCCTGAGTTCTGGTAATCACAGTTATTGTCCATTTCCTCTGTATAGAACATGTATCCGTTGATATCGTATGCCTGATAGGTCATCAGGTTGTGCGAGGCGCCCCGTGATAAGGAGAATATGAGTATATCTTCCTCCGAGTACTCGCCCTGCGGTGGATTAGCAATGACCTTCTCCCTGAACCACCACGTGAAACCGGAGTTGTGCTCCTTGATAACATATTCCTCCGAGTACTGGCGCCCCTGGTCAGCGTAATTCTTCTTAATAAACTCTTTGTGCTCATATATGTATGGATCGACCACCTGTAGGTGCTATAGTGCGACCAGGTTAGCTCTTTCAAAGTCCTTGGTTTGGCCCTCGATGTTGACATGCTTTGGGCGCCGACCCTCGTGGTGACCGCATCCAGCAAGCCTCCCGAGGTGCTTGTTGAATGGCAGACAAAGAGGGGTCTCGGTTTGTAGAATGTTCGAGTAGAAAGAGATGCACTCTTCGGCCAGGAAGTCATTTGCTATGCTTCCATCTGGATGGGACCTGTTCTTAACGTATCCTTTGATATGTCCATTGAGCCTTTCGAACGGCAGAATGCAATGTTGTCGTCGAAGCATTCGTTGGTCATTTTGTGTTTCGCCTTCATCTCCAGAGCCTTGAGCATTACATTCAGACGGGTATCACTGTCGTTGCATCCATCAAACAATGGAGTGACCGTGTATTTCTTCATTTGCTCCAGCTTAGATTTGTCTCTAGCAGCGGCTCTGGTGTTACTAGTCTCCTTGAGAAGCAGATCTTGGACATGAGGGTCTCGCAGCCAGCTCGAATCATGGTCGACACCTTGATCTTCGTGTTCATGCCTGGCGCCACCTTGATCATCTTCGTGTTCATGCTCGGCGCCCCCTGATCTTCATGATCATCACCTGCCCTGTCATCGGCGCCTTGATCTTCGTGATCATGACTGGCATCTTGATCTTCACCATTATTGACATCCTCATCATCATCTTCGTCATCACGTATCCACCAAGTGTAGCCATCTATGAAACTACGTTGAAGCAGGTGCGACTCCAGCATTCCAGAATCATGCCTTATCAGATACATGAGCTTGTAGTCGCGACACGGACATCTTATCTCTGTCTTGTTTGCGCGTGCCATATCGGTCCTCGCGCATCTCATCCACCTATCACGAGGGCTTTGCGAATCAGTGGTCGGACCATGGTCGCCTACGCATGGTACAAAGAGCAAGAGAATAATTAGAGCATATATGGACATCTGGATCGCCCGAAAAATTCGGCATGAACTCCCCTAAAAAGAGGACATCCGCGGGTGCCAGAAATTCACTAAAAAAAGAAATTAATCGACATTCCGGCAAAACATTGGCATCTCAAATGAAATCCCTACACAAAAAGAAGCATGCACCATAACACAATCATATAGTCGCGGTGTCGCTGACAACGCGCATGAGCATACAAGCAAACGGCTTCACGCTTCCTCCAACAACAACTTGCGCAAG
This sequence comes from Avena sativa, assembly GCA_916181665.1. NCBI lineage: Eukaryota > Viridiplantae > Streptophyta > Magnoliopsida > Poales > Poaceae > Avena > Avena sativa. The sequence goes on along the minus strand of OV702292.1, from coordinate 480,431,978 downwards.
AGAGACGGAGGAGAAGTAAAGGGACATGTTGTAGATCTAGAGGAGCAAGAAACTTCACTTACATGTGAGTGTCAACCAATGGAGATTGAGTAAGCTTCTATGGTGAATCAAAGTGGGAAATGAGGTGGGGAGAAGGAGGGGGCGACCAAATCTGTCTTTGGGTGGAGAGGAAGAAGTGAGGCAAGTGAGTGGGGTGCATGTGCCAAAAAGGTGCAAAAAAAGTCAGCAAGGTTATGCGAGGCGCATATTGAAGTAAATGCGCCTCGCCTATGCGGCCACCTGGGCCCACAGGGGTTGCTTGAGGTGCATGCTCCATAATGCGCCTTGCCTATTGTAAGTATCAGAGGCGCATGTTACAATATGCGCCTCACATGTAGTATAGATGCGCCTCTAATGTGCATGTCTCCTATAGGCTTTTCTCTAGTAGTGAAAGGTGCCAATGTTCCGTGTTAGATGGGCCAAGAATGTCGAAAAAGAAGATTGGTAATTCACAAGCATGGTTATACCAAAAGCCAAAACAATAACTATCGGTGCGAATGTCACTGCTAAAAATGAGCCGTGAGTATTGGCTAGCCAAGTGCACCATTGTTTTTTCATTACCGACCTAGCAAATCCTAGCCATGTTATCATGAGGAGGGCAAAAAGGAGCATCATCAGAATGGATGGAGTAGCCAACGAGCAAGACTTCGACAACTACGGCGACCCGAAGATGGAACAGGACATCGAAAAACCTACTACTTCGACAAGAAGTAGGACCACCCTACAGACTAAAGGTTGTCCGTTCACGAGAAGAAGTCAATAGATTCCTAGGCTAAATTATTCAATAGCAATGAAGAAGGGCAAGAAGATTGTCAAACACTAGCGCCATGTGTGTATGTGTGTGTGTGAATGCATTCTCGACAAGACTATTATGATATATATTTGTGTGTTAATTACTTGGGTGTTCTTGCAAATTATAATATCCAAAATATTTGTTCTTGCTGAATTATAATATCCAAAATATATGTTTAAACATCTAAATATACTTAGTACAAACTTTGTACTAAAGTTGTACTAAATTGGAGGGAGTAAGTAAAATATATTAAAAAAGAAAACTGAGACACCCAGGATTCGAACCTGGATGCCCTAGGTTTAAGTTAAGGACAAGGTCAGCTACGAATGCAGCTGTGTGGTGTTGTTGTCAACCACACAGCATGTGGCCTTTTTTTACTAAGGAGCACCAATATTTGAGGCGCACCGCACAGATAAGCACCACGGATATGCATGGAACCTTTGCCAGTGTGTACCCCTTTGCCAGCGTGTTCGGGCCCACTAATATCTGTGGTGCATGTCTCAGGAATGCTCCATGAATAACTAGCACTTAGCAAGAAAATCGACTACATAGGGCCCTTTCCCCATCCCTCTCAGTCGCTTCCGATCAAACCCGCCCACCACCACTACTTTCGATCCTGCCACCGCCATTGACGTAGCAGAAGGAGGGGCAGGCTGCTGCTGTGGACAGAGAATAAGGAGGAGGAGGAGGCTGCCTCTGTGGATGGAGGACAAGGAGGAGGAGGCCACCACTCTCCACACCGCCACCGCCATTCAGGAGAAGCATCGTCCGTGACCCATGCCAGACCATGAGCTCGCTAGCTGGCCGTTGTCGAGGTACCCTTCATGGATCTCATGGTTAAATCGATGGGAAAGCGAGAGGAAAGGGAGAAGGTAGAGGAAGCGAACTCACACCTCGTGAAAAACACGATGAACACATGCAAACCTCACACGATACAAGGCCAATTGCTCCTGTCAACGGCCAACGGTCTGATAGAATCCTTGCAAGGAAAGATCGGTCAACGCGCTCCCTTCAATCCCAAGCGAAGAGGGGAGAACACCTTGGAGAGTGTCTTGACAACTATTCTCACACACTCGCAAACGTAGGCTTTGTACAACGAGGGAGGCATGATGCAAACTCCAACGAGGTTGGTGACGATAGTCGGTCCCCTTTGGTAGAAGAGTACAAGGCAAAACTAGAGATTCCACAAAGGGGCTGTCTTTACTCTATCATCTATGCCTAAGGGATACATGAGGGGTGGGGGCTCTATATATAGGCCAGCTAATAAAAAAGAGGTAGTTTGGGGATAAATCTAGGGTTTGGAAGGTACTAGAGGGGTGCATGGGCCGAAGGCCTAGATCAAGGCGCATGCCCGTTTCACTTACACGGAGACTCCGGGGTGTGAGGGCCGGAGACTCTAGGGTGGAGCGCGGTCTTCGGGGCAGACTCTGTGGTGGTCGACAGAGAGCTTCAGTGGGCGGCCAGACTCTTGCCTAGAGTCCTGAGGGCGGATACTCCAGGGTCATAGGCTAGAGACTCCGAGGTGGAGAGGCCGGAGACTCCGGGGTGGCCGGAGACTCCAGTGTTGGCGACGCTCTCCGGGCTTCTCTCTGGAGGGGTGTACTGAATGCTCCTGGGGTGATTTCGGAGTCTTGGCCGGAGTCATGGCCGGAGACTCCGGGATTTAGGGCCGGAGACTCTAGGGATTCAGCTGTTGCTTCTTCCGTCTTCTCTTCCAAGCCTCTGCCTTGTCGGGCATGGTGCTCCGGGCTTCCTCCCTTGCCTCCGTACTTGTCGGTATGAACCTGTCATGAATATGGGATGGAGTATGAAGTAGTATACCATTCAATAGGGTAGTAAGTGGGCTCTCATAGAGGAACAAATTCACCTTTGGAGTCCATGATGACTTGGCATAAGTTGGAGACTTGATGTGGTAACGACCGTAGGTTGGGCCGCATCAGTTCCCCACCCCTTCAAAAAGATTCGTCCTCGACTCTTCATTCTCATAACTAAGAAGAGGATGTTGAGAGAACTTCTTGATCCTGGGGTTCACCATATAGTCGTCCTCGGGAAGATTAAATTGACAACACTTCAATTTTCCTTCACTTTCCATGAATCCTACAAAGCTCACAAAAAAAGCGAAGCAACACTTAAAGCATAGCCAATTCATGAAGATTATAGCATGAGTCCTCAAGTAGAGTGAAGTCACCTGATGATGTAGAGATAGCTCATTGAGGGGCAGCCAGAGGTAACTCTCTATGGTTCGTCTTGTCAACTTATGGTCCATAGAGGTTGACGCGTATGCAATTGTACCTTCATAAAACAAAGACCAAGAAACATATGTTTTTGTGTGATAGAGGAGCATGTCATTTGTGGCGAGTCCATTCTTGTTCAGAACACTATTAGCACAACTCAAGTATAGCAAACGAGATGCATATGCAAAGTCAAACTGCATGGAAATCATTTGAACATCATCCACATGTGGGAACACAAAAACTCCATATAACATCTTAGTGTGGCGCTCAAAGAAATTGACTAAAATATTGGTCAACATCTTTGATGCAAAGCTAGGAGAATTCGGCAAAAACACATGAGGAGGGATATCTAAACCAACATCATTATGTGTGCAAACCAACCATTGGAAAGAGAAATTGTTCGACGTGTTGGATGCCACACACAAATCATCAAAAACCAATATCATGGGGGTATGAGTATCGCAAGTGGAAGAAAAAACTACATTTTTGCAAACAAACCATATGAAAGAGCAAGTGGTGCTTATGTTTGTTGCAACATCTATACGAGAGACTTGGAAGCTCTTGTGACAATACATGCTCAAAATGGCATTATGGTTGCACATGGAACATCGGAAAGATAAATTGTTAAACATTTTTGTTGCAACACACAAAGCATCAATATCCAATAGCAACGAAACATGATTGTCACAAGGTGAAATAATACCATCAACATGCTTGCCAGCTAACCATATGAAAGAGTAATTTGTCAACATGAAAGATGCAAAAGGTATCAGAGCTGGGTTCGATCTTGAACTCACTTGTGGGATGCTCTCAAGAGCTCTTTTTGTCAACTCGTGCTCAACCGAGGTTGACATTATCTTGCGGGTACCTACACACATCAAACACAAAAGGAAGAACGTGTGTGAATGGTAGAGAAACACATCATCCATCATGACATATCTATTCTTGTGCACATCACAATTAATGTCAATCAAGTGTAAAATAGATGCATGGTGAGTATGCAAGTGGGGAGCATGCTTATCATGGAAATCATCAAAATCTCCAAAATTTGAGAAAGCTATGGGGGCCATCTCAATAGAAAACATATGAGAATTATTTTTGCAAGCAAAACCAGTGAAATAGCAATTATTCATCTTATTGCAAGCAACAGGAGAAATTGTAGAACATCCAAGACAAAGCATGGTCCTAGGGATACCATTGTTATAATCATTGCAAGCAAGACATTGGAAAGAGCAATTGTTCAACAAAGTGCAAGAAATGATGTCATCAACGTAACATTTATAGCATGGCATGTCTATGGAAATATCATGACAATAAAAGGATTTCACATGGTCATCATGATGCATATCAAAATCAACACATGGGAAGAAGAGTGCAATATATGTCATGTCACAAGTATCATCCATAGCATGCAAATTATCACAAATCATCATGTCCACTAGTGGGATCATGGCATCACCAACACCCTTATTTTTACCTTTTTCATACCTCTTATATCAAGTGGATGTTGTGGTAGTATTGGTCTCCATGTGGGGACTTATTCATCCATTATGGGGATGGCATCATCTTCATCCACCATGTACATCTTCTTGATAATAGGCATCATCATCTCCAACCTTGGCGCTTCTTGGTCCATGGAACCTAGCACATCATGAGAAAACACACTAGAGGTAGAGGGTAAGTTGTTAGAAATCAAAATGGTCTCACATGACCTATCAACTACCACTCTCAACTCACTCGGTGTATCACTCATGCCATTCAAGTGGAAGCACCTAATCTCGCGTATGGTGGAGTCTCTCATCTCACTCTTGTTTTCACTCAAGTGGGCTAAGTGGCTCTGACACTCACAAGGGATTGGTGACACATCATCACTCAAGCATATAGGGATAGGCTCGGTGTGCTCAACTCCATGCACCTCCTTTGGTGAACGGAAAATCCCATGCTCACGATTCTTGACCTTGTCATCACCAAAATTCGATGCCATGAGGTGGTCATCGCTTTCCTCCATGGTCGAAGGGAAAATCCCATGCTCGACCGTCTTGTTGCCATGTTGTAGTAGTGGTGGAAGTAGGCTCTTGCTGTTGTCGAGAGCGGTGCTTGGATCGACTTCATCACATACGTGGCCTTGTCTTCCGCCATCTTGAAGTGTAGACTCGTGACTTGGAGCTTGCTCATCCTCTTCCATGACCACATTGGCTTGTGTATTGGTGCACTCCCAAAACGCATGACCTTGGTGTTGGAACTTGCCACATATGATGGTTGGCATGCCCATGGGTAGTGACCTTGGTCGTTGCACTTGTAGCATAGGGGTGCCATTGTGGTGGTGGCCCTAGAAGGAGATACCACATGTTGAGGAGTGTGGTTGTAGCTTGGGCTTGCTCTTGGGGCCATTGCGGTGGTGTCACAAGTAGTAGAAGGTGCCTTATGATGATGTTGTCGATGGAGGTCATTGGCGTGCCTTGACGAAGGTTGACGTAGGTGGCACACTTGGTCATCCACATGACACTCGTGATGATGCTCCTTGTCCTTGGCACTCTTCGTATGCTTGTGGCGCCTTCTTGAGGTAGACTCGTGAAGTTTGGCAAGAATGCTCATGTTCTTGGCGAAGTTGTCGTCCATGTCGCGCTTGAAGTTGTTGTTGACGTTGTCATCCTTGAAGTCGTCCATGCTTGGAGAGTTTTTGTTGTTGTATAACTCCATATCACCCAAGCATGTGCAGCTATTGTTAGTGTAGTGCTCCATCATGTCATCCATGCTCGTGGATGCATATGCATGGTGGCTCATCATGGATTCTTCATAAAAATCATCCTTGGTTCTAGAGTCCCTAGACATGATTCACAAGACCAAGTGGTGTATATGGAAGTGGTAGGGGGTTAGGGATGCAACGTCAAACCTTACTTTACCTTGGAAGATAGTATCGTGCAAGTGGCCACACTTGAGAGCAATCAAAACCAAGTAAAGTGAAGTTCATGTGGAACACCAAAACCAACTAACCACTAAAAAACACAAAGCTTATGGTGGATGGGTATGGAAGGTGGCATGTCCAAGAACAATCTGAAATCAAGATGTTGTAATGGCAAGTAAAGAACCACGATGATCACCAAACAAAACAAGTCAATCCACAAGATATAGGAATTATATACAAGGAAACACATACGGTGGGATAAATGGGACTTGTGCGACGAAGAAAGTGAGCTAAGAACCAAATGATTACCTAGTGAAGACTATAAGCTTGTGTCGCACAAGTGCAAGGAGAGACGCTAGTACGATTGCATAAAATTTGTGGGCTACAACATATGCACAATAAGTACCACATATATGATGTTCATCAAGCTTGCGATTCCTATTATATGAGGCACTTGTTTCTTGTTTTCTTTTTATTTTTTCTTTTTGTATCACTCTTTTTCTTTTCTTTTCTTTTTCACTTCCCTCTTCCTTGTGCCAACAACTATACAAGATAACTATATGAGATAGCGTGCTCACAACTTTTGCTCAGAATTCTACAAGGTATCAAATGTGCATACCCAATAAATCATAGGATGAACTAGTATCAATAGGTGTTTGTTGATTGCAAAGATAGTGTAGCTCACAAAGGAAAGCAAGTAGGGCGAAGTCGCAGAATTTTTATACCTTTCGTCACCGATCTTCACCCTTTCTTGGTGGATTCCGCCTTTCTCATGAATTTTGGATGGAGTATATATCATGAACGACATGGATGATGATGTAGATCTCCTTATCCTCTTCGAAACAAGCTAAAAACACCAAAATCCGAGTTCGAATGCAAAAGTTATGCTCAAAACTGTGAAACTGATTTACTGTATGCAGGGGGCGGGAGACTTCAGGGTCAAGGGCCAGAGAATCCAGGGGGGCGGAGACTCCAGGGTCCGAGGCCAGATACTCCGAGGTCGGGGTGTGATGTGCATCCAGAACTCGAACGAGATGCGTTTTGGCGGAAAAACTCGAACCAAAACCTCAAATTGATAGGGAAAATCAAGGAATTAGGCTATGGAAACGCAGGGGAAGGTAGATCAACAAGTTTAGCAAGTAATCCACAGATCAAAACCTACCAAAACGCACTCAAATCACAGATTTATCCAAAACACGAATTGGGGCTATTTTTGGTGGAATTTTCGAATTTATGGGGAAAAGACCAAATCGGTGAGAAATCTGTGGCAACCAAAATCTGTTGATACCAGATGATAAGGGGTGACCTCAAGGGTGGCCCTATCTTCACGGATCTCATGGTCAAATCATTGGGAAAGCGAGGGGAAAGGGAGAAGGTAGCGGAAGCGAACACACACCTCGCGAAGAACACGATGAACACACGCAAAACTCACATGATACAAGGCCAATTGCTCCCGCCGGTGGCCACATGTCCGATAGAATCTTCGCAAGGAAATATTGTTCAACATGCTCCCTTCGATCCCAATCAGAGAGGGAAGAACACCTTAGAGAGGGTCTTGACAACTATGCTCACGCACTCGCAAACGTAGGCCTTGCACAACAAGGGAGGCGCGATGCAAACTCCAACGAGGTTGGTGACGATAGTTGGTCTCCTTTGGTAGAAGGGGATGAGGCAAAACTAGAGATTCCACAAAGGGGGTTGTATTTAGTCTCATCTATGCCTAAGGGATACATGAGGGGGTGGGGGCTCTATATATAGGCCAACCACTAAACAAGGGGTAGTTTGGGGATAAATCTAGGGTTTGGAACATACTAGAAGGGTAAGGCCCAGTTCAAGGCGCGCAAGCCCGTTTCACTTACACCGGAGACTCCGGGGTGGGGTGGAGCGCGGTCTCCGGGGTAGACTCTGGGGTGGTCGACAAAGAGCTTCAGCAGGCGGCTAGAGTCCTGCCCGGAGTCCTAGGGGCGGAGACTTCGGGGTCATAGGCCAGATACTCTAGGGTGGAGAGGCCGGAGACTCCATGGTGGCCGGAGACTCCGGTGTTGGCGATGCTCTATGGGCTTCTCTCCGGAGGGGTGTACTGAACGCTCCTAGGGTGAGTCCGGAGTCCTAGCCAGAGTCATGGGTAGAGACTACTAAACCTACTGAACCTACTAAACCTACTGCAACTACTGAACCTACTGCACTAGCTTTAGTAGTTGCAGTAGGTTCAGTAGTTTCTTAGTGCAGTAGCTTAGTATCTTAGTGCATTAGCTTCAGTAGGTTCAGTAGTTGTAGTAGGTTCAGTAGGTTTAGTAGCTGCGGTAGCTTAGTAGCTTAGTGCCGTAGGTTTAGTAGTTACGAGAGCTTAGTAGCTTAGGTTCCGTAGTTGCTTAGTGCAGTAGCTTAGTCATATTTTTAGTGCAGTAGCTTAGGTTCATTAGTTTCTTAGTGCAGTAGCTTAGCTTAGTTGCTTAGTGCAGTAGCTTAGGTTCAGTAGTTGCTTCCTAGCATATATATGCTTTTCTCAAGAAGCCAAAGGCCCATTCTTCACACATTTATCTGTTTCTAGTCATATATTCTTTTTCTTGGTCTTATCCTTTAAAAAAATCTAGCACCATACGGTTTTGCTATTATTTCTTGCATATATTCAAGTAATACTATCACTACTAACTGTATATATTCTGGTGCCTACCTTCCTACAGCTTATTGTGGTTCTCTTATGTCTGTTCTGCTTGATTTCTAGTGCTTAGCATGCTCTAATTGATAGTTCATCACATTATTACTTGGAAATTTGTAGCTGCAGCTTGACTATCATTTGTAGCTATAGATTTGGTTATGTTTGGAGAAAAGTACCAGTGGCATGTAGATTTGGTTGTTTTTTGGAATAGTAATGTGCAGTAAAGTAAACTCTGGTTAAAATGGGAGCCTCTAGTGAAGTGCTTCTCCTCTGTGTATGTGTATGATATGCATGGATTTCAACCCTTTTAGGGTTTTGATGATTTCAACCCATTAATGGTTATGAAGATCTGGTTGTGCCTATATAGGCATTTTTTCTTGTCCATGGAATTTATTTGAGTTGCCCGTTTTTGCCGAAATGTTGATTCATTTATGTTTCAGCGAAAAATGCGCACTCCTAGTTCCATAAATTAGCAAAGGTCATGCCGGATTTTCCCATGGATTTTTGTACTAACTAGTTGCATCTTTGTATGTAGTACTAACCATGTTGAGCGGACACAACAACTACGGTGCCAACACATCTTGGCCTATAAACGTCTTAGAATAATCCCGGGAGAGTAACAAGGAGTTTTGGGAGTTTAACTAGGACACGGAGTGGGCAGAGGTAGCCATGGAAGAATGTCAGGGCAACGGCGAGATGTATGACCCAGGGCAAGACGAGAATGTCACGACGACAATGGAACCACTGATAGTGGTGGTAGCCAGGATGAAGCCACCACCGATAGTGGCACCGAGGGTGAGACCACTGCCGGCGAACGCACGAATGGTGGTAGCCAACCAAATAGCGCCAAGAAGCAAAGGAAGGATCGACATCCGCCAGTTCTCAGCACCGTCTGAGAGGATTTTACCATAGTGAGCCCTTTTGGCGTACTGATACGTTGCAAACGTATCCATAATTTTTGATGTTCCATGCTTGTTTTATATCTACTTTCTTATGTTTTGTCCACACTTTGGAGTATTTTTACACATTTTCTGGAACTAACCTATTAACAAGATGCCATAGTGCCAGTTTCCTGTTTTCTGCAGTTTTTGGTTCCAGAAAAGCCAGAAAATGAATATTCTCGGAATTGGACGGGACAAAAGCCAGAAAATGAATATTTTTACCGAGGGGAACACGGAGCCAGAAGATGAGACGGAGAGGGGCCGGCCACACCACCTGGCTGTGTGGCCAGGCCTGGCCCGCACCTGGGGGTGGTGTAGCCGCCTCGGGAACGCCCTCGGCCTCCCCTTTCTCCTATAAGAAGCCTCCGATGTAGAAACCCTAAATCATCCAGCCTCTAGCCACGAAAAGTTGCGGAGCGCCGCCGCCACCGAAGAGGAGATTTGGGGGACAGAAAGTCTCTGTTCCAGCACCCTGCCAGGACGGGGAAGTGCCCCCGAGTCATCTCCATCGATCTCCACCACCATCTCCATCACCGTTCCTGATTCCCATGATGATGAGGGAGTAGTTCTTCCTCTAGGCTATGGGTTCTACCGGTAGCTATGTGTTCATCTCTCTCTCTATGCATGATCATATTGTGATCATGAGCTTTGTAATCAAGTAGATCTACCTTTCTACTCAAGTGCTTTAATAGATCTCTGGCTCTCCCCACGTGTGTGAAAGTAATAGCGTGCACACCATGGTGGCACTTAGGCTAGAGATTATAAATACTTGTTATGAGTTATATTTGGAGTTGGATGTCTCTATGAAATTGTGGTGTTTGTTGGAACCATCTAGCACTCAAGGTGATAGTGAGGGGTTATCTAGATGGGGAATACAAACTTTGAGGAGTGTTGTTATAGCCCTACCATGGATTAGAGTGTCCAACCGGAGAGTAGTTCAGAGTAGTATCATAAAGAGATGATATTTATATGAGAATGTTCACTAGTGAAAGTATGATCCCTAGGCCTTGTTTCTAAACATTGAAACACCATTTGCAACTAAATCTGTTACATGTTTGATTGCTTCCATCTTTATTTCAGATTGCCTTTAGTCTCTTCCTACCCGTCAAGCTCTTTTCTAGCACCGTTACCACTTATAATTATCCATACCACATGTATTTCACTATCTCTTCGCTGAAATAGTGCACCTATACACTTGACAAGTGTATTGGGTGTGTTGGGGACACAAGAGACTTCTTGTATCTTGATTGCAGGGTTGCTTGAGAGGGATACCTTTGACCACTTCCTCCCTGAGTTCGATAAACCTTGGGTAATCCACTTAAGGGAAACTTGCTTCTGTTCTACCAACCTCTGCACTTGGAGGCCCAACAACTGTCTACAAGAATAGTAGTGCGTAGACATCACGTACCCTTGGCACCTGAAGATCTTGTCAAAGGGTACGTCATACAAATCGGGTGCATCGTCCGGGACACCGCCTCGATCAACACGGGAAACCTAAGGCCACCTGAGCAAGCGCATCTGACTGATCTCCTCATCCAGAAGCTTCACCAACGATACAAGTTCCCACATCCATTCGACAACTTAAATCTCAAATGGAATCAGGCAAACCGGGTAGCCCTCAAGAAGATGAGCAACGCCTTGAGTAGCTGGAGAACCCGGGTGAAGGCGTGAATTGATAAGGTTAAAAGCTACAAGGAGATCAAGAAGCATGAGCCGAGGTGTAATGCCCGGGAAAATATCCCCAATTAGAGTTGTCTGTTATTTTTCTTTTGTGCATCATCATGACATCATGCATATTTTTGCTCTAAAATGTTTTCACCAAAAGCCTATTTTGTTTTCTAATTAGCCCCTTCTTTAATTTCAAATAAAAAAAACCTGTCTTTTCTAGATCTTTTATTTGTCTAAAAATTATTTATAAAAGTTTTTTAAAAATAAAAATAATATTAAAACTATTTTTAGGAAGGCATCCAACCGGCTAGGCCCAAGGATCCCAACCGGAGGCCACCTACTACCCAAACCCTAGCTAACCGAAACTGACCCGACCATCCCCCAGCCACACCACACAGCCTCCGCAGTGGCTCAACACACACCACACACACACGTACGACGACACATAGGCACGCACGAGGACCGTACGCGGGTCCACCCTGGTCACGCAACACGCACACCACAGGCAGGTGACGGGATCCCCTCGATCCCCATGTCTCCCTCCTTCCTCTTATCGCTTCGCGCACCTCCTGTGGGCACTACCGTCCCGACAGGACCCCCTCGCTCTGTCGTTGCCTCGTCCCTTGCTCCGGAGCCTAGCACCGACTTGCTCCTCCGTGCGTGAGCCTACTATAACACCCTAGTTTTACTTAACTAGTAATTAGGGCTTTGATTGTGCATTCATGAGCATCATCTTTTAAAAATACATGCAAAGATAATAATGTAAAACCCTAGTTTCTTCTTTCTCTCAGATCAATTCAAAATGGTTTTGAATTTTGAAAATACAAATACTTGGTGCCCAAATTGAATACAGGGGCCTTGGGTGTTCTTCATATTTTATAAACTATTATGGTATTTCTTAAATTATAAAAAAACAGTTTAGAAATGGAATTTATAAATGGAAAATAGAAAACAGAAAAAGGTTTTCTAGAAAAAACAGAGATCCTAGCTCCGTGGGCCGCAGTCCAGCTAGCCCACCTCCCTCTTATCTCTACCCGCTGCTCGCGAGCAGCTCATCGTGGCCCAGCTAGCAACCTTTGATGTGGACCACCTTCAGCCCACGCCAGCTCGTTTGCGTCCCATACCCCTTCGGCCTCTCTTTTTCCGTGTTGTCTTCCATCCCGATGGAGGAAGCTCCTCCCTGTCGATGTCCCCGCTGTCCGTCTGCACCAGGATCCTCGCCAGCGCTGTGATGCACACTACCGATGTTCTCCGCGTCTATAAGTACCCCTATCGCCACGGATGAACCCTAATCCCCTCTCTTTCCCCCAATTTCTTATCTAACCCTAACCCTAGCTGTCAGACCTCACTAGCGCACCGCTGCTCCCGACCACCCCCTGCCTCGCCGACACGCTCTAAAGCTCCACCTCACCGCCCTCTACTTCCCCGACAACAGAATTGAGAAGGGGCATCCTTAATCACCACCGCTGGTCTCGTCTTTGCTGACCCCGACGAAGCTCGCCGTCGTTGATTCGCTCGTCTCCGGCCTCCTCGCTCCTCGCCGTCGCCACCGTCATGATCTTGGTGTGCTGCTGGTCCCTAGGGACCACTCCTTCGTTCGCCTCCCGCTTTGCTTTGCCCTCGCACCATGCACCGCCGTCTGCTGCCACCTGTCAAGCTCACTGTCGTCACTCTGGTGACCTTTAGGTAGTGGCGCCGCCCCTATTAGGCTCGCCTAGCTCTTCTTGTTCAAACGAGCCAAACATTAGCCCCGCGCAAGCCCTCTACCGTCATCCTCTTTGCCGATCTGCAGCTCACCGATGTGTTGGCGTCACGCCGACATCAGCATGACGTTAGCAGCATGCGGGTCAGCGCGGGTCAAACCACGTCGGGTCCCACCCCACCCATGTAGATGTTGAGGTTTCCTAGGGCCCTTCTGTCAGCCTCTCTGGCTAGGGTTATCCCTAGGGTAAAAGGTTTTATAGTTTCGTTTAAATTCATAAATTGTTTTATTAAATCCGAAAATTGATTTAAATCTTATAAAATCAATAACGAATTATTTATAGCTTAGAAAAATATGTATAATATATCAAAATGATATCTACACAATAGCATCAAAACCATGCATTGTTCAACAACTTTCATTGCAAGTTTAATTAGAAGAACAGATGAACCCTCGAAGATAATTCCGAGGTTCCCCCTATTCTAGGGTTCGCACCCCTCAGACCCTGCTTAAACTGTCAAGCCTGTGTTAGGGTAACATTTCAATACAAATTAACTTGTCATATCATCATCTTTCTTGCGCATTACATCAATGCCATGTGTTGATTGTTGTTTCTCTTTCTTTCCGGTGTTTTGCTTCTTCCCGGTAGAATACGATATCGAGATCAAGATTGAAGATCGAGATTAAAACCATCGTAGATTGATGAACAATACTTGGACAACTGTAACCAAGTCCAGTACAAGGCTTCCGAAGATCTGCTTTTGAGTTATCAATAGGAAAAGGCAAGCATAGCCCCACCATCATATAATCCTATGATTTGAAAGTATTTTATTCTTGCCATGATGCATACGATTCTACTATGGTCTTTTATCGATAGATAGAGTATCCTATCTATTGCATTACTCCCTTGATCTTATATTACCTGATCCACTACTCCTAGCATAACTAGGTTTGGCTTGCGTGCATTGCTAGAGCTTATATATGTGTCCTGCTTAGCCATGCCTAGCTGACAGTTTTAGTTTATCCAAATGATGTATCAGATGCAGAGAATCTAGTTTGACAGGAGAGCATGATGAGGTGAGATTAGTGGTAAAGGCTAAATATGCTAAGGATTGTATGGGAGGCCACGGTGGGATGTGGTTTTTGTAGTCCCATGCTCGCCACCATTAGGACCCGAGTTCTTGCCTTTGGAATCGAGATGAGCATACAGCCACATGGGGCCTAGAAAACCTCACGAGTAACTAACTTGCCTAGTAGATTCCATGAGTCACCTAGTTCGTCATTACATTCGACATATGCATGTTTGGTTATTCTCGAAGGTGGTCAAGGAGGTGCATCATAACAGGTAGGGAAGTGTGGATCGGGTTGCTTGGGGTAGATAGCGCCCTGATAAACCAACCTCACCCACATCTCTAGGGACCGGCTTCAGGACTTGACTCGTTACGGCGGAACCATCCTTAGGGCGTGACTCATGGTCTTGGCGAAAGCAAGGTAAAGGTCGTGTCTAACCACCCTCTGTCGGCCTTCCAAGGAAGAGTGCTAATGATTCTAGCATTAAGAGTCGGTTAGTATGTGTGGGTAAAGTTGTACACCCCTACAGGTTAAATCTTTTCGAAAAGCTGTGTTCACAGTTATGAATGCTTGGTTATCGAATTCTAAGATCATAGAGAACAATAACCTAATCATAAAACTTGGCAGATCAATGTGTGCTTAAGGATGCTTCCTCACGGTACGAGGGTGTGACCCTAGTTGTGAGATGAGGATTACTTTGGTGGATATCGAAAGAAGAAGATCAATTCTTCGAAGATGTTGCTCTCTTATCCCCTTTAAAAATATTATGATCAAGCAAGCTTCTTCTCCCTCTTGTTTTATAAACAAAATAGGCTTTATGCAAAATAACCCACCAGCCATAAGTCTTGTGGAGTGCACCCTATACTCACCCTTTCTTTGTTGATACTTTTATAGCAGAGTAAGTGTTCCCCTGAAGACAAGTTCCATATGACATCGACACCGACAAGTAACTTGGGGTTCCTAGTCGGCAGCCTGGAATCTATGGGCTCAGACGTCATCGTTATGCTTCAGGCCTCTTAGGCCATTTGTTAAGTTTGCTGTACTTAATAGCATAATGTTCCTTCCGTTGTTTTATGTTTGTGGTCAGTGACCTGTGCTTGTAATATTTTGGTTCTTCTCTTAGTTATGAGCTTGCTGTAATAATTTTTGTGTCGTCGGGTTACTACTTTGTTACCGATTTCTCACTGAATATCCTTGAGCTCTAGGTTAACCTTATGTCAGGCTAAGGTATGGGATTTGTTTAACCCTTATCCTAGGGGTGTTACACCTACCCCCGCATTGTACTCCTCCCTGGTTCGCATGGCGCTGCTGCTGGCAGACCGCGTGCGCTGCCCCACCAGCAATGGTCGCCCTCCTGCTCGCCGCGACCCGAGCTCGTCATATCCGCTTCCTCACTTCGCCTTCGTTGTCCTTCCCTCAAGCTCGTCGCGACCCTGCCTTTCCTCTCCGGTCCATGACTTCACGCGCAGGGCACTGCCATGCCTCTGCCCTGAAGTGACAATCTCCCGACCGACGGCTTAGTGCCTCGATGCCAACCGATGAAATGTCCTGCTCGCCCTGCTTCTTCCCAGGTTCTTGGAACCTAGTAGGTGTTTCTCCTGTTGGTGCGTGTGAAGATGGTTTGCCAGTGACATGTTGATGCGGCTTCCCGAGACCTCTTGAAGACGAACGACAACCTAGTACAGGGCTATGATGATTCCATGTGAAGTCCCTACAAAGATGTTAGGGCGATGACAATGTGATGTCCTTGTGAATATGGAGCTTTGCCCATGACCCCATCTACCTCGGCTCAGGTAGCCCCTGTTCTTAGCAAGCGCCTGACGAGACTAGTCTGAAGCCGGAGGACACCAGCATTGGAACCAAGTTCTTCTTTCCGTAACCCGAAGACCATTCCCGATCCCGTCGACCCCAAGACCCCGGATCCAAACCCCAACGTGAGACCCCTATCCGAGGCTCCTATTTTTCGAAATGACCTATAAATTGTTGCATATTAAATCGCTCATGCTTGTATACATATATTGTTGTTCGGGGTTAAGTAGCGATTCATCTAATAACCAAATATGGAATATATGGGAGTGTTATTTGTCTTGTCCCAGTTCCATTTAATATTGGGTAGCGAACCGATGCCATGTTTTGCCTTGTCAAGTCAATATTTAAATTGCGGGTATCTAAATAACTTGAACTGTTTAATTAATTGTCGGGACTCCAATCCCATTTAATATTGCTAAGTGGGACCGCATATTGCCATGTCAGGCATCATATCATAAACATGCTGGATCTTCCACCGTAGTATTAAAGATTGCATCGGTTGCTCTTTCTAGTGCTTTGCTTCTTCACCAGATAGGACGATCGGTCGATGTGAGATACGATAAGCCTTCGATCATCGACTTTGTCTCTCAAGCGAGCATTCTCCCCCTTTCTACCTATTTTCCATTTATAGTCTTTACTTCCTTCCTTTGATCTATTCCTATCCTTTATTGTCGATGCTTTAGTAACACACCCCTATTTACCTGCTCCACTATATTGCATTCGTTATCCTATTGCCTTGTTTGATTAGCTAGTTTTGTCCTTACGATTCGTAGGCATGCTTAGTATTGCTCTAATATAGGTAGAACACGATACTTGGATATTGTTGGTGATAAGATAATTAATCTGATGTTATTAGTTATGGCTTCACCTAATGATATGGCCCTGGTAGGGACCACCTTTGGGAATTGCTTGAGCCGACCTAGGAACCGTTCGTTCTACGATACTACTTCCGAGTTGATCGCACTAACCAAACGTGGGGCCCCTGGGATCCCCCTCAACTACCGCCGCTATTCGTTTATCCAGAGGGTCACAAAATTGGTTTTCCATTTGGTGCATATGCATAATATGTCCTCGGACATGGGTGTGTTGAATATGTGTTAGGACTCGATATTTTGGTGGACTTCCATGGCTTGCATACATAAATCACTATACACGATGGCAGCATGGTGTGTACAAGTTACCCCGCAGAGCCTGATCCACCAGTAGGCGCAAACATTGTGCCTTCCTTGAGAATCATCATACCTCTTGGTTGGTTCCACACAGTAGGTGATACCTCCGGATACACGCATAGTTATGGACAGTTCTTGTTGTGAGATTCGAGTGGCACGAGTATTATGTTGCCTGAAGGGTTGAGCATGCATTTGGGTACAGTAGTGCACCCCTGCAAGGTAAATATTTTTGAGAAGCCATGTGTCCACGGTTATGGACATCTCAGGAGTACGATGTCTTGATCATAGACAATGCCACTAATGTTTTGCCTCTAATAATATGATTAGAAATTAGCCTTATCAACTAAACCCATGCTTAACTAACATTGCCACCGTGTGTGTTCCGCCAAAGAAATTCCTCGAATGGTCTTCGAGAGGGAAATCTTCAGATGGGTTATGCCTGTTGTTATATTATTGTTACTGTATAGCGATATCTTATGTCGCTCTAATAGCCGAAGTTGTAGTGACATGGGTATACCCTGCCAGTACTCGAGCTTGGTATATACGGTCCAGATATGGTGGAAGCCCACGGCGTTGCCATGGCCCAATGAAGATTTCGAGTGACCTACGGACTCTCAATAACTTGCGAAACAAGAAGAAGTCTAAAGATAGAAAGTTTGAAGGGCAAACCCTAATCTGTAAACGACTCGACCTGCTACCTGAGACCTGGACTATCTATATAAAGGCTAGGAGGGGGCGGCGAGGAGGACACACGCAACCCTAGTTTCCACAACCCTCGCCAGATTGCATCTGCGCGCCATTGTAATCTTTGATTCCTTCGTTAATTCCACGAGCAGATAAGAAGGAGTAAGGACCTCTATGAGGCCTGAACCTGGGTAAACCTTGCGTCCCTATGTGCTTATTTGCTAGCCGATTGATGCTTCCAGCGCTCCCTCCTTCTCTAAAACCCAAGTCCATAGCAATGGGCATTGATGAGTTAAACCCTTGTCAATTGGCGCCGTCTGTGGGAATTGGGAGTGCTGATGTTGCGGCTTCTTCGGCCCCATCAACTGCGATCTACAACTCCGCAACAATAGAGATTCGCCAGCTCTTCGGCACGTTCGACTTCATTGTCCACATGCCGGCCACTCGCCCGGCTTTCGAGTCTGTGGGTGATGGAATTAGCCTGGCGATCGGGAGCTTCCGCTTCCAAGTTGGTCAAGTGGGCACGCTTCGCATGCTGGACCAGCCGACAACACCATCGATTGCCCCAGCATCATGGTTCCCTCCACCGATCGGCACCCTTAGTTAGCTCAATGCCTCGACAATAGTCGAGAATACGGTCAGCGACAGTAGTCACGAATCCGATCTGGGGATCTAGCAACTGAAGATGGAGCCTACAGCTCCGGATCTGAAAGTTGTGGGAGCAACAGCTTCCCTAACCACTTCATGTGCGCTGTCATCAACACTGGCGACTCCTCCGCTAATCGTGACAACACGGGCAACGGTGGCAATGGAACCGACCCACCAAACGGTGGCATACCTAATGGCGGACCACCCAACAGTGGCCCCACCAACGGCGCCCCTGTCAACAACGGAGGGGCAGTCGAACCTCCCACCATGGTGAACGAGCACACTAGTGAGCGTGTCGTGATCAAGCTCAACGATCTCGAGTGGGCTCGCTGCCGAGACACCCTGCGAGGCAATCCTCTGCCCCCAGGCATGCTGCAAGAACTACTGATGGGCTACCATTGGCTGTTGAAAGAAGAGTATAGATGCCAGCTACAAACAATCGCGTAACTTGAAGCGCATAAAAAGGCGGCAGACGAGTCGAGCCTTCGAAGGGCCGGACTCTCCTCCCACGGAGGATCCGCCTCCAAAGGCAACGAGTACGTGGCCAACAAGAGGCAATCTCGAATGGCTCACCTCACCGAGCAGGAATGCATAGAAGCTGCAAAAGTCCTCGACTTCGGCTCCATGACAGTCGACACACGGGGCAACGTGGTCCCGAAGACGCCGCAAGCAGCGGTGACAGCGACCACCATGTACCTACTCAACAACCAGCCTCCAGCTGGAGATCCTAGAGCTACCATGCACCAATCTATGATCGCAGGCTTGGGGCTAATCAAGGCTACTCTCGACAAAGAGCCGACGCCGGAGCCGAAGAAAAACAAGGCTCTAGAAAAACGCTATTCCTCACCCTCGTCCAACGATGACAGTCACGACCTGTCTCGATGTCGCCGCTCACGGCGACATGACCATGACTACGACGTGCGTGATGACATCACGCAGCGCAAGATCGACAAGTCAAGGGCGTGACGTGCCTGATCAATTGACTCGAAAGACGAAGACGTGGAGCTCTGTGGCGCCAGATGCTTTAGCAGGGCCATCAGACAAAAGAGAATGCCCAAGGGGTTCAAGCTCCCATCAGAGAACCCAAAGTTTGACAGTCTGTAGGACCCAAAAATCTGTTTAGAAGACCACATCTCCTCCGTCAGGCTCCATGGTGGGAGTCGAAGCACAGCCATGCAATGCCTACAGCTACAGCTGCAGGGCGCCGCCGAAGCTTGGCTCAATAACCTCCCGCGCGGATCCGTTCGCAGCTAGGATGAGCTGGTCTACAACTTTGTGTTCAACTTCAAGGGCACCTACAAAAGGCCCACATCAATCGAAGAGCTGAGATGCTGCCAGCAAAGATCGGGTGAATCGTTACGCTTGTATGTCCAGAGGTGGTCCATCATCAAGAACTCCGCGGAAAATATCTCGGAGGACCGGGCGATTGACGCATTCAACGCGGCATTCGTCGCATAGAGTTCAGGGACGAGCTGGGCCGCTCGAAGCCCAAAACCATCGACACTTGATGGAAATCACGAATCGATGGGCAGATGGAGAAGATTCGGTGAAAAATCACGTTCACTCCGATGGCGAAGCAGAACTCGAGCGCATACATGATCGCCGAAGCAAACGTCGAATGCGCATCTACGATGACCGCGACGACGTCAACATGGTTGCAGCTGGCTACGCCGACAAGAGCAACGACGGCCACAACAACGGGTACCGCAGCAACGGATATCGCGACTCCGGGAAAACCACGCAAGTACGGAAACACCGCACTCGTGACGAGGCACCCGCAACATCCATTGAGGACAAGCTATCCGGGCCGTGCACCGTGCACTTCTACATCGACAAGCATGGGGGCAAAAAGAAATCCAGCCACCTCCTCAAAGACTATCGCGAGTTCCTCAAACTTCATGAGGGCCTGGCTCGGATGAATCGCGACGCGGTCAACAGGGGCTACGGAGCCGCCCGAGGAGCTGTGGCTCATGGAGCTCCCCCACCACCACCTGGACCATCGCCAGCTGCAGCTGTGCCTGACCAACATCACGGAGGTGAGCCGTACCTACGGTCCATGGGTACCATGATGATCCAGAAAGTCCGCCCCTCTAACCGAGTGCAAATGACCATCACTCGCCAAGTCAATTTAGCGACAAACTCACCACCATCCACCACTGAGTACCTTAGTGGAAGCGATTCCTGCATCACCTTCGACAAGCATAACCACCTGCTCCAAGTACCATGTCCAGGCCATTGTCCCCTTGTACTCGAGGCGCGGGTTGGAGGCTTTGACATGAGTGGCGTCTTCATGGACGGTGGAAGCGGCATTAACCTCATGTTCGCAAGTACCTTGCGAGCAATGAGGATCCCTCTGACCTGCCTAGAGGTCTCGGACACGACATTCCACGGCATCGTCCCAGGAAAGGGCATATATCCCCTTGGTAAAATCAACCTCAACGTCAACTTTGGCACGCCAAAAAACTTTTGACGTGAACGCATCGACTTCGAAGTCGTTGACTGGCCCTCATAGTACCAATGCGTCCTCGGACGTGTCTCGTTCGCCAGGTTCATGGCAGTGCCGCACTATGCCTACCTATAGATGAAAATGCTAGGCCCCAACAGTGTCATCACAATCAACGGAAGCTTCGAAAGGTCCGACAGTTGCGACAGGGAATTCAACAGAATTTCCCAGTCCTTCGGCATGCAGGAAGAACTCGCAAGATTGAAGGAGTCAACAGACAACAGTCTGCCTCCCCTGAGCCGACCAAGTTCACCCGACCTATCCTTCGACTCGTCGGTGCACACGAAGAAAGTTTAGGTCCACCCATTGGACCCAGCAAAGTTGGCCCTCATCACCAACAACTTGAGTCCCGCATAGGAACTCGCGCTCGTCGAATTCCTCCGTGAGCACTTGGAAATCTTCGCATGGTGTCTAGCAGACATGCCAGGAGTTCCCAGGGAATTCGCCGAGCACGCACTCAATGTCAACCCAGACGCAAGGCCAGTCAAACAAACAATTCGGCGACTGTCTGAGCTAAGAGCAAAAGCGGTCGGAATGGAGATCAACAGAATCCTCGACGCCATATTCATACGCGAGATCAAGGAAAGCACTTGGCTCGCCAACACGGTGCTAGTACCAAAAAAGGACACAGATATCCTACGGATGTGCGTGGATTTTACCTCTCTGAATAAGCAATGCCCAAAGGATCACTTCCCGCTGCCGCGAATTGATCATATCATCGACTCCACCATGGGATGTGAGCGCCTCTGCTTCCTCGACGCCTACTCAGGCTACAATTAGATTCGAATGAAGGAAGAGGATCAAGAAAAAACAGAGTTTACAATGCCTTTTGGTCTAAAAACACAATGCCCTTCGGGCTAAAAAACATAGGAGTAACCTATCAGTGGTGCATGCAGGCTTGCCTCAAGAACCAACTTGGTCGCAACATCCAAGTCTATGTTGACGACATCGTAATCAAGACCAAAGAGGAAGCTTCACTAATCGACGATTTAAAGGAAACCTTCGCCAACCTCGATCGCTACCGGATCAAGCTCAATCCGGACAAGTTCGCCTTCGGCCTACCATCTGGGCAACTACTCGGGTATCTCATCTCTGTGAGAGGGATCGAGGCGAACCCGAAGAAAATAAAAGCCATACTGGCCATGGAGAAGCCAAAGAACATAAGAGGTGTCAGCAGCTGGCTGGGCGAATCGCGGCACTTAGTCGATTCATCAGTCAAATGGGCGAAAAAGCACTGCCCTTCTACCAACTTCTCCGCAAAACTGACAAGTTCGAGTGGACCAAGGAGGCACAGGAAGCATTCGAAGATGTCAAGTGTCTGATGTCCACCTCACCAGTACTGGTGACCCCACGCGAAAGGGAACCACTACTGCTGTACATCTCCGCCACCAACCAGGTGGTCAGCACGGTGCTCGTGGTAGAACGAGCCGAAGAAAACAAGGTCCACAGGGTACAACGCCCAGTCTACTACCTCAGCGAGGTACTCATGCCAACAAAGCAGGGGTACCCACACTACCAGAAGTTGGCATATGGCGTCTTCATGATAGCCAGGCGACTGCGCCAGTACTTCCAGGAGCACCAATCGTGGTGGTCAACGACGCCCCGCATGGAAATATCCTCAACAACCCAGACGCCACCGGATGGGTCGCGCTTTGGGGAATCGAGCTATCTCCACGAGACATTACATATGAAAAACGCGACACGATGAAGTCGCAAGTTCTCCCTGACTTCCTCGTGCACTAGATGGAGAATCAGCTCCTTTAAAAACCAGACATGTCCTATCTCTGGACGATGCACTTTGACGGATCCAAGCGAAAGGACGGAGCTGGCGCAGGTATCATAATGACATCACCGCAGGGAGACAAGATGAAATATATTCTGCGAATGCAGTTCACCGCCTCCAACAACGAAGATGAATACGAGGCCCTGTTACACGGGATGAGGATGGCAAAAGCCTGCGGCGCTGAGAGGCTCATATTATACGGCGACTCCAAGCTGGTCGTCAACGACAATGCACGAGTGCGACGCACTGAACGACAATATGAACGCCTACCGCAACCTCTACGACACACTCGAAGGGGACTTCGACGGTTGCGAGCTGCGGCACATAGGCCGTGAAAGCAATGAAGAGGCAGACGCACTCGCCAACATTGGCTCTACCTGTGGCCCCATACCACCTGGGGTATTTCTCGGGCGCATCTGCGAACGCTCCATCAAGCCAAAGGCTGCAGAGAAGAAAACAAGCGCAACAATGAACTCGAGGGCTGCGCCGCCCAATGATCCAATGGCACTCGATGACCTAGAGCTTGACATAGGACTCGAAGGACCGATGAGTGTCATGATGATCGAGCCATCTTGGACTCAACCGTACATCACATACCTTCTCAGCAAGAGGCTACCGGACGATCCGACTGACGCACGACACATTGCGCGGCGATCCAAGCCATTCGCTGTTATCAACAGCGAACTGTACAAACGCAGCACCACAGGAGTACTCCAACGATGCGTCTCAAACGCTGATGGAAGAGCCGTTCTCCTCGACATCCATGAGGGGACTTGCGGACACCACGCGGGCAGTCGTGCCCTCGTCGCCAAGGCTCTACGAGCTGGATTCTACTGGCGCACTGCCATGTGCGATGCCAAGGACATCGTCCAAAAATGCAATGCTTGCCAGCGATTCGCGGACAAAACACACGCACCTGGCGTGGAGCTCTGGCCAATTCCATTGGCCTGGCCCTTCATGCAATGAGGACTCGACATGGTTGGCAAGCTCCCAAAGTCCTCATGAGGAGGCTACGTCTACCTCTTGGTCGCAGTCGACAAATTCACCAAGTGGATAGAGGCCATGTCGGTGACTAACCAATCTGGAGCTAGTGCAGTCAAGTTCTTCGAGTCCATTGTCTATCGCTTCGGAGTGCCACACAGCATGATCACGAACAATGGGACAAACTTCACCTCTAAAGAGTTCCAGGGCTTCTGCGAGGACCTGGGAATCAATGTAAGCTATGCTTCAGTAGCTCATCCACAGACCAATGGTCAAGTCGAAAAATCCAATGGGCCCGTCTACGGCGGAATCAAGAAGCGACTCCTCAGGCCACTCGAACAAGCTGTAGGATGCTGGCCAGACGAGCTGCAATCCGTACTCTAGAGCCTACGCACAACCCCAAACAGTGCCACGGGATATACCCCGTTCTTCATGGTGCACGGTGCTGAAGCAGTGCTACCCGCAGAGGTACGGTACAAGGCACCACGAGTGGTCACTTACAGCGAGAAGGAGTCAAAAATTGCACTCGAAAACTCCATCGACCTCCTTGATGAGGCACGGGAAATCGCCGCAGAAAGATCAACGATCAACCAGTAGAACCTGCGCAACTACCACAGCAGAAGGCTACGCCCCAGGTCCTTCGTCGAAGGAGACCTGGTCCTGCGACTGAAGCAACAAGGGCATCTCAAGCTTGAGTCCCCTTGGGAGGGATCGTTCGTGATTACAGAAGTAATCCCAGGTGGCACCTATCGCCTCAAAGATTTCGAGACAGGAGTCGCGTACTCCAACCCCTGGAACATCGCGCAGCTGCGGCGCTTCTACCCTTAGTCGTCTTTTATTTCTTACATTGCAAATATGACTATTCAGCTAAGGCTACTTAGCCACACATTGTACCTCGTACTATCATACGAATAAATAAAGCTAAGTGCCCCAAACTCTGCGTTCTTTTATTTATTTTTGCAATTTATCCACTCAGGGGATGCGCCACCCTATACACATCTGTTTTGCGAACCAACGCGATATCCTGAGTAGCTGACGCACTAATCGAACCCTTGACAAACACCAACCCAGTTACAACGCACCTAACAGGTTGGCAAGGTGCTGAGATAACAACAAGTCAGGCTAATGAAAAGGAATTGCATAGTGCAACACACTCACAAAACATACGAGCTAACAAGCTCTTTATATACATCAATGTCAATCAATTATACACATAATATATATGAACTTTACAACACTGGTGCAACTATGTGCAGGATACAAGCTAAACTACTGTTGCAACATAAGAACGTTTGTCTGCTCCTCGAAGAAGTCGACAATTTCCTCCGTTGGGCGATCCACCGCTTGGTAGTGAGGAACCATGTTCCAAGTAGAACCTGCTGGCAGCTCTGGCGATCCAGCAGCAATCACTGCAACATCCACATCAGGCCTATGTAGTCGCACCAGCGACAGGGCAGCCTTGGCACCAGCCACTAATTGTTGTCGTACACACTCGCGGACTGCACTCAAGTCTTGAAATTTTGCAAGAAGGGCCAGCAGGCTCAATGGAACGACATCCAGCGGAAACATCGTCTGATAGATATTCCTTAAGCACGATTGCGATTTCTTCAGGAAATGAAGCACTCGTGAGGCACGATCTTGCAGGGTTGCCAGTGCGATTGCAAGATCATGATCCACCCAGAAATACCCACTCGCCTGAAGCTGCTCTTGAGTCAGGTCATTCATGCGAATGGCAATCCTGTCCTTCTCATCTTGCAGATGGCGTGCACTGACAACTATACCAAGCAAAGGCAAAAGTATGAAGACAGCAAACTACCGCGAGTGGGTACAAGAAAAGATAAGGAAGCAGAAAGCTAACACTTGAATTGGTCGCCCAGCTGCGTCACATCCCCCAGCAGATATTGCTCTCGGGCAGTGGATTTCTCCGCCCTCGACTTCCATACATCCGCATTACCATGGAGCATGGGCAGTTCGCGCTCCAACTGCTTCACGCGGTCACGGAGTCGCGAGAGCAGAGACAACTCATCCACCCTTGAGCGCGACTGCGCTAAGGTATCATCAATGGATGGCATATTCCGAGGTTCACTTGAAGGAACACTCGATGTGCCCTATCACAAGTCAAGCAAGAGATAATAAGAATACCAAGCAATACATGGGAAAACACTCAAAGTGCATTCAAGCATAACAAAATGTCAACAAATACACCCGCCAACGGCATGTTCAAGACAAAAGGGTTCAAGCTATTAACTATTACAAATATGACTACTGAGGAGCAACCGGCTTCTTCGACTTAGACTCCGGTTTCGGGGGCCTCATCGAGTCTGTGGCAGTATCAGACGCCACAAACTTCTCGCCGGCCCCAGACGCCGCAGCCTTCGCCGCCTTCTTGGCTCGCTGTAGCTCCTCAGAGTACTTCACGACTGTGTTGATTAGCTGCGGCCCGTACTTGCCATAGGCAGTTGCAAAAGGAGCAAAAACTACCTGTTGGCCATCCGCGCTGACAAACATTGCCTTGGAGACCGTAGTAGGATCAATTTCGACTCCATGGGCTTGAACCATCGTGAGTGACATTGAAGCGCCAGCCGCACGGAGTGAATTCTTGAAGCCTGCAGGAATGTCTCCAGCAAGGGACTCCACCAGATCATCTACATTTTCAATTAGCTCAGCTTTGGGCGCCAGCTCCTCACGGAGGCGACTGAGTACGCCCTTGGCCTTGATCAACGTCCCCTGGATGGAAGCACTGCGATCTTTGACTGCCGCGATGGCACCTGCCAAGGCATCATCACAACGGAGAGCTTGGGCGTCAAAGCTCAGACCGCCGGCATCTACACAAGAGCACAGCGTTGGCACAAAAAGTCAGCACAATAACAAATTTGAAAGAAGGGGCACGACGAAAATCCAGACGAATGAATACCTGAAAGGGCCTTGGCAATCGAGAAGAGTTGTTCTTCGAACAACTTCTCCCTAGACATGATAGAGGTGCGCAAATCCTCTTCGCGTTTCCGCGACTCGTCAAGCACTACGACTGCCTCATCGTGACCCTTGACCGCCGCGGTAAGCGAATTTTCGAGGGAAGCGGCATCGTGAAGTAGTGTGTTATGCTCGGCTGCGAAACAAATAAAGACAGAGCATCCGTCGAGTATATCATAATGATGAAGAAGAAGAAGCACAAAACACTCACTTTCAACCATGCGATGGCGGTTGTCCAGCATTGCATGCTGGCGACCCATGGCAAGCACCTGCTCCGCCAGGCGAGCAGCTTCCTTCATAATAAGCTACAACAGGAGAAACAACAAAGGATCAGCAAATAACAAAGAAGATTAATTCGACTGCAAGAAAAAGCAATATCACACATACGTGATCCTCTAGTGACTCCAAAGTCGATTGCCGCATAGTCGTCCAGACAACCATCTGGTGCTCCACATCGTGTGGAGAACTTGATGAATTGTGCCCAGAGTGGGCCGCCAATGGAGGGGAAGGAGTCTACTCAACCACTTTCTTGGCCTTGGAGTCCGCGACTCCAGATTCTTTCAAAAACTAGACGTCGTTAGAAGATGACGACGCCGGCTGACTGCAGCACAAAACCAAACTCAGAAAAATGCAACTCCAAAAAAGAACCAAGAGAAGAATTGTATACTTACCAATCAAACTTGTCAAAATCAAAGGTTTGGCCCTCCGACTTCGAGGATGACTCCTTCAGCAGCCGCATCTTCTTGCGGGATGATGGCGCCACAGCACTCACGGGAACGGCAGGTATCAGCGACTCCACACCAATAGCTGGGCCTTCCGGAGTCGAAGGAGATGACGCATCCGAATCCTCGTTGCGCGAACGCTTGCGAGTGTCCGGACTGCTGGACTCGGGGGCTTGCTCCTCCTCTTCAAATGGGACGGTCGACTCTGACTCGTCCTGCTCATCTACTTCGCGAGGAATAACCCCCTCAGGAAGAGGGGGCATACTGGGAGACACCTTCCAATCCTGCATACAAAAAACAAGTCAGCACAAGTCAAGGAAAAATAAACACTCGACAAACAAAGCTACTTCGTAGCACAACCATACCTCAGGAGGAGGATTAGTAGCATCGAATGGAGGTACGACTGGCTCACTGGGGAGCACATCCTTGGCGGTGTACTTCGTGAGAAGTCGCACCCGCTCATCTACTTCACTAACAGAAATGCCATCGGCAGACACGCGAGTGACATCGTCCACGCCAACCCACTAGAACATAGGGTGGACTCCGGCCTGCAGGGGCTGGATGCGACGGCGCAACCACGTGCGAATGAGGGCGCATCCTCCCTCTTCTTTACCCATGCGACTCTCAAGGTCGCACGCGCTCATACAGCACATCTGTCTCCTCGGACTCGTCGGGCATCACAACGTTCTTCCAGGAGCGCCTCCTCCTGCACGGCGCCACGGGATCGAAAGCTGCGAGTCCGAAGTGGTCTCCGTCGGCCTTCTGGTCGCGGATGTAGAACCACTTGTCCCTCCAACCTTGGACGGACGCCATGAGCTTGATGTCAAAATACGTGACAGAGGAGTCGACGTGGATACCGCGGCCTCCTACATCATAGACTACGGAGCCAGACACCTACTGGCGCTTCAGCTTGAAGAGGCGCTTGAAGAGACCAAAGTGCGGCTCGATTCCGATCCAGCACTCGCAAAGTGTAATGTAGCAGGCAATATGGAGGATAGAATTGGGGTAGAGCTAATGGAGCTGGAGCCCATAGAAACAAAGGAGGCCCCTGAAGAAACGATGCAGGGGCAGAGAAAGACTGCGGATGATGAACGCTAGGAACATCACCCGGAAACCAGTCGGAGGACAAGGGGTTACCTCACCACCTGGGACCCGTGAGTCACCGGCCGCGGAAGAAAGAACTCCATCTTAGCGCAGGAGACGGAGCTCGGATGACTTGATGATGGACGCGCGCCACGCGCCATTGGTGACGCGAGTGCCCGCGCCTTTCTTCTTCCCGACGACGGCGGCGCTGGTGCCCACAGTGGCGGAGCCGCCCTTCTTCTTGGCAGCAGCAATGGCGGCGGCGGATTCAACCGCGACACCACCTTTCTTCTTCCCCATCTTGCGGTGGTGATGCGACCGGAGGAAGTAACTAGGGAATACGTGGAGCTGGTCCAGTGCTGTGAAGAAGATGAACTCTAAGGGAGCAGAGGAGCAGCCACAATGGCGATGAAGGCAAAGGAAGAGAAAAGAGCAGATGGGAAAAATTACCGCCGTAGTGCCGCTACTTAACCCCCTGGAAGATATAATCAAACGGCCAGCAGAAAACCTATCAGACGCGTGGCGCCCATCGTGATGGACACATGGAGGACCTGAAGCACGAACCGTCCCCCACTACCCCCATTACGCGTGGAAATCGAGGAGGCGCAGTTAAACAAAGATTACACCCGCCCGATGAAGTCAGGGTCAGAAAATGGGACCCACCGCTCGTCACGTCCCGTCAAACCCGCTCACGCGGGCAACTGAGATCATCACATTGTCAGCACTGATGTCATGAAAAATTGAGCAGCAGAAGACTTCGACTACTTTAGTCCTTGCTCGAGTCTTCGACTCCACCAAGCACTCGGGGGCTACTCCCATAGGGAGCGCTAGTCGGGCACCCTACGATTTTTCTTTTTGTTTTTCTCCTCTGCAAGAATATGGACATTCAAACCATACCCAATCACTCGAATGCACGATTCGACTATGGACATGGGTTACTCCCATAGGGAGCGCTAGAAATAAATTCGACTAAAACAAGCAAACAAAAGAAGACAGCAGTCGCAAAAGTTCTTTAGTCCCTGCCTGAGTCTTCGACTCAACCAGGCACTCGGGGGCTACTCCCATAGGGAGCACTGGTAGCGCACCATATGATTATTTGTGCATTATACTGTGTGTTGATAACATCCACACCCGAAGTTTATGGAGACACCGCCTCATGATCTTTCCCTACAAAGAGACTGCATCTCCTGGATCACCCGAATCGTCTCCGCGATGACAAAATTCGGATGCCATGCTTGCAGCGTGAAGACAAGACCTGAATAAGGCCTGGCAACGCATTTACTACGCACTACCAGAAATATATCTGTGCCTACAGGTACGATGAACATGCCTTGACGGATGCGTCGAGTGCTCACACCCATATACTGGAATTTGACTTCTGTAAGACCTCCGCGGCTTGAGTCGAATTACACCAGCACTTTTTTGAATTCGAGTCCGAGGACTCGAGTTCGAGTAGATTTCGTTGTTTTACCCTAAGGTAGTTAACTGATACCGATACATCGGTTAAATCAGGCACGCACATCAACAATCCCTATGACACAAGCAAAGCACTTGAACATACTCAATCATGCACTCGAAAGGCTTCATAAAGTCCCAGTCGAATCTGCGATTCCACTGGACACTCGGGGGGCTACTGACATGGGTATACCCTGCCGGTACTCGAGCTTGGTGTATACGGTCCAGATATGGTGGAAGCCCATGGCGTTGCCATGGTCCAATGAAGATTCTGAGTGACCTACGGACTCTCAATAACTTGTGAAACAAGAAGAAGTCTAAAGATAGAAAGTTTGAAGGGCAAACCCTAATCTGTAACCGACTCGACCTGCTACCTAAAACCTGGCCTATCTATATAAATGCTAGGAGGGGTTGGCGAGGAGGACACACGCAACCCTAGTTTCCACAACCCTCGCCAGATTGCATCTGCGCGCCATTGTAATCTTCGATTCCTTCATTAATTCCACGAGCAGACAAGCAGGAGTAGGGACCTCTACGAGGCCTGAACCTTGGTAAACCTTGCGTCCCTGTGTGCTTGTTTGCTAGCCGATTGATGCTTCCAGCGCTCCCTCCTTCTCCAAAACCCAAGTCCATAACAATGGGCATTGTTGAGTTAAACCCTTGTCATGTAGCGTGTCTCTATAAGTTAGATAGTGCAAGCTTTGCTACCGCTGATCCCACCATACCTATATAGGCGAGGACCGCCGAATTATAGACTCACCGTGTACTGGCCTCAGTACTGACTACTCCCTTTTTCATTTGCCCTTTGTTGGCACCCCTTTGGCTCTGAAAGGTATGTGTTTGATAATGTTAGCAAGGTTACCCTTTCGGCTTGGCCTAGACAGGATTTATGGACACTGCTTGGTTATTCTCCAGGACTCTCACTACAAGAAAAGTTTCCTTCCGCAACAAATTGGCCTAACGGTCATCGTAGAAGGCCCGTCTTCCGCGACGAAATTCTCGGCTCGACCTCGGCCGATGGAATACTTTTTTTCCGGTTTTGCGGCCCTCTACTATGACGGATCTGCTAAAAACATGGAGGAAGCTCAGCCAGCACATGGCAGAAGCAAGATTTTTGTTTCCTCGTGCAATGTTGACTCGCCGAAGTCTTTTGAGGCTTGTGGGTCCTAAATGTCAATGTCTCTAGCAGACCATACTTTTCGGTCGCGCCTCCCTGATTTGAACTCGATAACATTGCTCGAGGCGTCTGCCGTTTAGCCAGGCTGCTGGGTCCCACATGTCAGCCTCTCATTAGAAGAATTATGTGTATGATGGAATTTTTTTCCTTCGCTCGCGCTACCCTGTTTTGAAGATGATAGCGCTGCTCGATGCATCTACCGTCTAATCAACCTCCTGGGGCCCACATGTCATCCTCTCATTAGAAGAAACGTGTGTACGATGGAATTTTTTCCTTCGCTGGCGCTACCCCGTTCCGAGTTGATAGCTCTGCTCGACGCATCTACCGTTTAACCAACCTCCTGAGCCCCACATGTTATCCTCTCATTAGAAGAAACGTGTGTATGATGGATTTTTTTCCATAGCTCGCGCTACCCTGTTCCGAACTTGATAGCGATGTTCGATGCATCTACCGTTTAATCACGATGTTGGGCCCCACATGTCATCCTCTCATTAGAAGAAACGTATGTATGATGGATTCTTTACCCTCTATAGCGCCTTCATGTTCCAAACTTGATAGCTTAGCTCGCTGCATCAGCTGTTTATTCAGGCTGGTGGGTCCCTTATGTCGGCCTCACATTAGAAGAATCGTGGGTATGACGGAATTTTTTTCTTATCTAGTGCTACCCTATTCTGAACTAGATAGTGTTTCTCGACGAATCTGTCGTTTGCTCACGCTACTGGGTCCCCCATTTCAGCCTCTCATTAAAAGAAACATGTACATGTTGAACTTTTTCTTGCTCGCGCCTCCCTGTTTCGAACTGGCTACGTTGCTCGATGCACCATCTATATGAGGTCGCACTGTTGGGTCTCACATAACAGCCTCTCTGTAAATGAAACGTGCGTATGATGGACTTTTTTTTGGCCATGTCCGCTATTTTGATCTTGGAAACTTGCTGGGTCCCAGATGTCAACCACCTCTATGAAGGAAACGTGTCTATGCTGGGTCCCAGCTGACAGCCTCTATTTGAAAGAAACGTGTGTATGTTGGACTGTTTTTTCGGGTTGCAGATGTCAGCCTTAGAGTATAAAAATGCTCATAAAGGCCGAATTAAAAAGAATTATGCGCTAACTCGGGGCGGATGCCCTATTCGTCATGGCTTATATTCCATGGGCTCACTCCTAAATTGAATGGGCTATGGTTGGTGACCACAATACCACACAAAGGCCTAATTAGAAGGTATTGGGCTATGCGGATGATAGGCTAATTTCATGGGCTATGCTTCGGCCTGCTGGGTCGGACATGTCAGCTTCTTTGTAAGTGTAACGTGTGTGTGATGGACTTTTTTTCGGCCGCGTCCGCTATTTTCGCCGTGGCAGCCGTGTATGATCTTACTGCTGGGGCCCTTATGTCAGCCTCTCTGGCATGTTCTGGTTTGTGGGTCCCTGATGCAGCCTTGTATGTTCTATATGGTGGGTCCCCGATGCGAGCCTCTCTGTACAAGTATTTAAACTTTTGTTTTGTACCCACCCTCAAAACAAACTGGGTCTGTGATGTCAGCCTCTCCGTAATGCGATACTGCTAGAAGAAACAAATGTAAACCCAAGATAAATTTGAACAAAAGACCTTCAAATCAAATAAACATAAACTGAGTGTGTTGCCACTACAACAAAGATATTTATAGAATAAATATCATTAAACTTTTATTAGTACTACAATTTATGTATTAGTCTTCTTAAAAATATTTTGGGTGTCTATGTTTATATATTTTAAAATATAAAAGGGCAGCGCTCCTGGCATCTTAATTTGCCACATAATGGAGTATTTTCTTAAAAACATGGGTAGGCAGAGTTTTTATTTATTTTGGGAGGTGGGGGCAATGCCCAAAAGGCCGAATTAAAACGATTTTGGTTATTCTACATAGGCTGCTCTACATGGG
Organism: Avena sativa; assembly: GCA_916181665.1. Classification (NCBI taxonomy): domain Eukaryota; kingdom Viridiplantae; phylum Streptophyta; class Magnoliopsida; order Poales; family Poaceae; genus Avena; species Avena sativa. The sequence continues at coordinate 480,399,064 of OV702292.1, read as the reverse complement.
TTATACTCTGTAGGGCAGGCTCAATGGGCTTCATTCTCAAATTTTAGTGGGCTGTGCTCAGCAGTCCCCTGACCCCTAAAAGGTCGAATTAATATGTTCTCGGCTATGCTCCATGGGCTCCTTTCTCAAATTTCACTAGGTTGTGGTCAGCAGTCCCCTGACCTCGAAAAGAAGGAATAAAAATGTTCTGGTCTAAAGAGGGGCCGAATGAGCTACTATATTACTTCTCCTGGTTAATAAAAATGGCATTGCGATGTATTGTCAAAAAATGGCATTGTGATGTGCTCAGCCGGATTCAAAACAAAGACCTCGGAGAGGGAGGGGAAAAGCGATAATTCTTTTTGGCAGTTATTCATGTCAAAATTCAGCAGTATAGAATAAGGTAGAAAAATTATCAATACACTCAAAGTTCATATTCAGGAGCACTTGACCAATTTAGCAGCATTTCAAAAGTGACCAATTCAGCAATACAGACAATGAAATACCATAGCAGTACAGAGAGAACCAGTTTTTGTTTCAGCTCTAAAAACCTTGTCGCGCGATCAGTTTGTCGTTTTCACCAATAACACTCGACCATTGGAGCAAGCAAAACTGACGATCAAGTCTACTTTGAGTACCTTCTTCTCACATCAATGCCTGTGTGACCCTCATATGCAACCCAAAATGCCCAAGTCTCATCTAGATTGTGACATGGCCATGTGCAAGGGCGACGAGCATGCGTCTGTTTCACATTCAGCAACACATGATAGATTCAACAACAATTTAAACTGACCGATTCAATGGTGGCAGAAAATGACCAAAAGAATTGACAGATTCAGCAATGCCGACATTGAAATTCAATGGATGTACAACAATGTGGCAAAGCCAAGTTTCAAAAGAAAAGCGTGACCATGCATTTTGTCCACTCGATTTGAATAAGTCCAGGTACATAGGTATTACTACAAAATAGATTAGCAGTAGCTGAACTCCATACAAAATACTTAGCAGAAGTGTAGAACTACAAGCTTACACTAAGCTAGAAACCACTATATGTCCCATCAACGTACTCGAAGAAATGAGAATGCTTTAGCGTGTCAAAGTGCTGGCCGGGCTGTGCCCTTGATTTCCTTCCAGGGATGCGTCTCTAGTTTTATTGTCACCTATCGGCCTCTAGGTCAGCGGCATACATGTAAAATTCATACGACAAACCAGGAAATTCGGGATCCTTAATTTCGGCAATTCCAATTACAAAGGGAATCTGCCACCAACATAAACTAGCTAATTAGTACAACATTACATACACTCACAGTAGGATCATCACAAGAGGATTAAGATGTGATATCTCACCGGTGAATCTTGTCCGACGACAGGTTCAGTAGTATGCCAGTAAAGACGCAGCTTGGACAGAAAAGACATGAGCACTTCCTGCACGGCGTTGGCCGGCAATGGCCTAATCGTTGTCTCGGGTGACCTCTTTACTACAACCTGATTGAAACTAGCGAACAAGACCAACGACCAACACCTCACCTCATGCCGCGGCGATTCGCATGTCACTGACCTGACCGGCCTGACGGACAGGAGCAAGTCCATGCTATGCCTGTCAATTTGGAAGACGAACAACTTGCCCTCCTTGCCGATGCCGATGACCTCAGCTCTGAGCGAACCCGGTGCACGAACCAGCACAGATGGGTCCCATTTTTTGGGGCTGTATCTAGGCACTGTCATCGAGTGGGCAGATATGAGGTGCTTGACGAACACTTTCTTGACGCTGATGAACTCGCATCCTAGCTCCGTGCAGACACACCGGCCATAGTTTCACGCGATCTTGTGGTCGTAGACGTCCTTGTAGGAGACCAAAGTCCAGCAAATGTCGTTGGAGCATCAACTACCTTTTCCGCCAGTGACTTGGCAGTACAGCTCCTTGGAGCATGCGGCTAGTCGAACGGTGCTGGTAGTGTCTAGACACTTACCTATTTCATTGAAGACGTCTTGGCCGATCTTCATCCAAACGTTGTTTAGCCAGTTGTGCCTCGAATCCATAGCCATCACGTCCGAATGATTGGGGGCAAGGGCGGATCTATGTATGACTGTTGGGCTTATTTGGAGGAGAGGGGTGGTGGCGAAGAAGGATCGATGCTGCGAGTGAGATGGCGAGAAAAATGTGTGAAGTGCGTGCTAGAGAAGATCCAAATGCGGCCTCTCGGTGCTGGGAATGGATGGGTTTTGCTGTGCTCCTACGACTGTCTTCTGCCAAGTGTACTGCATCGAGCACGCAGACTAGAGTTATGGAGTAGGGAGTACAATAGGTACTCTAGACTGGCACGCTGCCATGGAGTGTTCTCTCATCACATGTCAGTTATTAGAATTGAGAGATGATTTATTTACTGCTTCCATTTTTATACTACTCCCTCTAGTTCGTATTCTAATGGCCTCAACTTTGTCTAGATTCACATTTTTGGTTGTTGTAAGTTATAAGTTGAATCACTTACGTTTTTCGGTACTTCATAGTACGTACCAAAATACCAAGATGCTGAACCTCATATGAACTTTCTAGAAAGGTACCTCTTTGCAAAGATTGGCAAGCCTGCTAAAATTGCTGAAACTTCTAGAAAGGCAAGAACCCACGGCCTAAATTGCATCATGCTTGGTGAAATAATGATAGGTTCCCAGTTCATATTCAGCAGCATTTCAAAGTGACTGATTCAGCAATAAAGACTCTGAAATTCAATAGTAGGACAGGGAGAATCAATTCTTGTTTCAGCACTAAAAACCTTGGTGCGGGATCAGTCGCTTTTCTCCGAACACACTTGATGCTCGGAGCAAGCAAAATTGACCATCAAGCCTGCTTTTCTGTGCATACTTTCTACTCACATCAATGACTGTGTGACCCACATATGCAAACCAAAATTCCCCAAGCCTCATCTAGATTGTGACAAGGCCATGTTTCAAAAGAACAGTAAGACCATCTACTCCCTTGCCCTAAAAAAGTATAAGTACGTTAGTATTATGTGACACCCCCGGGATTAAGGCTAGACAAATCCTAGACCTCCGTCTGACATAAGCATAACCTAAATCTCGAAAGCATATAGAGAAAGAATTGGTAACATTACAGTGACCCTACGATACAAAAATTATTGCAGCAAGCTCATAACTGAGTAAAGAACCAAAATATTACAAGCAGATGTCACTAACCACAAACATGAAACAACGGAAGGAAAATTATGCTATTAAGTATAGCAAACTTAACAAATGGCCTAAGAGGCCTGAAGCATAACGATGACGTCCCAATCCATAGATTCCAGGATGTCGACCGGGAACCCCAAACTACTCGTCGATGTCGATGCTGTAACAAACTCTTCTTCTATAGTAACACTTACCTACTTCAAAAGTATCAACAAAGCAAGGCTGAGTACAGGGTGTACTCCGCAAGACATATGGCTGGTGGGGTTACTTTGCATAAAGCTAAGTTTGTTTGTAAAAGAGGTAGGAGAAGCTCGACTAATAGAACCTTTTAAAAGGGGATAAAAAAGTGATATCTCTAGCTTTGATCATCTTTTGATATCCATCGAAACTTTATCAGCTGAACCTACCAACTAGGATCACCCCTCGTTCCCTGAGGGAGCATCCTTAAGAACACCTCACATATCTTGTCAAGTTTTATGATTAGGTTATAGTTCTCTATGATCATCACGTCCATTCCCAAGTCGTCCATAACCGTGGACACAGCTTTTCAAAAAGATTATTACCCTGCAGGGGTGCACAACTTTACCCACACGTACCAACCGATTCTTAGTGCCAGTTAACATTAGCCCTCTTCCTTGGAAGGCCGGCAGAGAGTGGTTGACCACGACCTTTACCTTGCTTTCACCAAGACCATGAGTCACACCCTAAGGAGATGCCGCTATAACGGGTCAAGTCCCAAAGCCGGTCCTTAGAGATGTGTGCAGGGAACAATATTACGGAGGCCATGCCTCTCTTGCTCCCGGCCATGCTCACCTACCCGTATGAATGCACCTCCTCCGCCGCCTTCGAGAACAACCAAAATGCATATGTCGAATGGAACGCCTGAACTATGTGACTCATGGAATCTACTAGGCAAGTTAGTTGGTCGAGGGGGTTTCCAGGCCCCCGTGTGGATGTACGCTCGTCTTGGTTCAAGAGGCAAGAACTCAGATCCTACTGGTGGCAAGTATTTGACTGCAAAAACAACAACCCACCGTGTCCTCCCATACAAGCCTTAGCATGTTTAACTTTCATTTCTAATCATCCCACATCATCCTGTCCAACTAGGTTCATTCGTAGCTCTGATTCATCAACCGGATGGATCAGCGGTAATAGCTAAGCATGGCTAAGCACAACAGATATAAATAGCTCTAGCGAAGCTCATAAGCCAAACCCTAGTTATGCTGGGAGTAGTGGATCAGGGAATATAGGCTACAAAGGTAACATGCATCAGATAGGATTACTATATCTATCGATAAAAGACTTTGGAATCATATGCACGTGGCAAGAATGAAATACTTTGAAATCATAGGATTATATCATGTGTGGGGTTTTGCTTGCCTTTGCCTGTTGATACCCAACTATGGACCTTCAGGGTTCATCAGATGTACTTGTTCGTCGATAGCCTTCGATGGTGTTGATCTCGGTCTTCAATGTTGGACTCGATATTGTATTCTACCAGGAAGAACCAAACACTGGAAAGAAAGGTAAACAACAATCAACACATGGCATCGATGCAATGCTCAAGCAAGGAAGATGATATGACAAGTTAAATTGTATTAAAATGTAACCCTATAGCATGCTTGGCAATTTAAAGGGGATCCGAAGGGTCCAAACCCTAATTCGGAGAAAACCCGAATGCATATGAGAGGGGTTATTTTGTTCTTCTAATTAAACTTGTCATTTAAGTTGCTTAACAATGCATGACTATGAGTCTATTGTGTAGATCTCATTTTTCTGAACATCTTGATTTCCTATTTCTATTTATCTGATTTAAAATGAATTAGTTATGATTTTTCCCAATTTTAATCCATTTTTAAATCTTTATTAAAACAATTAAACATTTTTAGAACTTATTAAATTATTTTCCAGCTAGACCCACATGTCATATATTTAATCATTTCAGAAAACATTTCCAAAAAGATTAAAAACCTGACAGATGGGGCCCACGAGGTTTTTTTATTTCCAGAAAATAATTACGAAAACATTTAAAATAGAGAAGAGGGATTAATGACGCCAGCATGACGCCTTGCCGACGTCATCCATGGGGAAAGCTCCCAGGTCACCGATCAATCGATCCGAGGCTCACAGGGATACGCCGAGGGGCTGGTTAGAGAGAGGAGGCCGAGGCAGACCAGATAGTGGTGGCGCCGCCAAGAAATGGTCGCCGGAGCAGCGAGTACAACGGCGGCCGACGATGGAGGCTGCAGGTGGTCATCAAGGATGAGCTAAAGAGCGAGAAGGAGAGAAGGAGAAGGTCCAGAAGGACCAGGGTATCACCCTGAGCACGATGGAGGGGTCAGTGAAGCGAGGGGTGGACGGGAGAGACGACACGGTCGGTGACAAGCTCCATCGGTGATGAAGAAGACGGCAATGTGGGGCTTGATTGAGAGCACCCTGGATTGATTCCTTCCGGGAGAAGAAAGAAGGGAGCACGGCGGTTCTCCAGGGCACCTCAGCGGGGCTCGGGGTGGCCGGAGATGGCAGGGCGCTGGCGAGGTCTGGGCTAGGTTTTCGGCTTGGCGTAGGGAACTGAAGAGGAGGAGGGAAGAGGCGTGCTAGGGCTTCTCCACGGCGGTGTTGAGGTACTTGTAGGCGTCTGGGGGCGGCAGCGCGCATCTTGGCGCTCGACGGGCATCACTACGTCGGCGAGCGGCGGAGGTGCGGCCAGCGAGCTGCTTCGCATCGTCAGCAAAGACGACGATAAAGATAGGTGGGTCGAACTGGTATGACTCCTGCTAGGTTGCGTGCGGGCCTAGGTGGGCTGCACTTGGGCTCTGGGAAAGGTTGAGCAGGGGAGGGAGGTAGCTGGGCTGCGGCCTGGTTCTCTATTTTTTTCAGAAAACATTTTTCCAATTATGTTTTCACTTATCTCTTTTGTATTTTCAAATAATTTATGTTTTGAATCGTTTCAAAAATACCAGAGACTTTGTAAAAGTATTGAAATAGTGTAGGGGGCCTATTAGTCCTTTTGGGCTCCAACCTTTTTGGTAGGTTTCAAAATAATCAAAACCATTTGAAGGTTTCCAAAGAGAGGGGAAACACTGGGGTTTTAGGGTTTTGTTCTTTCTCTTAATGCAAGATTTAAGAAACCATGAGATGCATGATATGCTCATGATGCACAAAACAAACCCTAATTAGTGTTACTAAAACTAGGGGTGTTACAGTTCTATCCCCCTTAACAGAATCTCGTCCTGAATTCCTAGGTAGGAAGATAGAAGAGACAGGGTTACACTAGTATTCGACGATCTTCTCGAAGAGGTTGATCCATGCCACCATTATTGAATGAATGAAATGCTTCATTTCATCGAGGTAGCTGCACATACTAAAGAGGAGAGGGAAAGACACAAAACCACAAACAGAGTATTTCATGGTCAACTCATGGATAGATGTTTCTCAACATCACTAGGGTCAACGAGCAGGAAACACGTCAGGGTAAGAGATGAAACAAAAAGAGATGGTTTCAAGTTGTTAGACAACTGGTCTTCATAAGGATTGAGACCATGGAGCTTCAGGAGGGTGTAAGCTTCTGAAAAGGAGAGTTTACAAAGGAAAGAACACAACCACAGACTTCGGGAGATAAACCTCTAGTAATGGCTTAAGTAGAGCTTCTGGGGATACATAGATATGGATAACAAAGATGTTGAACTACTTTTGATACACAAGGATCACTCTTCATTCAACAGAAGGTCAAGGCAGAAAGGTTGCTTTAGTGGAGAGGACTCATAAGAGTCACAAAGAACATATAATAAGAGAAACTTCTGGTTATCAAAATCATAGTCGCTCTTTAAACACGTTAGAGGAACCGAAGGAAACTCTTTATTCATCTAGGTCTATCAAAATCTTTGCTTAAGATCATGATATCACCTTACACCACTAAAATGAATATATAAGGAGATTCCCGGTGACACGAGGAAAAAGAAACTTCGTTCTAAGACTCCAGTTAGTTGGCACAACAAGAACCTTGCCAACATAAAAGGGTCTGGAGGATCGACCAAGAGACATTTAGCAACACTACTTTAAATGTTCTCCTTGATGTTCGAGAAAGAGAACATCAAATAAAAGGTCGGACTTCGGATACAAACGAAATCATGAGCACAACTCCTATAATAAATCATAGAAGAATCCTCATGAAGAGTGATTGTTATTGCTGATTCAAGAGAAAGTGACAAGAGATCTTCCAGATAATTGTGTCAACCATTACCTAAATTTTTGCCGGGTTTACAAAGAGACCCAAGTCAAAAACCTTGATGAACACTAACCATCATATCTACTTGATATTCAGATTTGGTTAAGTGGAAAGATACTTCAGACTCAGCATGTCCAAATAGAAAGTTTGCAACATTTACCACAAAGGTAGAGTTACTAGAGTCTCAAGACATGGACTACATTGTCAAGCTCCAAAAGATGAGCTAGGTTGCAAAACCCATGTATTAGCAAGTTATCAAAAGATAATTGCCCCTACATGAATTGATTGCAACAAAACACAAATGTATCCTTATTGTTGGGAGAAATTTAGGAGGATACTGAAGTTTGTAGAACTTCTTCTCTTCCATGACAAATAAGTTAGTGGCTTTGGGCGCGTAAAGAATCTTCTCGAGATGTGAAGGTATCACCCTACCATATCAAGAATACTTCGCACATGCTTGACTGACTTGAAATGATTCCTGAGGAAACAAAGATAACTCTTCTCAAATCCACAACTACGTATTTCAGCAATTGCACATGAACCAGAGATGGTTACTTCAAACATCCAGAACGCATGCTTCGTTATAACACAAAGAAGGTTCTCAAAAGTTTCCAACATTAATGCCAACTATTCCATATGAGTCTATTATAGCATGGAAAAGATAAGGATGTCATCTATGGGCTCAATAACAAACTTATCATGATACTCCAAGAAGATAGACTCGCATGCGGTATGAACAAACAAAAATATTGGTCAGACCAAAGGACATGAAGATGTACCCAGGTGAAACATCACGAGTAAATACATCATTAGGATAGTCCTTGGGACTGAGTTTGATTTGACGATAACCCAAATCAAATCAAAGGGAGGGGAAGATAACGTAACCACTAAGGAAATACTATATTTCTTCAACACGAACAAAACTAGATATCCCTTTAAGAGGAACAAGTTGGATGGAAGTTTTGTCTTACAACTCTCCAAGTTGTTGTTTAAACTTGACCAACTAGTTCAGGGTTATCCAGTATGGATCCTTGGAGAAAATAGCGGTTTAGAGAACCTTCTTTCTCAAGAACTTGACAAAATGGTCATGTGGCAACATGGCGATACTTCTAGAGAGACATCTAGAATATCACGAACTACCAACATGTCATTTAGTTCGAGAGGGAACTTGCTTGGTAAGGCAAGAAGACATAGTCTCAGAGCATCGGCATTAGCCTAACTCTTTGACTAAAGAGAGAGTGTACCAGAATAGCGGACTTGGTGGCACAATCATCCTTTGCTTAGTGATAGGTTAACCATCACGCTGAGAATGACACAAATGTCCTTGTTGAGGTACAAAGCAATAATGATTGCTTGAAATCTTAGATGGCCACATTATTACGCACACACATCATTCACGAGCACTAAGGCTCGGAAGAAGGGTGGGTAAATATGTGTAAGAGAATCACTTCACTAAGAGGGTTGCAAAACTCAACACGACATCTTAGTGTAAAGGAGTGTGATACTTTAAGGTAGAACAGAACAGAAGCTAATCAATGCTTATTGATCTTCGGATTACAACACTTTGGCCTGGTCCTAGATATGACGAGGTACTAGAGTTTGTTTCTCCTAACATTCTGAAATGGTTTGTCTTGACAAACCACAAGAGTATCTTGCATCTAAAGACACCGATGCACATTTACTACTTGGCTACCAACTGGTAGACAAAGGTCAGAAAACAACAATGGAAAAGAGGAACATGCTCAGGATAGAATCCCACAATGTGGATGCATAAGTCAACAATCTTCCGAGGACCGATGCAGAAAAGTAAGGTGTGGCAGAGCCACGAATATAGAAGTGGGTCTCCCGAGGAGCTCTTTTGTCGTGATATGTTTGGTTCCATTAAAGAACATCTGCCATAGCATGTGGTAGGGAAAGTCCTTAATTCTCACAACTAAATCATGACGATAACCACAAGCTTGAAGGCTATACTAGAAGGTACTAGCCATCTTGAGGTAACGCTTGAACATTAACAACATGGATCAAAAAAATGGATCTTGGGTTAAAGGTCGGCTTCATGTGCAAAATTCACAACACCAGAATTCAGCAAATCAGGGATCTTCGGTTCAAGTCCAAGGTTAAAATCCGAGAAAAGAGTAACTATTGTCTTAGTAATACAGAGGGTACTACAAGGTAGTTACCACGAGGTAGCTTCCAAGAGAAGAAATAACTTCTGAGGTACCCAAACAAACAAAAAGGAGGCACACGAGGCGAAAGGAAACCTCGAGGCCTAGAACAGAACACTATGGAACCATCAACACAATGTTGTGGGCAGATCATGATGGAAAGGAATCTCTTAGCAAAACTGGAGCAAAGGGAAACAAGGAACTCACACAATTGATGCTAGAGAACTCCACACTAGGTCAACGGGTTAAGAAACGACATGCCAAAAAGGCACCTAAGCTTTGAAATACGAGACGAGATAGAAAAACTTTTCAAAGTCAACACAAGATAAGATGACCTAGAGTTAGAGTGAAACTGGATAAGGAGAAAAAGAAGTATACCAGAGTTTTCACAAATACTTTTTAGCTTTAAAATAGTTTTCGCAAGCATTAGACTCAATATCGTCCAGTAGAAAGGTTTTCCTACAGTCGGTACTGCTCTGATACCAAAACCTGTGACACCCCCGGGATTAAGGCTAGACAAATCCCAGACCTCCGTCTGACATAAGCCTAACCTAAATCTCGGAAGCATACAGAGAAAGAATCGGTAACATTACAGTGACCCTAAGATACAAAAATTATTATAGCAAGCTCATAACTGAGCAAAGAACCAAAATATTACAAGCAGAGGTCACTGACCACAAACATCAAACAACGGAAGGAAAATTATGCTATTAAGTATAGCAAACTTAACGAATGGACTAAGAGGCTTGAAGCATAACGATGATGTCCCAATTCAGAGATTCCAGGCTGCCGACCGGGAACCCCAAACTACTCGTCGATGTCGATGCTGTAACAAACTCTTCTTCTATAGTAACACTTACTTGATGGAAAAGTATCAACAAAGCAAGGCTGAGTACAGGGTGTAGTCCGCAAGACATATGGCTGGTGGGGTTACTTTGCATAAAGCTAACTTTGTTTGTAAAAGAGCTAGGAGAAGCTCGACTAATAGAACCTTTTAAAAGGGGATAAGAAAGCGATATCTCTAGCTTTGATCATCTTTTGATATCCATCGAAACTTTATCAGCTAAACCTACCAACTAGGATCACCCCCTCGATCCTTGAGGAAGCATCCTTAAGCACACCTCACATCTCTTGTCAAGTTTTACAATTACGTTATAGTTCTCTATGATCATCATGTCCGTTCCCAAGTCGTCCATAACCGTGGACACGGCTTTTCCCTGCAGGGGTGCATAACTTTACCCTCACGTACCAACCGATTCTTAGTGCCAGTTAACATTAGCCCTCTTCCTTGGAAGGCCGGCAGAGAGTGGTTGACCACGACCTTTACCTTGCTTTCGCCGAGACCATGAGTCATGCCCTAAGGAGATGTCGCCATAATGGGTCAAGTCTCGAAGCCGTTCCTTAGAGATGTGTGCGAGGAACAAGATTACGGAGGCCGTGCCTCTCTTGCTCCCGGCCACACTTACCTACCTATATGAATGCACCTCCTCCACCGCCTTCGAGAACAACCAAAATGCATATGTCGAATGGAACACCCGAACTATGTGACTCATGGAATCTACTAGGCAAGTTAGTTGGTCGAGGGGGTTTCCAGGCCCCCGTGTGGCTGTACGCTCATCTTGGTTCAAGAGGCAAGAACTCACATCCTTGTGGTGACAAGTATGGGACTACAAAAACCACAACCCACCGTGGCCTCCCATATAAGTCTTAACATGTTTAACTTTCATCTCCGATCATACCACGTCATACTATCCAACTAGGTTCATTCGTAGCTCTGATTCATCAACCGGATGGATCAGCGGTAATAGCTAAGCCTGGCTAAGCGCAACAGATATAAATAGCTCTAGCCAAGCTCATAAGCCAAACCCTAGTTATGCTGGGAGTAGTGGATCAGGGAATATAGGCTACAAAGGTAACATGCATCAGATAGGATTACTATATCTATTGATAAAAGACTTTGGAATCGTATGCACATGGAAAGAATGGAACACAATCATAGGATTATATCATGTGTGGGGTTTTGCTTGCCTTTGCCTGTTGATACTAAACTATGGACCTTCAGGGTTCATCAGATGGACTTGTTCGTCGATAGCCTTCGATGGTGTTGATCTCGGTCTTCAATGTTGGACTCGGTATTGTATTCTACAAGAAAGAACCAAACACCGGAAAGAAAGGTAAACAACAATCAACACATGGCATCGATGCAATGCTCAAGCAAGGATGATGATATGACAAGTTAAATTGTATTAAAATGTAACCCTATAGCATGCTTGGCAATTTAAAGGGGATCCGAAGGGTCCAAACCCTATTTTGGAGAAACCCCGAATGCATATGAGAGGGGTTATTTTGTTCTTCTAATTAAACTTGTCATTTAAGTTTCTTAACAATGCATGATTATGAGTCTATTATGTAGATCTCATTTTTCTGAACATCTTGATATATTATTTCTATTTTTCTGATTTAAAATGAATTAGTTATGAATTTTCCCAATTTTAATCCATTTTTAAATCATTATTAAAACAATTAAACATTTTTAGAATTTACTAAATTATTTTCCAGCCGGACCCACATGTCATATATTTAATCATTTTAGAAAACATTTCCAAAAAGATTAAAAACCTGACAGATGGGGCCCACGGGGTATTTTTATTTCTAGAAAATAATTATAAAAACATTTAAAATAAAGAAAAGGGATTAATGATGCCAGCGTGATGCCTTGCTGATGTCATCAATAGGGAAAGCTCCCAGGTAGTCGATTGATCGATCGATCCGAGGCTCGCGGGGATGCGCCGAGGGGCTGGTTAGAGAGAGGAGGCCGAGGCGAACCAGATAGTGGTGGCGCCGCCAAGAAATGGTCGGCGGAGTAACAAGTACAACGGCGGCCGACGATGGAGGCTGCAAGTGGTCGTCGGGGATGAGCTACAGAGCGGGAGGGAGAGAAGGAGAAGGTCTAGGAGCACCAGGGTCTCACCCTGAGCACGATGGAGGGGTCGGTGAAGCGAGGGGTGGCCAGGAGAGACGACACGGTCAGCGACGAGCTCCGTCGGTGATGAAGAAGATGGCGATGTGGGGCTCTATTGAGAGCACCCCAGATCGATTCCTTCCAGGAGAAGAAAGAAGGGAGCACGGCGGTTCTCCGGGGCACCTCAATGGGGCTCGGGGTGGCCGGAGACGGCAGGGCGCCGGCGAGGTCTGGGCTAGGTTTTCGGCATGGCGCAGGGAACTGAAGAGGAGGAGGGCAGAGGCGTGCTAGGGCTTCTCCGTGGCACCGTCGAGGTACTTGTAGGCGTCTGGGGGCGGCATCGCGCATCTTGGCGCACAGCGGGCATCACTGCGTCAGCGAGCGGCGGAGGTGCGGCCAGCGAGCTGCTTCACGTCGTCAGCGAAGACGACGATGAAGATAGGTGGGTCGAACCGGTATGGCTCTTGCTAGGCTGCGGGCGGGCCTAGGTGGGCTGCACTTGGGCTCTGGGAAAGGTTGAGCAGGGAAGGAAGGTAGCTAGGCTGTAGCCTGGTTCTCTATTTTTTTCAAAAAACATTTTTCCAATTCAGTTTTCACTTATCTCTTTTGTATTTTCAAATAATTTCTGTTTTGAATCATTTCAAAAATACCAGAGACTTTGTAAAAGTATTGAAATAGTGTAGGGGCCCTATTAGTCCTTTTGGGCTCCAAAATTTTTGGTAGTTTTCAAAATAATCAAAACCATTTGAAGGTTTTCAAAGAGAGGGGAAACACTAGGGTTTTAGGGTTTTCTTCTTTCTCTTAATGCAAGATTTAACAAACCATGAGATGCATGCTATGCTCATGATGCACAAAACAAACCCTAATTAGTGTTACTAAAACTAGGGGTGTTACATATTAGTTCTACAAGATACTTTAGTACTGTAATAAAAACGACAGAACATTTGATAGATTCACTACCATTTGAAAGATTCAGTAGCACTGAATAAAACTGAAAAATATCAATAGATTCCAAAAATATAATCAGCGGCACTTTACTGATTCAATAGCCTTTCAAAGTGACCGATTTAGCAGTAGAGATAATGACCAAAACTATTGACAGATTTAACAATGCAGACACTGAAATCCAATAGATGTAGCAAGGCCATAATTCAAAAGGAAAGAGAGAACATATTCTGGCCATGTTCCAAAAGAAGAGCAAGACCATCTACTGGTATTGATCTAAACAAGTACCAATACATCACTATTAGTTCTAGAAAATAATTTAGTAATAACAACAATAGAATGTTTGACAGATTCAATGGCACTTGAAAGATTCAGCATTACTGAATAAGACAGAAAAATATCATCAGATTCCCAGTTCATAATAAGCGGCACTTGACAGATTTAGCACCATTTCAAAGTGACTGATTTAGCAGTACATATAATGACCAAAGGAATTGACAGATTCAACGGTGCAGACATTGAAATTCGGTAGATGTAGCAAGGCCATGATTCAAAAGGAAAGAGAGACCTTATTCTAGACTAGATCCGTCGGTCTGAACAAGTACCAGTACATAGGTATTACTCCTACTACAAAACAGATTAGCATTAGCAGAACTCCATACAAAATACTCAGAACTACCTTAAGCTAGGAACCACATGTCCCAAAATGGTAAGAAAAATCCGGTCGAGGAGTACATGTGTTCAAGTTAGGATCATCACAAGAAGATAAAGATGGGTTAATCGCTAAGAAATACGGATGCAGAAGTGGGACAAATAGGACAGGTGGGATCCATAATTTTAGACCCCTAGACTAACTCTAAACTAAGTGGGACAAGTAGGGTTTAACAAATCTCACTTATCCCACTTAGTTTAGAAGTCTCCCACATATCCCACCTCTGCATCTATGGTAAAAATCTTGTCGATACGAAACTTGTATTCCATGGCAAACTCTGATGGTCGATTCGAACGACGAGCGACCAGATTAGACCGACAAACCGACAAAGAGCAAGTGGCTTTAGAATTCACATAGAATACCTTCTCACACAAGCCATTTGTATGTGCAGAGCTCAACTTCACCATGAACTGTGGCGACACGTGCGCGGTCGGCCTGACGCACATGACAGATATCAAGATGACATCATTGCGCCCGTCGAATAGCATGCAGAACACTGTGTCATCGAACCCGGTTAGCCCGATATCTACATTTTGCGAGCCCGGTGCACCGGCTTAGAGATGTACCTGCCTTTCCTACCATAGTGTAAAATGCGCAACCTCAAGGTGTGGGCTTCTCTGAGGTGGGAGTGGAGCACAAATGGAATTGCGGCAAACTCGCAGCCAGGCACCACGCAGTTCCATTGGACTGTATCAGCGAGCATTGAACATGAAGACATATTTTGCTGGACAGCCCATACAAATTGGGTCTTTCACCAACATAAAGTAATTAACTAGTACGACATTACATATATTCATATTAGGATCATCACAAGAAGATTTATATGTGTTAACTCACTCTTGGTTGATATTCTTGTAATCCAGGGGGAATTCCGACAACATCTTGAGAAGCTCGCATGTAACGCCTCGATTTCGACAGGTACGACATGAGCCCTTTCAACGCGCCTTCGGCCAACGAAGGCCTGCTCGTCTGCTCAGATGTCGATACCATTTTGACCGAATGGAGCTTATTCCATGATGGCAGCGACCATAACATCACCTTGTACAATGGTGATTCGCACGCCACCGACCTGACATACCTGACGGATAGGAAGATGTCCGTGGTGTACCCTCCAAATAGGGGGGCAAACTCCGTGCCCTCTTTCCCGATGCCGATTATCTCTAGTGCATGCACCCGGTTAGTTGGGTACCAGTACTTGTTGGAGTAGGTCACTTGGGGAAAATAGTACATCTTGTGTGAAAGTTTCAAATGGTCAAAGATCTCGTGCAAAGTCCATGGCCGGTTGACAAAATCGCATCCTCGCTCCGTGCAGGCTGTGCATGGGGCGTAGCAGTACTAGATCTTGTGCTCGTAGACGTCATTGTAGGAGACCACTGAACAACAACGATCGTTGGGGCACCTGCTACCTTTTCCGCCGGCGGCCTGGCGGTACAGCTCCTTGGAGCATGCGGCCAGCCTAACGGCGTTGATAGTGTCCAGACGCATAGTGATTTCGTTGAAGACATCGTCGCTGACCTTGCTCCAACTTCAGTGTCGCGGGTTGCACCTCGAATCCGCCATCCCTTCCGGACAGATTGCGGGTGAGGGTTGATCTATGTAGAGTTGTTGGTGGCTTTTGGAGGAGAGGGCTGGTGGCCTGGAGGGAGTGATGCAGCGTGCAAGATGGGGAGTAAAATGTGTGAAGCACACGCTAGAGATGTGGCCAGGCGGCGTTGGCGAGTGTTGATAAACTAAACAGAGATGGAGAAGATAGGATGGCTCTTTGAAAGAGGTTTTTTCTTTTCTTCTGCTGTAAGAAGAGACTGCATCAAGGATGCCGGCTAGCATGAATGCGTGTAAAACACACCCCTGTGCAATAAATTAAACATATCACTTCCTAGTGCAGTACTTTCTCGTCATGTCAGCTTCTATTTTCATACTAGTATTAGGGCATCACCTATGGTAGTAGAATTTGTCTATAAGCTAGGAGGTTTTAAGAAAAAGCTTTCGATGTACTACTGAATTCCTAGTTAGCTTAAAAAGTATTTGGAAAATTTTAAGAGCAATCTATCTATCGTGCTTACTTGTAGTTAAAATTTGACACGGTCGATGGGAGTATGGTTTACATCGAATACCTCAGAAAAAAGAAAATTACATAGAGATCCATAAACTTAGCACAAAGGGCCCTAAAGTTAAGCAAGGAAAAGCACTCGGGTCCTTCTCGAGCGAGAAACTGAGCCATACCGTTCGTACTACTGTATTTGCTTCACACAAACACACAAAATGCTCCTCACACTTTCGAACCAGTGTGTTGGGGGTGTGCTTGGTGCTTCCTCTTTGCAGGGTGTGAAATAGAACAATAATGCAGGTCGACACACGTGGGCAATGCCATGTTGTAGACGAGGGAGAGATCAGCAGGACAGCAAGGTGTGTGTGGATGGTGATGAGGCAGGAAAGGAGAGAGAAAACACAATTTTTTTTGCGTGCATATATATAGTAAAGGTCCAGAAATTTTGACAATAGGTTCAACTTCTTGCTAAGATTCTACATCTTGACAACTTAACGAAATTAAATTAGGTCAAACTTGAGATAGAAGTAAGCGTGATAGATTGCTCTTGGATTAGTTGTCTTGTCGAAGGTAGATGGGTGCATCTTCTTTTAGTAAACGATGTTCTAGGTGTGAGTTTCCAACTATCAGGAAAGAACATTCTCAATTTCCCCATGATTTGTGAATTTTAAAACTTCCTAGCTAACTCTACGGACTTGAATGAGACTCTATGCCAATTTATCAAAATTAGGTCAAATTTGAACTACAAGTAAATTATAGATTGCTTTAGAAGTTTTACGAAAAAGCTTTCGGTGGTTTTTGATGTACTGAATTCCTAGTTAGAGCTTGAAAAGTTTGTTGGGACATTTTAAGAGGAATCTATCGCGCTTACTAGTAGTTAAAATTTGATATGGACGGTGGGAGAAAGTACGATTAGCATCGAAGAGCTAAAAAATTGCATAGAGGTCCATAAATTTAGCATAAAGGGCTCTAAAGTTAAGCAAGGAAAAGCAGTCTGGTCTTTCTGAAGAGAGCAACTTAGCCATATACCCTTCATACTAGTGTACTTGCTTCACACACACAAAAAACTCTCCTCACACTTTCGAACGAGCGTGCTGGGGTGTGCTTGGTGCTTCCTCTTTACAGGGTGTGAAATGGAACGATAAGGCAGGTCGACGCACGTGGGCAGCACCACGTTGTGGATAATGGAGAGGTTGGTTGGTCGGGGCGTGTGTGGATGATGATTAGGCAGTGTGAAGAAGAGATAAAACACAACTTGTTTTGCGATCATATATAGAGTAAAGGTCCTGAAATTTTGATAAGAGGTTCATCTTCTTGCTAAGACTCTACATATTGACAACTTACTGAAATTAGGTCAAACTTTAGCTACAAGTAAGCGTGATAGATAGCTCTTGGAACAATTATCTTTTCGAAGGTAGATGGTGGGTGCATCTTCTTTTACTAAACGATGTCGTCGGTGTGAGTTTCCAACTATCAGGAAAGAACATTCTTGATTTTCCCATGTTTTGTGAATTTTAAAAATTCCTAACTAACTCTGTCGACTTGAATGAGACTATGTGCCAATTTATCGAAATTATGTCAAGTTTGAACTATAAGTAAATTGAGGTTGCTTTGGAAATTTTTGAAAAAACTTTTTGGTAGTTTTCGATGTACTAAATTCCTGGTTAGCTTCAAAAGTTTTTTGGAAAATTTTAAGAGGAAACTATCTATCATGCTTACTTGTAGTTAAAATTTGACACGATCGGTGGGAGTATGGTTTAGATCGAAGACCTCAAAAAAGAGAAAATTACATGTAGAGGTCCATAAATTAAGCACGAAGGGCCCTAAAGTTAAGCAAGGAAAAGCAGTGTGTCCTTCTCGAGCGAGACACTGATCCATACCCTTCGTACTACTGTACTCGCTTCACACAAAAGACACTCCTCACACTTTCGAACCAACGTGACGGGGGATGTGCTTGGTGCTTCCTCTATGTAGGGTGTGAAATGGAACGACAAGGTAGGTCGACGCACGTGGGCAGCGCCACATTATGGACGAGGGAGAGATTAGCCGGCAGGGGTGCGCGTGGATGGTGATGAGGTATTGAAGAAGGAGAGAGAAAACATAATTTTTTTTGTGTGCATATATACAGTAAATAAAAGGTCCTGAAATTTTGACAACACATTCAACTTCTTGCTAAGAAATTGCATCTTGATAACTTAACGAAATTAGGTCAAACTTGAGCTACAAGTTAGCGTCATAGATTGCTCTTGGATTAATTTTTTTTTGAAGGTAGATGGATGCATCTTCTTTTAGTAAACTATGTCATCGGTGTGAGTTTGCCAACTTTTAGGAAAGAACATTCTCGATATTCCCATGTTTTGCAAATTTTAAAACTTCCTAGCCAACTCTGCTACACAAGTAGAGAACAGGAGGGAGGCAGCGCGAGACTTTAAAAAAAAGCAGCGCAAGATCAGCGGAGAAGAGAACTTGAAGGGGGTGCGATGTCAGAGCAAAGCTATGATGGACTGCTGACACGAGGTATAGGGTACATTCCAATAGTAGTAATTGTATGGACCTACTACTAGTAGGAGTATATGCACGCAAAACAAGTTGTCTTTTCTCTCTCCTTCGCTGGCTCTCACCATACATCCTCCATTGATTTCTTCTCGGCAGCCGCGGGTGCACATGCCAACTTGTCTCTTCCTCGTCCACAATAGGTTCAACTTCTTGCTAAGATTTTGCATCTTGACAGTTTATCAAAATTAGGTCAAACTTGAGCTATAAGTAAGCGTGATAGATTGCTCTTAATTTAATTGTCTTTTTCGAAGGTATATGGGTGCATCTCTTCTTGTAAAAGAAGTGTAGTTTGTGTGAGTGCCCAACTACCAAGAAAGAACATTCTCAATTGATGACGACTGGTTCAGCCTCTAGCTAAGATTTTGCATCTTCTTCAAAGAAAAAACGATTTTTCATCTTGAAAATTTTGAACCCCTTTTGAAAACGATCACATGAAATAGGGAGAGAGGGGAAATGATATTTCTATTCTCTATGGGAAACCCACAAGCTTGAGGGCCACCTTAGGCTTAAAGATAACTTTATTTTTTCCACTATGTATAAGGTGAACCTTAGCGGATGCCACATAGTCGGCCATATTTTTATTTTTTGAACGGGTAGTAGGACATATTAAGGTGTGCTTTTTTACACAATGCGGGAGTAGTATATTTCTTTGCTTAGACATATGGTCACCTCTGTCCATGCACTGTACATGCTGAGAGAATAAAACATTGGCAGGGGAAGAGGGCAGCAGTGAAGAGAAGTTGAAGGCGGTTCCATGTTAGGGCAAAGTTATGATGGGTTTCTGACAGGAGGTACTCCTGCGGGCAGTCTAGTAGTAGTAAATTTCAGGACCTATGCACGCAAAACAAATCATGTGTTTTCTCTCTCCTTCCCTATGCCCCATCTCTCCTCCCCTTTCCCCTCGCGCACCGGTCCGGCTGATCTCTCTCCCCTTGTCCAGAGCATGGTGCTGCGCACCTGTGACTTGGTAGGGCGGCTCTATGTCTCTGGCGTGTTCGACATCCGCACGTTGGTGTGGAGTAGGGACGAGGAGTACATAGGAAGGAAACCACTTTGGTCCTTGGCGGCACAAAAATTCAAAGTTTTCTGGTTTTCGAAATTTTCACTTGCTTCCCAAACATCAGGAAGGAAGGTTATTCAAAAGATCAGCCATTTGCAGTACTATACTTCTTATATGCTCTTTATCGTGTCTTATCTCTTGCAATGCAATACAATACAATACAATACAATACAATAAACCACTGCATAGTGTATGGATTAACTTTGAACATTGACCGTTGGATCAAGACTAGCAAATCCAAACATTGACAACCTCTTGATCTTCTCTTCCATTCTTAGCATCTAGAAAGATTCTACTGTAGCACGATGAACGCTAGTATGCACAAACCTAAAAACACAAACTCCATTGCTCAGTTTTCAGGGTCCCTGTGCTAATAAATGCGTGGACTTGGATGCAATTTTCAATTTTATGAGGTCAATGATGTAACTTGTACTTCCATCGACCGTGTTAACTCATCTCAAGCACCTCTCTCCTACGAGACCTACCATTTTGTAGGCCATTCGCAGTACTTCTTATCTTCTCTTTATCGTGTCTTATCTCTTACAATACAATAAACCACTTCATAGTGTATAGATTAACTTTGAACATTGACCGTTGCATCAAGACTAGCAAATCCAAACATAGCCAACCTCTTGATCTTCTTTTCCATTCTTAGCATCTAGAAAGATTTTACTTTAGCATGATGAACGCTACTATGCGTAAACCTAAAAATACAAACTCCATTACTTAGTTTTCAGGGCCCTTGTGCTAATAAATGCATGGACTTGGATGCAATTTTCATTTTTATGAGGTCCTTGATGTAACTTGTACTTCCACCGACCGTGTTAACTCATTTCAAGCACCTCTCTCCTACGAGACGTACCATTTGGTAGGCCATTCGCAGTACTTCTTATCTTCTCTTTATCGTGTCTTATCTCTTACCATACAATAAACCACTTCATAGTGTACGGATTAACTTTGAACATTGATCGTTGGATCAAGACTAGCAAATCCAAACATTGCCAACCGCTGGATCTTCTTTTCCATTCTTAGCATCTAGAAAAATTCTACTTTAGCATGATGAATGCTATTATGTGCAAACCTCAAAATAAAAACTCCATTGCTTAGTTTTCAAGGTCCTTGTTATAAGAAATGTGTGGACTTGGATGCAATTTTCATTTTTATGACGTCCTTGATGTAACTTGTTCTTCCATCGACCATGTTAACTCATCTCAAGCACCTCTCTCCTACGAGACCTACCATTTGATAGGCCATTCGCAGTACTTCTTATCTTCTCTTTATCGTGTCTTATCTCTTACAATACAATAAACCACTTCATAGTGTACGGATTAACTTTGAACATTGACCGTTGGATCAAGACTAGCAAATCAAAACATTGCCCAATGTTGGATCTTCTTTTCCATTCTTAGCATCTAGAAATATTCTACTTTAGCATGATGAACGCTAGTATGCGTAAACCTAAAAACACAAACTCCATTGCTCAGTTTTCAGGGTCCTTGTGCTAATAAATGCATGGACTTGGATGCAATTTTCATTTTTATGAGGTCCTTGATGTAACTTGTACTTCGACCGACTATGTTAACTCTCAAGCACATATATCCTATGAGACCTACCATTTGATAGCCATTCGTAGAAATTCTTATCTTCTCTTTATCGTGTCTTATCTCTTATAATACAATCAACTACTGCATATTGTACGGATTAACTTTGAACTTTGACCGTTGGATCAACTAGCAAAACCAAACATTGCCAACCTCTTGATCTTCTTTTCCATTCTAAGCATCTAGAAATATTCTACTTTAGCATAATGAACGCTACTATGCGTAAACCTAAATACACAAACTCCATTGCTCAGTTTTCAGGGTCCTTGTGCTAATCAATGCTTGGACTTGGTGTGAAATTTTCATTTTTATGAGGCCGTTGATGTAACTTGTACTTCCACTAACCATGTTAACTCTCAAGCACCTCTCTCCTACGAGACCTACCATTTGGTAGGCCATTCATAGTACTTCTTATCTTCTCTTTATCGTTTCTTATCTCTTACAATACAATAAATCACTCCATAGTGTACGGATTAACTTTAAACATTGACCGTTGGATCAAGTCTTGCAAATCCAAACATTGCCAAACGCTAGATCTTCTTTCCATTGTTAGCATCTAGAAAGATTCTACTCCCTCCGACCCAAACTAGTTGACTTAGATTTGTCTAGATTCAAATGTATCTATACTTCTTTTAGTGTTAGATACGTCTGAATCTGGATAAAACTAAGTCAACTAATTTGGGTAGGAGCGAGTACTTTAGCACGATGAATGCTAGTACACGCAAACCTCAAAATACAAACTCCATTGCTCAGTTTTTAGGGTCCTTGTTCCAATAAATGCATGCACTTGGACGCAATTTCCATTTTTATGAGGTCCTTAATGTGACTTGTACTTCCACCGACCGTGTTAACTCTCAACCACATCTTTCCTTTGATACCTACCATTTGATAGGCCATTCGCAGTACTTCTTATCTTCTCTTTATCGTGTATTATCTCTTACAATACAATAAACCACTACATAGTGTACAGATTAACTTTGAGCATTGACCGTTGGATCAAGACTAGCAAATCCAAACATTGCCAACCGCTAGATCTTCTTTTCCATTCTTAGCATCTAGAAATATTCTACTTTAGCACGATTAACACTATTATGTGTAAACCTCAATATACAAACTCCATTGCTTAGTTTTCAATGTCCTTATTAAATAAATGTGTGGACTTGGACTCAATTTTCATTTTTATGAAGTCCTTGTTGTGTGGACCGTTGGATCAAGTATTGCAAATCCAAACATTGCCAAATGCTAGATCTTCTTTCCATTGTTAGCATCTAGAAAGATTCTACTCCCTCCGACCCAAATTAGGTGACTTAGATTTGTCTAGATTCGAATGTATCTAGACTTGTTTTAGTGTTAGATACGTCTGAATCTGGATAAAACTAAGTCAACTAATTTGGGTAGGAGGGAGTACTTTAGCACGATGAATGGTAGTACATGCAAACCTCAAAATACAAACTCCATTGCTCAGTTTTTAGGGTCCTTGTTCCAATAAATACATGGACTTGGACACAATTTTTATTTTTATGAGGTCCTTAATGTGACTTGTACTTCCACCGACCGTGTTAACTCTCAACCACATCTCTCCTATGATACCTACCATTTGATAGGACATTCGCAGTACTCCCTCCGTCCCGAAATAACTGACGCGGTGGCGTTTTTGCACATAACCCCCTCGCCTTTTTCACCTGAGGCTCGCGGACCCTGGCCCATCTTCTCCGTGTGTCCCCGACCTCCATTCCTCGCGTTATGTCGTTACCCTCTGTGTTTGTCTCCCACGACAGAGCACCTCCGTTGGTGCCGGCCCTTCGCCTCGCTTCCAAGTCCCCTCGCCTCGCAGCCGCCGGCCCTTCGGCTCGCTGCTAGCGTATCCAGCGTCGCCGCCTCCATCCCCTAGCATCGCTTCCTCCTTCCGCTAGCTCTCCGGTCACCGCAGGTCACAAAGCTCGAGTTTTTTGTGGACGCAATGATCCCTTTTCATCCTAATTGGCAAGGAATCGCTGGATCTGCGTGCGGCGGTGCTGGATCCGGTGACGGAGGAGGCGCCCGTGGCAGGGAGGAAGCAGGGATTTCCTCACGCTGCTCCACGTCCTCACCAACTCTCTCGGCTCCTTTCTACAAGGCCTGCAAGACTGAGGTATGATAATAAAGCATGAGGGCAAGCCTGATGTTGATTATGAGATCAGCCAAATTAATTAGAAGTATGATGCGGCGGTGATAGATCCCGTGACGGAGGAGGCGGCCGCGGCAGGGAGGGAGTGGGGATTTCCTCAAGTTGCTCCATGTCCTCGCGAACTCTCTCGGCTCCATCTACAAGGCCTGCAAGCCTGGGGTATGTATGTGTGCTCAAAGCCTAAGGCCAACCCTGATGTCGGTTAGGCATCTATGTTCACTTATGCGAGATCTGTACTAGACTTGGAGCTTGGTTCTTGAGTAGTTAGTCTAGATTCTGTTAGAGTTGCAAGTGTACTTTATCCAGATCTAGTTATCCTTTTTAAATAAATTTTAGACCTTATGTTTTGTGGTAGTGAAGCCCTAACTTGTGTTGCTCCTGCAGGGAAGGATGGTGATCCGTCTAAGAAGTTCTGGAGGTAAATCATGAATGTTTTTTCTTGTTTTTTTGTGGTTCAGAGCTTATGGTTCAGAGCTTAGCTTAGCGTCAGTGGAAATAGAAGTTGTGAATGATTCAATGTTTCTTTTTCTATGTTTCGTGTGCTCAACATTTTTAGAAACCCGCTGATATAACATCATCATAAGCCTGGGATTGAACCTTTTTTTCAGTACGAAGGATGCTGCGCAGGAGTCATTTGCTTTCCACATTGGCCTGGGTTCCGTGATCAAAGGTAATCTCATCTTGAAGATCTATTCAGTTTATACACAATCATTTGAGCAGTTTGTTATTCGCTCTTTCCTCATTAGATTCTGTTGCCATCTATTTGAGTACACCGCTTCATCAAGGCATATTTGCACTATTTTTTCTATAGTAAAGTCTATGTTTTGTTGTCTGGTCAGGTCTAATATCATATATCAAGCCATGGTAACAGCATCTAGAAAATCATAATAGCTTGTGCAAGCAAACTTTCCAAACTGGTATAACAGCAGCTCCTCTCTTGGTCACAATTAGTTTGATGGTCTATGGCATTTTCTTCAGTGATTCATTTGGCATTTTCTTCAATTTATATTTTCTCCTATATACTTGATCAAACTGTACTGGAGAATGACCAAAGATAAAATGTTAGGTAATTAAAGAGGGAGTAAGTTGATTAATCTGCCTTTTCTCATCAAGCAAGTGATCAATAACAAAGTCTTCCTAAATATCCCTAATATACAGCAGCTTCAGGCAGATCTGGCGCGAACTGGAGGCGTGCTGAACCTGTGCGAGATGGATCGATCGGTGGATTGATTTGCTCCTGTGCTGCACGAGAATAAGCGAGTAGGTGCATAGATATGACTATGTTTCCACATGTGCACTGTCATGTTACTTTAACTCTTATGAAACTATGCATGTACTGGACCTTGTGCTAGTGACCATGGTCCATGCGAATCAGACCATCATTTTTCTTCAAATTCTTCTAGCTACGGTTTCGGTTTGGTCATGGTGTCATGGAGTAGATAGTCATGATGTGTTGTTTCTTTAGTGTAGCCTATTTAGCTACAGTTTTGACAATTTAGAAAGTTTGAACTATTGACATAGTAGTCATCTGTTTATACTTCTTAGGCTTCTTGGAGTATCTCTTTTATTTCTTCTTGTGATTTATTAATTTGCAGAAATTAAGGTGCATCAAGTGTGTATCTTGTGGCAGAAAAGGAAATACTCCTTAGGAGACAAGGGCATTAAAAAATAGTGTCGATGCAATGTTGTTGTACTACAGAGTTTGATGGTCAAATCTGTACTATCAGGTACTTTACTCGTACTCAATTGTACAAGTACTCAATTGTTTGATGCACACAATTACTAACACAATACACACAATTTCTCGTGTACTTACATGATCTGCTTGCATACATGGTACTGTACACATTATAGAGCACAAGCCATACAAAAAATATTTTCCTTTCCATGTATCTAGTCTATCCTTGTCCTATAAGAGCCACTCGTTCCTCGGCCGGACTTCCTCCAAATCATTCAAATCAAGCATTCGTTCCAGCTGGTCTTCTTCTCCTCCTTTCTGTACTTCTCCTTCTCCGCCTGCTTTCTCTACCTCTCCTCCTTATTTGATAAGAGCCAAGGTCTTAGTAAGTAGCTCTGCGGGGATACAGAGAGCGAGTGGCAGTATTCCTTCTGCAATCAATTGATCGTTACCCTTGTGCGGCGGATGGTAGTTAATACCTCCTCCTACTTTCATAACCTCAATCATACAGGTCTGGAGTGTCAAGAAGCATTTTGCTAGCGTGTCAACCTCATAGTTTTTGTATTCTTGCTCCACATCATCTATCGGTTCCTTGATAGTTGTAGGTGCTCTACTGTCAATGAGTGACTGAAGTGACCTAAAGAAGCATAGGTCGAGCATGTTCATGTCTGGACTATTAGGAGGTTGCTGCAACAACCTAATGTCCAGATCAGTTTGTGCTACGGCCTGTCGAGAAACCAGATCATCATCATGGACATGAGGTCTTGCATTGTCTTGCTGAATGTAGATTGTTCTTCCTTCATCTTCATCAGGCCATGCATCTTGAATAGCAGGAATCAGGCCATGACATCTCTGGTCACTTTCATTGATTTGAGTTCAAGTGTTCCTTTATCTCTGTTTTGACTATTTTTAATAGCTGGTGTCTCTTTGACAAATGCCCAAATCCTGATCTTTCCATCAAATGTGACAACGCCATCGTCGCCGTATCTTGGCCTCGCCACAGCAGTTAGGAACATTACTTTCCCAATGTTGTTCGTGTTTGGCACGGTGCGTAAAGGCTCGGGTTCGTCGGGGAGTAGTTAGTACGTGTTTTTCTTCCTAGTCATGTCAAACCACTTCTCGTCCATGTGGACGATGTTGTCCATAAACTGGAAGAAAGGACGGGAAGTTGTCAATGTGCTCTCATGGAGCATAGAGACACAGAACTTCAACCTCTTAATCTTATTAGCTGACGTCATCAATGGCTTCAAGGTGCTAGTAATGCGCTTCACCTCGCCAACAAGAACCTTCTGTGTAAGGTTGAGCGGGGCACACCTAGAGCTCTTGATAGAGCTCGAATTGTCTTTCTTTTGTTCGAGAGGATTATCGACATCCGAGAGAAATTTAGATCTTTCTTCTTACAACCAACTCTACCTTTCTTTTTACTAGAGACATCAACTTCTTGACCTGCTTTAATCTGATCGTTTGCTTCTTTCCATATCCTGTCAATAGTGCTTAGACTCGTTTTCAGGAGACTTGCAACGAGCTGTTTGTCTTTTTTCAATACTTTTCCATCTTTGCTTTCGATTACTGTTAGAGCAAAATAAGCACCAAACCTTTGCTCATTTGTCAAGTTTACCGCATTTCTTCTTATTGCTTCTTCTGGGGTCAAGTTCAAATCAAGCAGTCCTTCCTCATCATGTTCATCATCATTTTCTTCCTCGGGTATCAAGTTCATCTCAGGTGGTCCTTTCTCATCAACTCCATCACCATTTTCTTCCTCGAGCACAAAGTTCAAATCAGGTAGTTCTATTTGAACAAGTTCAGCATCATCTTCCTCGGGTATCAAGTTCAACTCAAGCGGTTCCTTCTCATCAACCTCAGCATCATCTTCTTCCTCTGGTAACCAATTCAACTCAGGCGGTTCCTTCTCATCAACTTCAGCATCATCTTCTTCCTCAGGTAACCAATTCAATTCAGCATCATCTTCTTCCTCGGGTAACCAATTCAATTCAGCATCATTTTCTGGGTATATTGGGACGAGGTGGTGGTTAGGTTGCACAACATCAGAGTCATTGGTTGGAGGGAATTCAGCCTTGTAGATATTTTATAGGTCAGAACACATTCCTGTAAAAAAGCGAGAATGGGGGCATGACATGGTTTCTTTTGAGAACATGAAAAACAATAGATCAATCAAGCATACTAGCTTACCGTGTACCAAAGGTTGAGAGAACATGTTGTCCTTTTGGCAAATCGTTTTATATTTCCACAAATCCAGCCTTGTGTCGGATACTTTTTTTCTCTTGGAAACCAGCTTATATAATTCATCGCCATCAAAATGTTTCTTTAAATAGCTGTCCAAAAGTATGAATTAGACATTGCTCAAGAGAAAAGTAGGTATGGAACTTACTTATTGAAACTTACGCATTGGAGAGCACTAATTTCTTATCAAATTTCGGTCTTCTTCTTTTCTCTTGTACTTCTAGCATTTTGTTCAAGTACTAGTGAATACTGCTATCACCGTATCTTGGCCTCGCCACAGTGGTTAGGAATATACACTTGTTGTAGTATAACACAATAAGAAGTAAAATTGCTGTAGTTATACACTTACTCGGATACACAATAAGATTTAGATGGGGGATTGATGGCTTTTCCTCACTTCTTGGTAAGTGTGGAGATAATATACAATCCAGCATGTCTGAGATCAAGGGGCATACTGCTATTTCAACCGCTTTCATGAAATTTAGTTTACATGTACAGTTCAACAATAATCTTGGACAGGAAAAATTTAGCAAGAGAAGCTCCTCTTTCTTTACCTTCAAAACAGTGTGTATACTATATTCTTTTCACACGCAGTAAAAATGATTAATTGAGTTTCATCGAGACTTAGAAAACCATACAATTTTCATTCTTGGAAACTCTGTTTTGAAGCTTGCCCGTTTACTCTGAACTCTGAACTTTTTTGATTAATTTTGTGACCTCTGCATGCTTTTATAGTCTTTGTTCTTTGAGATCATGGTACTGTTTATTCTCTTAACAGTCCATTTATAATTCTCTAGAACACATTAAAATGATTAATTGGGTTTCCTGAAGTTTTAGAAGGCCATGCTTTTCATACTCGGATACTCTGTTGTGAAGCTTGCCTGTGTACTCTGAAAGCAATTGAAATAGCAGTATGCTACTGTCAATCCCAAGGTGAGTATCTATTATTAGGTGATTATGTTGATCCAGGCAAACAAGTTATAGAGTTCCTTCTAGTGAAATGAATGATAGGGGTTTCTCATACACATTTTTCCATGACAAAGTTACAACGTTCCTTCTAAAGCATGATATTGATCTTATTTGCAGTGATACGAAAACATGACATGTCGAGGAGGTCAGGGATGTGTGCCTGCTTGTAAGATCTCACCATAATACGGTAAGATCCCTGTGAATGCAGTGCTAGTCCTTGGATCGAAATGCTAGCATCCACAGTTTAAGATGAAGTACACATAAACTTAGGTCATTATTACATCTCATATCCAGGAATATAAAGGTTCTTACAACTCACTTAGCCCAAGGCTAAGATACTTAAGGTTCACATTACATAGCATAATAATAATAGAGTCTTTTGTCTTCATGCGCCATAGGCAAGCATGTCGAGTGTAGACCCCCAACCCTACTCATCATCAGAGTATCCTGCAACATAATAAGTTACAGCCACAAGGGTCAATACATTTGGAATTGTATTGGCAAGTGATACCATAGATACTTAGTATAATCCAATAACTACATGAATATATGGCTAAGTGGGGTTATGGCTGACTTTGCTAAAAGCTAGTTTAACTTATAGTTTTTGAAGAGTAAGTTTTCTCATTCAAACACTAAGGTACCAATGATAGACATCACTGAACCTCTACCCATGTTCACCCACAAGTTTTAACTTAGAGAAATTTGGATGAGCAGATTATTGAACTGCTTCACTGTCTTGAGGCTCAGGAATTGTCCATAACCGGGGACACGACTAAGTACTTAGTTTTACCCTCTCGAGAGGTGGTGCACTTTCCCCACAAGACTCGACATGCATCGAGACAAGACCTTTCAGAAGAAATCCCTCAGACCACCACAGACGCGTTCCATCCTATCACAACTACCATCTTCTGTCCGTCTGGCTGAGTTCTTGCAACTTAGTTGGTCAAGGCAGAGCCCATATGCCATGTGGCTGTACTAGAAGCTTCATGACAAGAATGTCTCCAATCTCTTTGTTCCTGGGTGGCCATCCACAAGTGTGATACACCAGCTGACCATAGACATGGCCCCTGAGTAACCACTCAACATAATCCAAGCAAGTCCCATTCCACCCAGGTGTTTCATTAATATTAGTTGTTTCTTAGCCAAACAAAATAATATCCTTCCATACTATCTTATATGTATTTTCCACCCACGAATTCTAATAGCATGGCTAAGCACTCTAGCATACGAAGTCTTTCAACTAGGAGATACTACCAAGATATAGTCTATAGGGTAGCATAGCATAGTATAGTAACATGTAAAATAATCCTATCATGCTAAGATCTACCAAAATAACACTAGTGCAATAGTGAAAATAATAGGACATGAGATGAAATATCACTTTCCTTGGTAGCTAGGGGAATAGGTACAATCCTCACAGCAACAAACTTCACAATCCACACAATCTACACAAAGAACAATACAACAACAATAATTCAATCAATAAAACATTACAAAAATATGAATGCATGCAACATGCAATTATATGATCAAAACTCTATAACTTACAGAGTCTACAGTACAGAGGTTAAAATACCTCATCTAAAGGCATACAAATACCCCAAAAAATTTATAGAACAATTTTTATGAGCAAAATACTCCTAAAAAGGTTCTGCCTATAATTCCAATTTTCTAGAGGCAAAAGTGTAAAACAAGGCCTCTATAATAAAGGTCTTATTTTTCTGAATCCATAGACACCAAATTTGCATTTTTCTGAATTGTGTATCAAAAGTTATGGATTTTCTAAGTTTAATACAAAATCTGTCTAATTTTCTATTTAAACAAATAACCTGGGCGACGTGGCGCAATTTCATTGGCCCGTACAGGTTCGGTCAGATTGACCGCTGCAGGCCATTGGATCTTAAGTGATAACAGACGGATCTGATTAGCCCGTACCGGTTTGTCCACAATCTAATCCTAGCCGCAGACACAAGATCTAACGGTCCCTAGCGGCCTGGCCGGAGACGGGCGGCGCTGACCAGCTGCGCGCGGCGGCAGAGTGTCGGCCGATGGCGCTCCGACGATGCTACAGGGGCAGGGAGACCATGCAAACATACCAGAGGTCGAGGAGGTCATGGTAGTCTCGATGGAGGTCACTACGACGTGGGGGGTGCTCTGGCTTGGCCTCGATCCCTCGCCGGAGTTGCGTCGACAGCGAAGATCGCGGCTCTGCATCGGAGATGATGACCTGGGGCTCGAACCAGGCAGCAAGGGGGTTAGTGGGGTGCGCCTGGATCAGCACGACCTAGCAGAGACCAAAAGGGGGCGGCGGGAACCCTACCTTCACCGGAGAAGGCGATGGACGGCGGCGGCAGAGGGGTTTGCCGGAGTTGGACCGTGTCGTCGACCTGGTGCGAAAGAAAGTATGCGGCCGGGGTTAAAACGCGCGCCAGGGTACAACAAACAAAACAGGGCAGAGAGGAGGGCACGGCGTGGCTGGGGCTCACCGGAATTATTGCCGGAGGTGCTTCGGTCGGTGGCGGTTTGAGGTGGCAATTGGGGAGCCTAGGGGCTCTCCAGGGGTGTGGCTAGGGAAATCGGTCGAGGAGGGGGTGGGGATTAAGAAGGAGCAGTAGCGGTGGCGATTAACCTGCGGTAACGCTCGAATTCAATCGGAGTTGGTAACGGCAGAGGAGGGGAGAGGGCGCCGGCCGTTCGCGTGGAAGAAGCTGAGGTGGCGTCGACGTGGCGTGGGGCCCGTTGGTAAGTGGGTGGGGGTTAGCTGAGGGGGTGTGGGAAAAGACTGAGAGGGGGAGAGGGTGTCCAGGTGGGCTAGCTGGGCCGGTTTGGGCCAAAAGGCCAGAAACTGCTGCTGCTGTTTGAAATCTCTTTTCCCTCCTTTTCTTTTTATTTTTGAATTTCTTCTCTAGTTTTTCTTGAATTTAGCAAAATGCTCCAAAAAGCCTCTAAATTTCACCAAATTTTTGGAGGACCATCCTAATGCAAGGTAGCACATACCATGATGATAAATGCAATGATGATGATTTTCAGATGAAAATTTTGGGATGTTACAAATCTAACCCCCTTAAGATGAATCTCGCCCTCGATATTCGGGTTGGCTAGCAAATAGGTGAGGGTGATCTCTCCGAAGTTCATCCTCTCGCTCCCACGTTGCTTCTGATTCAGCGTGATGGTTCCACTGTACTTTGCAGAATTTGATGGTCTTGGTATGGGTAATTCTTTTTGCTGTCTCCAGAATCTTAATAGGTTTCTCTTCATAAGTGAGATCATTCTCTAGCTGAACTTCCTCTAATGGTATATTGTCTTTCAACGAAGTTTCTTCCATCTCTGGGTGACACTTTTTTAGCTGACTGACATGGAATACATTATGAACTGCTGACAGAGATTTTGGTAATTCCATCTCATATGCCACTTCTCCTTTGCGGCTCAAAATCTTGAAAGGTCCTACATAGCGTGGTGCTAATTTTCCTTTGATTCCAAATCTCTTCTCACCACGAAGTGGCGATACCCTGAGATAAGCTCTATCACCAACCTCATAGGTAACCTCTCTACGTTTTGGATCGGCATAGCTCTTTTGCCGAGATTGGGCTACCTTTAGCCTATCCTTTACCATCTTGACTTTCTCTTCAGCCTCCTTGATTAGGTCTGGCCCGAACAAATTTCTTTCTCCTACTCCATTCCATAGCAACGGTGTAGTACACTTCCTTCCATAAAGGAATTCAAATGGAGCCATTTCTATGCTTGATTGATAGCTGTTATTGTAAGAAAACTCTGCGTATGGTAGACTTTTATCCCAACTAGATCCATAATCTAACGCACATGCTCTTAGCATATCTTCCAATATTTGATTGGTCCTTTCTGTCTGCCCATCAGTTTGTGGATGAAATGAAGTGCTGAATTCTAATCGAGTTCCCAATGACTCGTGAAGTTGTCGCCAAAAGTGCGAAGTAAATTGAGTTCCTCTATCAGACACGATACTCTTAGGCACCCCATGCAAACATACAATTTTATTCATGTATATCTTGGCTAGCTTTGCACTTGTGTAAGTGGTCTTCACTGGTATGAAATGGGCCACTTTTGTCAAGCGGTCAACAATAACCCATATAGAATCGTATCCAGATTTAGTCCTTGGCAGTCCGGTGATAAAATCCATACCAATTTTATCCCATTTCCAATCAGGTATTGGTAGTGGTTGTAATAATCCTGCCGGTTTCTGATGTTCTACCTTTACACGACTACACACGTCGCACAAGGCAATGTGCTCTGCTATATCCTTCTTTAAATTATTCCACCAAAACCTCTCCTTAACATCCATATACATCTTGGTGTTGCCAGGATGAATTGAATATGGTGAGTTGTGCGCTTCTTATAAGATCAACTTCTTAAGCTCAAGATCTTGCAGAACATAGATACGTTTTTCGTACCATAAGATTCCTTGTTCATCTACATGAAATCCTTTTGCCTTGCCTTCACTAACCTTACTTTTGATTTCTTCTATTTCTTTGTCCAACTTTTGGGCTTCTTGAATTCTGTCCATTAGTGTGGACTGCACTTCCAAGGATGCAAGGTACCCTTTAGGCACTATCTCAAGTCTCAGCTCTCTAAATTGGGCACATAACTCCTCCGGCAATTCTCCTTTATTGAGGCCATTTACATAAACCTTGCGGCTTAATGCATCGACTACGATGTTTGCCTTTCCAGGGTGGTATTGCAAACTTAAGTCGTAATCTTTGATAAGTTCTAGCCATCTTCTCTGTCTCAAGTTGAGTTCTTTCTGTGTAAAAATGTATTTCAGACTTGTGATCAGTGAACATTTCACAACGTTTTCCCATAAGATAACGCCTCCATGTCTTTAAGGCATGCACAACTGATGCCAACTCTAGATCATGAGTAGGATAGTTCACTTCATGATTTTTGAGTTGCCTTGATGCATAAGCTACAACTCTACCTTCCTGCATCAGTACACCTCCTAATCCTTGGTGAGATGCATCACAATATACTTCAAAGTCTTTCTCAAGGTCTGGTAGACATAACACTGGTGCTGACACTAGTCTCTTCTTCAACTCCTGAAAGCTGGTTTCACAAGCTTCTGTCCAATTAAACTTCTTCTCTTTCTTTAGCAGATCAGTCATAGGTTTTGCCATCTTAGAGAAATTTTCAATGAACCTACGATAGTACCCTACTAGGCCTAGGAAACTATAGATTTCCTTAACCGATTTAGGAGGCTCCCATTCTGTCACAGTTTCCACTTTTGCTGGATCAACAACTATACCATTTCCAGATACTATGTGCCCAAGAAAACCCACTTCATTCAGCCAAAATTCACATTTGATGAAATTGGCATAAAGTTTGTGTTCCTTGAGTTTCTCTAGAATTAGGCGTAGATTTTCTTCATGTTCTTTGCTGCTCTTGGAATATACCAATATGTCATCGATGAATACCACTACGAACTTGTCAAGGAATTCCATGAATACCTTATTCATCATGTTCATGAAATAGGCTGGTGCATTAGTCAATCCAAACGGCATCACTGTGTATTCATACAACCCATATCTAGTGGTGAATGCAGTCTTGGGTATGTCATGTTCTCTAATCTTTAGTTGGAAGTATCCTGATCGAAGATCAATTTTTGAGAACACACATGCTCCCTCTAGATGATCGAAGAGATCATTTATTCTAGGCAGGGGATATTTATTCTTTATGGTCACTTCATTAAGTGAACGATAATCTATGCATAGCCTTTGACTTCGGTCCTTCTTCTCAACAAACAAAACTGGTGCTCCCCAAGACAACGAACTTGGTTGGATAAATCCCTTTTTCAACTGTTCTCCCAGCTATTTCTTGAGTTCTTTTAACTCGTCCACCGACATTTTATAAGGTCTCTTTGCTATAGGCCCAGTTCCTGGTAGTAGGTCTATCAGAAACTCCACATCCCTATCTGGTGGCATGCTAGGTAATTCCTCGGGGAACACATCTGGGTACTCCTTCACTATTGGCACACTGTCGAGGCTAACCCCCTTAAGAGAATTAACCTTTCTCCCCCTGGGTTCAAAGTTAGACTTGAACCTGATCCTTTTCTTTTCTGGGGTGGTGAGCATAACAGTTCGTTTGGCACAATCAATCACTCCTTCATGACGGGTCAACCAGTCCATCCCTAATATTACATCTAATCCTTGGGACTCTAGGATTATTAACTTAACTGGAAACTTGTTCTTTCCAATTTCTAGGGTTATCTGTCGGCACCCAGAATTTACTATCATTTCTCCACCCGGGGAGCTTACTTTAATGGGACATCCAATGGATACAGTGGAGAGTTCATTTTTGATTACAAATGCTCTTCAAATGAATGAATGCGATGCGCCAGTATCGAAAAGGATAAGTGTAGGAAAGGAATTAATCTTGAACTTACCGATCACGGCATCAGATCCTTCTTGAATTTCCTCCACATTGATGTGATTCACATGACCCTTTTGGAATGGGTTCGGCTTAGCCCCATCAGTCTTCTTCTCTGGGCATTCATTAGCGTAGTGCCCTGTCTTCTTGCACTTGAAACATTCCACCTGACTGATGTCTTTCTTTGCTAGCTGACTATGACGGTTCTGACCATTTTGGTTTCCATGGCCATGACCATTGTGGTTGTTCCTGAATCCACTTTTGTTATGTCCACGATGATTGTTTCCATCATGGTGGTGGTTGTTGTTACGATGGTTATTATGATTCCCATTCTTGTGGAATCCTGAACTCCCACTTCCTTCACCATGAGAGTGCTTGTGAGGAGATCCTGATCCAAACTTATCAAAATGGTGCTTCCTCTTTCTACCCTCCACTTGCTTCATCTTGTTTTCCAGGATGGTAGCTTTATCACACAAGGATTGATAAGTTGGAACATATGTAACAGATAGTTGCATAGAAATTTCATCACTTATCCCATCTAGGAACTTCTCCTTTCTCTTTGCATTACTGTCAACATCATCGGGTGCATAACGTGACAAATTATTGAACTCTTCGATGTATTCAGAAATACTGCGGTGGCATTGCTTGAGGTTATGAAACTCCTTTTGCTTCAACCCCATTATCCCAGAAGAGATGTGAGTGGTGCGAAACCCATCCTCAAACATTGCCCAAGTCACCTCCTCAATAGGGTGAGTAACTTGGAAATTGTCCCACCAAGTAGCTGCATGACCTTCCAATAAGTGTGCTGCGAATCTGACCTTTTCTGCATTCGTGCATCCAACCGTGACTAGGTCCTTATTCACAGAACATAGCCAATCATTTGCTACCATGGGGTCAGTGGTACCCGAGAACTTGGCAGGTCTCAGCCTTAGAAATGTGGTCAGCATATCTAGAGATGGTGGATTGTTCTGGTTGTTGTTATTGTTATTATTGTTGTTCTGATTCTGGTTTGCCATAAATTGAGTCATCATCTGCATCAATTGGGTCTGTGCAGCCATCATCTGCTGCATTCCATTGCCATTGTCATTGTTATCCTCGTTGTTGCATCGGGGAGGCATCTATGGGTTTAATAAGGGTAAGTAATGATAGATAACCCAATAAAGTAACAACAATCAGACAAACAAGCACATGCAGGTTCAACATCACAACAATAACAGAGTTTGCAAAAATAACATACTAGCATAGTCACCCACAAGTCGGGATGACCTATGCAACTCGATAATAATAAAACGATAGGTATATGGAATAGTATCACTACTCCTCCATGTCAACTTCCTCCTCCACTAGTGCAAGTCCTGCTGCTGCGAATCCTGCCTTGTATTCCTCCAAGCTTGTAGTCAAAGCATCGATCTTTGTCTGTAATTCTCTCTTCTGTGTGCGTAGCCTCTCTATCACCTCGTGATCCGCTTCCAGCTCAATGTTCTCAAGATCTAACTTGGTCTCCAAGTCTCTAATCTTCTTGTTCTTCTCCTGAACTCTCTTCTCTTGGCTCTTGAATTTCTTCTCTTGGTCTTCAAACTTCTTCTCCATTACCTTGATTCGATTTTCCTGTTCTTGGAAGGCCTTGTCCTTCTCCTTAAGTTGGACTCATAGTTCATCATTGCTAAGCATCACATTAGTCCTATCAGTATCAAGGTGTCCGATAAGGCTCTCTAAGTCCTAGAGGTAGTGACGCACGGGCTTGATAGACTCCTTAGTGGCCTCGTCCAACACAATAGGATCTCCATCCTCGTCGCGCCTCCCAAAGAAGTGGAAGTAGTGGCTCCTGATCTCAGAAGAGTGACGTCCACATAGGCGTCCCAATAGCTCCTGCATAGCGACGTCGAGGCCCCTCTCCATGTCATCATGGAGTATCTTGAAGGCAATCTCCCCAGTTTGGGGCTCTGTCTCACGTCCTGGCTGGGTAACTCTGAATCCCCATAAGTCCTTCCTCTGAAACTTCCTCAACTAAATTCCCTGAATGGTAGGGATTGGAAGAGCGAGCACTTGGACTAGCTCCAACATACGAGTCCCAAAGCGAGTCCCCTTGAAATCCTCGGCCGTGCTGTAGACAAAATTCGTCATCTTTTGCATAGTATGGAGAAAATTAGTAACAACACAAGTCACAAGTCACAGAATAACAAAACAACCAACAAAACATTCCATGTAGCAATACATTATTCAACTCAAGCAGTCAAGGTTCTAGACATAACTTATTTTTGCCATACCACATAGGTTGGTATGATCAAAATACTAACGTGATAAAACGCCAAGGGTGGTGGCCCAACTAGTATCTCACTCCTTCTTAACCAAGGTGGCAATCTGGGCATCCTTGGCAGCAATCTGCTTGTCTTGGTCGCATAGCTCCAAAGCTATGCCTATGATATCCTTACTTAGGTGTTTCACAGTGGCCTTTGAGTCTTGGACAAGATGCTTCTCCTCCTTGAGATCCTCCTGAGTATTGAGCATTCTATACTTGAGTCTCTTCCCAAGTTCATCAATAGCTTTCCATGCAGCATTCCTTGCAGAGTCAAAGAATGACGTGTGCATTTCAGAGTTGGTGAACATGCAGAATCCCGTACTCTTTGGATCATCTTCCTTGTTCTTGTACAAATGGAGTTACACCCACCAATACTCTTGTCCTTCATCTATCACAGGAAATCCCTTGTACACGGCTTCACCATTCATTCCCAAGCCGAGCATGAGGTTCTTGAGTGCATTGGGAAATTTTGTCTCACACTCCAAGGTCATAGTCATCAGTGGTCCCTTCTTGAAAGATTCATTGATGGTGGACATCTACAAAAATAGATGAGGAAGGATGATTAGGGAAAGCTTTACGAGATGAAAAGACAAGTGTAAAGTTTTAATATAAAGTTATTTTTTTCCTAAGGGTTTTCCTTAGTCTAATCCATTCTAGGGTCACGAACCTACAGGCAACACAGTGCTCTGATACCATCTGTAAGATCTCGCCATAATAAGGTAAGATCCTTGTGATTGCAGTGCTAGTCCCTGGATCGAAATGCTAGCACCCACAGTTTAAGATGAAGTACACAGAAACAAAGGTCATTATTACATCGCATATCCAGGAATATAAAAGTTCTTACAACTCACTTAGCCCAAGGCTAAGATACTTAAGGTTCACATTACATAGCATAATAATAGAGTCTTTTGTCTTCATGCGCCACAAGCAAGCATGTCGAGTGTAGACCTGCAACCCTACTCATCATCAGAGTATCCTGCAACATAATAAGTTATAGCCACAAGGGTCAATACATTTGGAATTGTATTGGCAAGTAATACCATAGATACTTAGTATAATCCAACAACTACATGAATATATGGCTAAGTGGGGTTATGGCTGACTTTGCTAAAAGCTAGTTTAACTTATAGTGTTTGAAGAGTAAGTTTTCTCATTCAAACACTAAGGTACCAATGATAGACATCACTGGACCTCTACCCATGTTCACCCACAAGTTTTAACTTAGAGAAATTTGGATGAGGAGATTATTAAACTACTTCACTGTCTTGAGGCTCAGGAATTGTCCATAACCGGGGACACGGCTAAGTACTTAGTTTTACCCTCTCGAGAGGTGGTGCACTTTCCCCACAAGACTCGACATGCATCGAGACAAGACC
Organism: Avena sativa; assembly: GCA_916181665.1. Classification (NCBI taxonomy): domain Eukaryota; kingdom Viridiplantae; phylum Streptophyta; class Magnoliopsida; order Poales; family Poaceae; genus Avena; species Avena sativa. Next base: position 480,360,503 of record OV702292.1, on the reverse strand, counting down.
TTTCAGAAGCAATCCCTCAGACCAGCACGGACGCGTTCCATCCTATCACAACTACCACCTTCTGTCCGTCTGGCTGAGTTCTTGCAACTTAGTTGGTCAAGGCAGAGCCCATATGCCAGGTGGCTACACTGGAAGCTTTGTGACAAGAATGTCTCCAATCTCTTTGTTCCTGGGTGGCCATCCACAAGTGTGATACACCAGCTGACCATAGACATGGCCCCTGAGTAACCACTCAACATAATCCAAGCAAGTCCCATTCCACCCAGGTGTTTCATTAATATTAGTTGTTTTCTTAGCCAAACAAAATAATATCCTTCCATACTATCTTATATGTATTTTCCACCCACGAATTCTAATAGCATGGCTAAGCACTCTAGCATACGAAGCCTTTCAACTAGGAGATACTACCAAGATATAGTCTATAGGGTAGCATAGCATAGTATAGTAACATGTAAATAATCCTATCATGCTAAGATCTACCAAAATAACACTAGTTCAATAGTGAAAATAATAGGACATGAGATGAAATATCACTTGCCTTGGTAGCTAGGGGAATAGGTACAATCCTCACAGCAACAGACTTCACAATCCACACAATCTACACAAAGAACAATACAACAACAATAATTCAATCAATAAAACATTACAAAAATATGAATGCATGCAACAGGCAATGATATGATCACAACTCTATAACTTACAGAGTCTACAGTATAGAGGTTAAAATACCTCATCTAAAGGCATAATAAATACCCCAAAACAATTTATAGAACAATTTTTATGAGCAAAATACTCCTAAAAAGGTTATGCCTATAATTCAAATTTTTCAGCGACAAAAGTGTGAAACAAGGCCTCTATAATAAAGGTCTTATTTTCTGAATCCATAGACACCAAATTTGCATTTTTCTGAATTGTGGATCAAAAGTTATGGATTTTCTAAGTTTAATACAAAATCTGTCTAATTTTCTATTTAAACAAATAACATGGGCGACGTGGCGCAATTTCAATGGCCCGTACCGGTTCGGTCGGATCGACCGCTACGGGCCATTGGATCTTAAGTGATAATAGACGGATCTGATTAGCCCGTACCAGTTCGTCCATGATCTAATCCTAGCCGCAGACATAAGATCTAACGGTCCCTAGCGGCCTGGCCAGAGACGGGCGGTGCTGACCAGCTGCGCGCGGCGGCGGAGCGTCGACCGATGGCGTTCCAGCGATTCTACAGGGGCAGGGAGACCGTGGACACGTACTAGAGGTCGAGGAGGTCGTGGCAGTCTCGATGGAGGTCACTGCGGCACGGGGGTGCTCTGGCTTGGCCTCGATCCCTCGTCGGAGTTGCGTCGACGGCGAAGATCGCGGCTCTGCATCGGAGATGACGACGTGGGGCTCAAACTAGGAAACAAGGGGGTTAGTGGGGTGCGCCTGGATCAGCACGACCTAGCAGAGACCAAAAGGGGGCGGCGGGAACCCTACCTTCACCGGAAAAGGCGATGCACTGCAGCGGCAGAGGAGTTCGCCGGAGTTGGACTGTGTCGATGACCTGGTGCGAAAGAAAGTATGCGGCCGGGGTTACAACGCGGGCCAGGACACGGCAAACAAAACAGGGTAGAGAGGAGGGTACGGCGTGGCTGGGGCTCACCGGAATTATCACCGGAGGTGCTTCGGTCGGCGGCGGTTTGAGGTGGCAATTGGGGAGCCTGAGGGCTCTCCAGGGGCTATGGCTGGGGAAATCGGTCGAGGAGGGGTGGGGATTAAGAAGGGGCAGTAGTGGTGGCGATTAACCTACAGTAACGCTCGAATGCAATCGGAGTTGGTAACGGCAGAGGAGGGGAGAGGGCGCCAGCCGTTCGCATGGAAGACGCTGAGGTGGCGTCGACGTGGCGTGGGGCCCGGTGGTAAGTGGGTGGGGGTTAGCAGAGGGGGTGTGGGAAAAGACTGAGAGGGGGAGAGGGTGTCCGGGTGGGCTAGCTGGGCCGGTTTGGGCCAAAAGGCCAGAAACTGTTGCTGCTGTTTGAAATCTCTTTTCCCTCCTTTTCTTTTTCTTTTTGAATTTCTTCTCTGGTTTTTCTTGAATTTAGCAAAATGCTCCAAAAAGCCTCTAAATTTCACCAAATTTTTGGAGGACCATCCTAATGCAAGGTAGCACATGCCATGATGATAAATGCAATTATGATGATTTTTAGATGAAAATTTTGGGATGTTACACTGCTCACCTTGAGCTTGAATGAATGGTCGGGGATGTGCGCGTCGCCTCTATGGATTCCTGTGCGCCGCCTCTGTCAAGCTCTGGCTAGCAGGTCGGCCGACCAACAGAAGCCTGACTCCTTCCGCTCTCCATCTGGTGTTGGAGGCACGACAACGGAAGAGACGTCAAGGGCGGCGAGGCTCCTGCTCTGCAGGGAGTGGAAGGAATGGCTCTAGTCTGGGGTGGCTGATCTTGCCGGCAAGGTGCTGCTAGGACTAGCGGCCAACAAGGTGCTGCTGGGACCGGTGACCGGAGAGGCGAGGTGCTGCTGGACCGGTGGCCGGAGAGGCGAGGTGCTGCTGGGACGGCGGCCAGAGAGGCGAGGTGCTGCTGGGACCGGCGGCCGGAGAGGCGAGGTGCTGCTGGACCGGTGGCCCGAGAGGCGAGGTGCTGCTAGACCGGCGGCCGGAGAGGCGAGGTGCTGCTAGACTGGCGGCCGCAGAGGTGAGGTGCTGCTGGGACCAGCAACCGGCGGTTCATAGGGCAGCTGAGCAGTCTACCAGGGGCGGTGCAGTACCACGGGCGCTGACGAGCTGTTGCTAGGGCGGGATCGCGAGCTAGAGCGCCAGCGATCGCGAGGATCGCGGATCACGATCTGATTCACGATCTGATCAATGGACTTGAGGGATCCAATTCAAAATTCTAAGGTGTTTTCTGTAAAATGAAGTATAGGCAAAATAAAATCTCCCCCGCGTCAGTTATTTTGGGACGGAGGGAGTACTTCTTATCTTCTCTTTATCGTGTATTATCTCTAACAATACAATAAACCACTACATAGTGTACAGATTAACTTTTAGCATTGACCGTTGGATCAATACTAGCAAATCCAAACATTGCCAACCACTGGATCTTCTTTTCCATTCTTAGCATATACAAATATTCTACTTTAGCACGATGAACGCTATTATGTGCAAACCTCAAAATACAAACTCCATTGCTTAGTTTTTAAAGTCCCTATTAAATAAATGTGTGGACTTGGACTCAATTTTCATTTTTATGAAGTCCTTGATGTAACTTGTTCTTCCACCAACCATGTTAACTCATCTCAAGCACCTCTCTCCTACAAGACCTACCATTTGGTAGGCCATTCGCAGTACTTCTGATCTTCTCTTTATCGTGTCTTAACTCTTACAATACAATAAACCACTGCATAGTGTATGGTTTAACTTTGAACATTGACCGTTGGATCAAGACTAGCAAATACAAACATAGCCAACCTGTTGATCTTCTTTTCCATTCTTAGCATCTAGAAAGATTCTACTTTAGCACGATGAATGCTACTATGCATAAACCTAAAAACACAAACTCCATTGCTCAGTTTTCAGGATCCTTGTGCTAACAAATGCATGGACTTGGATGCAATTTTTATTTTTATGAGGTCCATGATGTAACTTGTACTTCCTCCGACCATGTTAACTCTTGTCAAGCACCTCCCTCCTATGAGACCTACCATTTGGTAGGCCATTCATAGTACTTCTTATGTTCTCTTTATCATGTCTTATCTCTTACAATACAATAAACCACTTCATAGTGTACGGATTAACTTTGAACATTGACCGTTGGATGAAGACTAGCAAATCCAAACATTGCCCAATGCTGGATCTTCCTTTCCATTCTTAGCATCTAGAAATATTCTACTTTAGCACGATGAACGCTAGTATGCGTAAACCTAAAAACACAAACTCCATTGCTCAGTTTTCAGGGTCCTTGTGCTAATAAATGCATGGACTTGGATGCAATTTTCATTTTTATAAGGTCCTTGATGTAACTTGTTCTTCCACCGATCGTGTTAACTCATCTAAAGCCCATATCTCCTACGAGACCTACCATTTGGTAGGCCATTCGTAGTACTTCTTATCTTCTCTTTATCGTGTCTTATCTCTTACAATACAATAAACCACTTCAAAATGTATGGATTAAATTTGAACATTGACCGTTGCATCAAGACTAGCAAATCCAAACATTGCCAAACGCTGGATCTTCTTTCCATTCTTAGCATCTAGAAATATTCTACTTTAGCACGATGAACGCTAGTATGCGTAAACCTAAAAACACAAACTCCATTGCTCAGTTTTCAGGGTCCTTATGCTAATAAATGCATGGACTTGGATGCAATTTTCATTTTTATGAGGTCCTTGATATAACTTGTTCTTCCACTGACCGTGTTAACTCATCTCAAGCTCCTGTCTCCTATGAGACCTACCATTTGGTAGGCCATTCGTAGTACTTCTTATCTTCTCTTTATAGTGTCTTATCTCTTACAATACAATAAACCACTTCATAGTGTATGGATTAACTTTGAACATTGACCGTTGTATCAAGACTAGCAAATACAACCATAGCCAAACGCTGGATCTTCTTTTCCATTCTTAGCATCTAGAAAGATTCTACTTTAGCACGATGAACGCTAGTATGCGTAAACGTAAAAAACAAACTCCATTGCTCAGTTTTCAGGGTCCTTGTGCTAATAAATGCATGGACTTGGATGCAATTTTCAATTTTATGAGGTCCTTGATGTAACTTGTACTTCCATCGACCGTGTTAACTCATCTCAAGCACCTCTCTCCTACGAGACCTACCATTTGGTAGGCAATTCATAGTACTTCTTATCTTCTCTTTATCGTGTCTTATCTCTTACAATACAATAAACCACTGCATAGTGTATGGATTAACTTTGAACATTGACCGTTGGATCAAGACTAGCAAATCCAAACATAGCCAACCTCTTGATCTTCTTTTCCATTCTTGGCATCTAGAAAGATTCTACTTTTGCACGATGAACGCTACTATGCATAAACCTAAAAACACAAACTCCATTTCTCAGTTTTCAGGGTCATGGTGCTAATAAATGCATGGACTTGGATGCAATTTTTATTTTTATAAGGTCCATGATGTAACTTGTACTTCCACTGACCATGTTAACTCATCTCAAGCACCTCTCTCCTACGAGAACGACCATTTGGTTGGCCATTCGCAGTACTTCTTATCTTCTCTTTATCGTGTCTTATCTCTTACAATACAATAAACCACTTCATAGTGTACGGATTAACTTTGAACATTAACCGTTGGATCAAGACTAGCAAATCCAAATATTACCAACCGTTGGATCTTCTTTTCCATTCTTAGCATCTAGAAAAATTCTACTTTAGCATGATGAATGCTATTATGTGCAAACCTCAAAATACAAACTCCATTGCTTAGTTTTCGAGGTCCTTGTTATATTAAATGTGTGGACTTGGACGCAATTTTCATTTTTATGAGGTCCTTGATGTAACTTGTTCTTCTATCGACTATGTTAACTCATATCAAGCACCTCTCTCCTACGAGACCTACCATTTGATAGGACATTCGCAGTACTTCTTATCTTCTCTTTATCGTGTCTTATCTCTTACAATACAATAAACCATTGCATAGTGTACGGATTAACTTTGAACATTGATCATTGGATCAAGACATGCAAATCAAAACATTGCCATCCTATTGATCTTATTTTCCATTCTTAGCATCTAGAAAGATTCTACTTTAGCACGATGAACGCTAGTATGCACAAACCTAAAAACACAAACTCCATTGCTCCGTTTTCAGGGTTCATGTGCTAATAAATGCATGGACTTGGGTGCAATTTTCATTTTTATGAGGTCCTTGATGTAACTTGTTCTTCCACCGACCGTGTTAACTCTCAAGCACCTCTCTCCTACGAGACCTACCATTTGATATGCCATTCATAGTAATTCTTATCTTCTATTTATCGTGTCTTATCTCTTACAATACAATAAACCACTTCATAGTGTACAGATTAACTTTGAACATTGACCGTTGGATCAAGACTAGCAATTCAAAACATTACCAACCTCTTGATCTTCTTTTCCATTCTTAGCATCTAGAAAGATTCTACTTTAGCATGATGAACGCTACTATGTGCAATCCTAAAAACTCAAACTCCATTGCTCAGTTTTTAGGGTCCTTGTGCTAATAAATGCATGGAGTTGGGTGCAATTTTCATTTTTATGAGGTCCTTGATGTAACTTGTACTTCCACCGACCGTTTTAACTCTCAAGCACCTCTCTCCTACGAGACCTACCGTTTGATAGCCATTTGCAGTACTTCTCATCTTCTCTTTATCGTATCTTATCTCTTACAATACAATAAACCACTGCATAGTGTATAGATTAAGTTTGAACATTGACCGTTGGATCAAGACTAGCAAATCCAAACATTGCCAACCTCTTGATCTTATTTTCCATTCTTAGCATCTAAAAAGATTCTACTTTAGCACGATGAACGCTACTATGCGTAAACCTAAAAACACAAAATCCATTGCTCAGTTTTCAGGATCCTTGTGCTAATAAATGCATGGACTTAGATGCAATTTTCATTTTTATGAGGTCCTTGATGTAACTTGTACTTCCACCGACTGTGTTAACTCTCAAGCACCTCTCTCCTACGATACCTACCATTTGGTAGGCCATTCGCAGTACATCTTATCTTCTCTTTATCGTGTCTTATCTCATACAATACAATAAACCAATTCATAGTGTACGGATTAACTTTGAACATTGACCGTTGGATGAAGACTAGCAAATCCAAACATTTCCCAATCCTGGATCTTCTCTTCCACTCTTAGCTTCTAGAAATATTCTACTTTAGCATGATGAATGCTAGTATGCGTAAACCTAAAAATACAAACTCCATTGCTCAGTTTTCAGTGTCCTTGTGTTAATAAATGCATGCACTTGGATACAATTTTCATTTTTATGAGGTCCTTAATGTAACTTGTACTTTCACCGACTGTGTTAACTCATCTCAAGCACCTCTCTCCTATGAGACCTATCATTTGGTAGGCCATTCACAGTACATCTTATCTTCTCTTTATCGTGTCTTATCTCTTACAATACAATAAATCACTGCATAGTGTATGGATTATCTTTGAACATTGATCGTTGGATCTAGACTAGCAATTCCAAACATTGCCAACCGCTGGATCTTCTTTTCAATTCTTAGTATCTAGAAAGATTCTACTTTAGAATGATGAATGCTAGTATGCGCAAACCTCAACACAAAAACTTCGTTGCTTAGTTTTCAGGGTCCATATGCTAATAAATGCATGGAGTTGGGTGCAATTTTCATTTTTATGAGGTCCTTGATGTAACTTGTACTTCCACCGACCGTTTTAACTCTCAAGCACCTCTATCCTACGAGACCTACCATTTGATATTCCATTCGCAGTACTTCTTATCTTCTCTTTATCGTGTCTTATCTCTTACAATACAATAAACAACTACATAGTGTACGGATTAACTTTGAACATTGACCGTTGGATCAAGACTAGCAAATCAAAACATTGCCAACCTCTTGATCTTATTTTCCATTCTTAGCATCTAGAAAGATTCTACTTTAGCATGATGAACACTACTATGCGCAAACCTAAAAACACAAACTCCATTGCTTAGTTTTCAGGGTCCTTGTGCTAATAAATGCATGGAGTTGGGTGCAATTTTAATTTTTATGAGGTCCTTGATGTAACTTGTACTTCCACCGACCGTGTTAACTCTTAAGCACCTCTCTCCTATGAGACCTACCATTTGATAGCCATGTGCAGTACTTCTTATCTTCTCTTTATCGTGTCTTATCTCTTACAATACAATAAACCACTCCATAGTGTACGGATTAACTTTAAACATTGACCATTGGATCAAGACTAGCAAATCCAAACATTGCCAACCTCTTGATCTTCTTTTCCATTCTTAGCATCTAAAAAGATTCTACTTTAACATTATGAATGCTACTATGCATGTGGGGACCCCGGATTAATCTTCCCAGACTCCCTATTATGCATACACCACGATCCCATGATCAGTTAGTCGTGGCACATAACCGACAAGTATCAAAGTAAACATCCATTATTTAAGCAGATACATGTCATACCTTACATGCCATTATGTCTACCTCAATAATCATCAGCGGAACTTCATCAAGCGTAGAGCCCGAGCCATGCCTTAACCTACAGGCAACTGACTGGGAGAACGTCCTAGCTCGCATAGTTGTCAACATCACCTTCCTCTTGATATCTAACCAAGTTAATAGCCAGGGACAATGCTAGTGACTACTTGGAATGTACTCGCAAACCACCTTAAGAGAATAATAATAACAACAGGATATGCAATATAGTTGTGGTAGTAGGAGGGCTCCAAGAGAGGTTCTTTTCTCAATTAGTTTCTCTTATAGATATAGCATCTACATATCTTTGTTGAAAACCTTTGTGAACATTTTGGAAAATCTTTTTGAAAAGTTTTGGGAAAAAATTAGGACAGGGTCACCCATTTGTTCCTTCCTTTCGGTCACCCATGACCAAACTCCTTTCATTCGTTTCTGACCATCCCATGGTCAAAACAGGTATCCTTTCCGACCATCCCATGGTCAAAACATTTCCAAAGCCATTGCTTTTCAGAAATCCTTTTTGAAAACAAAACCAGCACCGCTCTAGAGAAGTTTGTCCAACCCGTCCAAAACCGCGGACACGGCTATTCGAATAGATTTACACTCTGCAGAGGTTGTACACTTTACCCACACCATCCGGGTACACTACCCTGATCTACACCGATCGTGGGTCGAGTAAACAATCAAGACTCTTCGGATGCCACTCAAGTATAAGTGCCTACCCTATGAGTGTTGTTCCCCTCAACACCGGGATACCCTATACAGTACTCAAGCCAACCGAAGTGCTTTTTCCACTTCCTAAGTGTGCGCTTTCAATGAGGGGCTCATAGTAACGCGTGGAGGCCCGCAGACCCTTCGTTCCTTCTCTGGTCGATGTTTTACATGGACTCAGCCAGAGAAGGCCCACCCTCTAGGGATTTTTATCCTCTCTAGTTGTTGTGAGGAAGCTTATACCAGAATAAAAACAGCAAATCCAGCCCTGTCCCATTCCAGAGTAATGTGGTTGCACGGGTTAAGTTGTTATAGCTAAACTGCAAAGAACCGGGTGCGTTTTCATAAACCTTTTTCCTCTAGCTTTCCTTCAGCATTTTGTAAAACAAAGCCTTTTTCTTTCTCAACATCTCTTGGGAGGTCCCACCTCCAAGGTTTTATCATAAAACATTTGGTAAAACTTTTCCAGGGTCTTCCCATCCTATAGCTTTGCTTTGGCTAAAATAGGGTCTCCAACGGGCTATGGTGGTATGCACCATCTATTCTACTAGGGGCCAGTAGGTGTCATCAAGGGGGTTTGTACTTAAGTACAAAAGTGTAATAGTTCGGAGGAGCCAAACCACTACCATATATACACCAACATATAGTAAAACAGCACGATTTTCATAAACAGTAGATAAAACATGCATAAGTAAAACAGTAGGACAAGGCTTATGAGCAAGAAGGTGGCCTGCCTAAGATCAGCAACTGGCAAAATATATATCCCTGGACTTCTTCTTTAGATAACCAAGAATACCAATGCCAATAAGATCTCTTCTTCCCGGCGTCAATACAAGCGCAACTATCGCCGTCGTCGGGAAATACATGCAACAAGCAATTTCCACAATCAATACAAAGCATACAAGCATAAATACAATACAACAAACAATGATAATAACAAGTTTACTATTCATTAGGTTTTGAGTAGTTGAGCTTAACCCAGTTGGGAAAACCCGATTTGCATTTGTGAGATTTCGTTTATTATTTAAAGACCAAATACCACCTAATAAGGGGTTTTGAACTAGGGATTGGGTCTATGTAATATCAAGGTGAAAAAATTGATATCATCAGATGGTTCTTGACAAAACAAGGCCAACAAAAGTGGTTTCACTATTTTTGCACTTTTAGTTAATTCATTATGAATTTTCTAGTGATAAAAGCTCTAGTTTTAGGAAATAATTCACCAGAATAGATTTATAGCTCCAAAAATTAATTCCTCCTTGGATTAGGTAGGTTTTGATGGAATGGTTTAGTGAGAGTTGTAATTACTCCAAAATATTTACCAGAATGCCCTCAGGAAATTCCTAAACTCAGTTCTCCATGCAATTTGTCTTTTTAATCAGATTTAAAATACAGGTCCAAATGGTATGAGGTCAAGGTAATTGGATAGTTATTAAAAATACCTTATAGTAGGATTTGGAATCACTATTTTTCGAGTTGCCAAACTTCTGGAATGATTTATCTAGGGATAATACCACTTACAGAAGTATTTAATTCACTAAAATTCAACAGAGCATCAATAAATCCTTATCTCCTGGTTTTAGATAGGTATTGATGTGCCACTTCTCTGGGAGTTGGAATTATCCCAATGGGTGATGTAGATATGCCTAGGGAATTTTCTAAAGACAAAAATGAGGCTCTTTTGTTATTTTTTCTACAGGTAAACTACAACTCAAAAAGACAAGGGACCAAGGCTAAGTGATGGGTACTGAAGATAGCTTCCAGTAGGAGGTGAGATTACCCTAATTGGATTTGTAAAACTCCTAGTAGGATTAATTCATTGGAAAAAAATACTAGTTAGAGAATTTATTCCCAGAAAATCATGAAAATGATTTTGGGCCTGAGGCTTGTTCTTCATGATAGTGAAAACATATAAGAACAACATGAGAATTCCATCTTGAGTATATCATGTATTTTGTTATTTAACTTAGATTTAAAACAACTAGGCAGTTTTCAGATCTAGACAAGAGATAAAAAAAGAAAAAACTACTAGGAGAAACGAGCCAGAATCCTAGCCAGAGTGGGCTGCTCGGAGTAGATCCAACCCACCCGAGAGCACCTGCACGCAGCGGGGGCCAAATTTGAAAGGCCGAGACGGGCCCAAATGTTAGCCAGGACAGGCGCTGAAGGGGTATCGCGGCATGCTGGCCGTGCGATGAGGAGGGGATCGACGGCTGGCAGCCGTTGTCCACCTCGCGGCGCATGGAGGCGAGAGGAAACCCTAGGCAGGTTCGGGCGGCGGCGGGGAGCTCAACTGGGTGCGGGAGGGACGACGTGGAGGGGCGGAGGTGAAGCGGTGTGCGACAGCGGTCCCGACAAGGGGCAACAGAGGCCGGTTCCGTGACTGGAGGTGGCTCGTGCGATGGAGGCCAAGAGGTGCTTGGGGAGCTCACCAGAGACGACGATAGGGACGTTCTTGGGCAAGAATAGGACTAGGGTCAGGTAGTGGAGACCAAGCGGGTTGGCGCACGATGACATGCAGAGGGAGAGAGAAAGAGGAGGAGGAATCTTACTCGATTTTTGGAGGAGGCCAAAGCTTCTCTTCTTCCTTCTCTCGGGTTGTACAAAGAAGGGGAGAGGGAGAGGGTGCTCGGGGGAGGTAAGTGGAGGGGAGAGGAGTAGAATGAGGGGGCAGAGGCAGGCTAGATTGCCTCTAGCCTATTTAACTTGAGGGGAGGGTGTATGGTGGAATATGTCCATGGGAGGGCAGGGGCAGGTCCATGGCCTCCCCATTGGGTGCTGAGAGCGGTGGAGAGGGGAGTGGTGGGGCTTTGGGTCAAGCCCTGAGTGGAGAGGAGGGTGTTGGCTGCTGCTGCTTTTAATTGTTCAAATCTTGGCAATGATATGGTTTTCTATCTCTTCTTCCAAGGGAAATAGGGCAGGGGAAGGTAGCTGCTATAGTGGTGTCGACCTGGGGGTGAGGGTGGTTATTGTGGAGAAGATTGGAGAGGTTTGGTGAGGGTTTGAAAGGGATTTAAAAGATAATTTGAATGCTTTCAAATGTTGGCCAAACATTGGATCATGAAGCAAGTTTCAAAACTTGACCTTGGCAGGTTGAGGTAATGATTCTGGTAGGTAGGTGAGGTCAAGATACACCTCTAGGAATTTATTTGAGATTTTTCCATGATTTAAAAGTCCTCTTAAATCCATTTATGCAAAAAATTGCAGAAGTAGATTCTTGAAGCTCATTTGATATTTTTCTATTGGACAAGGTGAGTTTTTGGCTTGGAATGGTCCCGAATACCATTTCACACTTTAGGGAATTTTCCCATGATTTATTGATGAATAAAAGTATTTAATATATTTATTTCTTGTTTCTGCCATTTAAGAAAATGGGCAAAAAGATATATTAAGACTCTTCAAAAATATTTATTTTTGAAGTAAGAAGATAGGGTATGATATATGGACCTCAATTGAGCCAAAAGTTGGAGAAGTGTTTTGGCGAAAACCAAACTTTCCTTTATGGAAGAAGTTTTGGAGGTTTTGTCTATTAAAGGAATTAAATAGATCTTGGTCCAAAATAATTATTCAAAAACCTTGGTAAATCTTTATAAGCAAGGTAGATGGTGTAAAAAAGGTTAAACAAGGTTAAACAAGCACTTGCAACCTTGGGATTTGAGAATCCAACTTGAATTTGGTGGAAAACAAGGAAAAGGGATCTAGGGTAATGTTAATTTCATACCAACAAAACCTTGCTGGATCTTGGAGCTCAATTATCCCCTTGGGGCATGGGATATATGGATGGATATAACAAGTGATGTAGATCACAATGGTGTAGAGGTTTGAGCTTGATCAGGCTTGAGGGTTCCAAGGAATGATCTCAAACTTTGAATAAAATAAGCCTGCAAAAACAGATTATTAGATAGCCTTCAAAACCTTGTGGGTTTAAGAAGCACAAAGATCCAATGGAAAAAATTGAAGTAGGTATTGATAGAACTATATGAGTAGAACAAAACCATGTAAAGAGTTGGTTCGTAGAAGGTGGGATGATGGTGTGAGCTTCTGTCATAGTAGGCATGTTGATAAGATTTGGAGGAAAAGTTATTATCTTGCCTGCAAAACCATCAAGAACAAGTGGGTTGGAGGATGATCTAACCGATAGCAAGAGTGGGCCTTGGTAGTCCTTAGGATGTTTAACAAGATGGTTCGAATGCATTTTTAAAAATGCACAAGGGTTGAGAAAAGGAGGCACTCAAAAGGGTGATGTTGGAACAGATTCCAGACTTAACCACATTTGGCAGATTTAGGGTTTTTGACAAGATTATGAGAGAGGAGGATTTTGATGGGTAGCAAGGTACCAAAGCATCATCAAGTGTATGAGGTTGAAGAGTAGATTGAGTAGAAGGGATCCATGCTTGATATTGTTCTTCATTGACTTGGAAGCTTCTGGAATTAGATCACTTCAGAGCTGATCTGGTTAAGGGTTTTAGATGATTACTCAGTAGCTAGGGATCTGATCCAGATTGTATTCTTGCTTAGGGTTGGTGAGTTTAAAGTTTCTTGATCCTATAGGATGAGCTCCTAGAGTAGCTCATACTACTTCTAAGCAATCAAGTCAAGCAACAGATCAAGGCAACTCATCTTACAAACAAGTCAACTACTACTAGGGTTACCATCAAGCTTAACTTGAGGTAAGGACGGGTAATTTTGAAAGGTTGGAGTTTGAATACGGTAAGAGCCCTTGGTATCCCTACCAAGAATAGAATTCAAAAGCTTTATAAAAGGTTTTGGAGATCCTAGAGGTAAGAGTAGTTGAAGGTTCTGTCTTGAAAACATAAGGAGGTTATAGCTCTCCATAGTTTTGTCAATTGAAGCTACTAAACTAGTTTTGGTTACACAAGCATCTTGGCTCATGTTTTGAAATGCTAGAACATTTGAGAATATGTAAAATGAGCCAGGATTGTTTTGATAAACAACTTTTGACAACTGATGTTGAGGTAAGGAGTATATTTTAAGCTATACAATCAGAAGCATAAGCATAGACAACAACAAGCAAGGACTTCACAATTTAATTAAGAAAAAGTTTTTGTTCCCCCTGATTTTTTTGCATTCTGGACAACTAATCAGGGTTTCTGAAACTGGGGTGTTACAATGCGTAAACCTAAAAACACAAACTCCATTGCTCAGTTTTCAGGGTCCTTGTGCTAATATATGCATGGACTTGGATGCAATTTTCATTTTTATGAGGTTCATGATGTAACTTGTACTTCCATCGACCGTGTTAACTAATCTCAAGAACCTCTCTCCGATGAGACATACCATTTGGTAGGCCATTCGTAGTACTTCTTATTTTCTCTTTATCATGTCATATCTCTTACAATACAATAAACCACTGCATAGTGTACGGATTAACTTTGAACATTGACCGTTGGATCAAGACTAGCAAATCCAAACATTGCCAACCTCTTGATCTTCTTTTCCATTCTTAGCATCTAAAAAGATTCTACTTTAGCACGATGAACGCTACTATGCGTAAACCTAAAAACACAAACTCCATTGCTCAGTTTTCAGGGTCCTTGTGCTAATAAATGCATGGACTTGGATTCAATTTTCATTTTTATGAGGTCCTTGATGTAACTTGTACTTCCACCGACTGTGTTAACTCTCAAGCACCTCTCTCCTACGAGACCTACCATTTGGAAGGCCATTCGTAGTACTTCTTATCTTCTCTTTATCGCGTCTTATCTCTTACAATACAATAAACCACTGCATAGTGTACGGATTAACTTTGAACATTGATCGTTGGATGAAGACTAGCAAATCCAAACATTGCCAAACATTGGATCTTCTTTTCCATTCTTAGCATCTAGAAAGATTCTACTTTAGCATGATGAATGCTAGTATGTGTAAACCTAAAAACACAAACTCCATTGGTCAGTTTTTAGGGTCGTTGTGCTAATAAATGCATGGACTTGGATGCAATTTTCATTTTTATGAGGTCCTTTATGTAACTTGTTCTTCCACCCACCGTGTTAACTCATCTCAAGCACCTCTCTCCTAAAAGACCTAATATGTGGTTGGCCATTCGCAATACTTCTTATCTTCTCTTTATCGTGTCTTATCTCTTACAATACAATAAACCACTTCATAGTGTACGGATTAACTTTGAACATTGACCGTTGGATCAAGACTAGCAAATCCAAACATTGCCAACCACTGGATCTTCTTTTCCATTCTTAGCATCTAGAAAAAATCTACTTTAGCATGATGAACGCTAGTATGCGCAAACCTAAAAACACAAACTCCATTGCTCAGTTTTCAGGGTCCTTGTGCTAATAAATGCATGGACTTAGTTGCAATTTTCATTTTTATGAGGTCCTTGATGTAACTTGTACTTTCATTGACCGTGTTAACTCATCTCAAGCACCTCTCTCCTACGAGACCTACCATTTGGTCGGCCATTCGCAGTACTTCTTTCTTCTCTTTATCATGTCTTATCTCTTACAATACAATAAACCACTGCATAGTGTAAGGATAAACTTTGAACATTGACCATTGGATCAAGACTAGCTAATCCAAACATAGCCAACCTCTTGATCTTCTTTTCCATTCTTAGCATCTAGAAAGATTCTACTTTATCACGATGAATGCTACTATGCATAAACCTAAAAACACAAACTCCATTGCTTAGTTTTCAGGGTCCTTGTTATAATAAATGCGTGGACTTGGACGCAATTTTCATTTTTATGAGGTCCATGATGTAACTTGTACTTCCACCGGCCATGTTAACTCTCAAGCACCTCTCTCCTACGAGACCTAGCATTTTATAGGCCATTCGTAGTACTTCTTACCTTCTCTTTATCGTGTCTTATATCTTACAATACAATAAACCACTACATAGTGTACAAATTAACTTTGATCATTGTCCGTTGGATCAAGACTAGCAATTCCAAACATTGCCAACCGCTGGAACTTCTTTTCAATTCTTAGTATCTAGAAAGATTCTACTTTAGCATGATGAATGCTAGTATGCGCAAACCTCAAACCACTGAGAGTTTGGACAACAGGTTTAACTTTTTGATACTCCACCTGATCCAAATTAATTGACTCAAGCTTTTCTAGATTCGGATGTATCTACTACTAAAATATGTCTAGATACATTTGAATGTAGAAAAACCTGAGTCAATTAATTTGGATAGGAGCGAGTAAGATTTTGCATCTTGAAAATTTAACGAAATTTGGTCAAACCTGATCTACACAAGTAGAGAACAGGAGGGAGGTAGCGCGAGACTTTCAAAAAAAGCAGCGCAAGATCAGCGCAGAAGAGGACTTGAAGGGGGTCTGATGTCAAAGAAAAGCTATGATGGGCTACTGACACGTGGTACAAGGTACACTCCAGTAGTAGTAAATGTATGGACCTACTACTAGTAGGAGTATATGCACGCAAAACAAGTTCCGTTTTCTCTCTCCTTCGCTGGCTCTCACCATCCATCCTCCGTCGATTTCTTCTCTTTAGCCACGGGTGCATAGTCTGGCTTGTCTCTTCCTCGTCCACAACAGGTTCAACTTTTTGCTAAGATTTTGCATCTTGACAGTCTATCAAAGTTAGGTCAAACTTGTGCTACAAGTAAGCGTGATAGATTGCTCTTAAATTAATTGTCTTTTGAAAGGTATATGGGTGCATCTCTTCTTGTAAAAGTAGTGTAGTTAGTGTGAGTGTCCAACTACCAGGAAAGAACATTCTCAATTGATGACGATTGGTTCAGCCTCTAACTAAGATTTTGCATCTTCCTCAAAGAAAAAAAATTGCATCTTGAAAATTTTGAACCCCTTTTGAAAACGATCACATGAAATAGGGAGAAAGGGGAAATGATATTTCTATTCTCTATGGGAAACCCACAAGCTTGAGGTGAACATTAGGCTTAAAGATAACTTTATTTTTTTCACTATGTATAAGGTGAACCTTAGCAGATGCCACATACTAGGCCATATTTTTGTTTTGAACGGGTAGTAGGCCATATTAAGGTGTGCTTTTGTACACAATGCAGGAGTAGTCACTACAAGAATAGTTGGCTTTTACAACAGACAATTTTCGTGGTTGAAGGCCTGTTTTTCGTGGCTAAAAAGTCTTCTACGACGGATGCCCATCGTGGTAAAAGCCCCATCACAAAAGAATCTACCATGGTTTTTTTCCTAACCGTGGTGGATTGCACCCTTCATCCATGAAAACTTGTTCCGTCATAGATCTGTTCATCAGCCGCGTTGACTGCTGACGTCATGCAAAATGCCACGTGGCAAACACCGTTAACGACCAGTTACCACCGTTAACAGCCACGGAAATCGTGGTAGAAGCCAGGCACAGCCAAGGCCTGCTCATAATTAAGTGGGTCGGCCCATCAAGATTACGGCCCGTTATTGTTTCGTCCGACAATGTTTAAAATGGGCCCAAAGATGTGGCCAGCAGCGGCCTGCGAATGTCAGGCCCGTTACTGTGTTGGCCTACAAAAGCCCATACTTTTTGAATACTGTGCGGCCCGTTAACAGGCTGCGTCAAGTAGGCCCGATACTGTTAAAGCCCACGGTCAGCCCATCATTGTTCTCACAACTCGTCATGGGCTGCCTACGAATGGTCCACTTTTGAGAAGGTCTGATAATGTTCTGGCCTTTTACTATTCTGGCTCGTTACTATTCTGGCTATCTACTACTCATATCCGTTACTGTTGTGGTCCTTTACTATTCTGGCCCGTTACTGTGTTGGTTGCCCTGTTCTGGCCTGTTTCTATTTAGGCCTGTTACTGTTCTGGCCTGTTAGTATTCTGGCCCGTTACTGTACTGGACTGCCATTGTTCTGGTCTGCTGGTGTTTTGGCCTGCTACTGTTTGACCTGTTACTGTTTTGGCCTGTTACTTTTTAGGCATGTTACTATTCCGATCTATTACTGTTTTGGCATGTTGCTGTTTTAGCCAGTTACCGTTGCTGTTTTGGTTTGTTACTGTTTTGTCATGTTACTGTTTTGGCCAGTTATCGTTACTTTTTCGGTAATTCTGAAACCTGATCGACTTGGCTGGCGCAGTTATGGTACCGCCATGCGTGGACGACGTCAAGTAAATGTCTACATGGCCTATGCGAGTTATCTAGGTATTACATCAGCTACAAACTTCTTAAAAATATTACAAAATATGATCAAAAGGGAAATAAAATTCAGCACTTCGGTTGTGAATCAAGTTGATAGCAAAGTCCTCAATTTGCTTTCTCAATCCATCAACTGCATCTCCCTTTGAGTGTGACAGCTACATTGGAAAACCACCTTGAGATATGATCTTGCAGTCCCCTTTTTGGTGGCGATAGCAATAATTGTAGTCTGAAACTAACTAATAACAAGTTAATACAACAAAGAAGACAAACTACTCATAGATAAGAATGAACCAGATAGGAATTATAACTGCATAATACAAACTTGTAGAGCAGGAATGCAAACCATGAATGAACTATATAGTAGAGGATAGTTATGTCGTTGCCTAGGATGAACCAAAACCAGATATGAGATATAATGGTGTGGCTTGTGAACCAGTAGAACATGACAAAAAAGCATTAGACAAGTATGCCAACAGTGAAATGAGCAATCAAACAAAGTGTTTCTTAGAATTTCAGTATAAACTAGCCAGGTCATTTCAGCAAATATATATGGAAGCAGTGGTATCTCCTGGAATGCAAGAGACATTGGGTGACTTGGAATTTGCGGTGAGCTACACAATGGCATGCAGTCACTGTCATAGCTAAGAATGAATCACATAGAAATTATAACCGCATCATACGAGAACTTGTTGAGCAGGAACGAAAAACACAAATGAACTATATAGTAAAGAATAATTATGTCGTTGATTAGGATGAACTAGCACTAGATATAGAAAATATATAATGGCATCGCTGGTGGACCTGTAGGCTAGGCAAACCAACATGTTCAGTGTTGCCTTTTTGAGCTCTACTCAAAGAAAACAAAAATAGTCAGTGTTGCAGCTTTTGAAGAACCAGATGGCAACAACAAAATTATAATCGAACTAGTACGAAGAGTTTGAACGGGTACCACAGGATAGTAGAATGATGCCAGGGAGGAAATAATAGCAGGAACTTAGATCAGGAATAACTAGATAGAGTCAGTAATTGTGTAGCAGGGAATCCACACTAATATTTTCCACTGACATTAGATTTTGCAAGAACTACACAATAGCAGGCATTTACTGGTGTACGGAGCAGCTAAGATAAGAACATGTGCATGAAAAAATAACAGACATTTGCATGACTTGATATTTGTAGAGCAGCGAATGCAAACCAACATGTCTAATGACCTTGTATGTACTAGCATGAAGAACAGACGTGCCCAGTGACTTGTATGTACTAGCACAATTACAAAAATTGCAGTTCATTCGGACAGGCTTGAACCTGCTATACGGCTAGCAAAACAAAAACTAGTTGGACATCTGGTTACCTTGGTGGGAGAGGCATCTAAGCATCGTAGGTAGCGTGCGAGTGACGTCCGGGTCACCGAGGGTGCTGCGGTTGCGGTGGCTATTGGCGTCGGGAAGCATATATTGGGCGGTCGATGCCGGTGCAGTCCACGACGATGACCGTGTAGCTGGTCTAGAGCAGTGGACATGGAACTTGTTGAATTAGATCTCGTCTGGTGTACAACGGCGAAGCTTCTCCAGTATGGTTAGCTAGCTTTCGGCGGCGGGGAAGCAGAGCATGGGCGGTCAACAACACCATAGGCGCCGTCAGCGAGACCACAGCTCTAGTGGAGTGGCAAAGAGACCCAGTTAACTAGATCCGATGGGGTGGGTGTCGATGAAGCGGCTTCGGCAGCCGTGGAATTGCCGTCGGGCGGTGCGCGTGGTGGTCATGGAGGTGAGGGCGTGGGAGAGAAGCCTAGGATTTTGGGAGGGCTAGCTGGAAAAACTGTGCGAATCGGGTCTATGGAGGTGAACAGAAAAATAATTACGATCGTGCCCCCAAGCTACCGACTTTAGCATGCCATACGGCGTCGAAACAATGGGTAGAAAAGGAATTTTAACGTCAAACGTTTTTGAAACGGAGGGGCGCGAAATGCTTCAAAGTCGGTCTCTGATTTTACCGCTCGATTGAGATTTTGAATTTGGATAATAATAGAAAAATGGTAATCCCCCAGTGGGAGATTTTGCCTCAAAGTTTTTGAAACGGTGGGGCGGGAAATGCTTCAAGGTCGTTCTATGATTTTGCCGCTCCACCGAGATTTTGAATTTGGCTACCGGACAAATAATAATAATATAAAATTGATTCTCCACGGTGGGAGATTTTGCCTCAAAGTTTTTGAAACGGCGGGGCAGGAAATGTTTCAAGGTCGGTGTGTGAATTTTCCGCCCGATTGAGATTTTGAATTTGGCTACCAGACAAATAATAATATTGTAATAGAAAAATGGTACTCCACGTTGGGATATTTTGCCTCAAAGTTTTTGAAACGGTGGGGCGGGAAATTCTCAAGGTCAGTGTGTGTTTTGCCGCTCGATAGAGATTTTGAATTTAGCTACAGGACAAATAATAATAATAGAAAAATGGTACTCCCCGATCGGAGATTTTGTTGAAAGTTTTTGAAATGGTGGGGCAAGAAATGTTTCAAGGTCGGTGTGTGATTTTTGCCGCTCAATTGAGATTTTGAATTTGGCAAGAGTCCAAGTAATACTAGAAAAATGGTACTCCATCGGTGGGTGATTTTGGCTAAAAATGTTTGAAACAGAGGGGCGCGAAATGCATATGAGTAGGTTGGGATCTTGCCACTCAATTTTACGATTTTGAATTTGGCTAGCAGCGAAAGTAATAATAGAAAAAGATAGTTGTAGACTAATATGCTATCTGGTCAGGAATTGAAGACCGAGAGTCATTTCAACTGACCATCCATTACATAATTGCATAGAACATTGGTAAATTTTGCCGCTCAACAGAGATTTTGAATTTGGCTAGAGTACAAGTAATAATTTTAAAAAATGCTACTCCCTATTTTTAGAAATAAAAAAATATTCCCATAGAAAAAATAATGTTGACTCCATCTGCAAAATTATTTGGGCTGTAGGTTTTTACCCTCGATTAAGATTTTGAATTTAGCTATAGTCCTAGTAACAAAAATTACGAGCAAACCCCACCACCCAACCCATCAATTTCACAATCGCCATTGGTCATCAGTATGATAGATCAAACGGAATTTCGCAGTATACGAAAGATTAAACATGGGGCCCAAATATTTCGTGTTGGTGGGAGATTTTGCCTCTCGATTCAGAATTTGAATTTGGTGACAGTTCAAGTAATAACTTCTTGTAGACCGTACTTCCCTCTGTTCACGAATCCAAGGCCTGGTCACATCAACTGATCATCCAGGACCTAGCTCAAAGTAGCATTTTTCTGGACGGAGGGGTAGAAATTGGATACCATGATCTCGGATTCAAAAATATTACGTGAAACGGCGGGATGATTTGCGGCTCCAGTACGGTTTTGAATGTGACTACTCCAAGTAAAATAATAGAAAAATTGTATAAGGTCTTTTTTTGCGGGTCGTACTCCATCTGTTCATCAGTTCATTCAGACGTGAAAGAAAATGTTGAGCTCCGATTCAAAAATGTATTTCCATTTATCACATGACGTGTGTGAATATGGTGTGCAACAAAGGGCTAAGGCATTCTTTTGAGAACTGAACCTTATTGTCGATGATCCAGCACTTGTAACATAATGTACCGTATCACACTAGTACATATTGGTGCATCCACAGATAACCAGTTTGTGGCATTTGTTGCACAAAACACAGAAACAATTTCTTTTTTTGCATCTAGCACAGTTTCTTTTGTGTAACATAAATATTCATAGTTCATATATATAGTAATACTAGCATCATCCTAATATCAATAAATTAGTCATACATAGTAATAGCATCATCCTAATTTTCTAAAATCTCACGTCAACTCATACTTAACAAGATGAATAAGAGAGAAGCTCAATGTTCATACACCATTATTCATACATGCAAGCTCCATTTATTCATAGATTTCCCATATTGGAGTAAATTACTAGCAAATTCCACCTATTCATAATCGATACTAATGACCTTGCATCTTCACTATTTATTTCATTGAAATTGGCATTTATTTCTTCCCAAAATTGTTGGAAAGGCTGGTCGACTCCAACAATTATTTGATGATACCAAGAAAAGTACAAATCATTGTCGTCATCCTCGGACCATGGAGCTTCTCTTTTCTTCACCTTGCTACAAAGAATCATCTAGATTAGAAAATTGACGAGCTTTAACCAAAAACACTACAAAGAACCCTGGAGCTTATCTCTTCCTTAGCTTGTTCCAGCGGCACCGGTATGGGAAGGTGCCGGTGCGGGTCCAAGGGTTGGTGCTGGTGCGGCTGCTGGTGTGGGATCCGGAGCTAGTGGCGGCGCGGGTGGTCGGGGTGCCGCTCCTGCGAGCTCAGTCGGGGAGTTGCAACGGTGTGTAGTCATACCGGAGGGTGCTTGGCCTCCAGGATCCGATCGTATCGCGGCGAATCCTGGCAACAATACGTCGAATCTGGTGAAGCTCGATGGCGCATTTGTGGCCGGGGAAAATGGCTTGTGGCGGCCGATTCCAGCGACGTAGGCTGCCACAAGAAGCACAGAAGGTAGCTTGCCATCGGCGGAGCATAGAACCGGTGAAGGGCAGTGGGCCGACAGCGAACGTGCGGGTGGGGGAGAAAAAATAAAGGAGTCGAGGTCGCGGTGGCAAGTCCTATATTTATTCTCCTCTAAACGGCGATAGGGGTTAGGGTTAGGTTCGGTGCGGCTTCGGCTTCGGCCGTTAGAGGAGTAAATTTACCCCTCCATTGCCATTTTGGGGATGAGTTAGAGATGCTCTAACCCATCAGGTTAAGATGTTTATTGGGACAGGTGCAAAAAATTAAGCCACAAACCGTGCTAGCCACAAAAAAGGTCCTATTTCTGTGTTCTATGCAACAAATGCCACAAAGACTAGTGTTACATCCAATTTTCTCCATCCACACATATTAAGTACACAACAATCCAACCTTGCAGCATATAAAGCAACAATATTAAGCAGGATAGCAATCCAGAGATCACGCATTCAGGAATCATACTACTTCCATATTGGTGCATTTGTTCCCCAATAGTACCTCCATTGATACTATAAGGATCTTTAGCAAGCTAAAATAGCTTTGCTAAAAAGGGATATATTTTGAAACAGAAGAAGTAGATTAGAAGGTACCATACAAATTAAAGACATGTCGCAACAAGGAAACAACCCAAGTTCATAACAAGTGCAGACTAGTGCACTAACAAATACTTTCAGCTTCAGGTTCCATTTCACAACAAAGGGACTAACCTCAACTATTAGTGCTCAACCACAAATACTGAGCATCTTCATGAATTTCTCCTTATTTTCTATGGAGTGCTCCAGCCGAATTAAAATTTCTTCTAACTTTGAGATCAAATGTTCATTGTATACACTTAGGGCAGATGATAACGATTGTTCAGCTTGGAGTTGTTCCTCTAGAACTTGAATATGCAAAGAAATGGCCTTGGAGTTGGACTTGAACTTGAACTTGGAATTCGATGAGCTCGCTGGGAACCCACCATTACACAGCAACATATTCTTGGCTATAGCACCGCGTTGTAGTACCTTGGAAAATAAATCCACACATTCTTTTGGAGTTTTTACTGAACAGTCCTTCCCAGGATTTGCCATCTCCTCTTTCAATTCAGCCTGCAAAGTTTTCAGTTGATAGACATGTGCAAGAGAAGTGAAGTTACTACAGAGAAACATGCAGACAGGTTTAACATGTGCATGAACTGCTATAATTGGTAGTGTTGATAATGCATCTTATACACTTCAGTAAAAAGATCTTTTTCGCGTGTATCTTTTTTTGATGTCATTTACTAACAGGACTAAAAATGTGGCTTCCTGTGTAAACACTATGAGGTGCATGATATGCCAACTGTTTGTACAAATCATAACTGAAACTGACTTTAGTTGCAAATTATGAAGGAAAATGAAAACAAAACTGAGAAGCAGTCCAAGCAAGGTTGCATATCAAACTTATACGTACAAATCACTTCAAGTGCAACATCACAAAATGCAGAGAAGACTTACAACAACTTTCTTTACAATGACACCATATCTATCCGTCAGGCAACCCTCAAATTTCTCCAGCATAGTCAAGTGTTTTTTGGATCCCAATTAGACTTCGTCTACATTTGGACGGGCGAAAATAAATTGCATCACATGGTGGAAACGGAGGTTGAAAGATAAGATGCATACAGATTCCTCAATATCAATTACATACTTATTTAAAATATACAGTATAGAACAATAGGTCATTACCAATTGGTAGAGGTGCCCAATTATGCTGTGGGATCCTGTCCGACTTAGTACTCGTACTTTATTATGGCTAGAACAATTCCTTTGAGCGATGGCCTACAAAATGAGACTTGTAAAACACATGCATAAATACAAATTGACAATGCGATCTAGTCTCAGTCTTCTCAAAGCATACCTCATTCTTTTGATCAAGCTAGTGGTGGAGAATATCACCCCACTAATCGTCAGTCATGTGATCCACAGGAGACATTCTTGTAACATCCGTAAAACACTTGCTAGAGAAGTGTTGCTTCTTTATCCCGTGGTGCTGTTGGCGCAAACATGTGGAGAATATGCTTTTGAGAACAACATTTACTTCCTCCCTATTCTCATCGAACATGAAAAATCTCTATAGACAATAATGAGGAGCATATATAACAAACGACAAGCTAAGAAGATAAGGGACAGAGTAATGAAGTATTTCCAAGAGACAGAGGACTTACATGTAACTTCTTCAGTAAACCTTCAAAATACTCAAGGGTATTTCGGTTGTGTTTCCATGGGGGCAAGATGGGAATATCATTTCTCACGAAAACGCATGTGATCGATGCAATATAAGCAGATTCATGTGGATCCAGTGGCCTTCTAAATCCTGCTATAGATGTGATCGGAAGTCTTGATTTAGTTAATTCAAGCATCTGTTCAAGATTTTTTCCCATCGTCGGCCCCCTTGTTAATCTTCGTCATAGTGCAACTAAAAAAATTTACATCAAAATATCAATGTATACATATTACATATAAAAGGGCATGCTACTACTAGTCTTTGAACATATAACAAATTTGGTGTCAAGCTCATTTGCAAGGGAGTATATGTCTCTATTAGTACTAAAGGTTGTTGGGAGATCATAACTAGTTCATTGATGAGAACCTGCTGTTGAAACTGGTTCTGCTGCCAATTCTTCCTAGGTAACCGGATGGGCTACTGGTGGCTGTGGGATGTGTATTTTTCTATTTGCAGCCGCCAGTGCAACTGGACCAACTGGTGCGGGATTAGGATGAAACTTTTTATGCTAATGTTTTGCATTATTGTATTTTTTGGCCTGGTTGTCATTTTCAACTAGATTAAGTAGAGTCTGAGACCTTGTTCTGACTACATTTCCTACATTGGAAGCAAATAACTTTTCAGATTTATCATGGAATCGTGTGAAAAAAGAAGAAATTATTAGGAGTTCTTGCAGAGGTTGATGGCTCGAAAAGCAATGATTCCCATCACAACTCTAGTACAGTACTTCCGCTATGAGTACTCTAACCATATGTAACCCTGGGTGAGAAGAAAACACATGAAGTTCCAATAAAATCGACTAACCTGCAAGCTTGACTATAATACTGACAACATAAATAGCAGGGCCTGCCTGGTTATACTCTAAACAAGGAGCCATGACAAACTAATTCAGCTTAGGACGTCAGCTATAGTTAACGTATACCAGTTGTGCTATCTATAAACCTGTACTCCCCAACTAGAATCATTTTAGGAGATATTCCACAGATGTCATAGGAGCTTCATAACGATTGTAATGAAGGCTCTAGCAAACTTTAGTAACTATCGAGTATATGAGCAAGATGCAGTACACTACAATAAACGACGAAGTACTTCTGATAGTAATAAGGTGCATAATGAAAGGAAGCATAAAGTGTGCAACAACATTCGCATGGGGAGGAGACGTGTTTATGCTTCACGCTGGTATGGTCGAACAGGGGGCGCGTCGTTTGCCCATCTCTCCGATACCAGAGACCAGGGTGTCCGTGAAGCAGATGGGACTTTGCAGCGACCATACCATGTTTGTCGGCAAAGTTGTGCACGCTCCGGCGCGGTGGTCATCGGCATAGGGAAGCCACTCCACCTTGCTATACAAGGGAGTTGTGCCTTCGATCACAACGGTACCTGGTGAGGAGGCAGTGGTGGTGGGGAGGGATGGTGGTGCGAGGCCATGTTCGTGGGAGATGCTCCGGCTCTCAGGTCGAGTGAGATATGTGGGATATGGCATGTTTTATATGTATCACAAGGTGTCGTGGTGGTGGCACAGCAGATGCCATGGATAGGCTAAAGATGGGGCCAATGAGTGCTGGGGGAATCAAGGGGGGAGAACATGGTGATTCCACGCACGAAAGTTCTTGTATATTCTCTATCAATGGTGTTTACAAGTGCTCCTGAGGCTCTCAGCAAGAAGGAGACGACGTCTCTTACTCCATGTCAACTAGCCCTAGACTTCTACCTTAGACGGAGAATGATTGATCTATCAGTCGGCCCTCTCTATGGAGGCCCCGGTGCTCCTTATATAGGGCAACCCGGGTTACAATCCTAGGGCATAGGTGGCAGCATATTCTACGAATATGCTCCTTTCCTAAAGCAGATGCTTCTTTATTCCTTTTAACGGCTCATCCGGGCTTTGGACGTAACCCATGGTGTAATCCTTGTCTTTTGGCGTCACCAGACACGGGCTATGTCTTCCGGCTTTGCCCGTGTCACCTTGGTCGCCCCTGACCCGCTGGTCCTCTTCTTTACTTTACTTTGCTCATGCTACAGCTAATAAAGCCACCTTTTGACCAGCGAGGGATTCCTTCTCTTGGAAGCTAAGATAATCCGGCTAACATATAGCTGATCCGGCTTACCCAGTTACCTGCAAAATAGATAGATATGGCCGACATAAATCTTATGCCGTCCGGACCATAGTCAAGGAGGCGCCCCATGAGCCGGGTCACACCTTGATTCGGCCTGCCTTGAGTTGACCCTGTCAGCACTTTCTTTGACCGCGCTGTATCCCGGCTAACTCGGCCCTTATACCCTGGTGTTACCCTACCCGAGGGTATCCCCCCAACATTAGTCCCCGAAGCTGGTGCGGTCTTAGGAACCTTTAGTTGTTAAGGCCACAGCAGGTTCCCATATCCGGATCTTTTGCCCCTTAGGCCGAGTTACCTCGTAGCCCGGAGTTTCGCATCTTGTGACCCTTTGCTCTTTTCGAGTTATTCCTCGTTGGCCAGGTCTTTTGCTTGATTATCCGGGTTACCTTTCCTTCTATTGTACGCTTCTCCACATCCTACGTGGAGGGTAATCATCATTTGCCTCATTTTAAGGGCCATGCGCATTTACTACTCCGGTTACTGTCGCAGTGTCAGGCATAACTGCTGTAAACGTCCCATCACTGCAATGCCTTGTTAACTGTAACATCGTGTCATGTCATGGGATCGCTTTCTCCTGTGGCCCCTCCTGTTGCCTTTCTCAGATTGGCTGTTTCGACAGTGTACACGCTCCCTTACGTGTGGCGCGGCCACCGCAAACGATCCCACGACGCGTGTGCTGCACGGTTAAGTAGGAGGCACGGGGCGCTCTTAGGGGAAGTTCCCCCATTTCCACCGTGCTTCACTGCCTTTCTCTTTCACAGCAACTCCGCCGCCACTGCCAGCTTTCTGCTCCACGAGCGCCACCGTGACCGTGCTCCGACAGCATTTCGCGCCAGCGCCACCGTTCCCAGTGCTAATTTCCACCACAGGGCCTTGCGCTTCCCGTTTCCCTTCTTCCGGCTACCTCTACTCCGATTACTCCCTGGAATACCTCGAATCCACCATGTCTAAGGCGGAGGCAGCGGTGGTGGCGCAGCAGGAAGAAGGAGCGGAGGGCCACGAGCGCGGCTGTTGGGACGGCTCCATCGTCCGCGAGGAGGACCTCGATTGGCTTCGCGCCACGCGGCGCATCCCCATCGGCGCCGCCTGCCGCCTCGCCTCCAGTGAAGTCTCTCCTACCCCCAAATCTGGGGAATATGTCGTTTTTCTATCGCATTTCCAACGTGGCTTCGGCCTTCCCACATCCGATTATTTTCTTTGATTTCATTTCTACATACAAGCTACAACCACATCACCTCCCCGCAAACGCCATTACCTCTCTGTCCTCCTTCGCTTCGGGCATTGAGGGGTGCATTGGCCTCTGGCCAACCAAAGAACTTTTGATCAAGTTCTTTGGCCTCTGGAGGAACATTGTTCTAGATAAGGATCGTGCCCTGGAGGATAAACACTTGACCCAGTGCGGCGCCGCCTCCATTTCTCCCCGAAAATAGTTTGTGTTCCCCCGAGTTACGGGACTCGAATCTTGCAAGGGCTAGGCCCGGACTTTCTTTTATGTCCGGAACACCACCAAGGAGGACCTGATCTGGTTGCTCCCCTTCAAACTTGGCCCTCCTGACACCTCGCGTTGGGAGAGCATTCTGAAGCGGCCCATGGCCCTGGCGAATCAAGTGGAGTGCCGGATCAAGGAGCTGCTCAAGGAGAAACTCCGGGGGAGGAAATCATGATCACTTTCCTCCACAGCCGGGTCTCCCCCATGCAGAAGCGAGCCCACAAGATCTGCTATCTTAGCGGCCCTCTTGACCCTCCCCGGACCTCTTCCTTCGAGCTAGATAACTCGGCAGTTTACCACCGGGTTAAGTCCATATTCAATGTGGAGAAGGAATTTTCCGAGGATTGGGAGTGGGGACTCGAGCCCTTCACTCGTGTCAACCCCCCTCCAAAGGTATATTAGCCCTTCTCTGTTTTCCGAATCTTCTTTGTATGTTGGTTTCCTTTTGTAACTTGGTAATTATTGTCTCTCAGAAATTCCTCTAGCAACCACTGGAGGATGGTGGGTGCTGGCGAGCAAATGGTTGCCGGACCGCACCGTGGAGGATGAGGAGGAGCCTGATCCGGAGGCCTTCCTGCCTACCCCGGACGTCGTCAGACGCAACACTAGTAAGGCCTGTTCTCTAAGGGATTGGTCAGACGATGATGACTCGGACGTTGAGGTCCTTGAGGTATTTGATCCGGTTCTCAGCTCTTACTCGCACCTAGCTTATGTTCAAATGTTCAGCTAACCCGGACGATAAGGTCCATGAGGTTCCTCCCCTTGCCACTGGTGGCCCGGCCTCGACTCCATCCCAGAAGCGCGCAGCTACCTCGGCCACAGCTTCGGAGGCGCCGCCACCCAAGAAGAGGCAAAAGAAGTCCGGGGTTAAACCCTCGGCCAAGCCTACCGCCAAGAGCCCGGTTCGGAGGGAGCCCAAACCTCTGTCTCCTCCTACCGCGGATGAGTAAGTTCTTTAATACTGCCTCTTGGGATTTTTTTCCCTTGCTTGCCTTTGTTTGTTACTAATTCTTTCATTTTGACTTGGTGCTTTTTCTTTTTCTCAGAGCTCCTAGGGACATCCCTCAGAGCGACCCTAGCATTGCCTCCCCACTCCGGAGCAGTCCCTCTCCCCCCGGCAACGACGATTATCGCCCGCTCAGCCCTATTCAAGAGGGCCCCACGGCTGCGCTTGACCAGAGCCCACCTCGCCAAGAGGAGGGCAATGTCGGTGCGGGGGTAGTGGGGCGGATCAGGATACAGCAATGCCGAATATCCCTGGTTCCTCGGCCTCAGCGCCAGATCCTGAGGTGCCAGCTTCATCGGTGCCGCCTCCAGCATCTCCAGTACCAGCACCAGCAACAGCAGCAACAACAGCAACAGCACCAGCATCACCAGCACCAACAACATCAACAACAACAAGAGCCTCCAAGCCTCCCAAGGGAAAAGCTCCATCGGCTCCCTCTGGGTCTACCCCTTCCATGGCAGATATCTTTCAGTCAATTCCTCCACCCTCATCCAGCAAAGCCAAGAAGACCTCCGGGTCAGCCAAAGTAACTTCATCCGGGTCTACCGCTTCTGGATCAGAGGGCAGCCAACAGCTGGTTTTGCATACCAGCCCTGCTGTAACTCAATATGCCAGGAGGGAGGCCCACGTGAAGGGACTTGTGGTGAACTCTCTCTGAAAAGCGAAAGCTACAGTCCACTACTCCTTGAGTATGTGAAAAACTGGAACAACGCTGAATTCGTCGACCCCCAAGACGATCTGCCAGAGAAGTTCGGCCCAGCCGAGTTCAGCGCCCAGATGAACTCTGCTACCAAGGCTATCTCCTTAGTTGGCCGGATGATGGAGGTAATTCTTTTTCTTTGCTGTTGATGTTTTACATAACTGAGCATTTGTAGATATAGCCCCTAGTCCCTAAGCCTCCGAGTGAATAACTTGTTATTCGGTCGGATGCTTCTCATAGAGCTTAGCTTTTGTTCATAATGACATCAAATTTTAGTAGATTTTGAGTCGGGTATAGTTCCCTTGGCCTGTATCTTATGTACTTCGAATATCCACACACCTAGAGCCGGGTTAAGTTCCACTTAGCCCGGGTCTTGTAGATTTCAAATATCCACACACCTAGAGCCGGGTTAAGTTCCACTTGGCCCGGGTTTTGTAGACTTCGAATATCCACACACCTAGAGCCGGGTTAAGTTCCACTTGGCCCGGGTTTTGTGGACTTCAAATATCCACACACGCCTAGAGCCGGGTTAAGTTCCACTTGGCCCGGGTCTTGTAGACTTCAAATATCCACACACCTAGAGCCGGGTTAAGTTCCACTTGGCCCAGGTCTTGTAGACTTCAAATATCCACACACCTAGAGCCGGGTTAAGTTCCACTTGGCCTAGGTCTTGTAGACTTCAAATTGTTGTTACCTTGCCTTTGAACTTTGTTTTTCCCTTGCTTATTTCAGATTACCACTAACCGCCGAACCGCTAAGTTCCAGCGCCTGCTGGACTCCTACAAAGATATTCGCGCACATTATGGTAAAGTCCTGGTGGAGTACCAGAAGAGGGGTAAATTTCCATTCTTGCTCTTCCTTGTTCCTTCCAACTTCTTAGGACCTATATGAATTTCTTGCCGAATCATGCAGCCGAGGTTGAAGCTGAGAACATAATCATGAGGAAAAACCTTGCGGAAATCAAAGGTAAACTTATCCCCTTTACATGATCGTTGTATTTTCCTTGCTTTATCCGGTGGACACTCATACTTTGGGTCCTCTAGATCATTGTGTTGTTGCAGTTGCTCTCGAGGATAGTGTCACCATGCCTGAAATGATGACTCACTTCCTCGAACAAGCAGGAAATCATGAGACTGAACTGAAAAAGAAAGACGCAAAGATAGCTCGGCTCCAACAGCGGGACTCGGAGATCACTCGGCTGAATGCCAAAATTCAAAGGCTTAAGAGCCGCCATCAGTCCGAGTTGGAGAAGGCCGACCAGGAGTTTGCCGAGGAGAAAGAGCGTTTAACCACGCAAATCTCCAAGGATAAAAGCCTATTGGAGGAAGCCGATGTCAAGCTTATGTCGGTGACCACCGAATATGAGAAACTCTAGGCCCATAGTGCCAATGTTGATTCCGAGCTTCAGTGACTCCTCTTCCAATTTGTGCGTAAGTTTTCTGCCCTTGCTTGATCTTCTACCATCTGGATTTGGTCCTTTGGTTCACTATCTTTCTTCTTATCTTTTAGGCAAATTTCCAGAGAGCGATACGCTCGCTACCTCAACCGTACGCCAGTCCCGCGAACAGCGTGGAATTCCTGCTGCCCTTGGTGCCGAGCCAATCCCTTATACCACAGAGGATCTCCTGGCGAGTCTCACCGCTTGTCTTGAGGTAGTAAAGAATCATGGCGCGGATATCATCCCGACAGCAACACGGATGTTCATCTGCCTCTAGCCCATTGAAACCATTCCCAAGAAAGGCTTGGCTTTCATAGCCAAGTTAATGGAGTGTGACACGCAGCTGTATCTGTGGCGCGAATATGCCCCATGGGCTGGGGCTGACATTGCTCTGCAATTTGCACTCTTGTGGTACGAAGGAATTGACTTGGCATTGCTCACTCTCATGTGCACCAGGTCTAAGTGGTGCGAGGATCCGGAGTGGATCGCGCGCTGCCAGGCCTGTGCTAACAAGCTCATCTAGTATTCCTTCCGCCATGCTTGGAATGAGGGGCCGAGTTATCTTGATGTGGATGATGAAGAAATGGTCTCTAGAGCTGAAGATGAAGGGAGTGAAAGCGAAGGCTCCGAACTGGGCGAGGAAGCAGAAAACCCAGAGGATAGCGAGGTTAACTCGGAGGACGAAGCCGACGCTAGCGCTCCTCCCCACACTCCGGTGTGCCTCTCTCCTCGACAGATGATTCGTCTGCTGCTCCTGCTCCTTGAAATACACTTGTCACATTTATCAGATCCCTGGAATGCCAGGCGCAGATGTATTTAAATACTTTGGTTTGGTTGTTCTACAATTTTATGTTCTGAACTAAGTTTTATTGCCGGATTATCGTGGGTGAAGTCCCCGAGTTTCATTTTCTTGTTCTTCCAATTTTTGACTCGGCTCGCGTCTACCTTGATTCGGTTTTTCAACTTACAAGTCCGAGGTTCAAAAAATTGACTTAACAATACTTGAAACCTTGAGATTAGCTCAAAATGATTCGGCATTTTAGTGACCAAAACAAACTAAGGGTTAGTTAGAAAACCAATGTCGTCCCACTTAAGTTCTTTCCCTTACTCGTTTTTCATGTGCTTTGCCATTCCAAACTTTTTCTCTTGCTTGCCATGAAGCCAATTATTGTTGGACAGCAGCAAAGTCAAAGAGTTAGATTTTTGGTGCTCAGGCATTACTTATCCGACTAAGATATAAGCGTCTTAACCCAGCCGACACAAAAATACGAAAACAAGAGATAACTATTATAGCAGTCCCCGAGTCTCTGCTCGGGGTGGCAAAGTTTTTATTGATAAGTTCATCGCTGACATACATACCGACATACGAGTAGTTCGGATACATTCACCTCTTAGGTGTAGAAAGGACGAAGCAGTGCTACGTTCCAGGGTCTTTTGGATTCTTCTCCGGACCTGTCCGCCTTGTTCTTTTCCTGGGGTTGTGCATCAATAAGATAGTAGGAATCCTTGCGCAAGGCTTTGCTCACAATGAAAGGTCCTTCCCATGGAGGGAATAACTCATGCATGCAAGTAGTGCGTTGTATTAGCCTTAGCACCAAATCACCTTCCCGGAAAACTCGGGGGTTTATTTCTAGCTATGATAGCGTCGGAGGTTTTGCTGATATATGGCGGATCTGGACAAGGCCAATTCTCTCGCTTCTTCCAGCAGATCAACATCATTCTGCTGGGCTTCGCGCACTTCGGCTTCTGTGTATTGGGTGACTCTTGGCGAATCATGCTCTATGTCGGCTGGTAATACAGCTTATGCCCCATATACCAGAAAGAATG
Source organism: Avena sativa (assembly GCA_916181665.1). NCBI lineage: Eukaryota > Viridiplantae > Streptophyta > Magnoliopsida > Poales > Poaceae > Avena > Avena sativa. Next base: position 480,327,119 of record OV702292.1, on the reverse strand, counting down.
GCGTATAGCCTGTTGATCGATTCAGAGTTGTTCTTAAACTCCACAGTACCGCTGGTAGTTCTTCTATCCAGCACCCCGCTAATCTTTGCAGCGGCTCTATAAGCCGGGGTTTTATCCCGGACAATACTAGTCTATTGGATCTTTCCACTTGCCCATTTGATGTGGGGTGGGCGATTGAGGCGACATATAACCGGATCTTCTTTTCTTGGCAGAATCTTGCAAACGCTCCTTCAGCGAAATTCATTCCATTATCGGTTATGATGCTATGGGGATAGTCGTACCTTAGGATTATATCCTTGAGGAATCTTACCGCTATTGCCCCATCACATTTTCGAATTGGTTTCACTTTAATCCATTTCGTGAACTTGTCAACCATGACCATAATATGGGTCATTCCTCCTTTGGCCGGCTTAAATGGTCCTACCATGTCTAGGCACCATACAGCAAATGGCCATGTAATGGGGATAGTTTTTAGCTCCGATATTGGTAAGTGAGTTCTTGTGGCATATCTTTGACAACCATTGCATTTTCTCACCAAGTCCTCTGCTTGCTCCAAAGCACTGGGCCAATAAAACCCATGCCAGATAGCTTTTGCTACTAAGGCCCTTGAGAAGGCATGGTGGCCACATTCCAATTGGTGAATATCCCGAAGTATCTCAAGTCCTTCCTCCGGATCAACACACCGTTATAGTACTGACGTTACACTTCTTTTGTATAGTTCGAAGTTGATAATTGTATAGGCCTTTGCCCTTCTCTGAATTTGCCTTGAACTTATTTCATCATTCAGCAAGATTCCCTCTTTCAAGAAATCAAATATTGGCTTGGCCCTAGATGGTATAGCCCGGACGGGAAATGGTTCCTCATCAACTTCCATTGCATCCACCGACATAACTCCTGCCGGATCAAGCTGAACAGTTCCTGGGTTCGCTGAGGCAGTCCCTGGGTTTGCTGAAGCAGTCCCCCGGTTTGCTGAGGCAGTCCCCAGGTTTGCTGAAGCAGTCACCAGGTTTGCTGAGGTGCTTCCCTATTCTATCTCCATGGGTGCAGCTCCTGATCTGAAGAGCGCTGGGACGTAAATGGAATCTAATTCGGGTGAGGGCGCGATAGATGGTTTTCTCAGGTGATCCAAGGCAACATTTGGCGGGATTGGCTGCCGGGACGAGCCCAACTTGGACACCGTATCTGCCGCCTTGTTTTCAATCCGGGGTATGTGATGGAACTCACATCCCTCAAAAAACCCACTGATCTTTTGAACTTGGAACCTGTATAGGGCCATGTTAGCATCCAAGGCATCCCAATTTCCAGATACTTGCTACACCACCAAATCAGAATCTCCAAAGCATTGTATTCGACGTATCCCTATTTCCTTTGCCACTTTGAGACCATGCACCAATGCTTCGTACTCCGCCACATTATTCAAGGCACTGAAGTGGATTTGAAGGACATACTTCAGTTGATCCTTCTTGGGTGAGGTAAGCACTACTCCGACGCCCAACCCGTCTTTTAGTTTCGATCCATCAAAGTGCATTTGCCATAAATTGGAGTCCGGCAGGGGTGGCTCGTATTGCATTTCAGCCCAGCCCACAAAGAAATCCGCCACAGCTTGTGACTTGATTGCATCCCTTCTGTCAAACTGTGGTGCATAGGGAGCTAACTCAATTGCCCACTTTGCTATCCGGCCACTTGCGTCTTTGTTACTCATGATCTCTAAAATGGGTGCCTCACATATCACCTTGATGGGGTGTTCCTCAAAATAGTGTTTGAGTTTCTTGGCCGACATATATACGCGGTATGCCATCTTCTGATAGTGAGGATAGTTCTGTTTCGAGGCTGATAATACCTGGCTCAGATAGTACACCGGCCTTTGCACGGATTTTCCTTCCTCTTCGTGCTCCACCATGATTACTGCACTTACGACTCGGTTGGTTGCGGCTACGTAGAGCAACATTGGCTACTTAGGTAGTGGTGCAGCTAGGATTGGCGCGGCAGATAACATCCTTTTCAATTATCAAAATGCAAGATCCGCCTGTGGCATCCATGTGAACTTGTCTGCCTTTTTCATTAGCTGATAGAGGGGCAAGGCATACTCTCCCAACCGACAGACGAACCGACTTAACGATGCTAGGCAACCAGTGAACTTCTGCACATCGTTAAGACACTTTGGCAGTTCCATTATTTCTATGGCCCAGATTTTTGTCGGGTTAGCTTCAATGCCACAGCTAGACACCAAAAAACCGAGTAACTTTCCGACGGGTACGCCAAAGGTGCATTTCTCCGGGTTCAGTTTCATTCGGCACCTTCTTAAATTCGCAAATGTCTGCCGGATATCCTCAAGGAGTGTATTGCTTTCCTTGGTCTTTATTACCACATCATCCACATAGACTTTAAACATGTAAGCATTTTTGCATGCATCTCTGGTATGTTTCTCCTGCATTACGTAATCCAAATGGCATAGTGCGATAGCAATAAGCCCCATACGGGGTAATAAATGCAGTCTTTATTTGATCATCTGGATTTAGGGGTATCTGGTGGAAACCAGAATACGCGTCAATGAATGATAGTAGCTCACATTCGGCCGTTGAATCTATGACTTGATCTATTCTAGGGAGCGGAAATGGATCTTTAGGACATGCCTTATTTAGGTTCTTGTAGTCAATACACATGCGCCATACCACAGCCACATTCGTATCATCTTTCTTCTTCTCCACCGACACCGGATTAGAGAGCCAATCCGGATAGAGTACTTCCATGGTAAATCCGGCCGCTAGAAGTCTAGCTATTTCGTCTCCAATGACTTTCCTCCTGTCCTCGGCGGAACACCGGAGTGGTTGCTTCACCGGCTTAGCCCCGGGTCTTACATTTAATGAGTGCTCAGCCAACTCCCTCGATACACCTTGCAGATCTCGTGTAGACCAAGCAAAGATATCCCGATTCTCATGGAGGAAGTTGACGAGCTCGCTTTCCTATTTGCTGCTTAACCCGACATCAATGGTCACGATGCGCTCTGGGAACTGATCATCGATTGACACTTTCTTTGTGTCCTTAGTTGCTTGGAACGATACGCTTCTGTGCGGGTTGGTCAGGGCCGACGTATGTTGTTGCGCGGATTGAGCCAATGCCGCCACTTCTAGTATCTTCCTTTTTTTCTTGAGCTATCATGAGCGACTCGACTAAGTTGGATCTGGCTGAGGCGCACTCGATCGAATGCCGAAAGTCCCCTGATACAGTTATCACGCCCCTTGGTCCGGGAAACTTCATCTTAAGGTAACTGATGTGGGTAGTTGTCATAAATTTGTTTAGCGCTAGCCTGCCGAGTAACGTGTGATAAGCGCTCTCTAGATTCACCACCTCGAATTCCAAGTTCTCAGTGCGGCAGTTGTCTCTTGTGCCAAATAACATGTCAACCCGAACTTTACCAATTGGTTCACAGGAAATACCCGGCACAATGCCATGAAAGTTGGTTCTTGTTTCTTGCAACATGTTCTCTGTTATCCCCAACTTGTGCATGGTATCCTTGTACATAATGTTGATACTGCTACCATTGTCAATCAATACCTTGGAAAATCTTACGTTGAGATTCGGCCCGATGAATGTCGGATCTAGGACCAGAGCGTAGGTTCCTAGGCTTGGCATGATCTTTGGGTGATCCTTGACACTCCACCACTGTCATTACTACATTTACCTCCATATGTCGGCGCTGCAAGCTTTTCCGGTCATTCTCTTTCGTGGTGAACACACAGTAGATTTGATGATGTTCCCTATACTCATTTCGTCCCTCATTTTCGTTGTAACATTGACCTTGTTGCTGGTTATTGCCCACTTGATGGACAACATCCCTTCTTTCCGGATTCTCGTACCTCGGAGGAGGTGGTGGCAACATCAGTTGCTGTCTATTCCCCCCTGTCAGTAACGGTGGACGGGGTGCTTCATTTCTAGGTGCTTCGTTCCAAGGTGCCTGAGCATTCCCCGAACTTCCCTATTATAATTTCCTCATCCATTCACACTGCCGGGTCGTATGATTCGCCGGACTGTTCGTACTTGGTGTATGAAATTTGCAAGGTTGATCCAACATAGACTCGAAAGTATACCTCGGCCTATCCTTACGTTCCTTCCATTGCTTTTTCTGCTCCGGGGTCCAAGGATTTCTCCCTTCATTTTTCTGTTGCCAGCTCTGCCCTCCAGTTTTTTGGCGTTGACTGGCTCCAGCATTGGATTGATCCCGGTCCACTACTGCAACCTACTACGAGTTATACCGATAATCCGGAGGCTCATCCCTTCTTTTTCATCAAAAATCAGTCCTCCTTGACGATCCGGGGCCATCTCGGCCGTAATACTCTTCGTTTGCTTCGCTAAACATTAACCGGGGTTGCGTTGCATATCCCAAGGCATACGAATCTGCGATCCGGATTGTCTCTGCCAAGGTAGTTGGCATATCTTGCTGTAATCTTTGCCACAGCATACTTCCATATCTACACCCTTGGGTGAACAACACAATATCTTGTGATTCAATTACACCTTCACACGAGTTACGCACGTTACACCAACGGGTTAGGAAATCTCGGTCTGGCTCATTCGGCCTTTGCCTACACAGCGCTAAAGTTTGTGGCCTGTTTGGCCTCTTGTAAGTGCTTGAGAAATTGCTAACGAACAGTTCATAGAAATCCAACCAACAGTTAACGCTTCCTGGTGGTATCATCCAAACTCACGCTGGTCCTTCCAACATTTGCGGCACATATCTCACTGCCCATCTTAAATTCCCCATTGCGATCTTGACTTGTGTTGCATAGTCGATCAACCAATCCTCCGGCCTCGTACTACCATCATAAGTTCGGGTTCCTCTGGCCAGCTGAAAGTTCGGTATCGGTGGATCGTTCATGATCCGGGGCCTAAAGCATGCTGGACCCGGTGGACCTTGTACCTCAATTTGCTCCGACCTATAGATCCTGTCCAATTTCAGCCTTGTGTCATCTGGCTACAAGTTCTTGCTTCCCAGTCGTGATCCAATTACGTGATGATCCGGTCTGGGGTATCGATCATTGATCATAACCGAATAACCATCATTGTATCTTTCCTGATCCGGATGTGCATGATGCTGTTGTGCTGCTTGTCCCGCACTCCCCTCTTGCCGAGGTACGCGTTGTTGTTGTGTCCGAGGTAAATTTTTCCCTGCTCCCACGGGATCGCTTTGTCTGGCATTGCCGTTGGCAGCATTTCTTTGACCGGCATTGCCTTGGTCACGGTTACCTCAGGCAGCCACACCTCGGCTGGTGCTGTGCCGGTCCTCATGAACTTGCACTGCTTTGCCTTTTCCAACCCTTACCGAGTCATAAGGAACCATTTTCTTGTCTCTTCTTCTAGAGTCCACTACCTCTTCTCTCCTGGGATTGTGACCCGGAGACGACGCGGCTCCTCTGGATCTTGTCGGGTTATTTCTGGCCAAATGTACCACCTATGAGGCCCCTGGTGGTGCCGGGTTAGCCTTGTTTATTTCTTCATTTTGTTGGCATGCAACTCTCAACAAATGATTTACCCTCTCTTGTTGCCTTTGTCGGGCCTTCCGGTTAAACCTTCTAACTCAGATGCGGCCGCATTTGTTGCCCTGAAGTTCTTTGCCGGGGTACTATATTGATCCAACCCTCCTGTTACTATCGTGGCTGTCTGACCCGGCCTAGGTTCGTACTCCTTGTCAATCTCAGTGATTAGGTTCCTGCCCCGGATTTTCACTCCATCGATACGGTTTGCCTTAGCATACTCTCTCAAGGTGATGTTCAACGACTGATGCAGCTCTGCTACTTTCTTTGCTCCAGCTAACATTTTCCGCCTAGTTTCCTCTAACTCAACTTGTGCCTGAGCCGGATCTACCATAGGTGCTATTGGCGTTACTAAGCTATCTATCGCTTGCTGAAGCACATTCTCTAGCCTCTCTAGTGGGGGAAACCTAGACCTGGTCTATTTTGGTGTTACCTCTGGCTCTGGAGCCAGATCTTTGCTTGGTCCTGCATCTGGCGCGGTCATCAGGACCTCAATGTTGCTAGTGGGGCAAGTGATACGCACTCCACGAGCTGCGCTGAGAGGTGGCTCGCCTCCCTCGACGATGTGCCATGGGTGAACGCAGGACACGTCCACGCCGACGTAGATCTTGTGCACGCCAAGCTGGAGGAAGACGCTATTGCGCAGTGGAGGGTGTCTGCCGAAGCTTCCCGCGTTGTCGCTGACGTAGTCCAGCGCTCCAAAGCGCTGAACCAAGCCTGAGACGATACGCTCGCCGGTTCTTGAGAAGTTTCTCGTCTGAATTTTCACCCCTGCTAGCACCGCTAGCCCCACGGTGGGCGCCAACTGTCGTGGTGGTGGCACGGCAGATGCCATGGACGGGCTAAAGATGGGGCCAATGAGTGCTAGGGGAATCCAGGGGGGAGAACGTGGTGATTCCACGCACGGAAGTTCTTGTATATTCTCTATCAATGGTGTTTACAAGTGCTCCTGAGGCTCTCAGCAAGAAGGAGACAATGTCTCTTACTCCCTGTCAACTAGCCCTAGAGTTCTACCTTAGATGGAGAATGATTGATCTATAGGTCGGCCCTCTCTATGGATTCCTCGATGGTCCTTATATAGGGGAGCCCGGGTTACAATCCTAGGGCACAGGTGGCACCATATTCTATGAATATGCTCCTTTCCTAAATCAGATGCTTCTTTATTCCCTTTAACGGCTCGTCCGGGCTTTTGACGTAACCTATGGTGTAATCCTCGTCTTTTGTCGTAACCAGACACATGCTACGTCATCCGGCTTTGCCCGCATCACCTTGGTCGCCCCTGACCCGCTGGTCCTCTTCTTTACTTTACTTTGCTCATGCTACAGCTAATAAAGCTACCTTTTGACCAGCAGGGGATTCCTTCTCTTGGAAGCTAAGATAATCCGCCTAGCATATACCTGATCCGTCTTACCCAGTTACCTACATTTTTTCTACTCCTACGATTTTCCTATCCTACGAATCAAACATGTACACTCCCCTTTTAGGGAAAAAATACTACTATGTAGTATACTACCTCCATTCCGGTTCATTAGAAAAATACGTACTCGAAGAAAATAATTTGACCATAAATTTGGTCACCAATTTATGAATTGTATGTCACAATAATTATACCATTCGAATCATCTTTTGAATATAAATAAATTGGTTAAAAATTATTAAATATAATTATATATTATTGACCAGATTTACGGTCAAATTATGTTCTTGAAGTAAGTATTTGCATAATAATTTGCACGTGAGATGTGTGCGTTCTCTTGTGAGACCTTTAACTTTGTTCACATGGTTGGTGTTTGTATCAACCTTATCTGATCCGTAAACTATACTCGGTACTTGGTTTTTAATAAAAGGGATTTGTGCATCCTTTGAGTGTAGAGGCTGCGGTATCCCTATTTCAAAAAAACAAACGTGAGACTCAAATAAAAGACTATCATGTCATCTCTAGCTATGAGATGGAAAGTAAGGCATGTCATGACTTATAAAACTATAATAGGTAAAGCTCAAGATACTATTAATGAATTTTGAGCCACATCATATCCATAAATTATTAGGTGTATACTTGGTTCTTGGTACATAATAATACTCAAAAAAATTGTAACATGCTTAGATAAATCAAAAAGAGAAGATTCTAGAATGGCGGAGAATTGTGTTTTGAAGTTTTAGCATATCGTTCATTGTGCTAAAGACTATCCATTGAATCTTCTAGATGCTAGAATGGTAAAGATCCAGAGGTTAGATACGTTGCGATTTGCCAGTCTTCATCCAACGGTCAACCTTCAAAGTTATTTGTACACTATATAGTAGTAATAAGATAAGATAAGAAAGTTCGACCTAGTTTCACGACATCGTTTCCTTTTTCTATAGTTTCCCTTTTCTTTTTGCGACGGACTCGCTACAGTTGAGTCGGTCCAAGAAATACCACATATTTTCTGGGTGTGTGCCAGGGCACAAGGGGCACAGTCGTTGTCACATAAAAACTAATGCACACGTTTTTTTCATTTTTCATGGATTTGTTGCATTTTTCTGTAACAGGACGACAAATTGTCAGGAAGATCATTGATAGAATATTCATTCATCATCTTGTTCTTGCAACTCTCAGCGGTGGAGCATGTGGTTTAATTCGATACAACGCGCAAAACCTTACCAGCCCTTGACATATTTTTCTACTTATATATGTACCTCTCTCCCCTCTTTATTAGATCATGTGTACTCCCTCTATTCCAAAATATAAGATGTTTTAGCTTTTGTGAAACAAATATATCTAGACACCTTTTAATGTGTAGGCCTCTCTCCTCAGGAGAGAAGTATCCCACCAGGTTGACACTCTACATAATAAAGGCCATGTTTGTAGCTAACGCATAATCCTACTCCCTTCCTTTCAAAATAGATGTCACAAGTTAGTCAAAAATTGGAAGAATCTATATACTACTACTAAATAACTAAATAGTGTTTTCTAATTGTTGACCAAATAGCACACATCAAGTTAAAGGTCGAATTAATTTGACAAAATCACCTGAAACTCTTTTAAATGGCTATAAAAGTGGTTATCCCTTCAATGTATAAATTGTGGAGAGTGTACTATGTTCAGGAGGGATCCCTAGTCGTTACCTCTTCCTTCCCCTGTAAGCATTGGCGTAATGATTATACTCCACTACAGTTGTACAGAGACAAAGTTGGGGTCCTGATCTAAAGTCACCATCAATGGGATACCGCTGCCACTGCCATCAATAAGACCAAAACCAAAGATGGCGGAAGAATGGAGGCTCTTTTTTTGGAGTAAAGAAGAATGGAGGCTTTGAGCAAGTGAAGTTGGTGAGATGCAGCATGACAACGACGGAAGGTATCTACCGCTCTGCACGGAAGCGATAATAACTACTAATTACTATTATAGTACAGTAGGAAAGATAATCACACTCCAAATTGGCTCTGGCAATATTGTGGCTGGTGATGCTGATGCATATCACATTCACCAAATAACCCAATATTTTACCAGCAAGCACACGATCATACATTCATACTAGTAATAAAGGTTTTTCAATTTACAGGTGCAATATTGCAATCTATATATCCGATCATCAACTAGTCCCTCCGTTCCAAAGTATATAAGCCTTTTTTGTAAGTTGTTTTAGCTATGTAAATAGGCTTATATTGTGAAAACAGATGGAGTACTAACTAAGGTCTTCCACGTGCCGGCTCATTGATGGAGATCGACGACAGTTTCACGCTTCAGCTTTGCCAGCTTGGCCAGGAGTTTGTCCTTCTGGTCCTCGAGGTACTGGATCTGTTCGAAGCTTATGCCCATCATCTCCATCATGCCGATGTTCCTCCGCTTCAGCTCGTCACGCTCAATCAAGTATTCCATGGCAAGATTCCTGAGGAGGCTAAGCCCGACCTTGTCAGCGGCGAGTTTGGAGTAAAGTCTATTGCACTCGTTGACGAGGGCGCTTCTGTCCGCTGTCTTGACACAGAAATCACCCATCACCTTTTTCACCATAAACTCAATCTCGAAGCCAATATTATGTTAGATGAACAAGGAGCGTAAATTTAGAAGTGTACCTAGAGAACTATCAAGGAAGAGAGACACGGAATCACAATTAGAATGATTTCTTACCTTGTGGCTGTACCGATCAGCCTCCATCGGCGATGGTGAAGATGATTCTGCAGGCAGGAGTGCCACCGGAATGCGAAATCCGCCCGACCTAAAACAACATTGAGAAAAATGTACTAATAGGGAAATGAGTGAATCAAGAAATGATCAAAGACATGGAAAGTTGCCCAAGCACAGAGATTTACCTGAAGGTATCAGTCTCCATCGATGACGGTGAAGATGATTCTGCAGGCAGGAGTGCTGATGGAATTCGAAGACTGTTTGACCTAAAAACACCATTGAGGAAGAACGTGTTTTTTTTAGGTAAACGAGAAATCAAGAAACGGTCAAAGACATCGAAAGTTGTGCAAGAACGGATATTTACCTGAAGGTATCCGCCCAGGTTTCGGCGGCTTCGAAGAACCTTGAGTTGAAGACCTCTCGCCTGCAGCCGAGGGATTCGACTGGGACTCTTTGGTTGTCGCATCGCCTGATACCGGTAGCAACATAATGGCAGAACGGCAAGCTGACTTCTTCTCTTCCGCCAGCTTCGCCGTCGCGGCACGATCCCTTCTATGGCAGGACTTATTCCCGGTCATGCAGGTGAAATATCACAGCAAAAAGGAATGAAAATGGGCAAAGCAATATGGCAGAGAAGAGCAACAGTCGCGAAGAGGAGGAGGAAGAAGGTCGAGTCCATGAGAGGTGGCCTCCTGGTCTCCACGCGAGTAAAAAACCATTTCCATTCAGATACAGTACTTGACACGGAAATCAAAGAGACAGTCGTAAGTAGTTGTCACCCCTAGCATGGTCTCGACATCCACTATAAAGTTGAACGTGCCTTGCACGGGATAGGTGAAGCTCAAAAAATAATTTTAATTTTGAGCCACGTCCATAAAGTATCGGGTGTATATTTGGTTCTTCTACTTTATACTGTATCATGTAGAAATCAACCTAGCTACTCCTACCTAATACTCCACGTGCTCTAGAGAAGATTCTAGAATTATTGAAAAGTGTGTTTTGAGATTTGTGCATAGCGTTCATTGTGTTGAAGACTAACAATAGAATCTTCTAGATGTTGCTCCCTCGTTCACAAGTATAAGACATTTTACCTTTGTAAAGCAAATGTATCTAGATGTCGGCCTATAGACTAAAAGACATCTAGATACATTTGTTTCACAAAGCTAAAATGTCTTATATTTCTAGACGGGGGGAGTAGAATGGATAGAAGATCCAACGGTTAATTAGCAGTGTTGGGATTCACAAATCTAGATCCAATGGTCAAAGTTCAAAGTTATTTGTATCATACACTATACAGTATTATCTTCTTTTCTTCTACTACTATAATAGAGCAGTTTTGAATTGGATCCATAGCACAAATCCTAACCATTGGGATGTTAGATCCAATGGTTCAGAGCAGCTGGATTCGTGTTGAATAGCTAATACGTACCTAGAGCAAACTCCACCATGTTCTATAACCATCATGTCAACACCCCACCCCCCTTCAAATTTCATAGCAAAGTAGGCTATATTCTGAATATGTATAGATAGTTATTATTAGTAGCACCAATCCTGACGATTGGGCTGTTAGATCCAATGGTTCAAAGCAGCTGGATTCTTGTTGAACAATACCCATAGAGCATACTCCACCATGTAACCCCCCTCCCCCCCCAAAAAATCATAGCACGGTAGGTTGTATTCTCAATCTGTGTAGATAGTTATTATTAATAGAATTAATGTATGCCTTTTTTTCTCTAACAGTACTATTGGTTAATACTAACAACTTAATATTTGCTAAATCACATTTCATTCAGCATATACATGTGCGGCTCATGTCTTTTACTAGTAGACTTAATGTATGGCTTGTTTCTCTAACAAGACTATTGGTTAATAATAACAACTTTATGTTTGCTAAATCACATTTCATACAGTATATACGTGTGTGGCTCATGCCTTTTATTATTAGACTTAATGTATGCCCTTTTTTCTATAACAAGACTATTGGTTAATAATAACAACTTAATGTTTGCTAAATCATAGTTCATACAATATATACGTGTGTGGCACGTGTACTAGTCCATTCTAGCTAGTATCTAAATAGAAGATACATTATGGATAGTACATTATTTTACCCACTATAGTGTACAAATAACTTAGAATTTTGACCGTTGGATCAAGACTCGTGAATCCCAACATTGCCAACCCGTTGGATCTTCTTTTCCATTCTGGCATCTACTAGATACAATTGATAGACTTTCTTATCGTATCTTACCACTATATTTTTGCAAATAACTTTTAATATTGATTGGTTGGATCAAAACTCGTGAATCCCAACATTGCCAGCCGTTGGATCTACTGTCCCATTGTAGCATCATCTCTAGAAAATACTATTGTTTATCTTATCTTATCTTACCACTATATAGTGTACGAATAACTTCAAATATATTGATCGTTGGATCAAGACTCGTGAATCCCAACATTGCTAGTCATTGGATCTTCCTTTCCATTCTACTAGCTAGCATGTCTACTAGAATATATTATGGATAGTACATCTTTAGCACAATGAATGCAATGCACAAATCTCAAAAAACATTACTCCATCATTCTACTCCCTTTGATCCAAATTATTGTTCTCAGATTTGTCTAGATTCGGATGTATCTAACACTAAAACATGACTAGATACAACCGAATCTAGACCAATCTGAGTACAATAATTTGGATCGGAGGGAGTAGAATAATCTTCTTAGGTGTATAATTCGTTCTTGTACTTTGCATATCATGGAAAAGAAGATCCAACATCTGGAAATGTTGGGGTTTTCCAGTTTTGATCCAGCGGTCAATATTCAAAGTTGTCTGTACACTATATAGTGGTAAGATCATGTAGAATTCGACGATTATTAGCTATCTACTAAAACATGAAATTTTTGGTAACACATGGTCTAGAGAAACGAGCTAGAGAGAAGACTCTAGAATGATGGAGAAGTGTGTTTTGAGTTTTGTGCATAGCATTCATTGTGATGAAGACTATCAATAGAATATTCTAGACCGTTCAAAAAACTAGAATCTTCTAGATGCTAGAATGGAAAAGAAGATCCAATGGCTAGAAATGTTGGGATTCGCAAGTCTTGATCCAATGGTTAATGTTCAAAGTTATTCGTACACTATATAGTGGTAAGATAAGATAATAATAGAGCAGTTTTGAACTGGATCCATAGCACCAATCCTAACCATTGGGTTGTTAGATCTAATGGTTCAAAGCAGATGGATTCTTGTTGAATAGTACCTAGAGAAAACTCCGGCATGTTCTAGAACCATCATGTCACCACCCCCAAAATTTCAAAGCACAGTAGGTTGTATTCTCTCTACTACTACTAGTAAGTTGCACGTGAGGCTCAAATAATAGACGTCTAACATATCATCACTCTATAAAATTATAATAGGTAAAGTGGAAAAAATATAAATTTGATCAACATCTATAAAGTATGGGTGTATATTTGGTTCTACTACTTTGTATCATCATGTGTAGAAGTCAAATATTATTAGCTACCTAACACTTGAAATTTTTGGTAACATGGTCTAGAGAAACGAGGGAGAGGATTCTAGTATGATGGAGAAGTGTGTTTTGAGAGGTTTATGCATAGTGCATTCATTGTGTTCAAGACTATCAACAGAATCTTCTAGATGCTAGAATGGAAAAGAAGATCCAATAATGTCTGGAAATGTTCGGATTCACGAGTCTCGATCCAACGGTCAATATTCAAAGTTACTCGTACACTATATAGCGGTAAGATAAGATAAGATAGTGGAGCAGTTTTGAATGAATTGGATCCATAGCACCAATCCTGACCATTGGGCTGTTAGATCCAGTGGTTGAGAGCAGCTTGATTCATGTTGAATAGTACCGGCCTAGAGAAAACTCCACCATGTTCTAGAACCATCATGTCACCACCCCCAAAATTTCATAGCACAGTAGGCTGTATTCTCATTATGTGTAGATAGTTATTATTAATAGACTTAAAGTATGCATTTTTCTCTAACAAAACTATTGATTAGTAACAACTTAATGTTTGTTAAATCACATTTCATATAGAACGTTGGGCTGTTAGATCCAATGGTTCAGAGCAGCTAGATTCATGTTGAAAAGTACCTATAGAGAAAACTTCACCATGTTCTAGAACCATCAGCATGTCACCACCCCCAAAATTTCATAGCATAGTAGGCTGTATTCTCAATAAGTGTAGATAGTTAATATACTTAATGTATGAATGTTTTCTCTAACAAGACTATTGGTTAATAACAACTTAATGTTTGTTAAATCACATTTCATACATTAGAGAAAAAATGCATAAATTAAGTCTATTAATAATAACTATATACACATATTGAGAATATAGCCTACTGTGCTATGAAATTTTGGGGGTGATGACATGATGGTTCTAGAGAACATGGTGGAGTTTGCTCTAGGTACTATTCAACACGAATCCAGCTGCTCTGAATCATTGGATCTAACAGCCCAACGGTCAGGATTGGTACTATGGATCCAACCAAAATTGCTCCATTATAGCAGTGGAGATCTAAAACATGAATTTTTTGGTAACATGGTCTAGAGAAATGAGGGAGAAGATTCTAGAATGATGGAGAAGTGTGTTTTGAGTTTTGTGCATAACATTCATTGTGATGAAGACTATCAATAGAATCTTCTAGACCGTTCAAAAAAATAGAATCTTCTAGATGCTAGAATGGAAAAGAAGATCCAACGGCTAGAAATGTTGGGATTCACGATTCTTGATCCAATGGTCAATATTTAAAGTTATTTGAACACTATATACTTGTAAGATAAGATAAGAAAATAATAGATCAGTTTTGAATTGGATCCATAGCACCAATCCTGACCGTTGGGCTGTTAGATCCAATGGATCAAAGCAGCTGGATTCGTGTTGAATAGTACCTAGAGCAAACTCCTCCATGTTCTAGAACCATCATGCATGTGACCACCCCCAAAATTTCATAGCACAGTAGGTTGTATTCTCAATATGTGTAGATAGTTATTATTAATATACTTAATTTATGCATTTTGGGGGTGGTGACATGATGGTTCTATGTCAACACCCGGATTTTTAAGTCCAGATGCCTGTTATGCCGTACATCGCAATCCTAGGATTACCATTTTTACAAGACCTAACATAAGTGGTACCACAATACATCATCCATTACAAACCGTATTAAAGGTCTTACAAATAAAGTATCTCATTATCTAGTCTTAATACAATCAAAGCAGCGGAAAGTAAACGTAGTAGGCTCCATCTTCAGGGTCACAGGCAATGCTGACGATGGGAGATGATCCTAGTTGTCATAGACCTCCTATTGTCCATCTTCCGGGTAATCCTCCTCATAGTCTGGCCATAGGAATAGCCAGGGAGAAAGCCATGAGTACTCTTTAAGTACTCGCAAACTAATACTAGCATGAGTATGGTAAAAGTTGTAGGAACCTTAAGCTCTAGTTTTGTTTGCAAAAAGCCAGGTTTATTTCATAAAGACTTAAGAGTGAAAGACCTAAGTTTAGTTCCCTATATCACTTAAGGGGGGAAACTAGTTTTCATATCCACAACTCTGTTGTGGTCAAGTCAAGGTCATCTTTCGAGTCACAGATCATTTTGAAAACATCTGACAATGGAACAGTATGGCCACTCCAACTGTCCATAACCGCAGACATGGCTATTCGAATAGTTTGACACTCTGCAGAGATTATACACTTTCACCACAAAATTCGATACATCCGTCAGGGATAACCCTGGATCACCATACTTGGTATGTGGATAATCAATCTTAACCTTTCAATTACACACCCTAGTATAGGCACCTCCCCTATGAGTTTGGCCTCCCAGCCATGGCTATCTGCCAACCTGGGCACTGCATAGGTGGACTTTCATCATGAGGTAGCCTCATCTCAACCTCTTCCGCTAGGAAACCCATACTAAGACATAAACTTCCAGTCAAGCCCTACCCAACTCAGGTAATGTGGTTATATGGTAAAATTGGAATGGTATCGCATCCGAACCCAACCGTCCATTTTTGTCGAAGTCAAGGCTCATGCCTCATTTAGTTTCATCATCAAACCATTGTGTTTCATAACACATGTCAAAACATTTCAATGGAATGAATCATCATTCCAAGGTTTTCATAATCATTTTCACCAAGTATTCCCATCTAGAGTGATCAAGTTTTAGCTTAGCACTAGCCACTAATGTTGAGGGTATCACTATTGAGGGTACTAGTCAAGTATAAGTATCCAAGGCTAGTTCTATGATCTTGATGGTATCCATCCTATTTTCCACTAATCATAATTCATTACTAAGTAAGAAACTGTAGTAAAGGGAAAAGCAAAGCTTGGAGTAAAACTGGGAATGGTATAATTAAAGTTGCATAACCAAGCATGCCTAGTGCATCTGGTATAGGGGGCTTGCATAGATAGCATGCATAGTTCTAGCTTGCCTTGCTGGTTGCAGTCATTGAAGTTCTCTTCTTCTTCCTCGAAGTATTCCTCCTCGTTGTAGCCCGGGTCGGTATTAGCGTCTATAAATACATACAATGTAACCAATCACCAAACCACACTTAACTACTTTTATATAGCACACAAGGGCTCCTATTAGATGATATAGCATCATCTCAATTATCGCATGTAACAATGGCACATTCTTATTTATCTTATCTTAGCAAAGTAATTTCTACTCATTGAAGATTACTTAAGATTTAATATTCTCCAATTAAAATAGTGGATCATGTGGATACATGTCATCACCACATATTCCAATACTTGGGAATGTGATTTAAATTGGGGGTCATGCATTACAAGATTTAATATTACTATTTCATAATATTTAAGTGACTAGAAATGCTTATATATCCTTCTTTGAATACTAAACCATGTTTCATATCTGTAAAACCAAATCTATTTACATCTGACAAATGTGATTTTTGAGAGTTGGAATCAACTCAAAAGCATTTATAGTTGATTTTTTAAAAATGTTTGAAATGGCAAAAGTCTCTGTCTTGTTATTTTTAGTATAGGTGATCTATAGTTTCAATTGGTTTGAATCCAATGGGAGTGACTAGATATTTTCAATACCTTTCTAGCAAAATTGGAATCATGCATTTTGGATCGGTATAACTTTTTGAATTGAATTTTGAATCTACTGACAAAATAGGGTATTAGCTAAATACCAAAATTCTTATTTGAACTATTGGGCTCTGCGCGGGAAAAGAATTGAGCCAGCCCAACTGCACAGCGTTGGCGCAGCGGGCTACTGACATAATGGTCCCACACGTTAGCGGCTCATCTAAACCGAGACGGTATCGATCAATACTAGCTCTACGATTAGAATAGGATTTGCGGCTGAGGTTCATCATCTACGACGAACAGCTCCGGCGAGATTCTAACCCTAACGCGGCGGTGTGGGTCGCTGGGGACTCACTAGGGCTCCAGCTAGGGTCGGCGATGGGGGCGAACAAGCTTGTCAACGACGGCGGTTCGAACCGTGGTCGCGGCGGTTCCTAGGGTGGCTCCAATCGATGGCTTCCTTCCTCGACTGCAGCGGCAGACTCTGGCCAAATTCCGGCGTCATGGTGCTCGCCTTGTTCCAGGGAAAGGTCAATGAGGTTCCTAAGTGAGTGTGGAGTGGAATGGTGTGCAGAATGAGGTCTGGGGTGGCCTCTATTTATACACCAGCGTCGGCGGCAGTGCGGCATGGTCAGGCTTCTCCGACGATGTTGCTACAGGTCGAGCTAAGCATGGCGGAGGGCATGGGTCAATGTGGGGCACTACGGCAATCGTCACGCGCGTGACGGCACGGAAAGGGGCGGTCTCGGTTGGTTGGGCGATGTCAGCACTCTGTTCAGGTACGTGGGTGTTCGTCACTTGGTATGGTTGACACGGGGCGCGCGGCGGTGAACCATCATGTATGGGAGGTCACTGGTGCCACGGCGACTGCGGGTACAAGCGGAGAGAGTGAGGGACAGTGTGTCTGCATGAGGCGGCTGCGGCGCTCCGTCGTGTTCTCAGCATGGCGGGGGATTAAATGGGCGCGGCTGGTCTGGCTCCTCCTTGCCTCGCCATTGGTCAAGGGGTGGACAGGGGGTGGCGGTGAGGTCATGACCAGTAGCTAGGTGTCATGGGAGAGGGTGGCGCAGCTTGCAGCGACTGGTTCATGGTCAACCATTATTGCTGGCTCGGTACGGGCATGCCACTGGTGCAACGGTGGAGATGAGCTCCTCCACTGCACGTCCAGGTACTAGGAATGATCATGGGGAAGTAGTGGAGTAGAATTGAGGTACAAAATATGATCAATTGATTGATCACAAACAGTAGATAGTTGGTAGCTATAGTGTGTCTACCAGGTGTTCGACCAAATGACTGCTTGAATTCATATTTTGAATTTTTGAAAGATTTTTTTGAGTGATCTGATCATAGGCTTGGTAGTATGTGGTTGCTGGGATTTTTCAAGTGGAAGTGGTTTGAGTGGTTTTTGAAAAGTGATGATCTAGGTATATGAACTTGATTCAATTTTGAATTGCCTCTTAAATAAATTTGAAAATAGTTCCTGTGACTTT
Source organism: Avena sativa (assembly GCA_916181665.1). Classification (NCBI taxonomy): domain Eukaryota; kingdom Viridiplantae; phylum Streptophyta; class Magnoliopsida; order Poales; family Poaceae; genus Avena; species Avena sativa. The sequence goes on along the minus strand of OV702292.1, from coordinate 480,308,896 downwards.
GTAAGGTTTGCTTGGATTCATTTTTACTTAGTCTAGCAAGGGGTGAGAAGAATTGGAATTGTTTCTGTTATAAATCTTTTACTATAGATGCCCAAAGTGGGTTAGTGGTTAACTTTTGCAAAAATGACCATATGCTCATATGATCCATATTTGACTTTCTTTTTATTTGATTTTGTTTGTAATTGGCCTATATGAGTAATCCTTTCTAAACTAATCCTTAACCTTTGTAGCAATCAAACATGGCAAATGCAAGTATTCATACATTACCACAAATCACACATGCATTCATATCAAATTTAATGATAAAAGTTTTTATTAACCCTAAACTTGGGTGATTAGATCTTGATAAGCTTGATTAATATTTTTGAGATGTTACAAACCTTCCCTCCTTAAACGGAATCTCGTCCCGAGATTCAGGAAAAACTAGGAACTAAAGAGATTGGGAAACTCAGTCCTAATATAATCTTCTCACTCCCATGTGGCTTCTTCTTCAGTATGATTACTCCGCTGGATCTTGAGAAACTTGATACTCCTGGTCCGGGTGGTTCTGAATGCTTCTTCCAAAATACGGATAGGAACTTCACGATAAGTTAGATCCTTGTTGATATCTATGGCTTGGTGATCGATGTTCTTGAAAACTTCGGTCTTCTTCAGAACTTCTAGGCATTTGCGAAGTAACGAGATATGGAACACATTATGCACGGCTAACATCTCCTTAGGTAGTTCCAGTTGATATGATACTTCTCGTCGGCGATTCAAAATCTTGAAGGGTCCAATATATCTGGGGGCTAACTTCCCTTTCAGTTGAAAACATTGCATTCCCTTCAAGGGTGATACTTTGAGATACACAAAATCTCCGACATTAAAGGTCTGGTCTCAATGTCTTTTGTCAGCATAACTCTTTTGTCTGGACTGAGCGGTCTTGAGGTGCTCATGGACTTTGTGAACCTTCTCTTCAGCTTCTCGTAGAATGTCGGGTCCGAATATCTGACTCTCTCCTACTTGCGACCAATTCAACGGGGTATGGCACTTCCATACAAAAATTCAAATGGGGCCATTTGCAAACTGGCTTGATAACTATTGTTGTATGAGAATTTCATGAAAGGCAGACAATCTTCCCATTTAGATCCATATTCTAACACACAAGCTCTCAACATATCTTCTAAGATCTGGTTGACTCTTTTAGTTTCTCCGTCGGTTTGCGGGTGATAGGCTGTGCTGAAATTCAGTTTGGTTCCTAATCCTTCTTGGACCTTCTGCCAAAATCTTGAGGTAAACTAGGTTCCTCGATCCGACACTATGGTCTTGGGGGTTCCATGCAAACAGACTATCCTAGCGATATATAACTCCGCTAGCTTAAAACTCTGGTAGGTAGTCTTGACGGGTATGAAATGGGGTACCTTGGATAGTCTATATACTATGACCCAAATAGAGTCATTTCCCCTACTAGATGTAGGAAAACCGGTGATAAAATCCATTCCGACAGAATCCCATTTCCATTCTGGAATCTGCAATGGTTGCAAAAGTCCTGCGGGTCGCTGATGTTCCGCTTTGACTCTCTGAAAGATATCACACTTGGCTATGTAGCTTCCGACTTCTCTCTTCATTTTGTGCCAACAAAATTGCTCCTTCAAATCCTGATACATCTCCGTTCCTCCCGGGTAGATAGAATAAAGGGTATCATGGGCTTCCTGCATAATGACTTGTTTCAACTCCTAATCTGCTAGAACATAGATACGTCCTTTGTACCACAGAACTCCTTCTTCATCTTCGGTGAATCCAGGTACCTTCCCTATTCCGATACGACGCTTGATTCCATCAATACTGGCATTTCCTTTCTGGGCCTCTTTTATCTAACTAATCAAAGTGGGTTGGAGTTCTATGCTAGCTAGAAATCCTTCGCTAACTAGCTCCACTCTGAAAGTCTCCATCTCCTCATGCAGACTTGGCTGGGCTTCCTTAATCATTGTGTTTAATCTACACGGCAATCACTAAGAGCATCCATTACCACATTGGCTTTGCCGGGGTGATAGTGAATGTCAAGGTCATAATCCTTGATTAACTCAATCCATCTCCTTTGCCTCATCTTCATCTGCTTCTGAGTGAAAATATACTTCAGACTCTTGTGATCCGAATAAATCTCATAGCGGTTACCCATAAGGTAATGACGCCATGTCTTCAATGCTAAAACTACGGTTGCAAGTTCTAGGTCATGGGTAGGATAGTTCTGCTCATGTTGCTTCAGTTGTCTGGACAGGGAAGATATGACTTTGACTTCTTGCATCAACACACATCCGAGACCAATCTTGGATGCATCACATTACACATCAAAGGCTTCTTGATATCAGGCATGATCAAAATTGGGGCTCATGATGTCTACTCACTTCTATTCTTGTAGACAGTTGTTGGGCCTCCAAGTGCAGAGGTTTGTAGAACAGCAGCAAGTTTCCCTTAAGTGGATTACCCAAGGTTTATCGAACTCAGGGAGGAAGTGGTCAAAGGTAACCCTCTCAAGTAACCCTGCAATCAAGATACAAGAAGTCTCTTATGTCCCCAACACACCCAATACACTTGTCATGTGTATAGGTGCACTAGTTCGGCGAAGATATAGTAAAATACAAGTGGTATGGATATAAGACAACAGTGCCAGAAAAGAGCTTGATGGCATGGAAGAGACTAAAGGAAAACTGAAATAAAGATAGCAGCAAGCAAACATGTAGAAACAAGGCCTAGGGATCATACTTTCACTAGTGAACACTTTCATATAAATATCTTCTCTTTATGATACTACTCTGAACTACTCTCTGGTTGGACACTCTAATCCATGGTAGGGCTATAACAACACTCCTCAAAGTCCACTTTCCCCATCTAGATAACCCCACACTGTCACCTTGAGCTCTAGATGGTTCCAACAAACACCACAATTTCATAGAAACAGCCAATTCCAAATATAACTCATAACAAGTATTTGTAATCTCTAGCCTAAGTGCCACCATGGTGTGCACGCTATCACTTTCACACACATGGGGAGAGCCAAAGATATATTAAAGCACTTGAGTAGCAGGTAGATCTACAAGATTACAAAGCTCATGATCACAATATAATCATGCATAGAGAGAGAGATGAACACATAGCTACCGGTAGAACCCTTAGCCTCGAGGAAGATCTACTCTCTCATCATCATGGGAATCAGCAATGGCGATGGAGATGGAAGTGGAGATCGATGGAGATGGCTCCGGGGGCACTTCCCCATCCTGGCAGGGTGCCAGAAAAGAGACTTTCTATAGCCCGAATCTCCCCTTCAGTGGCGGCGACGCTGCGGAACTTTTCGTGGCTGGAGGCTTGATTTCCTTAGGGTTTCTGCATTGGAGGCTTCTTATAGACGAAGGGGGAGACTGAGGGGGTGCCTGAGGGGCCCACACCACCCCTGGCGCAGCCTGGCCTGTCCTGCGCCACCAGGTGGTGTGGCCAGCTCCTGGCCCCTCTCCGTTTCGTCTTCTGGCTCCGTGAGTCCTCCGGTAAAATATCGACTTGGCTTTTGTTCCGTCCAATTCCAAGAATATTCATTTTCTGACTTTTCTGGAACCAAAAACAGCAGAAAACAGGCAACTGGCACTGTGGCATCTTGTTAATAGGTTAGCCCCAGAAAGTGTATAAAAATACTCCAAAGTATGGACAAAACATAAGAAAGTAGATATAAAACAAGCATGGAACATCAAAAATTATAGATACGTTAGCAACGTATCAACATCCCCAAGCTTAACTCCTTCTCGTCCTCGAGTACGTAAGTGATAAAAAGAAATAATAATTTTTGAGGTGACATGCACCATCACAATCAAGATCAAACCATTTGCAAAGCATGAAAGCTGGGATCAAAGTACTCTAAACATGAGCAGGAAAGATGAAGTTCTAACAATAAGACATAGTAACTATGTTGTAACATGAAAAGGTACAAACAAATATCATGAATAACAATGCATTGAAGGACGTTTGTTTGTTTCACATATACAAAACATAGCATAGTGGCATTCAGCTTGTCCCTCATGGAGTAGCAAAACATAAATGCATAGGACACCTTCAAAGTTCATAAGGGTGACTAGATATAAATAGTTCAAGAACAAGCAATATCAACATTATGAATCAATCAACAAGTCTTGGGACAATGCACATTAAACTAAGAATGGCCACTATGCTCTCTTAATAGGTGCATAAAGATAGAAGATGGAGACTAAATATAAAAGTAAAAGAAAGGCCTTTCATAGAAGGAAGCAGGGATTCAAGTCTCATAAAGAGCTTCCAAAAATTATGGTACTTATTAGCTTTCAGCTCTCATTGCCCCTATCATAAGCATCTTTAAGTGATTAAGGTTAAAGTGAACAAACCATGGAGTATATGCTTGACAAAGTATAAGTTGGAAATCTCATGTCCCTTGAATACGAGGGTCGCTCCTCGTGGTACTCAAGTTTAGTTACCGGTAAGTTCTTGTCATAGTAAGTACATGTGTATCATAGAGAACCGCTAACGAGGTACCCCTTGCCCGATGATACTGAAGAATCCCCATATCAAAATGACAAGGCAAGCAGACAACGAGCATCTCAGCATCTTCTTATTTACCATGGGAAAATGGTGCTTTTTTCTCTCTTTCCTCTTTTCTCATATTTTTTTTTCTTTTTCTCTTTTTCTCAATCTCTATCTTTTTTTATAAGAAGAATGCTTCATAGATTGCTCATTATGGTTACGCTGCAGGTTTCCACCATGATTAGGCATGGATTAGACCAGCGGCCTAGGCATTTCTATAACACACATACATAACTCCATGGACTTACAAGCTCCCCTTTCATTTCACACCGACGACATCCATAGACAAAAGAGCATGATATCAACTAGGTACAAAGTACAAGTGCAATGTTGAAAGCGTTCCCCATGAAAGCATGGTTATGCTAATCCCCAACATATAAGTGCAAGCATATACAACATAGATGACACAATGGTTCAAGTTTATTAGGTGCAAGAAAATTAAAGTGTGTCATCAAGTTCGTGAGAGCTTTAATCACTAGTTTTCTCATAACATGTTTAATTCGGAAGGTAGATAAAAACATGAATATACTTGGAATAGAAAATGCTAATAGGTAGGTATGGTGGACTCTTTGGAATAACTTGGTTTTATTTGGAGTTGTATGCATGAGTGGAACTCATACATGGTTATGGAGGCTAGCAAAAGACTGGGAGCGACCAACTAAGAGAGCAATAATGGCCATAATCATGCAAAGCGACAAAACATCATTAATTAAAGCATAAAGTGGTATTACAAGTCGAAAACTAAAGGATCATAGAGGCTATGGTGACTTGGGATAGTCATAACATGGTGTGAGCATGCGCCAAGTCAACCCAAATAAAGCATCAAAGGAGAATACCACAATACTATGCTTTAATATGCTAAAACAACGCATGATTCTTTCAAGGCACATTAAGCAATCTCAATTGTTTGTAACATGCCATGCTACAGCAAAAATCACTAAGCATAAAGCCAAAACAATATCAAGCATGACATGACAAAGCATAGGCCATAGTCAAAAACAAGCTCCTTTTTACCACTTAAGCATGAACTTTTCCTACTCTTTTCCAATCCAAACCAAACTATTTGAAAACTAATGCATGAATGAGGGGGTCCAACCAATTTATTCAAGCAAACTAAGCAAACCAAGCAAACGAAAACCAAAACCATAAAACAAAGACGCTCCAAGAATAACACAACTATGCATGAAACAATAAAAATGAAGTGTTTGGAAGAACCTGGGATTTTTATTGATGAAGAAGGGGATGCCTTGGGCATCCCCAAGCTTTGACGCTTGTACCTCTTGAATATTTCTTGGGGTGACACGGGGTGGCATGCCCAAGCTTGAGCTTTTGTCCATTCTTCATCTCATTACATCATTCTTTCCCTACACCTGAAAATTTCCTTCATACAAAACTTCACATAATCTTCATTAGCAACATTAGTCCATTCAAAAGAGAATAAACCTTTTGGTTCAGTTTCAGCTCAAGTAAAACTTCCATTAAAACACAAGCTACTGTAGCACTTCCTTTAAAAAGTTCAAATGATCAAAGAGAACTCAAAGAGAAAGAGATTAAGAGTTAAATGCAAATAATGGCAGAAATCTGTCAAAATAAACCAGTAGGTAAAAATTGATTTTTTTCGAAGACCTTCTGTTGCTCAAATCAAAAAGTGTTGAACTAACTAAAGATAGATAACAACCTGGGACAGAAGCACAAAACTCCACGCCTCAAAACAACATACAGAGATTTTACACGAATGTTTACAGTGAAGCACAAAAATCTGTTTCGGGACAACAACTTTCCCAAGCATTACTTCTCTCTCATTAGAGGTTACTCTTGGTACAAAAAGCAAATAAAAAATGATAAGGAGAGGTTATTACAGAAGTAATAACTTCCAAGACTCAAGAAACCTATTGGGTTATCTCCCAAGAATTACTTTTCTTTAACACCTTTAAGTTAGGCACGATAGTTTTGATAATGCTCACATAAGAAATATGAATTGAAGTAAAAGAGAGCATCAAGAAGCAAATCCAAAGCACATTTAAGTCTAACCCACTTCCTATGAAAAATAATCTTGTAAAGAAACAAGTCAAGGAAACACAAAGCAACAAGCATAGGATAGCAAAACAAGTGCAACTTCAAAATTTTCAACATCAACAAGGGAAACTTAATATTGTTGAGATACATAAAACCATGTTTCCCTCTCTCATAATAACTTTCAGTAGCATCATGAATAAAATTAAAAATATAACTGTCACATGAAACATTCTTATCATGAGCCACATGCATAAAATTATTACTCTCCACATAAGCATAGTCATTCTTATTAATTGTGGTGGGAGTAAATTCAACAAAATAGCTATCATTATTATTCTCATCACCATAATCATCAAATATAGGAGGAATATTGTAATCATAATTAATTTTCTCCTCAATAGTATGTGGACTGAAAATATCATATTCATCATTGTAATCATCATATATCGGAGGCATAGTATCATCAAAGTAAATTTTCTCCTCCGTGCTTGGGGGACTAAAAATATCATGCTCATCAAAACCAGCTTCCCCAAGCTTAGACTTTTCCATAGCATTAGCAATAATGGTGTTCAAAGAATTCATACTAATAATATTTCTATTAGCATGCAAATAAAGTTCCATAGGTTTTTTAATTTTCTCTTCAAACACGTCATGTCCTAACTCAAGATAAATACTATAAATCTCTCTAATTTTTTTGTTGTTTTCCATTAAGCCTAACTAGTGATAATAAAAACAAGAAACAAAAAGACAAAATTGCAGAATCTAAAGGACATAACTTCGAGCACTCACACCGAAGGATGTGAGTACCTTTTACCTTACCTCCCCGGCAACGGCGCCAAAAAATAGCTTGATGTCTACTTACTTCTATTCTTGTAGACAGTTGTTGGGCCTCCAAGTGTAGAGATTTGTATAACAGCAACAAGTTTCCCTTAAGTGGATTACCTAAGGTTTATCGAACTCAGGGAGGAAGTGGTCAAAGGTATCCCTCTCAAGCAACCTTGCAATCAAGATAGAAGAAGTCTCTTGTGTCCCCAACACACCCAATACACTTGTCAGGTGTGTAGGTGCACTAGTTCGGAGAAGAGATAGTAAAATACAAGTGGTATGGATATAAGACAACGGTGCCAGAAAAGATCTTGATGGCGTGGAATAGACTAAAGGAAAACTGAAATAAAGATAGCAGCAAGCAAACATGTAACAGATCTAGTTGCAAACGGTGATCCAATGCTTAGAAACAAGGCCTAGGGATCATACTTTCACTAGTGAACACTCTCATATAAATATCTTCTCTTTATGATACTACTCTGAACTACGCTCCGGTTGGACACTCTAATCCATGGTAGGGCTATAACAGCACTCCTCAAAGTCCGCTTTCCCCATCTAGATAACCCCACACTGTCACCTTGAGCTCTAGATGGTTCCAACAAACTCCACAATTTCATAGAAACATCCAACTCCAAATATAACTCATAACAAGTATTTGTAATCTCTACCCTAAGTGCCACCATGGTGTGCACGCTGTCACTTTCACACACATGGGGAGAGCCAAAGATCTATTAAAGCACTTGAGTAGCAAGGTAGATCTACTAGATTACAAAGCTCATGATCACAATATGATCATGCATAGAGAGAGAGATGAACACATAGCAACTGGTAGAACCCTTAGCCTCGAGGAAGAACTACTCCGTCGTCATCATGGGAATCATCAACGGTGATGGAGATGGTGGTGGAGATCAATGGAGATGGCTCCGGGGGCACTTCCCCGTCCCGGCAGGGTGCCGGAACAGAGACTTTCTTTTCCATGAATCTCCCCTTTGGTGGTGGCGGCGCTGTGGAACTTTTCGTGGCTGGAGGCTCGATTTCCTTAGGGTTTCTGCATCGGAGGCTTCTTAATGCGAAAGGGGAGACCGAGGGGGTGCCTGAGGGGCCCACACCACCCCCTGGCGCGGCCTGGCCTGGCCTGTGCCGCCAGGTGGTGTGGCCAGCTCCTGTCCCCTCTCCGTCTCGTCTTCTGGCTCTGTGAGTCTTCCGGTAAAATATCGACTTTGGCTTTTGTCCCGTCCAATTCCGAGAATATTCATTTTCTGACTTTTCTAGAACCAAAAACAGCAGAAAACAAGCAACTGGCACTGTTGCATCTTGTTAATAGGTTAGTCCCAGAAAGTATATAAAAATACTCCAAAGTATGGACACAACATAAGAAAGTAGATATAAAACAAGCATGGAACATCAAAAATTATAGATACGTTAGCAACGTATCAGCTGACATCAAGCTCTTCTTAAGATGTTGAAAACTTGCTTCACATTTGTCCTTCCATTCAAACTTCTTATCTTTCTTCAACAACTGAGTCATCAGCCTTGCGATGCTCAAAAATCCTTCAACGAACTTGCGGTAATATCCGGCTAATCCAAGGAATGCACGGACTTCTATTTGGGTTGTTGGGGCTTTCCATTCTTCGACATCCTTAATCTTGGCGGGGTCGACAGAAACTCCTCCTGCCAACAAGATATGGCCTAGGAATCCTACTTCCTTTAACCAGAATTCACACTTGCTAAACTTGGCATACAACTAATGCTCCCTAAGGGTTTCAAGGATGGTTCTTAGGTGTTGCTCATGGTCCTCTTCTGATTTGGAGTAGATCAGAATGTCATCGATAAAAACAACAACAAACTTATCCAAGAAGCTCATAAAAATCTTATTCATGAGGTTCATGAAATAAGCGGAGGCATTGGTTAATCCAAAATACATGACATTGTACTCATATTATCCATATCTGGTGGTGAAGGAAGTCTTTGGGATATTCTTTGCGTGGATTTTCAATTGATGATAACCAGTTCTAAGGTCAATCTTAGAGAACAATCTGGCACCAGTCAGTCGATCAAAAAATCCTTCTATCTTTGGCAGCGGGTACTTGTTCTTGATGGTGACGTCATTCAACTTTCGATAATCCGTACACAAATGGTTGGCACCATCCTTCTTATCAACAAACAAAACAGGTGACCTCCATGGCGATTCACTTGGTTGTATTAAACCTTTTCCCAGCATATCATCCAGTTGCTTCTTTAGCTCCACTAATTCATATGGGTTCGTACTATAAGGTCTCTGAGCTATGTGTCCGGTTCCAGGAACTAGTTCAATGATAAACTCGATATCCCGATCTGGGGGCATACCGGGCAATTCATCTGGGAACACATTGGGGTATTCATAGACTACTCTGACTTGGTCAATGGTGTTCTTGGCTAAACTCTTGTTGCAATTGAATTGACAGGGCAATGTCTCAGATACATGCTCTACTGATACTCCGGTGCTACTGGTCATGGTTATGGTTTTCTTGGCACCATCGATCAATCCTTGATGTTTCGACATCCAATCCATTTGTAGCACTACTTCCAAACCTTTGGTTCCAAGTACTATTAGATTGACATAGAAGTCTATCCCCATGGATTCTGATAGGTATGGCCTTGCAAATTTTTCTAGCTTTGGTAGTTGAACCAGGTATTTGAACTATCATGACATGCTTCAAATTTGTTGGTTGAATCTTACTAGTGGATGCAAATTCTTCTGTAACAAACGAGTGCGATGCTCCAGAATCAAACAACACTCTTGCTAAAACTGAGTTAACAGAAAACATACCCAACACGACATCTGGCGCTTCCTAGGCTTCTTCAGCATTCATGTGGAACAGACGGCCATTACGGTTGTGCGGGTTTCCTGGGGCAAATCTCTTTCCAAGCTGGACACGGTGTTGTTGGGCCGGTGCAGTCACATTTGTTGCTCCAGCAAGCTTCTTGGGGCACTCGTTGGAGTAGTGACTCGTGACTCCACATTCATAGCAAGTGATCATTGACTTGTCTTTTCCTGCGACAGACACAACATTGCTTCTAGTCCTTGGGTCAGTATTGTTGTTGTTGGAATTTGGCGGCGCACGGTTGAAGTTATTGGAGTTACCGGAGTTGTTGTTGTGGTTTCCTCCGGGCCTTGGGTTTCCTCCACCACGGTTGGGGTAGTTCGGACGGTTCATTGGGGGCCTATTGTTTCTAGGTGCATATCCTGCAGACGGGTTGGAGCGATACTTCGGGGTATGGTGGGGTCCTGGTTGGTGCATCATACGACTCTTGCGGTTCTCACTGGCTTGGTTGATCTTGCCTTCCATCTGGATTACAGAATCCACTAAGTCTTCAAGGTCATCAAAGGGAATGTTGACTAGCACTATCTGCATCTCATCATGCAGACCATTCAAGAATCTCTCCTTCTTCTTTGCTTCATTGTCAATCTCATTAGGTGCATACCTAGCTAGTGACAAAAATTTGTCACGGTACTCAACCACAGTCATCCTTCCTTGTTTCAACTCTCTGAACTCATCCCGCATCCTCTTGATCAGATCCGGGGGCACATGGGTCCTACTAAACTTGAGCTTGAATTCTTCCCAAGTCATCATCTGACCTCCGTTCATCATACGGGTACTATTCCACCATGATCTGGCGTAGCCGGATAGATAGTGGGTGGCAAACAACACCTTCTCATTAGCATCAACTCCTACAACTTCTAGGTTGTTTTCCATGGTTTGCAGATAGTCATCTGCATCTAATGGTTCTTCTGACTTACTAAACATGGGAGGATTGGTATTCTGGAAGTTCTTGAGCTTGGATCCATGGTGATCTTGGTTTCCATGGCCTTGATTATTATGGGCCATCTGGGCTATCTGTTGAAGAGTGGCTAAGTTGGCTTGGTGTTTAACTCTACCAGCTTCACGATCAGAAACTAACATTTGCAGAATCTGCAGCATTGGGTCCTGAGATAAACTGCTTCCTCCGGGGTTTCCGCGAGTCATCTGAAGATTGAGATAGATAATGAGACAAGAGGGAAATTTCTAAGGTTTTAGGGGTTTATTTTCAAAATCTTTAAAACTTGAGTTTGACTCAGGTTTTGCAAACTAATAACTTCTTCTCATTCATTCATTCCAAGCACACAATACAAACACACACCACAACTAGAAAACAGATGGTCTTAAGGACCATTCTGAGAAGCTACGATACAATGGGACCGGGTACAACTCACACCTACAATAGTGCTCAGGTGCGACTACTCATCATCGGGGTGTCGGGCTCATCATCATTAATTAAGTCAGCATCATCCTCATCAGTGTTGTCCTCCATGGCAGCGTCCTCCAGATAGTCATTGTCATCACTGAGGTAAGAGTGAACATCCCCACGGATATCTTCACCTTCCTCCTCTTTCTCCTCCAGCTGGATCTCCTGGTCATGGATGGTCTCCTCCAGGGTGGCTATCTTCTGACGAAGACGGGCGATGATGCGATCCTTTTTTTTTTGCGCTGGTGACGAAGAGACTTGTGCTCCCTAGCAAGCATGGCGAGGGTTTCCTTCCTTTCAACGGCTTCAGCATGGTTCTGGTTGGCGTAAGCACGGGCATTGTCTAACTCTTTTTGCGTCTCATGCAGCATGAAGGCCATGTGGTCCATCTGATTCTTCAACTCTGGATGTGCCGGCATGGCCAAAGGCTGTCCCGTAGAGTCACATCTTGCATAGTGGGAAAAACAGGTGCCGATGATCTGGTTGATGTTTTGTGCACACGGACATGCAAGATCTTCTTGCATTGCCCTGGCTAATCCGTTTAGCTAGTTGTTCTCCGTTACGCTGAACTGAATCTTATCAGAAAGAGGTGGCTCCATTTTGCCTCTCAGGTCGGCAAAAATCAGCCATTGTAGCTCCCCTCCAGATTGTTCGTTGAGTTGTGCTCCGAAGAACTCCGGGTGCGAGCGTCCAAGATACTCCAAAAGCTGGTCCAGATCCCTCTCAAAGATAAGTTGTCCTCCATTGCCCAACTGGTAAACCTTGCTATATTTGACCTCCATCTATAAGCAATTAAGATGAGTAAGTTAGTGAGGTGGTCAAGTGTGTCAAATTTTATGTAGAACTATAAGAGTTTTGAGGAACAAGTGATCTCTTTTTGAAAGAATCTCAAGGATAAGAATGAGAATAGGTTTTTGTAATACTCACTTTCTTTGTTTTGAAACTAGGTTTTTCAGGCGTCCATTCTAACTAGGGTCTCCTATGGTCCTGATGGCTCTGATACCAACTTGTCAACACCCAGATTTTTAAGTCTAGATGCCTCTTATGCCATACATTGCAATCCCAGGATTACCATTTTTGCGATACATAACAGAAGTGGTACCACAGTACATCATCCATTACAAACCATATTAAAGGTCTTACAAATAAAGGATCTCATGATCTAGTCTTAATACAATTAAAGCAGCAGAAAGTAAATGTAGTAGGCTCCATCTTCAAGGTCACAGGCAATGCTGATGATGGGAGACGATCCTAGTTATTATAGACTGTCTGCTGTCCACCTTCTTGGTAATCCTCCTCATAGTCTGGCCATGGCAATAGCTACGCACAAATCCATGAGTACTCTTTAAGTACTCGCAAACTAATACTAGCATGAATAAGGTAAAAGTTGTAGGAACCTTAAGCTCTAGTTTTGTTTGCAAAAACCAGGTTCATTTCATAAAGACTTAAGAGTGAAATACCTAAGTTTAGTTATCTATATCACTTAAGGGGGGAAACTAGTTTTCATATCCACAACTCTATTGTGGTCAAGTCAAGGTCATCTTTCGAGTCACAAATCATTTTGAAAACATGTGACAACAGAACAGTATAGCCACTCCAACTGTCCATAACCACGGACGCGGCTATTCGAATGGTTTGACACTCTGTAGAGATTGTACACTTTCACCACAAAATTCGATACATCTGTCAGGGATAACCCTGAATCATCATACTTGTTATGCGTATAATCAAACTTAACCTTTCAATTACACACCCTAGTATAGGCACCTCGCCTATGAGTTTGGCCTCCTAGCCATGGCCATCTGCCATACAGGGCACTGCATAGGTGGACTTTCATCATGAGGTAGCCTCAGCTCAACCTCTTCTGCAAGGGAAACCATACTAAGACATATAAACTTCTAGTCAAGCCCTACAAAGCTCAGGTAATGTGGTTGTACGGTAAAATTGGAATGGTATCGCATCCGAACCCAACCATCAGTTTTTGTCAAAGTTAAGGCACATGCCTCATTCAGTTTCATCATCAAACCATTGTGTTTCATAACACATGTCAAAACATTTGAATGGAATGAATCATCATTCCAAGGTTTGCATAATCATTTTCACCAAGTATTCTCATCTAGAGTGATCAAGTGTTAGCTTAGCACTAGCCACTAATGTTGAGGGTATCACTATTGAGGGTACTAGTCAAGTATAAGTATCCAAGGCTAGTTCTATGATCTTGATGGTATCCATCCTATTTTCCACTAATCACAATTCATTACTAAGTAAGAAACTGTAGTAAAGGGAAAAGCAAAGCTTGGAGTAAAACTGGGAATGGTATAATTAATGTTGCATAACCAAGCATGCCTAGTGCATCTTGTATAGGGGGCTTGCATAGATAGCATGCATAGTTCTAGCTTGCTTGTTGGTTGTAGTCATTGAAGTTCTCTTCTTCTTCCTCGAAGTACTCCTCCTCGTGGTAGCCCGGGTCGGTACTAGCGTCTATAAATACATACAATGTAACCAATCACCAAACCACACTTAACTACTTTTACCTAGCACACAAGGGCTCCTATTAGATGATATAGCATAATCTCAATTATCGCATGTAACAATGGCACATTCTTATTTATCTTATCTTAGCAAAGTAATTTCTACTCATTGAAAATTACTTAAGATTTAATATTCTCCAATTAAAATAGTGGATCATGTGGACACATGTCATCACCACATATTCCAATACTTGGGAATGTGATTTAAATTGGGGGTCATGCATTACAAGATTTAATATTACTATTTAATAATATTTAAGTGACTAGAAATGCTTATATATCCTTCTTTGAATACTAAACCATGTTTCATATATGTAAAACCAAATCTTTTTACATATTCATGTATAGCATGACATGTGATTTTTGAGAGTTGGAATCAACTCAAAAGCATTTATAGTTGATTTTATAAAAATGTTTGAAGTGGCAAAAGTCTATGTCTTGTTATTTTTAGTATAGGTGATCTATAGTTTCAATTGGTTTGAATCCAATGGTAGTGACTAGATATTTTCAATACCTTTCTAGCAAAATTGGAATCATGCATTTTGGATCAGTACAACACTTTGAATTGAATTTTGAATCTACTGACAGAATAGGGTATTAGCTAAATAGCAAAATTCTTATTTGAACTGTTGGGCTTTGCACGGGAAAAGAATTGGGCCGCAGTGTTGGCGCATCGCGCTATTGACAGAACGGTCCCATGCGTCAGCGGCTCATCTAAACTGAAACGGTATCGATCAATACTAGCCCTGCGATTAGAACATGATCTACGGCTGAGGTTCATCGTCTACGACGAACAGCTCCGGTGAGATTATAACCCTAACGCGGTAGTGTGGGTCGCTGGGGACTCACCAGGGCTCCAACTAGGGTCGGTGATGGGGGTGAACGAGCTTGTCGATGATGGTGGTTCGAACGGTGGTCGCGGCGGCTCCTGGGGTGGCTGCAATCGACGGCTTCCTTCCTCGACTGCAGCGGTGGACTCCGGCCAAATTCCGGTGTTGTGGTGCTCGCCTTGCTCCGGGGAGTGGTTAGTGAGGTTCCTGGGTGAGTGGGGAGTGGAATGGTGTGCAGAATGAGGTCTGGGGTGGCTTCTATTTATACACCAGCATCGGCGGCAGTGCGACATGGTCAGGCTTCTCTAGCGATGTTGCTACAGGTCGAGCTAAGCATGGCAGAGGGCATGGATCGATGCGGGGCACTGTGGCGATCGTCACGCACATGACGACACGTCTAGGGGTGGTCTCGGTTGGTCGGGCGACCCCCCACACTCTGTTCAGGTACGCGGCTGTTCGTCACTTGGTACGGTGGTCACTAGGCGCGCGACGGTGAACCATCATGTCTAGGAGGTCACTGGTGCCACGACGACTACGGTTACGAGCGAAGAGAGTGAGGCGCGGCGTGTGTGCGCACGGCGGCTGCGGTGCTCCGTCATGTTCTCGGCATGGCAGGGGATGAAATGGGCGCGGTTGGTCTGGCTCCTCATTGCCTCGCCGCTGGTTAAGGGGTGGACAGGGGGTGGCGGTGAGGTCACGGATAGCAGCTAGGTGTCGTGGAAGAGGGTGGCACGACACACAGCAACTGGTTCGTGGTCGACCGGCATGGCTGGCTTGGTACGGGTATGCCACTGGCACAATGGTGGAGATGAGCTCCTCCACTTCATTGCCAGGTACTAGGAATGATCATGGGGAAGTAATGGAGTAGAATTGAGGTACAAAAGATGATCAATTGATTGATCACAAACAGTAGATAGTTCGTAGCTGTACTATGTCTGCCAGGTGTTCGACCAAATGGCCACATGAATTCATCTTTTGAATTTTTGAAAGATTTTTGGTGAGTGATCTGATCATAGGCTTGGTAGTCTATGGTTGCTGGGATTTGTCAAGTGGAAGTGGTTTGAGTGGTTTTTGAAAAGTGGTGATCTAGGTACATGAACTTGATTCAATTTTGAATTGCCTCTTAAATAAATTTGAAAATAGTTTTTGTGACTTTGTAAGGTTTGCTTGGATTCATTTTTACTTGGTCTAGTAAGGGGTGAAAAGAATTGGAATTTTTTCTGTACTATAGATGCCCAAAATGACCATATGCTCATATGATCCATATTTGACTTTATTTTTATTTGATTTTGTTTGTAATTGACCTAGATGATGTGGTAATCCTTTTTAAACTAATCCTTAACCTTTGTAGCAATCAAACATGGCAAATGTAAGTATTCATACATTACCACAAATCACACATGCATTCATATCAAATTTAATGATAAAAGTTTTTGTTAACCCTAAACTTGGGTGATTAGATCTTGATAAGCTTGATTAATATTTTTGAGATGTTACAATCTAGAACATGGTGGAGTTTGCTCTAGGTCTGTACTATTTACAGCCTACTATGGTAAGAAATTTTGGGGGTGGTGGCATGATGGTTCTAGAACATGCATGGTGGAATTTGCTCTAGGTACTATTCAACACGATCCACCTTCTCTGAACCATTGGATCTAACAGTCCAACGATCAGGATTGGTGCTATGAATCCAATTCAAAACATCTCCATTATAGTAGTAGAGATAGAGATATCTTATCTTACCTCTTACCACTATATAGTGTACGAATAACTTTGAATATTGACCGATGGATCAAGACTCGTGAATCCCAACATTTCTAGCCATTGGATCTTCTTCTCTTTTCTAGCATCTAGAAGATTCTATTAATAGTCTGCAGCATAATGACATGCAAAGTACATGGACCAAATATACACCCATACTTTATAGATGTTGATTAAATTTATAATTTATTGTACTTTACCAAATATAATTTTATATAGTGATGATATGTCATATGTCTACTATCTGAGTCTCACGTGCCTTGCAAAAAAAAATTAATCAAGCTAGTGGGTAAAGCAGAAAAAATATAAATTTGATCAACATCTATAAAGTATGGGTGTATATATTTGGTTCTTATACTTTTTATATCATGTAGAAGTCAATGATTATTATCTATCAAAAAATTTAAAATTTTGGTAACATGGTCTACAGAAACCAGAGAGAAGATTATAGGATGATGGATAAGTGTGTTTTGAGTTTTCTTCATAGCATTCATTGTGATGAAGACTATCAATCGAATCTTCTAGATGCTAGAATGGAAAAGAAGATAGTTATTATTAATAGACTTAATGTATTCATTTTTCTCTAACAAGACTTAAAGTATGATGGTCCTAGAACATGGTGGAGTTTTCACTAGGTACTGTTCAACACGAATCCAGCTGCTCTGAACCATTGGATCTTATAGCCCCACGGTTAGGATTGGTGCTATGTATCCAATTCAAAACACGCTAGAGACTCTTATCAAGAAAAAAAGGAAAAAAAGGCCACACACACAACGCGGCCATACCAAGGAACACATGTGCGGCGCGACGCAGTGGGACGACGGAGAGATTAGTCGGACGGTGCGCACGGGGCGCTGCACATGAGGGGGGAGAGAGGATGGATGGTGAGAGACGGTGAAGGAGAGAGAAAACATAGTAGTATTACTAGTAGTATTGTGCTACTAGTAGTAGGTACTTGTACCTCGTGTCAGAAACCCGTCAAACTAGCTTTACTCTGATATCGCACCGCCTTCAACTCTTTCGCTGCTCTCGTGCTGCCTCCCGTTAATAATCTCTTCTTGCTCTTCTTTTTTCTTCCTTTTTTCTATGGCAGCTTTGGGGTTAATTTTCTGGTGCCCCTGGTTCAGTAGAAGTACGGACTACTCAAGTTTTGCACAATAGTCCTTTTTTTGAAAATTGTGTCTAGGGCATTCAGATCAAAAATATTCATGCGCAAAATAATTCCGGTCACTGGAAACTTTTTCTTTCTAACAAGGAATCTGCCCCGAAGTACCAAGAACGTGCGTGTTAAAATCCAATGGTGGGCATGAAAATTACATAGTGGTCCAAAAAGAAAACCAAAATACATTTGGGACCTATACTTTTACAACACGGACCCTAAAGATACAACTCGGAAATTTGAACATGTTTTTCCTAATACTAGTTCGAAACTACCACCCCAGCATTATTGTATACCATGGCAAGACACACCCATCTACCAAATATTGGAACATTATCATGAACTATGATGTAGATATGGCCATGACCTAATCGGTCATTCTGCTCGAGAAACCCTCGAGTGTTCAGGCCATATCCAATGTGACTACGACTTTTTCGAATGTTTCAAATCTCATGTTTACCATTTTTTCATGGCTGGTACTGCAAACGAAAGGATGTCATGCGGACCCTTTTCATTTATTCATTTTCCTTTATATCCTTTCGTTTTTTTAATCTGTGTAAGAGTTGCCACCATGCAAAGTCATGTATATAAAGATATTGAGTCATTCATAAATCTCGGCGATTTTTAAGATATTGACCCACAGTGTACACCTTCAAAATAGTTTCATAGTATAACTTTAAGAGCAAAGCTGTGATGGGTTCCTGACACGAGGTACATAATATGGGGAGTAGTAAAATGCAATGAGACGGGGGAGTAATTTCTAGAGCCCTAGTTATTGCAGCCCCTAATTTCTGGCATCTACCATTTCTCTTTGCATGCGATAGAGCACGAAGGAAAAAATAAACCAATGGGGAGAGAATTATGGTGCAGTTAAGAGGCTAGATCTAATAAAGTTCCCAAGATTTTCTCACCGATTTTGAAGGCCACGTCTTGGTACCAACAAAACAGTAGTACTAGCTAGTACTCCCTCCATTCCAGAATATAAGATGTTTTAGTTTTGTGAAAATAGTGCATGTAGACCGCTTTTGGTTTATATGTTCAGTTAGATTGAACATATACACTAAAAGCGGTCTAGATACACTCTTTTCACTAAACTAAAACATATTGTATTTTTAAATGGAGGGAGTACATGTTTTTTGAGTAGGCAGTACTAGTACTCCATGTTAAGGCTAGTCATAGTGGGAGTAACCTAGTCCTACTTGTATTGCCAACTAAGCATTTAGATGATATGGCATGCAATTAAATGATGAGAGAGAGGCTTGTGGTAACTAGCTATGTTACCATAACATCACACATTTCAAGACAAAATGAGTCTACATTGCAATAAATGAGACTGTGCATGATACCAGACCTATGTTATTTTCCACTATGGAGGTAGTAACTGACTACTAACATATGCATGTTACTACTACTTACTTCACACTATGACCAGCCTAAGTGGGGATTCGGCTATGCGAGAGGCCGCACAATTACCAAGATAAGCATGCAGGCTTGGTTAGGTAGGCACTTAATACTTGAAGGTCAACTATATCGGTGGTAGTAGCTTTCTACCGTTGATTGCTTGTACGGGTACTACTACTAGTACTACTTCGTAGTATATATATGTACTACACTTCCAAAAGCAAGAGTACAAAAGTACCTAGATTGAACAGCGGTGGAGTCTGCCGTAGAGCGATATCTAGAAAGAGAGAGAGAAGGAAAGATGGAGGTTGTGTGGGCGAGCACCATCCGTATGATAGAGAAAGCTAGGGACGCCCACCCCTAGGTCGACTCTTTGCAGCGCCTCCGTGTTGTGCTGGCACGTGCCATGGCACGCACCCATTCTGACGCCATCTTTGCAGCCTGGCTCAAGAAGATGGTGGACTCTTTCCTCACTAGCTTCAGCGTCATCGCAGGCACGGTGGACGACCTCACTGCTCGCCTTCAGGCCATGCACCGTGACGCATACCCAACAGGTACGTTTTCTACAATGCATGCTACCGGCAGCAATATCGTTTTCTTCTATGGTCTTCATTCATCTAGCCTATCTATAACTGACTTTTAGCCCCAAATTTTGGTCCAGGTGTTCCTCCCCAGGTTGTTGTCGCGCTCACCACTTCCCTGGCTAGTCTCTCTGGAGACGTTCTATTCCGCCCACTGATGGCCCTGGAGCTTTCCGAGGCTTTCACCCCATGCAGCGTCTTGCCTAGCACGACGAGATGGACCTCTTCATCAGCCTCCTTGAGCAGTGTGTATTCCAGGGCACGTCGGGACTGAACAATGCCCTCACAACCGCTAGCCTCCGTCGCAGGGATATCCTCGACATCTTTGCAAAAAAACATGTCAATCTGGCAGGTACCATTGCTCCTCGTGGCGCGGGCAACTGAGGTTGAAGACAAAGGGCATCTCAAGGATTTCGATGTAATTTTAGTTTTTGTTGAGGTGCTTTGTACTGTTCGATGTTTCTTTTAATGGCAGGATCCTTTTCGCAAAAAAAGGAGAAGGGAAGACGTATGATGATTCTCCATGGTTACTGTCACTCTGTCATTTATATGGACAGATCACATGTGGGTTTACAAACATTATGTTTTTATTAACCAACAGTCTTCATAGAGAAAAAATGCATACATTAAGTCACTAAGGTTTATACACATCAGGTCATTGCATATGTTTATACACATCAGGTCATTGGAAATGATGGTAGTTTAATGTAACATTTAGAAAGTAGGGAAAACACGACGAAACTTACACGTAACATTGAGTGTAGACTCCAATCGTTGTTCATGGAGAGGTATATGTACATTGTCTGCCTGGATGTCAAATGTGAACAATGCAAAACCAAACTTGTGCATGTCGACAGTCATGCAAAACCATCCATAGTACTGCATCCATTAAAAAATACACGATATCTTGGTAAGCTAGAAACATGTTTGGGAGTACTTCTAAAATACCCGAGAGATGTTTAGTTCTAATAAGTCGACCAAGTATTGTACCAAAGTTGTAAATTTAGCAGGATATTATTATGCTTTAATAAGGTAAGTTATTGGAGTGCACGCAATAAAATAGTCGTGCGAAGCACGTACAGTTTACTAGTATACACCAAGGCAGCTGACCAACATGCTAGAGACTCTTGTCAAGAAAAAAAGGAAAAAACAGGCCACACACACAGCGCGGCTGTACCAAGGCACACGTGTGTGGCGCGACACATTGGGATGAGGGAGAGATCAGCCGGCCGGTGCGCGCGGGGTGCTGCACAGGAGGGGAAGAGAGGATGGATGGTGAGAGACAGCGAAGGAGAGAGAAAACATAGTAGTACTACTTTTTTTTACTGACATAGTAGTACTACTAGTAGTACTATGCTACTAGTAGTAGGTACCTGTACCTCGTGTCAGAAACCCGTCAAACTAGCTTTACTCTGACATTGCACCGCCTTCAACTCCTTCGCTGCTCTCGCGCTGCCTCCTGTTAATAATCTCTTCTTGCTCTTCATTTTTTTCTTCCCTTTTTTTCTTTGGCAGCTTTGGGGTTAATTTTCTGGTGCCCCTGGTTCAGTAGAAGTACGGACTACTCAAGTTTTGCACAATAGTCCTTTTTTCTGAAAATTGGGTCTGGGGCATTCAAATCCAAAATATTCGTGCGCAAAATAATTCCGGTCACTGGGAACTTTTTGTTTTTCTTTCTAACGAGGAATCTGCTTCGAAGTACCAATAACGTGTGCGTTAAAATCCAATGGTGGGCATGAAAATTACATAGTGGTCCAAAAATAAAACCAAAATATATCTAGGACCTATACTTTTACAACACGGACCCTAAAGATACAACTTGGAAATTTGAACATGTTTTTCCTAATACTAGTTCGAAACTACCACCCCGGCATTATTGTATACCATGGCAAGACACACTCATCTACCAAATATGAGATCATTATCATGAACTATGATGTAGATATGGCCATGACCTAATCGGTCGTTCCGCCCGAGAAAACCTTGAGTGTTTAGGCCATATCTAATGTGACTACGACTTTTTTGAATGTTTCAGATCTCATGTTTACCATTTTTGCATGGCTGGTACTGCAAACGAGAGGATGTCATGCGGACCATTTTCGTTTATTCATTTTTTTATATCCTTTCGTTTTTTAATCTGTGTAAGAGTTGCTAGCATGAAAATTCATAGATATCAAGATATTGAGTCATTCAGAAATCTCGGCGATTTTCAAGATATTGACCCATAGTGTACACCGTCAAAATAGTTTCATAGTATAACTTCAAGAGCAATCTTTGTGAGTCTCTATGTGTGTGTGTGTGCTTCTTCTTCTCGGGGTGTGACATGGAGCAACAAGAGTAGTATTCTTACCACTATCTCATCTTTCCATTATCTTACCACTTTTTATATAGTGTACGAATAACTTTGAATGTTGACCGTTGGATCAAGACTCGCGAATCCCAACATTTCCAGCCTTTGGATCTTCTTTTCCATTCTAGGCCATCATGTTTGATTCAAAGGATTTACATGGGAGATTTATAGTATTAAATCCCATAAGAATTTTTCTATAATGGTTGTTTGATTTGTATGATTATTGATTCCTATAGGAAATTTTCCTAGGAAATCCTTTGCATTAGATTGCATAGGAAATCTAACATCGATCCACGCCCAAACCTCTTTCTTAGAATCCTTTTTTCCTTCGATGGAATCAAACAAACTTTCTTGCCTATATATATATGGGTTACTATAGGATTAAAGTGGGCATGACATTGCAATCCTATGTTTTTACTATTCCTATGCTTTTCCTATCCTACGAATCCAACAAGCCCCTAGAATCTAGAAGATTCTATTCATAGTCTTCAGCATAATGAATGCTATGCACAAACCTCAAAACACACTTATCCATCATACTAGAATCTTCTCCCTCATTTCTCCTGACCATGTTACCAAAAATTTCAATTGTCAGGTAGCTAATAATCTTTGACTTCTACATGATGATACAAAGTACAAGAACCAAATATACACCCATACTTCTTATCTTATCTTACCACTATATAATGTGGGAATAACTTTGAATATTGAATGTTAGATCAAGACTCGTGAATCCCAATATTTCTAGCCGTTGGATCTTCTTTTCCATTCTAGCACCGAGAAGATTCTA
This sequence comes from Avena sativa, assembly GCA_916181665.1. NCBI lineage: Eukaryota > Viridiplantae > Streptophyta > Magnoliopsida > Poales > Poaceae > Avena > Avena sativa. The sequence continues at coordinate 480,285,808 of OV702292.1, read as the reverse complement.
TTGATAGTCTTCTTCACAATGAATACTATGCATAAAACTCAAAACACACTTTTCAACATTCTAGAATCTTCTCCCTCATTTCTCGGGACCATGTTACCAAAAAATTTAAGTTTTAGATAGCTAATAATCTTCTCCAACATTCTATATATATATACTGTACAAAGTACAAGAACCAAATATACACCCATACTTTTTATAGATGTTGATCAAATTTATATTTTTTCTGCTTTAACTGTATTATAATTTTATATAGTGATGATATGTGTCAGACGTATATTATCTAAGTCTCACGTGCAGGGTACGTGTAATTTACTGTTATATATATATGTTAATCAAATTTATAAATTTTTGTGCTTTACCTATTATAATTAAGAGCTACGTCCATAAAGTATCAGGTGTGTATTTGGTTCTTTGTACTTTGTATCATGTAGAAATCAACCTACTATTAGTTACCTAGTACTTGACATGCTCTAGATAAATGACGAAGATGATTCTAGAATTACCAAGAAGTGTGTTTTGAAGTTTGTGCATAACATTTAGTGCACTAAAGAACATCAATAGAGAATCTTCCAAATGCTAGAATGGATTGAAGATCCAACTTAATTCTATTTAGTAGTGTTGGGATTTGCCAGTCTTGATCCAACAGTCAAAGTTCAAAGTTATTTGTACACTATATATATAGTGGTAAGATATTATTATATAATAGGTTAAGCTCAAAAAGTTTTAAATTTGATGGACATCTATAAAGTATGGGTGTATATTTGGTTCTTGTACTTTGTATCATGTTGTAGTCAACATAGAAGTAAATCTTTGTTAGCTATACCTAATACTTCCAATCTTGGTAACATGGTCTATAGAAATGTCTGAAAGATTCTAGAATGATAGAGAAGTGTTTTAAGATAAGAAGTATGGGTGTATATTTGGTCCTTGTACTTTGTATGTCACGTAGAAGTTAAAGATTATTAGCTACCGAACACATTCAATTTTTGATAACATGGTCAAGAAAAACGAGGGAGAAGATTCTAGTATGATGGAGAAGTGTGTTTTGAGGTTTGTGCATAGCATTCATTATGCTGAAGACTATCAATAGAATCTTCTAGATGCTAGAATGGAAAAGAGGATCCAACGGATGGAAATGTTGGGATTTGCGAGTCTTGATCCAACGGTCAATATTCAAAGTTATTTGTACACTATATAGTGGTAAGATAAGATAAGATATAGCAATCGTAATGTTTTTTTGTGTGTGTGTGTGCTAACGGGTGGCGCGAGTATGTCATACATACAACACAATAGCGTATATTCTAGATATATACGGATGTATCTATCACTAAAACTTGACTAGATACATCCGTATATAGATGAATCTAAACCAACAAATATGGGTCAGAGAGATTATATGTTTGTAGCACAGCTCGCTCACATATATATACTCATACTAAAACATGTCATGTATATGGAAATGTATATGTACACGCCTGCAGATACTTGGCCACTCGCACGTCACACACACATGCAAACAGCTACACGTATACATGTACATGGCCGCACACCACACACGCATACACACACACGTACAAATACATGTACACATGGCCACACATGTACACATGGCAAGACACATGTACAAAAATATAAGCCTTAATTAATAAGCTCTAGGGTGGAGGTAGTACAAATTATTTTTATGACATTTAGGCCTTAATATTGTATTGTTTGGAAGAAGGAAAGTTAGTGTCCTACGACTTCTCCAGATTTTCTTCTACAATATAAGTTAGAGGATCTGTATAACTTGTTTCTTGCCAAAGATCGTGGTAAATATAGATTTAGTCCCACTTCTTACACCCAGGGTACAAATTAGTCCCATATCTTGTAGAGTGGACAAAATCAATCCCAAAGCATGCATCCATGGTGCAAATCAGTCCATTTCAAACAAATTTGAGTGTATTTGACCAAATTCGTACATGTTTAGCTGTCCTGATCGTGCCTTTTTGCGATTGAGACAGTAAAATAGTACCAGCCTACAAGTGGTGTCCTTCCACGACTTCTATTGCTTTTGAAAGTTCATGTAGAATTTTTGCGTAGATTGATGTTGTTTTAGCTTGGCTGAACACGGTCCTTTGTAAATGCTCAATTTAACTAAAACTACACATGTGTGCATTTCACTCAATATTTCATCGTTAGTTTCAAGTTAGCTGAAATCTAACCAAATTTGATTTTTTTCTTATACACTTCACAATCCATATGCATCAATTGTTTTATATGTGATGATTCAACTTGAGCATTGCGAAGTATGTTGGATGAGCACATGGACATATGTTGTTCGCATATCATGTCAAATTCCCAAGATTTTAGCTTCAACACATGGGCTTTTCTATAAACAATGACGCCTTGCGTGGGCCCATAAATTACCCTCGCGTCGCTTTTCTTATCTTATCTTACATCTTACAACTATATGGTGTATGCAGAACTTTGAACACTGGTCGTTGAATCACAAATCCCAACATTAATAGCGGTTGTATCTTCTTTTCCATTATGGGATCTAGAAGATTCTATTGATAGTGTTTAGCACAATGAAATTTATGCACAAACCGGAAGTACACTGTGAGGGTTGTTCCATATTTGCTTCATGTGTTTATTTAGCTAGATGGGTGGGACCCACGTTATAAATATTTGGAACTAGTACATTGTGAAGCTCTTGCTATATTTTATACCAAAGCCAAATTTACCTTTACGTCAGATTTGGCAATTGCAACATTGTGGGTGCCCTTGGACAAGCCACAAGCTTATGGGTCACCCTTAAGAAAAATTCCTTAAGGTGAAGCTCTACTATGTATATATATATGTGGTCATCCATAAGGACTACTTTTTGCTTGTGGACACCCTTATGGACAACATAGTGGATGCCCTAGGTGAACTTTTGCCATAAGGTGGGTCCCACACAGCTTGTGGAAGTACCTATAACATCACCTATGTATAAGGTGAACTTTTTGTCAACACCCGGATTTTTATCCCAGATGCTTGTTATGCCATACATCGCAATCCCAGGATTACCATTTTTGTGAGACATATCATATTGGATATCATAGTACATCATCCATTACAAACCATAATAAGGTCTTACACAAATAAAGGATCTCATGATCCAGTCTTAGTACAAACAAGTAGCGGAATAAATACCGTAGCGGTGGGCTCCATCTTCAGTGTCACAGGCAATGCTGACGATGGGAGATGATCCTAGTTGTCGTAGCCGTCCTGCTGTCCTTCTTCCGGATAGTCCTCCTCATAGTCTGGCCACGGGAATAGGCAGGGACAAAGCCATGAGTACTCTTTAAGTACTCGCAAACTATCACTAACAAGTAAGGTAGTTCTAATAGGAATGCTAAGTTCTAGGTTTATTTGTAAAGTGAAGTTTGAAACCTAAGCTGAGTTCAGAAAAAAAGAAAGAGAAAATAAAGTTCTAAATCACCTAAGTGGGAACTTAGTTGTCATAGTCACAACCATGTTGTGGTCAAGTCATGTCACAATTCATTTCATAAGTCATTTTGAAAACATCTGACAATGGAACATTATGGCCACTCCAACTGTTCATAAACGCGGGCGCGGCTATTCGAATAGTTTGACACTCTGCAGAGGTGGTACACTTTCACCACAAAATTCGATACATCTGTCAGGGATAACCCTGAATCATCATACTTACTATGCAGATAATCAAACATAACCTTTCCTTTAAACACTCTAGTATAAGCACCTCTCCTATGAGCTTGGCCTCCCAGCCATGGCCATCTGCCATTCTGGGCACTGCATAGGTGGACAACATTGAGAGGTAGCCTCAGCTCAAACCTCTCCCGCGAGGGAACCAATACTAATGCATATAAACTTCCGTCTAAGCCTTACCCAATTCAGGTATTATGGTTGTACGGTAAAATTGGAATGGTATCGCATCCGAACCCAACCATCAGTTTTTATAAAGGGCTGAGGCTCATGCCTCAACATTTTCATCATAATCATACACCATTTGTGTTTCTCAACACATGTCAAAACATCTCAATAGAATGACCCATCATTCCAAGGTTTTCATAAGTCATTTTCACCAAGTATTCCCATCTAGAGTGATCAAGTTTTTGGTTTAGCTCTAATCACTAAGTTAAGATTGTTCATTAAGGTGGGATGCTAATCTCAATCTCATGCCATAGAATGACATCTAAGTCTAACTAGATAGGCCAAGTTTTATAATCTTTATGCTATCTATAAAGAAGTAAGGAACTTTGGTAAAGTAAAAGAAGGTAAAGCTTGTAAATAAATCTTGGAGTAGGTATAAGTCAAAATGTATAACCAAGCATGCCTATTGCATCTTGCTCAGGTTATCTAGCTTTCAAGGGTTAGCTTGCATTTTTAAAGATGGCTTGCAAGTATTAGCTTGCCAACAATAGCTTGCCTTGATTGGTGCAGTGGTTGAAATTCTCCTCGTCTTCTTCGGGGTAGAACTCCTCCTCCTCGTAGACTTGGTCGGTACTATCATTTATAAATATATACGGAATACACAATCACCAAACAATACTTCACTAGTCTATTTAGCACACTAAGGCACACACTTGATGATCTAGTATCATCACATTCATCACAAGATTTAAAGAACTAGTTTCATTTATTTTATTTGAGAAAAGTAATTTCTACTCAATGAAAATAACTAAGATTTAATATTATCCAATTAAAATATGGGATCATGTGACACATGTCATCACCACATATTCTAATACATGGGAATGTGATTTAAATGTTGGATCACAATTTATAAAGTCTAAGATTAATATTTTAATGATTAAAAGTGACTAGAAATGCCTATATAGCATTATATTGGTACTAGTCCAAAGTCACTGCATGCAAACCTTAATATTATTACATATTTAGGTAGGTATTGTCAAATGTGATTTTTCAGAGTTGGAATCAACTCAAAAGCTATTATGATTGATTTTTGAAAAATGTTTGAATGTGAAAAAGCCCTTGTCTTGTTATTTTTGCTAGGAGAGATCTCTAACTCTAATTGATTTAAATCCAACGGGCTTGGATAGAGATTTTAATTATATTTCCAGCAAAATTGGAATCATTAATTTTGGTGAAGTAGAACTCTCTGAAATGATTTTTGAACTAAAGGATAGAATTGAGTTTAAGCCAAAATTGAAAAAGATTTATTTGACTCTACTGGGTTGCGCGGGAAAGAAATGGGCGGGCCCACTGCGCTCCATGCAGCGCTCGTGTTGGCTTAAGTGATGCCCCCACCTGTAAGTGGGAAAGGGGATGCCGAACAGGTATGGGAGGAGGGTGACCATAGGATTAGATCCTGGATCAACGGCTCACATCCATCGTCCTCACTGGAACAGTACACGACGGGGAGGAACCCTAGCACGGTCGGTGAGGGTCTAGGGAGGCTTACCGGAGCTCCGTCAAGGGTTGGTGAGGCGGGTAAATGGACGTGTCGAGGAGAGCGGTTCTCCTTGTACCGGTGGCGTCCCTAGAGATGGCTTGGATCAGTGGCGCCCTTCTCCTCCTTTCGTGGCGGTCCCCTGTGAAATTGGGGCGCTACGGGCAGCGGCTTGCTCCGGTGGGGCTCTGGGAGGTCTCTGAGGTGGAGTGGAGGGAGGTGGTGTGAAGAATTGGTGCCGGGGGGTGTCCTTTTTATAGCGGGGCGAGGGGCGCATCACGGCATGGGCAGAGCTCGACGGGGGCGACGACACAGCAAGCTATAGGCATGGTTCGGGAGCTAGGACGGTGGGCGGTTCCCTGGCGATCATCACGGAGGTGCTCGTGCAGTGCAATGTGGTCGGGAGAGGTGAGCATCGTTGCACGCACGCTGCCTCAGTCGACGGCGAGTTTCGCGGTGTCCAGCGGCTACGGGGCACGGTTGAGGGAACGGGCATGTCCGTTGGCCTCCTGGGACACTAGTGATCGTGTAGGCTGGCGGCGGGAGCGAGGCGAGGTCGAGTTGAGCGGGGACAGGCGTGAACTGCAGGAGCAGCGTCGGCATGGCAGACACAGCTTGGGCACGGCGTTCCTGGCTCCTCCTCTCTCTGTCCTTGAGCTAGGGCTGGCCTAGAGAAGGAAGTGGATCACAGGCGACGTGCTAGACATGGTAAGCAAGGCTGGCGGCGCTAGGGTCATGCTGTCGATGGTGGGGGTGCTAAATGGGCTCGGCCATGGTGGCCATGACCATTTGGTCATGTGCATAGTGGGTGGCCATGCTGGTACAGGGTAGGGGGTGTACTGGGAGCGCTTTGTTTGCAAAATGGGAGACCAAAATGGCCAGAACCCAGCTCACAATAGTGTTTGTGATTTTTGCCAGATTTGTGCACCTAACGTGTTTGACAAAATGGCTGAAAGAATTCAACTTTGAAATTTTTTAATAAATATTTTTGAGTGATCTTCACTGTTGCTTGGTAGTCTATGGTTGCTAGGGATTGTCAAATTGAATTCATTTGATTGGTTTTTGAAAAAGTGGGATCTAGGTACATACACTTGATTCCATTTTCAATTGTCATTTAAAATTAGAGTTTGAATGTTTTTGTAAGATTTCAAAGTGGGCCTTGGTACACCTTTACTTGTACTATCAAGGGATGCAAAGATCCATAATTGTTTGTATTCGAAATTGAGTTCGAGGAACACCCAAAGTGACCTAGTTGATTAAAATGGCAAAAGTGACCATTTTCCTTTATTAATTCTAATTGATTTCTTTTTCTTTGCATTTTGCTTGGGAATGATCTAGATGGTGTGGAATTTATATTTGAATCATTTTACAATCATTAGAACAAACAAACATGGCAATTCAAAACAATTCCATATTAAGGCAACACACATATGCATGCTTAAATGTTTTTAATAATAAAAAGTTTTTGTTAACCCTAAATTGGGTGATTTGGATCTTGATATCTTGGATTAAAGTTTTGGGATGTTACAAACCTTCCCCCCTTAAATAAAATCTCGTCCCGAGATTTAAGAAAGAAAACTAGGAACTAAAGAGATCTAGGAACTCAGTCCTAATGTAATCTTCTCGCTCCCAAGTGGCTTCTTCTTCGGTGTGGTTGCTCCATTGGATCTTGAGAAATTTGATACTCCGGGTCCTGGTGGTTCTATAAGCTTCCTCCAAGATACGGATCGGCACTTCACGATACGTCAGATCCTTGTTGATATCAATGGCTCGGTGATCGATGTTCTTGAATACTTCAGTCTTCTCTGGCACTTCTAGGCATTTGCGAAGTAACGAGATATGGAACACATTGTGGATGGCAGACATCTCCTCAGGAAGTTCCAGTTGATACGATACTTCTCCTTGGTGATTCAGAATCTTGAAGGGTCCGATATATCTAGGGGCTAACTTTCCTTTCAAACTAAAACGTTGCGTTCCCTTCAATGGAGAAACTTTGAGATACACAAAATCTCCGACATTGAAAGTCAGGTCTCTCCTTCTCTTGTCCGCATAACTCTTCTGTCCGGATTGATTGGTCTTGAGGTGCTCATGGACTTTGTGAACCTTCTCTTCATCTTCTCGTAGGATGTCGGGTCCGAAAATCTGACTCTCTCCTACTTGCGACCAATTCAAAGGGGTACGACACTTTCTTCCGTATAAGAACTCAAATGGGGCCATTTGCAAACTGGCTTGATAACTATTGTTGTATGAGAATTCTGTAGGGGTTCCACGCATGAAAACAATAAAATTTTACTCTACGCCCCTGAACCCCTGAAACTGCCAGGACCTATCTATTAGTAATACAGTAACGAGAGGGGCTTTTCATGAACTTACCCTCGAAGACCAAAAAGTGTTGTCAACGCTCAGGAAAGCGTGGTTGATGTAGACGAGCCGAAGCCGACCTCAAGGTCGTGATGAAGTCCTTGCGCTCCTTCTGGCTCCAACGACTTGAGTGCCTCAAGTGTAACACCTCGTGGGAGTTACACACGTTCGGTGCCTGACGATTACTCCCGCTTCCCTGATCCAACAGCAGTTGCGGAAGTAGAGCTCCTGGATCCAAATCCCGTAGCACGACGGCGCTCTGCGGTGAAGATGTCTCTCGCTCGCGCAGTCTAGACTTAGGACCACGGTCACGAGAGAGAGAGAGAGGGAGAGAGAAAATTTCAATTAGAGATCCTCCCAAAAGTGGGGAGACCTTTATTGATTATTGGGTGTATTTTCTAGGCCAATATACCCCACTATATATAGGGGGAGGGGAGGTACTACCTCCCCTCAAGTCCCGGGGTGGGACTAAAGGAGAGGAGGGGGAGGGGTGGCACCGCCGGCCACCCCCATGGGCCCCACGTGGGGGGGGGGGGGGATGGCCCACTAGGGCGCCGGCCACCCCCTTGGCCCCCTTCTCCCTCTCTCCTTTCCCTAATGGGCCCTCTCCCCTCCGGGAATTGGCCCATTAATCCTTTGACCTTTTAATTGATTTTCTCTTTGTTTAAATAATTATGAATAAATGATTAAATCAATATTTAACATTCATTCACATATTATCTAATCTCCGTGGCCATGGAACACCTTCCACCTCCACTCCGGATATCCTCCGGACTTATCGAAACCCTTCCGGTTTTCTCCCTTCTTTTCTTCGGCGAATCTACCGATCCCATAAACACTCTCTATGCATCATCAAGCCCTTAAGCGTGATACCCTACGGTTCGGGAACACTCCATACATGGTCGGGACACTCCCGCACCAATGATCAACAGAGGGACCTGGATGGCCATGTGACCCCTATGCATTCCACAAAGATCTTTCGTCGTTTGAACCGGTGACAGTCGCGTCTTATTCCCTTTGTCATTCGATACTTACATTGCCCGAGACCTGATCATTGACATCTTCATGTCGAGTTCAATCTCATTACTGAACAATGCTATTGGACTCGTTCCGACAAGTGATATCCCCGTGATCTAATCACACGCTGCGCAGCTATTGGATATAACTTCTCTGAGTGGGCCCTTGAGTATCTTCCCGTCACATGGACGGACAAATCCCGCTATTGACATATATTCCCTCTACAGTTTCCTCCGAATACCTGAACACACCTTTATAACCACCGGTTTACCAGATGGCGTTTGATGCTATCTAAGCATTCTCGGGAGACAGTGATTAATATAGCCTCACGGTCTAAGGAATAGTCTACGAGGATCCTTTTCTAATCATCATAACTTGAACTTCATGACATGATCGAATCACGATGTTTAGGTTGGGTATTAGTTCATCATCTCATTCTCAGAATGAGATGACCTCATTTCCAACTGGCATAAATGCCACATGATCAGGAAACATGATCATCTGTTGACCAATGAACCAGTGACTAGAGTTTCACTGGGAACCCCTAGTTTGTTTGTATATCACACGTGTATTGATGTTTCCACTCAATACAGTTATAGCATGATACAAAACTTAATCATAAACTATATGAAATATGATAATAGTTCTTACTACTATTTGTCTCTAGGGCATATTTCCAACAGTCTCCCACTTGCACTAGAGTACAAATACACTAGTTGCATTTGTTCTTTAATTATTGGCACCATATAACCGGTACCTAGAACATGCTTGCTCATGGAAGAGGTTGAGTCTTGGTTATGTACTTTACAGTCCCAGATCCTTTGCAACTCATTAATGTCACTATGATTGACATTAATATTCTATCATCACATGACAACATCTGTGTGTATGCATCGTCGCTATGGCAACAGAACGAGGCTTGATTCCAGGAGCCTACAGTGACGTTAGATCAACCTCGAGGGCTTTCTCATGGGAACTATGCCCTGGGACACATCATTCCACGTTAAAAGTGAATTAGCCCCGCCATAACATTAGACAACACTTTAGATGGTACCCTTATCTATTATTATAAATGTATTCATCGAAACACTAGTGCACTCGGTGCAACTTTCGATGTTTTGTTCACCTCGCTTCCTATTTGACTTTAATTGGTATCTAGAGGAGTTTCCAACATATTCCCTTATAACATAACTCTTTATGCTTTAAGATATGTCATCCTTTATGGATTTGGAAAATATGTCCACAGTTCTAATAGACATTACGGACAAATTTAGCTCAACGTTCTGTGATTCAAACTTAATCACTTTCAAACGTTTCTTAATTGGATTACATATTATGCTCAGTTATCATCATGGTTTACTTAATATAGAACCTATGTATTAACATAGTGGATGATGAACATCCATTTCTTTCGTTTAACCATTGATGTTTAAACTTAATGCTATTCCTAATTTGAGTCATTAAGTACTAGTTCCTTAATTAACTTCTATTCTGAAAATCCCTTTCAGAATCTCTTAAGGAATACTACATAATATCATAATACACTTATTATCAACTTCTACATCTTATAAATCATTATTTATAAGTATTTGCGCTTTCATCCTTAACTTACTTAAGAATTACTCCTATAAGCTCCCACTCAAACTATGTTGCTAACATATTTGGGTATGAGTCAGTACTCTTACTCAAACAATGTTCCGACATATTTGAATTTGAGACTCATATTGCTCCCACTTAAAAATATGTCAATCACATATTGTTTTAGGAAGACTTTCATAGCTCCCACTCAATTATGCAAATTGCATATCTCCTTAACTATTTTGAATAACTTCAAAATCCTTTTGATTAAATATCAAACTTGGAGATTTACTATGAGATACTAGTACTTTACTAGTTTTTTTAAATCCAGTAGACATTTAGCACACATGAATCAAATTCATTTGAATTTGTCCAATACTTGACAAACTATGCTTTTGTAATTCACCCCCTTTTTCCTACTATGGCTTTGCAGTCATTTGGGAAAATTCCAAGTAACCCCTTTACTTGTGAGATTCAGCAACGAATTGCATTCTAATCTCAAGGGAATTTTGCTTCTAGGACTTCTCATAATTTAGTTTACCATTATTTCCTTTGTAGTTCGTAGGTATGTCATATTCCAAAAATCATGACAAGTGGTTCACAAATGTCTCCATACAAGATATGGATTTACATTTTGAATCCTACTTCATATAGTGAAAAACAATAGTGGAGGGAAAAACACAATGATCAAAATCATTGGTTCTTTCCTTCTGTGAAGAGAATCGTTCAGGAATGCTGTCCGTTGCGCTTCTCAACACTCTGATGCAGGGTTTTGAATCCTCATCGTGTTTTACACTAATTTCCATTTGCTCCATAATTGAGAAATATCACTGAAGTGAGCTTTCTCAAGAATGTACCAAAATCCAAGCAATACGAATCTTGCTTTCCTTTTGGTTTGAGCTATGGGTTTCGTATTCAAAGTTTCCAATGAATACTCTACAAGGACTTATTTGCTATTGTTTTGGTTATATCAAATAACCCCAAAACTTTCACGAATTCTAATGGTTCACTATAAACTCATTGAGTGCTAACTATTTCTAACTAATGGTCTCTACATATATACTACAACGATTTATTTGGTGCCTTCTATTCAACCCCTTTTGATATCTAATATCACATTGTGGTGCTTTGCATTTTGACGTTTCAAAACACTTTGCATTCCACAATTTCTATTATGCCATTCTAATAAAGTTGAACTTCATTACTATTGATCAAATCATAGTAATTAGATTCTCTTTTATAATTATACCCTTTGTTGATGAAACACTTTGATCAAATCAAACAGTTTCATATTCATGTTTCCTTTGGTAAACTACTTTACACATTTAAACAATCATTTAATGATAATTACCATTTTCGTTAAAACATAATACATCGAATATGTATTCTATTTAACAATTCTTTAAACACTTTGTATTCAAGTAATACACGGTGTTCAAGTTATTTCACCGAACTTAGGCATGATTTATATGTGAAAAGAAATCAAATGACTTTCACATATTATCGCATAACTTTGAATTTAAACAATGGTTTCATTCATTAATGAAATATCACTAAATTGGGTATTTTAAAACAAGGCATTTTTAGTGTTTTACAAATGTTCATACATTATCAATTAGATTCAAACAACAAGGATAATTCACACATAATCAAACAAGATATGAACACGAATAGAAATCATTCATAAAAGTGGAACAACCGTTTGTTACAAACTCATATGAATAACCGTCTCACGAAGTGTGAAACACACTAAAGACGTTCAAATCTCTCGATTACAGTAATCATCCTAAAACATAAACTAAGTGATAAATGTTGAGGAAGAGTGTCGTCGGCCGTCATCATCATGCTTGCCATCAACACGCAACGTCACATCCTCTCCAGCAAGCACCTCTATGCAGAAGGGCCTGTTTTCAATAAAACAGAACAAGTATCAGATATACTTAACACTACAAATGTGTTTGCAAGATTATAACATTTATAAAACTGTATATCAAATATATACCTTTGTTGTTGACGACCTGAGCGACATCTGGTTCAACCAACACATTCCTGAGATGTGTCATGAACCGGTGGAACTCCATTGTTTCCGTGTCGCCCCTCATTACACAAGTCCTGACTTGTGCTTGGTAGCTTGGTGGCAGCGACCGCAGCACAGCAGCATTTGCGAAAGAGCCTGTAATCCAGACGTCCAGGAAGTATGCTGGCCTCATGTACACATCATGCATGTGCTATAAGTGGCTGTCCAGTGATGAGTTCTCCTCCATCTTAATGGCGAGGAAGTCTCCCATAAACTCATGCTCCCAGATGTGTGTCTGATCCACGAAATGTGTCCTAAGCTGTAGCATCACCGAACGAGGGTTAACATCACCCACGAAAGGCCACAGCTCGTCCACCATTCCGAAACGCATCACAACATAAATATAGGAGGCCATCTCGCGACGGAGATAGCGGTCTTTCCGCTCCTCTGGGGTATCAAGGTCTATGGACGGATCCAGATCCATCCCGTCGAGTATGTAGTCGACCATGTCGTTCTCGCTAAGGAGAAAATGGAGACTGGCAACCCAAGTGGAGAAGTTCGATCCATCTAATCTGAGCTTCTCTCCTTCTAACCATTTAGTTGTCAACACGAAAGAACCCATCTACAATTATAATTGCAAAAGGAATTTAGACTAAGTTTATAATTAAATGAGTTAATAATAACTCCACTCAGAAACACCTATCCCCAGTGAGGGTTCCTAGTGATAACACGACCCCTATCAGCCACATCTCCCCCAATCGTCACGGCCATCAATGTGGGTTCAAGGGTGGACCCTAAACGTCGGTCACATCATTCATGCGACTCGTGCTCGGTCTTTCGACCATCCGCGTTCCGAGGCCACGCTTCTCTAGCGTGCTAGGCTCGCCAACTCAACCTTAGTGTATTCGCTGTGCAACATGGCTTACACCCACTGTATGTGAACGTAGATTTGTATGACACCCAGGCCTGTCACCCTGGATCGCCTCATACCGAAGAACTTTCTTGGTGGTGCACACTAAGGGGGAACACAATCGTTGGTTATTTTAACATGGATCTTCTTATTAGGCTACCGTCGAGTATCTAATACTAGCACACAATAAGACATACAAACAATAACATTGAATGTAAATGCTATGTGATATGGTCCTTCACGTCGTGATCTCCATCCGCCGTTTATCGGGTTCTGGCGCTAGGGTTCCGGCGCCGTAGACACCAGGGTACCGGTGTCACTCCGGCGTGGTAGTTCGTCACCTCCGTGACTATCTACTACTGTGCAACAAAAGGTAATTACTTTACCTTTCCCACAACCATATCACAAAGCAACTCCCTCCTGCAAAACAAAGTTAGACGCCTCTACTTTATCTTTGCATGTTTTACGTGGCTGAATGGGCTTTCGTACGAGAACCGTTCTTACCTACGAACTTTCAGCACAATGCTGATCAAGTAGTTGTCTATACTACACCCCTTTCGGGGCCCTCCGTTGCAAATGGTATACCAACTAATGCGAGAGAGACAGACACCCCCTAAGCCACTTTATACAGTACAAGCCGTATGTCAAGCGTGGACCAGTCTCACGAATGAACGCGTAAAATCGGTTGGGGGCCGCTTCATCAAGCATTACTGTGGTATACACAAGTACACGTGGGAGGGTAACAACTAAAAGATCAACGCCCACACGCTACATCTCGTGTGTTCTACCCGTACTAGCATTACTATGCATAGATCTAGCTCTGATACCACTGTAGGGGTTCCGCGCATGAAAACAATAAAATTTTACTCTACGCCCCTGAACCCCTAAAACTGCCAAGACCTATCTATTAATAATACAGTAACGGGAGGGGCTTTTCACGAACTTACCCTCGAAGACCGAAAAGCGTTGTCAACGCTCAGGAGAGCGTGGTTGATGTAGACGAGCCAAAGCCGACCTCAAGGTCGTGATGAAGTCCTTGCGCTCCTTATGGCTCCAAGGACTTGAGCGCCTCAAGTGTGACACCTCGTGGGAGTTACACACGTCCGGTGCCTGATGATAACTCCCGCTTCCCCGATCCAGCAGCAGTTGCGGAAGTAGAGCTCCTGGATCCGAATCCCGCAGCGCGACGGTGCTCCGCGGTGAAGATTTCTCTCGCCCGCGTAGTCCAGACTTGGGACCACGGTCACGAGAGAGAGAGGGGGAGAGAGAAAATATCAATTAGAGGTCCTCCCAAAAGTGGAGAGACCTTTATTGATTATTGGGTGTATTTTCTAGGCCAATATACCCCACTATATATAAGGGGAGGGGAGGTACTACCTCCCCTCAAGTCTCGGGGTGGGACTAAAGGAGAGGAGGGGAAGGGGTGGCACCACCGGCCACCCCCATGGGCCCCACGCGGGGGGCTGGCCCACTAGGGCGCCGGCCACCCCCTTGGCCCCCTTCTCCCTCTCTCCTTTCCCTAATGGGCCCTCTCCCCTCTAGGAATTGGCCCATTAAGCCTTTGACCTTTTAATTGATTTTCTCTTTATTTAAATAATTATGAATAAATGATTAAATCAATATTTAACATTCATTCACATATTATCTAATCTCCGTGGCCATGGAACACCTTCTACCTCCACTCCTGACATCCTCCGGACTTACCGAAACCCTTCCGGTTTTCTCCCTTCTTTTCTTCGGCAATTCTACCGATCCCATAAACACTCTCTAAGCATCATCAAGCCCTTAAGCGTAATACCCTACGGTTCGGGAACACTCCAGACATGGTCGGGACACTCCCGCACCAATGATCAACAGAGGGACCTGGATGGCCATGTGACCCCTGTGCATTCCACGAAGATCTTTCGTCGTTTGAACCGGTGACAGTCGCGTCTTATTCCCTTTGTCATTCGATACTTACATTGCCCGAGACCTGATCATTGACATCTTCATGTCGAGTTCAATCTCATTACTGAACAATGCTATTGGACTCGTTCCGACAAGTGATATCCCTGTGATCTAATCACACGCTGCGCAGCTATTGGATATAACTTCTCCGAGTGGGCCCTTGAGTATCTTCCCATCACATGGACGGACAAATCCCGCTCTTGAGATATATTGCCTCTACGGTTTCCTCCGAATACCTAAACACACCTTTATAACTACCGTTTTACCAGATGGCGTTTGATGCTATCTAAGCATTCTCGGGAGACAGTGATTGATATAGCCTCACGGTCTAAGGAATAGTCTACGAGGATCCTTTTCTAATCATCATAACTTGAACTTCGTGACATGATCGAATCACGATGTTTAGGTTGGGTATTGGTTCATCATCTCATTCTCAGAATGAGATGACCTCATTTCCAACTGGCATAAATGCCACATGATCAGGAAACATGATCATCTATTGACCAATGAACCAGTGACTAGAATTTCACTGGGAACCCCTAGTTTGTTTGTATATCACACGTGTATTAATGTTTCCACTCAATAAAGTTATAGCATGATACAAAACTTAATCATAAACTATATGAAATATGATAATAGTTCTTACTACTATTTGTCTCGAGGGCATATTTCCAACAAATTCTGCGAAAGGCAGGCAATCTTCTCATTTTGATCCATACTCTAATACACAAGCTCTCACCATATCTTCTTAGATTTAGTTGACTATCTCAGTCTGTCCATCAGTTTGTGGGTGATAAGCTGTGCTGAAATTCAACTTGGTTCCTAATCCTTCTTGGACTTTCTACCAATATCTCAAGGTAAATTGGGTTCCTCAATCCGATACTATGGTCTTGGGGGTTCCATGCAAACTGATGGTTCTAGCAATGTACAACTCTTCTAGCTTCGAACTCTGGTAGGTTGTCTTGACAGGTATAAAATGGGCTACCTTGGTCAGTCTATCAACGATGACCCAGATTGAGTCATTTCCCCTACTAGAAGTAGGCAAACCGGTGATAAAGTCCATTCCGACGGAATCCCATTTCCATTCCGGAATCTACAATGGTTGCAACAATCCTGCGGGTCTCTTATGTTACACTTTGACTCTTTGACAGATATCACACTTGGTGATGTAGCTTCCAATTTCTCTCTTCATCTTGTGCCACCAAAATTGATCCTTCAAATCCGGATACATCTTTGTTCCTTCGGGGTGGATAGAATAAAGAGTATCATGAGCTTCTTGCATGATAACTTGCTTCAACGCCGAATCTGTTGGCACACAGATACGTCCTTTGTACCACAGAACTCCTTCTTCGTCTTCGGTGAATCCAGGTACCTTTCCTGTACCAATACGATGCTCGATACCGTCGATACTTGCATTTTCCTTCTGGGCTTCCTTGATTTGGCTAATCAAAGTGGGTTGACGTTCAATGCTAGCTAAAAATCCTTTGCTAACTAGCTTAGTTCTAAACTGCTCCAACTCCTCATGCAAACTTGGTTGCTTCTCCTTGATCATAGTGTTTAGCCTACACGGCAATCTGCTACCACATTGGCTTTGCCGGGGTGATAGTGAATGTCAAGGTCATAATCCTTGATTAACTCTATCCTTCTCCTTTGCCTCATATTCAGCTCCTTCTGAGTGAAAATATACTTCAAGATCTTGTGATCTGAGTAAATCTCACAGCGATTACCCATAAGGTAATGACGCCATGTCTTCAAGGCTAAAACTATGGCTGCTAACTCAAGGTCATGGGTAGGATAGTTTTGCTCATGCCGCTTCAGTTGTCGAGACAGATATGCGATGACTTTGCCTTCTTGCATCAATACACATCCGAGACCAATCTTGGATGCATCACAATACACATCAAACGGCTTCTTGATATCTAGCATGATCAAGATTGGGGCTGAAACTTACTTCACATTTGTCGGTCCATTCGAATTTCTTGTCCTTCTTCAACAATTGGGTCATGGGTCATGCGATGCTCGAAAATCCTTCAACGAACTTGCGGTAATATCCCGCTAATCCGAGAAATGCACGGACTTGGGTTTGAGTGGTTGGGGCTTCCCATTCTTCAACATCTTTGATTTTGGCGGGATCAACATCGACTCCTCCTATAGACACAATATGTCCGAGGAATCCTACTTCTTTCAAGGATGATTCTCAGATGTTGCTCATGGTCTTATTCTGACTTGGAGTAGATAAGAATATCGTCGATAAACACAATGACAAACTTATCCAGAAAATTCATAAAGATCTTATTCATGAGATTCATGAAATAAGCGGGGGCATTGGTTAATCCAAAAGACATGACCGTATACTCATATAATCCATATATGGTGGTGAAGGTGGTCTTTGGAATATCCGTTGCACGAATCTTAAGTTGGTGATAACCAGTCCTAAGATCAATCTTAGAGAACACTCTGGCACCAGTCAACTGATCAAACAAATCCTCTATCTTTGGCAATGGGTAATTGTTCTTGATTGTGACGTCATTCAGCTTCTGGTAATCTGTGCACAAACGGTTTCCTCCATCCTTTTTGTCGACAAACAACACGGGCGATCTCCATGGCGATGCGCTTGGTTGAATCAAGCATGTTGCCAACATAGCATCCAGCTGCTTCTTCAGCTCCACTAACTCTGATGGGTTCATATTATAAGGTCTCTAAGCTATGGGTCCGGTTCCAGGAATTAGTTCAATGATGAACTCAATATCCCTATCCGAGGGCATACCAGGCAATTCATCTAGGAATACGTCAGGGTATTCACAGACTAGTCTGACTTGGTCTATGGTGGGTAGGGCTAGACTCTTGTTGCACTTGAATTGACGGGGCAAGGTTTCAGATATATGCTCTACTGATACTCCAGAGCTACTGGTCATGGTGATGGCTTTCTTTGCATAGTCTATCAATACTTTATGCTTCGACATCCAATCCATTCCTAGTACTACTTCCAAACCTTTGGTTCCAAGTACTATTAGATTGGCATAAAAATATATCCCATGTATTCTGATAGGCACAACTTTGCAAATTTTTCTAGCTTTTATGGTTGAACCGAGTATTTGAACTATCATGACATGCTTCAAGTTGGTTGGGTGAATCTTACTAGTGCATGCAAATTCTTCGGTGAAAAATGAGTGCGATGCTCCAGAATCAAACAACACTCTTGCTAAAACTGAGTTGACAAAAAACATACCCAGCACAACATCTGGCGCTTCTTGGGCTTCTTCGGCGTTCATGTGGAAGAGACGGCCGTTGCGGTTGTGAGGGTTCCCTGGGGCGAATCTTCTTCCGGGCTGAACACGACACTACTGTTGAGCTGGGGCATTCACATTGGTAGTGGCGGCAATCTTCTTGGGACACTCATTGGAGTAGTGACCCTTCACTCCACACTCGAAACAAGTAATCTGAGACTTGTCTTTTGCTGCCACGGGAACAACATTGCTTCTAGTTCTGGGTGCAGCGTTGTTGTTGTTGTTAGACTTGGGCGATGCACGGTTGAAATTGCTGGAGTTGCCGGGGTGGTTGTTGTTGTTTCCTACGGACTTCACATTTCCTCCGCTGCGGTTGGGGTAGCTTGGACGAGACATTGGGGGTCGATTGTTCCACGGTGCATATCCGGCAGACGGATTTGGATGATACTTCTGGTGACTGTTGGATCCAGCTTGTGAAGGAAATATACCCTGAGAGGCAATAATAAAGTTGTTATTATGTATTCCTTGTATATGATAGATGTTTATTTTGCATGCTATAATTGTATTGATAGGAAACGTCAATACATGTGTGTTTAATAAACAAAAAAGGGTTCCTAGTTATGCCTCTCTTCCAGACTAGCTCGTTGATTAACAAGATGATCAAGGTTTCCTGATCATGGACATTGGATGTTGTTAATAACAAGGTCATAGCATTTGTGAAATGATGTGATGGACATGCATCCAAAGTATAGCATTACGATCGAAGTCATTATGTTTACATTGCTACAACATCATATGAAGTAATCTTAGTCCTTAGACCATGAGATCATGTTAATTGCTAACACCGGAAGAGTATCTTGATAACATCAAACGTCACACCGTAACAGGGTGACTATAAAGGTGGGTTCAGTGCTACGAAGGTGTTATGTTGAGGCTCATGGATCAAGAGTGGAATTTGTCAATCCCAATGACAGATAGATATACTCTGGGCCCTCTTAGTGATATCACATTAAGATAGCTTGCAAGCAAGTGTTGTGATCACTAGAATGTTATATCACGGGAACGAGAAAAGATTGCATGTCAGTAAAGAGATCAAACTAGGTATTTGGATACTGATGATCGAATCTCGAACATGTATTATATCATGAGACAAAGGGATTAAGTTACTAGCGTTAAAGGTTCTCACGATCACAGAAGTCATCGTTGAATGTGCAGGAGTCAGTATGGATCTCCAGGTCCCGCTTCTGATTATTGATCTGAGAGGAGTCTCAATCATGTCTGCATTATTCATGAACCGTAGGGTGACACACTTAACGGTTGCCGAACACCATTTTGGAGCACATATGTTTCAGACGAAAGGATTGCAAAGCGCAGGAATTGTTTCGATAGAAACCGGAATTGTTTCGGGTGAAATTGCAGAAAGTGGTTTTGCATGTGATATTGAAATGTTGCAAGGGGTTTTATGTGAATGTTTGTTAATTAAAGTAATAAACAAAATTCTGAATAAAATAAATAAAAGAGTTTTATTAATTGAGAGTTGCATTAAATTTGGTGGAAATTTAATGCATGTGAGTAGAATTTTGGGTGGAGCTTGAATTGATGTGAGTGGAGATTCCACCACATGAATGAGGAAGAGGTGGGGGCACCCTCCTTGGCCGCCGCCCATGGTAGGGGAGTAGACCCCCTCTCCTCCCTCACAAAACACATCTCCTCGTGAAGGATTTCTCTCCCCCTCTAGATATTCCCCCATGGTTTCGGATTAGCGAGACACATGTTCCCGGTGGCCTTGCGTTTGGAAGGAGTTGCTGCTTCCGCTGATTCGCTGGAGCAAGGAGGTGGAGGTTGTCCGGTGGCTTGAACGTGTGTGCGAGGACGGATGCGCTGCTGATTTGCGGCGCTCAGACTTCCACACGATCTTGAGATCGGCAAGCGTATGACTACATCATCCACAAGTTCCAACTCGTTAACAAAACTCTATTGTCTTCGAGGGTAAGTTCTCCATGGATGTATATCCACCTGTTGATCTGTATCTAGTAGATAGATCTTGGCGTATAGTTCTCATCGTAGGAATTTTTTTGTTTTCTATGTTGCGAACCCAACAGTGGTATCAGAGCCTGATCTATGCGTAGGTGCTTTGCACGGGTAGTACACATATGTTTATATGTGGGCGATGATGATCATGTTATTGCATCTTCTATGTATTTTGGATATTGGTGTCATAGTGGGATGAAGCGGCCCGGACCAACCTTACATGTCATTGTACATGAGACCGGTTCCACGACTGACATGCAACTAGTTTTGCATAAGTGGCTAGCAGGTGTCTGTCTCTCCTAATATAGTCAATATCTGATTTACAACGAGTTGCAAATAACTTGGTTATCCTCGTTGTGGTTCATGTTCGTAGGTTAGACCGGTTCTATCTCTGAAATCCCTAAGCCATGTAAAACTTGCAATTGATAAATTAGAGGAATCTAGTTTAGATCGTTGATGGGCTAGTGTCTTGATATGGTATTGTTGTAAGTAGATGTATGATAGATACTCTTACAACACACTTAACATGTAAGTTCCATAGACCTTGGCCTTACACACAAAGGAATGATAGAGATCATACCACGATGAAAATGATAGAGATCAAATGCATGGACCATATCATCTCACTTTACACATTAGATGTTTAGCATCTTATACTGCTAGTTTGGCGCTTTTGGTAGCATTGTAAGATGATCCATCATTTAGATATCAAGATAAAATGTGTTCTTCCTTCAGTATGCACTGTTCTATGGATCGTGTTTCGAGACATCACGTGATGATCGGGTGTACTCGACTCCTCGCTTTCATACAACGGGTGTAAGACAGTTTTACACATACGGGTACTAAGGTTCTTACTTGACAAGCCTAGCATGTACAGACATGGCCTCGGAACATGGACCGAAAGGTTAAGAATGAGTCATATATTTGATATGATGCCCATATAGATGCTCGCCTTGGAAGCTACACCGACTCACGTGATGATCGGACTTGGTGTAGTAGATTTGGTTCATGTAATCACCAAAAAGACATGAGGGATGTCGTTTTTGAGTGGGAGTTCATTAGTAATTTGGATTAGTTGAACTCAATATGTCATAAACTTAGTCTAAATAAACTTTACAAATTCTGTTGTAGATGGCACCACCTACTTTTAATTTCAATGTGTTCATGGAGAAAGAGAAACTTGCTGCGAATGGTAGCAACTTCACCAACTGGGCTATGAATTTGAGGATTCTCCTCACTACTGCACAAAAGCAATATGTGCTAGAGGCGCCGCTAGGCCCCCCACCAGCTCCTGATGCCCCTGACGAGGAAAAGAATGTCTATGTAACTCGTCAGGAGGAGCACAACTTAGTTCATTGCGGCATACTGCATGGGCTAGAGCGAGAACTTCGAAAGCGTTTCGAAAATGGCAATGCCTTTGATACCATGGGAGAATTGAAAATGATTTTCGATACCCATGTTGCCGTAGAGAGTTATAATGCTTCTGAAAAGTTCTTTAGCTGCATGACAGAGGAGAATAGCTCCGTTAGTGAGCACGTACTCAAAATGTCTGGGTACACCGATAAGCGTGTGTCCTTGGGAATAACGATTCCCATTGACTTAGGCATACATCGTGTTCTCCAATCTCTGTCACCTAGCTACAAGAGCTTCGTGATGAACTATAACATGCAGGGCATGAAGAAGTCTCTTACCGAGCTTCTGTCAATGCTTAAGACTGCAGAAGTGGAGATTAGGAAATAACATCAAGTGTTGATGATCAATAAGACCACCGGTTTCAAGAAGGACAAGAAAGGCAACCAGAGGGGAAAGAAGGGCGGCAAATATGTTGCCGCACTTGAAAAGTAACCCCGAGCTGGCCCTAAGTCTGATACCGAGTGCTACTATTGCAAGGGGATTGGCCATTAGAAGCGCAACTGCCCCAAGTATTTGGTGGACAAGAAGGTCGGCAAGGCAAACAAAGGTATATGTGATATACATGTTATTGATGTGTACTTGACTAGTACTCGCAGTAGCACCTGGGTATTTGATACGGGATCGGTTGCTAATATATGTAACTCGATTCAGGGGCTGCGGAACAAGCGATAGCTAGCAAGGGATGTGGTCACGATGCGGGTCGGCAATGGATCAAGAGTTGATGTGATCGACGTCGGAACGCTGCCTCTCCATATGCCGTCGGGATTAGTGATAAATCTAAATAATTGTTAATTTGTGCCTACACTGAGCATGAACATTGTATCCGGATCATGTTTGATGCGAAGTGGTTATTCCTTTAAATCTGAAAATAATGGTTGTTCGATTTATATGGATAATATCTTTTATGGTCATGCACCTGTGTTGAATGGTTTATTTCTATTGGATCTCGATAGTAGTATTATGCATATTCATTGTGTTGATGCTAAAAGGGTTAAACTTGATGATTATATATCTACATATATGTGGCACTGCCGTCTAGGTCATATTGGCGTTAAACGCATGAAGAAACTCCATTCTGATGGACTTTTGGAATCACTTGATTTTGAATCATTTGATACATGTGAGCCATGCCTTATGGGCAAGATTACTAGAATGCCGTTTTCTGGTTCAATGGTCCGGGGGACAGATTTATTGGAAATCATACATACTGATGTGTGTGGACCAATGAGTGTGTTGGCGCGAGGTGGATATCGTTATTTTGTTACTTTCACGGATGATTTGAGTAGATACGGGTATATCTATTTGATGAAACATAAGTCTGAAACATTTGAAAAGTTCAAGGAATTTCAGAATGAAGTGGAAAATCATCGTAACAGAAAGATCAAATTTCTGCGGTCTAGCCGTGGAGGAGAGTATCTTAGTTACGAGTTTAGCACACACATGAAAAATTGTGGAATAGTTTCACAACTCACGCCTGCCGGAACACCACAACGTAATGTTGTGTCGGAATGTTGTAATCGTACTTTATTGGATATGGTTCGACCTATGATGTCTCTGACTGACTTGCCACTGTCATTTTGGGGTTATGCACTGGAAACCGCTGCATTCACTTTAAATCGGGCACCATCTAAATCCGTTGAAACGACACCGTATGAATTATGGTTTGGAGACAAACCTAAGCTGTCATTTCTTAAAGTTTGGGGATGCGATGTTTATGTGAAGAAACTTCAGCCGGATAAACTCGAACCCAAAGCGAAAAAATGCATCTTCATAGGATACCCTAAGGAAACAATTGGGTATACCTTCTACCACAGGTCCGAGGGCAAGGTTTTTGTTGCCAAGAATGGATCCTTTCTTGAGAAGGAGTTTCTTGTGAAAGGTGTGAGTAGTCGGAAGGTAGAACTCGAAGAGGTTATTGAACCTTCTCTTCATGAAATGGCGAGTAGCGCAGCACCGGAAGTTGTTTCGGAGTTGACTTTACCTAATGAAGAGAGAGCTAATGATATTGATCATGAAACTCCGAAAGAGGACACTACCAAACCTCGCAGGTCAAGCAGGACACGTGCAGCTCTTGAACTGTATGGCAATCCTGTTATGAATTTCATGATTGATGAAATAGATGACCCTGCGACGTATGAAGAAGCGATGATGAGCCTGGATTCCAACAAATGGCTAGAAGCCATGAAATCCGAGATGGAATCCATGTACGAAAACCAGGTTTGGACCTTGGTGGACTTACCTCACGATGGAAAGGCCGTTGAGAATAAATGGATTTTCAACAGAAAAACTGATGATGATGATGATGGTAATGTGACCACCTATAAAGCTTGACTTGTCACAAAGGGGTTTCGACAAATTCAAGGAGTTGACTACGATGAGACATTCTCTCCCGTAGCGATGCTTAAGTCGGTTAGGATTATGTTAGCAATTGCTGCATATTTCGATTATGAAATATGGCAGATAGATGTCAAAACTGTGTTCCTCAATGGTAATATTGAAGAAGAGTTGTATATGATACAACCTAAGGGTTTTGTCGATCCTAAGGATACTGATAAGGTATGCAAACTTTAGCGATCCATCTATGGACTGAAGCAAGCATCCCGGAGTTGGAATCTCCGCTTTGATGAGGTGATCAAAGAGTTTGGATTTGTCCAAACTTATGGAGAGGCTTGTATTTACAAGAAAGTGAGTGGGAGCAATGTGGCATTTCTGATATTATATGTGGATGACATATTATTGATTGGAAATGATATAGATCTTTTAAATAGTGTTAAAAGTTATCTAAACAGCAAATTTTCGATGAAAGACCTTGGTGAAGCTTCATATATATTAGGCATTAAAATCTATAGAGATAGATCAAGACGCCTAATTGGGCTATCGCAGAGTACATACCTTGATAAGATATTAAAGAAGTTTAATATGGACGGAAGTTAGAAGGGGTTCTTACCTATGTTGAGAGGCAAGACATTGAGTAAGACTCAAACTTCGGCTACGGCGGAAGAAAGAGAGATAATGGATAAGATCCCCTATGCCTTAGCCATAGGCTCTATAATGTACGCCATGCTATGTAGAAGACTGGATGTGGCACATGCTATTAGTTTGACTAGTAGGTACCAATCTGATCCAGGTTCGGAACACTGGATAGCGGTCAAGAATATCCTTAAGTACTTGAGAATAACTAAGGATATGTTTCTAATATACGGAGGTGAAGAAGAGCTAGTCTCTAAGTGTTATGTCGATGCTAGCTTTGACACCGATCCAGATGACTCTAAGTCTCAATCCGGATACGTATTTCTCTTGAACGGAGCAACAGTTAGTTGGAGGAGTTCCAAACAACCTGTGGTGGCTGGATCAACGACGAAGGCAGAATATGTTGCTGCTTCAGAAGCGACGCAGGAAGCAGTTTGGATGAAGAAGTTCATAACGGAACTAGGTGTGGTTCCTAGTGCATTGGACCCAATGGTTATCTATTGTGACAACAATGGAGCCATAGCCAACACCAAGGAACCAAGGTCTCACAAGAATTCCAAGCATATTAAGAGCTGGTTTCACTCCATCCGCGAGCATGTCAAGGATGGAGATATAAAGATTTGTAAATTACACACGGACCTGAATGTAGCAGATCCGTTGAATAAAGTTCTCCCTAAGGCAAAACATGACCAACACCAGAACTCCATGGATGTTAGATTTATCACTATGTAAACTAGATTATTGTCTCTAGTGCAAGTGGGAGACTAAAGGAAATATGCCCTGAGAGGCAATAATAAAGTTGTTATTATGTATTCCTTGTATATGATAGATGTTTATTTTGCATGCTATAATTGTATTGATAGGAAACATCAATACATGTGTGTTTAATAAACAAAAAAGGGTTCCTAGTTATGCCTCTCTTCTAGACTAGCTCGTTGATTAACAAGATGATCAAGGTTTCCTGATCATGGACATTGGATGTTGTTAATAACGAGGTCACAGCATTTGTGAAATGATGTGATGAACATTCATCCGAAGTATAGAATTACGATCAAAGTCATTATTTTTACATTGCTATAACATCATACGAAGTAATCTTAGTACTTAGACCATGAGATCATGTTAATTGCTAACACCAGAAGAGTATCTTGATAACATCAAACGTCACACCGTAACAGGGTGACTATAAAGGTGGGTTCAGTGCTACGAAGGTGTTATGTTGAGTCTCAAGAATCAAGAGTAGAATTTGTCAATCGCAATGACGGATAGATATACTCTGGGCCCTCTCGGTGATATCACATTAAGATAGCTTGCAAGCAAGTGATGTGATCACTAGAATGTTATATCACGGGAACAGGAAAAGAGTGCATGTCGGTAATGAGATCAAACTAGGTATTTGGATACTGATGATCGAATCTCGGACATGTATTATATCATGAGACAAAGGGATAAAGTTACTAGCGTTAAAGGTTCTCATGATCATAGAAGTCATCGTTGAATGTGCAGGAGTTAGTATGGATCTCCAGGTCCCACTTCTAATTATTGATCTAAGAGGAGTCTCAATCATGTCTGCATTATTCGTGAACCATAGGGTGACACACTTAAGGGTTTCCGGACACCATTTTGGAGCACATATGTTTCAGACGAAAGGATCGCAAAGCGCAGGAATTGTTTCGATAGAAATTTGAATTGTTTCGGGTGAAATTGCAGAAAGTGGTTCTGCATGTGATATTGAAATGTTGCAAGGAGTTTTATGTGCATGTTTGTTAATTAAAATAATTAACAAAATTCTGAATAAAATAAATAAAAGAGTTTTATTAATTGAGAGTTGCATTAAATTTGGTGGAAATTTAATGCATGTGAGTGGAATTTTGGGTGGAGCTTGAATTGATGTGAGTGAGCTTCCACCACATGAATGGGGAAGAGGTGGGGGAACCCTCCTTGGCCACCGGCCATGGTAGGGGAGGAGCCCCCCTCTCCTATAAAAGGCCCCCCTCTCCTCCCTCACAAAACACACCTCCTCGTGAAGGATCTCTCTCCCCCTCTAGACATTCCCCCATGGTCTCGGATTAGCGAGATACATGTTCCCGGTGGCCTTGTGTCTGGAAGGAGTTGCTGCTTCCACTGATTCGCTGGAGCGAGGAGGTGGAGGTTGTCTGGTGGCTTGAACGTGTGTGCGAGGAGGGATGCGCTGCTGATTTGCGGCGCTCGGACTTTCACACGATCTTGAGATCGGCAAGCGTACGACTACATCATCCACGAGTTCCAACTCATTAACCAAACTCTGTTGTCTTCGAGGGTAAGTTCTCCATGGATGTATATCCATCCACTGCTCTATATCTAGTAGATAGATCTTGGCGTATAGTTCTCATCGTAGGAAATTTTTTGTTTTCTATGTTGCGAACCCAACAGCTTGGTGCATCATCCGACGTTTGCGGTTGTCATTCGCTTGATTAATCATCCCCTCCATCTGAATGGCAGAGTCGACTAGCTCTTCAAGGTCCCCTAACGGATGTTGACAAGTACAGTCTACATCTCATCATGCAGTCCGTTCAGGAATCTTTCCTTCTTCTTGGCCTCCATGTTGATCTCATCAGGTGCATACCTGGCGAGGGACAAGAATATGTCACGGTACTCCACTACAATCATTCTTCCTTGCTTTAGTTCTTTGAATTCATCTCTCATTCTGGTGACTAGACCCTGCGGCACATGGGTGCGGCTGAACTTGACTTTGAAGGCTTCCCACGTCATCACTTGACCGTGGTTCATCGTGCGGGTGCTGTTCCACCATGCTCTTGCATCTCCTGCCAGATAATGGGTGGCAAGCAGAACTTTCTCATTGGCATCTACTTTGGCGACTTCCAAGTTATTCTCCATGGTCTGTAACCAATCATCGGCATCCAGCGGGTCTTCAGACTTGCTAAAGATGGGGGGGTTGGTATTCTGGAAGTTTTTGAGTTTGGATCCATGATGATCCTGATTTCCATGGCCCTGATTGTTGTGAGCCATCTGGGCGATCTGCTACAGTGTGGCTAGATTTGCTTAGCGCTCTGCCCTACTAGCTTCACGGTCTGCAATGAGCGTCTGTAGATTCTGCAGCATTGGGTCTTGCGATGAGCTGCTCCCTCCTTGGTTTCCACGAGTCATCTGGAGATTGAGATAGATAATGGGGTAAGAGGGAAAGTTCTAAGGTTCATGGTTTTGGTTTCAAAGATAAAACTTTGAGTTTGACTCTGATTTTGCAACTAACTTCTTTTCATTAATTCAAGCAAAGCACACGATAAAAACACACACACACCACAACATGAAAGGTAAATAGATGGTTTTAAGAACCATTCTGTAAGCTACGATACAATGGGACCGATACTTCTCTTTGCTACGATAGTGCTCTAGTGCATCTACTCATCATCGATGAAGTCAGAGTCATCATTGTCGGTGTAGAAGTCCATGGCATCATCCTCCAGGTAGTCATCATCATTGCTGAGGTACGAGTGAATATCCCCTTGGATGTCTTCACCTTCCTCCTCTTCTTCTCTTGCTGCAAGCTGAGCTTCTTGATCCTTGATGGTCTTCTCGAGGTCGGCCACCTTCTTGCGAAGATGGTCGATGGTGCGATCCTTCTTTGCGCGTTGATGGCGCAGTGACCGACGATCCTTGATGAGTAGTGAGAATGTTTGGGCCTTCTGGGTGGCAATGGCAAGGTTGTGGTTGGCGAACTCTCTAGCATTTTCCAATTCCTTATGTATGTCATACAGCAGGAAGTCAAGGTTCTCCACTTGACGCTTCAACTCTGGGTGACTTGGCATCTCTAGAGGCATTCCCATAGAATCACGCCTTGCAAAGTGAGCAAAGCGGGTTCCTTGGATCAGGTTGACATTCTGTGCGCAAAGACGAGCGAGAGCTTCATGCATTGCCCTGGCTAATCCATCTAGCCAGTTGTTCTCTCTCATGGTGAGTTGAATTTTCTCGGAAAGTGGTGCCTCTATCTTGCCCCGAAGATCAGCAACTACTAGCCATTGTAAATCTTCTCCTCGGGGACCATTGAGTTGAGCTCCAAAGAATTTCGGATGTGGGTGCTCCAAGTACTCAGACAGTGCATCAAGATCCCTCTCGAAGAGCAGTTGGCCTCCGTTGCCCAACTGGTAGAACTTGTAGTACTGAACTTCCATCTATAAGAATTTAGGATGAGAAAGTTAGTGAAGTGATGAAGTGTGTCAAAATTTTATGTAATAATGTAAGAATTTTTTAGGAAACATGTATTTTTTTGAGAGAAAGAATCCCAAGGGTAAGAGAGGAAATAGGTTTTCATAAATACTCACTTCTTGGTTTTTGAAACTAAGTTTTCGTTCGGACGTCCATTCTAACTAGGGTCTCCTATGGTCAGATGGCTCTGATACCAACTTGTCAACACCCGGATTTTTAATCCCAGATGCCTGTTATGCCATACATTGCAATCCCAGGATTACCATTTTTGTGAGACATAACAAATTGGATATCATAGTACATCATCCATTATAAACCATAATAAGGTCTTACACAAATAAAGGATCTCATGATCCAGTCTTAGTACAAACAAGTAGTGGAATAAATAGTGTAGCGGTGGGCTCCATCTTCAGTGTCACAGGCAATGCTGACGATGGGAGATGATCCTAGTTGTCGTAGCCATCCTGCCGTCCTTCTTCCGGATAGTCCTCCTCATAGTCTGGCCATGGGAATAGCCAGGGACAAAGCCATGAGTACTCTTTAAGTACTCGCAAACTATCACTAACAAGTAAGGTAGTTCTAATAGGAATGCTAAGTTCTAGGTTTATTTGTAAAGTTAAGTTTGAAACCTAAGCTGAGTTCAGAAACAAAGAAAGAGAAAATAAAGTTCTAAATCACCTAAGTGGGAACTTAGTTGTCATAGTCACAACCATGTTGTGGTCAAGTCATGTCACAATTCATTTCATAAGTCATTATGAAAACAACTAACAACGAAACAGTATGGCCACTCTAATTGTCCATAACCGCGGATGCGGCTATTCGAATAGTTTGACACTCTACAGAGGTGGTACACTTTCACCACAAAATTCGATACATCGGTCAGGGATAACCCTGAATCATCATACTTAGTATGTAGATAATCAAACATAACCTTTCCTTTACACACTCTAGTATAAGCACCTCTCCTATGAGCTTGGCCTCCCATCCATGGCCATCTGCCATCCCGGGTACTGCATAGGTGGACAACGTTGAGAGATAGCTTCAGCTCAAACCTCACCCGCGAGGTAACCAATACTAATGCATATAAACTTCTAGCTAAGCCTTACCCAATTCAGGTATTGTGGTTGTACTGTAAAATTGGAATGGTATCGCATCCGAACCCAACCATCAGTTTATATAAAGGGCTAAGGATCATGCCTCAACATTTTCATCATCATCATAAACCATTTGTGTTTCTCATCACATGTCAAAACATCTGAATAGAATGACTCATCATTCCAAGGTTTTCATAAGTCATTTTCACCAAGTATTCCCATCTAGAGTGATCAAGTTTTTGGTTTAGCTCTAATCACTAAGTTAAGAGTGTTCACTAAGGTGGGATGCTAATCTCAATCTCATGCCATAGAATGACATCTAAGTCTAACTATATAGGCCAAGTTTTATACTCTTTATGCTATCTATAAACATGTAAGGAACTTTGGTAAAGTAAAAGAAGGTAAAGCTTGTAAATAAAACTTGGAGTAGGTATAAGTCAAAATGTATAACCAAGCATGCCTATTGCATCTTGCTTAGGTTATCTAGCTTGCAAGGGTTAGCTTGCATTGTTAAAGATGGCTTGCAAGTATTAGCTTCCCAATAATAGCTTGCCTTGAATTGTGTAGTGGTTGAAATTCTCCTCGTCTTCTTCGGGGTAGAACTCCTCCTCCTCGTAGTCTTGGTTGGTACTATCGTCTATAAATATAAGAGGAATACACAATCACCAAACAATACTTCACTAGTCTATTTACCACACTAAGGCACACACTTGATGATCTAGTATCATCACATTCATCACAAGATTTAAAGAACTAGTTTCATTTCTTTTATTTGAGAAAAGTAATTTCTACTCATTGAAAATAACTAAGATTTAATATTCTCTAATTAAAATATGGGATCATGTGGAAAGATGTCATCACAACATATTCTAATACATGGGAATGTGATTTAAATGTTGGATCACAATTTATAAAGTCTAAGATTAATATTTTAATGATTAAAAGTGACTAGAAATGCCTATATAGCATTATTTTGGTACTAGTCCAAAGTCACTACATGCAAACCTTAATATTATTACATATTTAGATAGGTATGGTCAAATGTGATTTTTGAGAGTTGGAATCAACTCAAAAGCTATTATGGTTGATTTTTGAAAAATGTTTGAATGTGAAAAAGCCCCTGTCTTATTATTTTTGCTACGAGAGATCTCTAACTCTAATTGATTTAAATCCAACGGGCTTGGATAGATATTTTTATTATCTTTCCAACAAAATTGGAATCATTAATTTTGGTGAAAGAACTCCCTGAAATGATTTTTGAACTAAAGGACAGAATTGAGTTTAAGCCAAAATTGAAAAAGATTTATTTGAATCTACTGGGTTGCGCGGGAAAGAAATGGGCCGGCCCACTGTGCTCCGCGCAGCACCCGGGTTGGCTTAAGTGATGGCCCCACCTGTTAGTGGGATAGGGGATGCCGAACATGTATGGGAGGAGGGTGATCGTAGGATTAGATCCTCGATCAATGGCTCACATCCATCGTCCTCACTGGAATAGTACACGACGGGGAGGAACCCTAGCACGATCGGTGAGGGTCTAGGGAGGCTTACCGGAGCTCCGTCAAGGGTTGGTGAGGCGGGCAACTGGACGTGTCGAGGACGGTGGTTCTCCTGGTACCGGCGGCGTTCTTGGAGATGGCTTGGATCAGTGGCGCCCTTCTCCTCCTTCCGCGGCGGTCTCTTGTGAAATTTGGGCGATACGGGCAGCGGCTTGCTCCGGTGGGGCTCTGGGAGGTCTCTGAGGTGGAGTGGAGGGAGGTTGTGTGAAGAATTGGTGCCGGGGGGCATCCTTTTTATAGCGGGGCGAGGGGTGCATCACGGCATGGGCGGAGCTCGACGAGGGAGACGACACAGCAAGCTAGAGGCATGGTTCGGAGGCTAGGACGGTGGGCGGTTCCTTGGCGATCGTCACGGAGGTGCTCGTGCAGTGCAATGTGGTCGGGAGAAGCGAGCGTTGCTGCGCGCACGCTGCCTTGGTCGACGGTGAGTTTCGTGGCGTTCGGTGGCTACAGGGCACAGTCGAGGGAACGGGCATGTCCGTTGGCCTCCTGGGACACTGGTGATCGTGTAGGCTGGCGGCGGGAGCGAGGCGAGGTCGGGTTGAGTGGGGACAGGCGTGAACTACGGGAGCGGCGTCGGCATGGCAGACACGGCCTGGGCACAGCGTTCCTAGCTCCTCCTCTCTCTGTCCTTGAGCTAGGGCTGGCCTGGAGGATGAAGTGGAGCACGGGCGACGTGCTAGACATGGTAGGCTAGGCTGGCAGCGCTAGGGTCGTGCTGTCGGCGGTGGGGGTGCTAAGTGGGCTCGACCATGGTGGCCATGACCATTTGGTCGTGTGCACAGTGGGTGGCCGTGCTGGTACAGGGTAGGGGGTGTACTGGGAGAGCTTTGGTTGCAAAATGGGAGACCAAAATGGCCAGAACCCTGCTCACAATAGTGTTTGTGATTTTTGCCAGATTTGTGCACCTAAGGTGTTTGAAAAAATGGCCGAAAGAATTCAACTTTGAAATTTTTGAATGAATATTTTTGAGTGATCCCCACTGTTGCTTGGTAGTCCGTGGTTCCTAGGGATTGTCAAATTAAATTCATTTGATTGGTTTTTGAAAAAGTGGGATCTAGGTACATTCACGTACGTCGGTTTGAGCTATGGTTGCTAGTTCCATATGTTGCAGGGTTAGTTCCAAATCTGAGAAACTAGGGAATCGGAGCAACTCCGTGCACCGATGCTAAATTCCAAGTACTACTCTATCTAATCACGTGGCAGTGCACTGCTTCTCTATCGTGCGATGGGGGAGAGAGAACACCCTTTACTATGTTGTTTTATTCTGTGTAAGGGCCCACTATGCAGATACTCCCTCCGTCCCAAGGCTTAAGGCCTATAATTTTTTTGAAAAGTCAAGCTACTGAAAGTTTGACCAAACTTTTTGAAAAAACTATCAAGAACTATGATATTATAAAGATACCACATGAAAATTTGTTTCATGATGTATCCAAGGGTATATATTTCATATTGTAAATATTAATATTTTTTCTGAAAAATTGGTCAAAATTTACATAGTTTGACTTTTTCAAAAAATTATATGCCTTAAGCCTTGGAACGGAGGTAGTATTTGGCAAGACCAACGTTGTGGAGCTAATGCCAAATTTGCCTAATAGTGTTGTGTGTCAGATTTCGCAACATCAACGTTGTGGCTGATAAAGTCAACTTATCTATAAGCTGGGACCCATATGTCTGCAAAAAGTATACAGATGCAAGAGAGAGAGGAGAGAGTAAATAATTTTATATTCCTTATGGACAAGACACAAGCTTAGGTGAAGCTCTAGTATGTATGTGGTCATGCATAAGAACTACTTTTTTCTTATGGACAACATAGTGAATGCCCTAATACAGATCTCGTTTCATGAAAAAAGAAAAACAGAGCTCGTACATGCAAGTAAAATACTACAGAGCTCGTCCAGTACAACCCATACCCTAGGCGTCTAGTAGAGTCAGACCCGGTCACAGTCTCCTCCAAATTAACTACTCCGACCATCTAGACGTCTACTGGTACTAGGGAGTAGGGAGTTGGTGGGTTACTGTCTCCTCGAAATGCAGTTGAGGAGCACACACTCGTGTTGACTAATCCAGCTTTCTCCCCTTGCATATTCCCCCGCCCCCTCTAGGGCGTCTTCCCCTTCTCTTCCCGGCGTCTTCCCCTTCCACACCACATGCCACCGCTGCCGCCATATGCCGCTTTCGGATTCTCATCCTCGTCTCACTCAGGCAGTTGTGCCACCCTCGATTCCCCCTCTCTTCTGAAACCCCAATCGATGAAATACAGACGGTGCCTTGCGATTGCGTCAGCGAGCAAGAACAGTGAGCATGATTCTGAGCTTTTTCACGACGTGTTTACTGAAGGCCCCTTTGAAGAACTCTATCATGGTGTGGAACACGGCAGTACCATCGGGGATGGCATGAGAGGGGACAATCAGGTTTCTATCGGTGGCTACTCGCAACGGGTTGGGCACAGATACTGCAAACACGGTGACGTACCCAGGTTCGGAGCCCTCTTGGCGAGGTAAAACTCCTACTCCTTCAAGGATCTACTATCAAGGGGCGAACACCCAGTACATATGCTCCTTGAGTTGTTTTACTGGCTACTCCTTGCTAGAAGAAGAAGAGGAACTACTCAACTTGTCCAATCTAGGGAACTTCTAACTTGTCATTCTCTACCTAGAACCCTAGCACTACCCCGCCCCCTATATACTGGTTGAGGGGGCAGTTTACAAGATGGGTTCTAGGGTTTACTGTTTGGATTTGGGCCTTACGAGGTGGGCCGGCTGGACGGGCCCAAACGGTTGGCCTGGGTCCAGTCAAGCCTCTAGTACAGGGGAGGACAACGCTACAGTGTCCAGCGCCCTTGCTTTGTACACAGGCCGGCTCTTTATCCGTCAGCCGGAGCTTTGCTCGTTAGCCCTTATTTTCCTCGGCTTCCTCCAGCTTTGGCACAGTTGTCCGGTAGCACCGATCGGGCTAGCCAGCCTGTCCGGTCAGAGGTGCGCTCAGCAAGGAGCATCACCTCCACCGTACCATGGCTAGCGGATCCGAGGCGGCCGTCTAGGAGCAGCCTTCTAGCCGGTTCTTCTGGCTACCCGGCTAGATGGGCCAGCCAGGGAAACATGGAAGCGGACCAGGTGGAGGACTCCATCTGGCTATGGTTCCTTGTTCTGGGTCCAGACGGCTAGAGCTCCTTGGAGTCTGTTGGTTGGTCCCGTCTTGGCCTACCCGGGGGTCATCCCCCCGACACTAGTCCCGGAGCGCGTTAGGACTTCGTCCCGTGGAGAAGTTCTTGCGTGCTCATTTGGTCGAGTTTGAAATGATTGTTGATGTGGAGACTTTGTCGTTTTCTTTTTGTCTTGTAGCTTTTGTCTTGCAGTCTTTGTCTTGTACCGGTTTGAGATTCTTCATTGTTTCCTGGCTGGGGTTTACCAACTATGGAGCCGATGGCCCCACCCACAGGGTGTCCTCGCAGGATCTGGGCCGTAAGATTGCTTGCTCTGCCGTGTCTTCCCAATTGCACAAATTCTCGCGCTTGTTGTTGACCATTGGGTACCCTCCTACAGCTCTATTGGCGGACCGGGACCACAAGGTGGCCAGGCTGAAGGGAAGGTTGCCCGAATGGAGGAGTCCAACAAAGCCCGCCAGGACCAGATCACCCAGCTAACTGCGCATCAGCAGCAGATGGAGTTCAAGGCTGGCCAAGCCAAGAAGGTGGCGGACATCCGGATCGAGGCACTGAAGAACCTAGAGCAGCTCCACGCCACTCAGGCGGATGCTCTCAAGGCCTCCCAGGCCAAGGAGATGGCGGCGCTGGGGGAGCTCTGCCAGATCACCGAGATTGTCATCAGTAAGTGCTCTCAAACCATATCAGCATTGCCACTTTTCCTCCACAGCCAGTATTGATCGTTGTCCCTTTTCTCCGGTGCAGCTCAGTGATGTATACGCACTTCTATTCTTGTAGATAGTTGTTGGGCCTCCAAGTGCAGAGGTTTGTAGAACAGCAGCAAGTTTCCCTTAAGTGGATCACCCAAGGTTTATCGAACTCAGGGAGGAAGTGGTCAAAGGTATCCCACTCAAGCAACCCTGAGATCAAAATACAAGAAGTCTCTTGTGTCCCCAACACACCCAATACACTTGTCAGGTGTATAGGTGCACTAGTTCAGCGAAGAGATAGTGAAATACAAGTGGTATGGATAATTATAGATGGTAACGGTGCGAGAAAATAGCTTGATGGTGTGGAAGAGACTAAAGGCAAACCGAAATAAAGATGGCAGCCAGCAAACATGTAACAGATCTAGTTGCAAACGGTGTTTCAATGCTTAGAAACAAGGCCTAGGGATCATACTTTAGCTAGTGAACACTCTCATATAAATATCTTCTCTTCATGATACTACTCTGAACTACTCTCCATTTGGACACTCTAATCCATGGCAGGGCTATAACAGCACACCTCAAAGTTCACCTTTTCCCATCTAGGTAACCCCACACTGTCACCTTGAGCGCTAGATGGTTCCAACAAACACCACAATTTCATAGAAACATCCAACTCCAAATATAACTCGTAACAAGTATTTGTAATCTCTAGCCTAAGTGCCACCATGGTGTGCATGCTGTCACTTTCACACACATGGGGAGAGCAGAGATCTATTAAAGCACTTGAGTAGCAAAGTATATCTACTTGATTACAAAGCTCATGATCACAATATGATCATGCATAGAGAGAGATGAACACATAGCTACCACTAGAACCCTTAGCATCGAGGAAGAACTACTCCCTCATCATCATGAGAGTCAGCAACATCGATGGAGATGGCGGTGAAGAGGGTGAAGAGGCGGCGGTGCGGAGGACTCCTTCCCCACCGTCGGTATCACAGGGAAGCACCGCTCCTTAGCACCCTTCCTTCATGGCTTCTTGGGAGCAATTCCCCATGGAGATGGGATCCATGGGGAAGGCAAAAACGTGGCTTTGGTGGCTGCAAATTCGTGGGTGGAGGTGTCTCCCACGAATTAGGTTTCCTCTCTTTATATAGCTTGTCGGATTCCCGTCACTCCATCTTAGGCTACAGTAAATCGGGTCTATTGGGCCCATCCGGACTCGAAATCAGCTAAATTTTATATTGAGAACGTTTGCCGCGAAATTTCCAACATCTTTGTAGTTGAAGAGTTTTCTGCTTGACGCGTCTTCGACCCGAAACGTGACCATCTTCAAAAAGAGTTATGAGACAGATTTCTGGAAAATCCCAATTTGACTCCAGCAAGGTTTCCACTTGTATTTTTGGTAATTCCTACACATTAAAGTTTAAAACAAGAATATTGTGCACTTTTGTAACTATTAGTAGGTTAGTCCAAATAAATCATAAAATTTATATAAAAAGGAGTATCAAAAGCATATTATTAGCATAAAACCATCAAAAATTATAGATACGTTATGAACGTATCAACATCCCCAAGCTTAGTTCCTGCTCGTCCTCGAGTAGGTAAACGATAAAAACAATATAATTTTTGAGGTGACATGCAGCTAGCACAATCTTGATCATCATTATTGTAAAAGCATTGTTAGCTGGGATCAAGGTACTCTAAACATGAGCATGAAAGATAGAGTTCTAACAATAAGGCATAGCAACTATGTTGTAACATGAAAAGGTACAAACAAAAGATCATGAATAACAATGCATTGAAAGACGTTTGTTTGTTTCACATATAGAAAACATAGCATACTGGCATTCAGCTTGTCCCTCATGGATTAGCAAAACATAAATGCATAGGACACATTCAAAGTTCATAAGGGTGACTAGATACAAATAGTTCAAGAACAAGCAATATCAAAGTTATGAATCAATCAACAAGTCTTGGGACAATGCACATAGAACTAAGAATGACAACTATGCTCTCTTAATTGGTGCCTAAGGATAAAAGGTGGAGACTCAATATAAAAGGTAAAAGAAAGGCCCTTCATAGAAGGAAGCAGGGATTCAAGTCTCATAAAGAGCTTCCAAAAATTATGGTACTTATTATCTTTCAGCTCTCATTGCCCCTATCATAAGCATCTTGAAGTGATTAAGGTTAAAGTGAACAAACTATGGAGTATATGTTTGACAAAGTATAAGTTGGAAATCTCATGTCCCTTGAATACGAGGGCCGCTCCTCATGCTACTCAAGTTTAGTTACCGGTAAGTTCTTGTCATAGTAAGTACATGTGTATCATAGAGAACCGCCAACGGGGTGCCCCTTGCCCGATGATACGGAAGAATCCCCATATCAAAATGACAAGGCAAGCAGACAACGAGCATCTCAGCAATCTTCTTATTTACCATGGGAAAATGGTGCTTTTTTCTCTCTTTCCTCTTTTCTCATATCTCTTTTTTTTCTTTTTCTC
Organism: Avena sativa; assembly: GCA_916181665.1. Taxonomy (NCBI): domain Eukaryota; kingdom Viridiplantae; phylum Streptophyta; class Magnoliopsida; order Poales; family Poaceae; genus Avena; species Avena sativa. The sequence continues at coordinate 480,247,710 of OV702292.1, read as the reverse complement.
TTTTTCCTCAATATCTGACTCTTTTTTTTATAAGAAGAATGCTTCATAGACAGCTCATTATGGTTACGCTGCAGGTTTCCACCATGACAACATGGATTAGACCGGTGGCCCAGGCGTTTCTCTAACACACATACATAACTCCATGGACTTACAAGATCCCCTTTCATTTCACACCGATGACATCCATAGACGAAAGAGCATTATATCAACTAGGTACAAAGTACGAGTGCAATGTTGAAAGTGTTCCCCATGACAGCATGGTTCTGCTAATCCCCAACATATAAGTGCAAGCATATACAACATAGATGACATAATGGTTCAAGTTTATTAGGGGCAATAAAAGTAACGTATGCCATCAAGTTCGTGAGAGCTTTAATCACTAATTTTCACATAACAAGTTTAATTCGGAAGGTAGATAAAAACATGAATATACTTGGAATAGCAAATGCTAATAGGTAGGTATGATGGACTCTTTGGAACAACTTGGTTTTATTTGGAGTTGGATGCATGAGTGGAACTCATACTTGGTTATGGAGGCTAGCAAAATACTGGGAGCGACCAACTAAGAGAGCACTAATGGCCATATTCATGCAAAGCGACAAAACATCATTAATTAAAGCATAAAGTGATATTACAAGTCGAAAAGTAAATGATCATAGAGGCTATGGTGACTTGGTATAGTATTAATATGGTGTGAGCATGCACTAAGTCAACCCAAATAAAGCATTTAAGGGAGAATACCACAATATTATTCTTTTATATGCTAAAACAACGCATGATTCTTTTAAGGCACATTAAGCAATCTCAATTGTTTAGAACAAGTCATGCTATAGCAATAATCACTAAGCATAGGATCAAAGCAACATCTAGCATGACATGATAAAGTCTAAGTCACAGTCAAAACAAACTCCCTTTTGTAGCACTTAAGCATGAACTTTCCAAATCTTTTCCAACACCAATCGACTTATTTGAAACAACTCACAAAGATAATAATAAATAAAGATCGTTGAGCTTGTCTCACAAATCCACAAAGAAGAACTAAAAAGTTCTAAGCTGAAAGCACAAGAAAACTAAGGCTAAACACAGTGCTAGCAAAAGAGAACACTCACAAAAACAATAAGAATGAAAACTAGAGTGTTCTAGGCAATGAAAACGGAGTGTGTCTCCCTCCAAAAGAAGTGCTGGGATCCAATCAACTTATTGCAACAAACCAAGCAAAAAAAAACTAAAAAAAAACAAAGACACTCCAAGAACAACAGTGCATGAAATAATAAAAACGAAGTGTCTAGAAAAACCTGATATTTTTATTGATGAAGAAGGGGATGCCTTGGGCATCCCCAAACTTTGACGCTTGTACTTCTTGAATATTTGTTGGGGTGACACGGGGTGGCATCCCCAAGCTTGAGCTTTAGTCCATTCTTCATCTCATTACATCATTCTCTCCATACACTACCTAAAAATTTTCCTTCATACAAAACTTCACACAATCTTTATTAGCAACATTAGTGCACTCAAGATAATAAGTCTTTGGGTTCAGTTTCAAGATCACTAAAACTTGCATTAAAACACAAGCTACTGTACCACTTCCCACAAAAAACTCAATTCCCCAAAGAGAACCCAAAAAGGAATCAACAAGAAGCAAATGCAAATAATGGCAGAAATCTGTCAAAACAGACCAGTAGGTAAAAACCAATTTTTTCGAAGACCTTCTGTTGCTCAAATCGAAAAGTGTTGAACTAACGAAAGTTAGATAACAACCTGGTACAGAAGCACAAAAAATCACAGGTCAAACCTACATACAGAGATTTGACACGAATTTTTATAGCGAAGCACAAAAATCTGTTTCGGGACAGCAATTTTCCCAAGCATTACTTCTCTCTCATTAGAGGTTACTCTTGGCACAAAAAGCAAATAAAAAGGATAAGGAGCGGTTATTACAGAGGTAATAACTTCCAAGACTCATCTAAAACTTTTGAGTTATCTCCCAAGAAGTACTTTTCTTTAACGCCTTTAAGTTAGGCTTGATAGTTTGAGAAGATGCTCACATAAAAAATGTGAAGTGAAGTAAAAGAGAGCATCAAGAAGCAAATATAAAACACAATTAAGGCTAACCCACTTCATATGCATAGGAATCTTGTAAAGAAACAAGTCATGAAAGCACAAAGCAACAAGCATAGGAAAGCAAAACAAGTGCAACTTCAAGACTTTCAATGTATAGAGGGGAAACTTAATATGATTGAGATGCATAAAACCATGTTTCCCTCTCTCATAATAACTTTCAGTAGCATCATGAATAAAATTAACAATATAACTATCACATAAAACATTCTTATCATGAGCCACATGCATAAAAGAATTAATACTCTCCACATCAACATAGTCATTCTTATTAATTGTAGTGGGAGAAAATTCAACAAAATAGCTATCATTATTATTCTCATCACCATAGTCATCAAATATAGGAGGCATATTGTAATCATAATGAATTTTCTCCTCAATAGTAGGTGGACTGAAAATATCATATTCATGATTGTAATCATCATATATTGGAGGTTTGGTATCATCATAAGCAATAGAATATCTATCTTCCAAAGCTGGGGAACTAAAAAGATCATTTTCATAAAAACTAGCTTCCCCAAGCTTAGACTTTTCCATAGCATTAGCAATAATGGTGTCCAAAGAATTCATACTAACAACATTGCTATTAGCATGCAAATAAAGTTCCATAGGTTTTTTAATTTTCTCTTCAAACACTTCATGTCCTAATTCAAGATAAATACTATAAATCTCTCTAATTTTGTTGTTGTTATCCATTAAGCCTAGGTAGTGAAAACAAGAAAAAAAAGAAAAAATTGCAGAATCTAAAGGAAATAACTTCGAGCACTCACACACACTAGCAACTGTACTAGAAGATAGCTTAATAGCTAGAGGATCTGAGTACCTTTTACCTTACCTCCTCGGCAATGGTGCCAGAATATAGCTTGATGTCTACGCATTTCTATTCTTGTAGAAAGTTGTTAGGCCTCCAAGTGCAGAGGTTTGTAGAACAGCAGCAAGTTTTCCTTAAGTGGATCACCCAAGGTTTATCGAACTCAGGGAGGAAGTGGTCAAAGGTATCCCTCTCAAGCAACCATGCAATCAAGATATAAGAAGTCTCTTGTGTCCCCAATACACTTGTCAGGTGTGTAGGTGCACTAGTTCGGTGAAGAGATAGTGAAATACAAGCGGTATGGATAATTATAAGTGGTAACGGTGCGAGAAAATAGCTTGATGGTGTGGAAGAGACTAAAGGCAAATTGAAATAAAGATGGCAGCAAGCAAATGTACAACAGATCTAGTTGCAAATGGTGTTTCAATGCTTAGGAACAAGGCCTAGGGATCATACTTTAGCTAGTGAACACTCTCATATAAATATCTTCTCTTCATGATACTACTCTGAACTACTCTCCGTTTGTACACTCTAATCCATGGCAGGGCTATAACAGCACACCTCAAAGTTCACTTTTTCCCATCTAGGTAACCCCACACTGTCACCTTGAGCGCTAGATGGTTCCAACAAACACCACAATTTCATAGAAACATCCAACTCCAAATATAACTCATAACAAGTATTTGTAATCTCTAGCCTAAGTGCCACCATGGTGTGCATGCTGTCACTTTCACACACATGGGGAGAGCAGAGATCTATTAAAGCACTTGAGTAGCAAAGTAGATCTACTTGATTACAAAGCTCATGATCACAATATGATTATGTATAGAGAGAGATGAACACATAGCTATCGCTAGAACCCTTAGCATCGAGGAAGAACTACTCCTTATCATCATAGGAGTCAGCAACGGTGATGGAGATGGTAGTGAAGATGGTGAAGAGGCGGCGGCGACACGGAGGACTCCTTCCCCGCCGCCGATATCACGCAGGAGCACCGCCCTTATCACCCTTCCTTCATGGCTTCTTAGGAGTACTTCCCCATGGAGATGGGATCCACGGGGGAGGCAAAAACGTGGCTTTGGTGGATGCAAATTCGTGGGTGGATGTGTCTCCCATGAATTAGGTTTCCTCCCTTTATATAGCTTCTCGGATTCCCATCACTCCAGTAAATCGGGTCTATTGGACCCATCCGGACTCGGAGTCAGCTAAATTTTATGTTCAGAACGTTTGTCGCGACATTTCCAACAACTTTGTAGTTGATGAGTTTTCCGTTTGATGCCATCTTCGACCCGAAACGTGACAATCTTCAAAAAGAGTTCTGAAACAGATTTCTGGAAAATCCCAATTTGACTCCAACAAGGTTTCCACTTGTATTCTTGGTAATTCCTACACATTAAAGTGTAAAACAAGAACATTGTGCACTTTTGCAACTATTAGTAGGTTAGTCCAAATAAATCATAAACTTTATATAAAAAGGAGTATCAAAAGCATATTATTAGCATAAAACCATCAAAAATTATAGATACGTTATGGACCTATCACTCAGTATCCTGAGGCTACTTACCAGGCGCTAGCGTGCATCCCCGAGACAGACCCAGAGCACGACCTCCATCCGGGGGAGTTGGTGGCGGTTGTCGGTGAGGAGGCGAATGGCTGCGCGCCACTTCTCTTGAGGTCTATGACTATGTCTGGCCTGACACCGTCCAGCCGGCCACCATGTATGCCCTGGCCGAGTGGCTTTCGGGCACTCCGGACCTCATGGACATGGCTCGGGAGTGGGCAGCACGCGGCGGTGTTGAGATGGTGTTGGACCTACTGAAGTCCTGGTACCCGGATGTGGATCTGCGGAGTCTCTCTCGCGGATTTCACCAAGGGACTAGCTATGAGAAGCTTCGCGCCGAAGTTCCTGATATCTGCTCTTGTGGCGTGAAGATTTGGAGCTTCGTCCAGCTGGACCGGGATTTCAGTGACCCGGCTGGCACGGAGCCGTATCACTTTAGCCCGAATGTGGCACGCACTGAAGCCCCGGTTGCGCCACACATCGCCTCCGGCAGCCAAGCCCCAGCCGATTCCTCCGGCCCTTCTTCCAGTCGACAATCTTGATCCCTGGTATGCCGGGAGTATTTGTAGGCGAAAAACATGTTATTCTGTGTTGGTGAACAACTGTTTTTGTGATGTACTAAACTCTGGTGGGAGCATCGCCTCCCTTTGGATATTTTCTCGTGCTCTTCATCTGCACTTTCTGTTTTGCATTTGTTGCATGCTTGTTTCTGTGTGGGGGCGCGTGAGCGCACCCACAGGGTGTAGTCCCCGAGGTTCGGGCCGGCTGGAGAATACAGCCGGGTCGAAGCTCCTTTATGTTGTTGTTTGTTTGCAGATTTCTGTGTGGGGGCGCGCAAGCGCACCCACTGGGTGTAGTCCCTGAGGTTTGGGCTGGCTGGAGAATACAGCCGGGTCGAAGCTCCTTTATCTGCTCTTTTGCCGCTTAGGAAGCGACTAACCTCTGGCTCGGGCATTCGCCATGGAATTTTGGCTCATGCAAAGATGAAAAACAAACAAGTTCTTTGCCTGGTTAAATAAATGCAAATGTAATTGTAAACTGAGGTTCACTAGTCTTGAAATTTTGCTGTTTCGCACGAAGCCAATGACTTTGCCCATTTCTCGGTGAGCATTGGCCAATTTGATGCTATGCCCTTGCCGGCTGCAAGCCAGAGTCGAAGGGGTATCTTAGTAGGCATACTGCATGATACTTCAGGTTAGGGTCATTGACCTTGGGCGAGCGAGCGCGACCGGAACGTCCAGACGTCTTTTTTTTCCTCGTGGCTTTTTCGTGTAAGGGTCGTCGAGCATTCTGCTCTTGCCGGGTCTATCAACCGGCTTGCGGTCTGCAGCCGGAACTGAAGAGGAAACTCTAGGAGCCACATACAGTACTTTGCCGTGTGGATTGCATGGCCGTCTGGGCCGACCGGCGAGTCCCCGCTGGAGATTGCCAGCTCCGAGGATAGAATAAGGCAGCCGGAAAAGCCAAATTGTGCAGCATGACTTGCTAATTTATTGTGGAGTCCCCGAGGCTGTGTCGAGGCTCCCATGCTTGTTCATTTCATAAAGGTAAGATACATACACTTCTTGTTCAAGTGTAAAAGGGGCGAAGCAGGTTCGCATTCCATGGGTGCTCAGTTTCTTCGCCTGAATGGTCCATCCTGTTCTTTTCCGGCTGGCAGGCGTCGATGAGGTAGTATGAGTTGTTCTGCAGTGCCCGGGTGATGATGAATGGGCCCTCCCAAGGTGGAGATAGCTTGTGCATCCCCTTGGTGTCCTGTACTAGCCTTAGTACCAGGTCACCCTCGTGGAAAGAGACGCTTCGGATCTGGCTGGCGTGGTAACGATGCAAGTTTTGCTGGTAGATGGCGGATCTGGACAAAGCCAGCTCGCGTGCTTCTTCGAGGAGGTCGGGGCTGTCCTCACGTGCTTCCTTGGCTTGCTGTTCTCTGTAAAGAAGCTTGCGGGGTGCGTCGAACTCGATGCTTGTGGACAAGACCGCCTCTGCCCCGTAGACGAGGAAGAATGGGGTGTAGCCGGTGGACTAGTTTGGCGTGGTGCGTAGGCTCCAAAGCACAGCCGGTAGTTCCTCTATCTAGCAGCCGGGGATCTCATCAGTGGTTCGATCAGCCGGGGCTTGATTCCGGCTAGGACTAGTGTAGCACCCCGGTAAAACCACTACTAGAAAATCGCTTGTTATTTCTGTTTTGTGCATCATCATAACTGCATGCTCATGTCATCATGCCACATTGCATTTGAGCATCGTCATGTCATCATGCATTTGTTTGTCTAAAACTATTTTCCAATTGCCTATCTTTGTTTTCTAAATAATTCTCCCCCTATTCAAACTAGAAATCCTGGTCTTGTCCGGATATTTTATTTGTCTAAAACCTATTTACAAAAGTGTTTCAAAATAAAAATAAATAAATAAAAGCATTTTTAGAGAGGCAGCCGGCCAGGCACAAAAGGCGCAACTGCCCACCTACTACCCAAACGAAACCAAACCCTAAACCTAGACCCCAACTCCACATCGCTCCATCCCAGCCGCCACCTACCGACCCGTGTGCGCGCCCCAGCCGCGCGTCACACCTGACCACAGCGCTACGCTCCCCTCCCCGCTATGCACCCTGCCCTGCAGAACACGCACGCATCGCCAGCGTCCTAACCCGCATCGCAATCCCCACCCCACGGTCACCTGGGCCGATCCGATGTTGAACTCTGAAGAGCAAACCGAACCCCTCGGAACGCCAAGTTCTTCTTCCCAGATCCGAAGGCCGTGGCTCCGAAGACCGATCCCCGTCGAACCCCGAGACCCTGGATCCGAACCCCCAATGTGTGATTCCTTTTCCGAGGCTCCTATTTTTATAATATATGACATCTATCTTGTGCATATGAATTGTCATGCTTGCATACATGTTTATTTGTTCGGGGGTACCTTGTCAATTCACCTCATAATTAAATATGGAGACCATATGCGGGATAATCTAGTCCTATATTGCCTCCATTTAAATTTGTGTAGCGATCCGATACCATGTTTTGCCTTGTTAATACAACATTTAAATTGCAGGGTATCTAAACAACTTGAACCGTCTAATTAATTGTTGGGACCCCGGTTCCGCTTAACATTGCGTAATTGCATCTCATCTTTGCCATGGCATGCATCATACATACATCATGCCGGATCTTTTGCCGTAGTATTAAATCGTGCATCCAGTGTTTCTTTTAGTGTTTGCTTCTTCACGAATTAGGCTATTGAGTGGATGCGAGTATCGGCAAGTTCTTCGGATAATGTATCTTCAGCTATGTTTTCCCAAGTGAGCATTCTTCCCCTTTCTACCTATTTTGCATTTATAGTCTTTATTTCCTCCTGTTGATCTATTGCTATCTGTGTCGTGATGCTTTAGTGTTCCGTACCAGATATATTCCGTGCAGCCTTTATATTGCCTTGGACACCTCCTATTACCTGTTGTTTGGTAGATAGATGGTCTTGTGAGTCGTAGTCGCTTGCTCAGGTGCGGTCCCGTGTTGTGAAGTACCACACAGTTGTTGGAATGTTGTCATATGCTTTATGGTGGAGAGGTTCATGACTTTAAATACAATTATTAAATTGCTGGGACAACTAATGAAAGAGGTATCGATGGGCAATATATGCTATTTGGTTTTTCATGTCCACTTGTGTCCCGTAGGCCCCGAGTACTTGATACATGTTCCTTGACTATTCGCACTATCCACATACGGGAGACTCTATGAATCCCCCGTAGCCAGAGCTTGATTCATTTCTTATTTCTTGGGGCCACAAACTAGTTTGGGGTTTTATTACTATCCTATACTTATGCCATGCTTTACTGCTTTATTTGCGATTGTGCGTGGAGCACATGTACTGTTTTGGATGCAGAGTGTTTTCACGGTATCGACAAGCCCAGTCACACTTTCGGGTTCCCAGTCATTTACATCCATTGACGCAAACCTTGGGTTCGTCTCAGAGCCGGCCAACTTCGTTGCGGGTAACTTAATGGGGTAGCCCCCTAAAATAATTTATGAATCATGTGATTGCTTTGTCGTGAAAGCCACGTTGGGTTTTGATTTGGTTTTTCCGAGGTTGATAGTGTGTGTGTTGCTATTTGTGCACCCCTACAGGGTAAATCTTTCTGAAAGCCATGTCCGCGGTTATGGACGACTTGGAGCACAGTATCTCGATCATAGACAAGCATAACTAAAGTAGTGTTAGAAATTTGACTTAATATGTGACTAGTAATCAGCTTCACTATAATGGAATGGATAATAAAATTGCCAACAACTAGTGGAACTGGGGTGTATCGTCTCATGTTATACCTGCCAAGTAAGTATCGCAACTCCAATGGAATGAAATAAAAGTGCCAACAACTACTGGGTTTGGGATGTCACATGCTAATTATATCTGACTAGTAAGTGCTTCAACTATAATGGAATGAATAAAACTGCCAACTGTGTGAGTTCCTTGGTTTGACTTCCTCGTTTGGTCTCGAGGGGGAAATACCAGGATGGGTATGATTGGTGTTAGTATTAGGTTGGTCTCGAATAGGTCTTTCTTATCCCTCTCTAATAGTCGACGGTTGTATTGAGTCTCTATAGGTTGTTTAGTGCATGCTTCGCTGCTGCTTCAGTCCACCATACCTATGTAGGCGAGAGCCGCCGAATTCTAGACTCGCTGTGTACTATCCTCAGTACTGACCGCTCTCTTTTTCCTTTTCCCTTTGTCGGCACTCCTTTTGTTTTAGCAGGTATAAGTTCGACGTCGTTAGCAGGGTTACCCTTCCGGCTTGGCCTGGGCAGGGTTATGGACGCCATTGGTTATTCTTCAGGGCTCTTAGCCCCATTTGCATCTTAGCCGTACTCGGATGTTGTATCGTTTTCAAGGTGATTTGGATCTTTGTATGGTATATCTGTATTTTTGACTCATGGAGTCGTTGTTGTATATATATGTTTCTGTGGGTTCCATCATGGAGTATTGTGTAATGTTATTACTTCGTTTTCCACCTGCACGCAAGTGCTTGGTGGGCATCTTGGAATCGTTTCTATGCAGGTTTGGCAGGATTCGCTAAAACTTGCAAAGGGTCCATTCAAGGGTGTTACAAAGTGGTATCAGAGCTCAGCAGTTGCGATACCCCACTGGTCCAGCCTGTAGGATAACCTAGCTAACGGACGTTATAGAGTGTCAAAACTATTTTTGCAAAATCGGTTGGATAGATCTGAGTAGGTCTATTTTTACTCCTTACCCCTATGTTATTCTTCTCTTACCTTTGCAAGTTTTGAATCTGTTCTCTTACCTTTCTTCAAGTCTAGGAAATTCTCGTGGTTAGGTTTTCTGTCGTACCTTCAGGGTTTCGATCCCTTCTTGCAACGGTGTTTCTACATCCGGACTTCATGCTATCTGTGGAATCTTTCATTTGTTATATCTTTCAGTGGACCAAAATCCACTAAAACTTTCCTGTGTATCTTCCGGTGTCTACCAGCGCAACGACATCGTCTACATCAGATCTTATTAAGAACTTGCATCAATCCTTTGATCTGAACCTCACTTGTCGAGATCTTTAGTCTGAATCCTGAGAGTTGGTTGCATAATTCTTCTATTCATGTACAGAGTAATGCTTTGAGTGCGGGATGGAGTCATGACCATACCACTACTCTTATCATTCGCTCTGCACATTGAATTGGCGGATCTATGCAATTTACTCCTTCCACTAAAGTTAGAGGTAGCCTTGTGACCTCTTTCTTCGTCTTTGTTTCTCCGGAGTGTTCTCGACGAATGTGAGAAACGACCTCTTGTTGGTGGTGTCAGATATTCCAATATGGAGCAAGAATCTTTGTTAGTGGTGTCGTGAGGATCTACACGAAGCGAGAAGATCCAGATCATCATCCTTCTTCCCCGGACCATGAGGCGGATCTCGAGGGTGAGATCCATTGTTAGTGGTGTCGAATTGTAGCACCCCGCTAAAACCACTACTAGAAAATCGCTTGCTATTTCTGTTTTGTGCATCATCATGATCGCATGCTCATGCCATCATGCCACATTGCATTTTAGCATCGTCATGTCATCATGCATTTGTTTGTCTAAAACTATTTTCCAAATGCCTATCTTTGTTTTCTAAATAATTCTCCCCATGTTCAAACTAGAAAGCCTGGTCTTGTCCAGATATTTTATTTGTCTAAAACCTATTTACAAAGGTGTTTCAAAATAAAAATAAATAAATAAAAGTATTTTTAGGGGAGGCAGCCGGCGAGGCACAAAAGTCCCAACCGGCCACCTACTACCCAACCAAAACCAAACCCTAAACCTAGACCCGAACTCCACATCGCTCCATCCCAGCCGCCACCTACCGACCCATGTGCGCGCCCCAGCCGCGCGTCGCACTTGACCGCAGCGCTACGCTCCCCTCCCCGCGATGCACCCTGCCCTGCGGTACATGCACGCACGCATCGCTAGCGTCCTAACCCGCACCGCAATCCCCACCCCACGGTCACCTGGTCCCACCACAAACGTGATCCTCATCCCCGATCCCCATGTTCGACCCCCACCTTGCTCGTTCCTCGTGATCCTCGATCCCACGCGAGCCCGTCGCCGCCATGACCTGGGTTCCCTCTGCCTCGACCTAAGCTTGCCAGTTGCGCCGCCCCGGGTCACCCTTGTCTCCGGCCACGAAGCCCTTCTCCGCCGGCCTCGCAGCATCGCCTTCCGCTTGTCTCTGTGCCCCGTCGACCTCGACCTCTCCGAGCGCTCGTCGCCGCCTCTCTCGCAGCCAACCCTCTGTAGCGGCATCATCCGCGTCTCCCTAGCACCGACAAAGCTCCATCGCTGCCTACTCGGCTGCCCCCTCGTCCCGAGCACGACAGTAGCGCCCCGCCTCCTCGCCTCTGTGCCGCCCCGCGACCCTCGCAAGCTCCTCCTCGCCGGTCGCTAGCGCCTCGTGCCCTCTCGTCCCCGGCCATAGAGCTCCAGCCGCCGCCACGAGCCCCGCCATCGCGCTCCTCCTCTCCGAGTTTGGCCTGCCTCGACCAGTGCCTCCTCAACCTCCCAGCCTCCCTACACCGGTGTCGCCCTCCTCCGCGTCTCCAACACAAGCTCGCCAGCGTCCCTGCTCTAGCCATCCTCTAGCCGCAAGTTCGTAGCTCTGCCCCTGCAAGCTCCTCGCCGTCTACAGGCGCCGTCCCAGGTTGACCTTGGCCTCCTCCCGTGTCTCGTCACTGCGCCCCTGCATCTCGCTGCCCGAGCGCAACCCCGGTCGCCTCTGCGCGTCTCCTCGAGCCGCCCATCACCTCTTCCTCGGCCCGCGCGAGCCCGACCTCGCACGACCCCGGCTGCCCTGTCCGTGCCGCATCTGTGTCTATCTCCTGTTCGCGTCGTCACAATCAGTGAAGGTGTAGATGTTTAAACGCTGGTGCTACAAGGCGTCCAAGATCCTAGTCTCTCTCCATGAACCCGTGTGTTGAGGTGCTCTGTCCCGATGTTTATGTTGTTGCCATCGACAAGATCTTCTTCACGGACCCGAAGACGATGAGACCGCCAAGCTCTCCATCCCAGATTCCAAGGCCGATCCGATGCTAAACTCCGAAGACCGAACCGAACCCCTCGGAACACCAAGTTCTTCTTCCCGGATCCGAAGGCCGTGGCTCCGAAGACCGATCCCTGTCGAACCTCGAGACCTGGATCCGAACCCTCAATGTGTGATTCCTTTTCCAAGGCTCCTATTTTTATAATATATGACATCTATCTTGTGCATATGAATTGTCATGCTTGCATACATGTTTATTTGTTCGGGGGTACCTTGTCAATTCACCTCATAATTAAATATGGAGACCATATGCAGGCTAATCTAGTCCTATATTTCCTGCATTTAAATTTGTGTAGCGAACCAATACCATGTTTTGCCTTTATAATACAACATTTAAATTGCAGGGTATCTAAACAACTTGAACCGTCTAATTAATTGTCGGGACCCCGGTTCCGCTTAATATTGCGTAATTGCATCGCATCTTTGCCATGGCATGCATCATACATACATCATGTCGGATCTTTTGCCGTAGTATTAAATTGTCCATCTGGTGTTTCTTTTAGTGTTTGCTTCTTCACGGATAAGGCCGTTGAGTGGATGCGAGTATCGGCAAGTTCTTCGGATAATGTATCTTCAGCTATGTTTTCCCAGGCGAGCATTCTTCCCCTTTCTACCTATTTTGCATTTATAGTCTTTATTTCCTCCCGTTGATCTATTGCTATCCGTGTCGTGATGCTTTAGTGTTCCATACCAGATATATTCCATGTAGCCTTTATATTGCCTTGGACACCTCCTATTACATGTTGTTTGGTAGATAGATGGTCTTGTGAGTCGTAGTCGCTTGCTCAGGTGCGGTCCCGTGTCGTGAAGTACCACACAATTGTTGGAATGTTGTCATATGATTTACGGTGCAGAGGTTCATGACTTTAAATACAACTATTAAATTGCTGGGACAACTAATGAAAGAGGCATCGGTGGTCAATATATGCTATTTGGTTTTTCATGTCCACTTGTGTCCCGTAGGCCCCGAGTACTTGATACCTGTTCCTTGACTATTCGCACTATCCACATACGGGAGACTCTATGAATCCCCCTTAGCCAGAGATTGATTCATTTCTTATTTCTTGGGGCCACAAACTAGTTTGGGGTTTTATTACTATCCTGTACTTATGCCATGCTTTACTGCTTTATTTACGATTGTGCGTGGAGCACCTGTACTGTTTTGGATGCAGAGTGTTTTCATGGTATCGACAAGCCCAGTCACACTTTCGGGTTCCTAGTCATTTACATCCATTGACGCAAACCTTGGGTTCGTCTCGGAGCCGGCCAACTTCGTTGCGGGTAACTTAATGGGGTGGCCCCCTGAAATAATTTATGAATCCTATGATTGCTTTGTCGTGAAAGCCTTGTTGGGTTTTGATTTGGTTTTTCCGAGGTTGATCATGTGTGTGTTGCTATTTGTGCACCCCCGTAGGGTAAATCTTTCTAAAAGCCGTGTCCGCGGATATGGACGACTTGGAGCATAGTATCTCGATCATAGACAAGCATAACTAAAGTAGTGTTATAAATTTGACTTAATATGTGACTAGTAATCAACTTCACTACAATGGAATGGATAATAGAATTGCCAACAACTGGTGGAACTAGGGTGTATCGTCTCATGGTATACCTGCCTAGTAAGTATCGCAACTCCAATGGAATGAAATAAAAGTGCCAACAACTGCTGGGTTTGGGATGTAACATGCTAATTGTATCTGACTAGTAAGTACTGCAACTACAACTGAATGGTCAACTAAAACTGCCCACTACTTATGCTATCAGGATGACTCATGCTATGTATATCTGACAAGTAAGTGCTTCAACTATAATGGAATGAATAAAACTGCCAACTGTGTGAGTTCCTTGGTTTGACTTACTCATTTGATCTCGAGGGGGAAATACTAGGATGGGTATGATTGGTGTTAGTATTAGGTTGGTCTCGAATAGGTCTTTCTTATCCCTCTCTAATAGCCGAAAGTTGTATTGAGTCTCTATAGGTTGTTTAGTGCATGCTTCGCTGCCGCTTCAGTCCACCATACCTATGTAGGCAAGAGGCGCCGAATTCTAGACTCGCCGTGTACTGGCCTCAGTACTGACCGCTCTCTTTTTCCTTTGCCCTTTGTCGGCACCCCTTTTGTTTTAGCAAGTATAAGTTCGATGTCGTTAACAGGGTTACCCTTCCGGCTTGGCCTGGGCAGGGTTATGGACGCCATTAGTTATTCTTTAGGGCTCTTAGCCCCATTTGCATCTTATCCGTACTCGGATGTTGTATCATTTTCAAGGTGATTTGGATCTTTGTATGGTATATCTGTATTTTTGACTCATGGAGTTGTTGTTGTATATATATGTTTCTGTGGGTTCCATCGTGGACTATTGTGTAATGTTATTACTTCATTTTCCACCCACACGCAAGTGCTTGGTGGGCATCTTTGAATCGTTTCTATTCGGGTTTGGCGGGATTCGCTAAAACTTGCATAGGGTCGATTCGAGGGTGTTACAAGTAGACCATTTGCTCGCTCGCATTGCCCGTTGGAGGGGGGTGTGCCACAGACGCAAGGTCCAGGTGGATGCCCTTATCTCCGCAAAAACGTGCGAAGGCTCCCTTAGCGAAATTCATGTTGTTGTCTATTATGATATTATTGGGGTAGCCGAAGCGTGTGATTATGTCCGCTGAAGAATTTGACCACTATTGGCCCATCCAGCTTCTTTATTGGTTTTGCCTCGATCCACTTGGTGAATTTGTCCACTGCCACTAGCAAGTGCGTCATGCCAGATCTAGATGTTTTGAAAGGGCCCACCATATCTATTCCCATACGGCGAAGGGCCAAGTGATGGGAATTGTCTTGAGTGTTGCAGATGAAGTGTGCTTCTGTTGGCTGAACCGCTGACACCCGTTGCATGCCTTGACTATTTGTTCGGCATCTTCCAGCGCCGTGGGCCAGTAGAACCCATGGCGAAATGCCTTTGCCACTATGGCTCGTGACGACGCGTGGTGGCCGCACTCGCCCTGGTGAATGTCGATCAACAGTCGGATTCCTTCTTCCTGGCTCATGCATCGCTGATAAATTCCTCCAATGCTGCGTTTGTAAAGCTCGTTGTTGATGATAGTGTATGTGCTAGCCTGCGCTTTACCTGCCTTGCCTCGACCTCCTCTTCGGGAAGCTCTCCTCTGGCTAGGAAATCCATGAATGGCTTGGCCCATGTTGGAGTTTCCAGGATGGCGCATACCTCCTGCATGAGAAGGTTAACCTTTGCACGAATGGCCGGGTTGGGCTCGTCTGGTGGCCGACCCGGCGAAGTAACGGAGCCGGCAGCCTCCAGGCTAGACACAACAGTCCCCGAGTGTGGTGAAGCAGTCCCCGGGTGTGGCGAACCAGTCCCCAGGTGCGGTGGAGCCGTCGCGGAGGTCTTGGAGCTGGTGGTCCCTGGGTGCGGTGAAGCAGTCCCCGCGTGCGGTGAAGCCGTCGCGGAGGTCTTGGAGCCGGCAGTCCCCGGGTGTGGTGAAGCAGTCCCCAGGTGCGGTGAAGCCATCGTGGAGGTCTTGGAGCCGACAGTCCCCGGGTCCGCGTCCAGTATGATGGAGTTGGATTCGGGAGACGGCGTGATTGATGGCTTGCGCAGGTGCTCGAGGGAGACTCCAGGCGGAATTTCCTACCTTTTTTACCTGATGCGGGCGAGCGTGTCCACGGCTTCGTTGTTTATTCTGGGGACGTGGTGAAACTCGCATCCTTCCAAACAGGCACACAGCTATTGTACGATGAAGCAATATAGAGCCATGTTTGTGTCCCTGGCATCCCAATGCATGGAATCCGGGAAAGGCGACAGGTATTGCATCTCTGCCCAATCAACAAGGAAATCCGGCAAGGCCTGAGACTTGATCCCTGTTCTTGGCTCATTTCGCCACCCGACCTGTTGCATCCTTGTTGCCAATGATCTCCGAAAGTGGTGCTAGCACCACCACCCGGATGGAGTGCTCTTGTAAGTAGTGCTTCAGTTTCTTGGCAGCCATGTACATGCCATACACCAGCTTTTGGTAATGGGGGTAGTTCTGCTTTGAGAGCGAGAGTACTTCGCTCAAGTGGTACACCGGTCGCTGCACCGGTCGCTGCACCGGCTGCGCCTTTCCTTCTTCTGGCCTCTCCACCACCAGCACCACACTGATGACCCGGTTGGTCGCTGTGATGTACATCAGCATGGGCTCCTTTGCTGCTGGTGCTGCCAGTATAGGTGGTGAGGTGAGCATGTGCTTGAGGTCGCGGAAAGCTTCGTCTGCCTGTGATGTCTAGACGAATTTGTTTGTCTTCTTCATGAGCTGGTACAGCAGGAGCGCTTTCTCGCCCAACCGGCTGATGAACCGGCTGAGGGAGGCCAGGCATCCGGTGAACTTCTGGATGTCTCGCAAGTTCTTAGGCGGCTGCATGCACTCGATTGCACCGATCTTCTTCGGGTTCGCCTCGATTCCTTGCTCTTATACGAGAAAACCAAGGAGCTGGCCGGCTAGGACGCCAAACATGCACTTCTCTAGGTTTAGTTTCATCTGGAACCGGCGGAGGTTGGTGAATGTTTCCTTTAGATCTTTGAGGAGTGTCTGGTGCTCCTTGGTCTTGACTACCACATC
This sequence comes from Avena sativa, assembly GCA_916181665.1. NCBI lineage: Eukaryota > Viridiplantae > Streptophyta > Magnoliopsida > Poales > Poaceae > Avena > Avena sativa. Next base: position 480,231,056 of record OV702292.1, on the reverse strand, counting down.
ATCGACGTAGGCGTGTATGTTTCTGCCGATCTGAGTCTGCAGGAATTTCTGCATGCAACACTGGTACGTTGCCCCAGTGTACTTTAGTCTAAACGGCATGGTGGTGTAGCAGTAGGCTCCATAAGGAGTAATGAATGCTGTCTTTATTTGATCAGTGGGGTTCAGCCGGATCTTGTGGTAGCCGAAATACGCATCCAGGAATGACAACAGCTCGCAGTCGATTGTGGAATCGATCACTTGGTCTATCCTTGACACGACGAATGGATCTTTGGGGCATGCTTTGTTGAGGCTGGTGTAGTCGACACACATGCGCCAAGTTTTTTTTCTTGTTCAGCACCAGCATGGGGTTTGCCAGCCATTCCGGGCGGAAAACCTCGATGATGAATCCGGCTACGAGGAGTCGGGTGATCTCTTCACCTATGGTTCTTCTTTTGTATTCCACGAAGCAACGCAGTGACTGTATGACTGGCTTTGCATCTGGCCTGACATGTAAAGAGTGCTCGGCGAGCTCCCTCGGAGCACCTGGCATATCTTGGGGGGACCATGCGAAGATATCCCGATTATCATGGAGGAAGTCGACGAGCGCGCTTTCCTATTTGCTGTCAAGGTTGTCTCCGACCAGGACGAACTTGTCTAGCTCGGCCTCGTCCAGCAGGATCTTTTTGGTGCCCTTGGATGGCTTGAACTGTGCTTCCCCGACCGGCTTGGGCTCGCCAACCGGCATGTCCTTCTGCAGGGCCGCCACATTCTGCATGATAATGCGCTTCTCTTCCGCGATGATCATGGCCTCCGCTATCTTGGACCCGTCCGTGGCGCACTCCACAGACCGCCTGTAACAGCTGGCCATGGTGATGACACCCTTTGGCCCTCGTAACTTCATCTTGAGGTACGCATAGTGTGGTACCGCCATGAACTTGGTGAGCGCCGGGCGTCCTAGGATTGCGTGATACACGCTGGAGAGGTTGACCACCTCGAACTAGATGGCCTCGCGGAGGAAGTTATCCTCCGTGCCGAAGATGACATCTAGCCAGATCTTTCCGATGGGTGAATGCGACGGGCCCAGGACGGCTCCATGGAAGGAGGTGCTTGACGCCTCCAGTTGCGACTCGCTGATGGAAGGAGGTTGATGCTGCTCCTGCCATCCACAAGGACGCGAGAGAATCTGCAGGAATGCTTCTTGGAGATGATGATGGGATCCAAGACCATCGCGTAAGTGCCCAGGTGCGGCAGAACAGCTGGCTGGTCCATCTGGCTCCATGCAATTTCTTGCTCCGACCAGTTGAGGTACTGGGGACGGGAGGAACGATCGTGTTCACCTCCGCCTCGCGGCGTCTCTTGCCATGCTTGGTATTCAGCTCTATTGTGAAGATGTGGTAGTTTCCCACCTGGCAGGGATAGTTGTTATCATCATCCTCCCTCCGGCGCTAGTTATTGCGGTCGCTTGGCGGTCCACCGGCTGGGGGTGGAGGTGCCTGTGCAGTCGGCACGCCAGCAATCTCCGCCATCTTCTTCGTCTAGGTGCACTGTCGTGTGGTATGTGTAGCCGGTTTGTTGCCTCTGCTGTGGAACTTGCATGGCCCATCAAGCATTGACTCGATGGTGTACTTGGGCCTTGGAGTCCGGTCATCAGGCTTTTGTCTCCGGCTTTCGCCTACAGCCAGATCCTCCTGCACTGCCGCCACCTTCCTCGAACCATATTTGTTATCCGGCTGGTCGTCCTTTCTCTTGCCGTGGAGGTTTTCATGCCGCCTAGAGTTGTAGCCATTCCCCTCCGGCTGGCGCCAATCCACGGTGACATCAACGATGATTTGTCCCTGGTCGTCCACCCGGATGGATCTTTTCATTACCGCGTCGGTGGTGGCGTACTTGTCCATGATGGCCATGGTCCATGCCATGGTGGTAGGCTCCACCCGGTGAAGCTTGTGCTTGAGCATGGTGCCATCTCTGCAGCCGTTGACAAAGAAGTCGACTACCTGGTGCTCGCGCACCCCCTCGCAGGAGTTGTGCATGCTCGTCCACCGGGTGATGTAGGAGCGATTGGATTCGTCCGGACCCTGCACGCAAAGGGCAAGCTCGCCGGGTCAACCTAGGCGCTTGTAGGTGTCGGTGAACTTGCGGACGAACGCCTGCTCGAAATCAATCCAAGCATTGATGCTGTTGTCGGGGAGGCTATTGAGCCATGTCCTGGCCGAGTTGAGGAGCATGAGAGGAGCATAGCACACAGCCACCCGGCGGTTGCCGTTCGCAATGCCTACCACGGTGGTGTAGTCCACCAGCCAGTCCTCCGGCTTAACCGAGCCGTTGTACTTTGGCGTATCTCTTGGGAGCAAAAATCCCATTGGAAATAGTTCATTCCGGATTCGTAGTCTGAAGCACCTTAGACCGTCTGGGCTTTCATCTTCCAGCGCGCGTGACTGGACTAGTAGGTCGATGCGTGCACGCGTGTCTTGCGGTTCTTCCATCTCGAGCGGTCCCAGCCGGCCAGAGAGGAGGGACTTGTGCAGCTCTTGGCCTTTTCCGGCTTTGTTGGCCGGCTCGCGGTTCCGGCTGGTGACGGCCGCGGCGTCGCGGGCGTTGTGCCCACAGCCTGCCGATCCGTCGCATGGATGGTTGCTTGGCCTCGCACCGTTTGGGGAAGAGGCCTTACTAGCACCTATGGCCAGATCTGCCATCCGGCGAGCCGGTAGGGTCTTGCTGTTGCCACCCATGCTGAGCTCTGCCTTGGCCTGCTGTTTGTTTGCCATGACCACGAGGAGCTGGACACATGTTTGCTGACGGAGCAGCTCCTCGCCCTCTAGGTGTCTTAGTTCGGCGACTGCCGACTCTGCGGAGAATATCATTTTGCGGCCCGAAAGTCGAGGCGCCCAGGCAACGCGGTACCCAAGTTGCCTGTAATCAGCCGCAATGACTATAGTTGGCGTGCCAAATACTCAGAGGGTCTTTTTCGGCACGAATTCAACTTTACGTTTCAATACAAAATATCAAGCTAACGGCCGTCAAGTTGGGCCCCCCTATCAGTTATCACCGTTATGTCACTCCCGTCTCTTAGGCGTCAATTAGGCTTGCAGCGTTGGCGTCTGCATCCATTACACATCTTCTTATTCCCCGGAGTGGCAATCTGTGGGGCGTCGTGGCCATGGTGCGGAGCTGGGACATGGACGAACCTGCTCGGCCCCGCTCTCCTCCATGTAGGCTTGCAACATTGGCACCTGCATCCATTACACGTTTTCTTCTTCCCCGGAGCGGCAATCTGTGGTCGCGGCCAAGACGCAGAGCTAGGACGTGATGAACCTTCTCGACCCCGCTCTCCTCCCCATCCCGAGTCGGAGCTTGCCCTCACCATGGACGCACCCATGGCACGATGCAGGGACGAGAATTGGTTTCCGGTGAGATCTGTCACCGTGTCGACCATGCTTGGTCCTGTTTCCTCCTCGAGAATCCGAGCTCGTCATCATCGTGGTCACACCCACACCAATTCTACCACCTCTGTCGAGGTCTCTGTGGTAGCTCAAGTTCTGCCATGTTGGACCTGTAAGCGAATTCTGAGCTAGGCGGCGGTAACCCGTTGTTGAACCTGTAAGGAATTTGCTGAAGACTGTGTGCCGCTCCAAGGTCTTCGGCTGATGCCTTTGGCTTCTGCTAACGTCCACCGCCAATGTGAGATCATTTAGTTACTTCAATACAACATTTCGACCAATTTAACTTGTTGATGTATTACTTGACAATTATAATATAATCGAGCACTAGAAATATTTTGTAGTGTGCATGAGCATGATCAGTAATATAACTGAACACTAGAAATTTTAAGGCACTCCATATAAAGGAGTAGATTAATATACATATAGAAGGTTCACCAGAGACACCACACGGATATATTGTCTTACATGCCACACAAAGGTAATAATAATTAACTAAAACAAAATAAAAGCAGGGGCAGCAGTAGGAGGCCGGGACAAGGAGACGCCTAGCAGGGCAGGGGCATATCAGTAGGAGGGTGGGACAGCCTAGTCGAGGGGATACAGGCCAGTCCTGACATACTCCTGGAGGAATTTGCCCAAGGCTGCATGCCGTGCCAAGGTACTCAACGTATGCCTTCTGCCTCCGCCTTTGCCAACATCTACCGCGTGCTGGGTCATGTTGTCAAGGTCCACGTTGATTGATCTGCCACGGAATGGGCAAAACAGTCTCCCCCTACGGTAAAAATGGATTAGCCCACACCATAACCGCCTTAGCACGTAGCGGCTCTAGTTGTCCCTGGATACCTTGCTATCGTCCACTTCATCATCCTCCTATTAATTTTTAAGAACATAACTTTGAACTCATACATATGATTGAATTGTATTACAACTCAAGAATTGACAACATGTATATGTAAGACAATCTATCCATGGATATCAAAGAGAAAACATCTAAGCAATAGTTTGATCAGTTCATATATCATTTCATCTCAACACAATGACAATTAATTGCATCAGAGTGTATGTAGAATAAATCTAGGGGCCTCATAAGTTTCTTCAGGGATGGAGTGGGCGAACCAAGTAACAATTGCACAACCTATAATGTTCTTGTACATCACCCCAGGTTCACTAACTCATCCCTGAAAAAATCTGACACCAATGTGTCTACATCTCGGGCAAATTTGAATCATTGGCCACAATAAGAACTTGAAATGTAATCGTACAAAACAATATTCAGGGATATACATAGTCAGGTACAAAACAAGCCTAAATATTGTAATTATAAATAAAAGACCAAACAACTAATCTTCAGGTACATGTTAAAAATACTTATGATCAAAACCATTCATATACATATGCATCATATGAATCACTCAAAGATCAGAAACAATTCAAGGATCAAATATATACTTCCATATGAGAATAAATCAAGGGCCTCATAATTTTTTTTCAGAGATGGAGTTGGAGAACCAAAGTACCAATAGTACTTGTTTGTGTGCATTGCTGCCTCAGGTTCACCAACCCATCCCTAAAACATGACACCATCATACGTGTATCCCCTTGAACTCTTTTGGGGAAAATTTCAACCATCCGCCTCGGTGACAAACTGAAATGTAATTCTTATACACTATGAATTCATTGAATAAATAATTCAAATATCATAGTTCTATGAATGTAGAATAAATATAGCAGCCTCATAAGTTTCTTCACGGATGGCGTAAGCAAACCAAGTAACAATTGCACACCTTATATTGATCTTGTACATGGCCCCAGGTTCGCTAACTCATCCCTAAAAAAATCTGACACCAATGTGTCTGCCTCTCTTTGGGGACAAATTTGAATCATCAGCCACAATAAGAAATTGAAATGTAATCGTACAAAACAATATTCAAGGATATACATATGCATCATACAACGCATTCATAGATCAGAAACAATACAAAGATTATGTATATAGGTTCCATATGAGAATAAATTAAGGGCCTCATTTTTTTCAGAGATGGAGTTGGAGAACCAAAATACCAACAGCACAGCCTATATTGTTTATGTACATTGCTGCCTCATGTTCACTAACCATTCCTAAGAAAATGACACCATCAGATGCCCTTGCACTATTTTGGGGCAAAATTGAATCATTGGGATCGGTAAGGAATAGAAATGTAATGTTATAGGCATGTTGTGTATCGAAATCAACACTCAACTAGCAAACTCAACTAGATGGAAGATGACTAGATTGGGGTTTTGTGACTAGACGGATTGGGGATTTGTGACTAGATGGCAGATGCATAAATTGACCGTTTGAACCATGTATATACTACCCTACTTTAAGAGCAAAAGAATCTATACACGATTGATCAAATCCTATGTATGAACGGTGAAATCTACGGCTGTGACTAGAGAAGCTAGCAATGTAGTACCTCAGACTCCTCATCAGGGACCTCCTCCTCGAACTCGTCATTCTTCGCGATTGCGTCGAAGATTTCTTGGACGGCGATGGGGTCATTGATGTAGAGCACCGGATTGCCTCCGCCTGCCGCCTGCCCCCCATCCAGATCTACCGCTAGCACCATGACGTTGTCGGCCACCTGCTGCCCGGCGGCGACGGCTACTGGCTGAACGGATGAGCTCGAACCCTCGACGGCGTGGCGACGAGCGGCGTTCATGCCCGGAGAAGACGCCTCCGCCTGCTTGGTGATGACCGAGCCATCTGCTGCTGCGCCTTCAATTGGCTTCACCTCCGGCTCGTCTCCATGCGTACACTTCATGGCGCACCTAGGGAAGGAGGTAGTGCAAGCGAAGGAGCTTCGGCGCGCGCGGTAGGTGCAGATTGGGGTTTTGGGACTAGACAGATTGGGGGAAATGACACGAGCACATGGAAGAAGAAGGCCGAGCGGGTTTATAAACACTGGACCATTCGTAGTCCTCGAGTGGACACGTGTGGTGGGCGGGGGGTGGGGCTACCATGATCTCCACCTTTTTTTGGGTTCCCTTTTTTTGAAACAACCACCATCTCCAGTTTAGAGCTGCATTTAAAACACGCTCATGGCAGACCTCGATTCCAGTGCATGCAAGTGGCACGGAACCAATTTCTAGCAATGTTAGCTCTACTCGAGGGGGGCCCTTGACTCATGGAAGTTACTTGCGGTAGGGCCCAGTTGGAAGTGAGATTGAGAGCGTTGCGTAAAAATGGAATATGTCTTATTAAAATCAAGTGGCAATATATTGTAGCGTCCCATCGACAAACATGCACTCGATGACCCCGTTGCCCTATGCATGTGTTGTAGTAGCAGTAGTAGCCTTTGTAGACTAGATTATACGTGACATGACCACTCGACAACTTTTTCCATGGACGGCATCGTGTTCCTTCTTATAGAAGTCTCGCTGAGGGAGACGCCCATGCTGTCTCACGTTGTACTATGAAGGGCACAACGTATGCAACGATCCTCGTTGGATCACACAAGATCAGCGGTTGGTGCGCACGATCCACATGACAACTGTGACAACCAATCAGGGCGTAGCAGACAGAGTGAGCACAGGTTTGGGCTTCTACGAAAGAGAGAGAGAGAGAGAGAGAGAGAGAGAGAGAGAGAGAGAGAGAGAGAGAGAGAGAGAGAGAGAGAGAGAGAGGGCAAAACTGAGTAGTATCAAAAAACCAAGGGCAAAACTAAGTAGTATAAAAATGGAAAGTGGGTGTCTTGTACAATGAAATACATCATGGCATACATCAAATTATGCCAAGTGTCGTGGTGGTGGCATGGCAGATGCCATGGATAGGCTAAAGATGGAGCCAATGAGTGCTAGGGGAATCCAGGGAGGGAAAACATGGTGATTCCACGCACAGATGTTGTTATTTCTTTCTATTAATGGTGGATACAAGTGCTCCTTGAGCTGTTCTTGAGAAGGAGACCACGTCTCTTACTCCCCACAACTTAGCTCTAGAGTGCTACCTTAGACAGAGAAAATGATTGATCCCTCTCTATGGAGGCCCCGGTGATCCTTATATAGGGGAGCTCGGGTTACAAAGTTAGGGCACACGTGGCAGCATATTCCCCGAATATGCCCTAGGTTAAAGCAAGATACTTCTTTATTCCCTTTAATGGCTCGTCCGGACTTTGGACGTAACCCATAGCGTAATCCTTGCCTTTAAGCGTCACCAGATATGGGCTACATCAGCCGACATTGCCTGCATCATCTTGGTCGCCCCTGTCCTGCTGGTCCCTCCCTCTACTTTGATTCACTCACGATACAGCTAACAAAGCCACCTTTTGACCAGCGGGAGATTCCTTCCTTCTCTTGGAAGCCATATGACAGTCCAGCTAGCACGTGGCTAACCCAGCTACAAGGATACCTGCATAATAGATAGGAAAACATGGCCGACATATATTTTATGTTGGCCGGGATAAGGCTAGGGAGATTCTCCACGGGCCGGGTTACTCTGTAGGTCAGCATGCATTGAGGCGACCTGGCCAGCACTTGCTTTAACCGTGCCTTACCTCGGCTAACTCGGCCTTTATACCCCGACGTTTCCCTACCCGGGGGTATCCCCCAACATTAGGCCCCGAAGCTGGTGTGGTCTTTGCAACTTTAGTTGTTAAGGCCACAGCAGGTTCCTATATCCGGATCTTTACCTCTTTGGCCGAGTTACTCCGTGATCCGGAGTTTTTTCTCTTGCGCTCCCTTGGCTCATTCTGAGTTATGCCTTGCTGGTCGGGTCTTTTGCTCGCATATCCGGGTTACCTTCCCTTCTCCCGTACGCTTCCCCACGTCCTACGTGGAGGGTAATCATCATCTTTCCTCATTTTAAGGGTCACGCCCATTTACTACGCCAGTTACTATTGCAATGTCAGGAATAACTATTATGCACGTCCCTTCACTGCAGCGCCTCATTAACTGTAACACCACGTCGCATCATGGGATCTTCTGCTCCCTGTGGCCCTTGCCGTGGCCCGTTGCGTGTGGCAGGGAAACTGCAAAGGATCCCACTACGCGCCCTCACGCGCGGTTAAGTAGGGGGATGGGGCAATCTTGGGGAAGTTCCCCACATCTTGCGTGCTCCCCTTCCTCCTTTCTTCTTCGCTGCGACACTGCTGCCACCATTGTTTCTACTCCAGTCCTGCGCCGCTGCAATCGTGCTCAACAGCTTCTTGCACCCGCGCCGCTGCTTCCGTTCAAGATCTTCACCACGGGGCCCTGTGCTTTGAGGTTCCCCTCCACCGGCTACCTCTACTCCGATCTCGTCCTAGAGGACCTCGACTTCACCATGACCGAGGAAGAAGCCGCCGTGGTCGCTCAGTAGGAGGAGGAAGACGAGGGCCGCGAGCGTGGCTGTTGGGACGGTGCATTCGTATGCGAGGATGATTTGGATTGGCTTTACGCCACGCGCCGCATCCCCGCCAGCATCGCCTGCCGCCTCACCTCCGACGAGGTTTCTCCCTCTCCCAACCTAGGGGAGTACGTGGTTTTCCTCTCCCACTTTCAGAGCGGCTTCGGCCTTCCTATTTCTGATTTCTTTTTCGATTTCATCTCCACCTACCAATTGCAACCACACCATCTCCCTGCCAACGCCATCACCTCTCTATCTTCTTTTGCCTCCAGCATTGAGGGGTATGTCAGCCTCTGGCCATCAAAAGAGATGTGGATCAAGTTCTTCGGTCTGCGGAAGAACGTCGTTCCGGACAAGCATCTCACCCCGGCAGTGTGGGGCAGCCTCCATCTCTCCCTGCAAGGGCTTTGCATTCCCTCGGGTCACCGGGCTCGAGTCTTGCAAGGGCTGGGCCCGGACTTTCTTCTACGTCCGGAACACCACGGACAAGGACTTGATCTGGCTCCTCCCCTTCAAGCTTGGAGTCCCAGACACCTCCTTGTGGGAGAACATTTCTAAGCGACCCACAGCTCTGGCGAACCAGGTTGACTGCTGGATCAAGGAGCTTCTCAAGGAGAAGCTGTGGGGGGAGGATATCATGATCACCTTCGTCCGTAGCTGGGTCTGCCCCCTGCAGAAACGCACCCACAAGATCTGCTACTTGAGTGGCCCCTCGATCCCCACTGGACTTCCTCCTTTGAGCTCGATAACTCGGCGGTATACCGCCGGGTTAAGGCCATTTTCAACATGGAGAAGGAATTCTCTAAGGATTGGGAGTGGGGGCTTGCGCCCTACACCCGGGACAATCCTCCTCCAAAGGTAAACTCCTTACTTACAGTTTTTCCGAGTCTTCTTGATATGTCGGACAACTTTCTTAACTTATCCACTTCCGCTCCATTCTCAGCGATTTCTCCAGCAACCACTGGAAGATGGCCAGGAGCTGGCAAGCAAGTGGGTGCCAGATCGCGCAGAGGCGGACGAGATGGAGCCTGATCCAGAAACTTTTCTGCCTACTCCGAACACTGTCAAATGCACCTCTAGTAAGGCCTCTTCTTTAAGGGATTGGCCAGATGACGATGACTCGGATGTTGAGCTTCTTGAGGTACTTGACCCGGTGCCCATCTCTTACACTTTCCCGTTTATGTTCAAATCTTCAGCTAACCCGGCCGGTCAGGTCCACGAGGTTCCCCCTCCCCCTTGCCACAAGTGGTCTGGTCCCTGCTCCCTCCTAAAAGCACACGGCGACCTCGGCCGCAGCTTCCGAGGCGCCGCAGCCAAATAAGAGGCAGAAGAAGTCCGGGGTGAAAGCCTCGGCCAGGCTAGTGGCCAAGAGCATGGTCCGGAGAGTACCCAAGCCTTAGGCACCTCCAACCTCGGACGAGTAAGTCTTTCTGCGTTTGCTCCTGGGTCTTTCCCTTTCTGCCTTTGCCTTTGCTTCTTATCTGTTTTTTATCTCTTCTTGACTTGGTACTCTTTTGTTTTCCAGAGCTCCTAGGGTCATTCTCCAGAGCGGCTTCGGCATTTCCTCCCTGATTCAGAGCAGTCCCTCTCCCCCCGCGACGATGACGCTCGCCCGCTCAACCCTATTCAAGAGGGCTCCATGGCTGCGCCTGATCAGAGCCCTTCTCGTCATGAGGAGGGCAATGTCGGCGTGGGGGTTAGTGGGGCAGGTTAGGATATGGCTATGCCGGATCATCCTAGCTCCTCTTCTCCAGCGCCAGCGCCCAGTTTTGAGGTGCCAGTCTCATCGGCATAGCCCCAATTAAGTGTTTCTTTAGCTCCAATTTTCTCTGAACCGGCAGCAGCAGTACCAACAGCACCATCAGCACCAGCACCAGCAGCACCAATAGCACCAGCACCAGCAGCACTAGCACCAATAGCATCAGCACCAGCACCAACAGCATCAGCTCCAGCACCAACCTCGGCACCAAGGCCAACAGCATCAACACCCTCCACCAAGCCTCCAAAAAGGAAAGCTCCATCAACTGCCTCCGGATCAACGGTGTCCATTGCGGACATCTTCCAGACAGCTTCCCTGGCGCCGTCCAAACCATCAGCTTTGGATCTTCTCCAGCACTCTGGGTCATCCGGCAAGCTCAAGAAAGCTGTCGAGCCAGCCAAAGGCATCACTATCGGATCTCCGTTGCCGGATCAGAGGGTAGTAGGCAACTGCTCCTGCATACTAGTCCTACTGCAGCTCAATCTGCGAGGTGAGAGGCCCACGTCAAAGGCTTGGTGGTGAGTCACTCTCCCAGCGGCGAAAGTTACAGTCCACTGCACCTGGAGTATGTGAACAACTGGAACAACGATGAGTTTATTGATCCAAAGGATGATCTGCCGGAGAAGTTCGGCCCAACAGAGTTCAGCGCCCAGATGAACTCCGCCACCAAGGCCATCTCTTTGGCTAGACGGATGATGGAGGTAACCCATCTTCTCCTGTGGTACTTTATATGCATGAGCACTTATAGATATATCCCCTAGTCCCCGAGCCTCCAAGGGATTAACTTGTTACTCGGTCGGATGCTCCTAGAGAACTCAGTTTTCATCCTTAGCAATTTCAAATAGTGATAAAGTTAGATCCGGGTTAAGTTCCACTTGGCCCGGATTTTGTAAACTTCGAATATTCACACACCTAGAGCCGGGTTAAGTTCCACTTGGCCCGGATCTTGTAGAATTCTAATTATTTTTGCTTTGCCTATGAACTAATCTCTTCTTGCTTTTTCAGATCACCAATAACCGCTGAACTGCTGAGTTCCAGCGCCTGCTGGACTCTTACAAAGATGTTCGTGCGTGTTATGGCAAGCTCTTGGAGGAGCATCAGAAGAAGGGTAATTTTCTTTACTCAAGACTTTTCCTATTTCCACTTTCATTCCTTCGAGTTATCCATGGTCCGTATTAACTTGTTATTCGAATTATGCAGCCGAGGTTGAGGCTGAGAACATCATCATGCGCAAAAATCTAGCTGAAATTCAAGGTATTTTGTCTTGCCCATACAATCATTGTATGTTCTTTTCTTGACTCGGTAGATATTTATACTTCGGCTCCGCCGGATTAGCCCACTATTGTAGTTGCCCTTGATGACAGTGTACCTATTCCTGATATGATGACACATTTTCTCGAACAAGCAGGAAAGCATCAAGCTGAATTGAAGAAGAAGGACAATGAGATAGCTCGACTGTGCCTCCAGGACAAGGAAATTACTCGGCTGAATGCTGAAATCCACAGGATTAAGGGCCTCCATAAATCCGAACTTGAGAAGGCTGACTAGGAGTTTGCCGAGGAAATAGAGCATCTAACCACGCAAATTTCCAAGGACCAGAGTTTATTGCAGGAAGCCGACGTCAAACTTACGTTGGTGACCTCAGAATATGAGAAACTCCAGGCCGACAGAACCAATGTCCATGCCAAGATCCAGCGTCTCCTCTTCCAGATTGCCCGTGAGTTCCTTTCCCTTGCTCAATTTTCATTTCTCCGGACTTAGTGCTTTTGTTCATTGTTTCCTCTGTTCTGTTCTCAGGCAAGTTTCCAGAAGGTGACACTCTTGATGCTGCTAATATAGCCCGGTCTCACGAGCAACGTGGTATCCCCACAGGTCCTGCTGCCGGGCCAATCCCTTATGATACAGAGGACCTGCTGGCGAGCCTCTTCATTCGCATGGAGCTAGTGAAGAACGACGACGCAGATATTATGCCAGCGGCAATGCGGATGTTTAACTCCCTCTGGCCCACTGAGCCTACTCCTAGAGGAAATGCAGCTTTCATAGCCAAATTGATGGAGTGCGAAACCTAGGTGCACTTGTGGTGAGAATCTGCCGCACGAGCCGGGGCTGATATCATGCTGCAGTTTGTCCTGTCATGGTATGAAGGAATAGACTTGGCGCTACTCACTCGCATGCGCACCGGATCTAAGTGGTCCGAAGATCCGGAGTGCGTTGCGCGTCGCAAAGCCTGCGCCAACAAGCTTATCCAGTACTCCTTCTGCCATGCCTAGAACGAGGGGCCGAGATACCTTGACGTATTTGATGATGAAGTTGCTTCTGATGGTGAAGAAGATGAGGGAAGCGAGGGCGAGGCCTCCAAACTTGGCGATGAAGCTCAAGATCCAGAAGTTGGAGAGGCCAACCCCGAAGATGAGGCCGAGGCTAGCGCCCCACCCACAAACTCCGAAGTACCTTCTCCTTCGACCGATGATTCGGCTTCTGCCCCTGCTCCTTGAAAACACTTAACCGCATTTGTCAGATCCCCGGAATGCCGGGTGAAAATGTATTTAAGTACTTTGTTTTAGTTTCGCTACAATTTATGTTGTTTGCAACTAAGTTTTTAATGTTGGATTATCGTGGGTGAAGTCCCCGAGTTTCCTTTTCTTCTTCTCCCAATTTTTGACTCGGCTCGCGTCTACCTTGATTGGATTTTCTGACTTGTGAGTCTGAGGTTCAAAAAATTGACTTAACAATACTTGAAACTTTGATATTAGCTCAAAATAATCCGGCGTTAGATGATTAAAATAAGTACAGGGTTAGTCCGAATAACAAATGTCGGCTCACTTAAGTTCTTTTTCTTAGTCGTTTTTCATGTGCTTGGCAATTCCAAACTTGTTCTCTTGCTTTCCATGAAGCCAATTCTTGTTGGAAAGTAGCAAAGTCAAAGAGTTGGGTTTTTGGTGCTCACACATTACTAATCCGGCTAAGATACAAGCGACTTAACCCAGCCGACATATAAAAATACGAAAGCAAGAAGAACAATTATTAGGGCAGTCCCCGAGTTTCTCCTTGGGGTGGCAAAGTTTCATTAATAACCTCATTAGCGACATACATACCGACATATAAGTAGCTCGGATACATTCATCTCTTTGTCAGGTGTAAAATGGACGAAGTAGTGCTACATTCCATGGTCGCTTAGATTCCTCTCCGGACCTGTCCACTTTGGTCTTTTCCTGTGGATGTGCATCAATAAGATAGTAGGAATCATTATGCAAAGCTTTGCTTACAATGAAAGGTCCTTCCCATGGAGGGGATAATTTATGCATGCCAACAGTGCGCTGCACCAACCGGAGTACCAGATCACCTTCCCGGAAAACCCGGGGGTTTACTTTCCGGCTATGATAGCATCAGAGATTTTGCTGATATATGGCGGATCTGGACAGGGCCAGTTCTCTCGCTTCTTCCAGCAGATCAACATCATTTTGCCGGGCTTCACGCACTTTGGCTTCTGTGTATTGGGTGACTCTTGGCGAATCATTCTCTATGTTGGCTGGTAATACAGCTTCTACCCCATATACTAGAAAGAATGGCGTATAGCCTGTTGATCGATTCAGAGTTGTTCTCAAACTCCACAGTACCACTGGTAGTTCTTCTATCCAGCACCCCGTTGATCTTTGCAGCGGCTCTATGAGACGGGGTTTTATCCCAGACAACACTAGTCTGTTGGATCTTTCCACTTGCCCGTTCAATGCGGGGTGGTCCACAGAAGCTATATCTAGCCGAATTTCTTTTCTCGGCAGAACCTCGCAAACGCTCCTTCGGTGAAATTTGTGCCATTATCAGTTATGATACTGTGGGGGTAGCCATATCTCAGGATTATATCCTTGAGGAACTTCACTGTTGTTGCCCCATCACATTCCTGATTGGCTTCACCTTGATCCATTTAGTGAATTTATCCACCATAACTAGGATATGGGTCATTACTCCTTTAGCCGGCTTGTATGTCCCTACCATGTCTAGGCACCATACAGCAAATGGCCAAGTAATGGGGATAGTTTTGAGTTCTGACATTGGTAGGTGGGTTTTTGTGGCGTATCTCTGGCAGCCATTGCATTTCCTCACCAAATCTTCTGCTTGCTCCAACACACTTGGCCAATAGAATCCATGCCGAAAAGCTTTTGCCAGTAATGCTCTTGAAGACGCATGATGGCCACATTCTCCTTGGTGGATATCTTGGAGTATGTCAAACCCTTCCTCTGGGTCCACTCATCGTTGCAGCACCGTGCTTACACTTCTCTTGTATAGCTCGGCATTGACAATAGTATTGGCCTTTGCTCTTCTCTGGATCTGCCTTGAGAGTATCTCATCATCCGGCAAGATTCCCTCTTTTAGGAAGTCAAATATCGGCTTGGCCCAAGCGGGTATAGCTCGGATGGAGAAAAGTTCCTCGTCAATTTCCATTGCATCCACCGACATAACTCCCGCCGGGTTTGGTTGACCAGTCCCCGGGTTTGCTAAGGCAGTCCCCGGGCTTGCTGAGGTGCCTCCCCAATCTATCTCCATTGGTGTAGCTTCTAATCCGGAGAAGGCCGGGATATAGATTGACTCGGATTCGGGCGATGCGGTAATAGATGGTTTTCTTCGGTGTTCCAAGACAACATTTGGCGGGATTGGTTGTCGGGATGAGCCCAACTTTGACAATATGTCAGCTGCCTCGTTTTCAATCCGAGGTACATGATGGAATTCACATCCCTTGAAGAATCCGCTTATATTTTGCACATGGAATATGTAAAGGGCCATGTTAGCATCCAAGGCATCCTAGCTGCCAGATACTTGCTGCACCACCAAATCCAAGTCTCCAAAGCACTATATTCGACGTATCCCTACTTCCTTTGCCACT
The DNA here is from genome assembly GCA_916181665.1 of Avena sativa. Taxonomy (NCBI): domain Eukaryota; kingdom Viridiplantae; phylum Streptophyta; class Magnoliopsida; order Poales; family Poaceae; genus Avena; species Avena sativa. The sequence continues at coordinate 480,215,637 of OV702292.1, read as the reverse complement.
TTGAGGCCATGCACCAGTGCCTCATATTCCACGACATTATTGGAGGCGCTGAAGTGGATCTGGAGGACATATTTTAGTTGATATTTCTTGGGCGAGGTAAGCACCACTCTGGCACCCAGTCCTTCTTTCAGTTTTGATCCATCAAAGTGCATTCGCCAATAATTGGAGTCCGGCAGAGGTGGTTCGTATTGCATTTTGGCCAGTCCACTAAGAAATCCACCACAGCGTGCGATTTGATCGCATCTCTTCTGTCAAACTGTGGTGCATATGGGGATAGCTCAATTGCCCATTTTACTATCTGGCCACTAGCACCTTTGTTACTCATAATCTCTGATATGGGTGCCTCACATATCACCTTGATGGGATTACCTCAAAGTAGTGTTTGAGTTTCTTGGCCGACATATACACGCCATACGCCATCTTTTGATAGTGAGGGTAATTCTGTTTTGAGGCGGATAATACCTCGCTCAGATAATACACTGGCATTTGCACCGACTTTCCTTCTTCGCGCTCCACTACACTTACTGCACTTACGACTCGGTTGGTCGTGGCAACATAGAGCAACATTGGCTCCTTGGGTAGTGGTGCGGCTAGGATTGGTGTAGTAGATAGCATCTTTTTTAATTCTCGGAATGCGTTGTCCGCTTGCGGCGTCCATGTAAATTTGTCTGCCTTTTTCATTAACTGGTAGAGGGGAAAGGCATTCTCTCCTAGCTGACATACGAACCGGCTTAACGATGCCAGGCAACCAATGAACTTCTGCACATTGTTAAGGCATTTTGGCAGTTCCATTCTCTCTGTAGCCCAGATTTTAGTTGGGTTAGCTTCAATACCTCGGCTAGACACTAGAAAACCGAGTAACTTTCTTGTGGGCACACCAAAAGTGCATTTTTCCGGGTTAAGCTTCATTCGGAACTGTCAAGTTCACGAATGTCTGTTGGATGTCATCAAGGAGCGTATTGCTTTCCTTAGTTTTTATCACCACATCATCCACGTAAACTTGCACATTTCGACCTATTTGGTCATGTAAACATTTTTGCATGCATCGCTAGTACGTTGCTCCAGCATTACGTAATCCAAATGGCATAGTGCGATAGCAATAAGCCCCGTACGGGGTAATAAACGTAGTCTTTATTTGACCATCCGGGTTTAGGGGTATCTGGTGGAAACCAGAATACGCATCAATGAATGACAACAGTTCACATCCGGCAGTTGAGTCTATGACTTGATCTATTCTATGGAGTGGGAATGGATCTTTAGGACAGGCCTTATTCAGGATCATGTAATCAATGCACATGCGCCATACCACAGCTACGTTCATATCATCCTTCTTCTTTTCCACAAGCACCGGATTAGAGAGCCAATCCGGATAGAGTACTTCCATGATAAATCCGGCTGCAAGGAGCCTGGCTATCTCATCCCCAATGACTTTTCTTCTGTCCTCGACGAAACGTCGGAGAGGTTGCTTCACCGGCTTTGCACCGGGTCTTATGTTCAAAGAGTGCTCGGCCAACTCCCTCGCGCACCTTGCAGATCCTGTGTGGACCAAGCAAAGATATCCCGATTCTCATGGAGGAAGTTGACGAGCTCGCTTTCCTATTTGCTGCTTAACCCGGCACCAATGGTCACGGTGCATTCTGGGAACTGATCATCGATAGGCACTTTCTTTGTATCCTTTGTTGCTTTAAATGACACACTTCCATGTGGGTTGGTCAGTGCCGACATATGCTGCTGCGCGGATTGAGCCAGTGTCACCACTTCCTGTATCTTCCTTTTTTCCTGAGCTATCACGAGTGACTCGGCCAAGTTCGATCCGGCAGAAGTGCACTCGATCAAACAACTAAAGTCCCCGGATACATTTATCACTCCCCTAGGTCTGGGCAGTTTCATCTTTAAGTAGCTGATGTGAGTACTTGCCATAAACTTGTTCAGCGCGGGCCTGCCGAGCAACGCATGATAGGTTCTCTCTAGATTTACCACTTCAAACTCCAAATTTTCAGTCCGGTAATTATCCCTTGTACCGAACAACACATCAACCCGGACCTTACCAATTGGCTCACATGAGATACCCGGCACAATACCGTGAAAGGTGGTCCTTGTGGCTTGCAGCATGTTCTCTGATATCCCCAACTTGTGCATGGTACCCTTATACATGATGTTAATGCTACTGCCATTGTCGATCAGCACCTTGGAAAACCTCACATTAAGATTCGGCCGATGAACGTTGGATCCAGGACTAGTGTGTAGGTCCCTGGACTAGGCATGATCTTTGGGTGATCCTTGATACTCCTTGTAATCTCCTGGTCTGACCAAGGCATATATCTTACCACTGCTAGCATTACCGCTTTTACCTCCATATGCCGGCACTGCAAGCTTTTCCGGTCAGTTTCTTCCGTGGTAAACACACAGTAGCTTTGATGATGCTTCCTATATTCGTTTCATCCCTCATTTGCGTGGTAACATTGGTCCTATTGATGGTTATTGTTTACTTGATGTACAGCATCCCTCCTTTCCCGATTTTCATATCTCAACGGAGGTGGAGGCAACATTAGTTTCTATCCATTCCCCTGCGAGTAATGGCTGTCGAGGTGCTTCATTCCGAGGTGCCTGAGCATTCCCCGAACTGCCCTATTCTAATTTCCTCATCCATTCACACTGTCAGGTTGTATGATTCGCCGGACTATTCGTACTTGTTGTATGAAACTTGCAAGGTTGATCTAGCATAGACTCGAACGTATACCTTGGTCGATCTTTTCGCTCCTGCCATTGCGTTTTCTGCTCCGGGGTCTAAGGCTTCTCCCCTTCGCTCTTCTGTGGCCAGTTCTGCGCCCCAGTTTTCTAGCACTGGCTGGCACTGGCATTGGGTTGATCTCGGTCCACCACTGCCACCTGCTGCGAGTTATATTTGTAATCCGGACGCTCGTCCCTTCTCTTTCCTCGGAAATCATTTCTCCTTGATGACCTGAAGCCATCTCGGTTGTAATACTCCTCATTTGCCTCGCTTGACATTAGCCGGGGTTGAGTCGGATCTCCCAAAGCGTATGAATCCGCAATCCGGATCGTCTTAGCCAAAGTGGTTGGCATATCTCACTGCAGCCTCTGCCACAACATACTTCCATATCTACAGCCTTGGGCAAACCACGTGATTGCTTGCGATTCAATTACCCCCTCGCATGAATTGTGCACGTTGCACCATCGAGTCAGGAAATCTTGATCTGGCTCATTCGGTCTTTGCCGGCATAACGCCAGAGTTTGCGGTCTGTTGGGCCTTTTGTAAGTGCTTGAGAAATTGCTAATGAATAACTCCTCAAAATCCAGCCAGCAGTTAACACTTCCTGGTGGCAAGTTGTTTAGCCAAACTCTCGCTGGTCCTTCCAACATTTGAGGTACATACCTCACTGCCCATCTCAAATTTCCAGTTGTAATCTTGACCTCTATTGCGTAATCAATAAGCCAATCCTCCGGTCTGGTACTACCATCGTAAGTCCTTGTTCCTCTAGCCAACTCTCCTTCATGATTTGGGCCCAAAGCATGTCGAACCAGGAGGATCTTGCACCTCGATCAGCTCCGACCTATAAATTCTGTCTAGCTTCAGCCTCGCATCATCCAGGTGCAGGTTTTTGCTTCCCAGCCTCGACCCAATTATATGGTGCTCCAGTCTAGGGTATCCGTCGTTAATCATCGCCGAATAACCATCATTGTATCTTTCCTGGTCCGGACAAGCATTCTGCTTCTGTGCTGCTAATACGTTGCTAACGTATCCATAATTTTTGATGTTCCATGCTTAGTTTTATCTACTTTCTTGTGTTTTGTTCGAACTTTGGAGTACTTTCTATACACTTTCTTGGACTAACCTATTAACAAGTACCACAATGCCAGTTGCCTATTTTCTGCTGTTTTTGGTTCTAGGAAAGTCAGAAAATCAATATTCTCGGAATTGGACCAGACAAAAGCCAAAGTCGATATTTTACCGGAAGACTCATGGAGCCAGAAGACGAGACATAGAGGGGCCACAGGGTAGCCACACCATGTGGTGGCGCGGGCTAGCCCTGGCCGTGCCACCAGGTGGTGTGGGCCCCCTGGCCGCCCACCGACCTTCCCTCTTTGCCTATAAGAAGCCTCCCGATGCATAAACCCTAAATTGTCAAGCCTCCAGCCACGAAAAGTTCCACAGCGCCGCCGCCACCGAAGGGGAGATTCGGGGGACAGAAAGTCTCTGTTCCGGCACCCTGCCGGGACATGGAAGTTCCCCTGGAGCCATCTCCATTGATCTCCACCACCATCTCCATCACCATTGCTGATTCCCATGATGAGGAGGGAGTAGTTCTCTCTCGAGGCTAAGGGTTCTACCGGTAGCTATGTGTTCATCTCTCTCTCTATGCATGATCTTATTGAGATCATGAGCTTGTAATCTATAGATCTACCTTACTACTCAAGTGCTTTAATAGATCTTTGCTCTCCCCATGTGTGTGAAGTTGACAGTGTGCACACCATGGTGGGACTTAGGCTAGAAATTACAAATACTTGTTATGAGTTATATTTGGAGTTGGATGTCTTTATGAAACTGTGGTGTTTGTTGGACCCATCTAGTGCTCAAGGTGACAGTGTGGGGTTATCTAGATGGGAAAGGCTTACTTTGAGGTGTGCTATTATAGCCCTACCATGGATTAGAGTGTCCAGCCGGAGAGTAGTTCAGCGTAGTATCATAAAGAAGAATATATTTATATGAGAGTGTTCACTAGTGAAAGTATGATCCCTAGGCCTTGTTTCTAAGCATTGAAACACCGTTTGCTACTAGATATGTTACATGTTTGCTTGCTTCTATCTTTATTTCAGTTTTACTTTAGTCTTTTCCACGCCATCAAGCTATTTTCTATCACCATTACCACTTATAATTATCTATACCACTTGTATTTCACTATCTCTTTGCCGAACTAGTGCACCTATACACCTGACAAGTGTATTGGTGTGTTGGGGACACAAGAGACTTATTGTATCTTGATTGCATGGTTGCTTGAGAGGGGATACCTTTGACCACTTCCTCCCTGAGTTCGATAAACCTTGGGTGATCCACTTAAGGGAAAACTTGCTGTTGTTCTACAAACCTCTGCACTTGGAGGCCCAACAACTGTCTACAAGCATAGAAGTGCGTAGACATCAAGCTATTTTCTGGCGCCGTTGCCGGGGAGTTAAGGTAAAAGGTACTCACATCCTCTAGTGTGAATGATCGAAGTTATTTCCTTTAGATTCTGCAATTTTTTCTTTAGGTTTCTTGTTTTCACTAGTTAGGCTTAATGGAAAACAACAACAAAATTAGAGAGCTTTATAGTATTTATCTTGAGTTAGGACATGAAGTGTTTCAAGACAAAATTAAAAAACCTATGGAACTTTCTTTGCATGCTAATAGCAATGTTATTAGTATGAATCTTTTGAACACCTTTGTTACTAATGCTATGGAAACGTCTAAGCTTGGGGAAGTTGGTTTTTATGAAAATGATCTTTTAGTTCCCCATCTTTAAAGAAGAAAATTTGCTCTGATGATACTTTATCTCCCATATGTGGTAATTCTAATGATACTTGTGATGTTTTAAATCCACATACTAAAAGCATCCCTTTTAAAATACCTATAAAAATTGTTGAACGTGTTATGAATAACTGCTATTTTCGAGATGGAACTGTCCATCCTGGTGATCATTTACTCTTTATACATGAATTATTCGAGTTGTTCAAGTGTGCAGGTATTTCAATGAACCAAGTTAAGAGGAAGCTATTCCCTATTTCACTTAAGGGAAAAGCAAGGGAGTGGTATGAGCTACTAGATGATCCTCATCATTTGGAGTGGAAAGAACTTGAATCTCTCTTTTACTCTAAATTTTATCCTCCTCATGAAATTCATAAAGATAGGAATTACATTTATAATTTTCATCCACATGATGGAGAAAGTATTGCCCAAGCATGGGGGAGATTGAAGTCACTAATTCTCAAATGTCCCATTCATGAGCTCCCCAGTAATATTGTTATTAATAATTTCTGTGCAAGGCTTTCAGGACATTACAAGGACTATCTAGATACTTGTTTAGAGGGATCCTTCACAAGTAAGGATGTCAAAGCTAAGTGTGATCTTCTTGAAACAATTCAAAGCAATACCGAAGATTGGGATAACAACAAAGGTAAAGAACCAGGTATAAACTATGAGTATGATTGCATTAAGTCTTTTGCTGAAACTATTGATTTTCAAGAGCTTAGTGCTAAATATGGTCTTGATCCTCAAATTCTTGTGGATTGTTATAGAACCTTTGCTTCTCATATTAATGCTCCTAAAGAAAAATGGGACATGTATCATGAGCCTTATAAAGACACTTGCATGGAAAATGAAATTGTTATTAATGATAGCAATAAACATGCTCAAACCTCTGAAAGTACTATTTCTTATAAGCATGTTAATTTTTGTGGAATACATAGACCTTGTGAGAATAATCAAATTGAAGAAGAATATTGTATCACCCACAGGAATGGAAAAACTAGAACGTGGTATAGGGCTCTACATGATCTTGGTAAAAAAGTGTGTGCCCTCTATCCTTTTTATTTGTGAACTTTGCTTTAAAATGGGTCATTTCAATTTTCAATGCTCAGGCCATAATAATAGCCCTTCTAATCCAATGAGTATTGTAAGTTTGTATTATGATGACATGATCACTCGTGATCAGCATGATGAACTTACATTATTTTTGGGGTGTGAAGAGTTATCAAGAAAAACTTCTTTGGTAGATATGAGTGCTTTTGGTATGAATAGTGTCATGCATGGTTGTCATCTTTATTGTGTTTATAATTGTCACACAAATACTTACATACAAAATATTATAGAAGATGAGATTTTACCAAAATATGACAGGACTAATATGTGTTTTGATCTTATTAATGAAAGAAGGAATCCTCCAAAGTTTCTTCTATTGTCTCTAACAATAAACCAGGGTATATGGAGAAGCTTCCTTTGAAGCCTCTCCCTCCTAAAGAGAGGAAGAAAAAGAAGAAGAGGAGGAGTAAAAGAAGAGAGGAAATGGTATTTTCCCCTAAGCATGTTGCTCCTATTATAGGTTTTGATGAGTCTGAACTCGATGATGTTCCTATTCCTATTCCTATTACCTATACTAGTGATCATGATTGGAAAAAGTGCACTACCTTTGATATTGAAAATCTCTTCGGTACCAATTCTGAAAATGATGATATTAATAATTCTATACTATTAGTGTTATCCATGATCCTTCCAATGATGATATGTTTACAAATGAACACACTTTGGAAGGTAACTATTCTATTGCTTATGATGATACTACACCTCCAATATATGATGATTACAATAATGAATATGATATTTTCAGTCCACCTACTATTGAGGAGAAAATTAATTATGATTACAATATGCCTCCTATATTTGATGATTATGGTGATGAAAATAATAATGATAGCTATTTTGTTGAATTTGCTCCCACTACAATTAATAAGTGTGACTATGTTTATGTGGGGAGTATTAATTCTTTTATGCATGTGGCTCATGATAAGAATTTTTCTTGTGATAGTTATATTGTTAATTTTATTCATGATGCTACTGAAAGTTATGATGAGAGAGGGAAACATGGTTTTATGTATCTCAACAATATTAAGTTTCCCCTCTTTATGTTGAAAGTCTTGAAGTTGCACTTGTTTTTCTTTACTATGATTGTTGCTTTGTGCTTTCATGACTTGTTTCTTTACAGGATTCCTATGCATAGGAAGTGGGTTAGACTTAAATGTGCTTTGAATTTGCTTCTTGATGCTCTCTTTTACTTCTATTCATATTTCTTATGTGAGCATCCTCCCAAACTATCATGCCTAACTTAAAGGCGTTAAAGAAAAGTACTTATTGGGAGATAACCCAAAAGGTTTAGATGAGTCTTGGAAGTTATTGATTCAGTAATAACCGTTCCTTATCCTTTTTATTTGCTTTTTGTGCCAAGAGTAACCTCTAATGAGAGATAAGTACTGATTGGGAAAGTTGCTGTCCCGAAACAGATTTTTGTGCTTCACCGTAAAAAATTGTGTAAAATCTTTGTACGTCCTTTTGAAGCATGAAGTTTTGTGCTTCTGCCCTAGGTCGTTATCTAACTTTCTTTAGCACAACACTTTTCGATTTCAGCAACAGAAGGTCCTAAAAAATTCGCCTTTACCTGCTGGTCTGTTTTGACATATTTCTGCCATTTTTGCATTTCTTTCTTGTTGGTTCTTTTTTGAGTTCTTTTGGGGAATTGAGCTTTTTGAGGGAAGTGCTACAGTAGCTAGTGTTTAGTGGAAGTTTTATTGGTGTTGGAACTGAACCTAAAGACCTATTATCTTGAGTGCACTAATGTTGCTCATAAAGATCGTGTGAAGTTTTGCATGAAGGAAAAATTTCAGGTGTATGGAAGGAATGAGTAATGAGATGAAGAATGGACTAAAGCTCAAGCTTGGGGATGCCACGCGTGTCACCCCAAGAAATATCCAAGAAGTACAAGCGTCAAAGCTTGGGGATGCCCATTGCATCCCCTTATTCATCAATAAAAATTCCAGGTTTCTTCCAAACACTTCATTTTTTATTGTTTCATGCACAGTTGTGTTGTTCTTGGAGCGTCTTCTTTTTTGTTTCGTTTTGGTTTTTCGTTTGCTTCGTTTGTTTAGTTTTCTGAATAAATTGGTTGGACCCCCTCTTTCATACATTGGTTTTCAAATAGTTTGGTTTGGATTGGAAAAGAGTAGGAAAGTTCATGCTTAAGTGGTAAAGAGAGCTTGTTTTTGACTATGGCCTATGCTTTGTCATGCCATGCTTGATATTGATCTGGCTTTATGCTTAGTATTCTTTGTTGTAGCATGACTTGTTATAAACAATTGAGATTGCTTAATGTGCCTTTGAAGAATCATGTGTTGTTTTAGCATATTAAAGCATAGTATTGTGGTATTCTCCTTTGATGCTTTATTTGGGTTGACTTGGCACATTCTCACACCATGTTATGACTATCCCAAGTCACCATAGCCTTTATGATCCTTTATTTTTCGACTTGTAATATCACTTTATGCTTTAATTAATGATGTTTTGTCGCTTTGCATGATTATGGCCATTATTGCTCTCTTAGTTGGTCGCTCCTAGTCTTTTGCTAGCCTCCATAACCAATTATGAGTTCCAGTCATGCATCCAACTCCAAATAAAACCAAGTTATTCCAAAAAGTCCACCAAACCTACCTATTAGCATTTGCTATTCCAAGTATATTCATGTTTTTATCTACCTTCCGAATTAAACTTGTTATGAGAAAACTAGTGATTAAAGCTCTCAAGAACTTGATGGCACACTTTACTTTTATTGCCCTTAATAAACTTGAACCATTATGTCGTCTATGTTGTATATGCTTGCACTTATATGTTGGGGATTAGCAGAACCATGTTGTCATGGGGAACGCTTTCAACATTGCACTTGTACTTTGTACCTAGTTGATATCATGCTCTTTTGTCTATGGATGTCGTCGGTGTGAAATGAAAGGGGAGCTTGTAATGGAGTTATGTATATGTGTTAGAGAAACGCCTGGGCCACTGGTCTAATCCATGCTGTCATGGTGGAAACCTGCAACGTAACCATAATGAGTTGTCTATGAAGCATTCTTCTTATAAAAAAGAGTCGGATATTGAGAAAAAAGAGAAAAAAGAAAAAAAAAGGGATATGAGAAAAGAGGAAAGAGAGAAAAAAGCACCATATTACCATGGTAAATAAGAAGATTGCTGAGATGCTCGTTGTCTGCTTGCCTTGTCATTTTGATATGGGGATTCTTCCGTATCATCGGGAAAGGGGTATCCCGTTGGCGGTTGTAGCATCCCAATTGTCTAACAATTGCAATGCTACTAGCCTAGTCTATATAAATGCTACTTCCTACATGCAATTGTTGCATCATAATTATATCATGCTCATGTCATCATGCCACCTTGCATTTGAGCATCATATAAAACCATTTTATTTTGGTTATTCTCTCATATGCATTATGAATTGTATTTGGCTCTTGATATATTGTATTTGAATCTTGATGAATGCTTGATGCCCAAGTTGAGTTGGGGGCATATCTTTTATTTAATTCCACCACCTTTCTTATCACCACCCCATAATTCCACCACCCTACTACATGTGAGCTTTGCATTTTACCTTGTTTTCATCTCTAGCTCACATAGGTTGGGGTGGATCTACTTCTAACTCCACATGCTCTCATATATGCACCATATTGTTTCCACATTATTGGGTTATGAGAGCCACATGGCCACCTTTGCATGCCTTGTGAGTGGAACCCTTTTATAGCTTCCATATGGGTTGTTTTGGGGTTTATGCTCATGTTGGGATATTTTTGGGCTTACTAAATACCTAGTGGCACATACACACTAGCATGTCCCATTTTTATTCAAATATGGTCACCCCCTTCTACTCCACATGGAGCATCCCTTTAATTCTTTTAGCTTGGCTTTACCCCATATTTTGGAATGCATATGTATAAATGCCATGATTAATTATTTTGTTTTCACAAGATTAAAACATGGCAGTTAATGCATTTGCATGGGCCATGCAACCATCACCACTATTTGATCTCCCTTGGTTTTCTTGGAATTTTTGATTGTTTCTCCTTTTTGTTGAGCTCCAACCTTTCTCTCTCAATCCTCACCTTGTTCCTTCTCTCCTTGCCATGTGCATCACAAGCCTCATCTCACCACCATCTCCTCCATCTATTGCATGAGCTAGATGGTTCATCACAAAGCCCTCACCACTTTCTTCTCTTCTATCCACCATGTCACCTTGCCATCCTCATGCTCAAGCCCATATGGATCAATCTTGAAAACCCTACCCTAAGACCATGACAGCCTCTTCTTCCACCCCTCTCCCAAAACCCTAATACTAAACTAAACCCTAATCCTTAATCTCTCTCTCTACCATGATGGCCCCACCTGGCCACCCTCTCTTCCTGGTCCCACACCCCAACTATCCTCCTACCCTAACCCGAGCCACTACCCCACTTCTAACCCTAGCCCAAGTTGCACCCGAGCCCCCTCTCCCCTCTCTTTCTCTCTACCTGCCGTGCCGTCCCCACCTGGCCCGCCTGTCAGCACCACCCCACCTGCCCCTGCCTGCCCAGCCCGAGCATGTGCGAGGAGGAGATGGAGAAAAGTGGCCGAAGCCACCTTTATCTACCCCGATCCCCACACAGCACCTCCTCCCTCTCCCTTGCTCTATCCTCTGCCCCACGGCTCCTCTGCATCGCCAGATCCACCCCCAAGCCCGGCCTCTCCTCTCCTTCTTCTTCACTGCCGCCAGATCCTTCCGCCGATCGCCACCAGTAGCACCGCCACTTCTTCGATCCAGCCGGCGAGCACGACGTGGAAGTGGTCGAGGAGGTCGAGGAGCGTCCCCTACTTCGCCTCGTACGCGCCAGCAAGGAGGAGAAGGTCCCAAGTAGCCGCAGCACGACGTCGTCGCCAAAACCCTAATCGCGCCGGTCGCCAGCCTCCTCGTCGCCCTGCTGCGCCTCGTCCCGATCCGCCACCACCGACCACCCCGCGGTGAGCCCCTCTATCGCCTCACCGGGAAGCCCTAGCCGCGCCGGACCTTACACCGAACGCCCTCGGTGCACCGTCAGTCGCTGGTGTCTGCATGATTTTTCCCTGCCGCATAGAGCCTTACCTAGCCGTGTGCTTCCTCCCTGACAACAACCCCGCCCAGCCGCACTGGTTTCTGTCTCCGCGTGCGAGCCCCAGGTCGCAGGATCGAATTCCCGCCTCGCTATGCCGCGCACCGCGCGCGCCAGACCGTGGAGAAGATCCACAGTACGGGTCGTGGTAATCTTGTAATTAGCCCCCTCTTTTTATCTCGCGCTCAACCCGCGGTCCAGCCTACCCCACCTGTCAGCTGCCCTAGCATTCTTGCAGTTAGGCACCCCGGTTTTCGTAGACGTAACCCGCGGTCTAGTGCGACCCCACCTGACAGCCTCTGCGAGATCCGCCACTGTCACGTGGGCCTTAGCCAGTTGGTCCCACCTAGCAGTCACACTGGCTAGACAGAGCCCCGGTGAGAAAAGTTTTCCGCACGCGTTTGTCCCGCCAGTGGCTGGCCCACCCGTCAGCGACTGTGACTGGGTCGGTCTGAGTAACAAAAGTTTTCTCTGTGTAGCTGTTTTAATAAAACAAATTTAAAATTGTTTAAATTCAAATTCAAATCAGATTTTAATAACTTTTAAAATACAAATCCAAATAATACATGTAATATATGTTTTGAAACCAGAAAAAATGTGAGGAATTCAAATATGCCCTTCAAAATATTATTTGGACACTTTAAAATTTCGAGATGTTTAAAATTACAAATAAATGCCCTTTTCTTATTTAATTAATAACTTTAGTTTTATTACTCCAAATTTGACAAATAATATGTCTAAATCGATAAGCGCAACGAGCCCGTTCTATCTATGCATTCCATGTTCTGAATTGCAGCATGCATCATATAAATAATAAGTATACATCAAGTGTTATGAGAGCAAACTGGGCTAAAAACTTAATAAACTGCTTTAATCTTGTACCCCACACCTCACCCATGCCATGCTACATTATTGCTATGCAAATTGTGCATCATTCATCATGGCATGATTGTTTTCTTGTCGCATTTTAATTCATATGCTTGTGCACTCTATTTATGTTGGCCCTTGTTTGTTTGGTTCTTCTTCGAATAGACGCTAAGCAGGGGATATATCAGGAATCCCAGGAGCACTACCCAGATCCGTCCCTCGCTTCAACTGAGCTGCCAGGCAAGCACTACCACATGCTTGCATACATATAGTACCTATTGCCTCTATATTATTCTTGCATCATTGAGTCGCGATTGCCTTAAATTGATTCCCAAGTACTGCATAGCCTTTACTTTTAAACCCCACCGAAGCTTGTTCCTCCATCCCATGAGCCATTACTACAGGAGTTGTTTGAGCCATGCGGGTCGTAGAACAGCATGTGTAGGGTATGTGAGAGTCTGATGGATAACGAGGTACCTAAACAACTTAACCTGAGTAGTAATGGGATAACTAATGAAAGTGGCACCGGTGAGCAATATCTGCTATTTGGTTCTTCATGCTCACTTGTGTCCCATAGGACCCCGAGTACTTGATTCATGTTCCTTGATTATTCACACTATCCACATCCGGGAGGCCTTATGGACCCCCCTGAGCCAAAGCTTGATTCATTCTTATTTCTTGGGGCCACAAAGTAGTTTGGGGCTTTATTACTATCCTGTACTTATGCTATGTTACTGCTTTATTTAAGATTGTGCGAGGAGCACCTGTACTATTTAGGATTGTGGAGTGTTTTCGCGGTATCGACAAGCCCAGTCACACTTTCGGGTTCCCAGTCATTTACAGCCATTGGCACAAACCTTGGGTCCGTCTCGGAGCCGGCCAACTTCGTTGCGGGTAGCTTAATGGGGTGGCCCCCTGAAACATTTCTGAATCATGTGATCGCTTTGTCGTGAATGCCTCGTTGGGTTTTGATTTGGTTTTTCCGAGGTTGATCGAGTGTGTGTTGCTATTTGTGCACCCCTGCAGGGTAAATCTTTCTGAAAGCCGTGTCCGCGGTTATGGACGACTTGGAGCACAGTTTCTCGATCATAGACAAGTATAACTAAAGTACCGCTATTAATTTGACTGAGTACCTGACTAGTAAATAGTGCAACACTCACGGAATGGTTAATAAAACTGCCAACGGATGGGGGGTTGTTCGTCCACTTTCTCGTTGGTAAGCGAGAAGGAGGATGGATCTGTTAATTATACTGTTATAACTGTTGTTCTTAATTAACGGACATCCGTCTATCTTTGGTTAGGCGGGTGGTTAGCGAGTATCTATAGAATTGTTTTGGTATTATATTTTGCTGCAATTGCGTCACCCCAGGTTGTGTCCCCTTTAGAGGCATAAAGACTTGCTGAGTACCCCTAGGGTCTCACACGATAAATTGTTTGATTCAGATGAACAAATATACTCGCAAGATGGATACTGGGTGGAGGAGAAGGACGATATTGGCAACGATCACTCGGTGTAGAGATTCCGGGAACGGGGATCCGTGAGATCTATGGGAGGGATGTGTTTATTTATGGGGCATCTTATGCCGATTTGCTTCTTATCCGTACTCGGATCTTGTTTTCCGCTTCCGCCTGATGCTCTGATGTTTGATGTATGAGGAGATATCCTAAACTATTATATCTATCTAGTATATTTGGATCTTGCCGTATGGCGTTGCAATATTTCTATTTCTTTTTAGATGGAATGGCTCTAAGGACTGTTGTATGTGGCTTGCATACATACTCATTTGTGTATGTAGTTGATCCCTTCGCCTGCCGATTACGCCGCTCGTTCTTGTCCCGATGTTTTGGAAATGGTTAGGACGGCCGAAAGGTCTACCTGTGAGTGGCATTTGGCCCCATCGTACTACTTTAACCATTTCTGATCATCCAGGCTTGTAACTAAGAGCGTAATTCACCGAGGTAGTTACAGCGGTTCTCTATGATACACATGTACTTACGATGACAAGGACTTACCGGTGACTAAACTTGAGTAGCATGAGGAGCGGCCCTCGTATTCAAGGGACATGAGATTTCCAACTTATACTTTGTCAAGCTATACACCATAGTTTGTTCACTTTAACCTTAATCAGTTCAAGATGCTTATGATAGGGGCAATGAGAGCTGAAAGCTAATAAGTACCATAATTTTTGGAAGCTCTTTATGAGACTTGAATCCCTACTTCCTTCTATGAAGGCCTTTCTTTTACTTTTATGTTGAGTCTCCACCTTCTATCTTTATGCACCTACTTTGAGAGCATAGTGGCCATTCTTAGTTCTATGTGCATTGTCCCAAGACTTGTTGATTGATGCATAGCTTTGATATTGCTTGTTTTAAACTCTTTGTATCTAGTCACTCTTATGAACTTTGAAGGTGTCCTATGCATTTATGTTTGCTACTCTATGAGGGACAAGTTGAATGCCACTATGCTATGTTTTCTTTATGTGAAATAAACAAACGTCTTGCAAAGCATTGTTATTCATTAATCTTTTGTTTGTGCCTTTTCATGTTGCAACATAGTTTCTTTGTCTTATTGCTAGAACTTTGCCTTTCATGTTATGATTGAAGTACTATGATCCCAGCTTTCAATGTTTTACAAATACTTTGATCAAGTTTATGATGGTGCATGTCACCTCAAAAATTATTGTTTCTTTTTATCACTTACCTACTCGAGGACGAGCAGGAGTTAAGCTTGGGGATGTTGATACGTTGCTAACGTATCCATAATTTTTGATGTTCCATGCTTGGTTTTATCTTCTTTCTTGTGTTTTGTTCCAACTTTGGAGTACATTCTATACACTTTCTTGGACTAACCTATTAACAAGTGCCATAGTGCCAGTTGCCTGTTTTTTGCTGTTTTTGGTTCCAGGAAAGTCAGAAAAACAATATTCTTGGAATTGGACCGGACAAAAGCCAAAGTCGATATTTTACCGGAAGACTCATGGAGCCAGAAGACGAGACGAAGAGGGGACACAGGGTGGCCACACCATGTGGTGGCGCGGGCTAGCCCTGGCCGCGCCACCAGGTGGTGTGGGCCCCCTGGCCGCCCACCGACCTTGCCTCTTCGCCTATAAGAAGCCTCCCGATGCATAAACCCTAAATCGTCAAGCCTCCAGCCATGAAAAGTTCCACAGCACCGCCGCCACCGAAGGGGAGATTCGGGGGATAGAAAGTCTCTGTTTCGGCACCCTGCTGGGACGGGGAAGTGGCCCCGGAGCCATCTCCATCGATCTCCACCACCATCTCCATCACCATTGCTGATTCCCATGATGAGGAGGGAGTAGTTCTCTCTCGAGGCTAAGGGTTCTACCGGTAGCTATGTGTTCATCTCTCTCTCTATGCATGATCTTATTGAGATCATGAGCTTGTAATCTATAGATCTACCTTGCTACTCAAGTGCTTTAATAGATCTCGGCTCTCCCCATGTGTGTGAAGTTGGCAGTGTGCACACCATGGTGGCACTTAGGCTAGAGATTACAAATACTTGTTATGAGTTATATTTGGAGTTGGATGTCTTTATGAAATTGTGGTGTTTGTTGGACCCAACTAGTGCTCAAGGTGACAGTGTGGTGTTATCTAGATGGGAAAGGCTTACTTTGAGGTGTGCTGTTATAGCCCTACCATGGATTAGAGAGTCCAACCGGAGAGTAGTTCAGCGTAGTATCATAAAGAAGAATATATTTATATGAGAGTGTTCACTAGTGAAAGTATGATCCCTAGGCCTTGTTTCTAAGCATTGAAAGACCGTTTGCTACTAGATCTATTACATGTTTGCTTGCTTCTATCTTTATTTCAGTTTTCCTTTAGTCTTTTCCACGCCATCAAGCTATTTTCTATCACCATTACCACTTATAATTATCTATACCACTTGTATTTCACTATCTCTTCGCTGAACTAGTGCACCTATACACTTGACAAGTGTATTGGGTGTGTTGGGGACACAAGAGACTTCTTGTATCTTGATTGCAGGGTTGCTTGAGAGGGGATACCTTTGACCACTTCATCCCTGAGTTCGATAAACCTTGGGTATCGACTTAAGAGAAAACTTGCTGCTATTCTACAAACCTCTGCACTTGGAGGCCCAACAATTGTCTACAAGAATAGAAGTGCGTAGACATCAGCTGCTTGACCTGCACTTCTCCCCTGTTGAGGTGCGCGTTGCTGCTACTGCTGCCGAGGTACGTTTTGTCCTGTTCCCACCGGATCACGTTGTCCGGAATTGCCGTTGGCAGCATTCCTTTGATCGGTGTTACCTTGGTCGCGGTTACCTCGGCCAGCTTCACCTCGGCTGGTACTGTGACGATCTTCGTCCACTTGCATTGCTTTGCCCTTTCCGTCTCTTACCGGCTCGTAGGGGACCATCTATTTGTCTCTTCTCTCGGAGTTTACCACTTCTTCCCTCCTGGGATTGTGACCCGGAGATGATGCAGCTCCGCTAGATTTTGCCGGGTTATTTCTAGCCGAGTGAACCACGTGCGATGCTCCTGGTGGCGCCGGGTTTGCCTTGTTAATTTCTTCATTTTGTTGGCAAGCAACTCTCAGCAAGTGGTTCACCCTCTCTTGTTGCCTTTCCCGGGCCTCTCCAGTTAGGCCTTCTAACTCAGATGCAGCTGCATTTGCTGCTCTGAGGTTCTTTGCCGGGGTACTATACCTCTCTAGCCCTCCTGTTACTATCGTGGCTGTCTGACCCAACCTTGGCTCATATTCCTTGTCGGTCTCAATGATCAGGTTTCTACCTCGGATTTTCACTCCAACTATGCGGTTTGCCTTTGCATATTCCCTCAAAGTGATGTTCAAGGACTGCTGTAACTCTGCTACTTTCTTTGCGCCAGCTAACATTTTCTGCCTAGTTTCCTCCAACTCAGCTTGCGCCTGAGCCGGATCTACCACATGAGCTATTGGCGTTGCTAGGCTGTCTATTGCTTGCTGGAGTACATTCTCTGGCCTCTCTAGTGGGGGAAACCTAGATCTTGCCTGCTTAGGCGTGACTTCTGGCTCTGGCGCCGGGTCCTTGCTTTCTCTCGTGTCTGGCGCGGCGATTAGGACCTCAACGCTACTAGCGGGGCGAGTGATACGCACACCACGAGCTGCATTGAGAGGTGGATCGCCTCCCTCGACGACGTGTCGCGGATGAACACAGGACTCGTCCATGCCGACGTAGATCTTGTGCATGCCAAGTTTGATGAAGACGTCGTTGCACGGAGGGGGGCGCTTGCCGAAGCTCCCTGCGTTGTCGCTGACATAGTCCAGCGCTCCAAAGCGCTGAACCAGGCCGGAGACGACACGCTCGCCGGTGTTGGAGATGCTTCCCATCCGGATTTTCACCCCTGCTAGCATTGCTAGCCCCATGGTGGGTGCTAACTGTCGTGGTGGTGGCACGACAGATGCCACGGATAGGCTAAAGATGGGGCCAATGAGTGCTAGGGGAATCCAGGGAGGGAATACATGGTGATTCCACGCATGTTGTTATTTCTTTCTATCAATGGTGGATACAAGTGCTCCTTATATAGAGGATCCCAGGTTACAAAGTTAGGGCACACGTGGTAGCATATTCCCCGAATATGTCCCTAGGTTAAAGCTAGATGCTTCTTTATTCCCTTTAACAGCTTATCCGGACTTTGGACATAACCCATAGCGTAATCCTTGCCTTTAAGCGTCACCAGACACGGGCTAAGTCAGTCAACATTGCCCGTGTCATCTTGGTCGCCCCTGTCCCGCTGGTCCCTCCCTATGCTTTGCTTCGCTCACAATATAGCTAACAAAGCCACCTTTGACTAGCGGGAGATTCCTTCCTTCTCTTGGAAGCCATATGACAGTCCGGCTAGCACGTGGCTAACCCGTCTACGAGGATACCTGCATAATAGATAGACAAACATGGCCGGCATATATTTTATGCCGACCGGGCTAAGGCTAGGGAGATGCTCCACAGGCCGGGTTACTCCATAGGTCGGCCTACCTTGAGGCGACACGCCCAGCACTAGCTTTGACCGTGCCGTACCTCGGCTAACTCGGCCTTTATCCCCCGGCGTTTCCCTACCCGAGGGTATCCCCCCAACACCAAAATAGATCCACTAGAGTTCAATGGATGTGTGTTCTCCTCAGAAACCACATATGGATCCACCAGAGTCATTGCATGTGTGTTATTGTCACAAACCACACATGGATCCACTAGTGTCATTGGATGTGTGTTCTTTTCATAAACCACACCTAGAGTCAGTGCATGTCTGTTCTTTCACAAACCACACATGGATCCACCAGTGTCATTGGACGTGTGTTCTTCTCACAAACCACATATGGATCCACTAGTGTGATTGCATGTGTGTTCTTTTCACAAACCACAGCTAGAGTCATTGCATGATGTTCTTTTCATAAACCACATAAGGATCCACTAGTGTCATTGGATGTGTGTTCTTTTCATGAACCACACCCAGTGCCATTGCATGTGTGTTCTTCTCACAAACCGCATATGGATCCACCAGTGTCATTGGATGTGTGTTCTTCTCACAAACCACATATGGATCCACCAGAGTTCATTGCATGTCTGTTCATTTCACAAACCATATAAGGATACACCAGAGTCATTGCATTTGTGTTCTTTTCACAAACCATAGCTAGAGTCATTGCATGTGTATTCTTTTCACAAACCACATATCGATCGACCAGAGTCATTGGATGTCTGTTCTTTCCATTAACCATAGCTAGAGTCATTGCATGTCTATTCTTTCCACAAACAATAGCTAGAGTCATTGCATGTCTATTCTTTTCCCAAACCACATATGGATCCACCAGTGTCATTGCATGTGTGTGCTTTTCACAAACCACATCTAGAGTCATTGCATGTGTGTTCTTTCACGAACCACATAAGGATCCACCAGTGTCATTGCATGTGTGTTCTTTTCATTAACCACAGCTAGAGTCATTGGATGTGTGTTCTTTTCGCAAACCACATGGATCCCACAGAGTCATTGCATGTCTGTTCTTTTCACAAACCACATATGGATCCACCAGTGTGATTGCATGTGTGTTCTTCTCATAAACCACAGCTAGTCATTGTATGTATGTTCTTTTCACAAACCACATATGGATCCATCATAGTCATTGCATGTCTGTTCTTTTCACAAACCACAGCTAGTCATTGCATGTGTTTTTTTTCACAAACCACATATGGATCCATCATAGTCATTGCATGTCTGTTGTTTTCATTAACCATAGCTAGAGTCATTACATGTCTGTTCTTTCTACAAACAACAGCTAGAGTCATTGCATGTCTGTTCTTTTCACAAACCACATATGCATCCACAAGTGTCATTGCATGTGTGTTCTTTTCAAAAACCGACGCTAGATTCATTGCATCTGTGTCCTTTCACAAACCACATAAGGATCCACCAGTTTCATTGCATGTGTGTTCTTTTCATTAACCATAGCTAGAGTCATTGGATGTGTGTTCTTTTCACAAACCACATGGATCCACCAGAGTCATTGCATGTGTGTTCTTTTCATAAACCACATATCGATCCACCAGTGTGATTGCATGTGTGTTCTTTTCACAAATCACATAAGGATCCACAAGATTCATTGCATGTGTGTTCTTTTCACAAACCACAGCTAGAGTCCTTGCATGTGTGTTCTTTTCACAAACCACATATAGATCCATCATAGTCATTGCATGTCTGTTCTTTTCATTAACCACAGCTAGAGTCATTGCATGTATGTTCTTTCCATAAACCACATATGGATGCATCATAGTCATTGCAGGTTTGTTCTTTTCATGAACCAAAGTTAGAGTCATTGCATGTATGTTCTTTTCACAAACCACATATGGATCCACCAGTGTGATTGCTTGTGTGTCTTTTTACAAAACCATGGCTAGAGTCATTGCATGTCTGTTCTTTCCACAAACCACATAAGGATACACCAGAGTCATTGCATGTGTGGTCTTTTCAGAAACCACAGCTAGAGTCATTGCATGTGTGTTATTTTCACAAACCACATATGGATCCATCAGAGTCATTGGATGTCTGTTCTTTCCATTAACCACAGCTAGAGTCATTGCATGTCTGTTCTTTCCACAAACAATAGCTAGAGTCATTGCATGTTTGTTCTTTTCACAAACCACATATGGATCCACCAGTGTCACTGCATGTGTGTTCTTTTCACAAACCACAGCTAGAGTCATTGCATGTGTGTTCTTTCACAAACCACATAAGGATCCACCAGTGTCATTGCATGTGTGTTCTTTCCATTAACCACAGCTAGAGTCATTGGATGTGTGTTGTTTTCACAAACCACATGGATCCACCAGAGTCATTACATGTGTCTTATTTTCACAAACCACATATGGATCCACCAGTGTGATTGCATGTGTGTTCTTTTCACAATCCACAGCTAGAGTCATTGCATGTGTTTTTTTTCACAAACCACATATGGATCTATCATAGTCATTGCATGTCTGTTCTTTTCATTAACCACAGCTAGAGTCATTGCATGTCTGTTGTTTCCACAAACAACAGCTAGAGTCATTGCATGTCTGTTCTTTTCACAAACCACATATGGATCCACCAGTGTCATTGCATGTGTGTTCTTTTCACAAACCACAGCTAGATTCATTGGATGTGTGTTCTTTCACAAACCACATAAGGATCCACCAGTGCCATTGCATGTGTGTTATTTTCATTAACCACAGCTAGAGTCGTTGGATGTGTGTTCTTTTCACAAACCACATGGATCCACCAGAGTCATTGCATGTATGTTCTTTTCATAAACCACATATGGATCCACCAGTGTGATTACATGTGTGTTCTTTTCACAAACCACATAAGGATCCACAAGATTCATTGCATGTGTATTCTTTTGACAAACCACAGCTAGAGTCATTGCATGTTGATACGTCCATTTTGCATCACTGTTCTATATCATAATTTGCTGTTATTCATTGATATATTTCATATTAAGGGATGATACTTATGTTATTTCATCTGTTTTTGCATGGTTGATGACTTTCGGAGCATGGACCGCTGTAGTCAGGATTCTAATGGAAAAGGTGTTATTTGGAGGCAAAATTTGTGAAGATCAGAAAATCCAGGAAAATACTTGGAAAATCCTATTTTTCCATAAGACGAAGGAAGCCAGAAGGGGAGGCTGAGATGGGCCACAGGGGCCCACACCACCCCCTGGCGCGGGCCAGCCTAGGCCGCGCCACCAGGTGGTGTGGCCGCCCTGGTCCACCCCTGGCTCTCCCCTCTGGCGTATATTATCCTCTCGAAACCCTGAGACTCGGAGAGCGACCACAGAAAGATTTTGTCGCCTCTACGGGGCGAAAAACACTGAGAGAGAAAGATCTCTCCGGCAGACAGAATTCTACCGGGGGAATTCCTTCCCGGAGAGGGGAGATCGTCCCCATCAACACCACCATCAAGCTGGACTTCATCGGGATCATCATCATCATCACCACCATCATCTCCACCATCACCCTCATCACCATCTCCATACCGCTGTAACAATTGGGTTGAATCTTGCATAGTTCTTAGGGGAAACTTTCCCGGTGTTGATTACTCTTTGTAGTTGATGCTATTGAGTGGAACCATTGAATTATTGTTTATGTTCAGATTTTTGTACATCATTATTCCATCTCTGATCATGATCAATATTATGTCTTGTGAGTAGTTCTTTTTGTTCTTGAGGACATGGGAGAAGTCATGTTGTTAGTAGTCGAATTGTGTTGAGAAAGATTCAATAGTTTGATATTTAAGTTGTGGTGTACTTCTTCTAGTGGTGTCATGTGAACGTCGACTACATGACACTTCACCTATATGGGCCTAGGGAAATGCATTGTATATTTGCCTATTAATCGTAGGGGTTGTTGTAGTGGCACAAACCTGAACCCCCGTTAGGAAACCATTGCACAAGGGATGTCAGGGTCTTAGAGTTTAAAGTTGTGGCTAGGTTTCTACCTTAATTACTTTGTTGTACTTGCGGATGCTTGCAAGGGATTTAATCACAAGTATGTATTAGTCCTAGGAAGGTCGGTACATTAGCACAGGTTGACCCAAACAACACTTAGTAAACTAAAGAAGATTAATCAACTATATGAAGCGAAATCACTTGACGGCATTCCCATGTGTCCTCGAGAACGTTTGGTCATCTTAAGTAATACAACCGGCTTGTCCTTTGCTAAAGAAAGGATTGGGCCACTCGCTGCATTTATTCTTATTTTCTTTTATTTACTTGTACTTTCTTTACTTGCATTATCAGAAACCCCTAAAAATCTGTCTGCTAAGTATTTACAGAGAATTCCTGCTCCTAGCCAGTAGCAAGTACCTTCTGCTCCTCATTGGGTTCGACACTCTTACTTATTGAAAATACTACGATACACCCCCTATACTTGTGGGTCATCACATGTGTGTTCTTTTCACAAACCACATCTGGATCCATCATAGTCACTGCATGTATGTTCTTTTAATTAACCACAGCTAGGGCCATTTCATGTTTGTTCTTTCCACAAACCACATATGGATCCATCATAGTCATTGCATGTCTGTTCTTTTCACAAACCACATATGGATCCACCAGTGTCATTGCATGTGTGTTCTTTTCACAAACCACACCTAGAGTCATTGCATGTGTGTTCTTTCACAAACCACATAAGGATCCAATAGTGTCATTGCATGTGTGTTCTTTTCATTAACCACAGCTAGAGTCATTGGATGTGTGTTCTTTTCACAAACCACATGGATCCACCAGAGTCATTGCATGTGTGTTCTTTTCACAAACCACATATGGATCCACCAGTGTGATTGCATGTGTGTTCTTTTAATAAACCACATAAGGAACCACCAGATTCATTGCATGTGTGTTATTTCACAATCCTCAGCTAGAGTCATTGCATGTGTGTTCTTTTCACAAACCACATATGGATCCATCATAGTCAATGCAAGTCTGTTCTTTTCATTAACCATAGCTAGAGTCATTGCATGTATGTTCTTTCCACAAACCACATATGGATCCACCAGTGTCATTGCATGTGTGTTCTTTTCATGAACCATAGCTAAAGTCATTGCATGTGTGTTCTTTTCACAAATCACACATGGATCCACCAGTCTGATTGCATGTGTATTCTTTTCACAAACCAAAGCTAGAGTCATTGCATGTGTGTTCTTTTCACAAACCACATATGGATCCATCAGAGTCATTGGATGTTTATTCTTTCCATTAACCATAGCAAGAGTCGTTGCATGTCTGTTCTTTTCATGAACCACAGCTAGAGTCATTGCATGTCTGTTCTTTTCACAAACCACATATGGATCCACTAGTGTGATTGCATGTGTGTTCTTTTCACAAACCACAGATAGAGTCATTGCATGTCTGTTCTTTTCACAAACCACATATGCATCCATCATAGTCATTGCATGTCTGTTCTTTTCATGCACAACAGCCAGAGTCATTGCATGTCTGTTCTTTTCACAAACCACATATGGATCCACTAGTGTGATTGCATGTGTGTTCTTTTCACAAACCATAGCTAGAGTCATTGCATGTCTGTTATTTTCACAAACCAGATATGGATCCATTATAGTGATTGCATGTCTGTTCTTTTCATTAACCACAGCTAGAGTCATTGCATGTCTGTTCTTTTCACAAACCACATATGGATCCACTTGTGTCATTGCATGTGTGTTCTTTTCACAAACCACCGCTAGAATCATTGCATGTGTGTTCTTTCACAAACCACATAAGGATCCACCAGTGTCATTGCATGTGTGATCTTTTCATTAACCACAGCTAGAGTCATTGGATGAGTGTTCTTTTCACAAACCACATGAATCCACCAGCATCATTGCATGTGTGTTCTTTTCAAAAACCACATATGGATCCACCAGTGTGATTGCATGTGTGTTCTTTTCACAAACCACAGCTAGAGTCATTGCATGTCTGTTCTTTCCAAAAACCACATAAGGATACACAATAGTCATGCGTTTTCTTTTCAAAAACCACATATGGATCCCTCAGAGTCATTGGATGTCTGTTCTTTCCATTAACCATAGCTAGAGTCATGGCATGTCTATTCTTTCCACAAACAACAGCTAGAGTCATTGCATGTTTGTTCTTTTCACAAACCACATATGGATCCACTAGTGTCATTGCATGTGTGTTCTTTTCACAAACCACAGCTAGAAACATTGCATGTGTGTTCTTTCACAATCCACATAAGGATCCACCAGTGTCATTGCATGTGTGTTCTTTTCATTAACCACAGCTAGAGTCATTGGATGTGTGTTCTTTTCACAAACCACATGGATCGACCAGAGTCATTGCATGTGTGTTCTTTTCACAAACCACATATGGATCCACCAGTGTAATTGCATGTGTGTTCTTTTAACAAACCACATAAGGATCCACCAGATTCATTGCATGTGTGTTCTTTCACGAACCACAGTTAGAGTCATTGCATGTGTGTTCTTTTCACAAACCACATATGGATCCATCATAGTCATTGCATGTTTGTTCTTCTCATTAACCACAACTAGAGTCATTGCGTGTATGTTCTTTCCAGAAATCACATATGGATCAACCAGTGTCATTGCATGTGTGTTATTTTCATGAACCATAGCTAAAGTCATTGCATGTGTGTTCATTTCACAAATCACACATGGACCCACCAGTGTGATTGCATGTGTGTTCTTTTCACAAACCACAGCTAGAGTCATTGCATGTATGTTCTTTTCAAACCACATATGGATCCATCAGAGTCATTGGACGTCTGTTCTTTGCACTAACCACAGCTAGAGTCATTGCATGTCTGTTCTTTCAACAAAACAATAGCTAGAGTCATTGCATGTCTATTCTTTTCACAAACCACATATGGATCCACCAGTGTGATTGCATGTGTGTTCTTTTAATAAACCACATAAGGAACCACCAGATTCATTGCATGTGTGTTGTTTCATAATCCTCAGCAAGAGTCATTGCATGTGTGTTCTTTTCACAAACCACATATGGATCCATCATAGTCAATGCAAGTCTGTTCTTTTCATTAACCATAGCTAGAGTCATTGCATGTATGTTCTTTCCACAAACCACATACGGATCCACCAGTGTCATTGCATGTGTGTTCTTTTCATGAACCATAGCTAAAGTCATTGCATGTGTGTTCTTTTCACAAATCACACATGGATCCACCAGTCTGATTGCATGTGTATTATTTTCACAAACCAAAGCTAGAGTCATTGCATGTGTGTTCTTTTCACAAACCACATATGGATCCATCAGAGTCATTGGATGTTTATTCTTTCCATTAACCATAGCAAGAGTCGTTGCATGTCTATTCTTTTCATGAACCACAGCTAGAGTCATTGCATGTTTGTTCTTTTCACAAACCACATATGGATCCACTAGTGTGATTGCATGTGTGTTCTTTTCACAAACCACAGATAGAGTCATTGCATGTCTGTTCTTTTCACAAACCACATATGCATCCATCATAGTCATTGCATGTCTGTTCTTTTCATGCGCAACAGCTAGAGTCATTGCATGTCTGTTCTTTTCATGCGCAACAGCTAGAGTCATTGCATGTCTGTTCTTTTCACAAACCACATATGGATCCACTAGTGTGATTGCATGTGTGTTCTTTTCACAAACCATAGCTAGAGTCATTGCATGTCTGTTCTTTTCACAAACCAGATATGGATCCATTATAGTCATTGCATGTCTGTTCTTTTCATTAACCATAGCTAGAGTCATTGCATGTCTGTTCTTTTCACAAACCACATATGGATCCACTTGTGTCATTGCATGTGTGTTCTTTTCACAAACCACCGCTAGAATCATTGCATGTGTGTTATTTCACAAACCACATAAGGATCCACCAGTGTCATTGCATGTGTGATCTTTTCATTAACCACAGCTAGAGTCATTGGATGAGTGTTCTTTTCACAAACCACATGAATCCACCAGCATCATTGCATGTGTGTTCTTTTTAAAAACCACATATGGATCCACCAGTGTGATTGCATGTGTGTTCTTTTCACAAATCACAGCTAGAGTCATTGCATGTCTGTTCTTTCCAAAAACCACATAAGGATACACAATAGTCATGCGTGTTCTTTTCAAAAACCACATATGGATCCATCAGAGTCATTGGATGTCTGTTCTTTCCATTAACCACAGCTAGAGTCATGGCATGTCTATTCTTTCCACAAACAACAGCTAGAGTCATTGCATGTTTGTTCTTTTCACAAACCACATATGGATCCACTAGTGTCATTGCATGTGTGTTCTTTTCACAAACCACAGCTAGAATCATTGCATGTGTGTTCTTTCACAATCCACATAAGGATCCACCAGTGTCATTGCATGTGTGTTCTTTTCATTAACCACAGCTAGAGTCATTGGATGTGTGTTCTTTTCACAAACCACATGGATCCACCAGAGTCATTGCATGTGTGTTCTTTTCACAAACCACATATGGATCCACCAGTGTAATTGCATGTGTGTTCTTTTAACAAACCACATAAGGATCCACCAGATTCATTGCATGTGTGTTCTTTCACGAACCATAGTTAGAGTCATTGCATGTGTGTTCTTCTCATTAACCACAACTAGAGTCATTGCGTGTATGTTCTTTCCACAAATCACATATGGATCCACCAGTGTCATTGCATGTGTGTTCTTTTCATGAACCATAGCTAAAGTCATTGCATGTGTGTTCATTTCACAAATCACACATGGACCCACTAGTGTGATTGCATGTGTGTTCTTTTTACAAACCACAGCTAGAGTCATTGCATGTATGTTCTTTTCAAACCACATATGGATCCATCAGAGTCATTGGACGTCTGTTCTTTGCACTAACCACAGCTAGAGTCATTGCATGTCTGTTCTTTCAACAAAACAATAGCTAGAGTCATTGCATGTCTATTCTTTTCACAAACCACATATGGATCCACCAGTGTGATTGCATGTGTGTTCTTTTAATAAACCACATAAGGAACCACCAGATTCATTGCATGTGTGTTGTTTCATAATCCTCAGCAAGAGTCATTGCATGTGTGTTCTTTTCACAAACCACATATGGATCCATCATAGTCAATGCAAGTCTGTTCTTTTCATTAACCATAGCTAGAGTCATTGCATGTATGTTCTTTCCACAAACCACATACGGATCCACCAGTGTCATTGCATGTGTGTTCTTTTCATGAACCATAGCTAAAGTCATTGCATGTGTGTTCTTTTCACAAATCACACATGGATCCACCAGTCTGATTGCATGTGTATTATTTTCACAAACCAAAGCTAGAGTCATTGCATGTGTGTTCTTTTCACAAACCACATATGGATCCATCAGAGTCATTGGATGTTTATTCTTTCCATTAACCATAGCAAGAGTCGTTGCATGTCTATTCTTTTCATGAACCACAGCTAGAGTCATTGCATGTTTGTTCTTTTCACAAACCACATATGGATCCACTAGTGTGATTGCATGTGTGTTCTTTTCACAAACCACAGATAGAGTCATTGCATGTCTGTTCTTTTCACAAACCACATATGCATCCATCATAGTCATTGCATGTCTGTTCTTTTCATGCGCAACAGCTAGAGTCATTGCATGTCTGTTCTTTTCATGCGCAACAGCTAGAGTCATTGCATGTCTGTTCTTTTCACAAACCACATATGGATCCACTAGTGTGATTGCATGTGTGTTCTTTTCACAAACCATAGCTAGAGTCATTGCATGTCTGTTCTTTTCACAAACCAGATATGGATCCATTATAGTCATTGCATGTCTGTTCTTTTCATTAACCATAGCTAGAGTCATTGCATGTCTGTTCTTTTCACAAACCACATATGGATCCACTTGTGTCATTGCATGTGTGTTCTT
The DNA here is from genome assembly GCA_916181665.1 of Avena sativa. Taxonomy (NCBI): domain Eukaryota; kingdom Viridiplantae; phylum Streptophyta; class Magnoliopsida; order Poales; family Poaceae; genus Avena; species Avena sativa. The sequence continues at coordinate 480,187,136 of OV702292.1, read as the reverse complement.
TTCACAAACCACCGCTAGAATCATTGCATGTGTGTTATTTCACAAACCACATAAGGATCCACCAGTGTCATTGCATGTGTGATCTTTTCATTAACCACAGCTAGAGTCATTGGATGAGTGTTCTTTTCACAAACCACATGAATCCACCAGCATCATTGCATGTGTGTTCTTTTTAAAAACCACATATGGATCCACCAGTGTGATTGCATGTGTGTTCTTTTCACAAATCACAGCTAGAGTCATTGCATGTCTGTTCTTTCCAAAAACCACATAAGGATACACAATAGTCATGCGTGTTCTTTTCAAAAACCACATATGGATCCATCAGAGTCATTGGATGTCTGTTCTTTCCATTAACCACAGCTAGAGTCATGGCATGTCTATTCTTTCCACAAACAACAGCTAGAGTCATTGCATGTTTGTTCTTTTCACAAACCACATATGGATCCACTAGTGTCATTGCATGTGTGTTCTTTTCACAAACCACAGCTAGAATCATTGCATGTGTGTTCTTTCACAATCCACATAAGGATCCACCAGTGTCATTGCATGTGTGTTCTTTTCATTAACCACAGCTAGAGTCATTGGATGTGTGTTCTTTTCACAAACCACATGGATCCACCAGAGTCATTGCATGTGTGTTCTTTTCACAAACCACATATGGATCCACCAGTGTAATTGCATGTGTGTTCTTTTAACAAACCACATAAGGATCCACCAGATTCATTGCATGTGTGTTCTTTCACGAACCATAGTTAGAGTCATTGCATGTGTGTTCTTCTCATTAACCACAACTAGAGTCATTGCGTGTATGTTCTTTCCACAAATCACATATGGATCCACCAGTGTCATTGCATGTGTGTTCTTTTCATGAACCATAGCTAAAGTCATTGCATGTGTGTTCATTTCACAAATCACACATGGACCCACTAGTGTGATTGCATGTGTGTTCTTTTTACAAACCACAGCTAGAGTCATTGCATGTATGTTCTTTTCAAACCACATATGGATCCATCAGAGTCATTGGACGTCTGTTCTTTGCACTAACCACAGCTAGAGTCATTGCATGTCTGTTCTTTCAACAAAACAATAGCTAGAGTCATTGCATGTCTATTCTTTTCACAAACCACATATGGATCCACCAGTGTCATTGCATGTGGTTCTTTTCACAAACCACAGCTAGACTCATTGCATGTGTGTTCTTTCACAAACCACATAAGGATCCACCAGTGTCATTGCATGTGTGTTCTTTTCATTAACCACGGCTAGAGTCATTGGATGTGTGTTCTTTTCATAAACCACATGAATCCACCAGATTCATTACATGTGTGTTCTTTTCACAAACCACATATGGATCCACCAGTGTGATTGCATGTGTGTTCTTTTAACAAACCACATAAGGAACCACTAGATTCATTGCATGTGTGTTCTTTCACAATCCTCAGCTAGAGTCATTGCATGTGTGTTCTTTTCACAAACCACATATGGATCCATCATAGTCATTGCAAGTCTGTTCTTTTCATTAACCACAGCTAGAGTCATTGCATGTATGTTCTTTCCACAAACCACATATGGATCCACCAGTGTCATTGCATGTGTTTTCTTTTCTTGAACCATAGCTAAAGTCATTGCATGTGTGTTCTTTTCACAAATCACACATGGATCCACCAGTGTGCTTGCATGTGTATTCTTTTCACAAACCAAATCTAGAGTCATTGCATGTGTGTTCTTTTCACAAACCACATATGGATCCATCAGAGTCATTGGATGTCTATTCTTTCCATTAACCATAGCTAGAGTCGTTGCATGTCTGTTCTTTTCATGAACCACAGCTAGAGTCATTGCATGTTTGTTCTTTTCACAAACCACAGCTAGAGTCATTGCATGTCTGTTCTTTTCACAAACCACATATGGATCCATCATAGTCATTGCATGTCTGTTCTTTTCATGAACAACAGCTAGAGTCATTACATGTCTGTTCTTGTCACAAACCACATATGGATCCACTAGTGTGACTGCATGTGTGTTCTTTTCACAAACCACGTCTAGAGTCATTGCATGTCTGTTCTTTTCACAAACCACATATGGATCCTTTATAGTCATTGCATGTCCGTTCTTTTCATTAACCATAGCTAGAGTCATTGCATGTGTGTTCTTTTCACAAACCACAGCTAGAATCATTGCATGTGTGTTCTTTCACAAACCATATAAGGATCCACCAGTGTCATTGCATGTGTGATCTTTTCATTAACCATAGCTAGAAACATTGGATGAGTGTTCTTTTCACAAACCACATGAATCCGCCAGAGTCATTGCATGTGATTTCTTTTTACAAACCACATATGGATCCACCAGTGTGATTGCATGTGTGTTCTTTTCAAGAACCACAGCTAGATTCATTGCATGTCTGTTCTTTTCACAAACCACATATGGATCCACTAGTGTGATTGCATGCGTTTTCTTTTCACAAACCACAGCTAGAGTCATTGCATGTCAATTCTTTTCACAAACAACATAAGGATACACCAAAGTCATTGCATGTGTGTTCTTTTCACAAACCACAGCTAGAGTCAGTGCATGTGTGTTCTTTTCACAAACCACATATGGATCCATCAGAGTCATTGGATGTATGTTCTTTACATTAACTATAGCTAGAGTCATTGCATGTCTGTTCTTTCCACAAACAACAGCTAGAGTCATTGCATGTCTCTTCTTTTCACAAACCACATATGGATCCACCAGTGTCATTACATGTGTTTTATTTTCACAAACCACAGCTAGAGTCATTGCATGTGTGTTCTTTCACAAAACACATAAGGATCCACCAGTGTCATTGCATGTGTGTTCTTTTCATTAACCACTGCTAGAGTCATTGGATATGTGTTCTTTTCACAAACCACATGGATCCACCAGAGTCATTGCTTGTGTGTTCTTTTCACAAACCACATATGGATCCACCGGTGTGATTGCATGTGTGTTCTTTTCACAAACCACAGTAGAGTCATTGCATGTGTGTTCTTTCACAAACCACATATGGATCCACCAGTGTGATTGCATGTGTGTTCTTTTTACAAACCACGACTAGAGTCAGTACATGTGTGTTCTTTTCACAAACCACATATGGATCCATCATAGTCATTGCATGTCTGTTCTTTTCATTAACCACCGCTAGAGTCATCGCATGTCTGTAATTTCCACAAACAACAGCTAGAGTCATTGCATGTCTATTCTTTTAACAAACCACATATGGATCCATCATAGTCATTGTGTGTCTGTTCTTTTGATTAACCACAGCTAGAGTCATTGGATGTCTCTTCTTTTAACAAACCACATATGGATCCACCAGTGTCATTGCATGTGGTTCTTTTCACAAACCACAGCTAGAGTCATTGCATGTGTGTTCTTTCACAAACCACATAAGGATCCGCCAGTGTCATTGCATGTGTGTTCTTTTCATTAACCACGGCTAGAGTCATTGGATGTGTGTTCTTTTCACAAACCACATGAATCCACCAGATTCATTACATGTGTGTTCTTTTCACAAACCACATATGGATCCACCATTGTGATTGCATGTGTGTTCTTTTAACAAACCACATAAGGAACCACCAGATTCATTGCATGTGTGTTCTTTCACAATCCTCAGCTAGAGTCATTGCATGTGTGTTCTTTTCAAAAACCACATATGGATCCATCATAGTCACTGCAAGTCTGTTCTTTTCATTAACCACATCTAGAGTCATTGCATGTATGTTCTTTCCACAAACCACATATGGATCCACCAGTGTCATTGCATGTGTTTTGTTTTCTTGAACCACAGCTAAAGTCATTGCATGTGTGTTCTTTTCACAAATCATACATGGATCCACCAGTGTGATTGCATGTGTATTCTTTTCACAAACCAAATCTAGAGTCATTGCATGTGTGTTATTTTCACAAACCACATATGGATCCATCAGAGTCATTGGATGTCTATTATTTCCATTAACCACAGCTAGAGTCGTTGCATCTCTGTTCTTTTCATGAATCACAGCTAGAGTCATTGCATGTTTGTTCTTTTCACAAACCACAGCTAGAGTCATTGCATGTCTGTTCTTTTCACAAACCACATATGGATCCATCATAGTCATTGCATGTTTGTTCTTTTCATGAACAACAGCTAGAGTCAATACATGTCTGTTCTTCTCACAAACCACATATGGATCCACTAATGTGACTGCATGTGTGTTCTTTTCACAAACCACAGCTAGAGTCATTGCATGTCTGTTCTTTTCACAAACCACATATGGATCCATTATAGTAATTGCATGTCCGTTCTTTTCATTATCCATAGCTAGAGTCATTGCATGTGTGTTCTTTTCACAAACCACGGCTAGAATCATTGCATGTGTGTTCTTTCACAAACCATATCAGGATCCACCAGTGTCATTGCATGTGTGATCTTTTCATTAACCATAGCTAGAGACATTGGATGAGTGTTCTTTTCACAAACCACATGAATCCGCCAGAGTCATTGCATGTGAGTTCTTTTTACAAACCACATATGGATCCACCAGTGTGATTGCATGTGTGTTCTTTTCAAGAACCACAGCTAGATTCATTGCATTTCTGTTCTTTTCACAAACCACATATGGATCCACTAGTGTGATTGCATGCGTTTTCTTTTCACAAACCACAGCTAGAGTCATTGCATGCCAATTCTTTTCACAAACAACATAAGGATACACCAAAGACATTGCATGTGTGTTCTTTTCACAAACCACAGCTAGAGTTAGTGCATGTGTGTTCTTTTCACAAACCACATATGGATCCATCAGAGTCATTGGATGTATGTTCTTTACATTAACCATAGCTAGAGTCATTGCATGTCTGTTCTTTCCACAAACAATAGCTAGAGTCATTGCATGTCTCTTCTTTTCACAAACCACATATGGATCCACCAGTGTCATTACATGTGTTTTATTTTCACAAACCACAGCTAGAGTCATTGCATGTGTGTTCTTTCACAAAACACATAAGGATCCACCAGTGTCATTGCATGTGTGTTCTTTTCATTAACCACTGCTAGAGTCATTGGATATGTGTTCTTTTCACAAACCACATGGATCCACCAGAGTCATTGCTTGTGTGTTCTTTTCACAAACCACATATGGATCCACCGGTGTGATCGCATGTGTGTTCTTTTCACAAACCACAGTAGAGTCATTGCATGTGTGTTCTTTCACAAACCAAATATGGATCCACCAGTGTGATTGCATGTGTGTTCTTTTTACAAACCACGACTAGAGTCAGTACATGTGTGTTCTTTTCACAAACCACATATGGATCCATCATAGTCATTGCATGTCTGTTCTTTTCATTAACCACAGCTAGAGTCATCGCATGTCTGTAATTTCAACAAACAACAGCTAGAGTCATTGCATGTCTGTTCTTTTAACAAACCACATATGGATCCATCATAGTCATTGCTTGTCTGTTCTTTTGATTAACCACAGCTAGAGTCATTGGATGTCTCTTCTTTTCACAAACCACATATGGATCCACCAGTGTCATTGCATGTGGTTCTTTTCACAAACCACAGCTAGAGTCATTGCATGTGTGTTCTTTCACAAACCACATAAGGATCCGCCAGTGTCATTGCATGTGTGTTCTTTTCATTAACCACGGCTAGAGTCATTGGATGTGTGTTCTTTTCACAAACCACATGAATCCACCAGATTCATTACATGTGTGTTCTTTTCACAAACCACATATGGATCCACTAGTGTGATTGCATGTGTGTTCTTTTAACAAACCACATAAGGAACCACCAGATTCATTGCATGTGTGTTCTTTCACAATCCTCAGCTAGAGTCATTGCATGTGTGTTCTTTTCAAAAAACACATATGGATCCATCATAGTCATTGCAAGTCTGTTCTTTTCATTAACCACATCTAGAGTCATTGCATGTATGTTCTTTCCACAAACCACATATGGATCCACCAGTGTCATTGCATGTGTTTTGTTTTCTTGAACCACAGCTAAAGTCATTGCATGTGTGTTCTTTTCACAAATCACACATGGATCCACCAGTGTGATTGCATGTGTATTCTTTTCACAAACCAAATCTAGAGTCATTGCATGTGTGTTCTTTTCACAAACCACATACGGATCCATCAGAGTCATTGGATGTCTATTATTTCCATTAACCATAGCTAGAGTCGTTGCATCTCTGTTCTTTTCATGAACCACAGCTAGAGTCATTGCATGTTTGTTCTTTTCACAAACCACAGCTAGAGTCATTGCATGTCTGTTCTTTTCACAAACCACATATGGATCCATCATAGTCATTGCATGTTTGTTCTTTTCATGAACAACAGCTAGAGTCAATACATGTATGTTCTTCTCACAAACCACATATGGACCCACTAATGTGACTGCATGTGTGTTCTTTTCACAAACCACAGCTAGAGTCATTGCATGTCTGTTCTTTTCACAAACCACATATGGATCCATTATAGTCATTGCATGTCCGTTCTTTTCATTATCCATAGCTAGATTCATTGCATGTGTGTTCTTTTCACAAACCACAGCTAGAATCATTGCATGTGTGTTCTTTCACAAACCATATAAGGATCCACCAGTGTCATTGCATGTGTGATCTTTTCATTAACCATAGCTAGAGACATTGGATGAGTGTTCTTTTCACAAACCACATGAATCCACCAGAGTCATTGCATGTGAGTTCTTTTTACAAACCACATATGGATCCACCAGTGTGATTGCATGTGTGTTCTTTTCAAGAACCACAGCTAGATTCATTGCATGTCTGTTCTTTTCACAAACCACATATGTATCCACCAGTGTGATTGCATGCGTTTTCTTTTCACAAACCACAGCTAGAGTCATTGCATGTCAATTCTTTTCACAAATGACATAAGGATACACCAAAGTCATTGCATGTGTGTTCTTTTCACAAACCACAGCTAGAGTCAGTGCATGTGTGTTCTTTTCACAAACCACATATGTATCCATCAGAGTCATTGGATGTATGTTCTTTACATTAACCATAGCTAGAGTCATTGCATGTCTGTTCTTTCCACAAACAACAGCTAGAGCCATTGCATGTATCTTCTTTTCAAAAACCACATATGGATCCATCATAGTCATTGCAAGTCTGTTCTTTTCATTAACCACATCTAGAGTCATTGCATGTATGTTCTTTCCACAAACCACATATGGATCCACCAGTGTCATTGCATGTGTTTTGTTTTCTTGAACCACAGCTAAAGTCATTGCATGTGTGTTCTTTTCACAAATCACACATGGATCCACCAGTGTGATTGCATGTGTATTCTTTTTACAAACCAAATCTTGAGTCATTGCATGTGTGTTCTTTTCACAAACCACATATGGATCCATCAGAGTCATTGGATGTCTATTATTTCCATTAACCATAGCTAGAGTCGTTGCATCTCTGTTCTTTTCATGAACCACAGCTAGAGTCATTGCATGTTTGTTCTTTTCACAAACCACAGCTAGAGTCATTGCATGTCTGTTCTTTTCACAAACCACATATGGATCCATCATAGTCATTGCATGTTTGTTCTTTTCATGAACAACAGCTAGAGTCAATACATGTCTGTTCTTCTCACAAACCACATATGGATCCACTAATGTGACTGCATGTGTGTTCTTTTCACAAACCACAGCTAGACTCATTGCATGTCTGTTCTTTTCACAAACCACATATGGATCCATTATAGTCATTGCATGTCCGTTCTTTTCACTATCCATAGCTAGAGTCATTGCATGTGTGTTCTTTTCACAAACCACAGCTAGAATCATTGCATGTGTGTTCTTTCACAAACCATATAAGGATCCACCAGTGTCATTTCATGTGTGATCTTTTGATTAACCATAGCTAGAGACATTGGATGAGTGTTCTTTTCACAAACCACATGAATCCGCCAGAGTCATTGCATGTGAGTTCTTTTTACAAACCACATATGGATCCACCAGTGTGATTGCATGTGTGTTCTTTTCAAGAACCACAGCTAGATTCATTGCATGTCTGTTCTTTTCACAAACCACATATGTATCCACCAGTGTGATTGCATGCGTTTTCTTTTCACAAACCACAGCTAGAGTCATTGCATGTCAATTCTTTTCACAAACCACATAAGGATACACCAAAGTCACTGCATGTGTGTTCTTTTCACAAACCACATATGGATCCATCAGAGTCATTGGATGTATGTTCTTTACATTAACCATAGCTAGAGTCATTGCATGTCTGTTTTTTCCACAAACAACAGCTAGAGTCATTGCATGTCTCTTCTTTTCACAAACCACATATGGATCCACCAGTGTCATTGCATGTGTTTTATTTTCACAAACCACAGCTAGAGTCATTGCATGTGTGTTCTTTCACAAAACACACAAGGATCCACCAGTGTCATTGCATGTGTGTTCTTTTCATTAACCACTGCTAGAGTCATTGGATATGTGTTCTTTTCACAAACCACATGGATCCACCAGAGTCATTGCTTGTGTGTTCTTTTAACAAACCACATATGGATCCACCGGTGTGATTGCATGTGTGTTCTTTTCACAAACCACAGTAGAGTCATTGCATGTGTGTTCTTTCACAAACCACATATGGATCCACCGGTGTGATTGCATGTGTGTTCTTTTTACAAACCATGACTAGAGTCAGTACATGTGTGTTCTTTTCACAAACCACATATGGATCCATCATAGTCATTGCATGTCTGTTCTTTTCATTAACCACAGCTAGAGTCATGGCATGTCTGTTTTTTCCACAAACAACAGCTAGAGTCATTGCATGTCTGTTCTTTTAACAAACCACATATGGATCCACCAGTGTCATTGGATGTGTGTTCTTTTCACAAACCACAGCTAGAGTCATTGCATGTGTGTTCTTTCACAAACCACATAAGGATCCACCAGTGTCATTAGATGTGTGTTCTTCTCACAAACCATATGTGGATCCACCAGTGTGATTGCATGTGTGTTCTTTTCACAAACCACATATGGATCCATCATAGTCATTGCATGTCTGTTCTTTTCATTAGCCACAGCTAGATTCATTGCATGTCTGTTCTTTTCACAAACCACATATGGATCCACTAGTGTGATTGCATGCGTTTTCTTTTCACAAACCACAGCTAGAGTCATTGCATGTCAATTCTTTTCACAAACAACATAAGGATACACCAAAGTCATTGCATGTGTGTTCTTTTCACAAACCACAGCTAGAGTCAGTGCATGTGTGTTCTTTTCACAACCCACATATGGATCCATCAGAGTCATTGGATGTATGTTCTTTACATTAACCATAGCTAGAGTCATTGCATGTCTGTTCTTTCCACAAACAACAGCTAGAGTCATTGCATGTCTCTTCTTTTCACAAACCACATATGGATCCACCAGTGTTATTACATGTGTTTTATTTTCACAAACCACAGCTAGAGTCATTGCATGTGTGTTCTTTCACAAAACACATAAGGATCCACCAGTGTCATTGCATGTGTGTTCTTTTCATTAACCACTGCTAGAGTCATTGGATATGTGTTCTTTTCACAAACCACATGGATCCACCAGAGACATTGCTTGTGTGTTCTTTTCACAAACCACATATGGATCCACCGGTGTGATTGCATGTGTGTTCTTTTCACAAACCACAGTAGAGTCATTGCATGTGTGTTCTTTCACAAACCACATATGGATCCACCAGTGTGATTGCATGTGTGTTCTTTTTACAAACCACGAATAGAGTCAGTACATGTGTGTTCTTTTCACAAACCACATATGGATCCATCATAGTCATTGCATGTCTGTTCTTTTCATTAACCACAGCTAGAGTCATTGCATGTCTGTAATTTCCACAAACAACAGCTAGAGTCATTGCATGTCTGTTCTTTTAACAAACCACATATGGATCCATCATAGTCATTGCGTGTCTGTTCTTTTGATTAACCACAGCTAGAGTCATTGGATGTCTCTTCTTTTCACAAACCACATATGGATCCACCAGTGTCATTGCATGTGGTTCTTTTCACAAACCACAGCTAGAGTCATTGCATGTGTGTTCTTTCACAAACCACATAAGGATCCGCCAGTGTCATTGCATGTGTGTTCTTTTCATTAACCACGGCTAGAGTCATTGGATGTGTGTTCTTTTCACAAACCACATGAATCCACCAGATTCATTACATGTGTGTTCTTTTCACAAACCACATATGGATCCACCAGTGTGATTGCATGTGTGTTCTTTTAACAAACCACATAAGGAACCACCAGATTCATTGCATGTGTGTTCTTTCACAATCCTTAGCTAGAGTCATTGCATGTGTGTTCTTTTCAAAAACCAAATATGGATCCATCATAGTCATTGCAAGTCTGTTCTTTTCATTAACCACATCTAGAGTCATTGCATGTATGTTCTTTCCACAAACCACATATGGATCCACCAGTGTCATTGCATGTGTTTTGTTTTCTTGAACCACAGCTAAAGTCATTGCATGTGTGTTCTTTTCACAAATCACACATGGATCCACCAGTGTGATTGCATGTGTATTCTTTTCACAAACCAAATCTAGAGTCATTGCATGTGTGTTATTTTCACAAACCACATATGGATCCATCAGAGTCATTGGATGTCTATTATTTCCATTAACCACAGCTAGAGTCGTTGCATCTCTGTTCTTTTCATGAATCACAGCTAGAGTCATTGCATGCCTGTTCTTTTCACAAACCACATATGGATCCATCATAGTCATTGCATGTTTGTTCTTTTCATGAACAACAGCTAGAGTCAATACATGTCTGTTCTTCTCACAAACCACATATGGATCCACCGGTGTGATTGCATGTGTGTTCTTTTCACAAACCACAGCTAGAGTCATTGCATGTCTGTTCTTTTCACAAACCACATATGGATCCATTATAGTCATTGCATGTCCGTTCTTTTCATTATCCATAGCTAGAGTCATTGCATGTGTGTTCTTTTCACAAACCACAGCTAGAATCATTGCATGTGTGTTCTTTCACAAACCATATAAGGATCCACCAGTGTCATTGCATGTGTGATCTTTTCATTAACCATAGCTAGAGACATTGGATGAGTGTTCTTTTCACAAACCACATGAATCCGCCAGAGTCATTGCATGTGAGTTCTTTTTAAAAACCACATATGGATCCACCAGTGTGATTGCATGTGTGTTCTTTTCAAGAACCACAGCTAGATTCATTGCATGTCTGTTCTTTTCACAAACCACATATGTATCCACCAGTGTGATTGCATGCATTTTCTTTTCACAAACCACAGCTAGAGTCATTGCATGTCAATTCTTTTCACAAACCACATAAGGATACACCAAAGTCATTGCATGTGTGTTCTTTTCACAAACCACATATGGATCCATCAGAGTCATTGGATGTATGTTCTTTACATTAACCATAGCTAGAGTCATTGCATGTCTGTTTTTTCCACAAACAACAGCTAGAGTCATTGCATGTCTCTTCTTTTCACAAACCACATATGGATCCACCAGTGTCATTGCATGTGTTTTCTTTTCACAAACCACAGCTAGAGTCATTACATGTTAATTCTTTTCACAAACGACATAAGGATACACCAAAGTCATTGCATGTGTGTTCTTTTCACAAACCACAGCTAGAGTCAGTGCATGTGTGTTCTTTTCACAAACCACATATGGATCCATCAGAGTCATTGGATGTATGTTCTTTACATTAACCATAGCTAGAGTCATTGCATGTCTGTTCTTTCCTCAAACAACAGCTAGAGTCATTGCATGTCTCTTCTTTTCACAAACCACATATGGATCCACCAGTGTCATTACATGTGTTTTATTCTCACAAACCACAGCTAGAGTCATTGCATGTGTGTTCTTTCACAAAACACATAAGGATCCACCAGTGTAATTGCATGTGTGTTCTTTTCATTAACCACTTCTAGAGTCATTGGATATGTGTTCTTTTCCCAAACCACATGGATCCACCAGACTCATTGCTTGTGTGTTCTTTTCACAAACCACATATGGATCCACCGGTGTGATTGCATGTGTGTTCTTTTCACAAACCACAGTAGAGTCATTGCATGTGTGTTCTTTCACAAACCACATATGGATCCACCAGTGTGATTGCATGTGTGTTCTTTTTACAAACCACGACTAGAGTCAGTACATGTGTGTTCTTTTCACAAACCACATATGGATCCATCATAGTCATTGCATGTCTGTTCTTTTCATTAACCACAGCTAGAGTCATGGCATGTCTGTTCTTTCCACAAACAACAGCTAGAGTCATTGCATGTCTGTTCTTTTAACAAACCACATATGGATCCACAAGTGTCATTGGATGTGTGTTCCTTTCACAAACCACAGCTAGAGTCATTGCATGTGTGTTCTTTCACAAACCACATAAGGATCCACCAGTGTCATTAGATGTGTGTTCTTCTCACAAACCATATATGGATCCACCAGTGTGATTGCATGTGTGTTCTTTTCACAAACCACATATGGATCCATCATAGTCATTGCATGTCTGTTCTTTTCATTAACCACAGCTAGAGTCATTGCATGTCTATTCTTTCCACAAACAACAGCTAGAGTCATTGCATGTCTATTCTTTTCACAAACCACATATGGATCCACTAATGTCATTGCATGTGTGTTCTTTTCACAAACCACAGTTAGAGTCATTGCATGTGTTTTCTTTCACCAACCACATAAGGATCCACCAGTGTCATTGCATGTGTGTTCTTATCATTAACCATAGCTAGAGTCATTGGATGTGTGTTCTATTCACAAACCACATGGATCCACCAGAGTCATTGCATGTGTGTTCTTTTCACAAACCACATATGGATCCACCAGTGTGATTGCATGTGTGTTATTTTAACAAACCACGTAAGGAACAACCTGATTCATTGCATGTGTGTTCTTTCACAAACCACTGCTAGAGTCATTGCTTGCGTGTTCTTTTCACAAACAACAAATGGATCCATCATAGTCATTGCATGTCTGTTGTTTTCATTAACCACAGCTAGAGTCATTACATGTATGTTATTTCCACAAACCACATATGGATCCACCGGTGTCATTGCATGTGTGTTCTTTTCATGAACCACAGCTAAAGTCATTGCATGTGTGTTCTTTTCACAAATCCCACATGGACCCACCACTGTGATTGCATGTGTGTTGTTTTCACAAACCAAAGCTAGAGTCATTGCATGTGTGTTGTTTTCACAAACAACATATGGATCCATCAGAGTCATTGGATGGATGTTCTTTCCATTAACCATAGCTAGAGTCATTGCATGTTTGTTCTTTTCACGAACGACAACTAGAGTCATTGCATGTTTGTTATTTTCACAAACCACATATGGATCCACCAGTGTGATTGCATGTGTGTTCTTTTCACAAACCACAGCTAGAGTTATTGCATGTATGTTCTTTTCACAAACCACATATGGATCCATCAAAGTCATTGCGTGTCTGTTCTTTTGATTAACCACAGCTAGAGTCATTGCATGTCTTTTCTTTTCACAAACCACATATGGATCCACCAGTGTCATTGCATGTGGTTCTTTTCACAAACCACAGCTAGAGTCATTGCATGTGTGTTCTTTCACAAACCACATAAGGATCCACCAGTGTCATTGCATGTGTGTTCTTTTCATTAACCACGGCTAGAGTCATTGGATGTGTGTTCTTTTCACAAACCACATGAATCTACCAGATTCATTACATGTGTGTTATTTTCACAAACCACATATGGATCCACCAGTATGATTGCATGTGTGTTCTTTTAACAAACCACATAAGGAACCACCAGATTCATTGCATGTGTGTTCTTTCACAATCCTCAGCTAGAGTCATTGCATGTGTGTTCTTTTCACAAACCACATATGGATCCATCATAGTCATTGCAAGTCTGTTCTTTTCATTAACCACAGCTAGAGTCATTGCATGTATGTTCTTTCCACAAACCACATATGGATCCACCAGTGTCATTGCATGTGTTTTGTTTTCTTGAACCACAGCTAAAGTCATTGCATGTGTGTTCTTTTCACAAATCACACATGGATCCACCAGTGTGATTGCATGTGTATTCTTTTCACAAATTAAATCTAGAGTCATTGCATGTGTGTTCTTTTCACAAACCACATATGGATCCATCAGAGTCATTGGATGTCTATTCTTTCCATTAACCATAGCTAGAGTCGTTGCATGTCTGTTCTTTTCATGAACCATAGCTAGAGTCATTTCATGTTTGTTCTTTTCACAAACCACAGCTAGAGTCATTGCATGTCTGCTCTTTTCACAAACCACATATGGATCCATCATTGTCATTGCATGTCTGTTCTTTTCATGAACAATAACTAGAGTCATTACATGTCTGTTCTTGTCACAAACCACATATGGATCCACTAGTGTGACTACATGTGTGTTCTTTTCACAAACCACGGCTAGAGTCATTGCATGTCTATTCTTTTCACAAACCACATATGGATCCTTTATAGTCATTGCATGTCCGTTCTTTTCATTAACCATAGCTAGAGTCATTGCATGTGTGTTCTTTTCACAAACCACACCTAGAATCATTGCATGTGTGTTCTTTCACAAACCATATAAGGATCCACCAGTGTCATTGCATGTGTGATCTTTTCATTAACCATAGCTAGAGACATTGGATGAGTGTTCTTTTCACAAACCACATGAATCCACCAGAGTCATTGCATGTGAGTTCTTTTTACAAACCACATATGGATCCACCAGTGTGATTGCATGTGTGTTCTTTTCAAGAACCATAGCTAGATTCATTGCATGTCTATTCTTTTCACAAACCACATATGGATCCACCAGTGTGATTGCATGCGTTTTCTTTTCACAAACTACAGCTAGAGTCATTGCATGTCAATTCATTTCACAAACGACATAAGGATACACCAAAGTCATTGCATGTGTGTTCTTTTCACAAACCACAGCTAGAGTCAGTGCATGTGTGTTCTTTTCACAAACCACATATGGATCCATCAGAGTCATTGGATGTATGTTCTTTACATTAACCATAGCTAGAGTCATTGCATGTCTGTTCTTTCCACAAACAACAGCTAGAGCCATTGCATGTCTCTTCTTTTCACAAACCACATATGGATCCACCAGTGTCATTACATGTGTTTTATTTTCACAAACCACAGCTAGAGTCATTGCATGTGTGTTCTTTCACAAAACACATAAGGATCCACCAGTGTCATTGCATGTGTGTTCTTTTCATTAACCACTGCTAGAGTCATTGGATATGTGTTCTTTTCACAAACCACATGGATCCACCAGAGTCATTGCTTGCGTGTTCTTTTCACAAACCACATATGGATCCACCGGTGTGATTGCATGTGTGTTCTTTTCAGAAACCACAGTAGAGTCATTGCATGTGTGTTCTTTCACAAACCACATATGGATCCACCAGTGTGATTGCATGTGTGTTCTTTTTACAAACCACGACTAGAGTCAGTACATGTGTGTTCTTTCCACAAACCACATATGGATCCATCATAGTCATTGCATGTCTGTTCTTTTCATTAACCACAGCTAGAGTCATGGCATGTCTGTTCTTTCCACAAACAACATCTAGAGTCATTGCATGTCTGTTCTTTTAACAAACCACATATGGATCCACCAGTGTCATTGGATGTGTGTTCTTTTCACAAACCACAGCTAGAGTCATTGCATGTGTGTTCTTTCACAAACCACATAAGGATCCATCAGTGTCATTAGATGTGTGTTCTTCTCACAAACCATATATGGATCCACCAGTGTGATTGCATGTGTGTTCTTTTCACAAACCACATATGGATCCATCATAGTCATTGCATGTCTGTTCTTTTCATTAACCACAGCTAGAGTCATTGCATGTCTGTTCTTTCCACAAACAACAGCTAGAGTCATTGCATGTCTGTTCTTTTCACAAACCACATATGGATCCACTAATGTCATTGCATGTGTGTTCTTTTCACAAACCACAGTTAGAGTCATTGCATGTGTTTTCTTTCACCAACCACATAAGGATCCACCAGTGTCATTGCATGTGTGTTCTTTTCATTAACCATAGCTAGAGTCATTGGATGTGTGTTCTATTCACAAACCACATGGATCCATCAGAGTCATTGCATGTGTGTTCTTTTCACAAACCACATATGGATCCACCAGTGTGATTGCATGTGTGTTCTTTTAACAAACCACGTAAGGAACCACCTGATTCATTGCATGTGTGTTCTTTCACAAACCACTGCTAGAGTCATTGCATGCGTGTTCTTTTCACAAGCAACATATGGATCCATCATAGTCATTGCATGTCTCTTGTTTTCATTAACCACAGCTAGAGTCATTGAATGTATGTTATTTCCACAAACCACATATGGATCCACCAGTGTCATTGCATGTGTGTTCTTTTCATGAACCACAGCTAAAGTCATTGCATGTGTGTTCTTTTCACAAATCACACATGGTCCCACCAGTGTGATTGCATGTGTGTTGTTTTCACAAACCAAAGCTAGAGTCATTGCATGTGTGTTGTTTTCACAAAAAACATATGGATCCATCAGAGTCATTGGATGTATGTTCTTTCCATTAACCACAGCTAGAGTCATTGTATGTTTGTTCTTTTCACGAACGACAACTAGAGTCATTGCATGTTTGTTATTTTCACAAACCACATATGGATCCACCAGTGTGATTGCATGTGTGTTCTTTTCACAAACCACAACTAGAGTTATTGCATGTATGTTCTTTTCACAAACCACATATGGATCCATCATAGTCATTGTGTGTCTGTTCTTTTCACAAACCACATATGGATCCACCAGTGTCATTGCATGTGGTTCTTTTCACAAACCACAGCTAGAGTCATTGCATGTGTGTTCTTTCACAAACCACATAAGGATCCACCAGTGTCATTGCATGTGTGTTTTTTTCATTAACCACGGCTAGAGTCATTGGATGTGTGTTCTTTTCACAAACCACATGAATCCACCAGATTCATTACATGTGTGTTCTTTTCACAAACCACATATGGATCCACCAGTATAATTGCATGTGTGTTCTTTTAACAAACCACATAAGGAACCACCAGATTCATTGCATGTGTGTTCTTTCACAATCCTCAGCTAGAGTCATTGCATGTGTGTTCTTTTCACAAACCACATATGGATCCATCATAGTCATTGCAAGTCTGTTATTTTCATTAACCACAGCTAGAGTCATTGCATGTATGTTCTTTCCACAAACCACATATGGATCCACCAGTGTCATTGCATGTGTTTTCTTTTCTCGAACCACAGCTAAAGTCATTGCATGTGTGTTCTTTTCACAAATCACACATGGATCCACCAGTGTGATTGCATGTGTATTCTTTTCACACATTAAATCTAGAGTCATTGCATGTGTGTTCTTTTCACAAACCACATATGGATCCATCAGAGTCATTGGATGTCTATTCTTTCCATTAACCATAGCTAGAGTCGTTGCATGTCTGTTCTTTTCATGAACCACAGCTAGAGTCATTACATGTTTGTTCTTTTCACAAACCACAGCTAGAGTCATTGCATGTCTGTTCTTTTCACAAACCACATATCGATCCATCATAGTCATTGCATGTCCGTTCTTTTCATGAACAACAGCTAGAGTCATTACATGTCTGTTCTTGTCACAAACCACATATGGATCCACTAGTGTGACTACATGTGTGTTCTTTTCACAAACCACGGCTAGAGTCATTGCATGTCTATTCTTTTCACAAACCACATATGGATCCTTTATAGTCATTGCATGTCCGTTCTTTTCATTAACCATAGCTAGAGTCATTGCATGTGTGTTCTTTTCACAAACCACATCTAGAATTATTGCATGTGTGTTCTTTCACAAACCATATAAGGATCCACCAGTGTCATTGCATGTGTGATCTTTTCATTAACCATAGCTAGAGACATTGGATGAGTGTTCTTTTCACAAACCACATGAATCCACAAGAGTCATTGCATGTGAGTTCTTTTTACAAACCACATATGGATCCACCAGTGTGATTGCATGTGTGTTCTTTTCAAGAACCACAGCTAGATTCATTGCATGTCTATTCTTTTCACAAACCACATATGGATCCACCAATGTGATTGCATGCGTTTTCTTTTCACAAACCACAGCTAGAGTCATTGCATGTCAATTCTTTTCGCAAACAACATAAGGATACACCAAAGTCATTGCATGTGTGTTCTTTTCACAAACCACAGCTAGAGTCAGTGCATGTGTGTTCATTTCACAAACCACATATGGATCCATCAGAGTCATTGGATGTATGTTCTTTACATTAACCATAGCTAGAGTCATTGCATGTCTGTTCTTTCCACAAACTACAGCTGGAGCCATTGCATGTCTCTTCTTTTCACAAACCACATATGGATCCACCAGTGTCATTACATGTGTTTTATTTTCACAAACCACAGCTAGAGTCATTGCATGTGTGTTCTTTCACAAAACACATAAGGATCCACCAGTGTCATTGCATGTGTGTTCTTTTCATTAACCACTGCTAGAGTCATTGGATATGTGTTCTTTTCACAAACCACATGGATCCACCAGAGTCATTGCTTGTGTGTTCTTTTCACAAACCACATATGGATCCACCGGTGTGATTGCATGTGTGTTCTTTTCACAAACCACAGTAGATTCATTGCATGTGTGTTCTTTCACAAACCACATATGGATCCACCAGTGTGATTGCATGTGTGTTCTTTTTACAAACCACGACTAGAGTCAGTACATGTGTGTTCTTTTCACAAACCACATATGGATCCATCATAGTCATTGCATGTCTGTTCTTTTCATTAACCACAGCTAGAGTCATGGCTCTGTTCTTTCCACAAACAATAGCTAGAGTCATTGCATGTCTGTTCTTTTAACAAACCACATATGGATCCACCAGTGTCATTGGATGTGTGTTCTTTTCACAAACCACAACTAGAGTCATTGCATGTGTGTTCTTTCACAAACCACATAAGGATCCATCAGTGTCATTAGATGTGTGTTCTTCTCACAAACCATATATGGATCCACCAGTGTGATTGCATGTGTGTTCTTTTCACAAACCACATATGGATCCATCATAGTCATTGCATGTCTGTTCTTTTCATTAACCACAGCTAGAGTCATTGCATGTCTGTTCTTTCCACAAACAACAGCTAGAGTCATTGCATGTCTGTTCTTTTCACAAACCACATATGGATCCACTAATGTCATTGCATGTGTGTTCTTTTCACAAACCACAGTTAGAGTCATTGCATGTGTTTTCTTTCACCAACCACATAAGGATCCACCAGTGTCATTGCATGTGTGTTCTTTTCATTAACCATAGCTAGAGTCATTGGATGTGTGTTCTATTCACAAACCACATGGATCCATCAGAGTCATTGCATGTGTGTTCTTTTCACAAACCACATATGGATCCACCAGTGTGATTGCATGTGTGTTCTTTTAACAAACCACGTAAGGAACCACCGGATTCATTGCATGTGTGTTCTTTCACAAACCACTGCTAGAGTCATTGCATGCGTGTTCTTTTCACAAGCAACATATGGATCCATCATAGTCATTGCATGTCTGTTGTTTTCATTAACCACAGCTAGAGTCATTGCATGTATGTTATTTCCACAAACCACATATGGATCCACCAGTGTCATTGCATGTGTGTTCTTTTCATGAACCAGAGCTAAAGTCATTGCATGTGTGTTCTTTTCACAAATCACACATGGACCCACCAGTGTGATTGCATGTGTCTTGTTTTCACAAACCAAAGCTAGAGTCATTGCATGTGTGTTGTTTTAACAAACAACATATGGATCCATCAGAGTCATTGGATGTATGTTCTTTCCATTAACCATAGCTAGAGTTATTCATGTTTGTTCTTTTCACGAACGACAACTAGAGTCATTGCATGTTTGTTATTTTCACAAACCACATATGGATCCACCAGTGTGATTGCATGTGTGTTCTTTTCACAAACCACAGCTAGAGTTATTGCATGTATGTTCTTTTCACAAACCACATATGGATCCATCATAGTCATTGCGTGTCTGTTCTTTTGATTAACCACAGCTAGAGTCATTGCATGTCTTTTCTTTTCACAAACCACATATGGATCCACCAGTGTCATTGCATGTGGTTCTTTTCACAAACCACAGCTAGAGTCATTCCATGTGTGTTCTTTCACAAACCACATAAGGATCCACTAGTGTCATTGCATGTGTGTTCTTTTTATTAACCACGGCTAGAGTCATTGGATGTGTGTTCTTTTCACAAACCACATGAATCCACCAGATTCATTACATGTGTGTTCTTTTCACAAACCACATATGGATCCACCAGTATGGTTGCATGTGTGTTCTTTTAACAAACCACATAAGGAACCACCAGATTCATTGCATGTGTGTTCTTTCACAATCCTCAGCTAGAGTCATTGCATGTGTGTTCTTTTCACAAACCACATATGGATCCATCATAGTCATTGCAAGTCTGTTCTTTTCATTAACCACAGCTAGAGTCATTGCATGTATGTTCTTTCCACAAACCACATATGGATCCACCAGTGTCATTGCATGTGTTTTGTTTTCTTGAACCACAGCTAAAGTCATTGCATGTGTGTTCTTTTCACAAATCACACATGGATCCACCAGTGTGATTGCATGTGTATTCTTTTCACAAATTAAATCTAGAGTCATTGCATGTGTGTTCTTTTCACAAACCACATATGGATCCATCAGAGTCATTGGATGTCTATTCTTTCCATTAACCATAGCTAGAGTCGTTGCATGTCTGTTCTTTTCATGAACCACAGCTAGAGTCATTGCGTGTTTGTTCTTTTCACAAACCACAGCTAGAGTCATTGCATGTCTGTTCTTTTCACAAACCACATATGGATCCATCATAGTCATTGCATGTCTGTTCTTTTTGATGAACAACAGCTAGAGTCATTACATGTCTGTTCTTGTCACAAACCACATATGGATCCACTAGTGTGACTACATGTGTGTTCTTTTCACAAACCACGCCTAGAGTCATTGCATGTCTGTTCTTTTCACAAACCACATATGGATCCTTTATAGTCATTGCATGTCCGTTCTTTTCATTAACCATATCTAGAGTCATTGCATGTGTGTTCTTTTCACAAACCACAGCTAGAATCATTGCATGTAAGTTCTTTCACAAACCATATAAGGATCCACCAGTGTCATTGCATGTGTGATCTTTTCATTAACCATAGCTAGAGACATTGGTGAGTGTTCTTTTCACAAACCACATGAATCCACCAGAGTCATTGCATGTGAGTTCTTTTTACAAACCACATATGGATCCACCAGTGTGATTGAATGTGTGTTCTTTTCAAGAACCACAGCTAGATTCATTGCATGTCTATTCTTTTCACGAACCACATATGGATCCACCAGTGTGATTGCATGCGTTTTCTTTTCACAAACCACAGCTAGAGTCATTGCATGTCAATTCTTTTCACAAACAACATAAGGATACACCAAAGTCATTGCATGTGTGTTCTTTTCACAAACTACAGCTAGAGTCAGTGCATGTGTGTTCTTTTCACAAAACACATATGGATCCATCAGAGTCATTGGATGTATGTTCTTTACATTAACCATAGCTAGAGTCATTGCATGTCTGTTCTTTCCACAAACAACATCTAGAGTCATTGCATGTCTCTTCTTTTCACAAACCACATATGGATCCACCAGTGTCATTTCATGTGTTTTATTTTCATAAACCACAGCTAGAGTCATTGCATGTGTGTTCTTTCACAAAACACATAAGGATCCACCAGTGTCATTGCATGTGTGTTTTTTTCATTAACCACTGCTAGAGTCATTGGATATGTGTTCTTTTAACAAACCACAAGGATCCACCAGAGTCATTGCGTGTGTGTTCTTTTCACAAACCACATATGGATCCACCGGTGTGATTGCATGTGTGTTCTTTTCACAAACCACAGTAGAGTCATTGCATGCGTGTTCTTTCACAAAGCACATATGGATCCACCAGTGTGATTGCATGTGTGTTCTTTTTACAAACCACGACTAGAGTCAGTACATGTGTGTTCTTTTCACAAACCACATATGGATCCATCATAGTCATTGAATGTCTGTTCTTTTCATTAACCACAGCTAGAGTCATGGCATGTCTGTTCTTTCTACAAACAACAGCTAGAGTCATTGCATGTCTGTTCTTTTAACAAACCACATATGGATCCACCAGTGTCATTGGATGTGTGTTCTTTTCACAAACCACAGCTAGAGTCATTGCATGTGTGTTCTTTCACAAACCACATAAGGATCCATCAGTGTCATTAGATGTGTGTTCTTCTCACAAACCATATATGGATCCACCAGTGTGATTGCATGTGTGTTCTTTTCACAAACCACATATGGATCCATCATAGTCATTGCATGTCTGTTCTTTTCATTAGCCACAGCTAGAGTCATTGCATGTCTGTTCTTTCCACAAACAACAGCTAGAGTCATTGCATGTCTGTTCTTTTCACAAACCACATATGGGTCCACTAATGTCATTGCATGTGTGTTCTTTTCACAGACCACAGTTAGAGTCATTGCATGTGTTTTCTTTCACCAACCACATAAGGATCCACCAGTGTCATTGCATGTGTGTTCTTTTCATTAACCATAGCTAGAGTCATTGGATGTGTGTTCTATTCACAAACCACATGGATCCACCAGAGTCATTGCATGTGTGTTCTTTTCACAAACCACATATGGATCCACCAGTGTGATTGCATATGTGTTCTTTTAACAAACCACGTAAGGAACCACCTGATTCATTGCATGTGTGTTCTTTCACAAACCACTTCTAGAGTCATTGCATGCGTGTTCTTTTCACAAACAACATATGGATCCATCATAGTCATTGCATGTATGTTGTTTTCATTAACCACAGCTAGAGTCATTGCATGTATGTTATTTCCACAAACCACATATGGATCCACCAGTGTCATTGCATCTGTGTTCTTTTCATGAACCACAGCTAAAGTCATTGCATGTGTGTTCTTTTCACAAATCACACATGGACCCACCAGTGTGATTGCATGTGTGTTGTTTTCACAAACCAAAGCTAGAGTCATTGCATGTGTGTTGTTTTCACAAACAACATATGGATCCATCAGAGTCATTGGATGTATGTTCTTTCCATTAACCATAGCTAGAGTCATTACATGTTTGTTCTTTTCACGAACGACAACTAGAGTCATTGCATGTTTGTTATTTTCACAAACCACATATGGATCCACCAGTGTGATTGCATGTGTGTTCTTTTCACAAACCACAGCTAGAGTTATTGCATGTATGTTCTATTCACAAACCACATATGGATCCATCATAGTCATTGTGTGTCTGTTCTTTTGATTAACCATAGCTAGAGTCATTGCATGTCTTTTCTTTTCACAAACCACATATGGATCCACCAGTGTCATTGCACGTGTGTTAGTTTCACAAACCACAGTAGAATCATTGCATGTGTGTTCTTTCACAAACCTCATAAGGATCCACCAGTGTGATTGCATGTGTGTTCTTTTCATTAACCACAGCTAGAGTCATTGGATGAGTGTTCTTTTCACAAACCACATGGATCCACCAGAGTCATTGCATGTGTGTTCTTTTCACAAACCACATATGGATCCACCAATGTGATTGCATGTGTCTTCTTTTCATGCACCAGAACTAAGGTCATTGCATGTCTGTTCTTTTCACAAACCACATATGGATCCACTAGTGTGATTGCATGTGTTTTCTTTTCACAAAGCACAGCTAGAGGCATTGCATGTCTATTCTTTTCACAAACCAAATAAGGATACACGAGAGTCATTGCATGTGTGTCCTTTTCACAACCACAGCTAGAGTCATTGCATGTGGTTTCTTTTCACAAACCACATATGGATCCATCAGAGTCATTGGATGTCTGTTATTTCCATTAACCATAGCTAGAGTCATTGCACGTCTGTTCTTTCCACAAACAACAGCTTGAGTCATTGCATGTCTGTTCTTTTCACAAACCACATATGGATCCAGCAGTGGCATTGCATGTGTTTTCTTTTCACAAACCACTACTAGAGACATTGCTTGTGTGTTTTTTCACAAAACACATAAGGATCCAACAGTGTCATTGCATGTGTATTCTTTTCATTAACCACGGCTAGAGTCATTGGATGTGAACTTTTCACAAACCACAAGGATCCACCTGAGTCATTGCATGTGTATTCTTTTCACAAACCACATATGGATCCACCAGTGTGATTGCATGTGTGTTCTTTTCACAAACCACGGCTAGAGTCATTGCACGTGTGTTCTTTCACAAAACACATATGGATCCACTAGTGTGATTGCATGTGTGTTCTTTTCACAAACCATAGCTAGAGTCATTGCATGTGTGTTGTTTTCACAAACCACATATGGATCCATAATCGTCATTGCATGTATGTTCTTTTCATTAACCATAGCTAGAGGCATTGCATGTTTGTTCTTTCCACAAACAACAGCTAGAGTCATTGCATGTCTGCTCTTTTAACAAACCACATATGGATCCACTGGTGTCATTGGATGTGTGTTCTTTTCACAAACCACAGCTAGAGTCATTGCATGTGTGTTATTTCATAAACCACATAAGGATCCACCAGTGTCATTGGATGTGTGTTCTTCTCACAAACCACATATGGATCCACCAGTGTGATTGCATGTGTGTTCTTTTCCCAAACCACGGCTAGAGTCATTGCATGTGTGTTCTTTTCACAAACCACATATGGATCCATCATAGTCATTGCATGTCTGTTGTTTTCATTAACCAGTCATTGCATGTCTGTTCTTTCCACAAACAATAGCTAGAGTCATTGCATGTTTGTTCTTTTCACAAACCACAGACGGATCCACCAGTGTCACTGCATGTGTGTTCTTTTCACAAACCACATTTAGAGTCATTGCTTGTGTTTTCTTTCACCAACCAAATAAGGATCCACCAGTGTCATTGCATGTGTGTTCTTTTCGTTAACCATGGCTAGAGTCATTGGATGTGTGTTCTATTCACAAACCACATGGATCCACCAGAATCATTGCATGTGTGTTCTTTTCACAAACCACATATGGATCCACCAGTGTGATTGCATGTGTGTTCTTTTCACAAACAAAAGCTAGAGTCATTGCATGTGTGTTCTTTTCACAAACCACATAAGGGTCCACCAGTGTCATTGCATGTGTGTTCTTTTCACAAACCACTTCTAGTGTGATTGCATGTGTGTTCTTCTCACAAACCACATAAGTATCCACTAGATTCATTGCATGTGTGTTCTTTTCACAAACCACAAGGATCCAACAGAGCGATTCCATGTGTGTTCTTTTCACAAACCACACATCGATCCACCAGTGTGATTGCATGTGTGTTCTTTTCACAAACCACAGCTAGAGTCATTGCATGTTAGTTCTTTCCAGAAACCACATATGGACCCACAAGTGTCATTGGATGTGTGCTCTTCTCATTAACCACAGCTAGAGTCATTGGATATGTGTTCTTCTCACAAACCACATGGATCCACCAGAATCATTGCATGTGTGTTCTTTTCAAAAACCACAAATGGATCCACCAGTGTGATTGAATGTGTGTTCTTTTCACAAACCACATAAGGATCCACCAGATTCATTGCATGTGTTGTCTTTTCACAAACCACAGCTAGAGTCATTGCATGTCTGTTCTTTTCACAAACCACAGCTAGAGTCATTGCATCTCTGTTCTTTTCACAAACCACACATGAATCCATCATAGTCATTTCATGTCTGTTGTTTTCATTAACCACAGCTAGAGTCATTGCATGTCTGTTCTTTCCACAAGCCACATATGGATCCACCAGAGTCATTGCATGTGTTTTCTTTTCACAAACCACATATGGATCCACCCGTGTGATTGCATGTGTGTTCTTTTCACAAACCACAGCTAGAGTCATTGCATGTGTGTTCTTTTTACAAACCACATAAGGATCCACCAGTGTCATTGCATGTGTGTTCTTTTCACAAACCATAGCTAGTCTGATTACATGTGTGTTCTTCTCAAAAACCACATAAGGATCCACCAGATTCATTGCATGTGTGTTCTTATCACAAACCACATGGATCCACCAGAGTCATAGCATGTGTGTTCTTTTCACAAACCACACATGGATCCACCAGTGTGATTGCATGTGTGTCATTTTCACAAACCACAGCTAGAGTCATTGCATGTTTGTTCTTTCCACAAACCACATATGGATCCACCAGTGTCATTGGATGTGCGTTCTTCTCATTAATCACAGCTAGAGTCATTGGATGTGTGTTCTTCTCACAAACCACATATGGGTCCACTAGTGTGATTGCATGTGTGTTCTTTTCACAAACCACATAAGGATCCACCAGATTCATTGTTGTGTGTTTTTTTCACAACCCACAGCTAGAGTCATTGGATGTGTGTTCTTCTCACAAACCACATATGGATCCACCAGTGTGATTGCATGTGTGTCCTTTTCACAAACCACAGCTAGAGTCATTGCATGTGTGTTCTTCTCAGAAACCACATATGGATCCATCATAGTCATTCCATGTCTGTTCTTTTCATTAACCACAGCTAGACTCATTGCATGTTTGTTCTTTCCACAAACAGCAGCTAGAGTCATTGCATGTCTATTGTTTTCACAAACCACATATGGATCCACCAGTGTCATTGCATGTGTGTTCTTTTCAGAAACCACAGCTAGAGTCATTGCATGTGTGCTCTTTCAGAAACCACATAAGGATCCACCGGTGTCATTGCATGTGTGTTCTTTTCGTTAACCACGGCTGGAGTCATTGGATGTGTGTTCTTTTCACAAACCACAAGGATCCACCAGAGTTATTGCATGTGTGTTCTTTTCACAAACCACATATGGATCCACCAGTGTGATTACATGTGTGTTCTTCTCACAAACCACAAATGGATCCACCAGAGTTCATTGCATGTTTGTTATTTTCACAAACCACATGGATCCACCAGTGTCATTGCATGTGTGTTCTTTTCACAAACCACAACTAGAGTAATTGCATATGTATTCTTTTCACAAACCACATATGGATCCATCAGAGTCATTGGATGTCTGTTCTTTCCATTAACCACGGGTAGAGTCATTGCATGTATGTTCTTTCCACAAACCACATATGGATCCACTAGTGTCATTGGATGTGTGTTCTTCTCACAAACCACATATGGATCCACTAGTGTGATTGCGTGTGTGTTCTTTTCACAAACCACATATGTATCCATCATAGTCATTGCATGTTTGTTCTTTTCATTAACCACAGCTAGAGTCATTGCATGTCTGTTCTTTCCACAAACAACAGCTAGAGTCATTGCATGTCTGTTCTTTCCACAAACAACAGCTAGAGTCATTGCATGTCTGTTCTTTTCACAAACCACATTTGGATCCACTAGTGTGATTGCTTGTGTGTTCTTTTCACAAACCATAGCTAGAGTCATTGCATGTGTTTTCTTTTCACAAACCACATAAGGATCCACCGGTGTCATTGGATGTGTGTTCTTTTCATGAACCACACCCAGTGTGATTGCATGTGTGTTCTTCTCACAAACCACATATGGATCCACCAGAGTTCATTGCGTGTCTGTTATTTTCACAAACCACATGGATCCACCAGTGTCATTGCATGTGCGTTCTTTTCACAAACAACAGCTACAGTCATTGCATGTGTGTTCTTTTCACAAACAACATATGGATCCATAAGAGTCATTGGATGTCTGTTCTTTCCATTAACCACAGCTAGAGTCATTGCAAGTTTGTTATTTCCACAAACCGCATATGGATCCACTAGTGTCATTGGATGTGTGTTCTTCTCACAAACCACATATGGATCCACTAGTGTGATTGCATGTGTGTTCTTTTCACAAACTACAGCTAGAGTCATTGCATGTGTGTTCTTTTCACAAACCACATATGGATCCATCATAGTCATTGCATATTTGTTCTTTTCATTAACCACTGCTAGAGTCATTGCATGTCTGTTCTTTCCACAAACAACAACTAGAGTCATTGCATGTATGTTCTTTTCACAAACAACATGTGGATCCACCAGTGTCATTGGATGTGTGTTATTCTCACAAACCACATATGGATCCACCAGTGTGATTGCATGTGTGTTCTTTTCACAAACCACAGCTAGAGTCATTGCATGTGTGTTCTTTTCACAAACCACATAAGGATCCACCAGTGTCATTAGATGTGTGTTCTTTTCATGAACCACACCCAGTGTGATTGCATGTGTGTTCTTCTCACAAACCACATATGGATCCACCAGAGTTCATTGCATGTCTGTTATTTTCACAAACCACATGGATCCACTAGTATCATTGCATGTGTGTTCTTTTCACAAACGACAGCTAGAGTCATTGCATGTGTGTTCTTTTCACAAACCACTTATGGATCCATCAGAGTCATTCGATGTCTGTTCTTTCAATTAACCACAACTAGAGTCATTGCATGTATGTTCTTTCCACAAACCACATATGGATCCACTAGTGGCATTGTATGTGTGTTCTTCTCACAAACCACATATGGATCCACCAGTGTGATTGAATGTGTGTTCTTTTGACCAACCACAGCTAGAGTCAATGCATGTGTGTTCTTTTCACAAACCACATAAGGATCCACCAGTGTCATTGGATGTGTGTTCTTTTCATGAACCACACCCAGTGTCATTGCATGTGTGTTCTTCTCACAAACCACATATGGATCCACCAAAGTTCATTGCATGTATGTTATTTTCACAAACCTCATGGATCCACCATTGTCATTGCATGTGTGTTCTTTTCACAAACCACATGTGGATCCACCAGAGTCATTGCATGTGTGTTCTTTTCACAAACCACATAAGGATCCACCAGTGTCATTGGATGTGTATTCTTTCCATTAACGATAGCTAGAGTTGGTGCATGTCTGTTCTTTCACAAACCACACATGGATCCACCAGTGTCATTGGATGTGTGTTCTTCTCACAAACTACATATGGATCCACTAGTGAGATTGCATGTGTGTTCTTTTCACAAACCACAGCTAGAGTCATTGCATGTGTGTTCTTTTCACAAACCACGCCTAGTGTCATTGCATGTGTGCTCTTCTCACAAACCACATATGGATCCACCAGAGTTCATTGCATGTCTGTTCTTCTCACAAACCACATATGGATCCACCAGAGATTATTGCATGTCCGTTCTTTTCACAAACCACATAAGGATCCACCAGATTCATTGCGTTTTTGTTCGTTTGACAAACCACAGCTAGAGTCATTGGATGTGTGTTCTTTTCACAAACCACATATGGATCCATCAGTGTCATTGGATGTATGTTCTTTCCATTAACCATAGCTAGAGTCATTGCATGTGTGTTGTTTTCACAAACCACATATGGATCCACCAGTGTGATTGCATGTGTGTTCTTTTCATGAACCACAGTTAGAGTCATTGCATCTTTGTTCTTTTCACAAACCACATATGGATCCACCAGTGTCATTGCATCTGTGTTCTTTTCACAAACAACATATTGATCCACCAGTGTCATTGCATGTGTATTCTTCTCACATACCACATATGGATCCACAAGAGTTCATTGCATGTCTGTTCTTTTCACAGACCACATATGGATCCACCAGTGTCATTGCATGTGTGTTCTTTTCATTAACCATAGCTAGAGTCATTGCATGTGTGTTCTTTCAAAAACCACATAAGGATCCACAAGTGTCATTGGATGTGTGTTCTTTTCACAAACCACATCTAGAGTAATTGCATATGTATTCTTTTCACAAACCACATATGGATCCATCAAAGTCATTCGATGTCTGTTCTTTCCATTAACCACAGGTAGAGTCATTGCATGTATGTTCTTTCCACAAACCACATATGGATCCACTAGTGTCATTGGATGTGTGTTCTTCTCACAAACCACATATGGATCCACTAGTGTGATTGCATGTGTGTTCTTTTCACAAACTACAGCTAGAGTCATTGCATGTGTGTTCTTTTCACAAACCACATATGTATCCATCATAGTCATTGCATGTTTGTTCTTTTCATTAACCACAGCTAGAGTCATTGCATGTCTGTTCTTTCCACAAACAACAGCTAGAGTCATTGCATGTCTGTTCTTTCAACAAACAAAAGCTAGAGTCATTGCATGTCTGTTCTTTTCACAAACCACATTTGGATCCACTAGTGTGATTGCATGTGTGTTCTTTTCACAAACCACAGCTAGAGTCATTGCATGTGTGTTCTTTTCACAAACCACATAAGGATCTACCGGTTTCATTGGATGTGTGTTCTTTTCATGAACCACACCCAGTGTGATTGCATGTGTGTTCTTCTCACAAACCACATATGGATCCACCAGAGTTCATTGCGTGTCTGTTATTTTCACAAACCACATGGATCCACCAGTGTCATTGCATGTGCGTTCTTTTCACAAACAACAGCTACAGTCATTGCATGTGTGTTCTTTTCACAAACGACATATGGATCCATAAGAGTCATTGGATGTTTGTTCTTTCCATTAACCACAGCTAGAGTCATTGCAAGTTTGTTATTTCCACAAACCACATATGGATCCACTAGTGTCATTGGATGTGTGTTCTTCTCACAAACCACATATGGATCCACTAGTGTGATTGCATGTGTGTTCTTTTCACAAACTACAGCTAGAGTCATTGCATGTGTGTTCTTTTCACAAACCACATATGGATCCATCATAGTCATTGCATATTTGTTCTTTTCATTAACCACAGCTAGAGTCATTGCATGTCTGTTCTTTCCACAAACAACAACTAGAGTCATTGCATGTCTGTTCTTTTCACAAACCACATATGGATCCACCAGTGTCATTGGATGTGTGTTATTCTCACAAACCACATATGGATCCACCAGTGTGATTGCATGTGTGTTCTTTTCACAAACCACAGCTAGAGTCATTGCATGTGTGTTCTTTTCACAAACCACATGAGGATCCACCAGTGTCATTAGATGTGTGTTCTTTTCATGAACCACACCCAGTGTGATTGCATGTGTGTTCTTCTCACAAACCACATATGGATCCACCAGAGTTCATTGCATGTCTGTTATTTTCACAAACCACATGGATCCACTAGTATCATTGCATGTGTGTTCTTTTCACAAACCACAGCTAGAGTCATTGCATGTGTGTTCTTTTCACAAACCACATATGGATCCATCAGAGTCATTCGATGTCTGTTCTTTCAATTAACCACAACTAGAGTCATTGCATGTATGTTCTTTCCACAAACCACATATGGATCCACTAGTGGCATTGGATGTGTGTTCTTCTCACAAACCACATATGGATCCACCAGTGTGATTGAATGTGTGTTCCTTTGACCAACCACAGCTAGAGTCAATGCATGTGTGTTCTTTTCACAAACCACATAAGGATCCACCAGTGTCATTGGATGTGTGTTCTTTTCATGAACCACACCCAGTGTCATTGCATGTGTGTTCTTCTCACAAACCACATATGGATCCACCAGAGTTCATTGCATGTATGTTATTTTCACAAACCTCATGGATCCACCATTGTCATTGCATGTGTGTTCTTTTCACAAACCACATATGGATCCACCAGAGTCATTGCATGTGTGTTCTTTTCACAAACCACATAAGGATCCACCAGTGTCATTGGATGTGTATTCTTTCCATTAACCATAGCTAGAGTTGGTGCATGTCTGTTCTTTCGCAAACCACACATGGATCCACCAGTGTCATTGGATGTGTGTTCTTCTCACAAACTACATATGGATCCACTAGTGAGATTGCATGTGTGTTCTTTTCACAAACCACAGCTAGAGTCATTGCATGTGTGTTCTTTTCACAAACCACGCCTAGTGTCATTGCATGTGTGCTCTTCTCACAAACCACATATGGATCCACCAGAGTTCATTGCATGTCTGTTCTTCTCACAAACCACATATGGATCCACCAGAGATTATTGCATGTCTGTTCTTTTCACAAACCACATAAGGATCCACCGGATTCATTGCGTTTGTGTTCGTTTGACAAACCA
The DNA here is from genome assembly GCA_916181665.1 of Avena sativa. NCBI lineage: Eukaryota > Viridiplantae > Streptophyta > Magnoliopsida > Poales > Poaceae > Avena > Avena sativa. The sequence goes on along the minus strand of OV702292.1, from coordinate 480,154,918 downwards.
CAGCTAGATTCATTGGATGTGTGTTCTTTTCACAAACCACATATGGATCCATCAGAGTCATTGGGTGTATGTTCTTTCCATTAACCATAGCTAGAGTCATTGCATGTGTGTTCTTTTCACAAACCACATATGGATCCACCAGTGTGATTGCATGTGTGTTCTTTTCATGAACCACAGTTAGAGTCATTGCATGTTTGTTCTTTTCACAAACCACATATGGATCCACCAGTGTCATTGCATCTGTGTTCTTTTCACAAACAACATATTGATCCACCAGTGTCATTGCATGTGTGTTCTTCTCACAGACCACATATGGATCCACAAGAGTTCATTGCATGTCTGTTCTTTTCACAGACCACATATGGATCCACCAGTGTCATTGCATGTGTGTTCTTTTCATTAACCATAGCTAGAATCATTGCATGTGTGTTCTTTCAAAAACCACATAAGGATCCACCAGTGTCATTGGATGTGTGTTCTTTTCATGAACCACACCTAGAGTCAGTGCATGTCTGTTCTTTCACAAACCACACATGGATCCACCAGTGTCATTGCACGTGTGTTCTTTTTATTAACCATAGCTAGAGTCATTGGATGTCTGTTCTTTTCACAAACCACATGGATCCACCAGTGTCATTGCATGTTCGTTCTTCTCACAAACCACATCTAGAGTCATTGCATGTGTGTTCTTTTCGTGAACCACAACTAGAGTTAGTGAATGTCTGTTCTTTCACAAACCACATATGGATCCACGAGACTAATTGTATTGCCTATTATTTTCACAATCCATAGTTAGAGTCATTGCATGTGTGTTCGTTTCACAAACCACATATCACCAGTGTCATTGCATGTGTGTTCTTTTCATAAACCACATATGGATCCTAACCTTAGGAGAGCCCTAACCTTAGCCCCCCAATGGTGGCTATTAGACCGAGTCTTCTAGAAGGCACGCCCTAATACAGTTGTTCTGTATGATGATTGTTACATACCGTTCGATCGGGCGCTTGGATGATTGGGATGGTCTTCGTGAGAGCGAGCCGCGAGTAGGCTGTTCTGCGGCATGATTGGCCATGCTTGCTGCCCGATTGCTCTGGGCAAACTGGCAACACCGGGCGCTCCCCATTTGTGAGTGTCATGACTCATGAGTTCAGTGGGTGATACATCCAAAACGTATCTACTTTCCCGATCATTTTTGCTATTGTTTCTCCTCTATACTTGTGTGATTTGGATGCAACTAATGAGGACTGACGCTGTTTTCAGCAGAATTGCCTTGGTGTCTACTTTTTGTACAGAAAATCAACTATCAGGAAAAATTCCGGAAAATATGCCAAAAATCCTATTTCACCCGAAGACTCCAGGAGCCAGCATATGAGACGGAGAAGAGCCAGGGGTGGCCACACCACCTGGTGGTGCGGGCCAGGCCGCACCAGGGGGTGGTGTGGGCCCCCCAAGGACCCCCTCAGCCTCTCTCTTCGCCTATAAGGATCCTTCTGACCTAAAAACTTTGGGGGGTTCGATGTTTTTTTAGAAGGAGTTCCACTCCGCCGCCACCACCAGATTCCACGAAACAGCACCAGAAACTCCGTTCTGGCACCCTGCCGGACGGGGAATTGGAGGAGATCATCGCCATCATCATCACCATCGCTTCTCCATCGACCATCCATCTTTCCCCCATCTATGAGTGAGTAATCCCCCGCTGTAGGCTATGGGGATGGTAGGGATTGGATGAGATCATTCATGTAATGGCATCAGATTGTTAGGGCATGGTGCCTAGTATCTTTTATTAGTGCTTTATGACTTTGTTGCGACTTGTTGTGCTTAATGCTTATCACTAGGGCCTGAGTGGCATGATTTCAGATCTGAACATGTTATTGATTCATTATGATAGTATTGTTTTTGGTCTTATCTGCAAGTTGTATACACACGTTGTTGTCCGGAACCTATGGCCCCGAAGTGACAGAAATCGGGATAACCGGAAGGGAATGGCTTTGATGTGAGGATCACATGTGTTCACGGAGTGTTAATGCTTTGCTCCGGTGCTCTATTAAAAGGAGCACCTTAATTGCCAGTAGTTCCCTAGAGGCCCCGCTGCAAATGGGCTGGCAGGACAAAAGATGTTGTGCAAGTTCTCATTGCGAGTACGTATGACTATATATGGAACACATGCCTAGGATTGTCTAGTACTTGGATGCTTTATCTTATTTATCTGCAATTGCCCTATGTTCTGATTGTTATGTGAATTGTCTTGTCCATGCAACGCCTGTCCATCCATCCCTATGCCTACCGCACTCGAATCCCCCTGTTTACTGCTTTTGTTACTACTATCTTTGCTTTACTACTGCTGTTACTTTACTATTCCTACTACAAAACTGTGGCTACTGATAAACTGCTGTGAGCAAGATTGTTTCCAGGTGCACCTGAATTGACAACTTAGTTGTTAAGGCTTATAAATATTCTTTAGCTCCCCTTGTGTCGAATCAATAAATTGGGTTTCACTTCCCTCGAAAATACTTCGATACACCCCCTATACTTGTGGGTCATCAAGACTATTTTCTGGCGCTGTTGCCGGGGACCATAGCTTTATTTATCAAGTTCACTTGGATTCTCTATTGTTCGCTGCTATCCATCCATCATGGGTAAGTCTCGTGATGGCAAGGTTCCTATTTTACCATCCACTACAAGAAGAGGTACGGTTCTAAACACCTTTGTTGCTCTTGATTCACCGTCTGTTTTGAGTAAGTTCCTTACACCACCACATACACATGCTACACACACTGCTACTACTGATGAATCTGAAACTTATGATGCTTATGGTGCTGCTTCTACTGTGCTTGATAAGAGTGGTTCATTAGGTCCTTTCCTAGATGCTACGATTGCTAGAACTATAGCTGGAATACCGAAACTCCTAATGAAGACACTACCACACCTGTTAGCTCACCTGAGTCTAGTGAGAGTTATGATATTGAAGATGGTTATGTTGAGATGACCGATGAGTTTATTAAAGAATGTAAGAACACCCATGATAGGAGCATTGCTAAGAGTCTCCTTGAGAGGCATACTATTAGACCCAAATTATATCCTACTGCTAAGTTTGCTACTTCTCCCATAAACATTATAGATGAAGATTATGATTTCTCTCTCGATCTATCTTACATAGCTATTGTCGAGAAATAAACTTTTTGTGGGACTAAGAATGAAAGTGTGGTAGCACATATGAATGAACTTTCTACCATGAGTGGCTTGTTTTCTAATGATATTAAGATGCGTACTTACTTTATTGCTAAGATTTTCCCTTTTTCACTAAAAGGAGAAGCTAAAACTTGGTTTAGTAATTTACCTCCTGGATCTATTGATAGCCCTGAGTGCTTGATTAGTACTTTCCTGCAGAAATATTTTCCTCCTAGTGCCAGACATGCTATTTTGGAGGAACTTTTTGATTTTAAACAGGGAGAAAAAGAGGTATTGCCCGAATCTTGGGCAAGGTTTTGTGCTTTGATTCATGCACAGGCTGGAAGTCCATTACCTAAGAATGAGCTTCTTGATATATTTTATAATGGACTAACCGAGGAATCTAGGACATACCTAGATAGTTGTGCTGATTGTGTTTTCAGGAATAGGACTCCTAAGGAAGTTGAGGAATTAATGGCTAAAATAAGCAAGAATTATGAAGATTGGACTCCTCCTAAACAAGCTATACCTAAAGTAATTGTACCTGAACCATATATTCCTGTGCCTCTTCCAACATCAAAGAAGAGGGGAGTTATTGAATTAAATGATGAAGTGATGAAGGAAGCTAAGAAATGTCTTAAGGAGAAGGGAATTAAAGCTACAGATGTCAAGAATTTACCTCCTATAGAAGAATTATGTAAGCCTATTCCCTACTCATCCACTATTGAGGTACACTCTCTCCAACACTTTGATGAAGGTGATATCCCTTACTCTAAACCTCCTGATCAATGCTTAGAAGAATTCGATATCTTTATTGTTAAGCAAGATAACTTTAATAAAAGGGTGCAAAATCATCTAATGGAAAACACTAGAGCTATTGTTGAGTTGAAATATATTGTGGAAAGAACCTCTAATGATGTTAAAATGATTGTTAAACACTTTCAAATGGTTCAAACTCAAATAGATCAACTTGTTAAAGTGCAAAACGACTTGCTAGTTAATGCTGCTAAAGAAAAACATGCTTATGAAATTAGAACTAGAAGTGGTGCTGCTACCCAGGATCCTCTATATCCTGAGGGGCATCCCAAAAGAATTGAGCAGGATTCTCAACAAGCTGAAAATAGTGGTTCTATTTGTAAGAAAAGGAAAAATAAACATAAAACTGTTGTACAACCCTCTGAACCTTCTATAGATCCTAATAGTATATCTATCTCTGATGCTGAAACTGAAAGTGGTAATGAAGAAAATGTTATTCCTAATGAAGAAAAAGTTGAAGAAGAACCTGAAAACCACACTAAGAATACTAAATACACCAAAGAAGATTTTATTGCTAAGAAACATGGTAGTGAAAGAGAACCTTGGGTCCAAAAACCTATGCCTTTCCCTGATAAGAAACACAAGTCAAAGGAAGATGAACACTATAATAAGTTTTGTGAGTGGATGAAACCTTTATTCCTGCAAATTCCTTTGACTGATGCTATTAAATTGGCTCCTTACTCAAAGTATATGAAGGACATTGTCTCGAATAAAAGGAAGATCCCTAATGAAGAAATTTCTACTTTGCTTGCTAATTATTCCTTTAATGGTAAGGTTCCTAAGAAACTTGGAGACCCAGGGATTCCATCTATCCCTTGATCTATTATGAACAGTTATGTTAGAACTGCTTTGTGTGATTTGGGAGCTGGAGTTAGTGTTATGCCTTTCTCTCTCTATAAGAGGCTTCAACTTGAGAAATTAATACCAACTATTATATCTTTGCAAATGGCTGATAAATCTACCACTATTCCTGTGGGTATATGTGAGGATGTACCTGTTCAGGTGGCTAACAATTGCTTGATATTAACTTATTTTGTTGTGCTTGAAATGCCCGAAGATGATAATATGTCTATTATTCTTGGGAGACCTTTTCTTAATACTGCAGGAGCTGTTATTAATTGTGATCAAGGAAAGGTGACCTTCAATGTTAATGACAAGGAACATACTGTCTATTTCCCCAAGAAGATTGAAAGGACTTATGGTTTGAATTCAATTGAAAATGTTGAAGGCATTCAAGTTGGAGAAATATATTGTCCCATACCAAGAGAAAAAATTGAAACTATTATGATTGGGACCATTGCTATCAAGGTTGAGGTAACATAATCATTAGTGGAGTACAAAGTTTTGTCTCATATGCAATTGTTTTGGTAGCAAGACTTGATCAACCTTGTTAACAAAAGAATTCCATTGAACAAAACAATGTTTTCATTATGATTATCTCCGTTTATTTCTATCCTTTGCAATTTAGTTTTTGCTTTCGTTTAGTTTCCTTTTTGTTGTTAGTTGCTTGCATGTTAGAACTTCTGTAGTTCTATCCTTGTTTAGTCCTTGCATCATGTTTCCAAAAAATAAAAAAATCTGTTTGTCAGAAAAATCATTCTTCTATTTCTGAAAAATGCCCAAAAATAAAGTGTCTCGAAAAATTCCAGAAAATTCATATTAAATTTTTACATGAAAAAAGGGGCAGAGGAGTACCTGGGAGGTACCAAGGGGGCCCACCAGGCAGGCACACCACATGGTGGCGTGGCCAGCCTTGGGTGGCGCCATGCCCTGGTGTGGGCCACCCCTGGCCCCCTACTAACTCTCTCACCTGCCACTTTCTTCTCTCTCCCGAGTAAACTCAAGTTCATACCTCAAATCGCATTCTTGCTGTGCTTGCTCTCGATTTTTTCGATCTCCTTGCTCAGCCCATCTTTCTTGCTGAAATTTGGAGCATTTGTTCCCTGGTATGTGATTCCTCCCCTTGTCCAAGTAGATTTGTGTTTAGTGGATTATATGTTGAGTATTTTGCTGTTGTAGGTGACTGGTTATGAGGGCTTGTAAGCTTGTTTGATGCTTAGAGATATAGTTTTGATGCATGTTTAGGCCTCTTGCAAGTCCCTATGAGTAGAATCCTTCATTTTATTTACTTTGCAATCACTTGTTTAATAGGTGTTTAAATTTCAGAATACCAAGCATGAACAACCATACTTTTGGAGAGATATTTGAGAGTGATGCACCTAGGAGGTCGAGGCCCTCAAGAACAGCCTCTCAAGCTAGGCCATCATACAATGAAGACCTCATTGCAACTCGTATTGGCAATGAAAGGGGTGATGGGGATGCTCACCCATCCTCTTTTCCTTGTTTTACTTTCTTACAAGCTGCAGGTATTCTTGATGATTTCTTGCTACTGATTGAGAGGGTTGGTTTGACCTCATATATGCAAGATGAGAGTGCGCAATACGCTATGCTCACCAAAACTTTTGTTGAGAGCTTCACGTTTACTAACACACCCTATCAGTCTACTGTTTCTTTTAAAATCTATGATCTGCCCTTCACCATGCCTTTGGAGAGATTTTGCAGTATTGTAGGTGTGTGCATGACAGGAACCATGAAGAAAATTCAAGGGCGACCCTCTGACTTGTTGGAGCTTTACCGAGGGGTGACCAATGATGATGACCGTGTGGCGCAACGCGGAAAGATAAGAAATATCCAACTCCCTGATCTTAGATACTTTGCATATTATCTTGCTACTAGTGTACTTGGTAGGGAGAACACAAGTAATATCTCCAACTATCATTTAGCATTCCTTGCTGCTGCGCTTAACAATGATTCTCGGTACAATCTTGGCTCGCTTATTGCTCCCCGCCTAGCTGCTAGGGGGCCTATCTATGGGGGCATCATTGCCTCGCGTATAGTCAATGCATTAGGTCTTTCAGTGGATCCCTATGATGCTATGCTGGCACCATAGAGGCTTGACCTTGTTGCCATGAAAACTCATCACTTTGTCAGTGCTACCTCTGACTTGAACAATCTAGTATATAGGATGCTTTTCACTGACAGGGATGAAAGGGAGATCCTTTTGCCACAGTCTGCTTTGTTTAGTTTTCACAGGAGACCATGGTCGCGCTCCAAGGAGGAGGTGGATGAGCAGCTTCGCTTGTTGGGTTTCCACGAGCAGCACCAGGAGGATGTGCCCTCCTATGATTACTCCACGCATTACGGAGGGACGTACTTGTGTTCGCACCAGGATGAGGGGACCTGTTCGTTGTACCAGGGTGACACTTCATCCTGGCCAGCTTGGGATTGATACCCACTTAGGCCAAAGGCCTTAGCTTGGGGGGAGGTACGCCGACACCGCACTCATCTCCATATCATGTTGCGTCGGTACTTTGTATATTCATGTTTTCATTCTCTTTTTAGTTTTTGTTCTTATTTGTTTTTTCTTTCTAAAAACACAAAAAGACCAAAAATATTTCTGTTGTTTCTCTTTGGTTTGCTTCTTGTTTTTGCCTTGGTTTGCTTTTCCCTTTTTGCTTTGTTTGAACTATTCAAAAAACCCAAAAAGATTTTGCTTTGCTTGTTTTTCTCTTTTGGTTCTTGTTTAAAAATCGAAAACACCAAAAATATTTGCCGTTCTTCTTTGGTTTTTGCGAGTTTGCTACAAGGTTCGGCAGTCCTTAGTGGATATTGGTTTCATATTATTATTCAAGCCACACAAGTTGTGAGATCCAGGCACATGGTTTAATAGGATTGCTAGGATACCCATATCAACAAGTTACAACTTCTTTTCCGGAAGCTCATTCGAAAAGAACTCTAAGGTTAAGCGTGCTTGGCCTAGAGCAATTCTAGGATGGGTGACCGACCGGGAAGTGGGTAACCGGGTGCGCACGAGTGAGGATGTCGTGGTGGTGTCACGACAGATGCCATGGATAGGCTAAAGGTGGGGACTAATACACGCTAGGGGAATCCAGGGAGGGTTAGTGGAGTGATTCTCCACACAGAAGTTTGTATTGCTATATCTCCAAGATTACAAGTGCTCCTTGAGCTGTATTGGCGAGAGGAGGAAGAAGGAGCTCTCTTACTCTTGCCTACTATCTTTCCCTAGAACCCTAGATCAACTAGCGCTCAACCAACCCCCTCTACCAGAACCCTAGCCCCCCTTATATAGAGGAAGTTCGGTCCTGGCCTAGGGCATACGTGGAGGCATATTCCTAAGAATATGCCCCCTCCCAAAGTGGTAACCCGACCGGGGTGCTTTTCCCCCGCGTCATACATGCTTTAGCAACGTAAGCCTCTGCGGCGCCCGCGTCAGACGACATGAGCGTCGTGACCCTTGTCGGCCATGATCCGATGGTCCTGCTCTTGCTTTCTCTGCTCATGCAGTACGTACCGGACCTTCTTTTTGACCAGAGAGATTCCTTCCTTCTCCCAGAAGCTAAGCGAGGACCCGGATCATAGTAGATCCGGACACACCTGTTCCTGCATATAAGTTAGACAAGCACTTCCGAATTACTCCTTAAGTCGGATGAGACAATGTTAGGCGACCCCCCCTGGTCCGGGTTACTCCGTGATCCGGCCTGCCTTGAGGTGACTCGGCCAGCATCCGCTTTGACCTTGCCAAACCTCGGCTAACTCGGCCCTTATACCCCGGAGTGACCCTACCCGGGGGTATCCCCCCAAGATTAGTCCCCGAAGCTGGTGCGGTCTTAGTTGCCTTGGCCGCTAAGGCCACATCAGGTTCACTTATGTTCGAGCCTCGGACGTTTAATTCCGAGCTAGCTCCTTGTCTCGGACTATGGATTTATGTTCCCTTCGCACGTTCCAAGTTTTCACTTGCCGGCCGGGTCACCACTTTGGCTCGGATCCCATGGTTATCATGGTTTGACCCGGGCCCCGTTTCCTTCTCTCATACGCCAACCCACGTGGAGGCTAATCATTACCTCGTCTTATTTTAAGGGCCTGCACAGTAACCGCCGTAGTAATTGTCAGTTATCACTGTGCGTGGGTCACGTCATGCCTGCCTCCTCGTTTACCGCAACAGCGCGTCGCGTCATGGGATCGGTTCTACTCTGTGGCCCCCTGTGTGCCTTTTCTCTAATTGGCTGATGCAGGCGATACACGGCCACACCGTGCGGCTCGTCGGCGCAGCGCGATCCCACTCATCCATCTCTGGGGGTGGTTAAATAGGGGAGGGGCGCATCCCTTAGCGTTTTTCCACCTCTGCGCCCCTCTGCCCGTTGCGTTTCTCCTTCGTCTTCCCTGCGACCACGCCGCCGCCGGTGCTTCTAGCAGCAGCGCTGCTGCCGCACCCTCCCTGTGCCTCTGCTTCGCAGCCACCGCTGTGCAACTGCTTAGCCACGGGTCCTCGCCAATCCAGGCCTCAGATCCCCGCCACCGCTAGTTCCAGCGAGGATAGCGAATACGAGATGACAGAGGAGGAGCTCATCGTTGCCGAGCAGGAGATGGAGGAGGACGCCGGCGCGGCGGACCGCGGCGCGTGGGCCGGTTCATGGGTCTGTCAAGACGACATTGACTAGCTCTACCGGACCAGGCGCATTCCCGCCGGCGTCACCGCTCGTCTCCCCTCCGCCGAACTGGCCCCCTCACCTAATCCAGGTGAGTTTGTTGTATTCCTGTCCCACTTCCAATGGGGATTTGGTCTGCCGGTGAGCGATTTCTTCCGGGATTGGGTGAGGACCTATCACTTGCAGCCGCACCATCTCCCAGCCAACGCTATCACCTCCCTTTCCGCCTTTGCCTCTACGATCGAAGGCTACACCGGACTATGGCCCACGAAGGAGCTGTGGATTCGGTTCTTCGGCCTTCGTCGCAACGTCGAGTCAGAGGATAAGCATCTCACCCAATATCCACGTAGAGTCAGAGGATAAGCATCTCACCCAATTCGGAGTTGCCTCCATCTCGCCCCGGAGGTTTTCGGTCTTTCCCCGGGTTACCGGTCTTGACTCCTGCAAAGGATGGGCCCGGACCTTCTTCTACGTCCGGAACAAGGGTACCGAAGATTTGATTCGGTTGCTGCCCTACGCTCCGGGTCTACCTGACACGGATTTCTGGGAGGAGGTCCCCAAGAAGCCTACAGCTCTAGCAACCAAGTTAACAAGAGGTTCGTGGAGCTGAAGAAACTCGGATTGCGCAACGAGGATGCCATGATCACGTTCGTGTGCAACCGAATCTCTCCCCTCCAGAAGCGCACCCACAAGTTGTGCCACATGAGCTTCGGCCGCGACCCCAACCGAACCTCCTCCTTCGAGTTGAGCAACACGGAGATCTTTCGCCGGGTTAAGGATCTTTTCACCACCCACAAGGATTTCTCCGCCGAATGGACGTGGGGGATTGAGCACTACTGTCGTGACAGGCTCCCTCCCGCGGTAAGCTTTGCGTGGCAAACTTATTTCGGATCAAGTATGTGTCGGTTTTTGTTGTATTTTTGACTCTGCTCTTTGTGCTTTTTCTTAGCTGTTCCTTCAGCAAACTCTCGAGGATGGTACAGACCCGGCCCTTAAGTGGCCGCCGGACCGAGAAATCCCGGATGAGGAGGAGCCGGACTAGGAGATGTTCCTCCCTATGACCGACACTACCAAACGACCCAGCGGTAAATTCTCTTCTCTTAGAGATTGGCCCGATGATGAGGATGACTCGGATGTCGACGTGATTGAACCTGTTGAGGCTGTCCCTCTTTCTTTTGCCTTTCCGGCATCAGCTAACCCCGATGGGCATATCCACGAGGATCCTCCACTTGCTACGGGCGAGCCGGTTCCGGTGGCGTCGAAGAAGAAACGCGGAGCCGCATCAAGTTCTTCCTCCGAACCTTCTCAGCCCACAAAAAGGCAAAAGAAGGCCGGAGACAAGACTGCCTCCAAGCGGGCAGGCAAAGCCCCGGCACGGAGGGCCCGGAAACCCAAGGAGGCCGAAACCTCGGATGCGTAAGTCATTTTTCATTGCATAACTCACTTTTCCTTGCATCGCGGTAATTTCTCTTCTGACAGTATCCTCTTTTTCAGGCCCCCGGTGGAGGTCCCTCAGAGCGGATCAAGCATTCACCCCTTCGGTCCGGCCCTTCTCCTCCTCGTGACGACGAGTCACGCCCGCTGAGCCCAATTCCGGAGGGTTCTGCGGCTGCTCCGGGTTCCGCAGTACCTCATCGAGAGGAACGCGACCTAGGAGCGGGAGGGGTCGGTCCAGCCGAGGCGACGGCGTCCACCACTTCAGCATCGCCGCAACCAGCAACCACCGAGCCCGTCACAACACCAGCACCAGCAGCAGCTCCAGTACCAGCGACCGAGCCAGCACCTGTCCCGGCGCTAAGGAAACCAATAACAGCTCCAGTGCAAGGTTCTTCTGCCTCGTCCGAGTCATCCCAGCCTCGGCGAGGAACTATTCTAGCAGCTTCTAAAGGGAAATCCACCGTGGTTACTTCTTCCCAGCAAGCTAAGGGCAAAAAGGCTCCGGATACTGCCAAGTCTGCATCCGTCGAGGCCGGGCAGCGAACCCTGTCGTCGATGCTTCCGAAGAAATCACCAGCAGCGACGGATGTTCCTGCCGAGCCAACCGATGCGCAGCAGATGGTTCTGCACACCAGCCTAGCTCTTGCCCTAGTTGAGAGGAAAGAAGCTCATGCGAAGGGTTTGGTGGCACCCCATATGCCCACTGGCGAACGGTACCCTCCGAGCCTTATCGAGTTCGTCATGAACTGGAACAAGGTGGAGTTTGTCCACGACAACGATCTCCCGGAAAAGTTTGGCCCCACAGAATTTTTTGCCCAGATGAATACCGCTCCTAAGGCAATTAACCTCGCGGGGCAAATGATGGAGGTATGTCGTTTCTCCTTTACATGCTGTAGATAATAACCATTAGTCCCCGAGCCTCCGGGGGAGTAGCTTGTTACTCGGCCGGATGCTCATTAGAAAACCAACGTAGCTGCATGTAAACTTCAAATATGCACACACCTAGAGCCGGGTTAAGTTCCACTTGGCCCGGATCTTGCACACTTCGAATATGCACACACCTAGAGCCGGGTTAAGTTCCGCTTGGCCCGGATCTTGCACACTTCGAATATGCACACACCTAGAGCCGGGTTAAGTTCCACTTGGCCCGGATCTTGCACACTTCGAATATGCACACACCTAGAGCCGGGTTAAGTTCCACTTGGCCCGGATCTTGCACACTTCGAATATGCACACACCTAGAGCCGGGTTAAGTTCCACTTGGCCCGGATCTTGTACACTTCGAATATGCACCAAGATAATTTTACACTTCTGTACTTTTTTCAGGTAACTACCAATCACCGGAGCGCTGAATTCCAATGCCTGCTTGATACCCACAAGATGCTACGTGCAAAACATGTTGCACTTGGTGCAGAACATGAAAAGAGGGGTAATTTTCTCCCTCAGCACCTCTCCGTTTTTCTTCACTTTCTTCTGCCGAACTAATCTCCTCATTCGGTTTTTGCAGCTGGGGTGGAGGCTGAGAACAAAATTATGCGGAAGAACTTGGAGGAAAACCGGGGTATGTCCTCTTTTGTTCCACCTTGTAGTGTTTTCCATTTCTTCTTCTCCTTGGCTCAGCAAACATTCACTCCTCGGCTCTGCCGGTTCAACATACTATTTCAGCATCGCTTGAGGATAGTGTGCCTGTGCCTGATATGATGCTGCATTTTCTCGAACAAGCAGGGCAGCATCAAGCTGAGCTGAAGAAAAAGAATGATGAACTTGCTCTCCTCCAGACTAAGGACGACGAGATTGCCAAGCTCAAGGCTGAGATGGAGAAGATGAAGGTCCAGCACCAAACCGAGCTCCAAAAGGTTGGCTAGAACTTCACAGAAGAGCGTGATCGCCTTACTATCCAGATCTCCAAGGACCAGGACCTACTCAGAGAATCCGACCTCCAGCTTGGGTCGGAAAACGCTGAGCTTGAGCAACTTCGCAAAAGATGCGATGCCTGCATCAAGGAGCTAACCTGGATCCATAGCCATATTTCTCGTAAGTTCCTTTCCCATTTCCGACATAACTCTCCAGGTTACCTCATAAGTCTTTTCTTTACCTTCTTCCTTTTCCTTGTTTCCAGACCACTTTCCAGAGGGTACTGCTATTGCAAGCGCTGTTGTTGCCAAATTTCACCGAGAGAGGGGTACTCCCATTGCTCTTGATGGTGAGAACATTCCCCTGGACATGGAGGACCTATTGGTTAGCTTGTCCTCTCGCGTGGAGACCATCAAGAATTATGGCAAGGATATCCTCGACGTTGCAGTTCGCATTTTCAATACGTTCTGGCCCGGAGAGAGTAGCCCGGAGACCATCACAATTCTTGTCGAGAAGTTAATGGAAGTTGAGACCCAGCTTGACCTCTGGAGAGAGTCCGCTGGTCGTGTCGCAACTGACACCATCCTTCACCATACTCTCACATGGTACGAGAAGATCGACCTCAGCCTCCTTACACGTCGGCGCACCGGATCCAGATGGACCGATGATCCGGAGTGGGTAGCTCAGCGCCAGGCTTGCGCCTACAGCCTCGTCGAATATTCTCCTATTCATGACTGGGTTGAAGGACCAAGCTTCCTGGAATCCGCTGGGGACGAGCAGAATGAGAATGTTGAAGATGGGTCGGATGAGGGCGGAGAAGATGATGCTTCAGATATTGAAGACATCGACGACGACACTGAACTTCCTCCTCCTGCTGCTCCTTAGTTCCAAAAAACTTGAAAATTTATCAGATCCCCGGTATGCCGGGTGCAATTGTATGCTGGATATGTGATATTTTGCTACTACATTTCTATGCCGGATTAACTTGGGTGTAGTCCCCGAGTTTCATTTTCTTGTTCGTCCAATTCTCTGGCTCGGTCCGTGTCTACCTTGATTCGGTTTTATGACTTACGAATCCGAGCTTCAAAAATCGTTTTAACAATACTTAGAAACTTTTAGGCTTAGCTCAAAATAATTCAGCATAATAACTTGAAAATAAATACAGGGTTAGTCCGAAAAACAAACGCTAGCTCGAATAAACTCGTTTCCTTAGTCGTTTTTCATGTGCTACGCAATTCCAAACTTGTTCCCTTGCTTTCCATGAAGCTAATTCTTATCGGACAGCAGCAAGTCGAAGGGTTGGGTTTTTGGTGGTCACACATTACTAATCCGGGTTAAGTAGAACGACTTATTCCAGCTACCGCATAAAAAATAACAACAAACATTATTAAGGCAGTCCCCGAGTTACTGCTATTTCATTGATAAGCTCATTGCCGACATACATACCGACATATGAGACGACTCGGATACATACACTTCTTAGCTAAGTGTAGAAGGGACGAAGAAGTGCTACATTCCATGGTCGCTTGGATTCCTCTCCGGACCTGTCCGCCTTATTCTTTTCCTGTGGCTTTGCATCTATGAGATAGTAAGAATCATTGTGCAATGCTTTGCTCACAATGAATGGCCCTTACCATGGGAGGGATAATTTATGCATGCCAGTAGTACGTTGTACCAACCGGAGCACCAGATCGCCTTCCCGAAAGACTCGGGGGCACACTTTCCGGCTATGATAGCGTCGGAGATTTTGCTGATATATGGCGGATCTGGACAGTGCCAGTTCTCTCACTTCTTCCAGCAGATCAACATCATTTTGCCGGGCTTCTTGCACTTCGGCTTCCGTGTATTGAGTGACCCTAGGCAAATCATGCTCTATGTCGGCTGGTAATACAGCTTCTGCCCCATATACCAGAAAAAATGGCGTATAGCCTGTTGATCGATTCGAAGTTGTTCTTAAGCTCCACAGTACCGCTGGTAGTTCTTCTATCCAGCACCCCGCTGATCTTTGCAGCGGCTCAATGAGCCGGGGTTTTATCCCGAATAATACTAATCCGTTGGATCTTTCCACTTGTCCGTTCGATGCGGAGTGGGCTACCGAGGCGACATCGAGTCGGATCTTCTTATCTCGGCAGAAGCGCGCAAATGCTCCTTCCGCAATATTTGTTCCGTTGTCAGTTATAATACTGTGTGGATAACCGTATCTCAAGATGATGTCTTTGAGAAATGTCACGGCCATAGCTCCATCACATTTTCTTATAGGTTTCACTTCAATCCATTTTGTAAACTTGTCCACCATGAACAAAATGTGTGTCATGTTTCCTCTCGCCGGTTTGAACGGGCCAGCCATATCCAAGCACCATACTGCAAATGGCCACGTAATTGGTATGGTCTTGAGTTCCGACATAGGCATATGTGTCTTGGTGGCGTACCTCTGACAACCATTGCATTTTCTCACCAGATCTTCTGCTTGTTCCAAGGCACTTGGATAGTAGAATCCATGCCGGAACGCCTTTGCCACCAAGGCTCGGGATGAGGCATGATGCCCGCATTCTCCTTGGTGTATATCTCGGAGGATGTCAAGCCCTTCTTTCGGGTCAACGCATCGTTGGAGGACATTGGTTACACTCTGTTTGTACAACACTGAATTGATGATTGTGTATGCTTTTGCTCTCCTCTAAGTTTGCTTGGCTAATACCTCCTCAGCGGGTAACGTTCCGTCTTTCAGGAATTGGAATATAGGCAGTGCCCAAGCTAGTATGGCTCGTGGAGGGAATATCTCCTCATCAATTTCCATCTGATCCACCGGCATAACTTCAGCCGGATCACGCTGAGCAGTCCCCGGGTCTAGCGAGGTAGTCCTCGGGTTTGCTGAGGCAGTCCCCGGGTTTGCTGATGCATTCCCCGGGTCTCGCGTACTACCTCCCGTGTCAATGTCCATGGGCTCAGCTCCGGATTCTGTATTTTCCGGGACATAGATCGAGTCGGTTCCTGGGGACGGCCTGATAGATGGTTTTCTGAGGTGTTCCAATGCTACACCCGGTGGAATCGCCTGTCTGGTCGATCCGAGCTTTGACAACATGTCGGCAGCCTCGTTTTCCACTCGGGGTACATGGTGAAATTCACACCCCTCGAAGTAACCAGATATCTTCTGCACGTGAAATTTGTATAGTGCCATGTTTGGATCCAGGGCGTCCCACACTCCGGACACCTGCTGCACCACCAGATCCGAGTCGCCAAAGCATATTATCCGATGTATGCCAATTTTCTTTGCCACTTTGAGCCCATGCACAAGAGCCTCATACTCAGCGACATTGTTTGATGCCGCGAAATGGATCTGCAATACGTACTTTAGCTGGTCCTTCTTTGGCGAGGTAAGCACAACCCCGGTGCCTAGCCCGGTTTTGGTTTTCGACCCTTCAAAGTGCATCCTCCAGTAATTCGGATCTGGTGGCGGTGGTTCGTATTGTACCTCGGCCCAATCCACAAAAAAGTCCGCCACAGCCTGAGACTTGATCGCTTCTCTTCTGTCGTATTGGGGCGCATAAGGGGCTAACTCAATTGTCCATTTTGCAATTCTGCCACTCGCATCCTTGTTACCCATTATCTCGGATATGGGAGCTTCACATATTACTTTGATGGGGTGCTCCTCAAAGTAATGCTTTAACTTCTTTGCCGCCATATAGGCACCATATGCCACCTTTTGAAAGTGCTTTGAAAGTGCGGGTAGTTCTGTTTTGAGGCAGACAATACCTCGCTCAGGTAATATACTGGCCTCTGCACCGACTTACCCTCTTCATTGCGCTCCACTATAATTACTGCACTTACAACTCGGTTGGTTGCGGCTATGTAGAGCAACATTGGCTCCTTTGATAGTGGAGAGGCTAACACTGGCGCAGTGGCCAACATCTTTTTAAGTGGGCAAAGGCTTCATCGGCCTATGGCGTCCAAACGAATTTATCCGACTTTTTCATGAGTTGGTAGAGAGGCAGTGCCTTTTCTCCCAACCGACATACAAACTGACTTAACGATGCCAGGCATCCAGTGAACTTCTGGACATTGTTAAGACACTTCGGCAGCTCCATTCGTTCGATGGCTCGGATCTTAGTTGGATTAACTTCGATACCTCGGCTGGAGACGAGAAATCCAAGTAATTTTCCAGCCGGGACACCGAAGGTACATTTTTCCGGGTTAAGCTTCATCTGGAACCGTCTCAAGTTCGCGAATGTTTGCCTTATGTCGTCAAGGAGCGTTGTGCTTTCCTTGGTCTTGATAACCACATCATCCACGTATACTTGTACGTTTTGACCTATTTGGTCGTGCAAACATTTTTGCATACATCTCTGGTATGTTGCACCTGCATTACGTAAACCGAACGGCATAGCGTGATAGCAGTAAGCCCCGTACGGGGTAATAAATGTAGTCTTTATTTGATCATCCGGGTTCAGAGGTATCTGGTGGAAGCCAGAATACGCATCAATGAATGACAACAGTTCGCATCCCGCGGTCGAGTCTATGACCTGATCTATCCGCGGCAGTGGAAATGGATCTTTTGGACACGCCTTGTTCAGGTTCATGTAATCGATACACATATGCCAGACCACTGCCACGTTCGGATCGTCCTTCTTCTTTTCTACCAGCACCGGATTAGAGAGCCAATCCGGATATAGTACCTCCATGATAAATCATGCTGCTAGTAACCGAGCTATCTCGTCCCCAATGACTTTTCTCCTATCCTCGGCGAAGCGGCGGAGAGGTTGCTTCACCGGCCTTGCTCCGGGTCTTACGTTCAAAGAGTGCTCGGCCAACTCCCTCGGAACACCTTGCAAGTCCTGTGTAGACCAAGCAAAAATATCCCGATTCTCACGGAGGAAGTTGACGAGCTCGCTTTCCTATTTGTCAGTTAACCCGGCACCAATTGTTACGGTGCACTCCGGGAACATGTTATAAACTGGAACCTTCTTGGTGTCCTTTGCGGATTGAAATGAAACGCTGCCATGCGGGTTACTTAATGCCGACATATATTGCTGCGCGGACTGAGCTAATGCCGCCACCTCTTGGATTTTTCTTTTCTCTTGCGCAATCACGAGTGACTCGGCTAGGTTAGACCCGGCTGAAGCACACTCGATGGAACGTCGGAAATCTCCAGCAATGGTAATCACTCCATTTGGCCCGGGCAACTTCATCTTCAGATAACTGATGTGACAGCTTGCCATGAATTTGTTCAATGCTGGTCTTCCGAGTAACGCATGATACGCACTTTCCAAGTTCACCACTTCAAACTCCAGATTTTCAGTTCGGCAGTTATCCCTTGTGCTGAATAGCACGTCGACCCGGACTTTGCCTATGGGCTCACAAGAAATGCCTGGTACAATGCCATGGAAAGTTGTTCTCGTAGCCTGGAGCATGTTCTCCGAGATGCCCAACTTGCGCATCGTATCCGCATACATGATGTTAATGCTACTGCCATTATCAATCAAAACCTTGGAGAACCTCACGTTGATGTTCGGTCCAATGAATGTCAGATCTAGCACTAGCGCATACGAACCTGGGCTCGGCATAAGTTTAGGATGATCTTTGATGTTCCAGGTGATTTCCTGGTCCGACCAAGGCATGTACCTCGTCACCGCTGGCATGACCGCATTGACCTCCATATGTCGGCGCTGCAAGCTCTTTCTATATGTTTCCTCAGTCGTGAACACACAATAACTCTGGTGATGTTCCCTGTACTCATTCCTTCCCTCATTTCCGGGGTACCTCTAATCCGGTTGTTGCTGATTTTCCACCTAATGCACTGCATCCCTTCTCTCATTGTTGTCATACCTCGGCGGAGGGGGAGGCAACATTAGCTGCTGCGTGTTCGCCCCGGAGAGCACTTGCTGCTGCGGTAACTCCTGCCGAGGTTGATCATTCCGGGATGCCTGAGCATTCCCCAAACCACCTTGCTCTATCTTACGCATCCACCCACATTGCCTCGTCGTGTGACCCGCCGGGCTGTTCGGATTTGGCATGTGAAACTTACACGGCTGGTCCAACATCGACTCATAGGTATACCTCGGGCGGTCTTTCTTTTCCTGCCACTGTTTCTTTTGCTCTGGAGTCCATGTTTTCTTGCCATCATTTCTTGGAGTCCATTTCCCTCCCGTTCTCTGGCGTTGGTTACTCTCTGCTCCGGGTTGATCTTGATTCACAGTTGTAACTTGTTGCGAACCGTAGCGATGGTCTGGTCTATCATCTCTCCTTTTTCCTCTGTAATCGTTCCTCCGGGATGACCCAGCTCCATCCCTCTGATAATATTCCTCGTTTGACTCATTTGACGCGAGCCTAGGTTGAGTCGGATCGCCCAAGGCATACGAATCAGCAATCCGGATCATCTCTGCCAGCGTAACTGGCATTTTCCTTTGCAGCTTCATCCACAGCTCGCTGCCATGTCTGCACCCTTGCGCAAACCACGCTATGGCCTGTGACTCTATGACACCTTCACACGAGTTTCTCACGGTACACCACCGGGTCAAGAATTCACGATCCGTCTCGTTAGGTCTTTGCTTGCACATTGCTAGGGTCTGCGGTCTATTCGGCCTCTGATAGGTACTTGAGAAGTTGTTGATAAACATTTCTTAAAAATCTATCCAGCAATTGATGCTTCCGGGTGGTAAATTGTTCAGCCATACTCTGGCCGGGCCTTCCAACATCTGGGGTACGTAACGTACAGCCCATCTCAAGTTGCCAGTTGCAATTTTCACCGTCGTAGCATAGTTTATCAGCCAATCCTCCGGCTTGGTGCTGCCGTCATACGTCTTCGTGCCTCTGGGTAACTAGAAGTTTGGTACCGGCGGTTCCTTCATGATCCGGGGTCCAAAGCACGCTGGACCCAGAGGACCTTGACATTCGATCTGCTCCGACCTATACAGGTGATCTAGTTTTAACCTGGTGTCATCCGGCATTAAATCCCTGCTTCCCAATCTTGACCCTATCACATGATAGTCCGGTCTGGGGTACCCTGCGTTCACCATTTCCGAATCGCCATCGTTGTATTGGTTTTGCTCTCATTGCGCACCTTTCTGTTGCATACCTCGGTCGGCACTTTGCTTTTGCCTTGGTATATTCCGCTGCTGCGGTTGTCCTGCTCCTGCGGAGTTGCGCTGTCCGGCATTGCTGTTGGCAGCGTTCCCTTGACCGGCATTGCCTTGGTCGTGATTACCTCGGCCAGCTTCACCTTGGCTCACACTCCGTCGATCATCATTTTTCCGCATCTCTTTTTCTTTTCCCACACGCGTCGGGTCGTACGGGACGATCTGTTTGTTCCGTCTGGCCGAGGTTACTACCTCTTCTCTCCTCGGACCACCATGAGGCGATGATGCGGCTCCAACGAACTTCTCCGGGTTACCCATCACTGAATGGACGATGTTGGAAGCTCCAGCTCTCTCTGGGTTAGCTCTCAGCAGCTCTTCGTTCTGTCTGTTCGCGATCCGAACCAGCTCGTTAACCCTATCTTGCTGTCTTTGACGGGCCTCACCCGTCAGACCCTCTAACTCGGATGCAGCCGCATCTGCTGCTCTGAGGTTCTTCGTCGGGGTACTATACTTTGGCAACCCCACAGACAGATAGTTTTCTGACCCTTCTGCTCCATCTTCACCTTCTCTGTTCATCTCGCTTATGAGATTTCTCCCCTTTACTTTCACCGTATCAACTTTGTTTGCCTTTGCGTACTCACGCAGCGTCATGTTCAGTGACTGCTGAGCCGCGGCTATTTTCTTTGCGCCCTCCAGTATCTTTTGCCTAGTTTCCTCTAACTCGGCCTGCGCCTGAGCCGGATCTACCACTGCTGCTACCGGGTTAGCCAAGCTGTCCATAGCCTCTCTCAGTACGTTCTCTGGCCTCTCTAGTGGAGGTCCTCTACCTTCTCTAGCGTTACCTCCGGGTCTGGCGCTGGTTCCTTGCTTGTGCCTGCACCTGGCGCGGTCATCATCACCTCCGCATGGTCCGAGGAGCGAGCGATACGCGCCCCGCGAGCCACAGTGAGGGGGTGGTTCCCCCGCATCGATGACGCGGCGTGGATGAACGCACGAGACGTCCACAGCAACATAGACCTTGTGCGCACCGAGCTTGACGAAGAGGCTGTTGCGCGGAAGTGGGAGCATGCCGAAGCAGCCAGCATTGTCGCTGACGAAATCCAGCTCTCCAAAGCGCTGAACGAGCCCGGAGACGACGCGTTCGCCGGTGCCGATGAGGTTTCCCGTCCGGATCTTCACCCCTGCTAGCGCCGCTAGCCCCATGGTGGGTGCCAACTGTCGTGGTGGTGCCGCGGCAGATGCCATGGATAGGCTAAAGGTGGGGACTAATACACGCTAGGGGAATCCAGGGAGGGATAGTGGAGTGATTCTCCACACAGAAGTTTGTATTGCTATATCTCCAAGATTACAAGTGCTCCTTGAGCTGTATTGGCGAGAGGAGGAAGAAGGAGCTCTCTTACTCTTGCCTACTATCTTTCCCTAGAACCCTAGATCAACTAGTGCTCAACCAACCCCCTCTACCAGAACCCTAGCCCCCCTTATATAGAGGAAGTTTGGTCCTGGCCTAGGGCATACGTGGAGGCATATTCCTAAGAATATGCCCCCTCCCAAAGTGGTAACCCGACAGGGTGCTTTTCCCCCGCGTCATACATGCTTTAGCGACGTAAGCCTCTGCGGCGCCCGCGTCAGACGACATGAGCGTCGTCACCCTTGTCGGCCACGATCCGGTGGTCCTGCCCTTGCTTTCTCCGCTCATGCAGTACGTACCGGACCTTCTTTTTGACCAAAGAGATTCCTTCCTTCTCCCAGAAGCTAAGCGAGGACCCGGATCATAGTAGATCCGGCCACACCTGTTCCTGCATATAAGTTAGACAAGCACTTCCGAATTACTCCTTAAGTCGGATGAGACAATGTTAGGCGACCCCCTGGTCCGGGTTACTCCATGATCTGGCCTGCCTTGAGGTGACTCGGCCAGCATCCGCTTTGACCTTGCCGAACCTCGGCTAAGTCGGCCCTTATACCCCAGAGTGACCCTACCTGGGGGTATCCCCCCAACAGAGGACAAAGTGTGCAGAAAAGACTAGTGTTGGTCTGTGGGGATAGTCTAGATATCCTATTAAGCTGCCAGGAGTGACACCCCCCGGGCCCAGGAGTGGACGGGGTGTTACAAGTGGTATCAGAGCCGACCCTTGCGATTACACGGATGTGTGCGGGTCAGTTGCGGGACATGTGGAGCATGGCGCGTGTGGCCCGGAGTGGACACGGCATGGCACATGTGTCGGCACTGGACGCACAGACGTGTGCCAAGAGGGAACGTTCATGGGGTGTGCTTGATCGATGAGGGCATCGATCTTCTAAAGGGTGGGTGTATGTGAGATCCAGTCACATGGCTTAATAGGATTGATAGGATACCCATATCAACAAGTTACAACTTCTTTTCCGTAAGCTCATTCGAAAAGAACTCTAAGGTTAAGCGTGCTTGGCCTAGAGCAATTCTAGGATGGGTGACCGACCGGGAAGTGGGTAACCGGGTGCGCACGAGTGAGGACAAAGTGTGCAGAAAAGACTAGTGTTGGTCTGTGGGGCCAGTCTAGATATCCTATTAAGCTGCCAGGAGTGACACCCCCGGTCCCAGGAGTGGACGGGGTGTTACACAAGTAAAGAGCAATAATGAGGATCAATGACTACTTGAGGCATGGTAAGAGGCTGGTAACAAACTCTATTTGTTTTCATTTTTGTACATATACTCATCACTGTGGGCTTGCTTAGTCCGTTCAAGTAGGGTGTATGTTATCTTTGGATGCTTAGTAGTTCTTGCTTTCTTATGATTAGCTCCAGCTCGCTAATAGTTTGTAGCATGTCTTATGAATGTTTGCTTGCACTGCTCTATTCATAAATTGGTATGACACCGTGGTATCCTCCTCTGAATGTTTCATTTGAATTGACTTGGCACATGCTCACGCATGCACAGGACTGTGATAATCAGTTAAGCCTTGATGAATTATTTTGCCTTGAGGATCTTGAATCACTTTCATGCCATGAGTAGTCCTGTTTTGTTGCAAGCATGATAATGACATCTATTGCTCTCTCATTTGTCGCTCCCTTACTATTGCTAGCCTTCACTTCCACTGAGTGTTTTACTCTAGTTTCCAACTCCCTAAACAAAATATTTCCAAAGTGTCCACCATACCTACCTATTAGCATCATTTGCTACTTCCGTGCATATTCAATATGCTTTGTTTTCTTCCGAATAAAATGTTTGCTTGTTATGAGAAAATTAGTTAGTAAAGCTCTCACGAACTTGATGGCACACTTTATTTCCTGCACTTAATAAACCTGAACCATTGTGAAATCTCCATGAAAGTTATATGATTGCAAATTATAGGCTGGGGATTAGCAGAACCGTGTTGTCACGGGGAACGCTTTCAACACTTGTAAATATATACCCAGTTGATACCTTGCTCTTTTGTTTGCGGATGTCATCGGTGTGAAATAAAAGGGGAGCTTGTAAGTCCATGGAGTTATGTATGTGTGTTAGAGAAACGCCTAGGTCGCTGGTCTAATCCATGCTGACATGGTGGAAACCTGTAGCGTAACCATAATGGTATCTATGAAGCATTCTTCTTATAAAAAAAGAGAGGGATAGCTATTGAGAAAAAGAAAAAAAAGAGTTTTATGAAAAGAGGAAAGAGAGAAAAAAGCACCATTTTCCGATGGTAAATAAGAAGATTGCTGAGATACTCATTGTCTGCTTGCCTTGTCATTTTGATATGAGGATTCTTCCGTATCATCGGGCAAGGGGTACCCCGTTGGCGGTTCTCAATGATACGCACATACTTACGATGACAAGAACTTACCGGTAACTAAAGTTGAGTAGCATGAGGAGCGGCCCTCGTACTCAAGGGACTTGGGATTTTCAGTTTATAGTCTATCAAGCATATAACTCAGATTGGACCTCACTTTCACCTTAACCACATTAAAGATTCTTATGATAGGGGCAATGAGAGCTCAAAGCTAACGAGTACCATACTTTCAGCATTTGGAAGCCTTTCAAATTATTCAAAACCTTTTCTTCTACTTGTTGAGTCTCCACATATTCTTTGAGCACCTGCTTGAGAGCATAGTTGTCATTCTTTGTGTTTGTTCCATTACTTGATTATTTGCGTTATGACTTTGATGCTTGTATCCTTGATATCTTTACTTCTAGTCATCACTTGAACTTCAGAGGTGCCTTGGCATTCATAATCAAAGGGCAAGCGAGATACCACTCTATTATACCTTTTTATGAGCATTGTAATGTTGCTTATGTTTGTGCTTCATGCTACTTATTATTCTTGAGTTGGAATCTCTTCATAGCTTGCAATGACTATTAAGTAGACTCAGTTGCATACTATTTGTTATGAACTGTTTAAGTAGTTGATCACATTGCTGAGAATATTTACATCATATGAAGCAAATGTGTTCGTGAAAGTTCTTTTATCGCACTTAGTTTTCAACTGAATTGCTTGAGGACAAGCAATAAGCTAAGCTTGGGGGGAGTTGATACGTCCAAAACGTATCTACTTTCCCGAACACTTTTGCTATTGTTTCTCCTCTATACTTGTGTGATTTGGATGCAACTAATGCGGACTGACGCTGTTTTCAGTAGAATTGCCTTGGTGTCTACTTTTTGTGCAGAAAATCAACTATCAGGAAAAATTCTGGAAAATATGCCAAAAATCCTATTTCACCCAAAGACTCCAGGAGCCAGAATACGAGACGGAGAAGAGCCAGGGGTGGCCACACCACCTGGTGGCGTGGTCCAGGCCAGGCCGCGCCAGGGGTGGTGTGGGCCCCCCAGGCACCCCCTCGGCCTCTCTCTTCGCCTATAAGGAGCCTTCTGACCTAAAAACTTCGGGGGGTTTGACGTTTTTCCAGAAGGAGTTCCGCTCCGCCGCCACCACCAGATTCCACGAAACAGCACCAGAAACTCCGTTCTGGCACCCTGCTGGGATGGGGAATTGGAGGAGATCATCGCCATCATCATCACCATTGCTTCTCCATCGACCATCCATGTTTCCCCCATCTATGAGTGAGTAATCCCCCGCTGTAGGCTATGGGGATGGTAGGGATTGGATGAGATCGTTCATGTAATGGCATCAGATTGTTAGGGCATGGTGCCTAGTATCTTTTATTAGTGCTTTATGACTTTGTTGCGACTTGTTGTGCTTAATGCTTGTCACTAGGGCCCGAGTGCCATGATTTCAGATCTAAACATGTTATTGATTCATTATGATAGTATTGTTTTTGGTCTTATCTGCAAGTTGTATACACACGTTGTTGTCCGGAACCTATGGCCCCGAAGTGACAGAAATTGGGATAACCGGAAGGGAATGGCTTTGATGTGAGGATCACATGTGTTCACGGAGTGTTAATGCTTTGATCCGGTGCTCTATTAAAAGGAGCACCTTAATTGCCAGTAGTTCCCTAGAGGCCCCGCTGCAAACGGGATGGCAGGACAAAAGATGTTGTGCAAGTTCTCATTGCGAGCACGTATGACTATATATGGAACACATGCCTAGGATTGTCTAGTACTTGGATGCTTTATCTTATTTATCTGCAATTGCCCTACATTCTGATTGTTATGTGAATTGTCTTGTCCATGCAACGCCCGTCCATCCATCCCTATGTCTATCGCACTCAAATCCCACTGTTTACTGCTTTTGTTACTACTGTCTTTGCTTTACTACTGCTGTTACTTTATTATTCCTACTACAAAACTATTGCTACTGATAAACTGATGTGAGCAAGATTGTTTCCAGGTGCAGCTGAATTGACAACTCAGTTGTTAAGGCTTATAAATATTCTTTGGCTCCCCTTGTGTCGAATGAATAAATTGGGTTTCACTTCCCTCGAAAATACTACGATACACCCCCTATACTTGTAGGTCATCAGTGGGCCATATGCCAGCGTCACGTCCCCATTACTTCTCTTCCTCCCCATACTTCTCTTCCTTCCCCTCGAAGCCACTTTCCCCACTCCTCTCCCATCCTACCGTAGCCGCAAGCCGACGGCGCCTCCAGCTATCTATCCGGCAGCCACCCCCCCCCACCCCCACCCTCCTATCCCTCTCTCTCGCCATGGGTTCAAGGGGAGACGGTGAGGAAACGCATCGAGACAACAGGGACGATGATTTCAATGTGAGTCATCTCATCTCTATCTCTATCATCTGTGGCCAGTTATCTATTTTGAGCTAGATCTACTCTGTTTACTCATGCGCATATGATGTGTTAGGCCAACCAGACGATGTATGACTCCGACTATCACGGTTTAGCGGATGAAGACAGTCCTCTGCTATGTAAACATGGATATGTGCCCGCTAAATTTGAAGTGTTTGAAGGACGAAACGCAGGCAGGAGGTTTTTACGGTGTCAAGGACATCGTGCAGTGATGCAAGGCGGAAGTTGCGGTGTTGTCAAATGGGTAGATCCAGAGTGGCCCAAATCGATGCAGAAAACGCTGGACAAACTATGGGATATGACTATTGAGTTGAAAGAACCTGTATTCAGCTAACTTCTTGATAGTGTTGAGATGAAGCTATGGGAACTAATTGACACGACAAAGCTTAACTGAGATCTCACGAGGGTGCAAGACAAGGTTAGCAAAGTCGAGAAGGAGAGGGACGTGGCATTGGCCCTGAATGCTAAAGCAGAGCAAGAACTGACTCAAGCAAGGAATGATCTTCACCGGGCCAAAGTCCTGCAGTTCACAACTACGAGTATTGACAAGTGCATGAGGAAAAATGTAGAGAAACAATTGAATCTTTGCAAGGAAGATGCTAAAAGGAAGGAGCAGACGATCTGATCCTTGCTCTCGTAGGAAATTGCGCATCGGGCTAAGATTAGGAAGATCAAGGAGATGTGTGATAACTAGTTCTATTTAGCTTGAGCTCCGTGCCTTTTTAAGTTGTAATAGTAGTAGTACTTGTTGACCTAGCAGTCTGAACTAGTGGTCCCGGAGTCCTGGGAGGAAAAAAAATTGGTCGCCCGTTAATCTGTCTTAACCTTGCATTACTTCCTTTTGTCTGATCATGGTGGTATTCTGACATTGGTGGTTTTTTTAAACGTAATCTATGTTGATTGTGCCGCATGCAAATGGCACAACCACAATTTATAAAGTGGAAGCACGTACACCCGGTTACTGGAGATCCGGGAGCTTCGCCATATGCAGGGGATGCAGGAGCAGGGAGGCGGTGAGATAAATGGGCTCAAGATTAGGCCAGAAAGTGGTACCGATTTCCTCCTCATCTAGGCATTATCGGTTGCAATTGCTGTTTTGTTGCCATGTCGTTGTGCAGCAGCTGAAATAAGTTGCTGCTTCATGAAGTGTAGCAGCTTAAATAATTTATTTCTGTGCCACTTACATTCCATCGAATTTGGAGACATCCTGCCCCTCAGCAATCGTGGAACCGGTGCTACGTGTTTTCAGATAGTAGTGGCACAATCACAATTACGGATTCAACTATTGACTCGGGCGTTTCCAAACCCTAAGTCACGGTACATTTTACTCAGAGAACGTGGGTAGATTGTTTCGCCTAGCAAAGTTCCACACACAGAGCTCCAGAATTTAACTGAATTACATATATAGGTTCAAGTTCAACACATTACTATGCATCTTCATTGCCAGCAGCCTTTTTCCATAGCTTGGGTGCCAAGACTTCACGTCCACTGGCTTCTTCATTTCCTGCCTTCCTCCTCTTCATTGGTGTCAATTTTCTTAGCTTCACGTACTCTACATCGCCGGAACAATCAGCACCAGAATCATGTCCAGCATCATCTTTCCACTCGTTTTTACCTTCTTCGGGCAGCAAAATGACTGACCCGACAGTCATGTTTCTAACCTTGCGGTGCTTCCTGTCAAAGAAACAGGACTATTGCATAACTGCCCAATATATATAGAGTAAATAAAACAAAAATTACAATTCAGCACAAACATGCGAACCCCAAGAGACTTTTGCTTACCAGGAGCTAATTGGGTTCGAGCAACCACCCTGTCCAAGAATAGAAGGGCGACTCCCAATTGCAGCAGCTTCCACATCCAGTACATCACAATTCAGCTCAAACATGCAAGCCAAAGCATACCTTTTCATCAACCCAATTAGCTGACTGTCACACGTTAGAGGAACCATGATGCCACGTTCATCCATGAAGCTGAAATTTGCAGTCTTCTTCGGCCATATTTCGTCATGATTACACAGAGCAGCAACCATACCAGATATAGTGCAGATCTGCACAGGCACTTCTTCCATCGTGATACAATGGTGTCCATACCACTTGCCCTTCACCCTTGCTGATTTAGAGTCGTACTTGAAGAGGACTATCGTAACCAGGTAAGGGTGGTCCGCGGAGATCCCACTTGACAGAAAACTATGGACAAAATATGTTTGTCAGCATTGGGCTAACAAACAATTTTAGGTTCAGTAGCCAGCTAGCAGTTATAATTAGTGCGAATATCAAAGAGAAGGGTAGCTCACCCGCATGTAGCTAGAACTTCTTCTTCCTTGGTAGTAGGATCTGTCATCCTTCGAGCTGCTCGGCTCGTCGGCGGCGGAGGCGGGCTAGAGCCTCACAACGGTGACTACGGCATGCGCCATTGGAGCTCGGGATCAGTGACTATCCGTAGCAACTGGGCGTAGCAACTTGGCATCGGAAGTAAAATGTCTGAAGGGATCATTCTACCTAGAGGGTGGATTTCGATGCTGCCGGTGCTAGGGGAAAGGAGGGAATGGATTTGTGAAATTGGTCAACGCATCCAATCCACTTAGTTCCTCGATTTGCCTAAGAGGTTGCCACGTTGGCGCTCGCGTCACGGACAGATGACCGACATGTGGGTCCCGACCGTCTACTTCACGAGGCATTTTAACGGAATGTTTGAATTTGGCAGGGGTGAGATGAGTTAGCCTCGAAATGGCCCCTCTCAGTAGTTGGCAGCCCAACTTTACAAAACACGGCAATTATAGGGAACTTGGGTACCGCCATGCACTCGCCCAGGAACTTTCGGGCCGCAAACCAACAATCCCACCTCCGCGGCCCTCATGTTTTTGGCGGGGGTGCTATAGACTGGTTGCACCGCGGGAGTACGCGGATCAGCGGCACGATCCATCTCCGAACCAAGGTTTCGGCTTGGAGCTAGGCCAGGCGGCTGGCGTGGTGTAGGCGGGCGAAGCCGTGCACGATGTTGTACTCGCGCATGGTCGCGTTCATCCGCTGTTGGGCGGGTGCCACCTTGCCAGCTTCTTCCAGTAGGCTCTAGCATGTAGCCTCCAGCGCTGCCGCAGCTGCTGCTAGATCTGCCTCGATGGGGGTGATGGGGTTGCGGAGGTGCTCGATGGACGCGGTGAGCAGGTCCTGGTTCGGGAGGCGTGAGTTAGCGGCGCGGCCATCCCCATTGTGCTCTAGAGGTGTGCGGTGGTTCTCGCCCGAGCCCGCCATCATGACCTCGATGCTGCTGCTGGTGATGCACGAAGCGGAGAGACTAGGAGGCGCGCCGGATACGGTGACGATCTCGCGAGGAAAGTCCTCGGCGACGGTGGAGGTGTAGACACGATGCTCGCCGAAGTGCATGATTGAGCCGCCGCTTGGGAAGGTTCCTCCGGCGAAGCAGGATGCGTTGTCGAGGACGCGGTCGAAGGAGCCGAAAGTGAGAACGAAGCCAGAGGCGACTCGCTAACCGGCGACAAGCAGAAGTCCTGTGCGAAAGATGATCCCAGTCGAAGAGTTGTGCCCCACGGTGGGCGCCAACTGTCGTGGTGTGGAACACGGCAGTACCATCGGGGATGGCATGAGAGGGGACAATCAGGTTGCTATAGATGGCTACTCGCAATGGGTTGGGCACAGATACTGCAAACATAGCGATGTACCTAGGTTCGGAGCCCTCTTGGCGAGGTAAAACTCCTACTCCTGCAAGGATCAACTATCAAGGGGCGAACACCCAGTACAGATGCTCCTTGAGCTGTTTTCCTGGCTACTCCTTACTAGAAGAAGAAGAGGAACTACTCAACTTGTCCAATCTAGGGAACTTCTAACTTGTCATTCTCTACCTAGAACCCTAGCACTACCCCCCTTATATACTGGTTGAGGGGGCAGTTTACAAGATGGGTTCTAGGGTTTACTGTTTGGATTTGGGCCTTACGAGGTGGGCCGGCTGGATGGGCCTGAACGGTTGGCCCGGGTCTAGTCAAGCTTCTAGTACAGGGAAGGACAGCACTACAGTGTCCAGCGCCCTTGCTTTGTATGTCAGCCGGCTCTTTATCTATCAGCCAACTCTTTATCCGTCAGCCGGAGCTTTGCTCGTCAGCCCTTGCTTTCCTCGTCAGCCTCCAGCTTTGGCATAGTTGTCCGGTAGCACCGACCCGGCTAGCCAGCCTGTCCGGTTAGAGGTGCGCTCAGCAAGGAGCGTCACCTCCACCGTACCATGGCCAGTGGATCCGAGGCGGTTGGCTAGGAGCGGCCTTCCAGCCGGTTCTTCTGGCTACCCAGCTAGACGGGCCAGCTGGGGAAACTTGGATGTGGACCGGGTGTAGGACTCCATCCGGCTGTTGTTCCTTGTTCTGGGTCCAGATGGCCAGATCTCCTTGGAGTCGGTTGGTTGGTCCCGTCTTGGCCTACCCACGGGTTATCCCCCCGACAAACTCATAACCCGATGCGACTTCATCACTGCCGCCAGCCTAATCGGTTCATCCAAACTTTTTCTTAAATCTGCGAAAGCTAGTGCAACTCTGGATGCTTCAATGCCATTTGGCCTCCCATGTGTTCTTCATTCCCCCTAACGAAGGGACCACTAGATTTCTTGCATTACTTGAAAATTGATAGCCTCCCGTGCAAGCTGTCGCCGCTGGACAGGTTCTCTTCCGATGCTATGGTACTAGGCTATACT
Organism: Avena sativa; assembly: GCA_916181665.1. Classification (NCBI taxonomy): domain Eukaryota; kingdom Viridiplantae; phylum Streptophyta; class Magnoliopsida; order Poales; family Poaceae; genus Avena; species Avena sativa. Next base: position 480,124,212 of record OV702292.1, on the reverse strand, counting down.
TCTGGGCAATGGGTAGGTGCCAATGGAGATTGAATTGCCATGGCTAGCTTCAGAGGCAAGTTGGAGCTTTGCAACGTGCACACTCGTCACAAGATTACTCTCCCAGCATTATCGTTCCAAGCAACCGACCAGCCAACCACATTCTTGTTGGATAATGATCTTCCAGCTATAATGGAGAAGATTGCTATTTGCCAAGTTCCCATAGCTGCTGGGAGATATAAAGATTTCTTGCTTGTTACAGTCTTCAATGTCAGAATTGCCATCCTTTAGGGCGGTGATGATTGATATACAGTTCTTCCACTTCCTCTTAACCACAACCTGAGCCCTTATAGTTACAATGATGGAATTACCCACGACGGACTGGTGTTCGCCACAACTCTGTATGGCAACATTCATGTTTGGGATCCTCTGCATCCTGGTAATTATTCCTTCATATGTATGTACTGGCTTAATTATTCATGTGCCCAAGCTGTTGTACTGAATTAACATAGGGAGTGTTTCATTTAAATGAAAATACCAGTAGTAATTTTAGACTCTATGAGTGTATGAATCATAGTTTTTCTGTAGGATTTTTTATTATAGCAGTCGTTTAATTCATCGGATTGAATTAGGCATAGTAGATTTTTCTGGATGTCTTTAATTCATTCGATAGGAATTTAAGATATACTTGAAGCTCCTGAAAAGAATCTGTTCAATGGTTTTTCCGTGCAATGTAATTCAACACAACCGTAATCATGCAGGAGTATAAATGGACATGCAAATGTAAAATCCTGTGTCTTTCCTATCATATGTTTTCTGCATTTGCACGGGTTTTTGGCAAGTTCCCCTGCAAATGAAACGGTCAATTATCTTTTCCATTTTTAGACAAAATCAGCCAAAAATTGCCCGTCTTGTTCAAAAAAAAGATGATTCCATTCTCTAGGAAATTTCCCTATTATATAATGCTTTGTTTCCATTGTACGATTCTAGGCCGTAGTTGTTTTTCCTATGTTAGAGCTACTTTGCATGCAATTTAATTGGAAGGATTTTTTTCAGTAGGATTCACTATATCATGTTGCTGGAATCATAAGTTAACGCATTCTGCTACCTTTTCAAGGTCCTGCGCTGGTCTTGGCGCGACCAGCTGCCATGGACGAGTTGGTGGATTCATTTCTTAATGCTACTAGAGACGAGCACGACTACTTTTTTGGTTTTTGGTGGTTAGCAAGATCTGCAGATGGTTCTAGACTTCTTCATATATATACGCTTGGCGCTTCTTATGATCCCAGCTGTCTTACTTGTCATTGCCGCCATCATACTGGTGTTGCTCATCCTCGTGTTGTACATTGCGGTCGCACTATCTCCACTTATACTTCCGGGTTTGGCTGCTTGGTGTTCTCAATGAACACTGGTCAGGTTGATCAAGCTAATCCATGGGAAAGGATTGTTGACCTTGGATCATATTCTCTTTTCCTTGGAGTGAACTATCTGATTATCATGCGTGTAGGCGGTGCAGATCTTATCTTAGGTTATCTGATGAGAAGCAACTGTGTCTATGTCTTACCAACTGCAGCATGGCTTTCCAAAGAGGCGCAGCCTGAATTATGTCGCTTCAGTCTTAGTGGTAAAGACTATGGTGTTACTTCTGAAATCAATGTCCTTGAGCGAATTAGTAACCCTCGCATCTGGACAGGAACAGTGAAGCATCCGCTTTGGTTCGTACCAACCTTCACGAACGCCGTTGATTGGAACCAGCCTCATGCTTAACTAAGAAACAAGACATGTTTCCACAGTACGTAATGATACAATCCATGTGTAATAGTTGGTACTGCAACTAGAGAAATAGTTCTGGACCATGTTGAACTATTTATTTTGTTTGGTTGTCTTAAGTCATCGGCTTTCAACTTGTTGGTCACTCTTTTGAAACATGTCCTTGTATCGGTACTATGTTTATTTACTCGTATGAACTTGACTATATTTTTTTTGGACCTTTAGCATAATGCACTTTAGTCCATCGATTCTAGAGTTCTTCTAGAAATTATGAAAATTTTAGCATCAACCGGATGTTACGGAGCACATGCCATACACTTGAACAATCACCTCAATGCTTGTGTATGGGTCGTACTCTATGAAAACAACCTTGGCTTGAACGATTATAGCCTCACGCACTAGTCTTTGGTTAAGCTGATATGACAAGGCCATATTTTTTAGAGATTTATCTTATCTTACCACTATATAGTGTACGGTTAACTTTCAACATTAACCGTTGTATCAAGACTAGCAAATTCCAATATTGCTAACCCTCGAATCTTCTTTTCCATTCTAGCATATACTCACTCTGTTTCATAATATAAAATGTTTTAACTTGTGCGAAACGAATGTGTCTAGAAGACTTTTAGTGTGTGGTTCACTCCGAACCTACACACTACTTTTAGTGCGTAGTAAAAGATGTCTAGATACATTTTTTCACAAAAGCTAAACCATCTTATATTTTTAAACGGAGGAAGTAGGAGATTCTATTGATACTCCCTCCGATCCAAATTAATTGACTTAGATTTGTCTAGATACATCCGTATTTAGACATATTTTAGTACTAGATACATCCATATTTAAATGAACCTAAGTCAAGTAATTTGGGTCAAAGGGAGTACTAGACTTTAGCATAATGAACGCTATGCACAAGTACAAGAACCAAATATACACCCGATACTTTATGGAAGCGGCTCGAAAATATAATTATTTTCTCAGCTTTACCTATTACTACTTTATGGAGTAGTACAATTTTATACTGTGATGATATGACATTCATTCTACTAGACAGCGTTGGCATGTTAGACTAGCTAGCTAATTACTACTAGTGAAGTTTCCTCGATGCTACTATAGTAGTACTAGACAGCGTTGGCGTGCTACACTAGCTAGCTAGTAATAATTAAAGTCTCCTTGATGCAGTTGCGCCCTGCAATAGAAGACCGACGAAGGAACATGCAAAAAACTCCTCGTTTAAAGAGCCAAACCGTCTTCCCCATCTCCGGTAGTATTTGGTATCGTATCCAACATGCGCATCACTCATTTTCCTCGTCATCTCGCTCGCAGCATCGGTCCTTCTAGACCGCCACCCCTCTCCTCCAAAACCTCCCAACAATCATAGATTGATCTGCCTCGCCCCCAAACCATCGGGACGCGATGGCGGATTCGGGGCCCAACCGATGGTACGGCGGATGGAGCAACATCGGCGCCGACGTGTTCGACGAGATCGCTATGCGTATGGACACTACCAGCGACGTCCGCCTGGCCGCATGCTCCAAGGAGTTGAACCTCCGAGTCACCAGCGGAAAAGGTAGCAGATGCCCCAACGACGGTTGCGAGACATTGGTCGCGTACTGTCAGGTCCACAACCACAAGATTGCGTGCGTGCACGACCCTTGCAACTGCATGGAGGATGGCTGCATTTTCGTTGCCTCGTCGGTGGTGGTCCTCGCCCACCTCTGTGAAGCTCACTTGATGAGGGTGCGCAGTTTCCGCTACGGCAAAACACACAGGTACTCCTCTAAGCCTCTACCAGCAACAGGCCTGCGGACAGTAGATATCACTGTATCCGGGGATGATGGTACTGTGTTCGCGGTGCAATTTGACACGCGCCAAATGCTACACATCGTATCCGCCGTATGCATTAGGTCGGCGGCGTGCTTGTCACTGTGGTACATGGTGAAGTTTTGGTCATCGGCTGTGATTGAGGGGAGAAGGATAAAAATTCTGGGCTATGCGTGCCGTAGAGCACCGTGTCGCCCAACGGCATCCTGTTCGAAGAGCTGCAGTGGCTCCTGCCGGTGCCGATGTCGCACCTGGTCGCTCGTCAACCATCGGTGTTCACCCTAGAATACTGTCTTCGGATTAACAGGATTCATGAGTGAGATAAACACATGTTAATGTTTGTTGGAGTATTTGAACTACTAGAAAGACTTACTACCTGTTCTTAGTAGTTGTTCTTAGGAGTATTTTTATGGAGTTCAACTACTACTAATGTATTTTGTAGTAATACCTACTGTATATACCGGTACTTATCATCTTGGGAGACGTGGTTCCTAGCTTAAGGTAGTTCTAAGTATTTTCTATGGAGTTCTTCCTCTGCTAATCTATTTTGCAATAATAATTATGTACTGGTGCTTGTTCAGATCGACCGATGAAGTGCAGAATATGGTCTTGCTTTACTTTTGAATCAGTCCTAGCTACATCTATTGAATTTCAATGTGTGCATTGCTGAATCTGTCAATTATTGTCTGTGTACTGCTAATTCGGTCAGTTTGAAATGCTGCTGAATCTGTCAAGTGCTGCTGAATATGAACTGGGAATTTGTCGATATTTTTTGGTCATATTCTGTACTGCTGAATCTTTTAAATGCTACTAAATTTATCAAATATTTTGTTGTTACTATTAGTACATACAATACAATATTTTGTAGAACTAACTGTGATGTACGTGTACTTGTTTAGATCAAATGCAGCAGATTGTCTTGCTTTTCTTTTGGAACTTGGCATTTTATAGAACTAATACTGATGTACTGATACTTGTTTAGACCAAGTGCAGTACATGGTCTTACTTTTCTTTTGGAACTTGGCATTTTATAGAACTAATACTGATGTACTGCTACTTGTTTAGATCAAGTGCAGTAGATGGTCTTGCTTTTGTTTTGTAACTTGGCCTTGTTATAAACTCATAAACTTGACCAGGCTTTGCATTGATGTGAGAAGGAGGCATGCACAGAAAAGCAGACTTGATCGTCAGTTTTGCTTGCTCCAATGATTGAATGTATTAGGAGAACAGGCCAAACTGACCGTGGGCCAAGGTTTTTTTAGCTAGAACAAGAACTGATTCTCTCTGTACTGCTATTGAATTTCAAGTAGGAAAGCTACTGAATCTCTCAAATATTCTTTCGTTGCTATTACTAAAGCATTTGTGCAGCTAATACTGATGTACTGGTATTGTATTTCATTGTCTGTATTGCTGCATTGGTCACTTTTGAAATGTTGCTGAATTGGTCAAGTGCTCCCGAATATTAACTTCGAATCTGTTGATAATTTTTCTACCTTATTCTATACTACTGAATTTTGACATGAATATCTACCAAAAAGAATTATCGCTTTTCTCCCGTCCTCGCTGAGGTCTTTGTTTCGAATCCGGCAGAGCACATCACAATGCAATTTTCATTAACCAGGAGAAGAAATTTAGTACTCCCTCTGATCCAAATTAATGTTCTTACATTTGTCTAGATTCTGACATATCTAGTCATGTTTTAGTGCTAGATACGTCCGAATCTAGCCAAATCCGAGAACATTAATTTGGATCGGAGGGAGTAGCTCACTCGGCCCCTCTTTAGCGCAGAACATTTTAATTCAGTCTTTTAGGGGTCAGGTACTGCTGACCATAGTCCAGCAAAATTTTAGAAAGGAGCACATGGAGCATAGCCGAGAATATATTAGTTCGGCCTTTTACGGGTCAGCGGACTGCTAAGCATAGCCCAGTAAAATTTGAAAATGAAGCCCATGGAACATATCCTATGGAATATAACCCACGTAGAGCAATAGCCAAACTGTTTTTAATTCGGCCTTTTGGGCATTGCCCCCCCCCCCCACCTCTCATAACAAAAAAAATCTGCCTACACATGTTTTAAAGAAAATACCCCATTATGTGGCATTTTAAAAATTGAGATGCCAGGAGCGCTGCCCTTTTATATTTTAAAAGAGATAAACCTAGACACACAGAATATTTTAAGAAGACTAATACAGAAGTTGTAGTACTAATAGAAGTTTAATGATATTTTTTTTATAAATATCTTTGTTGTATTTGGCACTCAGTTTACGTTTATTTGATTTGAAGGTCTTTTGTTCGAATTGCCTTTGTGTGTGTGTATCTTGGGTTTACATTTATTTTCTTCTAGGAATATCACATTACGGAGAGGCTGACATCACGGATCCACCAGCATGCAGCATCCCTCGAGTTTGTTTTGAGGGTGGGTTCGAAAAAAAAGTTTAAATACTTGTATAGAGAGGCTCGCATCAGGGACCCACTAGACAGAACATACAAGGCTGCATCGGGGACCCACAAGCCAGAACATGCCAGAGAGGCTGACATAAGGGCCCCAGCAGTAAGACCATACACGACTGCCACGGTGAAAACAGCGGACGCGGCCGGAAAAAAAAGTCCATCATACACACGTTGCACTTACAGAGAAGATGGCATGTCGGACCCAGCAGGCCCAAGCATAGCCCATGAAATTAGACTATCAGCCCCAAGCATAGCCCAATACCTTCTAATTCGACCTTTTTGTGGTCTTGTGGCCACCGACCGTAGCCCATTCAATTTAGGAGTGAGCCCATAGAATATAAGCCATGACGAATAGGGCATACGCCCCGAGTTAGCCCATAATCTTTTTAATTCGGCCTTTCTGACCATTTTTTGTACTCTGAGGCTGACATCTGGGACCCGAAAAAACTGCCCAACATACACACGTTTCTTTCAAATAGAGGCTGTCAGCTAGGACCCAGCATAGACACGTTTCCTGCATAGAGGTGGTTGACATCTGGGACCCAGCAAGTTGCCAAGGTCAAAACAGCGGACATGGCAAAAAAAAGTCCATCATACGCATGTTTCATTTATAGAGAGGCTGATATGTGGGACCCATCAGCGTGACCTTATACAGATGTTGCATCGAGCAATGTAGCCAGTTCGAAATAGGGAGGCGCGAGCGAGAAAAAAGATCAACATGTACACGTTTCTTTTAATGAGAGGCTAAAATGGGGGACCCAGCAGCGTGAGCAAATGGCAGATTCGTCGAGCAACGCTATCTAGTTCGGAACAGGGTAGCACTAGAGAAGAAAAAATTTCCATCATACCCACGATTCTTCTAATGTGAGGCTGACATAAGGGACCCACCATCCTGAATAAATGGCTGATGCTGCAAGCAAAGCTATCAAGCTCGGAACACGAAGGCGCTACAGAGGGTAAAAAATCTATCATACACATGTTTCTTCTAATGAGAGCATGACATGTGAGGCCCAGCATCGTGATTAAATGGTTGATGCATCGAACAACGCTATCAAGTTCGGAATAGGGTAGCGCGAGCGAAGGGGAAAAAATCCATCATACACATGTTTCTTCTAATGAGAGGATGACATGTGGGGCTCAGGAGGTTGGTTAAACGGTAGATGTGTCGAGCAGCGCTATCAACTCGGAACAGGGTAACGCCAGCGAAAGAAAAAATTCCATCATACACACGTTTCTTCTAATGAGAGGATGACATGTGGGTCCCAGAAGGTTGATTAGACGGTAGATGCATCGAGCAGCGCTATCAACTTCGGAACAGGGTAACGCGAGCGAAAGAAAAAAATTCCATCATACACACGATCCTTCTAATGAGAGGCTGACATGTGGGACCAAGCAGCTTGACTAAACGGCAGACGCCTCGATCTATGTTATCGAGTTCAAATCAGGGAGGCGCGACCAAAAAGTATGGTCCGCTAGATACACTGACGTCCGGGACCCACATGCCTCAAAAGACATCGGCGAGTCAACATCGCGCGAGGAAACGAAAATCTTGCTTCTGCCACGCGCTGGCCGAGCTTCCTCCACATTTTTAGTAGATCCTTCGTAGTAGAGGGTCGTGAAACCGGAAAAAAAGTTTTCTATCAGCCTCGGCCGAGCCGAGATTTTCATCGCGAAAGACGCGCCTTCTACGACGACCGTCAGTCCAAGTCGTTGCGGAAGGAAACTTTTCTTGTAGTGAGTATAATTCTTTGCTTAGACATATGGTCACCTCTGTCCACGTGCTTTACATGCTGAGAGAATAAAACGTTGGCAGGGGAAGAGGGCAGCAGCGAAGAGAAGTTGAAGGCGGTTCCATGTCAGAGCAAAGTTATGATGGGTTTCTGACACGAGGTACTTGATACATTGCAAATGTATCTATAATTTTTGATGTTCCATGCTTGGTTTTATCCACTTTCTTGTGTTATGTTCCAACTTTGGAGTATTTTTCATATGATTTCTTGGACTAACCTATTAACAAGAGCCACAGTGCCAGCTGCCTGTTTTCTGCTGTTTTTGGTTCTAGGAAAGTTAGAAAATGAATATTCTCGGAATTGGACGGGACAAAAGCCAAAGTGCCTATTTTTTTGGAAGTCATCAAGTGCCAGAATACGAGACGGAGAGGGGCCAGAGGGCGGCCACACCACCTGGCCATGCGGCCAGGCCTGGCCCGTGCCATGGGGTGGTGTTGCTAGCCCAGGCACCCCCTCGGCCTTCCCTTCTGACTATAAGATGCCCTCGGGACGAAAACTCTAAGTACCCGATCAAAAATCCACGAAAGAGTTTGTAGCCACCGTCATCTCCATCCCTAGATCAGGAGGGATCTGAAGCTCTTCCCGACACCCTGCCGGAGAGGGGAATTCACCCTGGAGGCCTTCTTCATCACCATGCAAGCCTTCGGTGTGATGCGTGAGTAGTTCATCCTTGGACTACGGATCCATGTAGTAGCTAGATGGCTGGTTCTCCTCCTTTGTGCTTTCATGTCTAGATCTTGTGAGCTCCGTTCATGATCAAGATCATCTATTTGTAATTCTGCATGTTGTGTTTGCAGGGATCCGATGGATATTGAGATGCTATTTCAGATTGATTATTGATTCTATCATGTCTTTGTTATTTGTGATCTTGCATGCTTTCTGTTGTTAGTAGCTATCTTGGCCAAGTAGATGCTAGCAACTCCAAGAGTTAGTATTTATGCTCGATAGTGGGTTCATGCCTCTGGTAATCTGGGGAAGTGATAGAAATCTCTAAGGTACTAGATGTGTTGTTGCTACTAGGGAGAAAACAACAATCCTTTGTTCATAGAACAATCGTATTGTTTACTTTACACGCAGTTCGTAAAGCAATAATCTGTTGCTTGCAACTTAATACTGGAGGGGGCTCGGATGATATCCTAAAGGTGGATTATTAGTCATAGATGCAGTTGGATGGCAGTCTATGTATAATGTTGTAATGCCCAATCAAGTCTCAAAGGAGTCAAGATGATTAGTATATGCATGTATTGCTTTCTCGGTGTTTGTCAATTGCCCCGCTGTAATTTTTTCACCCAGCATGTTATCTATCTAAGGAGAGCCACCTCTAGTGAACTATGGATCCCGGTCCTTTTCTTTACATACAATCTATAAACTGTTTACTTCTTTGTGTTTACTTTCTGCAAACTTTTACTTCTTTCCATTCGATACGTTTAATCCTTTGTTTTCCGCAAAACACGGTGAGATTGACAACCTCATCGCAAGTTAGGGACAAAGTTCTATGGTTGTGTTGTGCAGGTCTCCACGTTGCTACTAGCACCGGTAGTGCGCCCAGCCAAAGTTCAGCTAGTAACACCTTTGGGGTGTTTCCTTGCTCCTACTGGTTCGATTAAACCTTGGTTTCATAACTGAGGGAAACTTGTTGCTGAGCTCATCATACCTTCCTCTTGGGGTTCCCAACGAGCTCTACATCAACACCGCCATCAAGCATTTTTCTGGGCGCCGTGCATTGAGCCATCAAGCGATTTTCTGGCGCCATTGCCGGGGAGTCAAGGACATCTTCACAAAGGGAGTCCCTCATAACTAATCTCTTTACTTTGTTGTTTTTGTTTTGCTTAGTTTTCTTTTTGCTTTGTTTGCTTGTCTTGTTCTTCAAAAATTAAGTCTCCTTCAGTTGTCACCTCTTCCTTAGATCACCATGTTGATCCCTACATTCACCCTGAAAGACCTTCCAATTGGTAGTGGTTCTATAATTGGGAAAGATAACATTGAAGAATTCTTTAATCATGTTAGTAAGCATGAAGATAATGAGGATAGATCCCTTGTAGAACTTGCTCCAAACTATGAGATTGCTGCAGCTTCTTTAATTCACATGTTAGAAGCTAGGTTTGTTAACCTCAACCCCTTAATGCAAGTAATGTTTCTTAAGCTTAAAGAAATTGAGGATCCTGAAAAGAGGGATTTCATTTTAGAAACTTTGTTTAAGGAGTTCTATGATGTTGCCAAGGAAGCTAGGAAAGTCTTTGAACGTTTCAATATGCTAGGCTCATGTGTAGATGTTGTTGGTACACGAGAAAAGATGAACAAAACCGAACCTAATATGGAGGAACCTAAGATACCAATAAGCTTCAAACTAGTAGCAATACATGATGCCATAGAAAAGAATCTTGATTGGATTGTTTCTGCAAACCCTTTTCATGAGAATAGTGAACCTAAGAGCATTGAGAGAGGATATTCTAGAACCTATTTGGATGATATACCTTGCCTTGTTGAAAATATTTCTAGTATTGATCTTAATGCTTCTTCATTTGAGAACACTTGATTCTTTCTTTGCTTCTTAGGCCTAACTTAAAGGCGTTAAAGAAAAGTACTTATTGGGAGATAATACAAAAGTTTTAGATGAGTCTTGGAATTTATTACTTCAGTAATAACCGCTCCTTATCCTTTTTATTTGTTTTTTGTGCCAAGAGTAACCTCTAATGAGAGAGAAGTAATGATTGGGAAAGTTGCTGTCCCGAAACAGATTTTTGTGCTTCACCGTAAAAATTCGTGAGAGATCTCTGTATGTCGGATTGAGATGTAATTTGTTTTGATTCTTCCCCAGGTTGTTATCTAACTTTCGCTAGTTCAACACTTTTTGGTTTGAGCAACAAAAGGTCTTCGAAAAAATTCATCTTTACCTGCTGGTCTGTTTTGACAGATTTCTGCCATTTACTGCATTTGCTTCTTGTTGGTTCCTTCTTGAGTTCTTTTGGGGAATTGAGCTTTTTGAGGGAAGTGCTACAGTAGCTAGTGTTCTAATGAAAGTTTATTTGGTGTTATAACTGAACCTTAAGACTTATTTATCTTAAGTGCACTAATGTTGCTAATAAGATTGTGTGAAGTTTTGTATGAAGGAAAAAAATTCAGGTGTATGGAAGGAATGAGTAATGAGATGAAGGATGGACTAAAGCTCAAGCTTGGGGATGCCACGCGTGTCACCCCAAGAAATATCCAAGAAGTACAAGCGTCAAAGCTTGGGGATGCCCAAAGCATCCCCTTCTTCATCAATAAAAATCACAGGTTTCTTCCAAACGCTTCATTTTTATTGTTTCATGCACAGTTGTGTTGTTCTTGGAGCGTCTTCTTTTTGTTTTCGTTTTGGTTTTTCGTTTTCTTTTGTTTGCTTAGTTTGCTGAATAAATTGGTTGGACCCCCTCTTTCATACATTGGTTTGCAAATAGTTTGGTTTGGTTTGGAAAAGAGTAGGAAAGTTCATGCTTATGTGGTAAAGAGAGCTTGTTTTTGACTGTGGCCTATGCTTTGTCATGCCATGCTTGGTATTGTTTTGTCCTTATGCTTAGTATTATTTGTTGTAGCATGACTTGTTATAAACAATAGAGATTGCTTAATGTGCCTTGGATGAATCATGCGTTGTTTTAGCATATTAAAGCCTAGTATAGTGGTATTCTCCTTTGATGCTTTATTTGGGTTGACTTGGCACATGCTCACACCATGTTATGACTATCTCAAGTCACCATAGCCTTTATGATCCTTTAGTTTTCAACTTGTAATATCACTTTATGCTTTGATTAATGATGTTTTGTCACTCTGCATGATTATGGCCATTATTGCTCTCTTAGTTTGTCGCTCCCAGTCTTTTGCTAGCCTCCACAACCAAGTATGAGTTCCACTCATGCATCCAACTCCCTAAACCAAGTTATTCCAAAGAGTCCACCATAACTACCTACTAGCTTTTGCTATTCCAAGTATATTCATGCTTTTGTTTACCTTCCAAATTAAACTTGTTATGAGAAAACTAGTGATCAAAGCTCTCACGAACTTGATGGCACACTTTACTTTACTTGCCCTTAATAAACTTGAACCATTGTGTCTTCTGTGTTGTATATTCTTGCACTTATTTGTTGGGAATTAGCAGAACCATTCTTTCATGGGGAACGCTTTCAATATTGCACTTGGTACTTGTACCTAGTTGATATCATGCTCTTTTGTATATGGATGTTGCCGGTGTGAATTGAAAGGGGAGCTTGTAAGTCCATGGAGTTATGTATATGTGTTAGAGAAACGCCTGGGCCGCTGGTCTAATCCATGTTGACATGGTGGAAACCTGTAGCGTAACCATAATGAGCTGTCTATGAAGCATTCTTCTTATAAAAAAAGAGTCCTATGTTGAGAAAAAAAAGATAAAAGAAAAAAAAAGATACTATGAAAAGAGGAAAGAGAGAAAAAAGCACCATATTCCCATGGTAAATAAGAAGAATGTTGAGATGCTCGTTGTCTGCTTGCCTTGTCATTTTGATATGGGGATTCTTCCGTATCATCGGGCAAGGGGTACCCCGTTGGCGGTTCTCTATGATACACATATACATACAATGACAAGAACTTACCGGTGACTAAACTTGAGTAGCATGAGGAGCGGCCCTCGTATACAAGGGACATGAGATTTCTGACTTATACTTCGTCAAGCATGTGCACCATAGTTTGTTCACTTTAACCTTAATCACTTCAAGATGCTTATGATAGGGGCAATGAGAGCTGAAAGCTATAAGTACCATAATTTTTGGAACCTCTTTATGAGACTTGAATCCCTACTTCCTTTTACAAAAGGCCTTTCTTCCACCATTATATTGAGTCTCCACCTTCTATCTTTATGCACCTACTTTGAGAGCATAGTGGCCATTCTTAGTTCTATGTGCATTGTCCCAAGACTAGTTGATTGATGCATGACTTGATATTGCTTGTTTTAAACTATTGTATCTAGTCACTCTTATGAACTTTGAAGGTGTCCTATGCATTTATATTTGCTACTCTATGATGGAGAAGCTGAATACGTTTTTGCTATGTCTTCTTTATGTGAAACAAACAAACATCTTGCAAAGCATGTTATTCATGAATCTTTTGTTTGTGCCTTTTCATGTTGCATCATAGTTTCTTTGCTTATTGCTAGAACTTTGTCTTTCATGTTATGATTGAAGTACTATGATCCCATCTTTGAATGTTTTGCAAATACTTTGATCAAGTCTTTGACCGTGCATGTCACCTCAAAAATTATTCTTTCTTTTTATCACTTACCTACTCGAGGACGAGCATGTCACCTTAAGCTTGGGGATGTTGATACATTGCAAATGTATCTATAATTTTTGATGTTCCATGCTTGGTTTTATCCACTTTCTTGTGTTTTGTTCCAACTTTGGAGTACTTTTCATATGATTTCTTGGACTAACCTATTAACAAGAGCCACAGTGCCAGCTGCCTGTTTTCTGCTGTTTTTGGTTCTAGGAAAGTCAGAAAATGAATATTCTCGGAATTGGACGGGACAAAAGCCAAAGTGCCTATTTTTCCGGAAGTCATCAAGTGCCAGAATACGAGACGGAGAGGGGCCAGAGGGCGGCCACACCACCTTGCCGCGTGGCCAGGCCTAGCTCGCACCAGGGGGTGGTGTGGCCAGCCCAGGCACCCCCTCAGACTCCCCTTCCGACTATAAGATGCCCTCAAGACGAAAACCCTACGTACCCGATCAAAAATCCACGAAAGAGTCTGTAGCCGCCGTCATCTCCATCCCTAGATCGGGAGGGATCTGAAGCTCTTCCCAGCACCCTGCCGGAGAGGGGAATTCACCCTGGAGGCCTTCTTCATCACCATGCAAGCCTCCGGTGTGATGCGTGAGTAGTTCATCCTTGGACTACGGATCCATGTAGTAGCTAGATGGCTGGTTCTCCTCCTTTGTGCTTTCATGTCTAGATCTTGTGAGCTCCTTTCATGATCAAGATCATCTATTTGTAATTCTGCATGTTGTGAGCTCCGATGGATATTGAGATGCTATTTCAGATTGATTATTGATTCTATCATATCTTTGTTATTTGTGATCTTGCATGCTTTCCGTTGTTAGTAGCTATCTTGGCCAAGTAGATGCTAGCAACTCCAAGAGTTAGTATTTATGCTCGATAGTGGGCTCATGCCTCTGGTAATCTGGGGAAGTGACAGAAATCTCTAAGGTACTAGATGTGCTGTTGCTACTAGGGAGAAAACAACAATCCTTAGTTCATAGAACAATCGTATTGTTTACTTTACACGCAGTTCGTAAAGCAATAATCTGTTGCTTGCACCTTAATACTGGAGGGGGTTCGGATGATAACCTAAAGGTGGATTATTAGTCATAGATGCAGTTGGATGGCGGTCTATGTATAATGTTGTAATGCCCAATCAAGTCACAAAGGAGTCAAGATGATTAGTATATGCATGTATTGCTTTCTCGGTGTTTGTCAATTGCCCCGCTGTAATTTGTTCACCCAGCATGTTATCTATCTACGGAGAGCCACCTCTAGTGAACTATGGATCCCGGTCCTTTTCTTTACATACAACCTATAAACTGTTTACTTCTTTGTGTTTACTTTCTGCAAACTTTTACTTCTTTCCATTCGATACGTTTAATCCTTTGTTTTCCATAAAACACGGTGAGATTGACAACCTCATCTCAAGTTGGGGATAAAGTTCTGTGGTTGTGTTGTGCAGGTCTCCACGTTGCTACTAGCACCGGTAGTGTGCACTGCCAAAGCTCAGATAGTAACACCTTTGGGGTGTTTCCTTGCTCCTACTGGTTCGATTAAACCTTGGTTTCATAACTGAGGGAAACTTGTTGCTGTGCTCATCATACCTTCCTCTTGGGGTTCCCAACGAGCTCTACATCAACACCGCCATCAAGCATTTTTCTGGGCCCCGTGCATTGAGACATCAGTACTCATGCGGCCTTACAGTGTACACTCTACTAGTAGTAAATTTCAGGACCTATGCACGCAAAACAAATCGTGTGTTCTCTCTCTCCTTCCCTATGCTCCATCTCTCTTCCCCTTTCCCCTCGCGCACCGGTCCGGCTGATCTCTCTCCCCTCATACACAGCATGGCGCTGCACATGTGTGCCTTGGTACGTCGTCTCTATGTCTCTAGCGTGTTCGGCAGCCACGCGTTGGTGTGGAGTAGGGATGAGGAGTACATAGGAAGGAAACCACTTTGGTCCTTGGCGGCACAAAAATTCAAAGTTTTCCGATTTTTCAAATTTTCACTTGCTTCCCAAACATCAGAGGGAAGGTTATTCAAAAGATCGGCCATTCGCAGTACTATACATCTTCTCTTATCTTTATCGTGTCTTATCTCTTGCAATACAGTACAATACAATACAATAAACCACTGCATAGTGTACGGATTAACTTTGAACATTGATCGTTGGATCAAGACTAGCAAATCCAAATATTGCCAACCTCTTGATCTTCTCTTCCATTCTTAGCATCTAGAAAGATTCTACTTTAGCACAATGAACGCTAGTATGCGCAAACCTAAAGACACAACCTCCATTGCTCAGTTTTTAGGGTCCCTATACTAATAAATGCATGGACTTGGATGCAATTTTCATTTTTTATGAGGTCCTTGATGTAACTTGTACTTCCACCGACCGTGTTAACTCATCTCAAGCACCTCTCTCCTACGAGACCTACCATTTGGTGGGTCATTTGCAGTACTTCTTATCTTCTCTTTATCGTGTCTTATCTCTTACAATACAATAAACCACTTCATAGTGTACGGATTAAATTTGACCATTGACCGTTGCATCAAGACTAGCAAATCCAAACATAGCCAACCTCTTGATCTTCTTTTCCATTCTTAGCATCTAGAAAGATTCTACTTTAGCACGATGAACGCTACTATGCATAAACCTAAAAACACAAACTCCATTGCTCAGTTTTCAGGGTCCTTGTGCTAATAAATGCATGGACTTGGATGCAATTTTCATTTTTATGAGGACCTTGATGTAACTTGTACTTCCACTGACCGTGTTAACTCATCTCAAGAACCTCTCTCCTACGAGACCTACCATTTGGTAGGCCATTCACAGTACTTCTTATCTTCTCTTTATCGTGTCTTATCTCTTACAATACAATAAACCACTTCATAGTGTACGGATTAACTTTGAACATTGACCATTGGATCAAGACTAGCAAATCCAAACATTGCCAACCGCTAGATCTTCTTTTCCATTCTTTGCATCTAGAAAAATTCTACTTTAGCATGATGAATGCTATTATGTGCAAACCTCAAAATACAAACTCCATTGCTTAGTTTTCAAGGTCCTTGTTATAATAAATGTGTGGACTTGGATGCAATTTTCATTTTTATGAGGTCCTTGATGTAACTTGTTCTTCCACCGACCATGTTAACTCATCTCAAACACCTCTCTCCTACGAGACCTACCATTTGATAGGCCATTCGCAGTACTTCTTATCTTCTCTTTATCGTGTCTTATCTCTTACAATACAATAAACCACTGCATAGTGTACGGATTAACTTTGAACATTGACCATTGGATCAAGACTAGCAAATCAAAACATTGCCAACCTATTGACCTTCTTTTCCATTCTTAGGATCTAGAAAGATTCTACTTTAGCACGATGAACGCTAATATGCGCAAACCTAAAAACACAAACCCCATTGCTCAGTTTTTAGGGTCCCTATGCTAATAAATGCATGGACTTGGATGCAATTTTCATTTTTTATGAGGTCCTTGATGTAACTTGTACTTCCACCGACCGTGTTAACTCATCTCAAGCACCTCTCTCCTACGAGACCTGCCATTTGGTGGGTCATTTGCAGTACTTCTTATCTTCTCTTTATCGTGTCTTATCTCTTACAATATAATAAACCACTGCATAGTGTACGGGATTAACTTTGAACATTGACCGTTGGATCAAGACTAGCAAATCCAAACATAGCCAACCTCTTGATATTATTTTCCATTCTTAGCATCTAGAAAGATTCTACATTAGCACAATGAACGCTAGTATGCATAAACCTAAAAACACAAACTACATTGCTCTGTTTTCAGGGTCCTTGTGCTAATAAATGCATGGACTTGGATGCAATTTTCATTTTTATGAGGTCCTTGATGTAACTTATACTTCCACCGACTGTGTTAACTCATCTCAAGCACCTCTCTCCTACGAGACCTACCATTTGGTGGGCCATTCGCAGTACTTCTTATCTTCTCTTTATCGTGTCTTATCTCTTACAATACAATAAACCACTTCATAGTGTACGGATTAACTTTGAACATTGACCATTGGATCAAGACTAGCAAATTCAAACATTGCCAACCGCTGGATCTTCTTTTCCATTCTTTGCATCTAGAAAAATTCTACTTTAGCATGATGAATGCTATTATGTGCAAACCTCAAAATACAAACTCCATTGCTTAGTTTTCAAGGTCCTTGTTATAATAAATGTGTGGACTTGGATGCAATTTTCATTTTTGTGAGGTCCTTGATGTAACTTGTTCTTCCACCGACCATGTTAACTCATCTCAAGCACCTCTCTCCTACGAGACCTACCATTTGATAGGCCATTCGCAGTACTTCTTATCTTCTCTTTATCGTGTCTTATCTCTTACAATACAATAAACCACTGCATAGTGTACGGATTAACTTTGAACATTGACCGTTGGATCAAGACTAGCAAATCAAAACATTGCCAACCTCTTGATCTTCTTTTCCATTCTTAGCATCTAGAAAGATTCTATTGAGCACGATGAACGCTAATATGCGCAAACCTAAAAACACAAACTCCATTGCTCAGTTTTCAGGGTCCCTATGCTAATAAATGCATGGACTTGGATGCAATTTTCATTTTTATGAGGTCCTTGATGTAACTTGTACTTCCACCGACCGTGTTAAATCTCAAGCACCTCTCTCCTACGAGACCTACCATTTGATATGCCATTCGCAGTACTTCTTATCTTCTCTTTATCGTGTCTCATCTCTTACAATACAATAAACCACTGCATAGTGTACGGATTAACTTTGAACATTGATCGTTGAATCAAGACTAGAAAATCAAAACATTGCCAACCTCTTGTTCTTCTTTTCCATTCTTAGCATCTAGAAATATTCTACTTTAGCACGAGGAACGCTAGTATGCGTAAACCTAAAAACACAAACTCCATTGCTTAGTTTTCAGGGTCCTTGTGCTAATAAATGCATGGACTTGGATGCAATTTTCATTTTTATGAGGTCCTTGATGTAACTTGTTCCTCCACCGACCGTGTTAACTCATCTCAAGCACCTCTCTCCTACGAGACCTACCATTTGGTAGGCCATTCGTAGTACTTCTTACCTTCTCTTTATCGTGTCTTATCTCATACAATACAATAAACCACTTCATAGTGTACGGATTAACTTTGAACATTGACCGTTGGATGAAGACTAGAAAATCCAAACATTGCCAACCGCTAGATCTTCTTTTCCATTCTTAGCATCTAGAAAAATTCTACTTTAGCATGATGAACACTAGTATGCGCAAACCTAAAAACACAAACTCCATTGCTTAGTTTTCAGGGTCCTTGTGCTAATAAATGCATGGACTTGGATGCAATTTTCATTTTTATGAGGTCCTTGATGTAACTTGTAGTTTCACCGACTTTGTTAACTCATCTCAAGCACCTCTCTCCTCTAGTGAACTATGGATCCCGGTCCTTTTCTTTACATACAACCTATAAACTGTTTACTTCTTTGTGTTTACTTTCTGCAAACTTTTACTTCTTTCCATTCGATATGTTTAATCCTTTGGTTTCCACAAAACACGGTGAGATTGACAACCTCATCGCAAGTTGGGGATAAAGTTCTGTGGTTGTGTTGTGCAGGTCTCCATGTTGCTACTAGCACCGGTAGTGCGCACTGCCAAAGCTCAGCTAGTAACACCTTTGGGGTGTTTCCTTGCTCCTACTGGTTCGATTAAACCTTGGTTTCATAACTGAGGGAAACTTGTTGCTGTGCTCATCATACCTTACTCTTGGAGTTTACAACGAGCTCTACATCAACACCGCCATCAAGCATTTTTCTGGGGCCGTGCATTGAGCCATCAGTACTCATGCGGCCTTACAGTGTACGCTCTACTAGTAGTAAATTTTAGGACCTATGGATGCAAAACAAATTGTGTGTTCTCTCTCTCCTTCCCTATGCTCCATCTCTCTTCCCCTTTCCCCTCGCGCACAGGTCCGGCTGATCTGTCTCCCCTCATACATAGGTGGCGCTGCGCACGTGTGCCTTGGTACGTCGTCTCTATGTCTCTAGCGTGTTCGGCAGCTACGCGTTGGTGTGGAGTAGGGATGAGGAGTACATAGGAAGGAAACCACTTTGGTCCTTGGCGGCACAAAAGTTCAAAGTTTTATGGTTTTTGAAATTTTCACTTGCTTCCCAAACATCAGAGGGAAGGTTATTCAAAAGATCGGCCATTCACAATACTATACATCTTCTCTTATCTTTATCGTGTCTTATCTCTTGCAATATAGTACAATACAATACAATAAACCACTGCATAGTGTACGGATTAACTTTGAACATTGATCGTTGGATCAAGACTAGCAAATCCAAATATTGCCAACCTCTTGATCTTCTCTTCCATTCTTAGCATCTAGAAAGATTCTACTTTAGCACAACGAACGCTAGTATGCGCAAACCGAAAGACACAACCTCCATAGCTCAGTTTTTAGGGTCCCTATACTAATAAATGCATGGACTTGGATGCAATTTTCATTTTTTATGAGGTCCTTGATGTAACTTGTAATTCCATCGACCGTGTTAACTCATCTCAAGCACCTCTATCCTACGAGACCTACCATTTGGTGGGCCATTTGTAGTACTTCTTATCTTCTCTTTATCGTGTCTTATCTCTTACAATACAATAAACCACTTCATAGTGTACGGATTAACTTTGAACATTGACCGCTGGATCAAGACTAGCAAATCCAAACATAGCCAACCTTTTGATCTTCTTTTCCATTCTTAGCATCTAGAAAGATTCTACTTTAGCACCATGAACGCTACTATGCATAAACCTAAAAACACAAACTCCATTGCTCAGTTTTCAGGGTCCTTGTGCTAATAAATGCATGGACTTGGATGCAATTTTCATTTTTATGAGGACCTTCATGTAACTTGTACTTCCACCGACCGTGTTAACTCATCTCAAGAACCTCTCTCCTACGAGTCCTACCATTTGGTAGGCCATTCGCAGTACTTCTTATCTTCTCTTTATCGTGTCTTATCTCTTACAATACAATAAACCACTTCATAGTGTACGGATTAACTTTGAACATTGACCATTGGATCAAGACTAGCAAATCCAAACATTGCCAACCGCTGGATATTCTTTTCCATTCTTTGCATCTAGAAAAATTCTACTTTAGCACGATGAATGCTATTATGTGCAAACCTCAAAATACAAACTCCATTGCTTAGTTTTCAAGGTCCTTGTTATAATAAATGTGTAGACTTGGATGCAATTTCCGTTTGTATGAGGTCCTTGATGTAACTTGTTCTTCCACCGACCATGTTAACTCATCTCAAGCACCTCTCTCCTACGAGACCTACCATTTGATAGGCCATTCGCAGTACTTCTTATCTTCTCTTCATCGTGTCTTATCTCTTACAATACAATAAACCACTGCATAGTGTACGGATTAACTTTGAACATTGACCGTTGGATCAAGACTAGCAAATCAAAACATTGCCAACCTCTTGATCTTCTTTTCCATTCTTAGCATTTAGAAAGATTCTACTTTAGCACGATGAACGCTAATATGCGCAAACCTAAAAACACAAACTCCATTGCTCAGTTTTTAGTGTCCCTATGCTAATAAATGCATGGACTTGGATGCAATTTTCATTTTTTATGAGGTCCTTGATGTAACTTGTACTTCCACCGACCGTGTTAACTCATCTCAAGCACCTCTCTCCTACGAGACCTACCATTTGGTGGGTCATTTGCAGTACTTCTTATCTTCTCTTTATCGTATGTTATCTCTTACAGTACAATAAATCACTGCATAGTGTACGGATTAACTTTAAACATTGACCGTTGGATCAAGACTAGCAAATCCAAACATAGCCAACCTCTTGATCTTCTTTTCCATTCTTAGTATCTAGAAAGATTCTACTTTAGCACGTTGAACGCTACTATGCATAAACCTAAAAACACAAACTCCATTGCTCAGTTTTCAGGGTCCTTGTGCTAATAAATGCATGGACTTGGATGCAATTTTCATTTTTATGAGGTCCTTGATGTAACTTGTACTTCCACCGACCGTGTTAACTCATCTAAAGCACCTCTCTCCTACGAGACCTACCATTTGGTAGGCCATTCGCAGTACTTCTTATCTTCTATTTATCGTGTCTTATCTCTTACAATACAATAAACCACTTCATAGTGTACGGATTAACTTTGAACATTGACCATTGGATCAAGACTAGCAAATCCAAACATTGCCAACCGCTGGGTCTTCTTTTCCATTCTTTGCATCTAGAAAAATTCTACTTTAGCATGATGAATGCTGTTATGTGGAAACCTCAAAATACAAACTCCATTGCTTAGTTTTCAAGGTCCTTGTTATAATAAATGTGTGGACTTGGATGCAATTTTCATTTTTATGAGGTCCTTGATGTAACTTGTTCTTCCACCGACCATGTTAACTCATCTCAAGCACCTCTCTCCTACGAGACCTACCATTTGAAAGGCCATTCGCAATACTTCTTATCTTCTCTTTATCGTGTCTTATCTCTTACAATACAATAAACCACTGCATAGTGTACGGATTAACTTTGAACATTGACCGTTGGATCAAGACTAGCAAATCAAAACATTGCCAACCTCTTGATCTTCTTTTCCATTCTTAGCATCTAGAAAGATTCTACTTTAGCACGATGAACGCTAATATGCGCAAACCTAAAAACACAAACTCCATTGCTCAATTTTCAGGGTCCCTATGCTAATAAATGCATGGACTTGGATGCAATTTTCATGTTTATGAGGTCCTTGATGTAACTTGTACTTCCACCGACCGTGTTAAATCTCAAGCACCTCTATCCTACGAGACCTACCATTTGATATGCCATTCACAGTACTTCTTATCTTCTCTTTATCGTGTATTATCTCTTACAATACAATAAACCACTTCATAGTGTACGGATTAACTTTGAACATTGATCGTTGAATCAAGACTAGAAAATCAAAACATTGCCAACCTCTTGATCTTCTTTTCCATTCTTAGGATCTAGAAATATTCTACTTTAGCATGATGAATGCTAGTATGTGTAAACCCTAAAAACACAAACTCCATTGATTAGTTTTCAGGGTCCTGGTGCTAATAAATGCATGGACTTGGATGCAATTTTCATTTTTATGAGGTCCTTGATGTAACTTGTTCCTCCATCGACCGTGTTAACTCATCTCAAGAACCTCTCTCCTACGAGACCTACCATTTGGTAGGCCATTCGTAGTACTTCTTACCTTCTCTTTATCGTGTCTTATCTCTTACAATACAATAAACCACTTCATAGTGTACGGATTAACTTTGAACATTGACCGTTGGATGAAGACTAGAAAATCCAAACATTGCCAACCGCTGGATCTTCTTTTCCATTCTTAGCATCTAGAAAAATTCTACTTTAGCATGATGAACACTAGTATGCGCAAACCTAAAAACACAAACTCCATTGCTTAGTTTTCAGGGTCCTTGTGCTAATAAATGCATGGACTTGGATGCAATTTTCATTTTTATGAGGTCCTTGATGTAACTTGTACTTCGACCGACTATGTTAACTCATCTCAAGCACCTCTCTCCTACGAGACCTACCATTTGGTGGGCCATTCGCAGTACTTCTTATCTTCTCTTTATCGTGTCTTATCTCTTACAATACAATAAACCACTTCATAGTGTACGGATTAACTTTGAACATTGACCATTGGATCAAGACTAGCAAATTCAAACATTGCCAACCGCTGGATCTTCTTTTCCATTCTTTGCATCTAGAAAAATTCTACTTTAGCATGATGAATGCTATTATGTGCAAACCTCAAAATACAAACTCCATTGCTTAGTTTTCAAGGTCCTTGTTATAATAAATGTGTGGACTTGGATGCAATTTTCATTTTTGTGAGGTCCTTGATGTAACTTGTTCTTCCACCGACCATGTTAACTCATCTCAAGCACCTCTCTCCTACGAGACCTACCATTTGATAGGCCATTCGCAGTACTTCTTATCTTCTCTTTATCGTGTCTTATCTCTTACAATACAATAAACCACTGCATAGTGTACGGATTAACTTTGAACATTGACCGTTGGATCAAGACTAGCAAATCAAAACATTGCCAACCTCTTGATCTTCTTTTCCATTCTTAGCATCTAGAAAGATTCTATTGAGCACGATGAACGCTAATATGCGCAAACCTAAAAACACAAACTCCATTGCTCAGTTTTCAGGGTCCCTATGCTAATAAATGCATGGACTTGGATGCAATTTTCATTTTTATGAGGTCCTTGATGTAACTTGTACTTCCACCGACCGTGTTAAATCTCAAGCACCTCTCTCCTACGAGACCTACCATTTGATATGCCATTCGCAGTACTTCTTATCTTCTCTTTATCGTGTCTCATCTCTTACAATACAATAAACCACTGCATAGTGTACGGATTAACTTTGAACATTGATCGTTGAATCAAGACTAGAAAATCAAAACATTGCCAACCTCTTGTTCTTCTTTTCCATTCTTAGCATCTAGAAATATTCTACTTTAGCACGAGGAACGCTAGTATGCGTAAACCTAAAAACACAAACTCCATTGCTTAGTTTTCAGGGTCCTTGTGCTAATAAATGCATGGACTTGGATGCAATTTTCATTTTTATGAGGTCCTTGATGTAACTTGTTCCTCCACCGACCGTGTTAACTCATCTCAAGCACCTCTCTCCTACGAGACCTACCATTTGGTAGGCCATTCGTAGTACTTCTTACCTTCTCTTTATCGTGTCTTATCTCATACAATACAATAAACCACTTCATAGTGTACGGATTAACTTTGAACATTGACCGTTGGATGAAGACTAGAAAATCCAAACATTGCCAACCGCTAGATCTTCTTTTCCATTCTTAGCATCTAGAAAAATTCTACTTTAGCATGATGAACACTAGTATGCGCAAACCTAAAAACACAAACTCCATTGCTTAGTTTTCAGGGTCCTTGTGCTAATAAATGCATGGACTTGGATGCAATTTTCATTTTTATGAGGTCCTTGATGTAACTTGTAGTTTCACCGACTTTGTTAACTCATCTCAAGCACCTCTCTCCTCTAGTGAACTATGGATCCCGGTCCTTTTCTTTACATACAACCTATAAACTGTTTACTTCTTTGTGTTTACTTTCTGCAAACTTTTACTTCTTTCCATTCGATATGTTTAATCCTTTGGTTTCCACAAAACACGGTGAGATTGACAACCTCATCGCAAGTTGGGGATAAAGTTCTGTGGTTGTGTTGTGCAGGTCTCCATGTTGCTACTAGCACCGGTAGTGCGCACTGCCAAAGCTCAGCTAGTAACACCTTTGGGGTGTTTCCTTGCTCCTACTGGTTCGATTAAACCTTGGTTTCATAACTGAGGGAAACTTGTTGCTGTGCTCATCATACCTTACTCTTGGAGTTTACAACGAGCTCTACATCAACACCGCCATCAAGCATTTTTCTGGGGCCGTGCATTGAGCCATCAGTACTCATGCGGCCTTACAGTGTACGCTCTACTAGTAGTAAATTTTAGGACCTATGGATGCAAAACAAATTGTGTGTTCTCTCTCTCCTTCCCTATGCTCCATCTCTCTTCCCCTTTCCCCTCGCGCACAGGTCCGGCTGATCTGTCTCCCCTCATACATAGGTGGCGCTGCGCACGTGTGCCTTGGTACGTCGTCTCTATGTCTCTAGCGTGTTCGGCAGCTACGCGTTGGTGTGGAGTAGGGATGAGGAGTACATAGGAAGGAAACCACTTTGGTCCTTGGCGGCACAAAAGTTCAAAGTTTTATGGTTTTTGAAATTTTCACTTGCTTCCCAAACATCAGAGGGAAGGTTATTCAAAAGATCGGCCATTCACAATACTATACATCTTCTCTTATCTTTATCGTGTCTTATCTCTTGCAATATAGTACAATACAATACAATAAACCACTGCATAGTGTACGGATTAACTTTGAACATTGATCGTTGGATCAAGACTAGCAAATCCAAATATTGCCAACCTCTTGATCTTCTCTTCCATTCTTAGCATCTAGAAAGATTCTACTTTAGCACAACGAACGCTAGTATGCGCAAACCGAAAGACACAACCTCCATAGCTCAGTTTTTAGGGTCCCTATACTAATAAATGCATGGACTTGGATGCAATTTTCATTTTTTATGAGGTCCTTGATGTAACTTGTAATTCCATCGACCGTGTTAACTCATCTCAAGCACCTCTATCCTACGAGACCTACCATTTGGTGGGCCATTTGTAGTACTTCTTATCTTCTCTTTATCGTGTCTTATCTCTTACAATACAATAAACCACTTCATAGTGTACGGATTAACTTTGAACATTGACCGCTGGATCAAGACTAGCAAATCCAAACATAGCCAACCTTTTGATCTTCTTTTCCATTCTTAGCATCTAGAAAGATTCTACTTTAGCACCATGAACGCTACTATGCATAAACCTAAAAACACAAACTCCATTGCTCAGTTTTCAGGGTCCTTGTGCTAATAAATGCATGGACTTGGATGCAATTTTCATTTTTATGAGGACCTTCATGTAACTTGTACTTCCACCGACCGTGTTAACTCATCTCAAGAACCTCTCTCCTACGAGTCCTACCATTTGGTAGGCCATTCGCAGTACTTCTTATCTTCTCTTTATCGTGTCTTATCTCTTACAATACAATAAACCACTTCATAGTGTACGGATTAACTTTGAACATTGACCATTGGATCAAGACTAGCAAATCCAAACATTGCCAACCGCTGGATATTCTTTTCCATTCTTTGCATCTAGAAAAATTCTACTTTAGCACGATGAATGCTATTATGTGCAAACCTCAAAATACAAACTCCATTGCTTAGTTTTCAAGGTCCTTGTTATAATAAATGTGTAGACTTGGATGCAATTTCCGTTTGTATGAGGTCCTTGATGTAACTTGTTCTTCCACCGACCATGTTAACTCATCTCAAGCACCTCTCTCCTACGAGACCTACCATTTGATAGGCCATTCGCAGTACTTCTTATCTTCTCTTCATCGTGTCTTATCTCTTACAATACAATAAACCACTGCATAGTGTACGGATTAACTTTGAACATTGACCGTTGGATCAAGACTAGCAAATCAAAACATTGCCAACCTCTTGATCTTCTTTTCCATTCTTAGCATTTAGAAAGATTCTACTTTAGCACGATGAACGCTAATATGCGCAAACCTAAAAACACAAACTCCATTGCTCAGTTTTTAGTGTCCCTATGCTAATAAATGCATGGACTTGGATGCAATTTTCATTTTTTATGAGGTCCTTGATGTAACTTGTACTTCCACCGACCGTGTTAACTCATCTCAAGCACCTCTCTCCTACGAGACCTACCATTTGGTGGGTCATTTGCAGTACTTCTTATCTTCTCTTTATCGTATGTTATCTCTTACAGTACAATAAATCACTGCATAGTGTACGGATTAACTTTAAACATTGACCGTTGGATCAAGACTAGCAAATCCAAACATAGCCAACCTCTTGATCTTCTTTTCCATTCTTAGTATCTAGAAAGATTCTACTTTAGCACGTTGAACGCTACTATGCATAAACCTAAAAACACAAACTCCATTGCTCAGTTTTCAGGGTCCTTGTGCTAATAAATGCATGGACTTGGATGCAATTTTCATTTTTATGAGGTCCTTGATGTAACTTGTACTTCCACCGACCGTGTTAACTCATCTAAAGCACCTCTCTCCTACGAGACCTACCATTTGGTAGGCCATTCGCAGTACTTCTTATCTTCTATTTATCGTGTCTTATCTCTTACAATACAATAAACCACTTCATAGTGTACGGATTAACTTTGAACATTGACCATTGGATCAAGACTAGCAAATCCAAACATTGCCAACCGCTGGGTCTTCTTTTCCATTCTTTGCATCTAGAAAAATTCTACTTTAGCATGATGAATGCTGTTATGTGGAAACCTCAAAATACAAACTCCATTGCTTAGTTTTCAAGGTCCTTGTTATAATAAATGTGTGGACTTGGATGCAATTTTCATTTTTATGAGGTCCTTGATGTAACTTGTTCTTCCACCGACCATGTTAACTCATCTCAAGCACCTCTCTCCTACGAGACCTACCATTTGAAAGGCCATTCGCAATACTTCTTATCTTCTCTTTATCGTGTCTTATCTCTTACAATACAATAAACCACTGCATAGTGTACGGATTAACTTTGAACATTGACCGTTGGATCAAGACTAGCAAATCAAAACATTGCCAACCTCTTGATCTTCTTTTCCATTCTTAGCATCTAGAAAGATTCTACTTTAGCACGATGAACGCTAATATGCGCAAACCTAAAAACACAAACTCCATTGCTCAATTTTCAGGGTCCCTATGCTAATAAATGCATGGACTTGGATGCAATTTTCATGTTTATGAGGTCCTTGATGTAACTTGTACTTCCACCGACCGTGTTAAATCTCAAGCACCTCTATCCTACGAGACCTACCATTTGATATGCCATTCACAGTACTTCTTATCTTCTCTTTATCGTGTATTATCTCTTACAATACAATAAACCACTTCATAGTGTACGGATTAACTTTGAACATTGATCGTTGAATCAAGACTAGAAAATCAAAACATTGCCAACCTCTTGATCTTCTTTTCCATTCTTAGGATCTAGAAATATTCTACTTTAGCATGATGAATGCTAGTATGTGTAAACCCTAAAAACACAAACTCCATTGATTAGTTTTCAGGGTCCTGGTGCTAATAAATGCATGGACTTGGATGCAATTTTCATTTTTATGAGGTCCTTGATGTAACTTGTTCCTCCATCGACCGTGTTAACTCATCTCAAGAACCTCTCTCCTACGAGACCTACCATTTGGTAGGCCATTCGTAGTACTTCTTACCTTCTCTTTATCGTGTCTTATCTCTTACAATACAATAAACCACTTCATAGTGTACGGATTAACTTTGAACATTGACCGTTGGATGAAGACTAGAAAATCCAAACATTGCCAACCGCTGGATCTTCTTTTCCATTCTTAGCATCTAGAAAAATTCTACTTTAGCATGATGAACACTAGTATGCGCAAACCTAAAAACACAAACTCCATTGCTTAGTTTTCAGGGTCCTTGTGCTAATAAATGCATGGACTTGGATGCAATTTTCATTTTTATGAGGTCCTTGATGTAACTTGTAGTTTCACCGACTTTGTTAACTCATCTCAAGCACCGCTCTCCTACGAGACCTACCATTTGGTAGGCCATTCACATTACTTCTTATCTTCTCTTTATCGTGTCTTATCTCTTAAAATACAATTATTGACTGCATAGTGTACGGATTAATTTTGAATATTGAGCGTTGGATCCAGACTAGCAAATCAAAACATTGCCAACCTCTTAATCTTCTTTTGCCTTCTTACCATCTAGAAATATTCTACTTTAGCACGATGAACGCTACTATGCGTAAATCTAAAAACACAAACTCCATTGCTCAGTTTTCAGGGTCCTTGTGCTAATAAATGCATGGACTTGGATGCAATTTTCATTTTTATGACGTCCTTGATGTAACTTGTAGTTTCACCGACTTTGTTAACTCATCTCAAGCACCGCTCTCCTACGAGACCTACCATTTGGTAGGCCATTCACAGTACTTCTTATCTTCTCTTTATCGTGTCTTATCTCTTAAAATACAATAATTGACTGCATAGTGTACGGATTAATTTTGAATATTGACCGTTGGATCCAGACTAGCAAATCAAAACATTGCCAACCTCTTAATCTTCTTTTGCATTCTTACCATCTAGAAATATTCTACTTTAGCACGATGAACGCTACTATGCGTAAATCTAAAAACACAAACTCCATTGCTCAGTTTTCAGGGTCCTTGTGCTAATAAATGCATGGACTTGGATGCAATTTTCATTTTTATGAGGTCCTTGATGTAACTTGTACTTCCACTGACTGTGTTAACTCATCTCAAGCACCTCTCTCCTACGAGACCTACCATTTGGTAGGCCATTCGCAGTACTTCTTATCTTTCTTTATCGTGTCTTATCTCTTACAATACAATAAACCACTTCATATTGTACGGATTAACTTTGAACATTGACCATTGGATCAAGACTAGCAAATCCAAACATAGCCAACCGCTGGATCTTCTTTTCCATTCTTAGCATCTAGAAAAATTATACTTTAGCATGATGAACGCTATTATGTGCAAACCTAAACACACAAACTCCATTGCTGAGTTTTCAGGGTCCATGTGCTAATAAATGCATGGACTTAGATGCAATTTTCATTTTTATTAGGTCCTTGATGTAACTTGTACTTCCACCGACCGTGTCAACTCATCTCAAGCACCTCTCACCTACGAGACCTACCATTTGGTAGGTTATTCGCAGTACTTCTTATCTTCTCTTTATCGTGTCTTATCTCTTCCAATACAATAAATCACTGCATAGTGTACGGATTAACTTTGAATATTGACCATTGGATCCAGACTAGCAAATCAAAACATTGCCAACCTCTTAATCTTCTTTTCCATTCTTAGCATCTAGAAATATTCTACTTTAGCATGATGAACGCTACTATGCATAAACCTAAAAACACGAACTCCATTGCTTAGTTTCCAGGGTCCTTGTGCTAATAAATGCATGGACTTGGATGCAATTTTCATTTTTATGAGGTCCTTGATGTAACTTGTACTTCCACCGACCGTGTTAACTCATCTCAAGCACCTCTCTCCTACGAGACCTACCATTTGGTATGCCATTCGCAGTACTTCTTATCTTCTCTTTATCGTGTCTTATCTCTTACTATACAATAAACCACTTCATATTGTACGTATTAACTTTGAACATTAACCATTGGATCAAGACTAGAAAATCCAAACATAGCCAACCGATGGATCTTCTTTTCCATTCTTAGCATCTAGAAAAATTATACTTTAGCATGATGAACGCTATTATGTGCAAACCTAAACACACAAACTCCATTGCTCAGTTTTCAGGGTCACTGTGCTAATAAATGCATGTACTTAGATGCAATTTTCATTTTTATTAGGTCCTTGATGTAACTTGTACTTCCACCGACCGTGTCAACTCATCTCAAGCACCTCTCTCCTACGATACCTACAATTTGGTAGGTCATTTGCAGTACTTCTTATCTTCTCTTTATCGTGTCTTATCTCTTACAATACAATAAACCACTGCATAGTATACGAATTAACTTTGAAAATTGACCGTTGGATCAAGACTAGCAAATACAAACATTGCCAACCTCTTGATCTTCTCTTCCATTCTTAGCATCTAGAAAGATTCTACTTTAGCACGATGAACGCTAGTATGTGCAAACCTAAACACACAAACTCCATTGCTCAGCTTTCAGGGTCCCTGTGCTAATAAATGCATGGACTTAGATGCAATTTTCATTTTTATTAGGTCCTTGATGTAACTTGTACTTCCACCGACCCTGTCAACTCATCTCAAGCACTTCTCTCCTACGAGACCTACCATTTGGTAGGCCATTCGCAGTACTTCTTATCTTCTCTTTATCGTGTCTTATCTCTTACAATACAATAAACCACTTCATAGTGTACGGATTAACTTTGAACATTGACTGTTGGATGAAGACTAGCAAATCGAAACATTGCCCAACACTGGATCTTCTTTTGCATTCTTACCATCTAGAAATATTCTACTTTAGCACGATGAACGCTACTATGCGTAAATCTAAAAACACAAACTCCATTGCTCAGTTTTCAGGGTCCTTGTGCTAATAAATGCATGGACTTGGATGCAATTTTCATTTTTATGAGGTCCTTGATGTAACTTGTACTTCCACTGACTGTGTTAACTCATCTCAAGCACCTCTCTCCTACGAGACCTACCATTTGGTAGGCCATTCGCAGTACTTCTTATCTTCTCTTTATCGTGTCTTATCTCTTACAAGACAATAAACCACTTCACATTGTACGGATTAACTTTGAACATTGACCATTGGATCAAGACTAGCAAATCCAAACATAGCCAACCGCTGGATCTTCTTTTCCATTCTTAGCATCTAGAAAATTATAATTTAGCATGATGAACGCTATTATGTGCAAACCTAAACACACAAACTCCATTGCTCAGTTTTCAGGGTCCCTGTGCTAATAAATGCATGGACTTAGATGCAATTTTCATTTTTATTAGGTCCTTGATGTAACTTGTACTTCCGCCGACCGTGTCAACTCATCTCAAGCACCTCTCTCCTACGAGACGTACCATTTGGTATGTCATTCGCAATACTTCTTATCTTCTCTTTATCGCGTCTTATCTCTTACAATACAATAAACCACTTCATAGTGTACGGATTAACTTTGAACATTGACTGTTGGATGAAGACTAGCAAATTCAAACATTGCCCAACGTTGGATCTTCTTTCCCATTCCTAGCATCTAGAAATATTCTACTTTAGCATGATGAATGCTAGTATGCGTAAACTTAAAAACACAAACTCCATTGCTCAGTTTTTAGGGTCCTTGTGCTAATAAATGCATGGACTTGGATGCAATTTTCATTTTTATGAGGTCCTTGATGTAACTTGTTCCTCCATCGACCGTGTTAACTCATCTCAAGCACCTCTCTCCTACGAGACCTACCATTTTGTAGGCCATTCGTGGTACTTCTTACCTTTTCTTTATCGTGTCTTATTTCTTACAATATAATAAACCACTTCATAGTGTACGGATTAACTTTAAACATTGACCGTTGGATGAAGACTAGAAAATCCAAACATTTCCAACCGCTGCATCTAGAAAAATTCTACTTTAGCATGATGAACAGTAGTATGCGCAAACCTACAAACACAAACTCCATTGCTTAGTTTTCAGGGTCCTTGTGATAATAAATGCATGGACTTGGATGCAATTTTCATTTTTATGAGGTCCTTGATGTAACTTGTAGTTTCACCGACTTTGTTAACTCATCTCAAGCACCTCTCTCCTACGAGACTTGCCATTTGGTAGGCCATTCACAGTACTTCTTATCTTCTCTTTGTCGTGTCTTATCTCTTACAATACAATAAATCACTGCATAGTGTATGGATTAACTTTAAATATTGACCATTGGATCCAGACTAGCAAATCAAAACATTTCCAACCTCTTAATCTTCTTTTCCATTCTTAGCATCTAGAAATATTCTACTTTAGCACGATGAACGCTACTATGCGTAAACCTAAAAACACAAACTCCATTGCTCAGTTTTCAGGGTCCTTGTGCTAATAAATGCATGGACTTGGATGCAATTTTCATTTTTATGAGGTCCTTGATGTAACTTGTACTTCCACCGACCGTGTTAACTCATCTCAAGCACCTCTCTCCTACGAGACCTACCATTTGGTAGGTCATTCGCAGTACTTCTTATCTTCTCTTTATCGTGTCTTATCTCTTACATGACAATAAACCACTTCATATTGTACGGATTAACTTTGAACATTGACCATTGGATCAAGACTATCAAATCCAAACATAGCCAACCGCTCGATCTTCTTTTTCCATTCTTAGCATCCAGAAAAATTATACTTTAGCATGATGAACACTATTATGTGCAATCCTAAACACACAAACTCCATTGCTCAGTTTTCAGGGTCCCTGTGCTAATAAATGCATGGACTTAGATGCAATTTTCATTTTTATTAGGTCCTTGATATAACTTGTACTTCCGCCGACCGTGTCAACTCATCTCAAGCACCTCTCTCCTACGAGACCTACCATTTGGTAGGTCATTCGCAATACTTCTTATCTTCTCTTTATCGGGTCTTATCTCTTACAATACAATAAACCACTTCATACTGTACGGATTAACTTTGAACATTGACTGTTGGATGAAGACTAGCAAATCCAAACATTGCCCAACGTTGGATCTTCTTTCCCATTCTTAGCATCTAGAAATATTCTACTTTAGCACGATGAATGCTAGTGTGCGTAAACCTAAAAACACAAACACCATTGCTCAGTTTTCAGGGTCCTTGTGCTAATAAATGCATGGACTTGGATGCAATTTTCATTTTTATGAGGTCCTTGATGTAACTTGTACTTCCATCGACCGTGTTAACTCATATCAAGCACCTCTCTCCTACGAGACCTACCATTTGGTAGGCCATTCGCAGTACTTCTTATCTTCTCTTTATCGTGTCTTATCTCTTACATGACAATAAACCACTTCATATTGTACAGATTAACTTTGAACATTGACCATTGGATCAAGACTAGCAAATCCAAACATAGCCAACCGCTGGATCTTCTTTTTCCATTCTTAGCATCTAGAAAAATTATACTTTAGCATGATGAACGCTATTATGTGCAATCCTAAACACACAAACTCCATTGCTCTGTTTTCAGGGTCCCTGTGCTAATAAATGCATGGACTTAGATGCAATTTTCATTTTTATTAGGTCCTTGATGTAACTTGTACTTCCGCCGACCGTGTCAACTCATCTCAAGCACCTCTCTCGTACGAGACCTACCATTTGGTAGGTCATTCGCAATACTTCTTATCTTCTCTTTATCACGTCTTATCTCTTACAATACAATAAACCACTTCATACTATACGGATTAACTTTGAACATTGACTGTTGGATGAAGACTAGCAAATCCAAACATTGCCCAACGTTGGATCTTCTTTCCCATTCTTAGCATCTAGAAATATTCTACTTTAGCACGATGAATGCTAGTGTACGTAAACCTAAAAACACAAACTTCATTGCTCAGTTTTTAGGGTCCTTGTGCTAATAAATGCATGGACTTGGATGCAATTTTCATTTTTATGAGGTCCTTGATGTAACTTGTACTTCCACCGACCGTGTTAACTCATCTCAAGCACCTCTCTCCTACGAGACCTACCATTTGGTAGGCCATTCGCTGTACTTCTTATCTTCTCTTTATCGGGTCTTATCTCTTACATGACAATAAACCACTTCATATTGTACGGATTAACTTTGAACATTGACCATTGGATCAAGACTAGCAAATCCAAACATAGCCAACCGCTGGATCTTCTTTTTCCATTCTTAGCATCTAGAAAAATTATACTTTAGCATGATGAACGCTATTATGTGCAATCCTAAACACACAAACTCCATTGCTCAGTTTTCAGGGTCCCTGTGCTAATAAATGCATGGACTTAGATGCAATTTTCATTTTTATTAGGTCCTTGATGTAACTTGTACTTCCGCCGACCGTGTCAACTCATCTCAAGCACCTCTCTCCTACGAGACCTACCATTTGGTAGGTCATTCGCAATACTTTTACAATACAATAAACCACTTCATACTGTACGGATTAACTTTGAACATTGACTGTAGGATGAAGACTAGCAAATCCAAACATTGCCCAACGTTGGATCTTCTTTCCCATTCTTAGCATCTAGAAATATTCTACTTTAGCACGATGAATGCTAGTGTGCGTAAACCTAAAAACACAAACTCCATTGCTCAGTTTTCAGGGTCCTTGTGCTAATAAATGCATGCACTTGGATGCAATTTTCATTTTTATGAGGTCCTTGATGTAACTTGTTCCTCCACCGACCGTGTTAACTCATATCAAGCACCTCTCTCCTACGAGACCTACCATTTGGCAGGCCATTCGTAGTACTTCTTACCTTCTCTTTATCGTGTCTTATCTCTTACAATACAATAAACCACTTCATAGTGTACGGATTAACTTTGAACATTTACCATTGGATGAAGACTAGAAAATCCAAACATTGCCAACCGCTGGATCTTCCTTTCCATTCTTAGCATCTAGAAAAATTCTACTTTAGCATGATGAACACTAGTATGCGCAAACCTAAAAACACAAACTCCATTGCTTAGTTTTCAGGGTCCTTGTGTTAATAAATGCATGGACTTGGATGCAATTTTCATTTTTATGAGATCCTTGATGTAACTTGTACTTTCACCGACTTTGTTAACTCATCTCAAGCACCTCTCTCCTATGAGACCTACCATTTGGTAGGCCATTCACGGTACTTCTTATCTTCTCTTTATCGTGTCTTATCTCTTACAATACAATAAATCACTGCATAGTGTATGGATTAACTTTGAATATTGATCGTTGGATCCAGACTAGCAAATCAAAACATTGCCAACCTCTTAATCTTCTTTTCCATTCTTAGCATCTAGAAATATTCTAGTTTAGCACGATGAACGCTACTATGCGTAAACCTAAAAACACAAACTCCATTGCTTAGTTTTCAGGGTCCTTGTGCTAATAAATGCATGGACTTAGATGCAATTTTCATTTTTATGAGGTCCTTGATGTAACTTGTACTTCCACCGACCGTGTTAACTCATCTCAAGCACCTCTCTCCTACGACACCTACCATTTGGTAGGCCATTCGAAGTAGTTCTTATCTTCTCTTTATCGTGTCTTATCTCTTACAAGAGAATAAACCACTTCATATTGTACGGATTAACTTTGAACATTGACCATTGGATCAAGACTAGCAAATCCAAACATAGCCAACCGCTGTATCTTCTTTTCCATTCTTAGCATCTAGAAAAATTATACTTTAGCATGATGAACGCTATTATGTGCAATCCTAAACACACAAACTCCATTGCTCAGTTTTCAGTGTCCCTGTGCTAATAAATGCATGGACTTAGATGCAATTTTCATTTTTATTAGGTCCTTGATGTAACTTGTACTTCCACCGACCATGTTAACTCATCTCAAGCACCTCTCTCCTACGAGACCTACCATTTGGTAGGTCATTCGCAATGCTTCTTATCTTCTCTTTATCGTGTCTTATCTCTTACAATACAATAAACCACTTCATAGTGTACAGATTAACTTTGAACATTGACTATTGGATGAAGACTAGCAAATCCAAACATTGCCCAACGTTGGATCTTCTTTTCCATTCTTAGCATCTAGAAATATTCTACTTTAGCACGATGAACGCTAGTATGCGTAAACCTAAAAACACAAACTCCATTGCTCACTTTCTAGGGTCCTTGTGCTTATAAATGCATGGACTTGGATGCAATTTTCATTTTTATGAGGTCTTTGATGTAACTTGTTTCTCCACTGACCGTGTTAAATCATCTCAAGCACCTCTCTCCTACGAGACCTACCATTTGGTAGGCCATTCATAGTACTTCTTACCTTCTCTTTATCGTGTCTTATCTCTTACAATACAATAAACCACTTCATAGTGTACGGATTAACTTTGAACATTGACCGTTGGATGAAGACTAGAAAATCCAAACATTGCCAACCGCTGGATCTTCTTTTCCATTCTTAGCATCTAGAAAAATTCTACTTTAGCATGATGAACACTAGTATGCGCAAACCTAAAAACACAAACTCCATTGCTTAGTTTTTAGGGTCCTTGTGCTAATAAATGCATGGACTTGGATGCAATTTACATTTTTATGAGGTCCTTGATGTAACTTGTACTTTCACCGACTTTGTTAACTCATCTCAAGCACCTCTCTCCTATGAGACCTACCATTTGGTAGGCCATTCACAGTACTTCTTATCTTCTCTTTATCGTGTCTTATCTCTTACAATACAATAAATCACTGCATAGTGTACGGATTAACTTTGAATATTGACCGTGGATCCAGACTAGCAAATCAAAACATTGCCAACCTCTTAATCTTCTTTTCCATTCTTAGCATCGAGAAATATTCTACTTGAAGGGAATATACCCGAGAGGCAGTAATAAAGTGGTTATTATCTTATTCCATGTTTATGATAAATGTTTATTTTACATGCTAGAATTGTATTGATCGGAAACATCAATACATGTGTGTTTAATAAACAAAAAGGGTTCCTAGTTATGCCTCTCTTATAGACTAGCTTGTTGATTAACAAGATGATCAAGGTTTCCTGATCATGGACATTTGATGTTGTTAATAACAAGGTCACACCATTGGTGGAATGATGTGATGTACATTCATCCGAAGTATAGCTTTACGATCAAAGTCATTATGTTTATATTGCTATAACATCATACGAATTAATATTTATCTTTAGACCATGAGATCATGTTAATTGCTAACACCGGAAGAGTATCTTGATAACATCAAACGTCACACCGTAACAGGGTGACTATAAAGGTGGGTTTAGTGCTATGAAGGTGTTATGTTGAGGCTCATGGAGCAAGAGTGGGATTTGTCCATCCCGATGACGGATAGATATACTCTGGGCCCTCTCGGTGATATCACATTGAAATAGCTTGCAAGCAAGTGATGTGATTACTAGAATGTTATATCACGGGAACGAGAAAAGAGTGCATGTCGGTAACGAGATCAAACTAGGTATGGAGATACCGATGATCGAATCTCGGACATGTAATATATCGCGGGACAAAGGGATTTAGTTACTAGCGTTAAAGGTTCTCACGATCACAGAATTCATCATTGAATGTGTAGGAGTCAGTATGGATCTCCAGGTCCCGCTGCTGATTATTGATCGGAGAGGGGTCTCTATCATGTCTGCATTATTCACGAACCGTAGGGTGACACACTTAAGGGATACCGACACCATTAAGGAGCACATATGTTCCAGACAAAAGGTTTGCAAAGCGCAGGAAATGTTTCGATAGAAACAGGAATTGTTTCGATAGAAATCGGAATTGTTTCGGGTGAAATTGCAGAAAGTGGTTCTGCATGTGATATTGAAATGTTGCAAGGGGTTTTATGTGAATGTTTGTTAATTAAAGTAATTAACAAAATTCTTAATAAAATAAATAAAAGAGTTTTATTAATTGAGAGTTGCATTTAATTTGGTGGAATTTAAATACATGTGAGTGGGATTTTGGGTGGAGGCCATGTTTATGTGAGTGGAGGTTCACCACATGAATGAAGGAGGGGAGGAGTCCCCCCCCCTCATGTGCCGGCTATGGGAGGGGAGGGGTCTCCCTCCCTCCTATATAAAGCCCCCTCACCCCTCTCACAAAACACACCTCCTTGTGAAGGATCTCTCTCCCCCTCTAGTATTATTCCCCCATGGTCTCTGATTAGCGAGATACATGTTCCCAGTGGCTTTATCTGGAAAGGAGTTGCTGCTTTGCTGGAGCAAGGGACAGAGGTTGTCGGGGTATCGGACGTGTGTGCGATCACGGATGCACCGCTGCTTTGCGGTGCTGTACTTGGTGGTGCTGGAGCTGGATCTGATGGGCGTGCTGGAGCCGGACCTGCTAGACTTCCTCACGATCTTGATATCGGCAAGTGTACGACTACATCAACCACGAGTTCCTACTCGTTAACAAAGCTCGTTGTCTATGTGGGTAAGTTCTTGTTGGATGTATGTCCACCTGTTGCTTTGTACCTAGTAGATAGATCTTGGCGTGTAGTTCACACCGTAGGAAAATTTTTGTTTTCTATGTTGCTGACCCAATAGTGGTATCAGAGCCTGACCTATGCATAGGTGCTTAGCACGGGTAGTACACATATGTTGATATGTGGGCGATGATGATCATGTTATTGCATCTTCTATGTATTTTGGATATTGGTGGCATAATGGGATGAAGCGGCCCGGACCAACTTTACATGTCATCGTACATGAGACCGGTTCCATGACTGACATGCAACTTGTTTTGCATAAGTGGCTGGCGGGTGTCTGTCTCTCCTACTACAGTAAATATCTGATTTACAGCGAGTTGCTAATAACTTGGTTATCCTCGTTGTGGTTCATGTTCGTAGGTAAGACCGGTTCTATCTCCGAAAGCCCTAAGCCACGTAAAACTTGCAATTGATAAATTAGAGGCGTCTAGTTTAGATCGTTGCTAGGCTAGTGTCTTGATATGGTATTGTTGTAAGTAGATGTATGATAGATACTCTTACAACTCACTTAACGTGTAAGTTCCATAGACCTTGGCCTTACACACAAAGGAATGATAGAGATCATACCACGATGCATATGATGGTTATCAAATGCATGGACCATATCATCTCACTTTACACATTAGATGTTTGCATCTTATATTGCTAGTTTGGCGCTTTTAGTAGCATTGTAAGATGATCCCTCATTTAAATATCAAGATAAAATGTGTTCTTCCTTAAGTATGCACCGTTCTATGGATCATGTTTCGAGACATCACGTGATGATCGGGTGTTCTCAACTCTACGCTTTCATGCAACGGGTGTAAGACAGTTTTACACACGCGAATACTATGGTTCTTACTTGGCGAGCCTAGCATGTACAGACATGGCCTCGGAACACGGACCGAAAGGTTAAGCATGAGTCATATAGTTGATGTGATGACCATATTGATGCTCGCCTTTGAAGCTACACCGACTCACGTGATGATCGGACTTGGTGTAGTGGATTTGGTTCATGTAATCACCAAAAAGGCACGAGGGATGTCGTTTTTGAGTGGGAGTTCATTTCTAATTTGGATTAGTCGAGCTCAATTTGTCATAAACTAAATCAAAGTGAATTTGCATAATTTGTTATAGTCATTGGCATTTGTTCACTACCTTATGCTTAGTTTTAATTGAGATAATAGAACTATAGAATTCTGGATATTTACTTTACGAACTGGTATCGTATTGTTTTGAATGTCAATTTAAAGCTTATAAGTCCTATGGAAAACTTTCAGCAAACTCTATTTACTCCATGAACTTTAATAAGTAGTATTAAATCAAGAGTAAGAATTCCAATGTTAGTATCTAAAGTATCATGTTTGCCTCCATGATTATTGATATTCAAAAGTTGTTTTAATATCAAGGTTATCTAGGAGCTGAAAGAATTGTTTCAGGAACCATCATGTGTGAAAGATATTGTGATATCTGAAATAATGTTTTTGGTTGCATTATGATAGAGTATAATTTAGCAAAATACATATTCTCATATTGTATGAGAATTTGTGAAGGATGGAGATGCTAGGCATCTGGATCTCCCAAAAAGGTGTTGGGAACTAACATTATACTCACGATTCTTCCTTATAGGCTATAGTAGCTTGATCATGAAAGTTGTCATGATAAGGATGAATAGAAGATGTAAGTAAAATGTTTACTACACTAATAGATTACTAAAGAACGGATTTTTGAAAGAACACCAAACATTTGATGATGGTGATCCACTTCAAAGTGCAAGTCCAAAGGTATTAGTATTTGACTATATACGCTTTGTACCATGTGTCATGTTGATGACACCACTATTGATGTTGATAGATTCTTTTAAAAGAAAAGGAATTGCTGAAAGAGAATCTATAAAATATTTGGCAGAAAATAAAAGGTTGGAGATGTCCAACTTAGGTATATAGAATATATACATGTTATGGCTATATTCCTTGCTTGTTAAACAATGTGGTTCTTAGGTATTGGATACCGGTATTGGATACCGAATTGGTTGGTATGAAGTGTCATACAGGACAACACAATTCATGAACTACAATGGCCTAAGTGACCAGCAAGAGAATGAGTGATGATGTTCATCGAAAACAAATAAAGTGTTATTGTGTTTTTCGTTGTCATCAAACCAAGCCTTCAAGATTTGTTTAAATAATTATTATTTTGTTCCGGTATCATGAGAACAATGGTTGTTCAAATAATTACCGTATTCCATAAAGGATGGATGAACTTTTACAAGTCTAGTTGGAGAAATCACATCCATAAAAACTATTGCTAAAATGTCGCAAGACAAATGATTGAAAGATCACTTATGAAGTGACATCGCTGTTTAAATTATATTTGAAAAAAAAACATGAAGAAACTCCATGTTGATGGATTTTTTGGAGTCTTTGATTTTGATCAATTGACGCATGTGAGACGTACCTCGAGATAATTGAAACTCCGTCCATAGACCAGAGAGGAACGGATGACTAGCTTATTGGAAATTGTGCATGCTGATGTGCATAGTCCATTATGTGTATCCATATGCGATGGATCTTTTTGCTTCATATGCTTTCTCCGAAAAATTGAGTGAATATATCTGTATATTTACTTAATAAGGAAGAAGTATGAAACATTTGAAAATTGTTCAAAGACTTTCAAGATGAAGTGGAAAATAATTGTAACAAGAAAATAAAGAGTTTATGATTCGATCATAAAGGAAGATATTTGAGTTACATGTTTAGCAAAAACACCTAAGACTTGAGGAATTGTTCCATGATTTGTGTTTCCCGATAAACCATAGGAGTATGGCATATTCGAGAGATAAAATCAAACCATGTTTGACATGGTAAGATCAAGGGTGTCATTTATAAAACTGCCATTATGTTTTAAGGATTAAAGCTTTAGAGACTACCTCTTTTACACTGAAAAGAGCACCATCGTGATCCGTTGAAATGACACCATATGAGTTATGGTTTGGGATAAAACCTGAATTCTCTTTTCTTAAATTTTGGTATGCTATGCATAAGTAAAATGTTTACAACCAAAGTCGGATAAGCACGTCTTTGTAGGTTATCCCAAATAATTTTTTGGGAATTCCTCCATAACACCGAGGACAAAAGAGTTTGTCGCTTGGAACGTCAAGTTTCTTGAGAAGAATTATTCGTGAAAAGTTAAGTGGGAGGATAATAGAACTTCGATAAGGTTGTTAAACCTTAGCTATATGTGCTAAGTAGCGCAGCGTCGGAAAGTGTCCTGGTGGCGGCCACAATTCTCATGGCTCTCGTGATTACAAAAGGTGTGATCTCGGAGATTAGAGTTCCTATAGAACCGTGTGGGTCGGTAAGAATCAAATAGTAAGATTTGATAAGCAAGTCGTTATTGTTTTGACAATGATGAACCGACTACATGCAAAGAAGCGATGATGGGCCCTGACTCCATAAAATGACTAGAAGTCATAGAATCTGTGATAGTATCCATACACGAGAAAACAAGTTTCTGAACTTGGAAGACCCTCTGGAAAGGCGTGAAGCCTATCGGTCGTGTTTGGATCTATAAATAAATAAGACATGGATGTTTAACATCTATGAAATAGTCGACATGTCGGAAAGAAGTTTACGACAATGTTCAAGGAGTTGACTATGACAAAATTTGATCTTTCATAGCGATATATAGTCTTGACGGATTA
This sequence comes from Avena sativa, assembly GCA_916181665.1. NCBI lineage: Eukaryota > Viridiplantae > Streptophyta > Magnoliopsida > Poales > Poaceae > Avena > Avena sativa. Next base: position 480,082,073 of record OV702292.1, on the reverse strand, counting down.
ATGTAGCAACCACTACATATAATTTGGTATATGGTGGTTGAATAAACAAAACAAGGTTCTTCTAACAGAACGGTAACCTAGGACATGTACATGACATGGTCCGAAGGGTTTTGTTAATTCAAAGGGTGCTAAAAGGGCATGTAAACTTCAATAGTTGAAGTAAGCATAGCAGAGTTGGAATCTTCACCATGATGAAACTGTTAAAAGAGTTTAAATTCATCGGAGATGATGAAGATGCTTGCATTTGCAAGAAATTAAGTGGGGGCGCTGAGACATATTTCTAATACATTATGTAGAGGACATATTGTTGATTGGAAATGATGTATCTTGTATTGACACAAGTTAAGAATTTCATTAAAATAAGATTTCGATGAAAGACTTGGGCAAACCCGGAATATTAGGCATCAATATCTATATGGATAGATTAAGGCGCTAATATGGTTGTGCCAGACATACATATATGAGATATTGAAAGGGTTCAATATGGAAACAACAAGAAAGGTTCTTGCTGCATGGAAAGGATTGTATCAAAATTCAAGTGTTTCAACACTTGGTGAGTAAAATCACATGAAGATTTTGATCGATTATACCATGATATGTATATATCCAGAATGTCCTATGCTCTAAATGTTATGAGCATATACCAGAATGATTCATAAGATGATCATTGGACAATAGTAAAGATATTCTTATGAGCTTTGGAAGAACTAAGAATATATAATATATAAGTGACAAATAGTTAAAGGTAGTTCATTGTAAAGTGTTACATTGATACTAGTTTTGTCACAAGATACAAATTAAATTTATCTCAATTTAGACTATGGGTGGCACAATGTAATGGAAAGGATGTTCCATGATGGATTTGGATGAGTTCCAAAGTTGAGACATTGTGACGGATACTACAACAAAAGGCTAAGTATATGACTGCTATAGTAGCAGCAAAGGAGGGCATTTGTGGTAAGTAGTTTGTTATCAAACTAGGTGTGGTTCAAAGTGGGCTAATACTATGAAGATATATTGTGTGACAATAATATCAACATATTTTGAGCCGAACGAACTAAAGGTCTCACCAAAGGACCAAATCTATACAATGCCAACTCATTTGAGAATGAGTGATGCGTAGAGACGCAGAGACATGCAAATACACACGGGCCTGAAACTGTCAGATCCAGAGATTATGTTAACCACTAGCAATAGCCTATATGCAACACCAGAAAGCCATAGGTGTTCAATACGCAAAGTTTTTCAAACTAGATTATTGACTCTAGTGCAAGTGGGAGACTGAAGGGAATATGCCCGAGAGGCAATAATAAAGTGGTTATTATCTTATTCCATGTTTATGATAAATGTTTATTTTACATGCTAGAATTGTATTGATCGGAAACATCAATACATGTGTGTTTAATAAAAAAAAGGGTTCAAAGTTATGCCTCTCTTATAGACTAGCTTGTTGATTAACAAGATGATCAAGGTTTCCTGATCATGGACATTGGATGTTGTTAATAACAAGGTCACACCATTGGTGGAATGATGTGATGAACATTCATCCGAAGTATAGCGTTACGATCAAAGTCATTATGTTTATATTGCTATAACATCATACGAAGTAATCTTTATCCTTAGACCATGAGATCATGTTAATTGCTAACACCGGAAGAGTATCTTGATAACATCAAACGTCACACCGTAACAGGGTGACTATAAAGGTGGGTTCAGTTCTACGAAGGTGTTATGTTGAGGCTCATGGATCAAGAGTGGGATTTGTCCATCCCGATGACGGATAGATATACTCTAGGCCCTCTCGGTGATATCACATTGAAATAGCTTGCAAGCAAGTGATGTGATCACTAGAATGTTATATCACGGGAACGAGAAAAGAGTGCATGTCGGTAACGAGATCAAACTAGGTATGGAGATACCGATGATCGAATCTCGGACATGTAATATATCGCGGGACAAAGGGATTTAGTTACTAGCATTAAAGGTTCTCACGATCACAGAAGTCATCGTTGAATGTGTAGGAGTCAGTATGGATCTCCAGGTCCCGCTGCTGATTATTGATCGGAGAGGGGTCTCGATCATGTCTGCATTATTAGTGAACCATAGGGTGACACACTTAAGGGATACCGACACCATTAAGGAGCACATATGTTCCAGACAAAAGGTTTGCAAAGCGCAGGAAATGATTCGATAGAAACAGGAATTGTTTCGATAGAAACAGGAATTGTTTCGATAGAAACCGAATTGTTTCGAGTGAAATTGCAGAAAGTGGTTCTGCATGTGATATTGAATGTTGCAAGGGGATTTATGTGAATGTTTGTTAATTAAAGTAATTAACAAAATTCTGAATAAAATAAATAAAAGAGTTTTATTAATTGAGAGTTGCATTTAATTTGGTGGAAATTAAATACATGTGAGTGGGATTTTGGGTGGAGGCCATGTTTATGTGAGTGGAGGTTCACCACATGAATGAAGGAGGGGAGGAGTCCCCCCCCACTCATGCACCGGCTATGGGAGGGGAGGGGTCTCCCTCCCTCCTATATAAAGCCCCCCTCTCCCCTCTCAAAAAACACACCTCCTTGTGAAGGATCTCTCTCCCCCTCTAGTATTATTCCCCCATGGTCTTGGATTAGCGAGATACATGTTCCCGGTGGCTTTATCTGGAAAGGAGTTGCTGCTTCCGCTGATTTGCTGGAGCGAGGGATGGAGGTTGTCGGGGTACCGGACGTGTGTGCGATTACGGATGCACCGCCGCTTTGCGGTGCTGGACTTGGTGGTGCCGGAGCTGGATCTGATGGACGTGCTGGAGCCGGACCTGCTGGACTTCCTCACGATCTTGAGATCGGCAAGTGTATGCCTACATCAACCACGAGTTCCTACTCATTAACAAAGCTCGTTGTCTACGAGGGTAAGTTCTCGTTGGATGTATGCCCACCCATTGCTTTGTACCTAGTAGATAGATCTTGGCGTGTAGTTCACACCTTAGGAAAATTTTTGTTTTCTATGCTGTGGACCCAACACTACTTTAGCATGATGAACTCTACTATGCGTAAACCTAAAAACACAAACTCCATTACTTAGTTTTCTGGGTCCTTGTGCTAATAAATGCATGGACTTGGATGCAATTTTCATTTTTATGAGGTCCTTGATGTAACTTGTACTTCCACCGACCGTGTTAACTCATCTCAAGCACCTCTCTCCTACAAGACCTACCATTTGGTAGGCCATTCGCAGTACTTCTTATCTTCTCTTTATCGTGTCTTATCTCTTACTATACAATAAACCACTTCATATTGTACAGATTAACTTTTAACTTTGACCATTGGATCAAGACTAGCAAATCCAAACATAGCCAACCGATGGATCTTCTTTTCCATTCTTACCATCTAGAAAAATTATACTTTAGCATGATGAACGCTATTATGTGCAAACCTAAACACACAAACTCCATTGCTCAGTTTTCAGGGTCCCTGTGCTAAGAAATGCATGGACTTAGATGCAATTTTCATTTTTATTAGGTCCTTGATGTAACTTGTACTTCCACCGACCATGTCAACTCATCTCAAGCACTTCTCTCCTACGAGTCCTACCATTTGGTAGGCCATTCGCAGTACTTCTTATCTTCTCTTTATCGTATCTTATCTCTTACAGTACAATAAACCACTTCATAGTGTACGGATTAACTTTGAACATTGACTGTTGGATGAAGACTAGCAAATCCAAACATTGCCCAATGCTGGATCTTCTTTTCCATTCTTAGCATCTAGAAATATTCTACTTTAGCACGATGAACGCTAATATGCGTAAACCTAAAAACACAAACTCCATTGCTTAGTTTTCAGGGTCCTTGTGCTAATAAATGCATGGACTTGGATGTAATTTTCATTTTTATGAGGTCCTTGATGTAACTTGTTCCTCCACCGACCGTGTTAACTCATCTCAAGCACCTCTCTCCTACGAGACCTACCATTTGGTAGGCCATTCATAGTACTTCTTACCTTCTCTTTATCGTGTCTTATCTCTTACAATACAATAAACCACTTCGTAGTGTACGGATTAACTTTGAACATTGACCGTTGGATGAAGACTAGAAAATACAAACATTGCCAACCGCTGGATCTTCTTTTCCATTCTTAGCATCTAGAAAAATTCTACCTTAGCATGATGAACACTAGTATGCGCAAACCTAAAAACACAAACTCCATTGCTTAGTTTTCTGGGTCCTTGTGCTAATAAATGCATGGACTTGGATGCAATTTTCATTTTTATGAGGTCCTTGATGTAACTTGTAGTTTCACCGACTTTATTAACCCATCTCAAGCACCTCTCTCCTACGAGACCTACAATTTGGTAGGCCATTCACAATACTTCTTATCTTCCCTTTATCGTGTCTTATCTCTTACAATACAATAAATGACTGCATAGTGTATGGATTAACTTTGAATATTGACCATTGGATCCAGAATAGGAAATCAAAACATTGCCAACCTCTTAATATTTTTTCCATTCTTAGCATCTAGAAATATTCTACTTTAGCACGATGAACGCTACTATGCGTCAACCTAAAAACACAAACTCCATTGCTCAGTTTTTAGGGTCCTTGTGCTAATAAATGCATGGACTTGGATGCAATTTTCATTTTTATGAGGTCCTAGATGTAACTTGTACTTCCACCGACCGTGTTAACTCATCTCAAGCACCTCTCTCCTATGAGACCTACCATTTGGTAGGCCATTCGCAGTACTTCTTATCTTCTCTTTATTGTGTCTTATCTCTTACAATACAATAAACCACTTCATATTGTACGGATTAACTTTGAACATTGACCATTGGATCAAGACTAGCAAATCCAAACATAGCCAACCGTTGGATCTTTTTTCCATTCTTAGCAGCTAAAAAAATTATACTTTAGCATGATGAACGCTATTATGTGCAAACCTAAACACACAAACTCCATTGCTTAGTTTTCAGGGTCCCTGTGCTAATAAATGCATGGACTTAGATGCAATTTTCATTTTATTAGGTCCTTGATGTAATTTGTACTTCTACCGACTGTGTCAACTCATCTCAAGCACCTCTCTCCTACGAGACCTACCATTTGGTAGGTCATTCGCAATACTTCTTATCTTCTCTTTATCGCGTCTTATCTCTTACAGTACAATAAACCACTTCATAGTGTACGGATTAACTTTGAACATTGACTGTTGGATGAAGACTAGCAAATCCAAACATTGCTCACGTAGCCTCTGCATGGGTGATGTGGTGGAAAGTGACCCGGTCGGCTTACTATTTTGGGAAGAGCCACGTATGCCCTAATTGGAGACCTAGCCACCCCTATATAAGGAGGGCTAGGGCCTCTGTAGAAATGGTTGATCTCTATTGGGTTGATCGCTAGAGAGTTAGTCTATAGAGGTGATGTTCTTCTAGCAAGTGACAGAGAGCTAGCTAGTGGTGAGAGTAAGAGAGTTCTTTCTTCCTCCTCTCTCCAATACAGCTCGAGGAGCACTTGTAAACCTTGGAAGTGAATTGAATACAAAGCTACTGTGTGTGGAATCACCACACTATCCCTCCCTCAATTCCCCTAGTGCATTTAGTCCCCACCTTTAGCCTATCCATGGCATCTGCCGTGACACCACCACGACAGTTGGCGCCCACCGTGGGGCTAGTGGCGCTAGAAGGGGTCAAGATCCGGACGGGAAACCTCATCGACACCGGCGAACGCATCGTCTCCGGGCTTGTTCAGCGCTTTGGAGCGCTGGACTTTGTCAGCGACAACGCTGGCTGCTTCGGCAAGCGCCCTCTTCCGCGCAACGGCCTCTTCGTCAAGCTCGGCGCGTACAAGGTCTATGTTGTTGTCGATGTGTCATGCGTTCATCCGCGGCACGTCGTCGAGGCAGGGGAGCCAACCCTTAGCGTGGTTCACGGGGCGCGTATCACTCTCTCCCCGAACCGTGCTGAGGTGATGATGACTGTGCCTGGCGCTGGCGCGAGCAAAGATCCGGCACCAGATCCGGAGGTAACGCCTAAGACACCGAGGAAAGGTAGAGGTACTCCACTAGAGAGGCCAGAGAATGTGATGCGGGAAGCGATGGATAGCTTGGCAAACCCCGTAGCAGCAGTGGTAGATCTGGCTCAGGCACAGGCCAAGCTAGGGGAAACTAGGCAAAAAATTCTAGAGGGTGCGAAAAAGATAGCCGCGGCTCAGCAGTTGTTGAACATGACGCTGCGTGAGTACGCAAAGGCAAATAAAGTAGATGCTGTAAAAGTGAAGGGGAGAAATCTCATGAGTGAAATGAACAAAGAGGGTGATACTAGGATTGAGGAGTCAGAAAACTGTTTGTCCGTGAGTCAGAAAACTGTTTGTCCGTGGGGCTAGCGAAAAACCTCAGAGCAGCGGATGCAGCTGCGTCCGAGTTAGAAGGTCTGACGGGTGAAGCCCACCAGAGACAGCAAGATAGGGTCAATGAGTTGGTTCGGATCGCGAACAGGCAAAATGAGGAATTGCTCAGGGCTAACCCGGAAAGAGCTGGGGCCTCCAAGATCGTTCATTCGGCGGTGGGTAACCCGGAGAAGTCCGCTGGAGCTGCATCGTCTCCTCATGGTGGTCCTAGGAGAGAAGAGGTAGTAACCTCGGCCAGGAGGAACAAACAGATCGTCCCGTATGACCCGACAAGGGCAGGGAAAGGAAAAGAAGTACAGAGAAATGATGATCGACGGAGTGTGAGCCGAGGTGAAGCTGGCCGAGGTAACCGTGACCAAGGCAATGCCGGTCAAGGAAACGTTGTAAATGGCAATGCCGGACAGCGCAACTCGGCAGGACCACCGCAGCAACGGAATATACCAAGGCAAGAGCAAAGTGCCGGCCGAGGTATGCAACAGAGAGGTGCTCCACGAGAGCAAGACCGGTATAACGATGGAGATTCGGAAATGGTGAACGCAGGATACCCAAGGCCGGACTATCATGTGATAGGGTCAAGATTGGGAAGCAGGAATTTGATGCCTAATGATGCCAGATTGAAACTGGATCGGCTGTATAGGTCAGAACAGATTGAATATCAAGGTCCCCCAGTTCCTGCATGTTTTGGGCCCCGGATCATGAAGGAGCCTCCGGTACCTAACTTCCAGTTACCTAGAGGAACAAAGACGTATGACGGCAGTACAAAGCCGGAAGATTGGTTGATAAACTCTGCTACGGCAGTGAAAATTGCTACAGGCAACTTGAGATGGGCTGTGAGATACATACCCCAGATGTTGGAGGGGCCAGCGAGGGTATGGTTAAACAATTTGCCGCCCGGAAGTATTAACTGTTGGATTGATTTTGAGGAAATGTTTATCAGCAATTTCTCAAGTACGTATCAGAGGCCAAATAGGCCACAGACCCTAGCTATGTGTAAGCAGAGACCGAACGAGACAGACCGGGAGTTTTTAACCCGGTGGTGTACTGTGAGAAACTCGTGTGAGGGTGTGATAGAGTCACAGGCCATATCATGGTTTGCGCAAGGATGCAGATATGCAAGCATGTTATGGCAAAGATTGCAAAGGGATATGCCAACTACGTTGGCAGAGACAATCTGGATTGCTGATTCGTATGCTTTGGGTGATCCGACTCAACCTAGGCTCGTGTCAAACGAGTCAAATGAGGAGTGCTACTAGAGAGATGGAGCCGGGTCATCCCGGAGGAATGACTACCAGGGTTAAATAAGAGATGACAGACCGGATTACCGGTATGGTTCGCAACAAGTTGCTGCTGTGAATCAAGATCAGCCCGGAGCAGGGGGAAATCAACGTCAGAAAACTAGAGGGCAACAATGGACGCCGAGAAATGATGGCAAGAAAACTTGGACGCCAGAACAAAAGAAACAGTGGCAAGAAAAGAAGGACCGTCCGAGGTATACTTATGAGTCAATGTTGGACCAGCCGTGTAAATTTCACACGCCAAATCCGAGTAACCCAGCGGGTCATACAACGAGGCAATGTGAGTGGATGCGTAAGATAGAACAAGGTGGTTCAGGGAATGCTCAGGCACCTCGGAACGATCAACCTCGGCAGGAGTTACCCCGGCAGCAATTGCTCTCCGGAGCGAACACGCAATAGCTAATGTTGCCTCCCCCTCCGCCGAGGTATGATAACCATGAGAGAAGGGATGCAGTGCATCAAGTGGAAGACCAGCATCAGCCGGATCAGAGGTACCCCGGAAATGAGGGGAGGAATGAGTACAGGGAGCATCATCAAAGTTACTGTGTGTTCACCACTGAGGAAACAGATAGAAAGAGCTTGCAGCACCGACATATGGAGGTGAATGCGGTAATGCCAGCAGTGACGAGGTATATGCCTTGGTCGGACCAGGAAATTACCTGGAGCATCAAAGATCATCCCAAGCTTATGCCGAGTCCTGGTTCATATGCACTAGTGCTGGACCCGACATTCATTGGGCCTAACATCAATGTGAGGTTCTCCAAGGTACTGATTGACAATGGCAGTAGCATTAACATCATGTATGCGGATACAATGCGCAAGTTGGGTATCACGGAGAACATGCTCCAAGCTACAAGGACAACTTTCCATGGCATTGTGCCAGGCATTTCTTGTGAGCCCATAGGCAAGGTCCGGGTTGACGTACTGTTCGGCACGAGAGATAACTGCCGAACTGAGAATTTGGAGTTTGAAGTGGTGAACTTAGAAAGTGCGTATCACACGTTACTCGGAAGACCAGCACTGAATAAGTTCATGGCAAGCTGCCACATCAGTTTTCTCAAGATGAAGTTGCCCGGGCCAAATGAAGTGATTACCATTGCTGGAGATTTCCGACGTTCCATTGAGTGTGCGTCAGCTGGGTCTAACCTAGCCGAGTCACTCGTGATTGCGCAAGAGAAAAGAAAAATCCAAGAAGTGGCGGCATTGGCTCAGTCCACGTAGCAATATATGCCAGCGTTGAGTAATCCATTTCCACTGCCAAGGATAGATCAGGTCATAGACTCAACCGCTGGGTGTGAACTGTTGTCATTCATCGATGCATATTCTGGTTTCCACCAGATACCCCTGAATCTGGATGATCAAATAAAGACTGCATTTATCACCCCGTATGGGGCTTATTGCTATCGCACCATGCCATTTGGTTTACGTAATGCAGGGGCAACGTACCAAAGATGTATGCAGAAATGTTTGCACGACCAAATAGGTCAAAATGTACAGGTGTATGTGGATGATGTGGTTATCAAGACCAAGGAAAGCAAAACGCTCCTTGACGATATCCGGCAGACGTTCGCGAACCTAAGGAGGTTCCGGATGAAGCTTAACCCGGAAAAATGTACCTTCGGTGTCTCGGCTAGAAAATTACTCGGATTCCTTGTCTCCAGCCGAGGTATCGAAGTCAATCCAACTAAAATCCAGGCCATAGAGCGAATGGAACTTCCGAAGTGTCTCAATGATGTCCAGAAGTTCACTAGTTGCCTGGCATCGTTAAGTCGGTTTGTATGTCGGTTGGGAGAAAAGGCATTGCCTCTCTACCAACTCATGAAAAATTCGGACAAGTTCATTTGGATGCCGCAGGCCAATGAAGCCTTTATCCAATTAAAGAAAATGTTAGCCACCGCACCAGTGTTAGCCTCTCCACTATCAAAGGAGCCAATGTTGCTCTATATAGCCACAACCAACCGAGTTGTAAGTGCAGTAATTGTGGTAGAGCGCGACAAAGAGGGTAAGTCACTGCAAAGGCCAGTGTATTATCTGAGCGAGGTATTATCAGCCTCAAAGCAAAATTATCCGCACTATCAGAAAGTGGCGTATGGTGTGTATATGTCGGCAAAGAAGCTAAAGCATTATTTTGAGGAACACCCTATCAAGGTAATATGTGAAGCTCCCATATCCGAGATAATGAGTAACAAGGATGCAAGTGGCAGGATTGCGAAATGGGCAATTGAGCTAGCTCCTTATGCGCCACAATATGACAGAAGAGAAGCAATCAAGTCCCAGGCTGTGGCCGACTTTTTTGTGGACTGGGTCGAGGTGCAATATGAACCACCACTACCAGATCCGAACTACTGGAGAATGCACTTTGACGGGTCAAAAACAAAAACCGGGTTAGGCGCCGGAGTTGTGCTTACCTCGCCAAAGAATGACCAATTGAAGTATGTGCTACAGATCCATTTCGCAGCATCGAACAATGTCGATGAATATGAAGCACTTGTGCATGGGCTCAAAGTGGCAAAAGAAATTGGGATACGTTGGATCCAATGCTTTGGTGACTCGGATTTGGTTGTTCAGCAAGTGTCCGGGCTGTGGGACGCTCTTGATCCAAACATGGCACTATACAGATTCCATGTGCAGAAGATATCTGGTTATTTTGAGGGATGCGAATTTCGCCATGTACCCCGAGTGGAAAATGAGGCTGCCAACGTATTGTCGAAGCTCGGATCAACCCGACAAGCAATTCCATCGGGTGTAGCATTAGAACACCTCAGAAAACCATCCATCAGACCGTCCCCAGAAACCGACTCAATTTACGTCCTGGAGGATCCGGAGTCCGGAGTTGTGCCCATGGACATTGACGTGGGAGGTGGTGCGCGAAACCTGGGGACTGCCTCAGCAAACCTGGGGACTACCTCAGCGAACCCGGGGACTGCCTCGTAGAACCCAGGGACTGCTCAGCGTGATCCGGTTGAAGTTATGCTGGTGGATCAGATGGAAATTGATGAGGATGTGTTCCCTGTACGAGCAATACCAGCTTGGGCACTACCTATATTTCAATTCCTGAAAGATGGAACTTTACCCACTGAGGAGGTGCTATCCAGGCAAACTCAGAGGAGAGCAAAGGCATACACAATCATCAATTCCGAGCTATACAAAAGGAGTGTGACCAATGTCCTCCAGCGATGCGTTGACCCGGAAGAAGGGCTTGACATCCTCCGAGATATACATCAAGGGGAATGTGGGCATCATGCCTCGTCCAGAGCCTTGGTAGCAAAAGCTTTCTGGCATGGATTCTACTGGCCAAGTGCCTTAGAACAAGTAGAATATTTGGTAGGAAAGTGCAATGGTTGTCAGAGGTATGCTACTAAGACACATATGCCAATGTCGGAGCTCAAGACCATACCAATCACATGGCCATTTGCCGTATGGTGTTTGGACATGGTTGGCCCGTTCAAACCAGCAAGGGGAAATATGACTCACATTTTGGTCATGGTGGATAAATTTACAAAGTGGATTGAAGTAAAGCCAATAAGAAAATGTGATGGATCTACGGCCATGACATTTCTCAAAGACATCATCTTGAGATACGGTTATCCTCATAGTATCATAACTGATAATGGCACAAATTTTGCTGAAGGAGTATTTGCGTGATTCTGCTGAGATAAAAAGATCCGGCTAGACATTGCCTCGGTAGCCCATCCCGCATCAAACGGACAAGTGGAGAGATCCAACGGATTAGTATTATCCAGGATAAAACCCCGACTCATTGAGCCGCTGCAAAGATCAGCGGGGTGCTGGATAGAAGAACTACCAACGGTATTGTGGAGTTTAACAACAACTCCGAATTGATCAATAGGCTATACGCCATTTTTTCTAGTATATGGGGCAGAAGTTGTATTACCAGCCGACATAGAGCATGACTCGCCTAGGGTCACCCAATACACAAAAGCCAAAGTGCAAGAAGCCCAAAATGATGTTGATTTGCTGGAAGAAGCGAGAGAATTGGCATTGTCCAGATCCGCCATATATCAGCAAAATCTCCGACGCTATCATAGCTGGAAAGTAAACCCCCGAGTCTTTCAGGAAGGTGATCTGGTACTCTGGTTGGTACAACGTACTGCTGGCATGCATAAGTTATCCCCCCCATGGGAAGGGCCATTCATTGTGAGAAAAGCATTACACAATGATTCTTACTATCTTATCGATGCAAAGCCACAGGAAAAGAACAAGGCGGATAGGTCCGGCGAGGAATCTAAGCGTCCATGGAATGTAGCTCTACTTCGTCCTTTCTACACTTAGCAGAGAAGTTTATGTATCTGAGTCTCTCATATGTCGGTATGTATGCCGGCAATGAGCTTATCAATGAAATGTTGGCACCTCGAGCAGTAACTCGGGGACTGCCTTAATAATGATTATTGTCTTCTGTATTTATTATTTATATGTCGGCTAGCAAAAGTTGTTCTACTTAGGTCGTATTAGTAATGTGTGAGCACCAAGAACCCAACTCTTCGACTTGCTGCTATCCAATAATAATTGGCTTCTTGGCAAGCAAGAGAACAAGTTTGGAATTGCGTAGCACATGAAAAACGACTAAGGAAAATAACTTAATCGAGCCGAAGTTTGTTTTTGGGACTAACCTTGTGTTTACTTTTGAATTATTATGCTCAATTATTTTGAGCTAAGCCCAAAGTTTCCAAGTATTGTTAAGACAATTTTTGAAGCTCGGATTCGTAAGTCGTAAAACCGAATCAAGGTAGACACGAGCCGAGCCAAAAGATTGGATGAATAAGAAAATGAAACTCGGGGACTACGCCCAAGTTAATCCGGCATAAAAACTTAGTAGCAAAATATCACATGTGTACTGGATACAATTCCACCCGGCATACCGGGGATCTGATAAACTTTAAAGTTTTTTCACTCAAGGAGCAGCAGGAGGAGGAAGTTCGGCGTCATCTTCACTGTCTTCGATGTCCGAGGCATCGTCCTCTTTGTCCTCATCCGATCCATCTTCAACATGCTCAGCGTTTTCATCATCCGCACCACCAAGGAAGCTTGGACCCTCATTCCATTCATGAATGGGAGCATATTCGACGAGGCTATGGGCGCAAGCCTTGTGCCGAGCTACCCACTCCGGGTCACTGGTGCATTTGGATCCGGTGCACATGCGTGCTAAGAGGTTGAGGTCGATCTTCTCGTACCACGTAAGCACGTAGTGGAGAACGGTCTCAGCTCCGGCGCGTCCAGCGGATTCCCTCTAAAGGTCGAGATGGGTCTCGCATTCCATCAACTTATCAACAAGAACTGTGGTTCCCTCCGGAGTGTCTTCTGCAGGCCAAAAAGTGTTGAAGATTCAGATTGCAACGTCAAGGATATCCTTGCCATAGTTCTTCATGATTTCCACGCGAGAAGACAAGCTGACCAACAGGTCCTCCATGTCATAGGGAATCTCTTCAGCGTCAGGAGCAACGGGGGTACCCCTCTGTCGGCGGAAATTAGCAACAGCGGTGCTCACAATGGCATTGCCCTTTGGAAATTTTCCTGAAAACAAGACAACAGAAGCGGGTAAAGAAAAGACATGTGAAGTAACCCGGAGAAATATGCCGGATGAGGGAAAGGAGCTTACGTGAAATATGGTTGTGGATCCGGGTCAACTCCTTGGTACAGTCATCACGCCTTTTGTGAAGCTGCACAAGTTCATTATTCGCCGACTCAAGTTTGACATCGGCCTCCTAGAGAAGTTCTCCGTCCTTGGCAATCTGGAGATTGAGGCGCTCGCGCTCTTCAGTATAGTCCTGGCCAGCTTTTTCAAGCTCGTATTGGTGCTGCGCTTTCAACTTCTTCATGGCTGCCTTGAGCTTGGTGATCTCATCATCCTTGGTTCGAAGGAGGGCAAGCTCATCATCTTTCTTTTTGAGCTCGGTCTGATGCTGCCCTGCTTGTTCGAGAAAATGCAACATCATATCAGGCACGGGCACACTATCTTCCAACGATACTGAAATAGTTTGTTGACCCGGCAAAGCCGAGGTATGAATGTTCGCCGAGCCAAGGGGAAAAGGAGATAGAAAGCATAACAAGGTCGCACAAAAGTAACTTACCCTTGATCTGGTCAAGATTCTTCCTCATGAGGATATTTTCAGCTTCCACCCCAGCTGCGAAAACCGAATGATGGGTTAGTTCGGCAGAAAAAGAGGAAGAAAACACGGAAAAATATCAAGAAGAGAACTTACCCCTTTTCTCATGCTTAGCGAGAAGTGCATTATGCTTTACGCGCAGCATATTGTGAGTGTCCAGGAGACGTTGAAACTCAGCGCTCCGGCGGTTGGTGGTCACCTGAAAAGAGTACAAAAATATAGCTTAGTCTCGTGCATATTCGAAGTGTACAAAATCCGGGCCAAGTGGAACTTAACCCGGCTCTAGGTGTGTGCATATTCGAAATGTACAAAATCCGTGCCAAGTGGAACTAAACCCGGCTCTAGGTGTGTGCATATTCGAAGTGTACAAAATCCGGGCCAAGTGGAACTTAACCCGGCTCTAGGTGTGTGCATATTCGAAGTGTACAAAATCCGGGCCAAGTGGAACTTAACCCGGCTCTAGGTGTGTGCATATTCGAAGTGTACAAAATCCGGGCCAAGTGGAACTTAACTCGGCTCTAGGTGTGTGCATATTCGAAGTGTACAAAATCCGGGCCAAGTGGAACTTAACCCGGCTCTAGGTGTGTGCATATTCGAAGTGTACAAAATCCGGGCCAAGTGGAACTTAACTCGGCTCTAGTTGTGTTCATATTCGAAGTATACAAAATCTAGGCCAACTGGAACTTAACCCGGCTCTAGGTGTGTGCATATTTGAAGTTATCAAGGAGCTACGTTAGTTTTCTAAGGAGCATCCGGCCGAGTAACAAGTTACTCCCCCGGAGGCTCGGGGACTAATGGTTATATCACTAATATATACAACATGCTAAGGAAAAGGTGAAGTAACGTACCCCCATCATCCGACCCACAAGGTTAATTGCCTTAGCGGTTGTGTTCATTTGAGCAGAAAATTCGGCGGGACCGAACTTCTCTGGGAGATCGTCGTTGTGGACGAACTCCGCCTTGTTCCAGTTGTTCACGAACTCAATCAAGGTCGGAGGGTATCGTTCGCCGCTGAGCATGTGGGGTGCCACCAAGCCCTTGGCATGTGCTTCCCTCCACTCAACCTGGGAAAGGGTCGGGCTGGTGTGCAAAACAAGTTGCGCGTCAGCTGGCTCGGCAGGGGCGTCCTTCGGTGGTGGAGTTTTCTTCAAAAGCATGGACGCAAGTGTGCGCTGTCCAGCCTCGATGGACGTTGCCCTGGTGCCGTCAGGGGTCTTCTTGCCCTTAGGTTGCTGCTGAGAAGTAGAAGTCGTTGCAGCATATTTACCCTTAGGAGCTGCCTTGGTGCTTTCTTGCCAAGACTGGGAAGACTCGGGCGAGGCGGAGGGGCTTGGTGCTGCTATTGTTGCTTTTGCTGCTGGTGCTTGAGTTGGTGCTGGTGCTGGTGCTGGTTTCTTCTTCGGTGGAGGTGCTGAGGTAACCTCGGTGGTAGCTGGTTGTGGCGGAGCCAAAGTAGTGGTGGCCGCTGCCTCGGCAGAGCCAGTCTCCCCCGCTCCAAGGTTGCCCTCCTCTTGACGAGGTGGGCTGGAACCCGGAGCAGCCGCTGAACCCTCCGGGATTGGGCTCAGCGGGCGTGAATCGTCGCCACGAGGGGGAGAAGGGCTATGTTGGAGCAGGGAGGCAATGCAGGATCCACTCTGTGGGACCTCCACCACGGCCCTACCGAATCAAACAGTGTCGGATGAGAAACTATAACAATAGAAGAACAAGTAAATGGCAGAGGGAAAAGAGGCTTACTCATCCGAGGTCAGGGGCTCCTTGGGCTTCCGAGCCCTTCATGCTGGGGCCTTGGTTGCAGGCTTGGAGGCAGTTTTGTCCCCGGACTTCTTTCGCCTTTTGGCTAGCTGAGAAGGTCCGGAGGAAGAAGTTGATGCGTATCCCCTTTTCTTCTTCGGCGCAACCGGAATAGGATCACCCACGGCAAGGGGAGGGTCCTCATGGATCTGCCCACCGGGGTTAGCTGATGCCGGAAAAGCATAAGAAAGGGGGATAGCGTCAAATGCTTCCATCACCTCAACATCCGAGTCATCTTCATCGTCGGGCCAATCTCTAATGGAAGAGAGTTTACCGGTGGGTCGCTTGGTCGCGTCGGCCATTGGAAGGAACATCTCCTGATCCGGTTCCTCCTCGTCAGAGGTATCCCGGTCAGGCGCCCATTTGAGGGAGGGCTCGGTGCCATCCTCGATAGTTTGCTGAAGGAATTGCTAAGGGAAAGAAAAGACAATAGAGTTAAGTATACAACAGCGACCGACATATAACTTAATTCGGAGAAAGTTTGCGACACGAAGCTTACCACGGGAGGAAGCCTATCTCGGCAATAATGTTCCATTCCCCACGTCCACTCAGAGGAGAAGTCCTTGTGGGTGGTGAAGAGGGCCTTGACCCGGCGGTAGATCTCTGTGTTGCTCAACTCGAAAGACGAGGTCCGGTTGGGGTCGCGGCCCCAGCTCATGTGACAGACTTTATGTGTGTGTTTCTGAAGGGGGAGATCCGGTTGCGAACAAACGTGATCATGGCATCCTCATTGCACAATCCGAGGTCCTTCAACTCCTGGAACCTCTTGTTGACCTGGTTCGCCAGGACGGTGGGCTTCTTGGGGACCACGTCCCATAGCTCCGGATTGGGAAGACCCGGAGCATAAGGGCGTAGCCGGATCAGATCCTCAGTAGTGTCGTTCCGGACATAGAAGAAAGTCCGGGCCCATCCCTTGCAAGAGTCCAGCCCGGTGACTCGGGGGAAGACGGACAGCCTCCAAGGAGAAATTGACGCAGCACCGAACTGCATGAGCTGCTTGTCCTCCGGGTCAAGTTGGATGTTCGGAATCACGTTCCGGCGAAGGCCAAAGAACCGGATCCAGAGCTCCTTCGTGGGCCACAGTCCGGCATAACCTTCGATGGTGCAGGCGAAGGCGGAGAGAGATGTGATGGCATTAGCTGGAAGGTGGTGCGGCTGGAGTTCGTATGTGTTTAACTAGTCGTGGAAAAAGTCGCTCACTGGCAGACCAAATCCGCGTTGAAAATGAGATAGGAACACCACATACTCACCTGGATTGGGTGAGGGGGCAAGCTCGGCAGAAGCGAGTTGTGCAGTGACGCCCTCCGGGATGCGTCCGGTGCGATAGAGCCAATCCAGGTCGTCCTGGCAGACCCAGGAGCCCGCCCACGCTCCACGGTCGGTGCTCGCAGCGTCTTCCTCCATCTCCTGCTCGGCGACGGCAAGCTCCTCCTCAGTCATCTCGAGTTCACTGCCCTCACTGGAGCTAGCGGCGGTGGGTGGAAGTGGCCTAGACTGGCAGTGACCCGTGGCGGAAGAGATGCGCGGAGGCGGCGGCGACGCTGGTGGGCGTGGAGGAAGTGCGGCGGCGGCGCTGCTACTCAGGCGCGGTGGCGGTGGCGCTGTCGCGGGAGAAGAATAAGAAGAAGCAGAGGCAGAGGGGCGCGTAAGTGGGGAAAAGACCCAAGGGGCGCGCCCCTCCCCTATTTAACCACTCCCTCGAGGGGGTAGTGGGATCGTGTTATGCGGGTATGCCACACGGTGTGGCCGTGTATAACCCGGATTGACCAATCAGCGATGAGCCACACTGAGGACCACAGGGCATAGCGGATCCCATGACGCGACGCAGTGAATAGTTAACGAGGAGGCAGGCACGATGTGACGTGCGCACAGTAACTCCTGACAATAACTGCGGCGGTTACTGTTGTTGGCCCTTAAAATGAGGCAATCTAATGATTAGCCTCCATGTGGGGAAGTGTACGAGAGAAGGAAGAATGACCTGGATGAGAATGTGGTAACCCGGCCAGCAAGTGAAAACTTGGAATGTGCCAAGGGAAAGTAAACCCATGGAATCCGAGATAAGGAGGTAACTCGGAAAAAGAACTCAAAAGCTCAGTGAAATTGAACCTGCTGTGGCCTTAGCGGCCAAGGCAGCTAAGACCGCACCAGCTTCGGGGACTAATGTTGGGGGGATACCCCCGGGTAGGGTCACGCCAGGGTATAAAGGCCGAGTTAGCCGAGGTTTGGCAAGGCCAAAGCGGATGCTGGCCGAGTCGCCTCAAGGCAGGCCGAATCACGGGGTAACCCAGACCAGGGGATGTCCACCTAACTGGGTCTCAACCGACTTAAGCTATAAGTCGGACAAATGAAACTAACTTGTATGCAGGAACAGGTGTGGCCGGATCTACTATGTACGATCCGGGTCATATCAAGCTTGTACAAGAAGGAAGGTATCTCGCTGGTCAAAGGTGACCCCTGTATGCGGAGCATGAGCGAAGCGGACAGAGGCAGGACCACCGAGGTGTGGCCGACAAAGGTGACGATGCCAATGTCGGCTGACGCGGGCGCCGCAGAGGCTCACGTAGCCTCTACATGGGTGATGCGGGGGAAAGTGACCCGGTCGACTTACTATTTTGGGAAGAGCCACGTATGCCCTAATTGGAGACCTATCCACCCCTATATAAGGAGGGCTAGGGCCTCTGTAGAAATGGTTGATCTCTATTGGGTTGATCGCTAGAGAGTTAGTCTATAGAGGTGATGTTCTTCTAGCAAGTGACAGAGAGCTAGCTAGTGGTGAGAGTAAGAGAGTTCTTTCTTCCTCCTCTCTCCAATACAACTCGAGGAGCACTTGTAAACCTTGGAAGTGAATTGAATACAAAGCTACTGTGTGTGGAATCACCACACTATCCCTCCCTGGATTCCCCTAGTGCATTTAGTCCCCACCTTTAGCCTATCCATGGCATCTGCCGTGACACCACCACGACATTGATGTAACTTGTACTTTCACCGACTTTGTTAACTCATCTCAAGCACCTCTCTCCTACGAGACCTACCATTTGGTAGGCCATTCACAAAACTTCTTATCTTCTCTTTATCGTGTCTTATCTCTTACAATACAATAAATCACTGCATAGTGTACGGATTAACTTTGAATATTGACCGTTGGATCCAGACTAGCAAATCATAACATTGCCAACCTCTTAATCTTCTTTTCCATTCTTAGCATCTAGAAATATTCTACTTTAGCACGATGAACGCTACTATGCGTAAACCTAAAAACACAAACTCCATTACTCAGTTTTCATGGTCCTTGTGCTAATAAATGCATCGACTTGGATGCAATTTTCATTTTTATGAGGTCCTTGATGTAACTTGTACTTCCACCGACCGTGTTAACTCATCTCAAGCACCTCTCTCCTACGAGACCTACCATTTGGTCGGCCATTTGTAGTACTTCTTATCTTCTCTTTATCGTGTCTTATCTCTTACAATACAATAAACCACTTCATATTGTACGGATTAACTTTGAACATTGACCATTGGATCAAGACTAGCAAATCCAAACATAGCCAACCGATGGATCTTGTTTACCATTCTTAGCATCTAGAAAAATTATACTTTAGCATGATGAACGCTATTATGTGCAAACCTAAACACACAAACTCCATTGCTCAATTTTCAGGGTCCCTGTGCTAATAAATGCATGGACTTAGATGCAATTTTCATGTTTATTAGGTCCTTGATGTAACTTGTACTTCCACCGACTGTGTCAACTCATCTCAAGCACCTCTCTCCTACGATACCTACCATTTGGTAGGTCATTCGCTGTACTTCTTATCTTCTATTTATCGTGTCTTATCTCTTACAATACAATAAACCACTTCATAGTGTATGGATTAACTTTGAACATTGACTGTTGGATGAAGACTAGCAAATCCAAACATTGCCCAACACTGGATCTTCTTTTCCATTCTTAGCATCTAGAAATATTCTACTTTAGCACGATGAACGCTAGTATGCGTAAACCTAAAAACACAAACTCCATTGCTCAGTTTTCAGGGTCCTTGTGCCAATAAATGCATGGACTTGGATGCAATTTTCATTTTTATGAGGTTCTTGATGTAACTTGTTCCTCGATCGACCGTGTTAACTCATCTCAAGCACCTCTCTCCTATGAGACCTACCATTTGGTAGGCCATTCGTAGTACTTCTTACCTTCTATTTATCATGTCTTATCTCTTACAATACAATAAACCACTTCATAGTGTACGGATTAACTTTGAACATTGACCGTTGGATGAACACTAGAAAATCCAAACATTGTCAACCGCTGGATCTTCTTTTCCATTCTTAGCATCTAGAAAAATTCTACTTTAGCATGATGAACACTAGTATGTGCAAACCTAAAAACACAAACTCCATTGCTTAGTTTCCAGGGTCCTTGTGCTAATAAATGCGTGGACTTGGATGCAATTTTCATTTTCATGAGGTCCTTGATGTAACTTGTACTTTCACCGACTTTGTTAACTCATCTCAAGCACCTCTCTCCTACGAGACCTACCATTTGGTAGGCCATTCACAGTACTTCTTGTCTTCTTTTTATCGTGTCTTATCTCTTACAATACAATAAATCACTGCATAGTGTACGAATTAACTTTGAATATTGACCGTTGGATCAAGACTAGCAAATCAAAACATTGCCAACCTCTTGATCTTCTTTTCCATTCATAGCATCTAGAAATATTCTACTTTAGCACAATGAATGCTACTATGCGTAAACCTAAAAATACAAACTCCATTGCTCAGTTTTCAGAGTCCTTGTGCTAATAAAAGCATGGACTTGGATGAAATTTTCATTTTTATGAGGTCCTTGATGTAACTTGTACTTCCACCGACTGTGTTAACTCATATCAAGCACCTCTCTCCTACGAGACCTACCATTTGGTAGGCCATTCGCAGTACTTCTTATCTTCTGTTTATCGTGTCTTATCTCTTACAATACAATAAACCACTTCATATTGTACGGATTAACTTTGAACATTGACCATTGGATCAAGACTAGCAAATCCAAACATTGCCAACCGCTGGATCTTCTTTTCCATTCTTAGCATCTAGAAAAATTCTACTTTAGCATGATGAACGCTATTATGTGCAAACCTCAAATTACAAACTCCATTGCTTAGTTTTCAAGGTCCTTGTTATAATAAATGTGTGGACTTGGATGCAATTTTCATTTTTATGAGGTCCTTGATGTAACTTGTTATTCCACCGACCATGTTAACTCATCTCAAGCACCTCTCTCCTACGAGACCTACCATTTGATAGGCCATTCGCAGTACTTCTTATCTTCTCTTTATCGTGTCTTATATCTTACAATACAATAAACCACTGCATAGTGTACGGATTAACTTTGAACATTGACCGTTGGATCAAGACTAGCAAATCAAAACATTGCCAACCTCTTGATCTTATTTTCCATTCTTAGCATCTAGAAAGATTATACTTTAGCATGATGAACGCTAGTATGCGCAAACCTAAAAACACAAACTCCATTACTTAGTTTTTAGGGTCCCTGTGCTAATAAATGCATGGACTTGGATGCAATTTTCATTTTTATGAGGTCCTTGATGTAACTTGTACTTCCACCGACCGTGTTAAATCTCAAGCACCTCTCTCCTACGAGACCTACCATTTGATATGCCATTCATAGTACTTCTTATCTTCTCTTTATCATGTCTTAACTCTTACAATACAATAAACCACTACATAGTGTACGGATTAACTTTGAACATTGACCGTTGGATCAAGACTAGCAAATCCAAACATTGCCAACCTCGTGATCTTCTTTTCCATTCTTAGCACCTAGAAAGATTCTACTTTAGCACGATGAACGCTACTATGTGCAAACCTAAAAACACAAACTCCATTGCTCAGTTTTCAGGGTCCTTATGTTAATAAATGCATGGAGTTGGGTGCAATTATCATTTTGATGAGGTCCTTGATGTAACTCGTACTTCCACCGACCGTGTTAACTCTCAAGCACCTCTTTCCTACGAGACCTACCATTTGATAGCCATTCGCAGTACTTATTATCTTCTCTTTATCGTGTCTTATCTCTTACAATACAATAAACCACTTCATAGTGTACGGATTAACTTTGAACATTGACCGTTGGATCAAGACAAGCAAATCCAAATATTGCCAACCTCTTGATCTTCTCTTCCATTCTTAGCATCTAGAAAGTTTCTACTTTAGCATGATGAACGCAAGTATGTGCAAACCTAAACACACAAACTCCATTGCTCAGTTTTTAGGGTCACTATGCTAATAAATGCATGGACTTGGATGCAATTTTCATTTTTATGCGGTCCTTGATGTAACTTGTACTTCCACCGACCGTGTCAACTCATCTCAAGCACCTCTCTCCTACGAGACCTACAATTTGGTAGGCCATTCGCAGTACTTCTTATCTTTGCTTTATCGTGTCTTATCTCTTACAGTACAATAAACCACTTCATAGTTTATGGATTAACTTTGAACATTGACCGTTGGATGAAGACTAGCAAACCCAAACATTACTCAACGCTAGATCTTCTTTTCCATTCTTAGCATCTAGAATTATTTTACTTTAGCACGATGAACGCTAGAATGCCTAAACCTAAAAACACAAACTCCATTGCTTAGTTTTCAGGGTCCTTGTGCTAATAAATGCATGGACTTGGATGCAATTTTCATTTTTATGAGGTCCTTGATGTAAGTTGTTCTTCCACCGACCGTGTTAACTCATCTCAAGCACCTCTCTCCTACGAGACCTACCATTTGGTTGGCCATTCGTAGTACTTGTTACCTTCTCTTTATCATGTCTTATCTCTTACAATACAATAAACCACTTCATAGTGTACGGATTAACTTTGAACATTGACCGTTGGATGAAGACTAGCAAATCCAAACATTGCCAACCGCTGGATCTTCTTTTCCATTCTTAGCATGTAGAAAAATTCTACTTTAGCATGATGAACGCTAGTATGCGCAAACCTAAAAACACAAACTCCATTGCTTAGTTTTTAGGGTCCTTGTGCTAATAAATGCGTGGACTTGGATGCAATTTTCATTTTTATGAGGTCCTTGATGTAACTTGTAGTTTCACCGACTTTGTTAACTCATCTCAAGAACCTCTCTCCTACGAGACCTACCATTTGGTAGGCCATTCAGAGTACTTCTTATCTTCTATTTATCGTGTCTTATCTCTTACAAGACAATAAACCACTTCATATTGTACGGATTAACTTTGAACATTGATCGTTGGATCAAGACTAGCAATTCCAAACATTGCCAACTGCTGGATCTTCTTTTCAATTCTTAGCATCTAGAAAGATTCTACTTTAGCACAATGAACGCTAGTATGCGCAAACCTTAAAAAACAAACTCCGTTGCTCAGTTTTCAGGGTCCTTGTTATAATAAATGCGTGGACTTGGACGTAATTTTCATTTTTATGAAGTCCTTGATGTAACTTGTTCTTCCACCGACCATGTTA
This sequence comes from Avena sativa, assembly GCA_916181665.1. Classification (NCBI taxonomy): domain Eukaryota; kingdom Viridiplantae; phylum Streptophyta; class Magnoliopsida; order Poales; family Poaceae; genus Avena; species Avena sativa. The sequence goes on along the minus strand of OV702292.1, from coordinate 480,058,945 downwards.
ACTCTCAAGCACCTCTCTCCTATGAGACCTACCATTTGATAGGCCATTCGCAGTACTTCTTATCTTCTCTTTATCGTGTCTTATCTCTTACAATACAATAAACCACTACATGTTATACGGATTAACTTTGAACATTTGGATCAAGACTAGCAATTCCAAACATTTCCAACCGCTGGATCTTCTTTTCAATTCTTAGCATCTAGAAAGATTCTACTTTAGCACAATGAATGCTAGTATGCGCAAACCTCAAACCACCGAGAGTTTGGAAAACAGGTTTAACTTTTTGATACTCCACCCGATCCAAATTAATTGACTCAAGCTTTTCTAGATTCGGATGTATCTACTACTAAAATATGTCTAGATACATCTGAATGTAGACAAATCTGAGTCAATTAATTTGGATCAGAGGGAGTAAGATTTTGCATCTTGAAAATTTAACAAAATTTTGTCAAACCTGAGCTACACAAGTAGAGAATAGGAGGTAGGTAGCGCGAGACTTTCAAAAAAATAGCGCAAGATCAGCGCGGAAGAGGACTTGAAGGCGTTGCAATGTTAGAGCAAATCTATGATGGGAAGCTGACACGAGGTACAGGTTACACTCCAATAGTAGAAATGTATGGACCTACTACTAGTAGGAGTATATGCACGCAAAACAAGTTGTGTTTTATCTCTTCTTCACTTCTCTCACCATCCATCCTCCATCGATTTCTTCTCTACAGCCTCGGGTGCATAGTTCGGCTTGTCTCTTCCTCGTCCACAACAGGTTCAACTTCTTTCTAAGATTTTGCATCTTGACAGTTTATCAAAATTAGGTCAAAGTTGAGCTACAAGTAAGCGTGATAGATTGCTCTTAAATTAATTATCTTTTCGAAGGTATATGGGTGCATCTCTTCTTGTAAAAGCAGTGTAGTCGGTGTGAGTGTCCAACTACCTAGAAATAACATTCTCAATTGATGATGACCGGTTCGAACTCTAGCTAAGATTTTGCATCTTCCTCAAAGAAAAAAAAGATTTTGCATCTTGAAAATTTTGAACCCGTTTTGAAAACGATCACATGAAATAGGGAGAAAGGGGAAATGATATTTCTATTCTCTATGGGCAACCCACAAGCTTGAGGTGCACCTTATGCTTAAATATAACTTTATTTTTTCCACTATGTATAAGGTGAACCTTAGCGGATGCCACATAGTAGGCCATGTTTTTTTTGAACGGGTAGTACGCCATATTAAGGTGTGATTTTTTACATAATGCGGGAGTAGTATATTTCTTTGCTTAGACATATGGTCACCTCTGTCCACACATTATACATGCTGAGAGAATAAAATGTTGGCAGGGGAAGAGGGCAGCAGCGAAGAGAATTTGAAGGCGGTTCCATATCAGAGCAAAGTTATGATGGGTTTCTGACACGAGGTACTCCTGCGGCCACTCTATAAGTAGTAAATTTCAAGACCTATGCACGCAAAACAAATTGTGTGTTTTCCCTCTCCTTCCCTATGCTCCATCTCTCCTCCCCTTTCCCCTCATGCACCGGTCCGGCTAATCTCTCTCCCCTCGTCCACAATGTGGCGCTGCGCACGTGTGCCTTGGTACGGCGGCTCTGTGTCTTTAGCGCGTTCGGCAGCCACGCGTTAGTGTGGAGTAGGGATGAGGAGTACATAGGAAGGAAACCACTTTTGTCCTTGGCGGCACAAAATTTTAAAGTTTTCCGGTTTTCGAAATTTTCACTTGCTTCCCAAACATCAGGAGGGAAGGTTATTCAAAAGATCAGCCATTCGTAGTATTGTACTTCTTATCTTCTCTTTATCGTGTCTTATCTCTTGCAATACAATACAATACAATAAACCACTTCATAGTGTACGGATTAACTTTGAACATTGACCGTTGGATCAAGACTAGCAAATCCAAACAATGCCAACCAGTTGATCTTCCCTTCCATTCTTAGCATCTAGAAAGATTCTACTTTAGCACGATGAATGCTAGTATGTGCAAACCTAAAAACACAAACTCCATTGCTCAGTTTCAGGGTCCATGTTCTAATAAATGTATGGACTTGGATGCAATTTTCATTTTTATGAGGTCCTTGATGTAACTTGTACTTACACCGGCCGTGACAACTCATCTCAAGCACCTCTCTCCTACGAGACCTACCATTTGGTAGGCCATTCGCAGTACTTCTTATCTTCTCTTTATTGTCTCTTGTCTCTTACAATACAATAAACCACTGCATAGTGTACGGATTAACTTTGAACATTGACCATTGGATCAAGACTAGCAAATCAAAACATTGCCAACCTCTTGATCTTCTTTTCCATTCTTAGCATCTATAAAGATTCTACTTTAGCATGATGAACGCTACTATGCGTAAACCTACAAACACAAACTCCATTGCTTAGTTTTCAGGGTCCCTGTGCTAATAAATGCATGGACTTGGATGCAATTTTCATTTTTATGAGGTCCTTGATGTAACTTGTACTTCCACCGACCGTGTTAACTCATCTCAAGCACCTCTCCTATGAGACCTACCATTCGATAGGCCATTCGCAGTACTTCTTATCTTCTCTTTATTGTGTCTTATCTCTTACAATACAATAAACCACTTCATAGTGTACAGATTAACTTTGAACATTGACCGTTGGATGAAGACTAGCAAATCCAAACATTGCCCAATGCTGGATCTTCTTTTCCATTCTTAGCATCTATAAATGTTCTACTTTAGCACGATGAACGCTAGTATGCATAAACCTAAACACACAAACTACATTGTTCGGTTTTCAAGGTCCTTGTGCTAATAAATGCATTGACTTGGATGCAATTTTCATTTTTATGAGGTCCTTGATGTAACTTGTACTTCCACCGACCGTGTCAACTCATCTCAAGCACCTCTCTCCTACGAGACCTACCATTTGGTAGGCCATTCGCAGTACTTCTTATCTTCTCTTTATCGTGTCTTATCTCTTACAATACAATAAACCATTTCATACTGTACGAATTAACTTTGAACATTGACTGTTGGATCAAGAGTAGCAAATCCGAACATTGCCAACCACTGGATCTTCTTTTCCATTCTTAGCATCTAGAAAAATTCTACTGATAGTTTTTAGCACGATGAACGCTAGTATATGCGCAAACCTCAAAACACACACTTCATTGCTCTCAGTTTCAGGGTCTTTGTGCTAATAAATGCATGGACTTGGATGCAATAATTATCATTTTCATGAGGTCCTTAATGTAAGTTGTACTTCCACCGACCGTGTTAACTCTCAAGCACCTCGCTCCTATGATACCTACCATTAGATCGGCCATTTGTAATACTTCGTATCTTATCTTTATCTTCTATTATCTCTTATAATATCATACCATCACTATAGAGTGTACAAACCATTGACCGTTTGATCAAGACTGGCAAATCCAAACATTGCTAACAACCATTGGATCTTATTTTCCATTCTTAGCATCTAGAAAGATTCTACTGAAAGTCTTTAGCACGATGAACGCTAGTATGCGCAAACCTCAAAACACACACTTCATTGCTTAGTTTCAGGGTCCTTGTGCTAAATGCATGGACTTGGATGTAATTTTTTATTTTTTACGAGGTCCTTGATGTAACCTTTAGTTCCACCGACCGTGTTAAATCTCGAGCACCTCTCTCCTACGAGAGACCTAAAGTTAGATCGGCCATTCGCAGTACTTCTTATCTTTATCTTGTCTTTTATATCTCACAATACCATATATACCACTGCATGGTGTACAGAACAATGAATGTTTGATCAAGATAGGCAAATCCAAACATTGCTAACCATTGGATCTTCTTTTCCATTCTTAGCATCTATAAAGATTCTACTTTAGCACGATGAACGCTAGTATGCGCAAACCTCAAAACACACACTTCATTGCTAAGTTTCAGGGTCCTTGTGCTAAATGCATGGACTTGGATGCAATTTTCATTTTTTATGAGGTCCACTTGTACTTGCTTAACAAAGAAAATCAGCATGGTGCTCACTCATGTAGCCTTATAGTGTGCTACTCCTCCTCTATGCAAGGAAAATAAATTGTATACTACTCTCTCCTTTGCTGCATCACACCCATCCTCTAGCTGATATCTCCCTCGTCCATAGTGTGACGCTGCGTATGTGTGCCATGGTACTACGGCGGCTCTGTTTCTATCTCTTTTTTCATAACTTTGCTCTGATATCGAACCACGTTCAACACATCTTCGCTGCAGCCCTCTCGGGCTGCCTTCTCTAACCCCATAATATCTTTTACAGTATCTCTTTGTTTCCCCCCTCCATTTTGATCCTTATTTTTCCTAGTACTACTATTTGCTTTGTGGAAAACAACGTTCCAGTTTTCGCAAAAAAAATCATGTCACATGGAAATTTGAGATCATCTCTTTTCATAATACTTCTTGGAAACTCCCCTTGGCAAAATATTGTTTACAATAATGCCAAGATGCACCAACTACATAATATGGGGAAATTACCATAAACTATGATGTGGATCATAGAATATGGCATTGACCTTGGTCGTCCGACTCGAAACCTATTCATACGCATTGAGGACAATTTTGTGAACCAGGTTTTTCAAAAGTTGTCAAAACACAAGTTTATCATTTTGCATGGCATGTGATACTTTCAAAAGGACGCCATTCACATGTCTTCCGTAAAATTTTAAGAACAATCTACCTTAGCTCATATTACAATTCCTTTACTTTCCTGTGAATCTAACACTTCTTTAAGAAAAATTCATGTAGGCTCCAAATCTTGTAGGATTCAACTGGACATGATATTCTAATAATACTGTGTTTTCCCTATTCCTTTGTTTTTCCTATCCCGCGAATCAAACATGCCCAATGTTGAGACTCCCACGGGCAACATTTCCTACTACGCCAAGATGCACCCATATACCAAATTAATTAATGTGGGAACAGTTCATTAACTATGATGTCCATATGGCCATGACCTTTTTTGGTTATCAGGGTTGAAACCTAATAATATTCATACATGATGGGAAAATATCGCGGGGCTGGTTTCCATAAGTTGTCAAATCCCATGGTTACTAGTTTCCTGGCAGGCTGTACACGTGACGTGATAGGATGCCATGCATAAATATTTGTTTTTCTATTTTTATTTATTACATGTGATTGTTTCAAAACGGGTTCAAAATTGTCAAGATACAAATTCTTAGCAGGAAGTTGAATTTGTCAAAACTCTCGATTTTTTTCGATATATTAACTACCTAATGCGTACCACCAAAAGCTTTTGTAGAACTTCGATAGAAATCTACCACTTTCTAGAGCCTCTAGTTCAAATATGACATGATTTTGTTAATAGAGACATAAAGTCATTTGAGTGGTCCGAGTTAGCTCGGAAGCTTTGAAAACTCATAAAACTTGGGAATCGTACATAAAACATTGTCCACTATATCTGGAAACTTGGCTTGTGGCATTCAAAACCATGTTCTCTGTACTTTCTGTGCATAGTATATTCCTGGTGCTAGAGCCCAACAATAATTGGATCTTCTATATGCTAGACATGACATAATCAAATGGACTGAAAGAGATCCAATGGTCAACAATATCGGGTTTTGCCAATCTATATCCAACTGCCGATGTTTGAAGTTACTTGTACACTATATAGTGGTATGGAAATTGTGAAGCAACATAGTCTTTTTTGTTTTGAAAAGAAGTGTCAAGCACTATATAGTGGTATGGCGAGATAGAAGTTATCAGAAAATGGAGACTGGAAAATCGCTAATTTAGAGGGAAATCTAAATTTGACTACTTTCTCCACTAGGCGGGATAGAACTGATCGGATGAGATCCAATGGTCAAAAATGTCAGGTTTTGCCAATCTATATCCAACTACCGATGTTCAAAGTTATTCGTACACTATATAGTGGTATGGAAATTGTGAAGCAACATAGTCGTTTTTTGTTTTGAAAAGAAGTGTCAAGCACTATATAGTGGTATGGAAATTGTGTCACGTGCCTTTTACTAGTATAGATATAGATGATCAGTTGATGTGACTCTCGGCCTTGAATTCCTGGACAGATAGGTTACGGTCTACTACCTTCTTCTATTACTAGATGGACGCTAGCCAAATTAAAAACCTGAATCGAGCAGCAAAATCACCCACCGACCTTGAAGCATTTCCCGCCCCACCGATTCAAAACCTTTGAGCCAAAATCTCCCACCGGATAGTACCATTTTTTCTATTATTATTAGCTGGACGCGGGCCAAATTCAAATCTCAATCAAGCAGCAATATCACATACCGACCTTGAAGAATTTCGTGCCCCTCTAATTCAAAAACTTTTGTCTTTAAATTTCCTGTTCTACCCATTGTTCAGACGATAGATGGGCATGCTAAAGTCAGTACCTCGGGGGCACGATCATAATTGTATTGCTATTCACCTATACTATCGTCCCGATTCGCACAGTTTTTCCCGCTGGCCCTCCCAAAAATCCCAAGCTCCTCTATCGCCTCCACGGCCACCGTGCGCACCGGCTTGATCTCCGGTCTCGTGCGCCGCCGTGGAGCCGCTTCACCGACGCTCACCCGTCGGATCTAGTTCACCGAGTCTCTCTGCCACTACACCGGAGCTGCGATGTCGTTCACCACGCTGATGGCATCATCGACCGCCCAAGCTCTACTTCCTCGCCATCGATGGTGTCATCGACCACCCAAGCTCTGCTTCCTCGCCACCAAAACCTACCCAACTATATCGGATCCGCTTCACCGGTGTCCACCGGACGTGATCTAGTTCAAGGAGTTCCATGTCCACCGCTCCAGACCAGCTACACGGTCGTCGCCGTTCACTGCATCGGATCTGCCTCAGCGATGCTCTCGTCCACCGCGGTCAAGCCGGCATCGACCGCCCAAGATCCGCTTCCCGACGCCAACAGCCACCGGAACCGCAGCACCCTCGGCGACCTGGACGTCACTCGCATGACACCGATGATGCTTAGACGCCTCTCCGACCAAGGTTAACCTAATATCCAACCTATTTTTGTTTTGTCAGCAGTATAGCAGGTTCAAGCCTGTCGTAGTGAACTGCATTTTTGTAATCATGCTAGTACATACAAGTCATTGGGCACGCCTATTCTTCGTGCTAGTACATGCAAGGTCATTAGACATGTTGGTTTGCATTCGCTGCTCTACAAATTTCAAGTCATGCACATGTCTGTTATTTTGTCATGCATATGTTATTAGCTACTCCATACAATAGTAATTGCCTGCTACCGTGTAATTCTTGCAAAATCTATAGTCAGTGGAAAATATTAGTGTGGAGTCCCTGCTCTACAGTTGCTGAATCTATCTGGTTCGTCCTGAGATTAGTTCCTGCTATTATTTCCTCCTTGGCATCGTTATGCTATCCTGTAGTAGCCGTTTAAACTCTTCATACTAGTTCGATTATAATTTTGTTGTTCCCATAATGCCATCTGGTTCTTCAAAAGCTGCATCACTAACTATTTATTTTTTCTTGCATAGAGCTCAAAATGGAACAATGAACATGTTGGTTTGCATAGCCTATTCTACAGGTTCACAAGGGATGCCATTACTTCCTTATCTAGTGCTGGTTCGTCCTGAGCAACGGCATAACTATCCTCTACTATGTATTTCACTCGTGGTTTGAATTCCTGCTCTAGAATTTCTCTTGATGCCATTATAATTTCTATCTGGTTGATTTTTATCTATGACAATAACTACTTGCCATTGTGTAGCTCACCGCAAATTCTGAGTCACCCAACGACTCTATGCATTCCAGGAGATGCCACTACTTCCATATATATTTGCTAAAATTCTAAGAAACACTTTGTTTGATTGCTCATTTCATTCTAGGCACACTTGTCTAATGCTTGTTTGTCCTATTCTACAGGTTCACGAGCGACGCCATTATATCTCGCATCTGGTTCTGGGTCTAGTTCGTCCTAAGTCACCACATAACTATCCTCTACAATATATAGTTCATTCGTGGTTTGCATTCCTGCTCTACAGGTTCTCATATGATGCGGTTATAATTTTGATCTGGTTCATTCTTCGCTATGACAGTAACTGCATGCCATTTTGTGGCTCAGCGCAAATTCCGAGTAACCCAATGTCTCTTGCATTTTAAGGTATAGAACTGCTTCCATATATATATTTGTTCAAAATGACCTGGTTAGTTTATATCTGCTGAAATTCTAAGCCACACACACATATTTTTTGATTGCTCGTTTCATGGTAGTCACACTTGTTTAATGCGTTCTTGCTTGTCATGTTTGTTTGACATGTTGGTCAATAATGGAACCATTGACCAGTTGTAAACTCTAGTTCATAGCTCCTATCATACCAGTCAAATGAGTAGTTTGTCTTGTTTGATGTATTAACTTGTTGTTACTTAGTTTCAGACTGCAATTATTGCTAGCCCCACCAAAAAGGGGGCTGCAAGATCATGTCTCCTCCAATGTAGCTGTCACACTCAATGGAAGGTGCAGGTGATCGATTGAGAAAGCAAATTGAGGACTCTGCTATCAACTTGATTGTCAACTAAAATGCCGATTTTTCTTTCCCCTGAGTTGATAATATGTAATAATTTTAAGAAGTTTGCAGCTGATGTAATATATAGATAACTCGCGTAGGCCATGTAGGCATTTAGTTGACGCCGTCCACACATTGTGGTAGTCATTATAGTAACTACGTCAGGCAGGTCGATTAGGGAACAGTATCGTGATGTATTCGACCGACGACGAACAGTAAAAAAATGTTGGATTGTTATACATGTTTTATGATATTGGCATGGGCCTCAGAATTGACAAAACTATAAAAGTCCGTAAACGTAACAGGCCAATGCGCATGTGATAACGGGTCGTAAATGTAACAGGCCTAACGGGCCATAACAGAAACATGCCATAAATGAAGCATGTCGTAACAGTAACATGCCGTAATAGTAGTAGGCTAGAACAGAAACAGCCCATTACAGTAACAGGAAAGAAACTGCACAAATCACAAAATAGTAACAGGCCAAAACAGTAGCAGGCCAAAATAGTATCGGGCCAAAACAGTAGCGGGCCACAACAGTAAAAGGCCAGAACAGTGACAAGCCTGAACAGTACGGGCGGAGAAATTCTCGGACGAGGGTAGTAATAGGTCGACAAATTTACCAGGCTAGAACAGTAAAGGGCCTTTGTGGGCCTGAACAGCTAAAGACCAGAACTACAAAAGGCCAAAACAGTAACAAGCCAGAATAGTAACAGACCATCTCAGAGAAGGGTCGTCAGTAGGCGGTCGACGATGGCCTGCGATAACAGCAATGGGCTGACCGCGGGCCTTATGTTTACAGGAGAGACTTGGCGCAGGCTGCTAATGGGCCGCACAGTGTTGGACCAATCTGGGCCTTCTGTAGGCTGAAATAGGATCAGGCCTGAAAGTTCGCGGGCCGCGACTGGCTGCATTTTTGGGCCCATTTTAAACAATGCGGGACAAAACAGTAACGGGCCATCTTCTTATTGGTCTCCCATTATGGGCCGGCCTAGTTAGTATTTAGTAGGCCTTGGTTATGCATAGCTTCTTCCACGGTTTCTATGGCCATTAACGGTGGTAACCGGTCGCTAATGGGGCTGCCACCTGGCAGTTCGCATGACGTCAGCAGTCAGCGCGGCTAGCGAACAGATCTATGACGGAACAAGTTTTCATGGTTGAAGGGTGCGATCCGCCACGGTCGAAAAAAAAACATGGTTAATTCATTTGTGATGGGGATTTTACCACGAAGTCCATCCGTCGTGGAAGACTCTTTGGCCACGAAAAATGGGCCTTCAACCACGAAAATTGTCTGTTGTAAAAGCCAACTTTTCTTGTAGTGTCTTAGTCCCATTTGGATCTTATCCGTATTCGGATACTATTTGCCTTTCTTTATGATTTGTATCTTTTATTTTCTTGACTCGTTGAGTCATTGTTGTATATATATATAAGTTTATGTGGACTTTGTTGTAAACTACTATGGTGTAACTACTTGTAATCAAATCTCACCACACGAAAGTGTCTGGTGGGCGTCTTTGAATCGCTTCTATGCGGATTTTGGCGAGAGATGTTGAGATCTGCATAGATCCGATTTCAGGGGTATTACAAGTGGTATTAGAGCAAAGTTTTACGATACCCCACTGGTACAGCCTATAGGTTACCCTTGCCAACGGACGCTTACTAGTGTCAAAACTATTTTTCTAGAAATGCTTTGGGTAGATCTAATTAGCTTTGATTTTTCTCCTTACATATATTCATTCTCCTCTTATCTCTACATGTTTTGGATCTACTCTCTTATCTTATTCTAGTCCAGGATTTCTCATGGTTGGGATTTCGTTGTACCTTTAGTGTTCTGCTTCTTTCCATTTGCAAACGATGGAGCTACATCTGGATTTCATTCTACCTGATCTCTTTTCAAATGTTTCCCGGTGTTCCGCAACTTCTATGATGACATCATCTTTCTGAATTTTTGTTAATACTGATTGTCAAGGTCTTTAGTCTAAAATTGCGAGAGTTGGGTTACACATTTCTCATGTTTATGTGCGGAGTAATGCTTTGGGTGCATGATGGACTGATCCCCATCCAACTACTCTTATCATTCGCTCTTGTATATTGAATTGGAGGATCAGTGCGACTCTTACTCCTTCTTTGGAAGTTAGAGGTGACCCTGTGACCTCTTTCTTCGCCTTTGTTTCTACGGAGTGCTCTCTTGAAGAACGTGAGAAATAACCCTTGTTGGTGGTGTCGACAATTTGAAGACAGGGCAAGAATTCTTATTAGTGGTGTCGTGACCATCAACCTGACGCAAGAAGATCTGATCATCAAACCTCTCGCTCCCCGGGTGTCTTTGTTTGGATCTTGGGACACGATCCTTGTTAGTGGTGTCGAGTTCTAATGCCCGGGAAAATATCCCCAATTAGAATTGTCTGTTATTTTCTTTTGTGCATCATCATGATATCATGCATATTTTTGCTCTAAAATGTTTTCACCAAAAGCCTATTTTGTTTTCTAATTAGCCCCCTTCTTTAATTTCAAATCAAAAACCCTCGTATTTTCCAGAATTTTTATTTGTCTAAAAACTATTTATAAAAGTTTTTTAAAATAAAATAAAATTAAAACTGTGATTGGGAGGCGGCCAACCGGCTAGGCCCAAGTGGCCTAACCAGAGGCCACCTACTACCCAAACCCTAGCTAACCAAAACTGACCCGGACATCCCCCAAACCACACCACACAGCCGCCGCAGTGGCTCAACACACCACACACACACGTACGGCGACAATGAGGCACGCACACGGACCGTACGTAGGTCCACCCCGGTCAGGCATCACGCACACCATGGGAAGGCGACGGGATTCTCTTGATCCCCATGTCTCCCCTCCTTCCTCATCTCGCCTCGCGCACCTCCCGCGAGCACTGCCATCCCCGAAGGAACCCCCTCGCTCTGTCGTCGCCTCGTCCCTAGCTCTAGATCCCACCGACTTGTTCCTCCTCGTGTGAGCCTACCACCGTGTTGTCCTCCTCCTTGGCTCGCATGGCACCGCTGCCAGCAGCCGGCGTGCGCTGCCCCACCAGTGACGGTCGCCCTCCTGCTCCTCGTAACCCGAGCTCGCCGTATCCGCTTCCCCCCACCCGCGTCCTCGTCATCCTTCCCTTAAGCTCATCGCAACCCTGCCTTGCCTCGACGGTCTGCGTCCTCGCGCACAAGGCCCTACCATGCCTCCGCCCTATAGTGACCCTCTCCCGGCTGATGGCTTAGTGCCTCGATGCCAACCGACGCCATGTCCTGCTCACCCTGTTGCTTCCCAGGCGCTTGGAACCTAGTAGGTGTTGCTCATGTTGGTGCATGTGAATATGGTATGCCCGTGACGTGTTGATGTGGCTTCCCAAGACCTCCTGAAGATGAACACCAACCTAGTATAGGGCTATGATGATTCCGTGTGAAGTCCCTACAAAGATGTTAGGGCGATGACAAGGCGATGTCTGTGTGAATATGGAGCTATGCCCATGACCTCGTCTACCTCGGCTCTGGTAGCCCCTGTTCTCAGCAAGATCATCAAAAGCTTCCGCTAGACAAGACAAGTCTGAACCCGAAGGACATCAGTGTTGGAACCAAGTTCTCCTTCTCGAAACCCAAAGAACATTCCCGATCCCGTCGACCCCAAGACCCCGGATCCGAACCCCAACGTGATACCCCTATCCGAGGCCCCTGTTTTTTGAAATGACCTATAAATTTTTGCATATTAAATCGCTCATGATTACATACATATATTGTTGTTCGGGTTAAGTAGCGATTTGTCTACTAAATAAATATGGAATATATGGGAGTGCTATTTGTCTTGTCCCGATTCCATTTAATATTGGGTAGCGAACTAGTGCCATGTCTTGCCTTGTTAAGTCAATATTTAAATTGCGAGTATCTAAATAACTTGAACCGTTTAATTAATTGTCGGGACTCTAATTCCGTTTAATATTGCTAAGTAGGACCACCATGTCAGGCATCATATCATAAACATGTCGGCTCTTCCACAGTAGTATTAAAGATTGCATCGGTTGCTCTTTCTAGTGCTTTGCTTCTTCACCAAATAGGACGATGAGTCGATGTGAGATACGACAAGCCTTCGGTCATCGACTTTGTCTCTCAAGTGAGCATTATCCCCCCTTTCTACCTATTTTGCATTTATAGTCTTTACTTTCTTCCTTTGATCTATTGTTATCCTTTATTCTTAATGCTTTAGTAACGCACCCCTATTTACCTCCTCCACTATATTGCATTATTTATCCTATTGCCTTGTTTGATCAGCTAGTTTTGTCCTTGCGAGTCGTAGGCATGCTTAGTATCACTCTCATACAAGTGGAACATGATACTTGGATATTGTTGGTGATAAGATAATTAATCTGATATTGTTGGTTATGGCTTCACCTAATGATAAGGCCCCGGTAGGGACCACCTTTAGGAATTGCTTGAGCCGACCTAGGAACTGTTCATTCTACGATACTAGTTCTGAGTTGATCGTGCTAACCAAACGTGGGGGCCCTAGGATCCCCCCTCAACTACCGTCGCTATTCGTTTATCCATAGGGTCACAAAATTGGTTTTCCATTTGGTGCATACGTATAATATATCCTTGGACATGGGTGAGTTGAATATGTCTTCGGACTCGATATTTTGGTGGACTGCCATGGCTTGCATACATAAATCACTGTACATGGTGGTGGCACTCACGGTGTGTATAAGTTACCCCGCAGGGCCCGATCCACCAGTAGGCGCAAACGTTATGCCTTCCTTGAGAATCATCGTACCTCTTGGTTGGTTCCACACAGTAGGTGATACCTCCGGATACGCGCGTAGTTATGGGACAGTTCTTGTTGTGAGATTTGTACTGCACGCGTAATATGTTGCCTGAAGGGTTGAGCATGCGTTTGGGTATAGTAGTGCACCCGTGCAGGGTAAATCTTTTCGAGAAGTTGTGTGTCCATGGTTATGGATGTCTCAGGAGTACGGTGTCATGATCATAGACAACACCACTAATGTTTTGCCTCTAATAATATGATTACTAATTAGCCTTATCAACTAAACACCTACTTAACTAAAATTGCCACCGTGTGTTCCGCCAAAGGACTTCCTCGACTGGTCTTCGAGGGGGAAATCTTTGGATGGGTTATGCCTGCTGTTATATTATTATTACCGTATAGCACTCACTTATCTCGCTTTAATAGACAAAGTTGTAGCGTGTCTCTATAAGTTATATAGTGCAAGCTTTGCTGCCGCTGAGCCCACCATACCTATGTAGGTGAGGGACCGCTGATTTCTAGACTTGCTGTGTACTAGCCTCAGTACTGATCACTGTCTTTTTCCTTTGCCCTTTGTCACCACCCCTTTGGCTTTGACATGTATGTGTTTGACGATGTTAGCAGGGTTATCCTTCTGGCTTGGCCTGTGCAGGGTTTATGGACAACGCTTGGTTATTCTCTAGGACTCTTAGTCCTATTTGGATCTTATCCATATTCGGATACTATTTGGCTTTCTTTATGATTTGTATCTTTTATTTTCTTGACTCGTTGAGTCTTTGTTGTATATATATAAGTTCTTGTGGACTCTGTGATAAACTACTATGATGTAACTACTTGTAATCAAATCTCAACCACACGAAAATGTTTGGTGGTGTCTTTGAATCGCTTCTATGCAGATTTTGGTGGGAGATGTTGAGATTTGCATAGACCCAACTCAGGGCATTACACGAGGCTCTACGAAGAAGAGTTTAACCTTTTCAAGGAGAAGGTGGCTTCTAACTTAGGCGTATGGTGACTACGTGGGGGGAAGAAGATGCGGGAACAAAACATAGGCAACCATCGTTGCGGAAGCAGCGGTTATAGAGGAGTAAAGCCCATTTGGGACAAGGAGGACGCCAAGCTTTGATGTCTTGGTAAAGAAAACCCGTGGCACAAATTCACGAACCTGCAGACAAGGAACTTTGTCCAGGCCCGCTACTATCTGCACCCAATAACGAAGGAATTTGTTATCGACAATGAGGATGTGAAAGAATTCAAGAAACATTTGGTAAGGAATTTACCTTGCGCGGATCTCAAGTAATAATTAAGAATGAAGCCTAATTTCTAAACACGTTCAACTCGTCCTTTTGTAGAAAGCAGAAATAGAAGCAACTACGGGCTCCTCCTAGGGGTCGATGGAGCCGTGGGATGGTCCTTTCAACAGGGCGACGAACCTTTTCAAGAAGAGCGACAAGTGGAAGCCGTCGACGTCAGGTGGCCGCGTGTCTGGCTTTGGCACGGCCACGAAAATGAGGGAGCACTACAAACAGGATGCCAAGGCTAGATGGGAGAAAAACATGCAGAAGGAGGCCAAGGGGCGACATGAGCTTAAAGAGATCAAGAGAAGAATGGATAATATGTCGCACTTGATCGATGACCGATTGGGACAGAAGATGATAGAGATTGTTCCTTCTTTGTTGGATGGGCTTGATGCTTGGAACCTAGCAGGTCGACAAGGGCCGATACCTCTGCCTAGCTTGACTGGCAGCAACGCGACCAGCCAGATACCGGTGTGGTTCGCATTGGTGAACCCTCCCGCGGATGCCACGATGAAATTGGCCTTTGCGGCGATGATGACCTCGGCCGCCAATAGCGTAGTGCAACCGGTCGCACCGGTGATGATGCCACCCAGCAACAACGCGGCGCAACTGGTCACACCGGTGACAACGCTGCCCAACAACACCACGACACAGCTGGTGCTTCTTCCTAGTTAACCCCAGCTGGAGACGGAGCATACGCCAGCCGGCACCGTGGATGCAAGCAACCCCTCCGTCTCTTGCACGCCCGCCGTTGTCAGCTATGCATCGACACTAGACAAGCTTGACGCCATCAGCAAGGTAACTAAGCGTCTCGTATGCTCAGCCGATGGCTTCATCTCCTTTGCATTTGATGATGGCTTTATCTCTGATGCCCAACATGCATGTTTCTTCGCAGGACGCTTCTTGCACCCTCCTGCAGTGTGTGGAGGGTGAGTTGAAGTATGTTGTCAAGGGCACTATCGTTCAACCGAAGAACCGCATGTTCCACAACAAGCCCATGCCTGATGGCATGTTCAGGGTTGCCATGAATCGGGTGTTGTCGGGTTGCAATGACGTCGACTCCCCCAACATTCAACCCGAAGGAGCCAACAAACACTTGAACCTCGGAGGATGCCATGGATGGCCCTTGGTATGGATGAAGACCCAGATTCATATCGGGGGGAGGCACCACCCCAAGGACAACACCACCGCCACCACTAGTCATCACCACCAGCATAAGCCATGGCAAGGCCGTCACACGACCATCGCCGCCGACACCACCACCAATGGATATGCCACACGACGACAATGATGATGACAACATGGATGCATTCCTCAACACTAGATCCGATGATGGCATTCACATGCCTTCTATTGAACCCTTCGGCCACGCTCGTGACGATCTAGTTGGTCCTAGTACGACGTGCATGCAGCGTGTGGTCTTCGACAGTTCTCAAGAGATGCCTCCACCTATCATCGATGCTCCACAAGCCCATCGTGGAATTGTTTTTAGACCTAACACACTACACCATGTGGCCGGTGAGGAGTTAGCGGTCCCTACCCAACAGAACAAGGGTCTAAAAAGAAGTAAGAAGCCGAAGGCTGCGAGCCAGTCGGCTCCAAAGGTGGCGAGGACTATCCAAAGTTAGGACGGCGTGCCATATGAACCCAAGGATGTCTTGTGGAACATGCCTATAGCGGGTAAGCCGATGCTGGAATCGAGGATGCTCAAAGCGGCAAGTCCACCTATGCAGAGTCTACATGCAAGTATTCTATTTCTAGAGACTCAACTTCTCAAAGAAAAATCCATCACACCCTGTTTTGATGGTCAAGGTGCCAAAGGGCAAGGGCTTCATTGATACAAACCCCGTGGATTTGTTCTTCCTACGATTCAAAGACATCTTCAATTTGTTTCACCCGAAACAGCTGCACTATACCCTAGTCCGCCTATATTCGCTCAACATGGTGATGAAGGTCGAGAGAGAGAGAGAGAGAGAACCGAGGGCATCGCGATAGTGGACCCCGTCTACATACATGAAAGGATCTTGTTGAACCCTGGGGACTGGTCACTCATGCGGGATTACCTCAAAGACTTCATGCTGAAGAATAGAAAGAAGGATTGCCTTCTCGTGCCTTTCTTTCCCGAGTAAGTACAATACTTATTCGCTGGTCACCCTAACATGTTTTCTTAGATTTGCATCATTCATTTCCAATACATTTCCGTTTGAATTGTTTGTACAGATACAAATACGGCACACTCATCAACATTTGCCCGAAGCTTTCGCAAGCCACATATTTCGACTCAAGAAGTTTGATAAAAAAAATAAAGACTATGGCAACATAAAGAGTGTTCTAGATGATGATCTCGACCCCTACGCCTTAGATGGAGGCTACTTAGGCAAGGGGGCAAATGTCAGGGTAGGCAAACACATGTTTACCCACATAACGGAATTCCCCTGTGTCAAGCAGCCGCTAGATAGTCAAAAGGAGGCCTTCTACGTCCTCTATCACATGAGCGGGTTCGTCCAGGATCAACAGCTACTTAAGCTGCCATCACATCTCTAGAAGTGGGCCCAAAATATGTTGACCATCGCAGATGACAATCTCAGAGAACAATTCTTTCGCATCCAGTTGTGTAAATCATCAATCACGATGTCCTTAGAAGTGGGGGTCTTGCACTACACCGTCATTAAATTGCGAAATGTCGAGATAGAAGAACGCCTCGAAATGTAGGGTGACGATAGGAAGTTCATGACGAAAGACAACATACTACTGTTCCCTGCACCGAGTCATTATTCTTGATGTTTTTTTACCAGTTGGATGTAGTTTCGAACTCTCGTTGGATGTCTCTAACGTTGTAAACTGATTAGTAACTTGCCTAGCTCGAAACTATATAGTCGTTGAACTTAATTATTGTGATCGACGATGCACCTAGCTCTCTATGTATAATATTGTTTCGACGGTCATTAGACTTACTTATATAATTGGTCCTTAGTACTTGATGTTCATATTTTTTGGTTCTCGCTTATTGCAATAGTCGATGATTAAAATACTAGGGTGCCAAGTGTGCCTTCATTTCAGATGTGATCCTGGGGACGGTGTGAGCGAGCCTTGTGATATGCAAAAATACATATCTTGTGCATCCTACTTGGCTCGCTTACACCATCCTTGTGATTTTCATGTCCAACATAAGTATAAGGCCCTATAGTACTTGATGTTCATAGTTTTGGTTCTTATTTTTGTTGCAACGGCCGATGATTAAAATGCTAGGGTGCCACTACAGGCGTGCCTTGATTTTGGATGTGATCCTAGGGGTGGTGTGAGTGAGCTTTGTGATATGCACATATACATATCTTGTGCATCCTACATGGCTCACTCACTCCATCCCTATGATTTTCTATGTCCAACATAAGTATGAGGCCCTATAGTACTTGATGTTCATAGTTTTGGTTCTTATTTTTGTTGCAATGGACGATGATTAAAATGCTAGGGCGCCACTATAGGTGTGCCTTGATTTCAGTTGTGATCCTAGGGGTGGTGTCAGTGAGCTTTGTGATATGCACATATACATATCTTGTGCATCCTACATGGCTTGCTGACACCATCCCTGAGATTTTCTGTGTCCAACATAAGTATGAGGCCATATAGTACTTGATGTTCATAGTTTTGGATCTTATTGTTGTTGCAATTACCAATGATTAAAATGCTAGGGAGCCACTACATGTGTGCCTTGATTTTGGATGTGATCCTGGGGGTGGTGTCAGTGAGCTTTGTGATATGCACATATACATATCTTGTGCATCCTACATGGCTCGCTGACTCCATCCCTATGATTTTTTGTGTCCCACATAAGTATGAGGCTCTATAGCACTTGATGTTCATAGTTTTGGTTCTTATTTTTGTTGCAACGGTCGATCATTAAAATGCTAGGGCGCCACTACAGGTGTGCCTTGATTTCGGATGTGATCCTAGGGGTGGTGTGATGAGTGAGCTTTGTGATATGAAAATATACATATCTTGTGCATCCTACATGGTTCGGTGACTCCATCCTTGTGATTTTCTGTGTCCAACATAAGTATGAGGCCCTATAGTACTTGATGTTCATAATTTTGGTTCTTATTTTTGTTGCAACGACCAATGATTAAAATGATAGGGAGCCACTATAGGTGTGCCTTGATTTCAGATGTGATCCTGGGGTGGTGTGAGTGAGCTTTGTGATATGCACATATACATATCTTGTGCATCCTACATGGCTCACTCACGCCATCCCTATGATTTTCTATGTCCACTCTAAGTACAAGGACCTGTAGTACTTGGTGTTCATAGTTTTGGTTCTTATTTTTGTTGGAACGACCGATGATTAAAATGCTAGGGCACCACACATGGCTTAATAGGATTGATAGAATACTCATACCAACAAGTTGCAACTTCTTTTCCGGAAGCTCATTCGAAAAGAACTCTATGGTTAAGCGTGCTTGGCCTAGAGCAATTCTAGGATGGGTGACCGACCGGTAAATGGGTACCGGGTGCGCACGAGTGAGGACAAAGTGTGCAGAAAAGACTAGTGTTGGTCTGTGGGGCCAGTCTAGATATCCTATTAAGCTGCCAGAAGTGACACCCCCGGGGCCCAGGAGTGGACGGGGTGTTACAAGTGGTATTAGAGCTGACCTCACGGTTAAACGGGTGTGTGTGGGTCAGTGGCGGGACATGTGGAGCATGGCGCGTGTGTCCCGGAGTGGCCATGGCATGGCACATGTGCCGGCACTAGACGCACATACGCGTGCCAAGAGGGAACGTTCCTGGGGTGTGCTTGACCGATGAGGGCATCGATCTTCTAAAGGGTGGGTGTATGTGAGACCAGGCACATGGCTTAATAGGATTGATAGAATACTCATACCAACAAGTTGCAACTTCTTTTCCGGAAGCTCATTCGAAAAGAACTCTATGGTTAAGCATGCTTGGCCTAGAGCAATTCTAGGATGGGTGACCGACCGAAAAATGGATACTGGGTGCGCACGAGTGAGGACAAAGTGTTCAGAAAATACTAGTGTTGGTCTGTGGGGCCAGTCTAGATATCCTATTAAGCTGCCAGAAGTGACACCCCCGGGGCCCAGGAGTGGACGGGGTGTTACACACCACTACATGTGTGCCTTGATTTCGGATGTGATCCTGGGGTGGTGTGAATGAGCTTTGTGATATGCACATATACATATCTTGTGCATCCTACATAGCTCACTCACGCCATCCCTATGATTTTCTATGTCCACTCTAAGTATGATGAGGCCCTAGTTCATATTTGTTGCAATGGCTCAATCTGCATGCTGTTCATTTTGTTGTTTTGTAGTTTTTATGAACATGCATCATGTCAACCATTGGATTTCTGTTGCATAATATTCTATCTGACTTGTGTACACAGATGGCAAAGTGGTACGTGGTGTACAAGGGTGTCGTTCCAGGAGTCTACAGCGAGTGGGAGGACTGTCTGAAACAAGTGAACAGTTTTAGAGGCAACAACTACAAGGGGTACAAGACTAGAGAGATGTCGGAAGTTAGGTGGAGGAACCACCCGCGAGAGGAGGCTAGGTGGAAGAACCTGATGAAGGCCTTGGTCGTGATCCCCGTCCTACTCACTATCGTTGTGGCTCTACTGTATTTGATCGTAGTTTAATTTAGGTGAACACTTGATATGTAATGTGATGACCAACTTGCTACTTGATCGGTCTCGGGACCTCAACTTGTGCAACAATCCGTTTCTTACTCGATCGATCTTGGATTCTAATTATTGTTATTAAGTATTATCGTTGTCATTGTATGTACATGTGCCTGTATAATACATGTACAAAACCTGTATAAATACGAGGGCAGTGTATAAAAAATCGAAAACATATCAGTGGTGCACCTTTGGGCCGTTAGTGGCGCACCAGATTAGTGGTGCATGTCTCTGGGGTGCACCACGGATAAATCACATGCATCCGTGGGATGTAGACTATCTGTGGCACACAGCTAGGGATGCGCCATTGGCATGTGCACTATCCGTGGCACATTTCGACGTGCTCCACTGATAAAAAATACTAGTGGCGTGACTGAAAGTTCGAAATTTGGTCGACTAGAGGGGGTTAATAAGAGACTACCAATTTTTATCCTTTTCCTTACAAATTTTGGCTTTGCACAAAATTAATTTATCTAGAGATGCAACTATATGAACAACCCATATGCCAAACGATACAAAAAGTAAACAAAGCGGTAAAACAAGTAGTAAAGGAAAGGAACGAGAAAACTGGCAAGGGGACACGGAGATGTAATTCCCGTAGTTCACTTCCAAGAAAGCTACGTCTACATTGGAGAGGTGTCGGGGCCACACAAGGTCACCAGAGCGCCACAAAGGCCTCACCTTCTTCTCCGGTGAGCTCCACCACAAAGGTGGCCTCACAATCCACGAACCGGTGGCATTGAAGGCGCCAACCGAAACCTTTACAACAAGGTTGAGGGGAGGCTCCACAACTCAATTGGAGGCCCTCAATGACACCACAAAGCTTCACAACAATTGCCCTAGCTTCGAGGATGCCCTACACCGTCTAGGGTTCCAAAAACCCAAGAGAATAAGATACACAAAGGATGGGTGGGGGAAATCATGATTCCTTTGGTGGAAGTGTAGATCTAGGTCCCCTCTCCCACTCCTCAAAATATCAAGAGGTTTGAGTGGCTAGGGAGAGAGATCTAGGAAGATGAAGCTCTAGTATTAATAGAGGAGAGAGAATATTGAAGAGTTAGTTGGGGAGGAGGAAGAAGGGTGCCTTAAATAGGCCCCTTTAAACTAAGCCGTTGTTGCCCCTGTGACACCACCGGTACTACCGGTGGCTGGGACTGTTCGTCTGCGGTACCAAAGTTCCCGGGCGAGTGCATGGCGGTACCTAAGTTGCCTGAAATTGCCGCGTTTCGAAATGTTGGGCCGCCAACTACCGAGAGGGGCCATTTCTATGCAAACTCATCTCACCCATGCCAAATTCAAACGTTCCATGAAACTGCCCCGTGAAGTAGACGGTCGGGACCCTGTCGGTCATCTGTCCGTGAAGCGAGCGCCAACGCGGCAACCTCTTAGGCAAATCGAGGAACTAAGTGGATTGGATGCGTTGACCAATTTCACAAATCCATTCCCACCTTTCCCCTAGCACCGGCGGCGATGGAATCCACCCTCCAGGCAGGATGATCCCTTCGAACATTTGACTTCTGGTGCCAAGTTGCTGCGCCCAGTCGCTAATCCCGAGCTCCAATGGTGCATGCCTTAGCCGCCGTTGCGAGGCTCTAGCCTGCCTCCGCCGACGACGAGCCGAGCTGCTCGAAGGATGGCAGATCCTACTACCAAGGAAGAAGAAGTTCTGGCTACAAGCGGGTGAGCTACCCTTCTCTTTGCTATTCGCACTAATTATAACTGCTAGCTAGCTACTGAACCTAAAATTGTTTGTTAGCCCAACGCTGACAAACATATTTTTTCCATAGTTTTCTATCAAGTGGGATCTCCGCGGACCACCCTTACCTGGTTACGGTAGTCCTCTTCAGGTATGACTCTAAGGGCAAGTGGTATGGACACCATTGTATCACGATGGAAGAAGCGCTTGCGCAGATCTGCACTATATCTGGTATGGTTGCTGCTCTGCATAATCATGATGAATTATGGCCGAAGCAGACTGCAAAGTTCAGCTTCATGGATGAACGTGGCATCATGGTTTCTCTAACGTGTGACAGTCAGCTAATTGGGTTGATGAAAAGGTATGCTTCGGCTTGCATGTTTGAGCTGAATTGTGATGTACTAGATGTGGAAGCTGCTGCAACTGGGAGTCGCCCTTCTATTCTTGGACAGGGTGGTTGCTCGAACCCAATTAGCTCCTGGTAAGCAAAAGTCTCTCGGGGTTTGCATGTTTGTGCTGAATTGTAATTTTTGTTTTATTTACTCTATAGATATTGGGCAGTTATGCAACAGTCTTGTTTCTTTGACAAGAAGCGCCGCAAGGTTAGAAACATGATTGTCGGGTCAGTCATTTTGCTGCCCGAAGAAATTAAAAATGAGTGGAAAGATGATATTGGACACGATTCTGGTGCCCATTGTCCCAACGATGCAGAGTACGTGAAGCTAAGAAAATTGGCACCAAGGAAAAGGAAGAAGGCAGGAAATGAAGAAGCCAGTGGACGTGATGGCTTGGTACCCAGGCTGCGGAAGAAGGTTGCTGGCAATGAAGATGCATAGTAATGTGTTGAACTTGAACCTATATATGTAATTCGGTTAAATTCTGGATCTCTTTGTGTGGAACTTTGCTGGGCGAAACAATCTACCCACGTTCTCTGAGTAAAATGTACCACGACTTAGGGTTTGTAAACGCCCGAGTCAGTAGTTGAATCCGAAATTGTGATTGTGCCACTACTATCTGAAAACACGCAGCACCGGTTCCACGATTGCTGAGGGGCATGATGTCTCCAAATACGACGGAATGTAAGTGGCACAAAAATAAATTATTTAAGATGCTACACTCCACGAAGCAGCAACTTATTTCAGTTGCTGCACACAATGACATGGCAATATAAACAGCAATGACAACCGATAATGCCCAGATGAGGAGGAAATCAGTACCACTTCCTGGCCTAATCTTGAGCCCGTCTATCTCACCGCCTCCCTGGTCCTGCATCCCCTGCATCTGGCAAAGCTCCTGGATCTCCAGTAACCGGGTGTACATTCTTCCACTTTATAAATTATAGTTGTGCCATTTGCATGCGGCACAATCCATGTAGATTACGTTTAAACAAACCACCAATGTCAGAATACCACCATGATCAGACAAAAGGAAGTAATGCAGGGTTAAGAAAGATTAACGGGCGACCAATTTTTTTCCTCCCAGGACTCCAGGACCACTAGTTCAGACCGCTAGGTCAACAAGTACAACTATTACAACTTAAAAAGGCACGGAGTTCAAGCTAAATAGAACTAGTTATCACACATCTCCTTGATCTTCCCAATCTTAGCCCGATGCGCATCTTCTTGTGAGAGCAAGGATCGAATTGTCTGCTCCTTCCTTGTAGCATCTTCCTTGCACAACTTCAATTGTTTCTCTGCATTTTTCCTCATGCACTTGTCAATACTCGTAGTTGTGAACTGCAGGACTTTGGCCTAGTGAAGATCATTCCTTGCTTGAGTCAGTTCTTGCTCTGCTTTAGCCTTCAGAGCCAGCGCCGCGTCCCTCTCCTTCTCGACTTTGCTAACCTTGTCTTGCACCCTCCTGAGATCTCGCTTAAGCTTGGTCGTGTCAACTGGTTCCCATAGCTTCATCTCAACACTGTCAAGAAGTAAGCTGAATACGAATTCTTTCAACTCAACTGTCATTTCCCATAGTTTGTCCAGCGTTTTCTGCATCGATTTGCACCACTCTGGATCTACCCATTTGACAACATTGCAACTTCCGCCTTGCATAATTGCATGATGTCCTTGACACCGTAGAAACCTCCTGCCTGTGTTTCATCCTTCAAACACTACAAATTTAGCGGGCACATATCCATGTTTACATAGCAGAGGACTGTCTTCATCCGCTAAACCGGGATAGTCGGAGTCATACATTGTCTGGTTGGCCTAACACATCATACGCGCATGAGTAAACATAGTAGATCTAGCTCAAAAAATAGATAACTAGCCACAGATGATAGAGATAGAGATGAGACAACTCACATCGAAATCACCGTCCCTGTCGTCACGACGCGTTTCCTCGCCGTCTCCCCTTGAACCCATGGCGAGAGGGGGTGGCTGCCAGAGAGAGGATTGGGATGGAGGCGCCGTCGGCTTGCGGCTATGGCAGGATGGGAGTGAAGTAGGGAAAGTGGCTTTGAGGGGAAGGAAGAGAAGTACGGGGAGGAAGAGAAGTAATGGGGACGTGACACTGGGATATGGCCCACTGAACTCGTGAGTCGTGACACTCGCAACAGGGGAGCTCCCGGTGTTGCCAGTTTGTCCAGAGCAAGCGGGCAACAGGCCTGGCCAATCATGCCACAGAACAACCTACTCGTGGATCGCTCTCACGAAGACCATCCCAATCGACCAAGCGCCCCGATTGAACGGTATGTAACAATCGTCAAGCAGAACAACTGTGTTAGGGCGTGCCTTCTAGAAGACTCGGTCTAACGGCCACCCATTGGGGGGCTAAGGTTAGGGCTCTCCTAAGGTTAGGATCCATATGTGGTTTATGAGAAGAACACACATGCAATGACACTGGTGGATCCATGTGTGGTTTGTGAAAAGAACACACATGGAATGACTCTAGTGGATACATATGTGGTTTGTGGAAAGAACACACATGCAATGAACACTGGTGGATCCATATGTGGTTCATGACAGGAACACACATGCAATGACATTGGTTGATCCATATGTGGTTTGTGACAAAAACACACATGCAATGCCATTGGGGTTGATCCATGTGGTTTGTGACAAGAACACACATGCAATGACATTGGTTGATCCATGTGGTTTGTGGAAAGAACACACATGCAATGGCATTGGTTGATCCATGTGTGGTTTGTGAAAAGACCACACAT
The DNA here is from genome assembly GCA_916181665.1 of Avena sativa. NCBI lineage: Eukaryota > Viridiplantae > Streptophyta > Magnoliopsida > Poales > Poaceae > Avena > Avena sativa. The sequence goes on along the minus strand of OV702292.1, from coordinate 480,033,809 downwards.
GCAATGACACTGGTGGATCCATGTGTGGTTTGTGGGAAGAACACACATGCAATGACACTGGGTGTGGTTCATGAAAAGAAAACACATGAAATGAAACTGGTGGATCCATGTGTGGTTTGTGGGAAGAACACACATCCAATGAATCTAGCTATGGTTCATGAAAAGAACACATATCCACTAACACTGGTGGATCCATATGTGGTTTGTGGAAAAGAACATACATGCAATGACACTAGGTGTGGTTTGTGGAAAGAACACACATGCAATGACACTGGTGGATCCTTATGTAGTTTGTGGAAAGAACACACATGCAATGACATTTGCTGATCCATATGTTGTTTGTGAAAAGAACACACATGCAATGACTCTGGGTGTGGTTCATGAAAAGAACACACATCCAGTAACACTGGTGGATCTATGTGTGGTTTGTGACAAGAACACACATGCAATTCCATTGGTGGATCCATGTGTGGTTCATGACAGGAACACACATGCAATGGCATTGGTTGATCCATATGTGGTTTGTGAAAAGAACACACATGCAATGCCATTGGTTGATCCATGTGTGGTTTGTGAAATGAACACACATGCAATTACCCTAGTGGATACATGTGTGGTTTGTGGAAAGAACACACATGCAATGAACACTAGTGGATCCATATGTGGTTCATGACAGGAACACACATGCAATGACATTGGTGGATCCATATGTGGTTTGTGACAAAAACACACATGCAATGCCATTGGTTGATCCATATGTGGTTTGTGAAAAGAACACACGTGCAATACCATTGGTTGATCCATATGTGGTTTGTGAAAAGAACACACATGCAATGCCATTGGTTGATCCATGTGTGGTTTGTGAAAAGAACACACATGCAATGCCATTGGTTGATCCATATGTGGCTTGTGGAAAGAACACACATGCAATTACTCTAGTGGATACATATGTGGTTTGTGGAAAGAACACACATGCAATGAACACTGGTGGATCCATATGTGGTTCATGACAGGAACACACATGCAATGACATTGGTTGATCCATATGTGGTTTGTGACAAAAACACACATGCAATGCCATTGGGGTTGATCAATGTGGTTTGTGAAAAGAACAGACATGCAATGACTCTGGGTGTGGTTCATGAAAAGAACACACATCCAGTGACACTGGGGATCTATGTGTGGTTTGTGAGAAGAACACACATGCAATGACACTGGGTGTGGTTCATGAAAAGAACAGACATGCAGTGACACTAGTGGAGCCATGTGTGGTTTGTGAGAAGAACACACATGCAATTTCGCTGGGTGGATCCATGTGTGGTTTGTGAGAAGAACAAACATGCAATGACTCTAGTTGTGGTTTGTGAGAAGAACAGACATGCAATGACTCTAGTTGTGGGTTGTGAGAAGAACAGGCATGCAATGACTCTAGCTGTGGTTCATGAAAATTACACACATCCAATGACTCTAGCTGTGGTTCATGAAAAGAACACACATCCAATGACTCTAGTTGTGGTTCATGAAAAGAACACACATCCAGTGACACTAGGTGGATCCATGTGTGTTATTTGTGAAAAGAACAGACATGCAATGACTCTAGGTGTGGTTCATGAAAAGAACACACATCCAGTGACACTGGTGGATCTATGTGTGGTTTGTGACAAGAACACATGTGCAATGACACTCGATGTGGTTCATGAAAAGAACAAACATGCAGTGACACTGGTGGATCCATGTGTGGTTTGTGAGAAGAACACACCTGCAATGACATTGGGTGTGGTTCATGAAAAGAACAGACATGCAATGACACTGGTGGATCCATGTGTGGTTTGTGAGAAAAATAGACATGCAGTGACTCTAGCTGTGGTTTGTGAGAAGAACACACATGCAATGACTCTAGTTGTGGTTCATGAAAAAAAACATCCAATGACTCTAGCCGTGGTTCATGAAAAGAACACTCATCCAGTGACACTAGCTGTGGGTCCATGTGTGTTGTTTGTGAAAAGAATAGACATGTAATGACTCTGGGTGTGGTTCATGAAAAGAACACACATCCAATGATACTTGTGGATCCATGTGTGGTTTGTGAGAAGAACACACATGCAATGACACTGGGTGTGGTTCATGAAAAGAACACACATCCAATGACACTGGTGGATCCATGTGTGGTTTGTAGGAAGAACAGACATGCAATGACACTGGTGGATCCTTATGTGGTTTGTGGAAAGAACACACATGCAATGACATTTGTTGATCCATATGTTGTTTGTGAAAAGAACACACATGCAATGACTCTGGTGGATCCATGTGTGGTTTGTGGAAAGAACACACATGCAATGCCACTGGTTGATCCATATGTGGGTTCATGAAAAGAACACACATCCAGTGACACTGGTGGATCTATGTGTGGTTTGCGACAAGAACACACATTCAATGCCATTGGTGGATCCATGTGTGGTTCATGACAAGAACACACATGCAATGGCATTGGTTGATCCATATGTGGTTTGTGAAAAGAACACACATGCAATGTCATTGGTTGATCCATCTGTGGTTTGTGAAATGAACACACATGCAATTACCCTAGTGGATACATGTGTGGTTTGTGGAAAGAACACGCATGCAATGAACACTGGTGGATCCATATGTGGTTCATGACAGGAACACACATGCAATGACATTGGTTTATCCATATGTAGTTTGTGACAAAAACACACATGCAACGCCATTGGTTGATCCATATGTGGTTTGTGAAAAGAACACACTTGCAATGCCATTGGTTGATCCATATGTGGTTTGTGAAAAGAACACACATGCAATGCCATTGGTTGATCCATGTGTGGTTTGTGAAAATAACACACATGCAATGTCATTGGTTGATCCATATGTGGCTTGTGGAAGGAACACACATGCAATTACTCTAGTTGATACATATGTGGTTTGTGGAAAGAACACACATGCAATGAACACTGGTGGATCCATATGTGGTTCATGACAGGAACACACAAGCAATGACATTGGTTGATCCATATGTGGTTTGTGACAAAAACACACATGCAATGCCATTGGGGTTGATCCATGTGGTTTGTGAAAAGAACAGACATGCAATGACTCTGGGTGTGGTTCATGAAAAGAACACACATCCAGTGACACTGGTGGATCCATGTGTGGTTTGTGAGAACAACACACATGCAATGACACTGGGTGTGGTTCATGAAAAGAACAGACATGCAGTGACACTAGTGGATCCATGTGTGGTTTGTGAGCAGAACACACATGCAATGACACTGGGTGGATCCATGTGTGGTTTGTGAGAAGAATAGACATGCATGACTCTAGTTGTGGTTTGTGAGAAGAACACACATGCAATGACTCTAGCTGTGGTTCATGAAAAGAACACACATCCAATGACTCTAGTTGTGGTTCATGAAAAGAACACACATCCAATGACTCTAGGTGTGGTTCATGAAAAGAACACACATCAAGTGACACTGGGTGGATCCATGTGTGTGGTTTGTGAAAAGAACACACATCCAATGACTCTAGCTGTGGTTCATGAAAAGAACACACATCCAATGACACTGGTGGATCTATGTGTGGTTTGTGACAAGAACACACATGCAATGACACTGGGTGTGGTTCATGAAAAGAACAGACATTCAATGACATGGGTGGATCCATGTGTGGTTTGTGAGAAGAACACACATGCAATGACACTGGGTGTGGTTCATGAAAAGAATAGACATGCAATGACACTGGTGGATCCATGTGTGGTTTGTGAGAAGAACAGACATGCAATGACTCTACGTGTGGTTTGTGAGAAGAACACACATGCAATGACTCTAGCTGTGGTTCATGAAAAGAACACACATCCAATTACTCTAGATGTGGTTCATGAAAAGAACATGCATCCAGTGACACTAGTTGTGGTTCATGAAAAGAACACACATCCAGTGACACTGGGTGTAGTTCATGAAAAGAAAACACATCCAATGATACTGGTGGATCCTTATGTGGTTTGTGAAAAGAACAAACATGCAATGACTCTGGGTGTGGTTCATGGAAAGAAAACACATCCAGTGACACTAGTGGATCCATGTATGGTTTGTGGGAAGAACACACATGCAATGACACTGGGTGTGGTTCATGAAAAGAAAACACATGCAATGACACTGGTGGATCCATGTGTGGTTTGTGAGAAGAACAGACATGCAATGACTCTGGATGATCCATATGTGGTTTATGAGAAGAACACACATGCAATAAACTCTAGTGGATCTATCTTGGCATAATTTGATGTATGCAATGTTGTATTTCATTGTACAAGACACTCACTTTCAATTTTTATACTACTCAGTTTTGCCCTTGGTTTTTTGATACTACTCAGTTCTGCCCTTGGTTTTTTGATACTACTTAGTTTTGCCCTTGGTTCCCCCTCTCTCTTTCGTCGAAGCCCAAACCTATGCTCACTCTGTCTGCTACGCCCTGATTGGTTGTCATAGTTGTCACGCGGATCGTGCGCACCAACCGTTGATCCTGTGTGATCCAACAATGATCATTGCACACGTCGTGCCCTTCACAGTACAGCGTGAGACAACACGGACGTCTCCCTCAACGTGAGACAGCACGGACATCTCCCTCAACATGAGACAACACGGACCTCTCCCTCTACAAGAAGGAACAAGATGCCATCCATGGAAAAAGTCATCGAGTGGTCATGTCACGTTTAATCTAGTCTGCAAAGGCTACAACTGCTACTACAACACATGCACAGGGCAACAGGGTCATCGAGTGCACGGTTGTCGACGGGACGCTGCAATTTATTGCCACTTGATTTTAATAAGACATATCCCATTTTTACGCAGCGCTCTCAATCTCACTTCCAACTGGGCCCTACCGCTAGTAACTTCCATGAGTCAAGGGCCCCCTCGAGTAGATCTAACATTCCTAGAAATTGGTTTCGTGCCACTTGCATGCAGTGGAATCGAGGTCTGCCATGAGCGTGTTTTCAATGCAGCTCTAAAGTGGAGATCGTGGCTGTTTCAAAAAAAGGGAACCTAAAAAAGGTGGAGATCGTGGTAGCCCCCCGCCCACCACACGTGTCCACTCGAGGACTACGAACGGTCCGGTGTTTATAAACCCGCTCGACCTTCTTCTTCCATGTGCTCGTGTCATTTTCCCCCAGTCTGTCTAGTCCCAAGACCCCAATATGCACCTACTGTGCGCGCCGAAGCTCCCTCGCTTGCACTACCTCCTTCCCTAGGTGCGCCATGAAGCGTACGCATGGAGACAAGCCGGAGGTGAAGCCAGTTGAAGGTGCAACAGCAGATGGCTCGGTTGTCGCCAGGCAAGCGGAGGCGTCTTCTCCAGGCACAGACGCCTCTCATCGCCGTGCCATTGAGGGTTCGAGCTCATCTGTCCAGCCAGTAGCCATCACCACCGAGCAGCAGGTGGCCGACAATGTCGTGGTGCCAGCGACAGATCTAGATGGGGGGCTGATACATTGCAAATGTATCTATAATTTTTGATGTTCCATGCTTGGTTTTATCTACTTTCGTGTGTTTTGTCCATACTTTGGAGTACTTTTCATATGATTTCTTGGACTAACCTATTAACAAGAGCCATAGTGCCAGCTGCCTATTTTCTGCTGTTTTTGGTTCCACGAAAGTTAGAAAATTAATATTCTCGGAATTGGATGGGACAAAAGCCAAAAATCCTATTTCACTAGAAGACTCCAAGAGCCAGAATATGAGACGGAGTGGGGCTGGGGCCCAACCACACCACCTGGCCGCGCGGGCTGGGCCTGGCCACGCCAGGGGGTGGTCTGGCCACCCCAGGCACCCCCTCGATCTCCCTCTTCGCCTATAAGATGCCTTCTGACCTAAAAACTCAGGGGGGTTCGACGTTTTTCTAGAAGGAGTTCCGCTCCACCACCACCACCAGATTCCACGAAACAGCACTAGAAACTCTGTTCTGGCACCCTGCCGGGACGGGGAATTGGAGGAGATAATCGTCATCATCATCACCATCGCCTCTCCATCGACCATCCATGTTTCCCCCATCTATGAGTGAGTAATCCCCCGCTGTAGGCTATGGGGATGGTAGGGATTGGATGAGATCGTTCATGCAATGGCATTAAATTGTTAGGGCATGGTGCCTAGTATCTTCTATTAGTGCTTTATGACTTTGTTGCGACTTGTTATGCTTAATGCTTGTCACTAGGGCCCGAGTGCCATGATTTCAGATCTGAACATGTTATTGATTCATTATGATAGTATTGTTTTTGGTCTTACCTGCAAGTTGTATACACACGTTGTTGTCCGGAACCAATGGCCCCGAAGTGACAGAAATCGGGATAACCTTAGGGAATGGCTTTGATGTGAGGATCACATGTGTTCAGGGAGTGTTAATGCTTTGCTCCGGTGCTCTATTAAAAGGAGCACCTTAATTGCCAGTAGTTCCCTTGAGGCCCCGCTGCAAACGGGCTGGCAGGACAAAAGAGTTGTGCAAGTTCTCATTGCGAGCACGTATGACTATATATGGAACACATGACTAGGATTATCTAGTACTTGGATGATTTATCTTATTTATCTGAAATTGCCCTATGTTCTGATTGCTATGTGAATTGTCTTGTCCATGCAATGCCCGTCCATCCATCCATATGCCTACCGCACTCGAATCCTACTGTTTACTGCTATTGTTACTACTGTCTTTGCTTTACTGCTGCTGTTACTTTGCTATTTCTACTACAAAACTGTTGCTACTGATAAACTGCTGTGAGCAAGATTGATTCCAGGTGCAGCTGAATTGACAACTCAGTTGTTAAGGCTTATAAATATTCTTTGGCTCCCCTTGTGTCGAATCAATAAATTGGGTTTCACTTCCCTCGAAAATACTGTGATACACCCCCTATACTTATGGGTCATCAAGACTATTTTCTGGCGTCGTTGCCGGGGAGCATAGCTTTATTTATCAAGTCCACTTGGAATCACTATTGTTCATGTTTAGTTTATTTCCGTCTTGTTTGCTTGTTTCTTTATCAAAAATACAAACAAAATAGTTCCTACTCTAGTTGTTATTTTCGTTGGTCTGTTATTGTCTTGCTTTATCATGCTTGCTATCAATGGTTGTTTTCTTAGAAACTGAATCTTATTGGCAAGGTGGGTTCACGGAAGATCAAAAATATTATTATAAGGAACACTGCTTGTCACAAAAAGGGAAACACTTATGGGAACAAATTGATAAATTGTATACCATTGCTAGAAACGTGTGCTCTACTTATAATGTTACTTATTGCTTTGATAAATCTTGTTGTAAGAGGTATAAACACCTCCCTTTTCAATGTGAGTAATAATAATGTTACCATATCTGCTTATGTTAAAGGAAATTATGACTTTTATGATGTGGAACAAATTGAAGAATTTATTGCTTGGAAGGGTGCATTTGAACTTGCTAGTTTGCTTGAAAATATTGATGATTCACCTTATAAATATGAGGTTTATGATATACTTAGATTTTGCTTTAATAATTACAAGGAAGAAAATGGCTATATTCTTGAATATATTAATAGATGCTTTCCACAAATGGAAGAGACTAATGCCTTGCAAGATCTTATGGAAGAAGAAATTGATGAACCTGAAAGCTCATTAGATGAAAAAGAGGAGGAGAGTGATGAACAAGAGGAAGAATGGATTAGCTACCCATGCCTACCTTCTAATGAGAGTAACTCTTTATCCCTTACATTATTTGATTGTCCCCCATGCTTACCAAAGGAGGATGAATGTCATGCTCATGTTATCTGTGATAATCCTTTAATTGTGCCTAACTCTGAGATGCATGGTACTAAAGAGTTTTGCTTAGAAATTGTTTATGTTAAAGCTCTAGACGATGGTCCTATATTGAAAGATCAATCATCGTGTTATAGAATTGTTAAAAGTGGGTTTGAAGGTTTTAATCCCACTATTTTTGAGCTTGATAAAAATTATGTTTCTGTAGATCGTGAAAAGCATGATTTAGGTGATAGTTATATTGTTGAGTTTATTCATGAGGCTACTGAAAATTATTATGAGAGAGGAAAATATGGTTGTAGAAGTTTTCATGGTATTGAAACACCTCTCTATGTGCTGAAAGTTTTGAAGTTACTCTTGTTTTATCTTCCTATGCCTATCACTTTGTTCTTTGCGAATTTATTTGCATACAAGATTCCTATGCATAGGAAGTGGGTTAGACTTAAATGTGTTTTGAATTTGCTTCTTTATGCTCTCTTTTACTTCAATTCATATTTCTTATGTGAGCATCCTCTCAAACTATCATGCCTAACTTAAAGGCGTTAAAGAAAAGTACTTATTGGGACATAACCCAAAAGTTTTAGATGAGTCTTGGAAGTTATTACTTCAGTAATAACCTCTCCTTATCCTTTTTTTGTGCCAAGAGTAACCTCTAATGAGAGAGAAGTAATGATTGGGAAAGTTGCTGTCCCGAAACAGATTTCTGTGCTTCACCGTAAAAATTCGTGTAAAATCTCTGAATGTATTTTTGAGGCGTGAATTTTTGTGCTTCTGCCCCAGCTTGTTATCTAACTTTCGTTAGTTAAACACTTTTTTATTTGAGCAACAGAAGGTCTTCGAAAGAATTCGTCTTTACCTGCTGGTCTGTTTTGACAGATTTCTGCCATTTTCTGCATTTGCTTCTTGTTGGTTCCTTTTTGAGTTCTTTTGGGGAATTGAGCTTTTTGAGGGAAGTGCTCTAGTAGCTAGTGTTCTAATGGAAGTTTATTGGTGTTAGAACTGAACCTAAAGACTTATTATCTTGAGTGCACTAATGTTGCTTATAAAGATTGTGTGAAGTTTTGTATGAAGGAAAAATTTCAGGTGTATGGAAGGAATGAGTAATGAGATGAAGGATGGACTAAAGCTCAAGCTTAGGGATGCCACGCGTGTCACCCCAAGAAATATCCAAGAAGTAAAAGCGTCAAAGCTTGGGGATGCCCAAGGCATCCCCCTCTTCATCAATAAAAATCCCAGGTTTCTTCCAAACGCTTCATTTTTATTGTTTCATGCACAGTTGTGTTGTTCTTGGAGCGTCTTCTTTTTCGTTTTCGTTTTGGTTTTTTGTTTGCTTGGTTTTCTTAGTTTGCTTAATAAATTGGTTGGACCTCCTCTTTCATACGTTGGTTTTCAAATAATTTGGTTTGGATTGGAAAAGAGTAGAAAAAGTTCATGCTTAAGTGGTAAAGAGAGCTTATTTTTTATTGTGGCCTGTGCTTTGTCATGCCATGCTTGATATTGTTTTGGCTTTATGCTTAGTATTCTTTGCTGTAGCATGACTTGTTATAAACAATTGAGATTTCTTAATGTGCCTTGGATGAATCATGCGTTGTTTTAGCATATTAAAGCATAGTATAGTGGTATTCTCCTTTGATGCTTTATTTGGGTTGACTTGGCGCATGCTCACACCATGTTATGACTATCCCAAGTCACCGTAAGCCTTTATGATCCTTTAGTTTTCAACTTGTAATATCACTTTATGCTTTTATCAATGATGTTTTGTTGCTCTGCATGATTATGGCCATTATTGCTCTCTTAGTTTGTCGCTCCCAGTCTTTTGCTAGCCTCCACCACCAAGTATGAGTTCCACTCATGCATCCAACTCCCTAAACCAAGTTATTCCAAAGAGTCCACCATACCTACCTACTAGCATATGCTATTCCAAGTATATTCATTCTTTTGTTTACCTTCCAAATTAAACTTGTTATGAGAAAACTAGTGATTAAAGCTCTCATGAACTTGATGGCACACTTTACTTTTCTTGCCCTTAATAAACTTGAACCATTGTGTCGTCTATGTTGTATATGCTTGCACTTATTTGTTGGGGATTAGCAGAACCATGCTATCATGGGGAACGCTTTCAACATTGCACCGGTACTTTGTACCTAGTTGATATCATGCTCTTTTGTCTATGGATGTCGTCGGTGTGAAATGAAAGGGGAGCTTGTAAGTCCATGGAGTTATGCATATGTGTTAGAGAAACGCCTGGGCCTGAAATTGTGTTTCACGATTGGATCGAGATCTTTAGTCATCCAGAAAGTCACTCTCTTGTATCCTTCAACCACAGCAGTAGGGTTCTTGAACCATGCAGGTGGTTCAGGGATATGAGCAGCTAGGAGAATCAAGTTCATCTTTACCCCATCTTTCATTCCAACTCTATTTTCTTGTGTGCGATCCTTCTTTCTGGTTTGGAATCCAAGAAGCTCAATTATAAGTTTCAAGTTTGATCAGACACGAAATCTGGTATAGCCACCAGCCTAGATAGAACGGGCACTAGTAGCCTTATCACGTCAGGTAGGTTGCTATCCGAACAACTACGATATACTAATCTTTGATACAACGATGCCTATTGGCTTATGGCCAAGACCACTTTCAGATAGAGAGTCATGGGCTTCTATCAAGTACTGGAGGCAAGCCAATCCGGGTGGCGCCTGCAGCGTGCCCGGGCACTATGACACTTCGTGGGTGGCACTCCGTGGGGTCCCTTCTTTATTGGTCTCGACTCACCCTAAAGGGATTCGTCTCATACATTCTTATCGAGTCACTCGCTGGTCTAATCCATGCTGACATGGTGGAAACCTGCAACGTAACCATAATGAACTGTCTATGAAGCATTCTTCTTATAAAAAAAGAGTCTGATATTGAGAAAAAAAAGAGATTATGAAAAGAGTAAAGAGACAAAAAAGCACCATATTCCCATGGTAAATAAGAAGATTGCTGAGATGCTCGTTGTCTGCTTGCCTTGTCATTTTGATATGGGGATTCTTCCGTATCATCGGGAAAGGGGTACCCCGTTGGCGGTTCTCTATGATACACATGTACTTACGATGACAAGAACTTACCGGTGACTAAACTTGAGTAGCATGAGGAGCGGCCCTCGTATTCAAGGGACATGAGATTTCTAACTTATACTTCGTCAAGCATGTACACCATAGTTTGTTCACTTTAACCTTAATCACTTCAAGATGCATATGATAGGGGCAATGAGAGCTGAAAGCTAATAAGTACCATAATTTTTGGAAGATCTTTATGAGACTTGAATCCCTACTTCCTTCTATGAAGGCCTTTCTTCCACTTATATATTGAGTCTCCACCTTCTATCTTTATGCACCTACTTTGAGAGCATAGTGGCCATTCTTAGTTCTATGTGCATTGTCCCAAGACTAGTTGATTGATGCATACCTTGATATTGCTTGTTTTAAACTATTTGTATCTAGTCACTCTTATAAACTTTGAAGGTGTCCTATGCATTTATATTTGCTACTTTATGAGGCACAAGCTCAATACTACTATGCTATGTTTTCTTTATGTGAAACAAACAAACATCTTGCAAAGCATTGTTATTCATGAATCTTTTGTTTGTGCCTTTTCATGTTGCAACATAGTTTCTTTGTCTTATTGCTAGAACTTTGTCTTTCATGTTATGATTGAAGTACTATGATCCCAGCTTGAATGTTTTACAAATACTTTGATCAAGTTTATGATGGTGCATGTCACCTCAAAAATTATTCTTTCTTTTTATCACTTACCTACTCGAGGACGAGCAGGAGTTAAGCTTGGGGATGTTGATATATTGCAAATGTATCTATAATTTTTTATGTTCCATGCTTGGTTTTATCTACTTTCTTGTGTTTTGTCCACACTTTGGAGTACTTTTCATATGATTTCTTGGACTAACCTATTAACAAGAGCCACAGTGCCAGCTGCCTGTTTTCTGCTATTTTTGGTTCCAGGAAAGTTAGAAAATGAATATTCTCGGAATTGGACGGGACAAAAGCCAAAAAATCCTATTTCACTAGAAGACTCCCGGAGCCAGAATATGAGACGGAGTGGGGCTGGGGCCCAGCCACACCACCTGGCCGCGCGGGCTGGGTCTGGCCGCACCAGGGGGTGGTCTGGCCGCCCCAGGCACCCCCTCGGTCTCCCTCTTCGCCTATAAGATGCCTTCTGACCTAAAAACTCGGAGGGGTTCGATGTTTTTCCAGAAGGAGTTCCGCTCCGCCGCCACCACTAGATTCCACGAAACAGCACCAGAAACTCCGTTCTGGCACCCTGCCGGGACGGGGAATTGGAGGAGATCATCGCCATCATCATCACCATCGCTTCTCCATCGACCATCCATGTTTCCCCCATCTATGAGTGAGTAATCATCTGCTGTAGGCTATGGGGATGGTAGGGATTGGATGAGATCGTTCATGTAATGGCATCAGATTGTTAGGGCATGGTGCCTAGTATCTTCTATTAGTGCTTTATGACTTTGTTGCGACTTGTTATGCTTAATGCTTGTCACTAGGGCCCGAGTGCCATGGTTTCAGATCTGAACATAGTATTGATTCATTATGATAGTATTGTTTTTGGTCTTACCTACAAGTTGTATACACACGTTGTTGTCCGGAACCAATGGCCTCGAAGTGACAGAAATCGGGATAACCTGAGGGAATGGCTTTGATGTGAGGATCACATGTGTTCAGGGAGTGTTAATGCTTTGCTCTGGTGCTATATTAAAAGGAGCACCTTAATTGCCAGTAGTTCCCTTGAGGCCCCGCTGCAAACGGGCTGGCAGGACAAAAGAGTTGTGCAAGTTCTCATTGCGAGTACGTATGACTATATATGGAACACATGACTAGGATTATCTAGTACTTGGATGATTTATCTTATTTATCTGCAATTTCCCTATGTTCTGATTGCTATGTGAATTGTCTTGTCCATGCAATGCCCGTCCATCCATCCATATGCCTACCGCACTCGAATCCTACTGTTTACTGCTATTGTTACTACTGTCTTTGCTTTACTGCTGCTATTACTTTGCTATTTCTACTACAAAACTGTTGCTACTGATAAACTGCTGTGAGCAAGATTGATTCCAGGTGCAGCTGAATTGACAACTCAGTTGTTAAGGCTTATAAATATTCTTTGGCTCCCCTTGTGTCGAATCAATAAATTGGGTTTCACTTCCCTCGAAAATACTGCGATACACCCCCTATACTTGTGGGTCATCAGGGGCAGGCGGTAGGCGGAGGCAATCCGGTGCTCTATATCAACGACCCCATCACCGTCCAAGAAATCTTTGATGCAATCGCGGATAATGACGAGTTTGAGGAGGAGGTCCCAGCTGAGGAGTCTGAGGTACTACATTGCTAGCTTCTCTAGTCGCAGCCGCAGATTTCACTTTTCATCCATAGGATTTGCTCAATCATGTACAGATTCTTTTGCTCTTGAAGTAGGGTAGTATATATATGGTTCGATCGGTCAATTTATGCATTTTCCATCTAGTCACAAAACCCCAATCCGTCTAGTCACAAAACCCCAATCTGCTCATCTGCCATCTAGTTGAGTTTGCTAGTTGAGTGTTGATTTCAATACACAACATGCGTATAACATTACATTTCTATTCCTTACTGAGCCCAATGATTCAATTTTGCCCCAAAATAGTGCAAGGGCATCTGATGGTGTGATTTTCATAGGGATGGTTAGTGAACCTGAGGCAGCAATGCACATAAACAATATAGGTTATGTTGTTGGTATTTTGGTTCTCCGACTCCATCTCTGAAAACAATGAGGCCCTAATTTTTTTCTCATATGGAACCTATATATATAACCTTTGTATTCTTTCTAATCTATGAATGTGTCGTATGATGCATATGTATATCCCTGAATATTGTTTTGTATGATTACATTTCAATTTCTTATTGTGGACAATGATTCAAATTTGCCCCAAAGAGAGGCAAACACATTGGTGTCAGATTTTTCAGGGATGAGTTAGCGAACCTAGGGCCATGTACAAGATCAATATAAGTTGTGCAATTGTTACTTGGTTCGCTTACGCCATCCCTGAAGAAACTTATGAGGCCGCAATCTTTATTCTACATTCATAGAACTATGATATTTGAAGTATCTACTCCATGCATTCATAGTGTATAAGAATTACATTTCAGTTTGTCACCGAGGCCGATGATTGAAACTTGCCCCAAAAGAGTTCAAGGGGAGACACATATGATGGTGTCGTGTTTTAGGGATGAGTTGGTGAACCTGAGGCAGCAATGCACACAAACAATATAGGTTGTGATGTTGGTACTTTGGTTCGCCAACTCCATCTCTAAAACAAATTATGAGGCCCTAGATTTATTCTCATATGGAACTACATATATGATCCTTGAATTGTTTCTGATCTTTTAATGATTCGTATGATGCATATGTATATGAATGGTTTGATCATAAGTATTTTTAGCATGTACCTGAAGATTAATTGTTTGGTTTTTTATTTATAATTACAATATTTAGGCTTGTTTTTGTACCTGACTATGTATATCCCTAAATATTGTTTTGTACGATTACATTTCAATTTCTTATTATGGCCAATGATTCAAATTTGTCCCAAAAGAGAGGTAGACACAATGGTGTCAGATTTTTTCAGGGATGAGTTAGTGAAAGGGTAATTTACCCTATATTGTTTTTGGTTGACAATGATACAGTAGTTAGTGTGGACTAATGCTACCTACCAGTGTCTTGAACAAGTATTAGTCCGCTGGGATGTTGGAAGATCATCGAAGACCCCCCCCCCATTTCGATAATGAAGAGAAGTGCCGGAGTTTTACCTTTTATATGTTTCTTGAGTACTTGGGAACACCGCACTATTAAGAGGGGTTATCTCGATGAGCTTGTTGGGGATGTTTTTCCAAGCCCTATACACATCCTATACACCCACTTGTTCCATCACCAAAGAGAGAGAAGAAAGAAATCTAAGTTTGATAACTTCTCGGCCAAACTCAGTTCTCAGGCCGGTTGAACCGGTTCCCAGACCGGACGGTCCGGTACCAGTCCCGGTCAACCGAACCCAAACCAGGATTCTCGGTTTCGTAAACCGAGTCTATCCGGGCTCACTCACTGTGAGCATCCCGGTTTGGATTCCGGTTGACCGGGTTGTACACTGGGCGGTCCGGTACTAGTTCCGGTCAACCGAACCCAAACTGGGATTCTCGGTTTCGTATACCGAGTCTATCCGGGCTCACACACAGTGAGCATCCCGGTTTGGATTCCGGTTGACCGGGCTGTACACCGGGCGGTCCGGTGTGTGGTCCGGTCCAACCGAACTTAAAATCGAGTTTCACAGAAAATGCTACAAACGGCTAGATTTCTCCCTTGAGTATAAATACCTCTTCTTCTAGCTTGAGGAGGTTAGGCATTCAGTTCATATCTCACACTTGGAGCTCCCTCTCTCTCTCCCCATTGTTGAAACACAATTTCTTGAGGATCTCCCATTCTACCCAATCAAACTCAAATCCCTTTGGTAGAAAGCAAGAGGAGGTCCCGATCTACGTTTCCACCAAGCCAAATTTCATTCCCCCTTGAGTTCATCGAGTTAGCTTGTTACTCTTGGGTTTGTGGGAAACCCTAGGCAGCTAGGGTCGCCCGGAGGCATTCGGCTTGTGATTTGCTCCGTGGAAAGTTTGTGAGGGTTTGGAGACTACCTTAAAAGTCTACCACGAGTAAGTGAGCTATTCCTTCGTGGGATAGGCTCGGAGAAGAAGGTGAGCCTTCGTGGAATTGGGGAATCCTTCGTGGAACCTCACACCTCTCCAACATGACGTAGCCCCCTTCCCAAAGGTGGTGAACATGGGAATACATCTTCGTCTCCGCGTGCTTGGGTTATTCCTTAACCCCTCTCTTACTTGTGTTGTTTACTTTGTGATAGCCTTCGTGCTTGACGTATCTTGTATCATCATCTAGGTTGCCTCACCTAGTTTGCATTTAGGCACACTTATATTATGCAAAGCCTAAAACTTGCAAAATATTATAAAGAATTTGTTAGAAACCTATTCACCCCCCTCTAGGTAAACCATCTTACACTTTCAATTGGTATCAGAGCAAGGTGCTCTTCTAAGGGCTTTACCGCCAAAGAGAAAAGATGGTTTTCTCCGATGATGAGGAGGGAAAGACTTATTCGGTCAAGGAGATCCGTGAACTCTTTGCCAAACAATCCCTTGAAAAGGATAAGGAGGATTCCTATCTCCTTGCTCGAATAAGTTTTCTTGAAGGACGTTTTACGGGGATGGGCGAGGGGGTCATGCTTGCCGGACCTTCGGTAGTACCTCAAGGGAGGCCGATGGACACCGGTAAGGAGGCTATGAGCGAGGCCTCTAGCGAGAGTGACCCGACGAAATCCTCCATGCCCCCTAATCCATTTCCGTATATATATCCCAAACAAAAGAACGTCATGCCTCATATTAATGGTTCGGGTCCCGCACCTCACTATGATGGAACCCACTTCTCTCATTGGAAAGTTTCTATGGAATCTCATCTTCGTAGTTGCAGCGTGGAGCTTTGGGAGATTGTGGGCAAGGGCTTCTATCCACAAGATCCCAATATTCTCACTCCGGGAGAGTATTATGATCGTCAACTAAATGCAACGGCTTGTGACAAGATAAGGAGTGCCATTCACCGCACACTCTATGATCAAGTTAGCAACATTCCCATTGCTAAGGAGTTGTGCGAGAGGATTGTCATTCTCCAAGAGGGAACTTCCCTTATCCAAAAATCCAAGTATGAAGCCGCCAAGTCGGAGATGAGCATGTTCATGAACAATGATGGTGAGTCCATCCCCGAAGCATATAAGAGACTTGTTGCCCTCCGTGTCAAGATTGATGGTCTTGGTTGTGACAAGTATGAAGATGGGTTCAACTTGAATTATGATCTTATCAAGTCCAAGGTTCTCTCCATGATTGCCGCCTCCGACAAGAAGCTTGCCTTGAACTTGCAACTTCTTGATTCAGCTCGCCATTTCTCGCCTGATGATCTCGTGTCCTATCTTGTTGCCACGGACAATATGGCGGATGAAGGACAAAAGATCAAGGAGATCAACCATGCCATTGGGCCTTCTCAATCCCTCGCATTGAAGGCCAAGTATGCGGAAGAAAGTGGTGCGAATGATGAAGATAGTGATAGCGAGGGCATCGATGACATGCTAGCTCAAGTTGCTCTCTTCACCAAGAACTTGAAGTTTCGAAGAAGAAGCTCAACCGGACCAAGCGAGAAGAAGAGAAATTGCTACAATTGTGATGAGTCGGACCACTTTGCCGACAAATGCCCATATGAGAAGAGACTTGACAAGCCCAAGTATGAAGAGGGCGCGAAGCCAAGATTAAAGCCAAACCCCATCAACAAGAGATACAAGAGGAACAAGAAGCATGATGGCAAAGGCTTTCTTGGCCAAGAGTACCTATCCGATGTGGAGAGTGAAGATGAGGAGAAGGTTGTGGGGGTGGCCGGTTTGGTGTTTGCCGAACCCGGGTCACTCTTCACATATGACTGCACCAAAGACTATGCCGATGACTCCATCACTCCCAAGGTCACCGGTACTTGCCTCATGGCAAGGAGTACCAAGGTAATCTCTTCCCCTCCATCTCTCTCTAGCATCTTGGATGATCATGTTAGTACCAATGATAGTGACGATGATGAATTTGATGAAAACTATGTTCAAGAAATGTGTAAAATCATGAAGTCCCTTCCTAGCAATGCCCGTTCTAGATTCAAACAATTAATGAGCGTTGTCAATTCACGTGATGAGACCATTGATAGTTTGGAGTCTCATATTGATGATGAGAAACTAAGATTTAATCTTCTTGAGCACGAGCTAAGCAAGGAAAGGGACATTACTTCTCTTCTTAAAAAACGAATTGAAATATATGAGCTAGATAAGGCAAAAGATATGGATACCATAGATAGAGCCATCACCTTGTCCCAAGAACTTGATACTTCGAAGAAAGAACTTGAGGTTGCTCATGCTTCTCTCACCAATGACCTTGATAACCTTGAGAAAGCTAATTTGCTTGTCAATCGTGAGCTCATAAAACTTGAGGAGAATCATGATCAACTTCGAGTGTCCTATGAGAAAGCTCTTGGTACATTGAAGGATCCTATTATTGTTGAGGATACTACTTGTGCTTCTAACCCTTCCTTGGATCAAGCTAGTCTCCTTGAGGAGAATAAGAAGTTGAGGGAACAACTCGAGATGGAGCATCTCAAACCTATCACCAAGGGCAAGATTCTTGATGAGATTCTTGCTCAACAAACGATAAGAGCTCCAAGGCAAGGTATGGGGTATGACCCCAAGAACGACAAGAATGGTGCCAACCCACCTAAAAGGATCAACTTTGTGCGTGAAGGGCACAAGGTGGTTTACCAAGTAAAGAAGAGTGTCGTGAATGGGGGAGCCACTAGGGGCAACCCTAACCACAAGTTTGCGGGAAAATCTAACCCCTCCTATGTGCTATGTAAGGGCACTCAAGGAGATGTTTATGCCAAATACGTTGGCCCTCACAATGGTTATGCTTATAGATGGTACTCAATTTGGGTACCAAAAGATCTTGTTGCTAATGCTAAGGGACCCAATACTCAATGGGTTCCTAAATTAAAGAATTGATTTTGTAGGGATATACCTCCGGTGGATCAAAATGGGTGTTTGATAGTGGATGCACCAATCATATGACCGGAGGTAGAAGTGCGCTTGACCAATTTATTCATGATTTCAATTCAACGTCAAGAATCACTTTTGGAGACAACTCGAAAGGAAAGGTACTAGGTTTTGGCAAGTTGGTGGTTTCCAAGGCCTTGTCCCTAGAGACCGTCATGCTTGTTGAAAACCTTGGTTACAACTTACTTTCCATAAAACATCTTGCGGATGCCGGTTACGATTCCTATTTTTCTAGAACTTGTGTGAAAGTCTTTAGGAGTGATAATCTCAAGTTGGTCCTTGTTGGATATGTGGAAGACGACCTCTACGTGGTCGACCTCTCGCAAGAGAGTCAATCTCTTCCTACATGTCTAATGGCCAAGGTTGATGAGGGATGGCTTTGGCATCGCCGCCTTGGCCATGTCAACATGAGAAATCTCAAACAACTCCTAAAGGGTGAACATATTGTTGGATTAACCGGTGTGTCTTGTGAGAAAGATCGGGTATGTAGTGCTTGCATTTCAGGAAAACAACATGGGAGGAGTCATCCATCAATATCAAAGGTGGCCACGTCAAGACCTTTGGAGCTTCTCCATTTGGATCTCTTCGGACCATCAACATATGATTCTCTTGGTGGAAGGAGATATGGTCTTGTCATCGTCGATGATTACTCAAGATACACTTGGGTATTCCTTCTCAAGTCAAAGGATGAGACCTACAAGCACTTCATGATCTTTGCCAAGCAAGCTCAACGCACCCATGGTGTGGAGATCAAGACCATTAGGACCGACAATGGCACCGAATTCAAGAACTATACCATGCAAGAGTTTGTTCAAGATGAGGGAATCAAGCATGAATTCTCGGCTCCTTATACTCCTCAACAAAATGGCGTTGTTGAAAGGAAGAACCGGACTATCATTGAAATGGCAAGAACTATGTTGAGTGAGTACAAGTCACCCCACAACTTTTAGGGAGAAGCCATCGCCACCGCGGTTCACTACTCGAACCGGCTTTTCCTCCGAGCTCCCTTTGACATGACTCCGTACGAGATTCTCACAAAGAACAAGCCCAATGTCAACTACTTTCGAGTGTTTGGGTGCAAGTGCCTCATCAAGAACAATAAAGAAAAACTCGATAAATTCGAATCTAGAACTATCAAGGGCATCTTTGTTGGTTATGCAGAAAACTCTCATGCCTATAGATACTACAACAAAGCCAATGGTTGTGCTGAAGTATCTTGTGGCGTGGAGTTTTTGGAAGATAATGGTCCCCAAGGGGGGCAAGTTGTTCCACATGTTGTAGGCGATGGAGGTTCCTCTCAAGTCATCAAGTTGATGGGAATTGGGCATGTCTTGCCCACCGAGCATCACACTCATGATCAAGATGTTGATGGGGGAGAATCAAGTCCAACTCAAGAAGAGCCAAGCTCTACTCAAGTTGAACCATCAAGTGTACCTCACGACGAACAACTCTCGCAAACCGAAGAACAAGAACCAAGCCCTCAACCCATTGAGAAAGACCAAGAAGACGTTCATATTTCCCACGGTCAAGGTCAATCTCAAGATGCGGTTAATGATCAAGGACCAACGAAGGATGAATTTGTTGATCATGAAGGAACTATCTGAAAGATCAAGTCCTCCTCTATTGCAAGTGGACTCCAAGTCAATAATATACTTGGAAGCATATCTAGAGGAATCGAGACCCGCAACAAGAAGAAGCAACTCACTACCTTTTGTGGCCATCATGCTTTTGTGTCTAACTTCGAGCCTCTCAAGCTCCATGAAGCTCTAGTAGATCCGGATTGGGTCATCGCCATGCAAGAAGAACTTGAGTGCTTCACCCGCAACGAAGTTTGGTCTCTTGTGGAGAGACCTAAAGATCATCGCATCAATGTTATTGGGACTAAGTGGATTTTCAAGAACAAGCAAGATGAGAACGGAACCGTCACAAGGAACAAAGCAAGGTTAGTGGCCCAAGGGTATGCCCAAATAGAGGGTATTGACTATGAGGACACCTTTGCGCCCGTTGCTCGCCTTGAAGTTATTCGTCTCTTGCTTGCATATGCATATTTTCATAACTTCAAGCTTTATCAAATGGATGTGAAGAGTGCATTTCTTAATGGTCCCTTGAAAGAGGTTGCATATGTGACTCAACCCCCGGGTTTCGAAAACACACGCTTTCCCAACCATGTGTATCTACTCCATAAGGCGCTCAATGGACTAAAGCAAGCTCCTCGTGCTTGGTATGAGCACCTTAGGGATTTCCTACTCATGGACGGGTTTAGCGTGGGTAAAGTCGATTCCACCCTTTTCACCAAACGGGTTAAAGGGGTGGCTTGTTTATTGTTCAAATTTATGTTGATGATATTATTTTTGGTGGAGCTAATGAATCTCATAACAAAGCTTTTGCCGAGTTGATGACCCAGAAATTTAGGATGTCCATGATGGGGGAGTTGAAGTACTTCTTAGGCTTCATTGTGAAGCAACTTGCTCAAGGCACCTTCTGTTGGGTCCGCAGCATAGAAAACAAAAAATTTCCTACGGTGTGAACTACACGCCAAGATCTATCTACTAGGTACAAAGCAAACGGGTGGACATACATCCATAGAGAACTTACCCTCGAAGACAACGAGCTTTGTTAACGAGTAGGAACTCGTGGTTGATGTAGTCGTACACTTGCCGATCTCAAGATCGTGAGGAAGTCCGAGCGCCGCAACTCAGCAGCACATCCGCACTCGCACACACGTTCAAGCCACCGGACAACCTCCACCTCCTCGCTCCAGCGATCCAGCGGAAGCAGCAACTCCTTCCAGACGAAATGCCACCGGGAACATGTATCTCGCTAATCTGAGACCATGGGGGAATAATTCTAGAGGGGGAGAGAGATCCTTCACAAGGAGGTGTGAGGATGAAGGAGGGAATGGGTGGCCTTTTATAGGAGGAGGGGGGTGCCCCCTCTCTCCATGGCCGGCGCATGGGGGGTGACCCCTCACCTCCCCCATTCATGTGGTGGTAACTCCTCCACATTAAAATGCCTCTTCACATTCCCTTTTAAAGTCTCCACTTTAAATGCATTAAGTTTCTCCAAATTTAATGCTCTCTCATTTAATAAAACTCTTTTATTAAATTTATTCAGAATTTTGTTAATTACTTTAATTAACAAACATTCACATATAGCCCCTTGCAATATTTCAATATCACATGCAGAACCACTTTCTGCAATTTCACCCGAAACAATTTCCGGTTTCTATTGAAACAATTCCTGCGCTTTGCAATTCTTTCGTCTGAAACATATGTGCTCCAAAATGGTGTCCGGTAACTCTTAAGTGTGCCACCCTACGGTTCGCGAATAATGCAGACATGATCGAGACCCTTCTCCGATCAATAATCAGCAGCGGGACCTGGAGATCCGTACTGACTCCTACACATTCAACGATGACTCCTGTGATCGTGAGAACCTTTAACGCTTGTAACTAAATCCCTTTGTCTCTCGATATATTACATGTCCGAGATTTGATCATCGGTATCTCCATACCTAGTTTGATCTCGTTACCGACATGCACTCTTTTCTCGTTCCCGTGATATAACATTCTAGTGATCACATCACTTGCTTGCAAGCTATCCTAATGTGATATCACCGAGAGGGCCCAGAGTATATCTATCCGTCATCTGGATTGACAAATTCCACTCTTGATCCATGAGCCTCAACATAACACCTTCGTAGCACTGAACCCATCTTTATAGTCACCCTGTTACGGTGTGACGTTTGATGTTATCAAGATACTCTTCCGGTGTTAGCAATTAACATGATCTCATGGTCTAAGGATAAAGATTACTTCGTATGATGTTATAGCAATATATACACAATGACTTGGTCATAATGCTATACTTCGGATGAATGTTCATCACATCATTCCACCAATGGTGTGACCTTGTTATTAACAACATCCAATGTCCATGATGAGGAAACCTTGATCATCTTGTTAATCAACAAGCTAGTCTATAAGAGAGGCATGACTAGGAACCCTTTTTGTTTATTAAACACACATGTATTGATGTTTCCTATCAATACAATTATAGCATGTAAAATAAACATCTATCATATACAAGGAATACATAATAACAACTTTATTATTGCCTCTCAGGGCATATTTCCTTCAGTCTCCCACTTGCACTAGAGACAATAATCTAGTTCACATAGTGATAAATCTAACACCCATGGAGTTCTGGTGTTGATCATGTTTTGCCCTAGGGAGTACTTTAGTCAACGGATCTGCTACATTCAGGTTTGTGTGCACTTTACAAATCTTTATATCTCCATCCTTGACATGTTCGCGGATGGAGTGAAACCGGCGCTTAATATGCTTGGAATTCTTGTGAGACCTTGGTTCCTTGGCATTGGCTATGGCTCCATTGTTGTCACAATAGATCACCATCGGGTCCAACGCACTAGGAACCACACCCAGTTCGTAATGAACTCTTTCATCCAAACTGCTTCCTGCGCCGCTTCTGAAGCAGCAACATATTCCGCCTCCGTTGTTGATCCAGCCACCACAGGTTGTTTGGAGCTCCTCCAACTAACTGTTGCTCCGTTCAAGAGAAATACGTATCCGGATTGAAACTTAGAGTCATTCGGATCAGTGTCAAAGCTAGCATCGACATAACACTTAGCGACTAGCTCTTCTTCACCTCCGTATACAAGAAACATATCCTTAGTTCTTCTCAAGTACTTCAGGATATTCTTGACCGCTATCCAGTGTTCCGAACCTGGATCAGATTGGTACCTACTAGTCAAACTAATAGCATGTGCCACATCCGGTCTTGTACATAGCATGGCATACATTATAGAGCCTATGGCTGAGGCATAGGGGATCTTATCCATTATCTCTCTTTCTTCCGCCGTAGCCGGACTTTGAGTCTTACTCAATGTCTTGCCTTGCAACATAGGTAAGAACCCCTTCTTACTTCCATCCATATTAAACTTCTTTAATATCTTATCAAGGTATGTACTCTGCGATAGCCCAATTAGGCGTCTTGATCTATCTCTATAGATTTTAATGCCTAATATATATGAAGCTTCACCAATGTCCTTCATCGAAAATTTGTTGTTTAGATAACTTTTAACACTGTTTAAAAGATCTAAATCATTTCCAATCAATAATATGTCATCCACATATAATATCAGAAATGCCACATTGTTCCCACTCACTTTCTTGTAAATACAAGCCTCTCCATAAGTTTGGACAAATCCAAACTCTTTGATCACCTCATCAAAGCGGAGATTCCAACTCCGTGATGCTTGCTTTAGTCCATAGATGGATCGCTGAAGTTTGCACACCTTATTAGCATCCTTAGGATCGACAAAACCCTTAGGTTGTATCATATACAACTCTTCTTCAATCTTACCATTGAGGAATGCAGTTTTGACATCCATCTGCCATATTTCATAATCGAAATATGCAGCAATTGCTAACATAATCCTAACCGACTTAAGCATCGCTACGGGAGAGAATGTCTCATCATAGTCAACTCCTTGAATTTGTCGAAACCCCTTTGCGACAAGTCGAGCCTTATAGATGGTCACATTACCGTCAGCATCAGTTTTTCTTTTGAAAATCCATTTATTCTCAACGGCCTTTCGGTCGTGAGGTAAGTCC
Source organism: Avena sativa (assembly GCA_916181665.1). NCBI lineage: Eukaryota > Viridiplantae > Streptophyta > Magnoliopsida > Poales > Poaceae > Avena > Avena sativa. The sequence goes on along the minus strand of OV702292.1, from coordinate 480,009,658 downwards.
ACCAAGTTCCAAAATTGGTTCTCGTACATGGATTCCATCTCGGATTTCATGGCTTCTAGCCATTTGTTGGAATCCGGGCTCATCATCGCTTCTTCATATGTCGCAGGGTCATCCATTTCATCAATCATGAAATTCATAACAGGATTGCCGTACAGTTCAGGAGCTGCACGTGTCCTGCTTGACCTGCGAGGTTCGGTAGTGTCCTCTTTCGGAGTTTCATGATCAATATCATTAGCTCTCTCTTCATTAGGTGAAGTCAACTCCGAAACAACTTCTGGAGCTGCGCTACTCGCCATTTCATGAAGAGAAGGTTCAATAACCTCTTCGAGTTCTACCTTCCGACTACTCACACCTTTCGCGAGAAACTCCTTCTCAAGAAAGGATCCATTCTTAGCAACAAAGACCTTACCCTCGGATCTGTGATAGAAGGTATACCCAATCGTTTCCTTAGGGTATCCTATGAAGACGCATTTTTCCGCTTTGGGTTCGAGTTTATCCGGTTGAAGTTTCTTCACATAAACATCGCATCCCCAAACTTTAAGAAGTGACAACTTAGGTTTATTTCCAAACCATAATTCATACGGTGTCTTTTCAACGGATTTAGATGGTGCCCTATTTAAAGTGAATGTAGCGGTTTCCAGTGCATAACCCCAAAATGACAGTGGCAAGTCAGTCAGAGACATCATAGATCGAACCATATCCAATAAAGTACGATTACGATGTTCTGACATACCATTACGTTGTGGTGTTCCGGCAGGCGTGAGTTGTGAAACTATTCCACAGTCTTTCATATGTGCGCTAAACTCGTAACTAAGATACTCTCCGCCACGGTCGGACCGCAGAAATTTGATCTTTCTGTTATGATGATTTTCCACTTCATTCTGAAATTCTTTGAACTTTTCAAAAGTTTTAGACTTGTGTTTCATCAAATAGATATACCCATATCTACTCAAATCATCCGTGAAAGTAACAAAATAACGATATCCACCTCGCGCCGACACACTCATTGGTCCACACACATCAGTATGTATGATTTCCAATAGATCTGTCGCCCGTTCCATTGAACCGGAAAACGGCGTTCTAGTCATCTTGCCCATAAGGCATGGCTCACATGTATCAAATGATTCAAAATCAAGTGATTCCAAAAGTCCATCAGAATGGAGTTTCTTCATGCGTTTAACGCCAATATGACCTAGACGGCAGTGCCACATATATGTAGATATATCATTATCAAGTTTAATCCTTTTAGCATCAACATTATGAATATGCGTAATACTACTATCGAGATCCAACAGAAATAAACCATTTAACATAGGTGCATGACCATAAAAGATATTATTCATATAAATCAAACAACCATTGTTTTCAGACTTAAATGAATAACCACTTTGCATCAAACACGATCCGGATACAATGTTCATGCTAAGTGCAGGCACCAAATAACAATTATTTAGGTTTATAACTAATCCCGATGGCATATGGAGAGGCAGCGTTCCGACGGCGATCACATCAACTCTTGATCCATTGCCGACCCGCATCGAGACCTCATCCCTTGCTAGTTGTCGCTTGTTCCGCATCCCCTGAACCGAGTTACATATATTAGCAACCGATCCCGTATCAAATACCCAGGTGCTACTGCGAGTACTAGTCAAGTACACATCAATAACATGTATATCACATATACCTTTGTTTGCCTTGCCGGACTTCTTATCCGCCAAATACTTGGGGCAGTTGCGCTTCCAATGGCCAGTCCCCTTGCAATAGTAACACTCGGTGTCAGACTTAGGGCCAGCTCGGGGTTTCTTTTCGGGCGTGGCAACAGACTTGCCACCCTTCTTTCCCTTGTGCTTGCCTTTCTTGTCCTTCTTGAAACCGGTGGTCCTATTGATCATCAACACTTGATGTTCTTTCCTAATCTCCACTTCTACAGTCTTAAGCATTGACAGAAGCTCGGGAAGAGACTTCTTCATGCCCTGCATATTATAGTTCATCACGAAGCTCTTGTAGCTAGGTGGCAGAGATTGGAGAACACGATGTATGCCTAAGTCAATGGGAATCGTTATTCCCAAGGACACAAGCTTATCGGCGTACCCAGACATTTTGAGTACGTGCTCACTAACGGAGCTGTTTTCCTCCATCATGCAGTTAAAGAACTTTTCTGTAGCATTATAACTCTCTACGGCAGCATGGGTATCGAAAATCATTTTCAATTCTCCCATGGTATCAAAGGCATTGCCATTTTCGAAACGCTTTCGAAGTTCTGGCTCTAGCCCATACAGTATGCCGCAATGAACTAAGTTGTGGTCCTCCTGACGAGTTATATAGACGTTCTTTTCCTCGTCAGGGGCATCAGGAGCTGGTGGGGGGCCTAGCGGCGCATCTAGCACATATTGCTTTTGTGCATCAGTGAGGAGAATCCTCAAATTCATAGCCCAGTTGGTGAAGTTGCTACCATTCGCAGGAAGTTTCTCTTTCTCCATGAACACATTGAAATTAAAAGCAGGTGGTGCCATCTACAACAGAATTTGTAAAGTATATTTAGACTAATTTTATGATAGATTGAGTTCAACTAATCCAAATTACGAATGAACTCCCACTCAAAAACGACATCCCTCGTGTCCTTTTGGTGATTACATGAACCAAATCCACTACACCAAGTCCGATCATCACGTGAGTTGGTGTAGCTTCAAAGGCGAGCATCTATATGGGCATCATATCAACTATATGACTCATGCTTAACCTTTCGGTCCGTGTTCCGAGGCCATGTCTGTACATGCTAGGCTCGTCAAGTAAGAACCTTAGTATTTGCGTGTGTAAAACTGTCTTACACCCGTTGTATGAAGTTGAAAACACCCGATCATCACGTGATGCCTCAAAACACGATCCACAAAACGGTGCATACTTAAGGAAGAACACATTTTATCTTGATATCTAAATGAGGGATCATCTTATAATGCTACCAAACGTGCCAAAAAACTAGCAATATAAGATGCTAACATCTAATGTGTGAAGTGAGGTGATATGGTCCATGCATTTGATCTCTATCATTTGCATCGTGGTATGATCTCTATCATTCCTTTGTGTGTAAGGCCAAGGTCTATGGAACTTACCCGTTAAGTGAGTTGTAAGAGTATCTATTATACATCTACTTACAACAATACCATATCAAAACACTAGCCCAGCAACGATCTAAACTAGACGCCTCTAATTTATCAATTGCAAGTTTTACGTGGCTTAGGGCTTTCGGAGATAGAACCGGTCTAACCTACGAACATGAACCACAACGAGGATAACCAAGTTATTAGCAACTCGTTGTAAATCAGATATTGACTATAGTAGGAGAGACAGACACCCGCCAGCCACTTATGCAAAACAAGTTGCATGTTAGTCGTGGAACCGGTCTCATGTACGATGACATGTAAGGTTGGTCCGGGCCGCTTCATCCCACTATGCCACCAATATCCAAAGTACATAGAAGATGCAATAACATGATCATCATCACCCACATATAAACATATGTGTACTACCCGCGCAAAGCACCTACGCATAGATCAGGCTCTGATACCACTGTTGGGTCCGCAGCATAGAAAACAAAAAAATTCCTACGGTGTGAACTACACGCCAAGATCTATCTACTAGGTACAAGGCAAACGGGTGGACATACATCCATAGAGAACTTACCCTCGAAGACAACGAGCTTTGTTAACGAGTAGGAACTCGTGGTTGATGTAGTCGTACACTTGCCGATCTCAAGATCGTGAGGAAGTCCGAGCGCCACAACTCAGCAGTACATCCGCACTCGAACACATGTTCAAGCCACCGGACAACCTCCACCTCCTCGCTCCAGCGATCCAGTGGAAGCAGCAACTCCTTCCAGACGAAATGCCACCGGGAACATGTATCTCGCTAATCCGAGACCATGGGGGAATAATTCTAGAGGGGGAGAGAGATCCTTCACAAGGAGGTGTGAGGCTGAAGGAGGGAATGGGTGGCCTTTTATAGGAGGAGGGGGTGTGCCCCCTCTCTCCATGGCCGGCGCATGGGGGGGTGACCCCTCACCTCCCCCATTCATGTGGTGGTAACTCCTCCACATTAAAATGCCTCTTCACATTCCCTTTTAAAGTCTCCACTTTAAATGCATTAAGTTTCTCCAAATTTAATGCTCTCTCATTTAATAAAACTCTTTTATTAAATTTATTCAGAATTTTGTTAATTACTTTAATTAACAAACATTCACATATAGCCCCTTGCAATATTTCAATATCACATGCAGAACCACTTTCTGCAATTTCACCCGAAACAATTTCCAGTTTCTATTGAAACAATCCCTGCGCTTTGCAATTCTTTCATCTGAAACATATGTGCTCCAAAATGGTGTCCGGTAACTCTTAAGTGTGCCACCCTACGGTTCGCGAATAATGTAGACATGATCGAGACCCTTCTCCGATCAATAATCAGCAGCGGGACCTGGAGATCCGTACTGACTCCTACACATTCAACGATGACTCCTGTGATCGTGAGAACCTTTAACGCTTGTAACTAAATCCCTTTGTCTCTCGATATATTGCATGTCTGAGATTCGACCATCGGTATCTCCATACCTAGTTTGATCTCGTTACCGACATGCACTCTTTTCTTGTTCCCGTGATATAACATTCTAGTGATCACATCACTTGCTTGCAAGCTATCCTAATGTGATATCACCGAGAGGGCCCAGAGTATATCTATCCGTCATCTGGATTGACAAATTCCACTCTTGATCCATGAGCCTCAACATAACACCTTCGTAGCACTGAACCCATATTTATAGTCACCCTGTTACGGTGTGACGTTTGATGTTATCAAGATACTCTTCCTGTGTTAGCAATTAACATGATCTCATGGTCGAAGGATAAAGATTACTTCGTATGGTGTTATAGCAATATAAACACAATGATTTGATCGTAATGCTATACTTCAGATGAATGTTCATCACATCATTCCACCAATGGTGTGACCTTGTTATTAACAACATCCAATGTCCATGATCAGGAAACCTTGATCATCTTGTTAATCAACAAGCTAGTCTATAAGAGAGGCATGACTAGGAACCCTTTTTGTTTATTAAACACACATGTATTGATGTTTCCTATCAATACAATTATAGCATGTAAAATAAACATCTATCATATACAAGGAATACATAATAACAACTTTATTATTGCCTCTCAGGGCATATTTCCTTCACCTTCATCTCCCAAGAGAAGTACGTGAAGGACATGCTTGCGAAATTTGAGATGACCAATGCTAACCCCATGAATACACCCATGCCACTCAATGGGCAACTTGGCCTTGGAGAAGGTGAGAAGGATGTGGACCAAAAGGTACATTGCTCCATGATTGGCTCCTTGCTCTACCTTTGTGTTTCTAGGCCGGATATCATGTTAAGTGTTGGAATGTGTGCTCGTTTTCAATCCGCTCCTAAGGAGTGCCACTTGATGGCAGTCAAACAGATTTTTAGGTACCTTGTTCTCACTCCTTCTCTCGGGCTTTGGTATCCAGAGGGGTCAACCTTTGAGCTTGTTGGCTATTCGGATTCCGATTGGGCCGGTGATAAGGTTGACCCGAAGTCGACCTCTGGGGCTTGCCAATTTATTGGCAGGTCGTTGGTGAGTTGGTCATCCAAGAAACAAAACTCCACCGCTTTATCCACCGCCGAAGTCAAATACATTTCCGCGGCATCTTGTTGCGCTCAATTGTTATGGAAGAGGCAAACCTTGAAAGACTATGGTGTGTCTCTTGGTAGGGTTCCTCTTCTATGTGACAATGAAAGCGCAATAAAGATCGCCAATAACCCCGTCCAACATTGCCGCACCAAACATATTGACATCCGCCACCACTTCCTACGTGACCATGTCGCAAATGGTGACATCAATCTCACTCATGTGGGAATGATGTTTCAATTGGCAGATATTTTCACGAAGCCTTTGGATGAAGCCCGTTTTGTCATGTTGAGGCAAGAACTTGGTATTCTAGATCCCAAAAACTTGGATTGATTCTCTTCTTGCATTATATTTCAGCTCTTAACTTGCTATGTAGCCTAGTCGCACAGCACACATAGGGATAGTCATCTTACCATGTCTTGGTTCGATGCATACCTATGCGTGCAATATTAATTGATATTGTGTCATGATATGGGTCCAAGCATCTATCTTTGAGGTGCCATGACAGGTGTGCTTAAACATAGGGGGAGAAATCCCCCGCCAACTTTGGTTTCTTGTGGCTCTTGATATCTTCGAATCATGCCTATTGTTGCTATTAACTGTGTTGATTTGGTTCTTCTCCAATAGGCATGCCTAGATCACCTGCCTCCTCTACCCTTTTGGAGTCTACTATCTTCTTCCTTGCACATGCCATTCTCGAAAAAAATTCTGTTTTCTCAAACTTTTCGAAGTTTTTTTTCCTCTGATGTTCGGTTTCTGGCCCGGTCCAACCGGCTCAACAACCGGACCGTCCGGTTTTCAGCCCGGTTCTCAACCGAGTCTATCCGAGTCTGCAGGCAGAAGGTTACTGAACGGGTTCGGTTGCCAGTCCGGTTCTCAACTGAGTACTACGGTTGTGGATCCGGTTGACCGGGCTATGCACCAAAGCTCCCGCGTGTCAGTTTTCCTGCAGATTCGGTTTACGGCTCGGTTGACCGGGTTGTGCACCGAGCAGTCCGGTTTGCATCTCGGTTGAACCGACCTAAAACCGGGATCTGAAAAAAATCTTTTTCCTTCTTCTTCCCAGGACACCCCCACTCCTCCATAAGTTACCCCTTCACTTCCCCCGTGATGCGCTCAACTTTCGACGTAGAGCTCATTGGGAACCCCAAAAGGAAGGTACGATGAATATAGCAGCAAGTTTTCCCTCAGTTATGAAACCAAGGTTTAATCGAACCAATAGGAGCAAGGAAACACCCCAAAGTTGTTACTAGCTGAGCTTTGGCAGGGCGAACTACCGGTGCTAGTAGCAACGTGGAGACCTGCACAACACAACCACAGAACTTTGTCCCCAACTTGCGATGAGGTTGTCAATCTCACCGTGTTCTGCGGAAAACAAAGGATTAAACGTATCGAATGGAAAGAAGTAATAGTTTGCAGAAAGTAAACACAAAGCAGTAAAAGATTGTAGATTGTATGTAAAGTAAAAGGACCGGGATTCATAGTTCACTAGAGGTGGCTCTCCTTAGATAGATAACATGCTGGGTGAACAAATTATAGCGGGGCAATTGACAAACACCGAGAAAGCAATACATGCATATACTAATCATCTTGACTCCTCTGAGACTTGATTGGGCATTACAACATAATACATAGACCGCCATCCAACTGCATCTATGACTAATAATCCACCTTCAGGTTATCATCCGAACCCCCTCCAGTATTAAGTTGCAAGCAACAGATTATTGCTTTACGAACTGCGTGTAAAGTAAACAATACGATTGTTCTATGAACAAAGGATTGTTGTTTTCTCCCTAGTAGCAACAGCACATCTAGTACCTTAGAGATTTCTGTCACGTCCCCAGATTACCAGAGGCATGAACCTACTATCGAGCATAAATACTAACTCTTGGAGTTGCTAGCATCTACTTGGCCAAGATAGCTACTAACAACGGAAAGCATGCAAGATCTCAAATAACAAAGACATGATAGAATCAATAATCAATCTGAAATAGCATCTCAATATCCATCGGATCCCCGCAAACACAACATGTATGAATTACAAATAGATGATCTTGATCATGAACGGAGCTCACAAGATCTAAACATGAAAGCACAAAGGACGAGAAACCAGCCATCTAGCTACTACATGGATCCGTAGTACAAGGATGAACTACTCACGCATCACACCGGAGGCTTGCATGGTGATGAAGAAGGCCTCCAGGGTGAATTCCCCTCTCCGGCAGGGTGCCAGGAAGAGCTTCAGATCCCTCCTGATCTAGGGATGGAGATGACGGCGGCTACAGACTCTTTCGTGGAATTTTGATCGGGTACTTAGGGTTTTCGTCCCGAGGGAAACTTATAGGCGGAAGGAGAGGCCGAGGGGGTGTCGGGAGCGGCCAGACCACCCCTAGCGCGGGCCAGGCCTGGCCGTGCGGCCAGGTGGTGTGGTGGCTCCCTGGCCCTTCTCTGTCTCGTATTCTAGCACTTGATCTCTTTCGGAAAAATAGGCACTTTGGCTTTTGTCCCGTCCAATTCCGAGAATATTCATTTTCTAACTTTCCTGGAACCAAAAACAGCAGAAAACAGGCAGCTGGCACTGTGGCTCTTGTTAATAGGTTAGTCCAAGAAATCATATGAAAAGTACTCCAAAGTTGGAACAAAACACAAGAAAGTGGATAAAACCAAGCATGGAACATCAAAAATTATAGATACATTTGCAATGTATCAACATCCCCAAGCTTTACTCCTGCTCGTTCTCGAGTAGGTAAGTGATAAAAAGAAATAATTTTTGAGGTGACATGCACCATCAAAGACTTGATCAAAGTATTTGCAAAACATTCAAGGCTAGGATCATAGTACTTCAATCATAACATGAAAGACAAAGTTCTAGCAATAAGCAAAGAAACTATGATGCAATATGAAAAGGCACAAACAAAAGATTCATGAATAACATGCTTTGCAAGACGTTTGTTTGTTTCACATAAAGAAAACATAGCATAATAGTATTCAGCTTGTCCCTCAATAGAGTAGCAAATATAAATGCATAGGACACCTTCAAAGTTCATAAGAGTGACTAGATACAATAGTTTCAAACAAGCAATAACAAGTTATGCATCAATCAACTAGTCTTGGGACAATGCACCTGAACTAAGAATGGCCACTATGCTCTCAAAGACGGTGCATAAAGATAGAAGGTGGAGACTCAATATAATGGTGGAAGAAAGGCCTTTTGTAAAAGGAAGTAGGGATTCAAGTCTCATAAAGAGCTTCCAAAAATTATGGTACTTAATAGCTTTCAGCTCTCATTGCCCCTATCATAAGCATCTTGAAGTGATTAAGGTTAAAGTGAACAAACTATGGTGTACATGCTTGACGAAGTATAAGTCAGAAATCTCATGTCCCTTGTATACGAGGGTCGCTCCTCATGCTACTCAAGTTTAGTCACCGGTAAGTTCTTGTCATCGTAAGTACATGTGTATCATTGAGAACCGCCAACAGGGTACCCCTTGCCCGATGATACGGAAGAATCCCCATATCAAAATGACAAGGCAAGCAGACAACGAGCATCTCAGCATTCTTCTTATTTACCATGGGAATATGGTGCTTTTTTTCTCTCTTTCCTCTTTTCATAGTATCACTTTTTTTCTTTTCTCTTTTTTTTCTCAATATAGGACTCTTTTTTTATAAGAAGAATGCTTCATAGACAGCTCATTATGGTTACGCTGCAGGTTTCCACCATGTAAGCATGGATTAGACCAGCGGCCCAGGCGTTTATCTAACACATATACATAACTCCATGGACTTACAAGCTCCCCTTTCATTTCACAGCGATGACATTCATATACAAAAGAGCATGATATCAACTAGGTACAAGTACCAAGTGCAATGTTGAAAGCGTTCCCCATGAAAGATGGTTCTGCTAATTTCCAACAAATAAGTGCAAGCATATACAACATAGAAGACACAATGGTTCAAGTTTATTAAGGGCAAGTAAAGTAAAGTGTGCCATCAAGTTCGTGAGAGCTTTAATCACTAGTTTTCTCATAGAAAGTGGAAGGTAAACAAAAGCATGAATATACTTGGAATAGCATAAGCTAGTAGGTAGGTATGGTGGACTCTTTGGAATAACTTGGTTTAGGGAGTTGGATGCATGAGTGGAACTCATACTTGGTTGTGGAGGCTAGCAAAAGACTGGGAGCGACAAACTAAGAGAGCAATAATGGCCATAATCATGCAGAGTGACAAAACGTCATTGATAAAAGCATAAAGTGATACTACAAGTTGAAAACTAAGGGATCATAAAGGCTATGGTGACTTGTGATAGTCATAACATGGTGTGAGCATGTGCCAAGTCAACCCAAATAAAGCATCAAAGGAGAATACCACTATACTATGCTAAAACAACGCATGATTCATCCAAGGCACATTAAGCAATCTCAATTGTTTATAACAAGTCATGCTACAACAAAGAATACCAAGCATAAAGCCAAAACAATATCAAGCATGGCATGACAAAGCACAGGCCACAGTAAAAAACGAGCTCTTTTTACCACATAAGCATGAACTTTGCTACTCTTTTCCAAACCAAATCAAACTATTTGCAAACCAATGTATGAAAGAGGGGGTCCAACCAACTTATTCAGAAAACTAAGCAAACCAAAGCAAACAAAAAACCAAAACAAAAATGAAAAAGAAGATACTCCAAGAAAAACACAATTGTGCATGAAACAATAAAAATGAAGCGTTTGGAAGAAACCTGGAATTTTTATTGATGAAGAAGGGGAATGCCTTGGGCATCCCCAAGCTTTGACACTTGTAGTTCTTGGATATTTCTTGGGGTGACATGTGTGGCATCCCCAAGCTTGAGCTTTAGTCCATCCTTTATCTCATTACTCATTCCTTCCATACACCTGAAAATTTTCCTTCATACAAAACTTCACACAATCTCATTAGCAACATTAGTGCACTTAACATAAATAAGTATCAAGGTTCAGTTCTAACACCATTAGAACACTAGCTACTATAGCACTTCCCTCAAAAAGCTCAATTCCCCAAAGGAACTCAAGAAGGAACTAACAAGAAGCAAATGCAGAAAATGGCAGAAATCTGTCAAAACAGACCAGCAGGTAAAGACGAATTTTTTCGAAGACCTTATGTTGCTCAAATCAAAAAGTGTTGAACTAACTAAAGTTAGATAAAAACCTGTGGCAGAAGCACAAAAAATTACAGCTCAATCCGACATATAGAGCTCTCTCAGGAATTTTTACGCTGAAGCACAAAAATCTGTTTCGGGACAGCAACTTTCCCAATCATTACTTCTCTCTCATTAGAGGTTACTCTTGGCACAAAAGGCAAAAAAAAGGATAAGGAGAGGTTATTACAGAGGTAATAACTTCCAAGACTCATCTAAAACTCTTGGGTTATCTCCCAACAAGTACTTTTCTTTAACGCCTTTAAGTTAGGCATAAGAAGCAAAGAAAGAATCAAGTGTTCTCAAATGAAGAAGCATTAAAACCAACTTTCTTGCCCTTACTTCTCTTACTTTTATTCTTGACCTTGGGGAAAATATGATTGTTTTGTGGAGAAGAAAGGTGCATGGTACCCTTTCCCACATCTATTATTGCTCCAAGGAGTTCTAATAGGGACCTTCCAAGTGTAATTTGTCCTTTTCCTGCACATTCAATAACAAGATAATCAATAGAAATCGTTTTCCCAAGGATCTTTGTAAACACTCCTTCAGCTATCCCAAGAGGTAATATGGTAGTATTATTAGTAAGAGATATTTCTTTTCCTCCTTCCATGAGCCCCCAAGTGTTCAGAGATTTATAAATATCTTTGGGCATAAGGCAAAATTCAGACATGATATCACAGCGAGCTTGAAAAGTTTCATTGTTCATCTCAATCTTTACTGTAGGGAACCAGTTTTATGGTTCAGAGTTTTTTGGAACATAATCATGATGCTCCCTAAGTGTATTATAGCAACTCTCTAATCTAGTAATGCTAGCCTCAAGAGTGTCCATCCTAACAAATATTTTTGCGAAAGAAGTATCAGTTTGGCTAGGCAAGTTGTAAGTGAGGATCAATTTCTTTATAGCATTAATAGCATCATCCTCATTACAATGGAGGAAATATCCTCCTATAACAGCATCCAAAGCATATCTATAGAAAAGAGCAATTCCAAGGTAAAAACTGCTAAGGAACAAGCTTTGAGTCATTTTAGGCTCAGTTTTTTCATGTAGATCAGAGATTCTCGACCAAACTTCCTTAAAACTTTCCTCAATTCCTTGTTTAAAAGTGAAAATCATATTCTTGGGTGACATAGTGACTAGAGCAAGGCTAGACATAGTGACAACTTTAGGATAGGAACTAATTTTTTTTGTGTTTTTGATAAAGAAAGCAAACTAGTAGAACTATTTTTTTTGTGTTTTTAAAGAACAAAACAAGCAAACAAAGCAAAAAGAAAACTAAGCAAACCAAAAAAAACAAAGTAAAGAGATTGGTTATGAGGGACTCCCCTTGTGAAGATGTCCTTGACTCCCCGGCAACGGCGCCAGAAAATCTTGATGCGCTCGACTTTCGACGTAGAGCTCGTTGGGAACCCCAAGAGGAAGGTATGATGAATATAGCAGCAAGTTTAGCCTCAGTTATGAAACCAAGGTTTAATCGAACCAATAGGAGCAAGGAAACACCCCAAAGGTGTTACTAGCTGAGCTTTGGCAGGGCGCACTACCGGTGCTAGTAGCAACGTGGAGACCTGCACAACACAACCACAGAACTTTGTCCCCAACTTGCGATGAGGTTGTCAATCTCACCGTGTTTTGCGGAAAACAAAAGATTAAACATATCGAATGGAAAGAAGTAATAGTTTGCAGAAAGTAAACACAAAGCAGTAAAAGATTGTAGATTGTATGTAAAGTAAAAGGACCGGGATCCATAGTTCACTAGAGGTGGCTCTCCTTAGATAGATAACATGCTGGGTGAACAAATTACAGTGGGGCAATTGACAAACACCGAGAAAGCAATACATGCATATACTAATCATCTTGACTCCTCTGAGACTTGATTGGGCATTACAACATAATACATAGACCGCCATCCAACTGCATTTATGACTAATAATCCACCTTCAGGTTATCATCTGAACCCCCTCCAGTATTAAGTTGCAAGCAACAGATTATTGCTTTATGAAATGCGTGTAAAGTAAACAATACGATTGTTCTATGAACAAAGGATTGTTGTTTTCTCCCTAGTAGCAACAGCACATCTAGTACCTTAGAGATTTCTGTCACTTCCCCAGATTACCATAGGCATGAACCCACTATCGAGCATAAATACCAACTCTTGGAGTTGCTAGCATCTACTTGGCCAAGATAGCTACTAACAACGGAAAGCATGCAAGATCTCAAATAACAAAGACATGATAGAATCAATAATCAATCTAAAATAGCATCTCAATATCCATCGGATCCCCGTAAACACAACATGTATGAATTACAAATAGATGATCCTGATCATGAACGGAGCTCACAAGATCTAAACATGAAAGCACAAAGGAGGAGAAACCAGCCATCTAGCTACTACATGGATCTGTAGTCCAAGGATGAACTGCTCACGCATCACACCGGAGGCTTGCATGGTGATGAAGAAGGCCTCCAGGGTGAATTCCCCTCTCCGGAAGGGTGCCGGGAAGAGCTTCAGATCCCTCCCGATCTAGGGATGGAGATGACGGCGGTTACAGACTCTTTCGTGGATTTTTTATTAGGTACTTAGGGTTTTCATCCCGAGGGCAACTTATAGGCGGAAGGAGAGGCCGAGGGGGTGCCGGGAGCGGCCACACCACCCTCTGGCGCGGGCCAGGCCTGGCCGTGCGGCCAGGTGGTGTGGTGGCTCCCTGGCCCTTCTCCGTCTCGTATTCTGGCACTTGATCCCTTCCGGAAAAATAGGCACTTTGGCTTTTGTCCCGTCCAATTCCGAGAATATTCATTTTCTGACTTTCCTGGAACCAAAAATAGCAGAAAACAGGCAGCTGGCACTATGGTTCTTTTTAATAGGTTAGTCCAAGAAATCATATGAAAAGTACTCCAAAGTTGGAACAAAACACAAGAAAGTGGATAAAACCAAGCATGGAACATCAAAAATTATAGATACATTTGCAATGTATCACCCCGAGCCATCCTCTCTCCATTGCCACCCCTCCCACCTTCCCTCCCCTCTCCTAGGGGGTTTCCACCCCTAGGATTCATAGATCGGGCCACCATTTCTCGGAGAAGGACCTTTGGAGGCTCTCCACCAAAGGAATTTCTCCATCTCGTGGTGGTTTGGGAGCTTTTTGCAATCTTCTTTCTCAAAGGGCTTTTGGGGCTTTCCTCCACGGGAAGCCATGTCCTCGGGTAATCCCTTGCTCCTCTCCCTTTTCCTTGTCAAATCCCCATGTTTTGCTACACATTTTGATGGATTTGCCAAGTTAGGGTTCCCACTTCCCTTCTTGTATGCCAACCACGTCAAACCATGGCCTACCTCTCTTGGGAAGTTTGTATTTGTGCAAGTCTTGAGACATGGGTAGATCTTTTACATTGCATAGAGCTGTTTTGGGGCTTCCCCGACCAACTCGGTTCCAGGCCCGGTTGGACCGGATCTGACGCCGGGCCGTTCGGTTCAGGTTCGGTTTTCCAGTGCTAACACCAAACTATCCGGTTTCGGTTCGGTTGACTGGTGCTGACACCGGACTGTCCGGTTTCGGTTCAGTTGTCCGGTGCTGACATCGGACCATCCGGTTCTGGACCCGGTCAGACCGGCCCTGGCACCGAATCTCTCTGCAATGTCTCTTTTCTACCATGCACTTGCCCAAATACAAGTTTTTTCCTCCGTTTTTGTTGATTGGCATGTGTACTTATCCTTGTGCTCCCAAACCTCTCTCTCTTTTTCACAGGTGCAGATGATGATGACTATGTGAGTGATGAGTATGTTCCTAAGGAAACCGGCAGGGGTAAGCGGGCTCATCGAGCCAGTCAGTCTGTGCAGCATGAGGAAGAGGGCAGCGCCCGTTCTGGTCGTTTCAAGAGACGGGCCATCAGGGGCAAGAAACCTATCGTGCATGATGACGAAGAAGATGTACCTTCTCAAAACCTGAAGAATATGGAGATTGCTATGTATCGGACCCTTCACAAGCAGAATCCCTATCGCTTCAAGTCTCGCACTTACACTGGCTCTGCCAAGAAGTTTTGGACTGAGACTCAATCTTTGATGTGGGAACATATTTACACTCAGTTCAAGGTCACCTCCTACGGTAACATTCTTACTTTCAATGAGGACTGGTTCAACATGTATGCTGCCTCTGATTATCGCTTTGTTGATGATGCCTTGAAGAAAATGGATCTCTTTGACCTTGTGTGTCTCAAGGAGGACTATTATCCTGAGTATATTCGTCAGTTCTTCTGCATAGTCTATTTTCATGATGATGATGACCGTATTATGTCGTGGATGACCGGCACACGGCGTTTCTGTGCCACCTTTGTAGATCTAGTTGAGGTTATGGGCTATTCTGCTAAGCCTGGTGGTTTTTGCATTCATAGTGAAGATCAAGCATGCTGACTGTCTGGCCTTCTGCTACCCGAAGGATTCTGAGTATGCTCCTCCATGCATATCTGGCATGTACTTTTACTACCACACCTTGGCCAGCATCTTCTGTCAGTCGCTTGTTCCCCGTGTTGGAGATACTACAAAAACTGTCGTGGGTATTTTGCCAACCTCCTGTATTATTGTCATCCTGACAGGTTGAGGAAGATTGATGGCTGTGATTTTGTGTACTTTGAGCTTCGCCGGGCTGCTTTGGACAGGATGACCCCCACCGTCTGCGTATATGTACAAAATCTGCTCAACAGGGTTATACCTCCTGGTGTGACGGCTGGTGAGCGTGTGGAACAAGAGCATCTTACTCTTTCTCTTCGTGGTCAGTCTCCTGAGGTTCCTTCGATGAGGCCCCCCGAGCAGCGCACCAAGGCTGTCCATGATCCTCAGCCTCACTTTTCTACTCGGTCAGGTTCTCGTCGTCCGGTTGGAGAGTCCTCCTCATCACGTCCCAGGCTCAAGGGTGATGCTGCCACTTTCTTCAAGCGGCTGTTTCAGATGTGCCGCTCGTCCTATGATGTGAGCCACAAGGCTCTTGAGATGAGCCAAGAGACTCGACGCAGGCACAATGAGTTTCTCGTGACCCAGCATGTCACTCCTCCTCTAGATGGTCCCGAGATGACTCCTGTTCCTTATGTCAACTATGAGATGCCGCCCCTTGATGATGCCATGCTCTTTGGCTACTTCCCCAGTCAGTTTCCTCCTGGTGGTACTAGTACCTCCTCTGCTCCTCGTCATGGTTCTGATGATGCTGATGATGTTGAGGATGATGATGAAGAGGAGATTCATGAAGACTAAGAGGCCTCCGTTCACCCTCCGCCGCCTCCTACGTTCTTCTAGTTGGGTTCCGTTAGCATCGCCCTACTCCTCTTCCTTTTTGGTGTTTCGATGTCAATGGGGGAGAAGAGTAGAGTTCTGTTAGGTCTCTACGGGTTCCTGCCAGGGTTTTTCTAGGGTTCGTCGTTTGCATAATGCCCTTTGCCTTATCTTTGATTCTTATGGCACTGTGCTTACCATTTGATTTCGTGATTGGAACTATTTGCTTTACTTCCGTATGTTGGACAAACGTGTGCTTTGTGTGTGAACCATGGTTATGTCTATTGTGCTACGACTATGTGTACTTCATTCATCTGTCTAGCCTTCCATAGATATCCATGTTCTATATCTTGTCATGATATGCTTGCTTCCATAAAGAGATATGGGAAGCTCTCTATACTTTATTTAGGTGCACCTTGCATTCAAACGCAAATTCAACCAAGTGCACACTTTATGGGGGAGCTCACATATGTCTCTATGGAATTCCTTGGTTTATTGCTCTTTATTATATCCTTGTGAACTCTAGCTCGATTTGTCATCGCCAACCAAAAAGGGGGAGATTGAAAGGGTAATTTACCCTATATTATTTTTGGTTGACAATGACACCGTAGTTAGTGCAGACTAATGCTACCTACCAGTCTCTTGAACAAGTATTAGTCCGCCGGGATGTTGGAAGATCATCGAAGACCCCCCATTTCTATAATGAAGAGAAGTGCCGGAGTTTTACCTTTTATATGTTTCTTGAGTACTAGGAACACCGCACTATTAAGAGGGGTTATCTCGATGAGCTTGCTGGGGATGTTTTTCCAAGCCCTATACACATCCTATACACCCACTTGTTCCATCACCAAAGAGAGAGAAAGAAATCTAAGTCTGATAACTTCTCGGCTAAACTTGGTTCTCAGGCCGGTTGAACCGGTTCCTAGACCGGACGGTCCGGTACTAGTCCCGGTCAACCGAACCCAAACCGGGATTCTCGGTTTTGTAAACCGAGTCTATCCGGGCTCACTCACTATGAGCATCCCGGTTTGGATTCCGGTTGACCGGGCTATACACCGGGCGGTCCGGTACCAGTTCCGGTCAACCGAACCCAAACCGGGATTCTCGGTTTCGTATACCGAGTCTATCCGGGCTCACACACAGTGAGCATCCCGGTTTGGATTCCGGTTGACCGGGCTGTACACCGGGCAGTCCGGTGTGTGGTCCGGTCCAACCGAACTTAAAACCGAGTTTCGCAGAAAATGCTACAAACGACTAGATTTCTCCCTTGAGTATAAATACCTCTTCTTCTAGCTTGAGGAGGTAAGGCATTCAGTTCATATCTCACACTTGGAGCTCCCTCTCTCTCTCCCTATTGTTGAAACACAATTTCTTGAGGATCTCCCATTCTACCCAATCAAACTCAAATCCCTTTGGTAGAAAGCAAGAGGAGGTCCCGATCTACGTTTCCACCAAGCCAAATTTCATTCCCCCTTGAGTTCATCGAGTTACCTTGTTACTCTTGGGTTTGTGGGAAACCCTAGGCGGCTAGGGTCACTCGGAGGCATTCGGCTTGTGATTTGCTCCGTGGAAAGTTTGTGAAGGTTTGGAGACTACCTTAAAAGTCTACCACGAGTAAGTGAGCTATTCCTTCGTGGGATAGGCTCGGAGAAGAAGGTGAGCCTTCGTGGCATTGGGAATCCTTCGTGGAACCTCACACCTCTCCAACGTGACGTAGCCCCCTTCCCAAAGGTGGTGAACACGGGAATACATTTTCGTCTCCGCGTGCTTGGGTTATTCCTTAACCCCTCTCTTACTTGTGTTGTTTACTTTGTGATAGCCTTCGTGCTTGACGTATCTTGTATCATCATCTAGGTTGCCTCACCTAGTTTGCATTTAGGCACACTTATATTCCGCAAAGCCTAAAACTTGCAAACGATTATGAAGAATTTGTTAGAAACCTATTCACCCCCTCTAGGTAAAACATCTTACACTTTCAGTTAGTGAACCTGGGGCGATGTACAAGAACAATATAGGTTGTGCAATTGTTACTTGGTTCACTCATGCCGTCCCTGAAGAAACTTATGAGGCCGTAATCTTTATTCTACATACACTCTGATGCAATTATTTGTCATTGTGTTGAGATGAAATGATATATGAACCGATCAAACTATTGTTGAGATGCTTTATCTTTGATATCCACGGATATATTGTCTTACATATACATGTTGTCAATTCTTGAGTTGTAATACAATTCAATCATATGTATGAGTTCTAAGTTATGTCCTTAAAAATCAACAGGAGGAGGATGATGAAGTGGACGATAGCAAGGTATCCAGGGACAACAAGAGCCGCTACGTCCTGAGGCGGTTACGGTGTGGTCTAATCCGTTTCCACCGTAGGGGCAGCCTATTTTGTCCATTCTGTGGCAGAGCAATCAACGTGGACCTCGACATCATGATCCAACACGCGGTGGGTGTTGCCAGAGGCGGAGGCAGAAGCCATAGGCTGATTACCTTGGCGCGGCACGCAGCCTTCGGCAAATTCCTCTCGGAGTATGTCAGGACTGGCCTGTATCCCATCGACTAGGCTGTCGCTGCCTCCTGCTGATATACCCCTGCCCTGCTAGGCGTCTCCGTGTCCCGGCCTCCTGCTACCGCCCCTGCTTTTTTTTTTGTTTTAGTTAATTATTACATGTGTGTGGCATGTAAGACAATATATCCGTGGTGTCTCTGGTGAACCTTCTATATTAATCTACTCCTTTGTATGGAGTGCCTTAAAATTTCTAGTGTTCAATTATATTACTGATCATGCTCATGCACACTACAAAATATTTCTAGTGCTCGATTATATTATAATTGTCAAGGAATACATCAACAAGTTAAACTGGTCGAAATTTTGTATGAAGTAACTAAATGATCTCACATCGGCGGTGGACGTTGGCATCAGCCGAAGACCTTGGAGCGGCACGCAGTCTTCAGCAAATTCCTTACAGGTTCAACAACAGGTTGTCGCTGCCCAGCTCCGAATTCGCTTATAGATCCAACATGGCAGAACTTGAGCTACCACAGAGACCTCGGCAGAGGTGGCAGAATTGGTGCAGGTGCAACCACGGCGACGGCGAGCTCGGATTCTAGAGGAGGAAAACAGAACCGAGCATGGTCAACACGGTGACAGATCTCACCGGGAACCAATTATCGTCCCCGCACCGTGCCATGGGTGCGTCCATGGTGAGGGCGAGCTCAGACTCGGGATGGGGAGGAGAGCAGGGCCGAGCAGGTTCGTCATGTCCTAGCTCTGCGCCATGGCCGCGACCACAGATTGCCGCTCCAGGGAAGAACAAGACGCGTAATGGATGCAGGCGCCAACGCTGCAAGCTTACAGGGAGGAGAGCTGGGCCGAGCAGGTTCGTCCATGTCTCAGCTTTGCGCCATGGCTGCGACGCCCCACAAATTGCCGCTCCGGGGAAGAAGAAGATGCGTAATGGATGCAGGCGCCAACACTGCAAGCCTAATTGACACCTAAGCGACGGGAGCGACATAACAGCGAGAACTGACAGGGGTCCCAACTTGACGGCCGTTAGCCTGATATTTTGTATTGAAACGTAAAGTTGAATTCGTGCTGAAAAAGACCCTCTGAGTATTTGGCACACCAACTATAGTCATCGCGGCTGATTTCAGGGAACTTGGGTACCATGTTGCCTGGGCGCCCCAACTTTTGGGCCGCAAAATGATATTCTCCGGTGGGTGGCGGGTTCTTCCGGTGAGCATGCTCCAACGGCTCAAAAGCAGATTGGAGCGGCTCCCGGTCCGGTCGGAAGTTTCGACGGAGTCGGGCAGAACTACCGGACCGGTACTGCCGACAGAAGTTCCGGCCCAGATGACACTTCAAAACAGAAGTGTTCTGAATCAAACTCGAGTATCGTCAAAACTTGGATTGGAACTAGCACCGGAAATACTGGGTCGCGAGGTCATGACCGGAACTACCGGTGCCTTAGCGGTAGTACCACTCAAGGGAGGTGGCTAGGTAGTGCTGGCCAGAAGTTCCTTTCAGGGGTGACCAAAACTTCTGACCGGTACTACCAGACCAACTGTAGGTATTAATTCTATCAAATAGAGCACTCTCAAACAAAGAGCTACTGAACATGAGCGGAACTTCCACTGGAACTTGAGCCGGAACTATAGCTAGGCCAGCCCCGCAGAAAACTGCGGGCAGAACTACCGATGCCTGGCCGGTACTTCCGGTCAGCACAGAAATATCCTCACATGATCACTCTCTCGCTGAACAATGGGAAGGTTGAGGATGTGCAAGTATGGTTCGTGCATGAAAACGTGATTTACCACAACCTTCCTAGGTGGAACCCCTCTTGATAGTATGGCTTCCTAAAACACAACAAAGAGAGAAAGTCTATCTAAGAGGCACCATCTTCACGATTCCTTAAGAGATGAATCCACACACCAAACCGTCCATAAGTAAAAACCTGCAACTTAGGCAAATGGTTAAACCACAAGAGAAGTTGTCATCAACACCAAAACACTTAAAGAAATCAATATCCTTTCAGTGACGACAGTGGCGCACGGCCCATGCGCCACTGACATGATATTCCATGTGCCACTGATAGGAAAATCTGTAGTAGTGATGTTCTGGTAGTTTTAGTGGGAGTTGACTTGTGCTTCATGACGCAGCAGCCACTATGATGTAAC
The DNA here is from genome assembly GCA_916181665.1 of Avena sativa. Taxonomy (NCBI): domain Eukaryota; kingdom Viridiplantae; phylum Streptophyta; class Magnoliopsida; order Poales; family Poaceae; genus Avena; species Avena sativa. Next base: position 479,988,849 of record OV702292.1, on the reverse strand, counting down.
CCTCCAATTCCCTGGCAATGGCACCAGAAAATGTTCTTGATGGAAACAACTCCATGTGTACCAACTCGTTGGGACTCCAAGTGTAGAGTGTTGTAGCAAGCTTATTTTTCTCATAAGGGTGACTCGAGGGTTTATATCGAACTCTCATGGAATTGGCAAGGGGTTGATTCTTCTACTCCTATTCTAGCAATCTGCAAAGCAATTTTTTTGTCTTGTGTCCCCAACTCCACCACGTGGTTGTCAAGCACAAGGTTTTGTATTAGTAATATAAAATATAAATATAAATAAAGTAAAGTAAAACAAACAAACTAGGCAAGAAAAGTAAAAATAATAAAGGATGGTTGTTTTTGGGTTTTGTGTGTGTTTGCAAGTGAAGAAAGTATTTTCATATTTTCAAAATAATAAATTGTAGAAAATATAAAGTGCGATAGCTGTGTTGGAAAGGTGTTTCTTATGGTTTAACATGGGTTCACTTGTCTACTCTGTTTTTGGGTTGCAATGGACACAAACAATTCACCAAAGACATAATATTGGTGGAACATCAATATGTGTTTGATAAGTATTCATATGGGCATCATGTCCTAACACAGAGATGATGCAACACATCTCTCTTATACTCCTCAAGAAAGGGAAAGCTCCAATCAATCTTGAATTAAGAATCAACAGAGTATAGCCTTAAGTAATTTGACATGATTTTTGAATCACAAATATGCTACCTTGACCAAACAAGATTATCCAACTATCACAAGATAATTATAGCACATGAATTCACTTTATCCCTAATGAGGCAGCAAAATAAAGGTAATACCACAGTAGATCTTGAATTTGTTATCACTGTTCAATCACTACCACCATGCAAATCCATCTAATACACACTTCTCCCCACACATGCTCTTGCATACAGGTTGGATTAGAACAAGTACTTGAGAATGGGATACATGATATGCATCTATCAATACATCTTACACATAATAGGTTCCAATCTCATATATCAAATCATAGAATAAAGATTCACCACATAGGAATTACATATATGACCATAATCATGTTGGACATCTCGTATGGTACTAGATCTATGAAGAACAAGAGAGAAATAGATGAATCTACTTCCACAAACCCATAGTCTAGAGTTGGACTACTCCCTCTTCATCATGGTAATGATGGTGGAGACGTTGGAGAAGGTAGAGATCCCTCTAGCGGTGGCTCTAGCGGAGTCCCCCCCCAATCTTCGCTGGTTCTGGCTCTGTTTTGGTGTTTCTGTGTTATTGCGGTGCCCCCCGAGGAACTCCTGAGAGACCCTTTATTTAGTGATTTCTAGGTCATACAGAGGCGGTGGGCAAAAGATCGAAGAAAATTGACGGCCGAGGAGGAAAAGAGACTGGGTGGCGCGCCCCCCAGTAAGGGTGGGTGCACCACCTGGTCCATCTTGGGCCTCCTGGTCCATCTGGTGAGGTCCAAGTGCTCTAGGTGCTTCTCTTAATGAAATATTTATGCTCCCAAAATCCTAGCTCCATTTTACTTTGTTTAGGTCCCTGAAAGGTAAAAATACACAAAACATGGTTTTCTTATCATCTAGAGTTATAACCAAAATAAAGGGGATAATTGGTAAATCCCCATAAATCAGTGTAAACATGGAATACCATCATATATATAGCAAATATGTGGGAATTCATATCAACAAACTATAAAATTCATGTATGTATTTTACATACATAAGAGGCCAATAATAAAGATATCTTATTATCATATCACATATGTTCATAATAATTTTATACCATGTTATAAATGTATTAAATGAAAACATTAATACATGTTGTTACATAAACAAACCAAGTCCCTCGTATCCTCTAGAAGACTAGCTCGTTGGGCAATCAATGATAGAGGTTTCCTGATCATGGAACATTTATGTCAATTGAAAACATGGTGACTTCATTAGATAAATGATGTGATGAACACACACCCAACCGTAGTATTGCAATTTGATCCAGTCACAAAGTTGAACATCACAATATCTAGTAAAGCGTAGTAACTCACTTCTTTGACCATGAGGTCATATTTAATCACTACCACCGAGACTGCTTAGATGGCATCAACCGTTACACTGTAACAGGGTGATCATAAAGGTGTATATTGGGTATTCAGAGGGGTAGGTTGAGGCTTATGTATCAAGATCAGGATTTTCCCATCCGAGTGATGGATAGATACCATGGGCCCACTCAGTGAGATTATGTCTAGAAGTTTGCAAACATGTGACTAGGTCACATCTACAAGTTTGAAAACATGTGACTAGGTCACGGGAATGTAATATCATGAGAACAAGTATATGTGTTTGTCAGTAACAAGATCGAACTAGGTATAGAGACACTAAAGATCAAGTATTGGAAAAACTAGGTATTGTGTTGCAAAGAGAACGAGACTCGATGTTCAAGGTTCAAGATTTAAGCGATCAAGTTAATTCGTGAAATACATGAGGGCCATCATGGGTTTACAGATCCCGTTGTTGGTCATTGATTAGAGAGATGTCTTGATCATGTCTTTGCATTCCTAAACCATAGGGTGTCACACTTAAGGATAGATGATGCTTAGGGATTGATCCGAGATCATAGGAGAAAAGAGAGAGAACTCTGGAATAGTTCTGGGGTGGTACCGGAATGATTCCAAGGATATCCGATGATGATTAGAGGGTTCCGAAAGATATTTCAGAGTACGAGGTATTAAATAATACATATTAAATATTAATTAGTTGAATTAATATTAAAAATATATTTTTTAATTGAATTTAGGAGCAGCCCACCTAAATGGGTCCTTCCTAGAGGGAAATGCCCATGTAGGGAGGCGCCCCAAGGAGGGGCCAAAGGGGGCTGGCTGGCTGGGCCTTGGCCAACCGCGTGGGGCGCACATAAGGCCGATGAGTGGGAATAGTCCCACCTTTCCCACTCCTTGGTGTTGGTACTCCTCCTCCACCTATATAAAGAGGAGAACCCCTTTCCTTAAAGCATCCCAACAATTGACTTTTGCCTATTTATCTCTCACTCTCTCTCCCTCGCGTGTATTTTTCAAGTAGGAATATACATACGGGGATAGGAGTTTCTCCATCATACGCACACCGTCATGTTGATGGACTTTCTCTTGACTGCTGTATCATTTTGTTTTCAGTTATGGCTTGGCTAGTGGTGTGTATTTCTAATGATCGGGGCAACAATGTATCCTACCACACTAGATAATTTCTGAATTCTTTTATAAAACTTGAAATGCCCCACTCAAATCTGAATGTCCTTGTGTGGCCCCATCATCTCCAACCATGGGCAGAGAGGACAACAGTTAGGCTAGTGGCGACTCGCCATGACAGGAAAGAAGGGGAAGGGTCCAACGACAGAATCCCTATATCCCGCTCAATGCGGGACAAAATAGGTCTCGCTCACGCAGGTAGCAACGTGGGCCGCGACCCGCTAGCATCGACAACATCATATTCTGGACGGTTTTATTCAGGGTTTTCGCGGTTTATGTGTTGTTTTTAGAGCTTTTCTCTTTTTGTGTTTTCGATTCCTTTTCTTTTCTTTTTTCATATTCATTTTTTTTTCAAAATCTAAACAATTTTCATATTTAAACTTTTTATAGAATTTGAGCAAATTTAAAATCTAAATAAAATTTACATCTAATTTTTTTCCAAATCAGAACGTTTTCAAGATCTAAATATTTTTAAAATTACAAGAAAAAAAACATACCTGTTTTTACTGGGCCACGATGGAAAACTGCCCATTAAGAACCGCCGCGGACTGCTGTCCCGCAACGGACGGTCTATAGGAGCTCCCGTCCGATGGCACGATCATGCGGCCAGGATCAGGCCCAGTTAGGCTTGCCCCTACCAAAATTTTCTAATGGGCCAGGCACGAAGTCCCCATCTCGAATCCAACAAAAGGAACCCCACGCCCAGGGCAAAACCCCTCTTTCCTCTCCGTCTCTCCTCAGTCCTCACCTTGGCGGCTCCTCCTCTACCGCCGCCTCTCCTCGAACACCGACGGCTCCCACCTCTACATAGCCAGGTACCGACGATTCACCAAATTCTCCCTTGGATTTACTCCTTTTCCCTCCGCCTAGAAGATTTCCCTTCTTCGTTTGTTATTTTCGTTCTCTCAGAACGGTGCTTCGTAGGTTTCTCCGAGTACAGAGTGCTAGACAAACATGGGGTTGAGGGACAAGAAGAGGAACCAGAGGCGCGTGCTCTCGCGGCGCTCGGCTGGTCCCAAGACCGGCGAGGGGAAGGATTTCCTGGTGCGTGCTTCCCTTGGAACCAAATCGAATCAGACAAAAACGAACACACACATCCTTTTGGTTGTTGTCGCTGATCTTGTGTTGTGATTGTTGCAGCCGCTGGAAGGGAAGGAGAAGAGGATCAAGGAGAAGAAGCCCGAGGAGCCGGAGAACACGGCCACCGTCCTGTATATCGGGCACATCCCCCACGGCTTCTACGAGGACCAGATGCAAGGTCTGTCTCTGTCGGTAGAGCTTAGAGAAGTGAGAAGTGGTCTGGTCCTAACGTCAACTGTTGCTGGTCTGGTTGTTTTTGCAGGTTTCTTCCAGCAATTTGGGGCTGTTAAGAGGGTCAGGATTTCCCGGAACCGAAAGGTATCCTATACTGCATTACTCGTACATGGTGTCTGGTGATATGTGTGCGTTTCCTGTAAGCCTCTAACCTGCTGTTTGTTCATGTATTTAGACAGGAAAGTCTAAGCATTATGGATATATCGAGTTTGAGAACCCTGAGGTGAGCGTGTGCGTTGGCATAATATTGGGGGCACACTGTATGTTTCTTGCGTGCTTACAGTTTGGGGCATGCTCATGGTGTATCAGGTGGCCAAGATTGTAGCTGATGAGATGAATAACTACCTGTTGTATGAGCACACCCTGCAAATTGCGCTTGTCCCACCAGAGAAAGTTCATCCCAAATTGTAATCACTGCAACTATCCTGCCCGTTAATTTGAAGTACTTGCTTCTGTTTGTTTTTGCATTTTTGATACTGAGACATAGCTTCCATCTTTTGTTGCCACAAAGTGAGGAGGTCAAATATGACATCTACTCATGCAAATGATGTCTTGTTCATGTTTCTCTCCTATGGAATACTGTTTATACTCTTACTCCTTTAGATATTACACATGTTACTTGTTTCCACTGCATTGCACATATGCCATTATGCTAGTTCATTTGAAACGAATTAAGGGTACAAGCACATTAGGCTAATGCAGACTGGTGCCATTAGTTGGTGGTTGTACTGGGCTAAAAATGTAAGTCCTCTCAGAAATATGATGTCCAAAACAAAATCCATAAACCAATATTTGATTATGATGATAAGAACAGATAATGATAAAGATGTTGTGTTACACTAGTATGAATATGCTTTATGCAATGCATATTTGAACTGCATCGGTAAGTGCACACTGAAGCATGGGCGGTAAATCTTGTAAGAACTTGCAAGTCACTTGTATTAGATGTCATTTGTGTATATGGATTTGTACTTGGTTCTTTTTCTGTACTTCACCTGGAGCTTGCAATAATTCTTACATCACTATTGTTTTGTTTCTCTGCTTTGTTGTACCAGTATAGCTGTGCATAGTCGCTGTTTCTTGCTTTTTGATACAAAAATGTGAAATGTAGTTCTCGTGATCTAAAATCCCATCTTGTATCAATGTTAGATGGAAAGGTGTGCGGAAGGGATTTGTACCGATTGACCGTGTAGCAATTGAACGGAGGAAGCTTAGCAAGGTAATCCATTTGCTAACTACAATTGGAACAGAAAAAACGTGCGTTATAGACTAATAAGCTGTTATGTTACCAGGATAGAACAGTAGATGAGCACAAAAAGATGCTTGAAGGAATAGTAAAACGGGATGAGAAGCGTCGCAAAAGAATCAAGGCTGCCGGTATTGATTACGAGTGTCCACCTCTTGTAAGTAACACTTGATGCTACTCACTAACTTTATAATTTTGTCTTGCTTAATAAGATCTGGAATATTTCTGCACTAAGTATTTTATTTGACATGAACTGATAAGTTTGTATTGGAAAAACCTATGGCAATTTTTTGGAACACACTCTAGTTGTGTCATACGATTTGTGGGATATAGAAAAAGAATAACCTAGAAATTCACTGTCCCCCCTTGTTCCCTGCCACCCTATGTTGTCAAGCTGCCTCTCTCCTTGTCCAGATCCCTTCCTAGGTTATTGCAGTGTTCTAGTGCAAAGTTTACTGCATAGTCGTTTATACTCCCCCTGTTTCAAGTTATAAGACATTTTGATAGGCTAAAATAGCCTACTAAAACATCTTATAATTTGGAACAGAGGAAATAATTTATAGCACTTCTTTTTTCATCTTACATGTAATCACTGAACCAAATAATTAACACCAATGTTGGTTGCAGGCTGCTTAATCACATTTTGAGCTTCATTTTTTTGTTTCATGTCATATGTGGACTGTGGGGATAGATTAGAAATAATAAACAGTTTATAATGCAGTACTTTCTAGCTGGCTCATCTTTGCTAAACGGCAATTTTTTTCTGATCCAATGCTATGTGAGATCATGGCAAAACATTTGCGTGACACAATAGCCTGGTTGCTAATGGTTTCTTGCTTGTACAGGTCGGCTTTCAGCCTTCAGCTAAGAAGATCAAGTTTGATGAGGATTAGCTCTATAGAGGGCATATGCATCTTACCCAGTGGGTGTGATGGGACTGTTTTTCCTGAGGGGTGAGATGGTGATTTCGCTTGGGTTTTGTATCTTTGTCTTTGCTCAATGTTGTGTTAGTTAAATGACTGGTTTATCTAGTGTGGAAAGCATATGAAGCTTGGATGATAAAAAAAGAGCTTTCTTTCTTTGCCTACTACGATACATATTAACATCTTCAGCTGTCAATGCCAACTTGCTGCATGTTTGTGACACAGTAACTTTGCAGCAATTTCTCAGGAAATGTCCAGTTGCCTGATTTTGCAAAATAATTGAATAAGAACGGGAATAGTTAGTTCTCTGGGGTAGATCCATATTTTAGATTTGTGCTAGAATCGCTGGTTGGTAGTTGAGCCGATATTTGGTACAAAGATCTGCTGATTTGGTTTCAGAACAAGGCTAATCACTGAACAAACACAGCTTTACTGTTTGAGCGAATGGTGAAGCTTACTTGGAGCCGGCTTGCCAGTGTTGGCATTCCCAAAGCGCGACGCCCTGTGCCGTTGAATAATCGATCAAAAATAGTGCTGGAGATTGCCTGATATTTAATGTAGTACAAATTGTAAATCGAAGTTACATGCGGAGGACGTTGGAATTACTGGTAAAGAATAAAAAAGCACAAACGAATATGAATTACCGAATTTGCCCATAAGGTACTCATAAATTACTGGAAAATATTACTGTAACTGCTCATAAATTACACCGGCTTTGTTTGGTACATAGGGATAGAGTATTGTGTGAAACCTCTATCTCCACCTAATCCCTATAAATCCACCCACCATCCACTAGATATGGATAGAGTATTGAGAAATTAAGAAAATTATACTAAAATTTAGGGAAGGGGACTAAACTCGCTCAATACTCCAGTATCAAATATATTTCTAAAAGTAAGTGTGGATTTGGGATTTGGTGGGAATTATCCCACTAATTACTGCAAAAAACTCTAGTACCAAACAAGACCTTATGGTCAAAGAGTAACGTTGGGATCACCACCAAAGAGTTACTGTAGGGACTGTCGCCTACTGACCGACGAAGAATTATGTCTAAGGCCTTTCACAATAGAAGATCTCTTAGCACGTTTTCATAGGAGCACTTAAAACTTAAGAAACAGCTATGATAATAGAGTGTTTTTTAGTTGGTGTTTCTTAGTAAGGTTGCATTTAATGATTCTAGTCTCATGCATGTGTGTGATTGGACTAGTCAAGTTTTTTTTGCCTATAATAGCGTGCAAAGGTTGTATCTTAGCTAAGATACTACAACCATATCTTTCTTCATTAAATAGTATGCTACATAAGGAAACTACCTAAGATACCGCGCTAAGAAACATTCATCGTGAAAGTGCTAAGAGTTAAGAAAGTAATAAAAATAAGGACGCTGCTAGGGAGCACTCGGTGCTGGTTAGTCCAACCGAGCACGCACCCCCAAATATAGAAAGTTTAGCCGAATCAGACTGCACGTGCATTTTGTTTCATACCAAAAAAACTTAAAAAGTCATAACTAAACCATGTGTTGGAATTGAGATCTATTTTCACTGCTGAACCTCTCGTGACGATAGCTTCAAAACTACATCTGATTTGTATATGTTTCAACAAACTTTTTTTAAGAAACAACTTAGTTTTATGACGAACCAACTTTATAGAAAGAGTTTCGTACACACACTTAGTTTCTGGTACACCACTTAGCAATAACAACCAACAACTTAACAACTTTATAGTACTAAGACCCTCAACTTTGCACTAATGGTTTGCTACCATACATTCTAATATCGTTGCTAATTTGGTCTTTTAGGTAGATAACTTAGTAGCAATGAAAATACAACTTCACATCAAAAGTTGTGCAATTTAGTGTTGTGGTGAAGCAATTTCGTACAAAGAGTTGTGTATACTATTTTTTATTCCAAAGATTTTTTAGAAAGCAACTTAGTGTTGTGGCAAGCCAACTTCGTATATGATTACATTATTTTTTCTTATATTTTGTAGCCAACTTAGTTTCCGTACAATGGCCGACAACTTAATAGTATTGGGACTATCATACTTTCTAAATATTTATGGTAACTTTTTTTTTAAGATAGACAACTTAGTAACAATCAAATTACAAGTTAATATCAAATAGTGTGCAACTTAGACGCAACGATGCGGAACTTCAAAACAATGGTGCTAGCCAAATTGGTACTAATGGTAGTTAACCTAGGTGCAAGGATAGTAAAATTCATCACAATGGGGCAGAATTATTATTTTAGTGGTGCGAAGTTCATCAAGTTCATCACAATGGTGCGCAACTTCACCATAGGCCTGGTGTTAGCCTACTTAGTACATGTAGTAGGAAACTTTATGATAATGGTGCACATAGAACTTAATACACTAGTGTTAGACAACTTAGGTGCGGTACTAGCCAACTTAGTACTAGTAGTAAGCAACTTTACAATAATGGTGCGCAACTTCACAACATGGTGCCACCGACTTAGTAATAATTATGAAAATTTAGGTAAAGGGATAGGTAAGTTCGTAACACTAGTATGTAACTAGAACTATAAATGGTGCTAGCCAACTTAGTACTAGTTGGTCGATGGATGCAAGTTGACTCTAGTTGAACAATGGGAAAGACAAAAAAGCTACTCGAAACAGACTAAATATCTACACACTACAATATTGTATATTCTATTTGCAACTATCTTGGACAATAGATGCAACTTAACCCTAATGGGTATGTGATACGTCCAAAACGTATCTACTTTCCCGAACACTTTTACTATTGTTTTTCCTTTAAACTTGTGTGATTTGGATGCAACTAACACGGACTGACACGTTTTCAGCAGAATTACCTTAATGTCTAGTTTTTTGTGCAGAAAATCAACTATCAGGAAAAATCTCGGAAAATATGCCAAAAATCCTATTTCACTAGAACACTCTCGGAGCCAGAATACGAGACGGAGTGGGGCTGGGCCCAGGCCACACCACCTGGCCGCGCCAGGGGGTGGTCTGGCCACCCCAGGCACCCCCTCGGTCCCCCTCTTCACCTATAAGTTGCCTTCTGACCTAAAAACTCAGGGGGGGGTCGACGTTTTTCCAGAAAGAGTTCCGCTCCACCACCACCACCACCACCAGATTTTGTGATTCGGAACCAGAAACTCCGTTCTGGCACCCTGCCAGGACGGGGAATTGGAGGAGATCATCACCGTCATCATCACCATCGCTTCTCCATCGACCATCCATGTTTCCCCCATCTATGAGTGAGTAATCCCCTGCTATAGTCTATGGGGATGGTAGGGATTGGATGAGATCGTTCATGTAATGGCATCAGATTGTTAGGGCATGGTGCCTAGTATCTACTATTAGTGCCTTTTGACTTTGTTGCGACTTGTTATGCTTAATGCTTGTCACTAGGGCCCGAGGGCCATGGTTTCAGATCTGAACATGTTATTGATTCATTATAATAATATTGTTTATGGTCTTACCTGCAAGTTGTATACACACGTTATTGTCCAGAACCAAAGGCCCCGAAGTGACAGAAATCAGGATAACCGGAGGGAATGGCTTTGATGTGAGGATCACATGTGTTCACGGAGTGTTAATGCTTTGCTCCGGTGCTCTATTAAAAGGAGCACCTTAATTGCCAGTAGTTCCCTTGAGGCCCCGCTGCAAACGGGCTGGCAGGACAAAAGATGTTGTGCAAGTTCTCATTTCGAGCACGTATGACTATATATGGAACACATGCCTATAATTATTTAGTACTTGGATGCTTTATCTTATTTATCTGCAAATGCCCTATGTTCTGATTGCTATATGAATTGTCTTGTTCATGCAACTCCCGTCCATCCATCCCTATGCCTATCGCACTCGAATCCTACTGTTTTCTGCTATTGTTACTACTGTCTTTGCTTTTACTATTGCTGCTACTTTACTATTCCTACTACAAAACTGTTGCTACTAATAAACTGCTGTGAGCAAGATTGTTTCCAGGTACAGCTAAATTGACAACTCAGTTGTTAAGGCTTATAAATATTCTTTGGCTCCCCTTGTGTCGAATCAATAAATTGGGTTTCACTTCCCTCGAAAATACTGCGATACACCCCCTATACTTGTGGGTCATCAAGACTATTTTCTGGCACCGTTGCCGGGGAGCATAGCTTTATTTATCAAGTCCACTTGGAATCATTATTGTTCGCTGCCATCCATCCATCATGGGTAAGTCTCGTGATGGCAAGGTTCCTATTTTACCATCCACTACAAGAAGAGGTACGGTTCTGAACACCTCTGTTGCTCTTGATTCACCATCTGTTATGAGTAAGCTCGTTACACCACCACACACACATGCTACACACGCTTCTACTACTGCTGAATCTGAAACTTCTGATACTTATGGTGCTGCTTCTACTGTGCTTGATAAGAGTGGTTCATTAGGTCCTTTCCTAGATGTTACGATTGCTAGAACTATAGCTGGAAATACCGAAACTCCTAATGAAGACACTACTACACCTGTTAGTTCACATGAGTCTAGAGAGAGGTATGATATTGAAGACGGTTATGTTGAGATGACCGATGAATTTATTAAAGAATGTCAAAACACCCATGATAGGAGTGCTGCTAAGAGTCTCCTTGAGAGGCGTACTATTAGACCTAAATTGTCTCCTAATGCTATAAACATTAAAGATAAAGATTATGATTTCTCTCTTGATTTATCCTACATAGCTATTGTTGAGATAGAACCTTTTTGTGGGACTAAGAATGAAAGTGCGGTAGCACATATGACTGAGCTTTCTACCATGAGTGGCCTATTTTCTGATGATATTAAGATGCGTACTTACTTTGTTGCTAAGATTTTCCCCTATTCACTGAAAGGAGAAGCTAAAACTTGGTTTAGTAATTTACCTCATGGATCTATTGATAGCCCTGATTGCTTGATTAGTACTTTCCTGCACAAATATTTTCCTCCAAGTGCTAGACATGCTATTTTGCAGGAACTTTTTGATTTTAAACAAGGAGAAAAAGAGATATCACCTGAATCATGGGCAAGGTTTTGTGCTTTGATTCATGCACAGGTTGGATGTCCATTACCTAAGAATGAGCTTCTTGATATATTTTATAATGGACTAACTGAAGAATCTAGGACATACCTGGATAGTTGTGCTGATTGTGTTTTCAGGAATAGGACTCCCAAGGAAGCTAATGAATTAATGGCTAAAATAAGCAAGAACTATGAAGATTGGAATCCTCCTGAACCAGCTATACCTGAAACAGTTATACCTAAACAAGCTATACCGAAGCCTATACCGTCATCTAAGAAGAGGGGAGTTATTGAATTAAATAATGAAGTGATGAAGGAAGCTAAGAAATGTCTTAAGGAGAAGGGAATTAAAGCTGCAGATGTCAAGAATTTACCTCCTATAGAAGAATTATGTAAGCCAATTCTCCATTCATCCACTATTGAGGTACACTCTCTCCAACACTTTGATGAAGGTGATATCCCTTACTCTAAACCTCTTGATCAATGCTTAGAAGAATTCGATATTTTTATTGTTAAGCAAGATAATTTTAATAAAAGGGTGCAAAATCATCTAATGGAAAACTCTAGAGCTATAGTTGAGTTGAAGGATATTGTGGAAAGAACCCCTAATGATGTTAAAATGCTTGTTAAACATTTTCAAATGGTTCAAACTGTTGGGGGGATACCCCCGGGTAGGGTCACTCCGGGGTATAAAGGCCGAGTCAGCCGAGGTTCGGCAAGGTCAAAGCGGATGCTGGCCGGGTCACCTCAAGGCAGGCCGGATCACGGAGTAACCCGGACCAGGGGGTCTCCTAACATTGTCTCAGCCGACTTAAGGAGTAAGTCGGAAGTGCTCGTCTAACTTGTATGCAGGAACATGTATAGCCGGATCTACTATGATCCGGGTCCCGTTTAGCTTCTGGGAGAAGGAAGGAATCTCTCTGGTCAAAAAGAAGGTCCGGTACGCACTGCATGAGCGAAGCAAGCAAGGGCAGGACCACCGGGTCATGGCCGACAAGGGTGACGACGCCCGTGTCGGCTGACGCAAGCGCCGTAGAGGCTCACGTAGCTAAAGCATGTATGACGCGGGGGAAAAGCACCCCGGTCGGGTTACCACTTTGAGAGGAGGCATATTTTTAGGAATATGCCTCCACGTATGCCCTAGGCGGAGACCGAGCCCCCTCTATATAAGGGGGGCTAGGGTTTCAGTAGAAGGGGTTGGGTTTTCTTATGTACCGATTTGGCTAGGGTTCGAGGAGTGAACTGTAGTTGAGAGTAAGAGAGCTTCTTCTTCCTCCTCTCGCCAATACAGCTCTAGGAGCACTTGTAAACTTGAAAGGAATACAATCTTCTGTGTGGAGAATCACTCCACTATCCCTCCCTGGATTCCCCTAGCGTGTATTAGTCCCCACCTTTAGCCTATCCATGGCATCTGCCGTGACACCACCACGACAGTTGGCACCCACCGTGGGGCTAGCGGAGCTAGCAGGGGTGAAGATCCGGACAGGAAACCTCATCGGCACTGGCGAACGCATCGTCTCTAGGCTCGTTCAGCGCTGGACTTTGTCAGCGACAACGCTGGTTGCTTCGGCACGCGCCCGCTTCCGCGCAACGGCCTCTTCGTCAAGTTGGGTGCGCACAAGGTCTATGTTGCTGTGGACGTATCATGCGTTCATCCGCGGCGCGTCGTCGAGGCAGGGGAACCACCCCTTAGCGTGGTTCACGGGGCGCGTATGACTCGCTCCCCGGACTGTGCTGAAGTGATGACGACTGCGCCAGGTGCAGGCGCAAGCAAGGATCCAACACCGGACCCTGAGGTAACACCTAAGGCACCGAGGAAAGGTAGAGGACCTCCACTAGAGAGGCCTGAGAACATACTGAGAGAAGCCATGGATAGCTTGGCAAACCCGGTAGCAGCAGTGGTAGATCCGGCTCAGGCACATGCCGAGCTAGAGGAAACTAGGAAAAAGATACTAGAGGGCGCAAAGAAAATAGCCGCGGCTCAGCAGTCGCTGAACATGACGCTGCGTGAGTATGCAAAGGCAAACAAAGTTGATACGGTAAAAGTAAAAGGGAGAAATCTCATGAGCGAGATGAACAAAGAAGGTGATGATGGAGCCGAGGGATCGGAAAACTATTTGTCTGTGGGATTGCCGAAGTACAGTACCCCGGCGAAGAACCTCAGAGCAGCGGATGCGGCTGCATCCGAGTTAGAGGGTCTGACGGGTGAGGCCCGTCAAAGACAGCAAGATAGGGTTAACGAGTTAGTTCGGATCGCGAACAGACGGAACGAAGAGCTACTCAGAGCTAACCCGGAGAGAGCTGGAGCTTCCAAAATTGTCCTTTCGGCGATGGGTAACCCGGAGAAATCCGCTGGAGCCGCATCGTCACCTCATGGTGGTCCAAGGAGAGAAGCGGTAGTAACCTCGGCCAGACGGAACAAACAAATCGTCCCGTACGACCCGACGCGTGCAGGAAAAGAAAAAGAAACGCGGAAAAATGATGATCGACGAAGTATGAGCCGAGGTGAAGCTGGCCGAGGTAACCACGACCAAGGCAATGCCGGTCAAGGGAACGCTGCCAACGGCAATGCCGGACAGCGAAACTCTGCAGGAGCAGGACAACCGTAGCAGCGGAATATACCAAGGCAAGAGCAAAGCACCGGTCGAGGTATGCAACAGAAAGGTGCGCCCCAAGTGCAAAACCGATACAATGACGGTGATTCGGAGATGGTGAACGCGGGGTACCTGAGACCGGACTATCATGTGATAGGTTCAAGATTGGGAAGCAGGGATTTAATGCTGGATGACGCTAGGTTGAAACTGGATCGCCTGTATAGGTCGGAACAGATCGAATGTCAAGGTCCCCCAGGTCCAGCGTGCTTTGGACCCCGGATCATGAAGGAGCCACCGGTACCCAACTTCCAATTGCCTAGAGGCACGAAGACGTATGACGGCAGTACCAAGCCGGAGGATTGGCTGATAAACTATGCTACGGCTGTGAAAATTGCCACTGGCAACTTGAGATGGGCTCTACGATACGTACCCCAGATGTTGGAAGGTCCGGCCAGAGTATGGCTGAATAATTTACCACCCGGAAGCATCAACTGCTGGATAGATTTTGAAGAAATGTTTATCAGCAACTTCTCAAGTACATATCAGAGGCCGAACAGGCCGCAGACCCTAGCAATGTGCAAGCAAAGACCTAATGAGACGGACCGTGAATTCCTGACCCGGTGGTGCACCGTGCGAAACTCGTGTGAGGGTGTCATAGAGTCACAGGCCATAGCATGGTTTGCACAAGGGTGCAGATATGGCAACGAGCTGTGGATGAAGTTGCAAAGGAAAATGCCAATTATGTTGGCAGAGATGATCCGGATTGCAGATTCGTATGCTTTGGGTGATCCGACTCAACCTAGGCTCGCGTCAAACGAGTCGAGCGAGGAATACTATCAGGGGGATGGAGTCGGGTCATCTCGTAGGAATGACTACAGAGGAAAAATAAGAGATGATAGACCGGATCATCGCTACAGTTCGCAACAAGTTGCAGTTGTGAGTCAAGATCAACCCGGAGCAGGGAGCAACCAACGCCAGAAAACGGGAGGGCAATGGACTCCGAGAAACAATGGCAAGAAAACATGGACCCCGAAGCAAAAGAAACAGTGGCAAGAAAAGAAAGACCGTCCGAGGTATACCTATGAGTCGATGTTGGACCAGCCGTGTAAGTTTCACACGCAAAATCCGAATAGCCCGGCGGGTCACACAACGAGGCAATGTGAGTGGATGCGTAAGATATAACAAGGTGGCTCGGGCAATGCTCAGGCACCCCGAAATGATCAACCTCGGCAGGAATTACCTCGGTAGCAATTGCTCTCCGGAGCAAACACGCAACAGCTAATGTTGCCTCCCCCTCTGCCGAGGTATGACAACAAAGAGAGAAGGGATGCAATGCATCAAGTGGAAAATCAGCACCAGCCGGATCAGAGGTACCCCGGAAACGAGGGGAGAAATGAGTACAGAGAACATCACCAGAGCTATTGTGTGTTCACAACTGAGGAAACAGATCGAAAGAGCTTGCAGCGCCGACATATGGAGGTCAATGCGGTAATGCCAGCAGTGACGAGGTACATGCCTTGGTCGGACCAGGAAATCACCTGGAACATCAAATATCATCCTAAGCTTATGCCGAGTCCAGGCTCGTATGCGCTAGTGCTGGATCCGACATTCATTGGACCGAACATCAATGTAAGGTTCTCCAAGGTACTGATTGACAATGGCATTAGCATTAACATCATGTATGCAGATACAATGCGCAAGTTGGGTATCTCGGAGAACATGCTCCAGGCTACAAGGACAACTTTCCATGGCATTGTACCAGGCATTTCTTGTGAGCCCATAGGCAAAGTCCGGGTCGACGTGCTATTCGGCACAAGGGATAACTGCCGAACTGAGAATCTGGAGTTTGAGGTGGTGAACTTGGAAAGTGCGTATCACGCGTTATTCGAGAGACCAACATTGAACAAGTTCATGGCAAGCTGCCACATCAGTTATCTGAAGATGAAGTTGCCCGGGCCAAATGGAGTGATTACCATTGCTAGAGATTTCCGACGATCCATTGAGTGTGCCTCAGCCGGGTCTAACCTAGCCGAGTCACTCGTGATTGCGCAAGAGAAAAGAAAAATCCAAGAGGTGGCGACATTAGCTCAGTCCGTGCAGCAGTATATGCCGGCGTTGAGTAACCCGCATGGTAGCGTTTCATTCCAAGCCGCAAAGGACACCAAGAAGGTTCCAGTTGATGACATGTTCCCGGAGCGCACCGTAACAATTGGTGTCGGGTTAACTGATAAATAGGAAAGCGAGCTCGTCAACTTCCTCCGTGAGAATCGGGACATTTTTGCTTGGTCCACACAGGATTTGCAAGGTGTTCCGAGGGAGTTGGCCGAGCACTCTTTGAACGTAAGACCCGGAGCAAGGCCGGTGAAGCAACCTCTCTGCCGCTTTGCCGAGGATAGGAGAAAGGTCATTGGAGACGAGATAGCTCGATTGCTAGCAGCAGGATTTATCATGGAAGTACTGTATCCGGATTGGCTCTCTAATCCAGTGCTGGTAGAAAAGAAGAAGGATGATCCGAACGTGGCAGTGGTTTGGCGTATGTGTATCGATTACACGAACCTGAATAAGTCGTGTCCAAAAGATCCATTTCCACTGCCGAGGATAGATCAGGTCATAGACTCAACCGCGGGATGTGAACTGTTGTCATTCATTGATGCATATTCTGGTTTCCACCAGATACCTCTGAACCCGGATGATCAAATAAAGACTGCGTTTATTACCCCGTATGGGGCTTATTGCTATCGCACTGTGCCGTTCGGTTTATGTAATGCAGGTGCAACGTACCAAAGATGTATGCAAAAATGTTTGCACGACCAAATAGGTCAAAACGTACAAGTATACGTGGATGATGTGGTTATCAAGATCAAAGAAAGCAAAACGCTCCTTGACAACATCAGGTAGACATTCACGAACTTGAGAAGGTTCCGGATGAAGCTTAACCCGGAAAAATGTACCTTCAGTGTCCCGACCGGAAAATTACTCGGATTTCTCGTCTCCAGCCGAGGTATCGAGGTTAATCCAACTAAGATTCGGGCCATTGAGCGAATGGAGCTGCCGAAGTGTCTTAACGATGTCCAGAAGTTCACTGGGTGCCTAGCATCATTGAGTCGGTTTGTATGTCGGTTGGGAGAAAAGGCATTGCCTCTCTACCAACTCATGAAAAAGTCGGATAAATTCGTTTGGACGCCACAGGCCGATGAAGCCTTTGCCCACTTAAAAAAGAGGTTGGCCACTGCACCAGTGTTAGCCTCTCCACTATCAAAGGAGCCAATGTTGCTCTACATAGCCACAACCAACCGAGTTGTAAGTGCAGTGATTGTAGTAGAGCGCAATGAAGAGGGTAAGTTGGTGCAGAGGCCAGTGTATTACTTGAGTGAGGTATTGTCTGCCTCAAAACAGAACTACCCGCACTTTCAAAAGGTGGCATATGGTGTCTATATGGCGGCAAAGAAGTTAAATCATTACTTTGAGGAGCACCCCATCAAAGTGATATGCGAAGCTCCCATATCCGAGATAATGGGTAACAAGGGTGCGAGTGGCAGAATTGCAAAATGGGCAATTGAGCTAGCCCCTTATGCGCCCCAATATGACAGAAGAGAAGCAATCAAGTCTCAAGCTGTGGCGGACTTTTTTGTAGATTGGGCCGAGGTACAATACGAACCACCGCCACCAGATCCGAACTACTGGAGGATGCACTTTGATGGGTCAAAAACCAAAACTGGATTAGGCGCCAGGGTTGTGCTTACCTCGCCAAAGAAGGACCAGCTAAAATACGTATTGCAGATCCATTTCGCGGCGTCAAACAATGTCGCTGAGTACGAGGCTCTTGTGCATGGGCTCAAAGTGGCAAAAGTGATCGGCATACGTCGGATAATATGCTTTGGCGACTCGGATTTAGTGGTGCAGCAAGTGTCCGGAGTGTGGGACGCCCTGGATCCAAACATGGCACTGTACAAGTTTCATGTGCAGAAGATATCTGGTTACTTTGAGGGGTGTGAATTTCACCATATACCCCGAGTGGAAAACGAGGCTGCCGACATGCTATCGAAGCTCGGATCAACCCGACAGGCAATTCCACCGGGTGTAGCATTGGAACACCTCAGAAAACCGTCTATCAGGCCGTCCCCAGGAACCGACTCGATCTATGTCCCGGAAAATACGGAATCCGGAGCTGAGCCCATGGACATTGACACGGGAGGTAGTACGCGAGACCCGGGGACTGCATCAGCAAACCCAGGGACTGCCTCAGCGAACCCGGGGACTGCCTCGCTTGACCCGGGGACTGCTCAGCATGATCCGGCTGAAGTTATGCCGGTAGATCAGATGGAAATTGATGAGGACGTGTTCCCTGCACGAGCAATACCAGCTTGGGCACTGCCTATATTCCAATTCCTGAAAGACGGAACGTTACCCTGTTAGCCAGGCAAACTCAGAGGAGAGCAAAAGCATACACAGTTATCAATTCCGAGCTGTACAAACGGAGTGTAACCAATGTCCTCCAGCGATGTGTTGACCCGAAAGAAGGGCTTGACATCCTCCGAGATATACACCAAGGAGAATGCGGGCATCATGCCTCATCCCGAGCCTTGGTGGCAAAAGCGTTCCGGCATGGATTTTACTGGCCAAGTGCCTTAGAACAAGCAGAAGATCTGGTGAGAAAATGCAATGGTTGTCAAAGATATGCTACTAAGACACATATGCCAATGTCGGAACTCAAGACCATACCAATTACGTGGCCATTTGCCGTATGGTGCTTGGATATGGTTGGCCCGTTCAAACCAGCGAGGGCAAACATGACACACATTTTAATTATGGTGGATAAGTTTATAAAATGGATTGAAGTGAAGCCTATAAGAAAATGTGATGGAGCTAAGGCTGTAACATTTCTCAAAGACATTATCTTGAGATACGGTTATCCTCACAGTATCATAACTGATAATGGCACAAATTTTGCTGAAGGAGCATTTGCACGATTCTGCCGAGATAAGAAGATCCGGCTGGACGTAGCCTCGGTAGCCCACCCCGCGTTGAACGGACAAGTGGAAAGATCCAACGGATTAGTATTATCCGGGATAAAACCCCGGCTCATTGAGCCGCTGCAAAGATCAGCGGGGTGCTGGATAGAAGAACTACCAGCGGTATTGTGGAGTTTAAGAACAACTCCGAATCGATCAACAGGCTATACGCTGTTTTTTCTGGTATATGGGGCAGAAGCTGTATTACCAGCCGACATAGAGCATGATTCGCCTAGGGTCACCCAATACACAGAAGCCAAAGTGCAAGAAGCCCGGCAAAATGATGTTGATCTGCTGAAAGAAGCGAGAGAACTGGCACTGTCCAGATCCGCCATATATCAGCAAAATCTCCGACGCTACCATAGCCGGAAAGTGTGCCCCCGAGTCTTTCGGGAAGGCGATCTGGTACTCCGGTTGGTACAACGTACTGCTGGCATGCATAAGTTATCCCCCCCATGGGAAGGGCCATTCATTGTGAGCAAAGCATTGCACAATGATTCTTACTATCTTATAGATGCAAAGCCACAGGAAAAGAACAAGGCGGACAGGTCCGGAGAGGAATCTAAGCGACCGTGGAATGTAGCACTACTTCGTCCCTTCTACACTTAGCTAAGAAGTGTATGTATCCGAGTCTTCTCATATGTCGGTATGTATGTCGGCAACGAGCTTATCAATAAAATAGTAGCGCCTCGAGCAGTAACTCGGGGACTGACTTAAATTTTGTTGTTGTTGTCTCTTGTGCGTTAGCTGGAATAAGTTGTTCTACTTAACCCGGATTAGTAATGTGTGAGCACCAAAAACCCAACTCTTCGACTTGCTGCTGTCAACAAGAATTGGCTTCATGGCAAGCAAGAGAACAAGTTTGGAATTGCGTAGCACATGAAAAGCGACTAAGGAAACGAATTTATTCGAGCTAACGTTTGTTTTTTGGATTAACCCTGTATTTATTTTCAAGTTATTATGCAGCTTTATTTTTTGAGCTAAGTCTGAAAGTTTCTTAGTATTGTTAAGACGATTTTTGAAGCTCGGATTCGTAAGTCATAAAACCGAATCAAGGTAGACACGATCCGAGCCAAAAGATTGGACGAACAAGAAAAAGAAACTCGGGGACTACACCCAAGTTAACCCGGCATAGGAACTCAGTAGCAAAATATCACATGTACACAACATACAGTTGCACCCGGCATACCGAGGATATGATAAATTTTCAAGTTTTTTGACCTAAGGAGCAGCAGGAGGAGGAATTTCGGCGTCGTCTTCGCTGTCTTCAATATCTGAAGCATCACCTTCTTCGTCCTCATCCGACCCGTCTTCAACGTTCTCAAGGTTCTCGTCCCTAGTGGATTCCAGGAAGCTCGGTCCTTCAACCCAGTCATGGATAGGAGAATATTCGACGAGGCTATAGGCGCAAGCCTAGCGCCGAGCTACCCACTCCGGGTCATCAGTCCATCTGGATCCGGTGTGCCGGCGTGTAAGGAGGCTGAGGTCGATCTTCTCATACCATGTGAGTATGTGGTGAAGAATAGTATCAGCTGCGGCACGCCCATCCGACTCTCTCCAGAGATCGAGCTGGGTCTCAGTCTCCATTAGCTTCTCGACGAGAATCGCGGTGGTCTCTGGGCTACCTTCTCTGGGCCAGAACGTGTTGAAAATGTGAACTACAACGTCGAGGATATCCTTGCCGTAATTCTTGATGATTTCCACGCGAGATGACAAGCTGACCAATAGGTCCTCCATGTCGTAAGCAACCTCCTCACCAGCCGGAGCGGCGGGAGTACCCCTCGCTTGGCGAAAATTTGCAACTGCTATGCTTGCAATAGTGATGCTCTCAGGAAATTTGCCTGGAAGCAAGACAAGGGAAGAAGGTAAAGAAAAGACATATGAAGCAACCCGGAAAAGTATATCGGAAGGAACTTACGTGATATATGGCTGAGGATCCGGGTCAACTCCTTGATGTAGTCATGGCGTCTCTTGCGAAGTTGCTCAAGCTCAGCGTTTGCCGACCCAAGCTGGATGTCGGATTCTTTGAGTAGGTCCTGGTCCTTGGAGATCCGGAGAGTAAGGCGCTCATGCTCTTCTGTGAAGTTCTGGCCAACCTTTTGGAGCTCGGTTTGGTGCTGGGCCTTCATCTTCTCCATCTCAGCCTTGAGCCTGGCAATCTCGTTGTCCTTAGTCCGAAGGAGAGCGAGCTCATCATCCTTTTTCTTCAGCTCGGCTTGATGCTGCCCTGCTTGTTCGAGAAAATGCAGCATCATATCAAGCACGGGCACACTATCCTCAAGCGATGCTAAAATAGTATGTTGACCCGGTAGAGCCGAGGAGTGAAAGTTTGCCGAGCCAAGGAGAAGAGGAAATGGAAAATACTACAAGGTCGGACAAAAAAGGACATACCCTTGATTTCCTCCAAGTTCTTCCGCATGATCTTGTTCTCAGCCTCCACCCCAGCTGCAGAAACCAAACGAGGAGATTAGTTTGGCAGAAGAAGGTGAAGAAAAACGGAGAAGTGCCAAGGGAGAAACTTACCCCTTTTTTCATGTTCTGCAATAAGTGCAACGTGCTTTGCGCGTAGCATCTTGTGGGTATCCAGCAGGCGTTGGAATCCAGCGCTCTGGCGATTGGTGGTTACCTGAAAACATTACAGAAGTGTAAAATTAGCTTGGTGCATATTCAAAGTGTACAAGATCCGGGCCAAGTGGAGCTTAACCCGGCTCTAGGTGTGTGCATATTCGAAGTGTACAAGATCCGGGCCAAGTGGAACTTAACCCGGCTCTAGGTATGTGCATATTCGAAGTGTACAAGATTCGGGCCAAGTGGAGCTTAACCCGGCTCTAGGTGTGTGCATATTCGAAGTGTACAAGATCCGGGCCAAGTGGAACTTAACCCGGCTCTAGGTGTGTGCATATTCGAAGTGTACAAGATCCGGGCCAAGTGGAACTTAACCCGGCTCTAGGTGTGTGCATATTCGAAGTGTACAAGATCCGGGCCAAGTGGAACTTAACCCGGCTCTAGAGGTGTGCATATTCGAAGTGTACAAGATCTGGGCCAAGTGGGACTTAACCCGGCTCTAGGTGTGTGCATATTCGAAGTTCACATGGAGCTACGTCAGTTTTCTAATGAGCATCCGGCAGAGTAACAAGTTACTCCACCGGAGGCTCGGGGACTAATGGTTATTATCTACAGCATGTAATGGAGAAACGGCATACCTCCATCATCCGCCCCGCGAGGTTAATTGCCTTAGCGGCGGTATTCATTTGGGCAGAAAATTCTGCGGGGCCGAAATTTTCCGGGAGATCGTCGTTGTGGACGAACACCGCCTTGTTCTAGTTCATGACGAACTCAATAAGGCTCGGAGGGTACCGCTCACCGGTGAACATATGGGGTGCCACCAAGCCCTTCACGTGCGCTTCTTTCCTCTCAACCAAGGCAAGGGCTGGGCTGGTATGCAGAACCATCTGCTGTGCATCAGTGGGCTCGGCAGGAGCATCCTTCGCTGCTGGAGCTTTCTTGGGAAGCATCGACGCTAAGGTTCGCTGCCCAGCCTCGACAAATGCAGACTTGGTAGCATCCGGAGCCTTTTTGCCCTTAGCTTGCTGGGAAGAAGTAACTGCAGCGGATTTCCCCTTAGGAGCTGCTGGAGTAGTTCCTCGCCGAGGTTGAGATGACTCGGACGAGGCGGAAGAACTTGGCACTGGAGCTCTTGTAGCTGGACTTGGAGCAGTTGTTGATTTTCTTGGTGCCGGAACAGGTGCTGGTGCTGGTTCGGTCACTGGTACTGGAACTGCTGCTGGTGCTGGTGTTGAGGTAGACTCGGTGGCTGCTGGCTGCGGCGATGCCGAAATTGTGGACGCCGTCTCCTCGGCTTGACCGACCCCTCCCGCTCCGAGGTTGCACTCCTCTCGACGAGGTAGTGTGGAACCTGGAGCAGCCGCAGAACCCTCTGGAATAGGGCTCAGTGGACGTGACTCGTCGTCACGAGGAGGAGAAGGGCCAGATCAAAGTGGTGAGGAGATGCTTGATCCGCTCTGAGGGACCTCCACCAGAGCCCTGAAGAAGAGAATACTGTCAGAAGAGAAATTACCACGATGCAAGGAGAAGTGAGTTACGCAACGAAAAAGGACTTACGCATCCGAGGTTTGGGCCTCCTTGGGTTTCCGGGCCCTTCGTGCCGGGGCTTTGCCTGTCGGCTTGGAGGCAGTCTTGTCTCCGGCCTTCTTTCGCCTTTTTGTGGGCTGAGAAGGTTCGGAGGAGGAACTTGGTGCGGCTCCGCGCTTCTTCTTCGGCGCCACCGGAACTGGTTCGCCCGTAGCAAGTGGAGGATCCTCGTGGATATGCCCACCGGGGTTAGCTGATGCCGGAAAGGCAAAAGAAAGAGGGACAGCCTCAACAGGTTCAATGACGTCGACATCCGAGTCATCCTCATCATCGGGCCAGTCTCTAAGAGAAGAGAATTTACCGCTGGGTCGTTTTGTAGCGTCGGTCATAGGGAGAAACATCTCCTGGTCCGGCTCCTCCTCATCCGGGATTTCTCGGTCCGGCGCCCACTTGAGGGTCGGATCCGTACCATCCTCAAGGGTTTGCTGAAGGAATAGCTGAGAGAAAGCATGAAGAACAGAGTCAAAAATACAACAAAAACTGACATATATTTAATCCGAAGTAAGTTTACCCCGTGAAGCTTACCGCGGGAGGGAGCCTGTCACGACAGAAGTGCTCAATTCCCCACGTCCATTCAGCAGAGAAATCCTTGTGGGTGGTGAAGAGAGCCTTAACCCGCAGAAAATCTCCGTGTTGCTCAGCTCGAATGAGGAGGTTCGGTTGGGGTCGCGGCCGAAACTCATGTGGCACACCTTGTGGGTGCGCTTCTGGAGGGGAGGGATTCGGTTGCGCACGAACGTGATCATAGCATCCTCGTTGCGCAATCCGAGTTTCTTCAGTTCCGCGAACCTCTTGTTAACCTGGTTGGCCAGAGCCGTGGGCTTCTTGGAGACCTCCTCCCAGAATTCCGGATCAGGTGGACCCGGAGTATAGGGGAGCAACCGAATCAAATCTTCGGTGCCCGCGTTCTGGACATAAAAGAAGGTCCGGGCCCATCCTTTGCAGGAGTCAAGCCCGGTGACCCGGGGGAAAACAGAAGTCCTCTGGGGTGAGATGGGCGCAGCTCCGAATTGGGTGAGCTGCTTGTCCTCAGACTCAACTTGGATATTGGGGATGACGTTACGACGAAGGCCGAAGAACCGGATCCACAGCTCCTTCGTGGGCCACAGTCCGGTGTAGCCCTCGATCGTAGAAGAAAAAGCAGAGAGAGAGGTGATAGCGTTGGCTGGAAGATGGTGCGGCTGCAGGTGGTAGGTGCTAAGCCAATCCCGGAAAAAGTTGCTCACCGGCAAGCCGAATCCCCGTTGAAAGTGGGACAAGAACACGACGAACTCACCCGGATTGGGTGAGGGGGCCAGTTCAGCGGAGGGGAGACGAGCGGCGACGCCGACAGGGATGCGTCTAGTCCGGTAGAGCCAGTCAAGGTCATCTTGACAGACCCATGATCCGGCCCACGTGCCACGGTCCGCCGCAGCGGCGTCCTCCTCCATTTCTTGCTCGGCGACGACGAGCTCCTCCTCCGTCATCTCGTGCTCGCTACCCTCGCTGGCGCTGGCGACGGCGGGGATCTGTGGCCTGGATTGGCGAGGACCCGTGGCGAGGAAGTTGCGCAGCGGTGGCTGCAATGCAGAGGCACGGGGAAAAGTGCGGCGGCGACGCTGCTGCTAGGGGCACCGGCGGCGGCACGGTCGCGAGGAAGATGGAGAAGAAGAGCAACGGGCAGAGGGGCACAAAAGAGGGAAAAATTCTAAGGGGTGCGCCCCTCCGCTACTTAACCACCCCCTAGGAAGGTGAGTGGGATCGCGCCCTGCCAATGAGCAACATGGTGTGGCCGTGTATCACATGCCTCAGCCAATCGTAGAGGAGCCACACAGAGGGCCACAAAGCAGAGACGATCCCGTGACGTGACGCACTGATGCGGTAAACGAGGAGGCAGGCGTGACGTGACCCTCGCACAGTGGTAACTGACAATTACTGCGGCGGTTACTGTGCGGGCCCTTAAAATAAGACAACGTAATGATTAGCCTCCGCGTGGGTTGGCGTATGAGAGAAGGAAACAAGGCCCGGATCAATCCATGGTAACCCGGACGGCAAGTAAAAACTTAGAATATGCAGAGGGAAAGTAAAACCATGAGATCCGAGTCAAAATGGTAACCTGGCCGGCAAGTGAAAACTTGGAACGTGCGAAGGGAACGTAAATCCATATAATCCGAGATAAATAGCTAACTCGAAAATAACGTCCAAGGCTCGAACATAAATGAACCTGATGTGGCCTTAGCGGCCAAGGAAGCTAAGACCGCACCAGCTTCGGGGACTAATGTTGGGGGGATACCCCCAGGTAGGGTCACTCCGGGGTATAAAGGCCGAGTCAGCCAAGGTTCGGCAAGGTCAAAGCGGATGCTGGCCGGGTCACCTCAAGGCAGGCCAGATCACGGAGTAACCCGGACCAGGGGGGTCGCCTAACATTGTCTCAGCCAACTTAAGGAGTAAGTCGGAAGTGCTCGTCAAACTTGTATGCAGGAACATGTATAGCCGGATCTACTATGATCCGGGTCCCGTTTAGCTTCTGGGAGAAGGAAGGAATCTCTGTGGTAAAAAAGAAGGTCCGGTACGCACTGCATGAGCGAAGCAAGCAAGGGCAGGGCCACCGGGTCATGGCCGACAAGGGTGACGACGACCGTGTCGGCTGACGCAGGCGCCGCAGAGGCTCACGTAGCTAAAGCATGTATGACGCGGGGGAAAAGCACCCCGGTCGGGTTACCACTTTGAGAGGAGGCATATTCTTAGGAATATGCCTCCACGTATGCCCTAGGCGGAGACCGAGCCCCCTCTATATAAGGGGGGCTAGGGTTTCAGTAGAAGGGGTTGGGTTTTCTTCTGTACCGATTTGGCTAGGGTTCGAGGAGTGAACTGTAGTTGAGAGTAAGAGAGCTTCTTCTTCCTCCTCTCACCAATACAGCTCTAGGAGCACTTGTAAACTTGAAAGGAATACAATCTTCTGTGTGGAGAATCACTCCACTATCCCTCCCTGGATTCCCCTAGCATGTATTAGTCCCCACCTTTAGCCTATCCATGGCATCTGCCGTGACACCACCACGACACAAACTCAAATAGATCAACTTATTAAAGTGCAAAAAGACTTGCTAGTTAATGCTGCTAAAGAAAAACATGCTTATGAAATTAGAACTAGAAGTGGTGCTGCTACCCAGGATCCTCTATATCCCGAGGGGCATCCCAAAAGAATTAAGCAGGATTCTCAACAAGCTGAAAATAGTGGTATTACTCGTAAGAAAATAAAAAAGAAACATAAAACTATTGTAGAACCCTCTAAACCCGCTAAAGATCCTAATAGTATATCTGCCTCTGATGCTGAAACTGAAAGTGGTAATGAAGAAAACGATGTTCCTGATAAAGAAAAAGTTGAAGAAGAACCCGAAGGGCACACTAAGAATACTAAATACACTAAAGAAGATTTTGTTGCTAAGAAACATGGTAGTGAATAAGAGCCTTGAGTCCAAAAACCTATGCCTTTCCCTGATAAGAAACACAAGTCAAAGGAAGATGAACACTATAATAAGTTTTGTGAGTGGATGAAACCTTTATTCCTACAAATTCCTTTGACTGATGCTATTAAATTTCCTCCTTACTCAAAGTATATGAAGGATATTGTCTCGAATAAAAGGAAGATCCCTAATGAAGAAACCTCTACTTTGCTTGCTAATTATTCCTTTAATGGTAAGGTTCCAAAGAAACTTGGAGACCTAGGGATTCCAACTATTCCTTGCTCTATTAAAAATAGTTATGTTAGAACTGCTTTGTGTGATTTGGGAGCATGAGTTAGTGTTATGCCTTTTTCTCTCTACAAGATACTTCAACTGGAAAAAATAATACCAACTGATATATCTTTGCAAATGGCTGATAAATCTACCACTATTCCTGTTGGTATATGTGAGGATGTACCTGTTCAAGCGGCTCATAACTGCTTGATATTAACTAATTTTGTTGTGCTTGAAATGCCTGAAGATGATAATATGTCTATTATTGTTGGGAGACCTTTTCTTAATACTGCAGGAGCTGTTATTAATTGTAATCAAGGAAAGGTGACTTTCAATGTTAGTGACAAGGAACATACTGTCTATTTCCCCAAGAAGATCGATAGGACTTATGGTTTGAATTCAATTGAACATGCTGAGGGTATTCAAGTTGGAGAAATATATTGTCCCATACCAAGCAAAAAATTTGAAACTATTATGATTGGGACCATTGCTATCAAAGTTGAGGTAACATAATCATTAGTGGAATTCAAAGTTTTGTCTCATATGAAATTGTTTTGGTAACAAGACCTGATCAACCTTGTTAATAAAAGGATTTCATTGAACAAAACAATGTTTTCACCATGATTATATCCGCTTACTTCTATTCTTTCCATTTTAGTTTTTGCTTTCGTTTAGTTTTCTTTTCTGTTGTTAGTTGCTTGCATCTTAGAGTGTCTTAGAACTTCTGAAGTTCTAGCCTTGTTTTGTCTTTGCATCTTTCCAAAAACCTTTTTCTGTCAGAAAATCATTCATCTATGCCTGAAAATTGCCCAAAAATAAAGTGTCTCGAAAATTTCCAGAAAATGCATATTAAATTTTTACGTGAAAAAGGGGCAGAGGAGTGCCTAGAAGGTACCAGGGGGGCCCACCAGGCAGGCACACCACCTGGTGGCGCGGCCAGCCTTGGGGCGTGCCTGCCTATGGTGTGGGCCACCCCTAGCCCTCCACTCACTCTCTCACTTGCCACTTTCTTTTCTCTCCCGAGCAAATACCAGTTCATTGCTCCAAATCGTGTTCTTTCTGTGCTTGCCCTCGATTTTTCGATCTCCTTGCTCAGCCCATCTTTGCTGCTGAAATTTGGAGCATTTGTTCTCCGGTATGTGACTCCTCCGCTTGTCCAAGTAGATTTGTGTTTAGTGGTTTATATCTTGAGTATTTTGCTGCTGTAGGTGACAGGTTATGAGAGCTTGTAAGCTTGTTTGATGCTTAGAGATATAGTTTTGATGCATGTTTAGGCCTCATACAAGTCCCTATGAGTAGTGCCCTTCATTATATATTCACTTTGCAATCACTTGTTTAATAGATGTTTAAATTTTAGAATAGAAGATGACTGAGCATCAACTCAACCAACATGAACTGAGGGTGCCTGAGGTTACGAAGGTTCACCAAGAGGAGGAAGTTTTTCCTTCCATCTATCCATGCTCTGAATTCATGAGAGCTGCAGGAATTTCCCAGGACTTCCATACTTTGGTTGCTAATGCAGGATTGGAGCACTTTTTGGAAGATGAACCTTGTCAATTTGTGAAACTAACGATGTCTTAGTGCAGGACTTTCAATTTAGTTACTCTTTGCCTAACCCCATGGTCCACTACAAAATATACAATATAGCTATCGACCTTTCTCTCGATGATTTTTATGCAGCTATTAAGGTACCTCAGTGGGGATCATGTGGAAGGATTAAAGAGCGACCTGCACTACTCATGGACTTGTATGCAGAGATTTGCCAAGGGAGCAGCTTCTCGAAGGAGAGTGGGAAAATCCGTAACATTCATCTCCCCTCTATTCGCTACTTTGCTTACTTTATTGCCAAGTGTGTTCTTGCTAGGAAAACTGCCAATAAGTTATCTTCGTATGATCTAGCATTCATCTCTGCTGATCTTAAACGAGATAGGACTTATAACTTGGGTGCCTTGATAGCTTTCTGTCTTGCTGCTAACCGCGAGAAAGGTGGAATTTGTGGAGGCCTCATTGCTTCTCGTTTATTAGCATTGCATGGTTTAGTGCCTCATTATCTAGACCTACAGTTTCCCATAGAAAGGCTTGATCTTGATTCCATGATACATCATAAATTTGTTTCTTCTTGGGCTAGTTTGAGTGAGTTGTCTTATGAAATAACTTTTCTCAAAGCTGGTTGGAGAAGGAGCAAGTCCGAGCGTGTTGTCTTTTGCCTGCACCTGTTTTGTTTAACCTTGATAACAGGGAAGGATGGTCCCTCATGGAGGAGGAGTTTGATAAATACTTGGGAGAGCTCTCTCAACAGGAGCAGGATACGAGAAGGGAGGTCACAGATGATTCGGTCCAACCCTCGAATGAGGGGGAGTCTTCATATCAGCAACCTACCTATGATCGGGGAGCTTCTTCTTCTTCCCAAGGGCCTAACTACGATCATTCTTACAATGACCCGCCTGCTTGAAACCCTTACTCGTATTTGGATTGATACCCACTTAGGCCAAAAGCCTAAGCTTGGGGGGAGGTACACCAACATTGCACTCATCTCCATATCATTTTGCGTCGGTACTTTGTATATTCATGTTCCGTTCTCTTTTTAGTTTTCGTTCTCTCTTTGCTTTTGCTTTCTAAAACACAAAAATACCAAAAATATTTCTGCTGTTTCTCTTTGGTTTTCTTCTTCTTCTTTTTTGCCTTGGTTTGCTTTTCCCTTTTTGCTTTGTTTGAACTATTCGAAAAACCCAAAAAGATTTTGCTTTGCTTGTTCTTCCTTTTTGGTTCCTATTTTAAAAATTGAAAACACCAAAAATATTTGTTGTTCTTCTTTGGTTTTTTGAGTTTTGTTGCAGGGTTCAGCAGTCCTCAGTGGGATTTGGTTTCATGTTATTATTCAAGCCACACAAGTGAAGGGCAATAATGAGGATTAATGACAACTTGAGGTGTGGTAAGAGGCTGGTAACGAACTCTATTTGTTTTCATTTTTGTACATATACTCATCATTGTGGGCATGCTTAGCCTGTTCGTGTAGGGTGTATGTTATTTATGGATGCTTAGTAGTTCTTGCTTTCATATGATTAGTTACAGCTTGCTAATAGTTTGTAGCATGTCATATGAATGTTTGCTTGCATTACTCTATTCATAACTTGGTATGACACTATGGTATCCTCCTCTGAATGTTTCATTAGAATTGACTTGGCACATGCTCACGCATGCATATGACTGAAATAATCAGTTGAGCCTCGATGAATTATTTTGCCTTAAGGGTCTTGAATCACTTTCATGCCATGATTAGTCCTGTTTTGTTGCAAGCATGATTATGACAGTTATTGCTCTCTTGTTTTTCGCTCCCTTACTATTGCTAGCCTTCACTTACACTGAGTATGTTTTACTCGTGTTTCCAACTCCCTAAAACCAAATATTTCCAAAAGTGTCCACCATACCTACCTATTAGCATCATTTGCTATCCCATGCATATTCATTGTGCCTTGTTTTCTTTCAAATAAAATGTTTGCTTGTTATGAGAAAGTTAGTTAGTAAAGCTCTCACGAACTTGATGGCACACTTTATTTCTTGCACTTAATAAACCTGAACCATTGTAACTGTCGATGAAAGTTATATGCTTCCAAATTATAGGCTGGGGATTAGCAGAACCGTGCTGTCATGGGGAACGCTTTCAACACCTGTAAATATATACCCAGTTGATATCATGCTCTTTTGTTTGCGGATGTCGTCGGTGTGAAATAAAAGGGGAGCTTGTAAGTCCATAGAGTTATGTATGTGTGTTAGAGAAACGCCTGGGCCGCCGGTCTAATCCATGCCTAATCATGGTGGAAACCTGCAGGGTAACCATAATGAGTATCTATGAAGCATTCTTCTTATAAAAAAAGAGATAGCTATTGAGAAAAAAAGGAGATATGAGAAAAGAGGAAAGAGAGAAAAAAGAACCATTTTCCCATGGTAAATAAGAAGATTGCTGAGATACTCGTTGTCTGCTTGCCTTGTCATTTTGATATGGGGATTCTTCCATATCATCGGGCAAGGGATACCCTGTTGGCGGTTCTCTATGATATGCACGTATTTACGATGACAAGAACTTACCGGTAACTAAAGTTGAGTAGCATGAGGAGCGGCCCTCGTACTCAAGGGACATGAGATTTCTAGTTTATAGTCTGTCAAGCATATAACTCAGATTGGACCTCACTTTCACCTTAACCATATTAAAGATGCTCATCATAGGGGCAATGAGAGCTCAAAGCTAACGAGTACCATACTTTCAGCATTTGGAAGCCTTTCAAATCATTCAAAACCTTTTTCATTTCCTTGTTGAGTCACCACCCATTCTTTGAGCACCTTCTTGAGAGCATAGTTGTCATTCTTAGTGTAATGTGCTTGTCTCAAAACTTGATTATTTGTGTTATGACTTTGATGCTTGTATCTTTGATATCTTTACTTCTATTCTTCACCTAAACTTCAGAGGTGCCTTGGCATTCACAATCAAAGGCAAGCGAGATACCACTCTATCATACCTTGTTATGAGCATTGTAATGTTGCTTATGTTTATGATTCATGCTACCTATTACTTTTAAGTTAGTATCTCTTCATAGCTTGCAATGCCTATTAAGTAAACTTAGTTGCATACTCTTTATTATGAATTGTCTAAGTAGTTGATTACATGCTGAGAATATATACATCATATGAAGCAAATGTGTTCGTGAAAGTTTCTTTTATCGCACTCAGTTTTCAACTGAATTGCTTGAGGAAAAGCAATAAGCTAAGCTTGGGGGGAGTTGCGTCCAAAACATATCTAATTTCCCGAATACTTTTGCTGTTATTTTTCTCTAAACTTGTGTGATTTGGATGCAACTAACACGGACTGACGCTGTTTTCAACAGAATTACCTTGGTGTCTAGTTTTTGTGCAGAAAATCAACTATCAGGAAAAATTCCGGAATATATGCCAAAAATCCTATTTCACCAGAAGACTCCCGGAGCCAGAATACGAGACGGAGTGGGGCTGGGCCCAGGCCACACCACCTGGCCGCGCCAGGGGGTGGTCTAGCCGCCCCAGACACCCCTCGGTCTCCCTCTTCGCCCATAAGTTGCCTTCTGACCTAAAAACTCAGGAGGGTTCGACGTTTTTCCAGAAAGAGTTCCGCTCTGCCGCCACCACCAGATTTCGTGATTCAGAACCAGAAACTCCGTTCTGGGACCCTGCCGAGACGGGGAATTGGAGGAGATCATCGCCATCATCATCACCATCGCTTCTCCATCGACCATCCATGTTTCCCTATCTATGAGTGAGTAATCCCCCGCTGTAGGCTATGGGGATGGTAGAGATTGGATGAGACCGTTCATGTAATGGCATCAGATTGTTAGGGAATGGTGCCTAGTATCTACTATTAGTGCTTTTTGACTTTGTTGCGACTTGTTATGCTTAATGCTTGTCACTAGGGCCCGAGTGCCATGATTTCAGATCTAAACATGTTATTGATTCATTATGATAGTATTATTTATGGTCTTACCTGTAAGTTGTATACACACGTTATTGTCCGGAACCAATGGCCCCGAAGTGATAGAAATCGGGATAACCAGAGGGAATGGCTTTGATGTGAGGATCACATGTGTTCATGGAGTGTCAATTCTTTGCTCCGGTGCTCTATTAAAAGGAGCACCTTAATTGCCAGTAGTTCCCTTGAGGCCCCGCTGCAAACGGGCTGGCAGGACAAAAGATGTTGTGCAAGTTCTCATTGCGAGCACGTATGACTATATATGGAACACATGCCTATGATTATTTAGACTTGGATGCTTTATCTTATTTATCTGCAAATTCCCTATGTTCTGATTGCTATATGAATTGTCTTGTCCATGCAACGCCCGTCCATCCATCTCTATGCCTACTGCACTCGAATCCTACAGTTTTTTGCTATTGTTACTACTGTCTTTGCTTTTACTATTGCTGCTACTTTACTATTCCTACTACAAAACTGTTGCTACTGATAAACTGCTGTGAGCAAGATTGTTTCCAGGTACAGCTAAATTGACAACTCAGTTGTTAAGGCTTATAAATATTCTTTGGCTCCCCTTGTGTCGAATCAATAAATTGGGTTTCACTTCCCTCGAAAATACTGCGATACACTTCCCTATACTTGTGGGTCATCAGTATGCAACTTAGCAATAGTGTGTATACAACTTAGCAATAGTGCCAATGCAACTTAGCACCGTGAAGCAACAAAATTACCATCTGCAAACGCAACTTTGCAAATGTGTGAGTGAACAATTTATTATGTGCAAAGAACAACTTAACTTATATGTGAAACCAATAATAACGCCGGCAGCATATGTGACGCAATGTGAACTACAAAGAAACCGAATAAATGTAGCTTTGAGTCTGGTGGTGCCTCAGCCATCTGTGGATCCAAGACGAATGATGGCGGGTCGGAACTCTAGGATGATGGGTAGCGGCATGGTAGGCGGACCATCATTGGCGGAAGGAGCGAATCGAGCGAGATGAAGAGGAGTTGCGACAAGGAGCAGGTAATCTTTAGCGGAAGGGACTAAAATACAAGAGTCAACTATAGATTTAAAGGACTAAACAGTAAAGCAAATGCAAGTTCATTGAAACTGTGGCAAACCAACTTCGTATAAAGGTCGAGTACACTGTTTTTTCGTATATTTTATAGCCAACTTAGTTTCCGATGTACTCACGTAGCTACAATAGCCGACAACTTATTATTAGTGGGACCCACAACTTTGCACTGGCAGTTGTCTACCATACTTTCTAAATATTTTATGGTAATTTGTTTTGTAAGGTAGACAACTTAGTAACAACTAAATTATAAGGTAATATCAAATAGTGTGCCACTTAGACGCGATGGTATAGAACTTCACAATAATGGTGTTAGTCGAGTTAGTACTAATGGAAGTGAATCTGGAAACAACTTCACCGTAAACGGTACACAACTTAGTATACTGGTAGACAACTTATGCGCGATGCTAGTCAACTTAGTACTATAGTAGTCAACTAATGATATGATACGCAGGTGTAGTGCTAGCTGATTTAGTATTAGCTTGTAGGCAATTTCACAACCATGATGCTAGCCGACTATGGTGGAAAATTTAGGCATACGGATAGGAAAGATCACAACAAATGTAGGTAACTTCACCATAAAATGGTGTTAGCCAACTTAGTACTAGTTAGTCAGTGGATGCAACTTGACTCTAGTTGGACAATGAGAAAGTCAAAAAGCTTTCTAGAAATAGACTAAATATAGACAAAATACAACTATGTTTATTCCCTTTACAACTGTGTTGTGCAATATATGCAATTTAACCTGCTGCTTGTACAACTTAGTAAATAGTAAATTTGCAACTTAGCGCGTGACTTAGCATATGTGTGAAGCAACGATTTGTTGTCTACAAACACAACTTACCAAATATGTGAGTGGATAATTTATTTTGTGCAACATACAACTTAGCTTATTTGTGAAATCAATAATACAACCGGTGATACGGATCAAGCCGATGATCCTTGAGTTTTGTCTCGATCTTTCACAGCGAGTCAACCTGAAGAAGAGGAACGAATCCAGTAAGTAACATGATGAAGATCACCACGCCTCAAACCTAAGCACGACAATCCTTGATGAACACAAGAACCTCCGCGACAATAATATGATAAACGGTATCACCGTCCCCGGAGGGATGATACACGGTGGAGCACAATATAGTTTGTAGACTAAACAACTGAACTCCCCTAAACCCTAGGTGGCTGGCTCCTTTATATAGGAGGCCTACAACTAGTCGGTTGGATAGACCCAAACCAAACACACAAACAGACTCGAACCTAACTTGGACTCAGACTAAAAAACATAGAAATAATATTTGACACAACCTTAGACTTATCGTTACATATCGTAGGTCGTCCTGGCGTGCCAATCATCAATGGGATGCGCCCGCATCACCTAGCTTGGTGGAGTCCTAAAATTAGGCTTCACCTCCTCCTTCATGCCCATATCATCCTCCTCCCTTCAAGAAGCGTTGTCCCCAACGCTTGCGGGTCGGGTCAGAAAGGTGGCGTGATATGAACAATCGCTTCACGCGTCTTTGCCATCTTCAAGTCTTGCTTGCCTTCCTCACTACATCCTCCCTCTTGGCCTGCTCGACTTGATACAGCCTTCGGTGCCTGCACCTCCTTGCGTCTCCATACGAGCTTGGACCTAGGCGCCACCGTCTTCTTCTTATCAACTCTTGTTGGAACCCGTGGTTGCTGAACATGGACCTTCTTTGCATGACCTGGCATAAGATGAGTAATGACTGGACCACACAACTGCCGAACATGTCCATCCTTGTCTCTATGCATCCGCACAACTGTCTCAACAAAATGCCTCACATGTGTGCTAACAAAACTGCTCTTGTTACCCCGCTGCACCACATGCACTGGAACATCAGGAGCTGAACTATCATCCGTCTGAGCACCTATGTCAACACAAACAACCTTCTGAACACATGCTGCAACATCCTTTCTCTCAGCAATAAGAGGATGCACTTCAACTGGCTTGTCACTAACAAGTTCCATTGTCTTGTCATCTACACGCATAGCTGAAACAGTATCAACATTGTCGGACTGCGCATCATGCTTTCCATCCTGCACCTTAGCTAGCCCAGATTTTGGCTTAGCCTTGCGCACCTTCTCCTTATGTACCACCAGCACTACATCAGACTTTATGTGATCATCCTGCATAGGATTCAAAGTCTGTTGTTTGTCACCATGCACAAAAGAATATGTATTTGCTCGTCCAGCATGTGTGGCGTTGCGATCATACTGCCATGGACGACCAAGTAATAACTCACATACCTCTAATAGCAACACATTGCACTCAATCTCATCAACATAATCACCAACTATAAATGACACACGCACCTTATGAGTTACCTTCACCATACCGCAGCTATTGAACCACTGTAGATGCTTAGATTCAGAAATACGCCATGTGGACAACCCCAACGCTACCACCATTGCCTTGCTAATGCCATTAGCATAGCTTCCGCCATCAATAATCAACTTGCATACTTTGCTTTTGATCATACACTGCGCCTGAAATAAATTCCAACGCTGGTCCTTGTCAACTGTCATGCAAGCATCGTCTTGTACCTTGTTGAGTTACAAATTCAGCCCACTCAATGGTACAACATCCTCCGGAAGAATTACCTTGTCCTCTATCTCTGATGGTGCCAAAAATTTAGCACGTAATTATTTTTATAATCCTCCCAAACAGTATTTATTGAGACACCTCGCGTACGTATGTCCATACTCCACCACCGGAAAATTCGCGCATCCTCACGCCTTTTTGCAGGACGAAAAGCGATAGTGTCGTCAAACTGCAGATCTGGAGAAAGATCAACACATAAGCGAATACCAGCTTGCATTGTCTCTTCCTATAACTTGTATTCTGTCGAGGTTGTAGTATGTTGTAGGTACCATGTCCTTTTTGACAAATCAATGGGTACACGATTCATCATGTCTAGAAAATCAGTGTACACATCCCTTGCTGACGAACCACTGATATTACCCTGAAGATCCATTACAGCGGCAAAAATCCCTATGCACGAAACCAGACGCAAAAATCCTTGCCGTCTGATCGGAAGCGCTCGACACCAGGTGGAGTGAGCAGAGACTAGAGCGCTCGATGATAGCTAATGGGCCGGCCCACTAGGCGACACCAAGCAATAGCCGCGTTGCTTCGATCCCAGCGAAGCGCGCGCGTGGGACATGCGATCCTTAACTCGATCGCTAGTGCGCAGAAGCAGGTACGCAGGTACATGGGACCGAACTCGGTGCAGAGACGTACGGGCGGTGGCCTCCTTCTTTTTTCTCCTTGATGGCAGATCATGGCGCCAGGCGCGTGAGCGAGTATCACGCGCGATCGCGAGCGGGTCGCTCCAGGAAACTCGGCCCTGACTCATACGACGGCTGACCTTTTTTTTAACCGGAACCGATCGGATCTAGATCAACTCGATCGGATCTGAGAAAAAAAGGAGCTGCCGACGGAACTCGATCTAGGTGAAGCCGACACCGACGAAACTTCAATCACGAACCAGAACCAATCTAACTTGGCTGCCAATTGATCAATTCTTGAAAACTTTCAACTTCCAATCTCTTATCCAAACAACTGATCTATAAACTGTTTGTAGAAAAATAGTCCACAGATGATCCAAAAACACGCTGTGATCAATGAGAGCTCTGATACCACCTAATACGGATCAAGCCGATGATCCTTGAGTTTTGTCTCGATCTTTCACAGCGAGTCAACCCGATAGATGATTCTTCCAATCACGCGATGAACGCAACCTAAAGAAGAAGAACGAATCCAACAAGTAACGTGGTGAAGATCACCATGCCTCAAACCTAAGCACGACAATCCTTGATGAACACAAGAACCTCCACGACAATAATATGATAAACGGTATCGCCGTCCCTAGAAGGATGTTACACGGTGGAGCACAATATAGTTTGTAGACTAAACAACTGAACTCCCCTAAACCCTAGGCGGTTGGCTCCTTTATATAGGACGCCTACAACTAGTCGGTTGGATAGACCCAAACCGAACACACAAACCGACTCGAACCTAACTTGGACTCAGGCTCAAAAACATAAAAACAATATTTGACACAACCTTAGACTTATCATTACATATCGTAGGTCGTCCTGGCGTGCCAATCATCAATGGAATGCGCCCGCATCACCTAGCTTGGTGGAGTCCTAAAATTAGGCTTCACCTCCTCCTTCATGCCCATATCAACCGGCAAATTACAACTTAGCTTATTTGTGAAATCAATAATACAGCTGGGAAAATACAACTTAGCACATGTTTGCCGCTATCGCGAGGTGTGGAAAAATACAACTAATAACATATGTGAATAAACACCACCTTGATCAACATGGATGTGGCTAGTGTCGTGATCCACGACACGAGGCCCAACATGAAATGCTAGAAACCAGAGGGGGTTTGGCTTTGAGGCGGACAGTGTCCATCCCGCCAGAGAGGCAGACTGAACGATGACCGAGCGGAGCTCCAGGGGGAGGGTGTGGCAAGATGACGGGCGGCCCGACCAGATCAACTTACAATAGCGGCAAAGAGCGAAATTACTTAAGCACGAAGAGGGCGATATCGAGCGCACGTGGTGACCGGAAGGGATCAAGTTTGATTATGCATTTGATTGAAAATGTACACAAACACACTACTTATATTCCTAAAAATGCAATTGAAAATGTAACTCTGAGAATGTATTTCGAGCCCTCCACGGGAGCTTAGCATAAAAATAGATGTACATATGCATAAATACAGTAGGGTTTGAGGACGGAAACAGAAAATAGCCAAAAAGATAAGGTTCATATTCCCTCTCTCCAATTGGTTCAGACTTTTCAGTCAGCGCCATGAACGAGCTCCTGCAACTCTTCAGTCAGCGCCACCTCCCCTAGCCTCGACACTGTGGGGCGACTCCGCGTGTGCTAGTCCGGGAGCTCGTGGTGGTGGATCTGGGATGAGGGAGGGACCGCATGCGTTGGTGGCCATGGAGAATTTGGGGGCGGAGGCATGACGACGACCTCGCAGTGACTGGCCTCTAGCAAGCGCCTGATCGCCGAGGAGAAGCTCGAGGGAGTCCATGGCTTTCTCACCGAGGATTTCAGGACTGGCACGCCTAGGAGTTTAGGGGCAGCACACCGAGGAGGTCACGGGTTGCGGTGATCTTTAGGAGGCGCATGGTGGACTCCCGGGGCGGAGATCGGATTTCTCATCGGAGCAGAAGGCCAAGAAAGGAGATGGAGTACGCCCTGGCGGCCGCTTTGGGTGGAGGGGATGCATGCGGCGTCAACGGCCGTGCTGGATGGAGGGATGGGGGCAACACTCGCTGGTGGAGCAGAGGAAGGGGAGGCACGGCGGCGCTCGCTGGGGAGTGGGAGGATGGCGCGGGGCGCGGCGACACTCGCCGGTGGAGCAAAGGAAGGGGAGGGACAGGGCGGCGCTGGCCATCGGAGCAGAGGAAAGTCTTTTTTCGCTTTCCTCGGCTATCGGAATGGCGTGTCACTCGCATCTAGATCAAGTCCATCATACCGACGACAGGAGAGTGCTGGTTCATGACATCCAACATCCGGATGTTTTTTAGCATTTGGGTAAAAATAATAACGTAGGTAAGACCGGCGCGGAAATAAGTATCAAAGTTACCGGTGGCGAATAATATCTATGCAAAGAATTACCGTGAAGTACTGACACGAGGTTCAGTATCTAGGTTGAAAAATTACTGCCTAAGAATCACTGTTTATGCACTGCCGTTGGAGAACTTACGCACCATCAGAAATTTACTGCTATGTAAGAATCATTCGGGAATTTGTTGTTGGAGCTGCAGTTGTTTGTCAGAATTACTATGGAAAATTACGGGAGAAAATACAATCAGGAAAATTACTGTATCATGAGCTGCAGTTGTCTGTCAGAATTACTATAGAAAATTAGAAAATTATGAGAGAAAATACAATCAGAAAAATTACTGTATCATGACGTGTGGAGAGCCTACCGGCTAAAACTAGGCATCTACTGTAC
Organism: Avena sativa; assembly: GCA_916181665.1. Lineage (NCBI taxonomy): Eukaryota > Viridiplantae > Streptophyta > Magnoliopsida > Poales > Poaceae > Avena > Avena sativa. The sequence goes on along the minus strand of OV702292.1, from coordinate 479,949,073 downwards.
TGCTTTTTTCTTACTGTGAAATACCACCGGAAAATTGCTTCCAAAAAATGCATAAAAAGTTACCGTCAAAAAAATACATTGTAGCTTAGAACACGTGACGGCTGATCCGAGATAGTACTGTTGAGTATATATTATGTGTATAGTATATTAGCGTTTATGCTTCTCCTCTTTGTTTATATCTGAGGGTATGGACGCCTCTTATTGTACCTATATATGTGTGGGCATTGCCCCAGAGTAATACAACGACTATTGCTCCTATTCTATATGGTATCAGTTTTTCCCACGATCCTAACCTAGCCGCCGCTGTCGCGCCGCCGCCACTGCCCCTCCACGCCACCGCCGGCTCCCTTGCCGCGCCGCCGCGCCCTTCTCCTCATCCCCTGCCGCACCCCTCTACCCCTACCAAACCCTAGCCGCCGCACCACCTTCCTCTCGCGTCGCCGCCGCTCTCCTCTTACGCCATGTCGTCATCCTCCTCGACCAACCCCTTCGGCTCCTCCTACGATGGCTCCGCCCACCGACCCCCGAGGTCATCCGCGGTGTCCACCTCACCGACCACGTCCCCATCAAGCTCTCTGTCGCCGAGAAGAACCATCACGCCTGGAAGACGTACTTCTACCTCCTCTTCCGCGAGTACAACCTGCGCGATCATGTTTACGGCTCCGTCGACCTCCTCGATCACCGCGACCCCGACTGACTCGCCATCGACGCCACCATCATCCGCTGGTTGTTCCTCACCATCTCGCTGGACATCTTCAAGACCGTCGTTCGTGAGGGCGATGACGCTCGTACGGTGTGGAAAAAGATCAACGGGCTCTTCACCGACAACAAGCTCCAGCGGGTCATCTTCCTGCAGCAGGAATTCTTCGGTGAACCGCAGCGCAATCAAACCCTCGACGCCTACCGCCTGCGCCTCAAGGAGATCTCCGACGAGCTCCACGACCTCGGCTTCACAATCGGCGACGAGATCCTCCTCTCCATCCTCACCGCCGGCCTCAACAAGGACCTCGGGAACGCCGCCTCCAACCTCACCCTCATGGCCGAGCCCACCTTCGAGCGCGCCGTCGCCTATCTTCGCCTCGAGGAGCGTCGCTTGAAGAACCTCCGCACCCACGCCGTTCACACCGCCTTCGCTGCTAGGTACCGCGCCCCTACCCCTCCGGCCCCTACGCCCTTCCAGCCGCCGCCGCGCCCCCTGGCGCCCGTGGCACCCTACGCCGCGCCTCCCCAACCGCAGCCGCAGCAGCAGCGCAACGGCCGTGGCGGCCGCCGTCGTGGCGGTGGCCGTAACAACGGCGGTGGCAACGGTGGTGGCAACGGCAACGGTGGTGGCGGCGGCAACGGCGGAGGCAACCAGCAGCCCACGCCACCATGGGCCGGCAGCTACAACCCCTGGACGGGGGTCGTACACGCCTACACCATGCCCGTGCCTCGCCCGCCCGCCCCCAGACTCCTCGGCTCACGCCCACAAACCTACCAGGCCCTCTTCGCCGCGGCTCCGCCGTACGCCCCCGCCTACAACGCCGCTGCACCGACCTTCGGTCTGGCCTACGGCGCTCCACCGACCTACGCGCCTCCGCAGCCCACCTGGGACCCAGCACTCTACGCCACTCTTCATCAGGCACCCGCTCCTGGCTCCTACGCCGGCGGCGGCGATTGGTTCATGGACACGGGGGCGTCGACCCACATGGCAGGTCATCCGGGTAACCTCTCACATTCTTCTCCTACTTCCACCGAGTCTCGCATCATTGTCGGTAACGGCGCTGGTCTTCTTATCTCTCATATTGGTTCTGTTAGTTTTCTTTCCACTTCTAAGCCACTGTCTCTCAATAATGTCATTGTCTCCCCCCATCTTATTCAGAATTTAGTATCTGTCAAAACTCTTTCTCGTGATAATTCTGTAACAATGGAATTTGACTCTTCTGGTTTTTCTGTTAAGGACGCCCGTACCCGGATGGTGCTCCACTGATGTGAGAGCCCCGGTGACCTGTATCCCGTCCAGACGTCTCCCACCCCCGGCGCCGGACCCCGTGCTTTCTCCGCCGGCGTCGATCTTTGGCATGCTCGTCTTGGACATCCCAGTGCCAACACGCTCCATCAAATAATGAGGGGGTTTTCATTTTTTTGTAATAAAAAGGCTACGCATAGTTGTGAAGCCTGTCGTGTCGGCAAACATGTTCGTCTCCCTTTTAGTAATTCTTCCACAGTTGCGTCTTTTCCGTTCGATTTAATTCATAGTGATGTCTGGACCTCTCCAATTCCTAGTAATTCTGGATTTACGTATTATTTAGTTATTCTTGATGATTTTTCTCATTTTGTGTGGAAGTTTCCTCTCCGTAAAAAGTCCAACGTCACCCCCACTCTCATCGCTTTCTACGCCTATGTGTCTACTCAGTTCGGTCGTTCCATCCACGCTCTCCAAACCGATAACGGCAAGGAGTTCGATAATGTCGCCATCCGCACCCTCCTTTCATCTCACGGTACTATCTTCCGCCTAACTTGCCCATACACCTCGCAGCAAAACGGCCGTGCCGAGCGCGTCCTCCGCACCCTCAATGACTGCGTCCGTACTCTTCTCTTTCACGATCACGTCCCACCTTCCTTCTAGCCCGACACTCTAGCCACCGTCACTCTCCTTGTCAACCTCCGTCCGTGACATACTCGCTGGAACTATGCGCCACACCACCTCCTATTCGGTTCCCCTCCCTCTTACGATGGTCTTCGGATCTTCGGTTGTCGTTGTTACCCCAACGTCTCTACCACCGCCCCTCACAAACTCGCTCCCCGCTCCATCCCGTGTGTCTTTCTTGGTTACCCGGCTAACACCAAGGGCTATCGCTGCTATGATCCCGTGTCCCATCGGTTCATCACGTCACGGCACGTGTACTTTGATGAGCATTGCTTTCCATTTGCACAGGAACAAGCGGCGTCTTCCCCTACACCCGCGGGTGGTACCCTGCGACGTCGCGCCTCCGCGCCGGCCGCGTCGACCGCGCCCTCGAGCTCTAGCTCGGGCGCCTCTTCGTCGACCCCACTGTCGTCGCCCTCGAGCCCATGCTCGGGCGCCGACCCGCCGACTTCGCCCGTGTCGCCCTCGAGCTCCAGCTCGGGTGTCGCCCCGTCGCCTTCCTCCGCTGCACCCTCGAGCTCCGGCCCGGGTGCTGCCCCGCCGACACCGCCTGTGTCGCCCTCGAGTTCCGGCTCGGGCGCCGCCTCATCGACCGCATCACCCTCAAGTGGCCACTCGGGTGATGTCGCGCCTGCCCCCATGGGTCCAGTCACCCGTGCACCCGCCGGCATCTTCCGCCCGTCGACGCGGTACCCCGCGGACGCATACGTCTGCCACGCCGCGATAGCCCAGTCGCCGCCCCCGGCGCCCTCCGCCTTCTGGGCCAACGGCAATAGCGTTCTCCCTCATGATGGTGGGGCATCTCCATCACACGGAGTTGAGGCGCCCTCTCCTCTGCCCGCCTCGGCTCGGGCAGCCCTCCGTGACCCGCTGTGGCTAGCGGCCATGCAGGACGAGTTCGACGCCCTGCAGCGCAACTAGACATGGCAGCTTGTGCCTCGCCCACGCCATGCCAACGTCATCACCGGGAAGTGGGTCTTCAAGCACAAGTTCCATCCGGATGGTACTCTTGATCGGCATAAAGTGCGATGGGTCGTTCGCGGCTTTCGTCAGCGTGCCGACGTTGATTTCGCCGAGACCTTCGCCCCGGTTGTCAAGCCCGGGACCATCCGCACTGTGCTCCAGCTCGCCGTGTCTCGCTGCTGGCCTGTTCACCAGATGGACGTCTCCAACGCCTTTCTCCATGGTCATCTTGAGGAGCAAGGGTTCTGCCAGCAGCCCACCGGTTTCGTCGACTCCGCTCATCCAGATTATGTGTGCCTGCTCTCGCGCTCTTTATATGGGCTCAAGCAGGCGCCACGGGCGTGGTACCAGCGCATCACAGCATTCCTTCACCAACTCGGCTTCCGCTCAACACGCTCCGATGCATCGCTGTTTGTCTACCATATGGGAGACACCACGGCTTACCTGCTGCTCTACGTCGACAACATCATCCTCACAGCTAGCACATCTGTGCTCCTGCAGCAGCTCACCGACCGCCTTCGTACCGAGTTCGCTCTCAAGGACTTGGGACCCCTGCACTACTTCCTCGGCATTGAGGTTGTGCGCCGACTGGATGGCTTCCTTCTTCACCAGAAGAAGTATGCCCACGAGCTCCTTGATCGTGCCGGGATGCTTAACTGCACCCCTGTCTCTACGCTTGTTGACACGAAGGCTAAGCTCTCCGCCACGGATGGTTCTCCGGCTCCCGATGCCTCGCTCTACCGGTCTATTGTTGGTGCTCTCCAGTACCTCACTCTCACCAGACCGGAGCTAGAGTACGCTGTTCAGCAGGTGTGCCTTCACATGCACGCTCCACGTGATGCTCATTGGACGGCGGTCAAGCGGATTCTCCGATATGTCCGCGACACTCTGGACCTGGGCCTCTCGCTTCATGCCTCCACCGACATGGACATCATCGCCTACTCGGACGCTGACTGGGCCGGCTGCCCCGACACGCGCCGCTCCACCTCGGGGTACTGCGTTTACCTTGGACCCTCGCTTATTTCGTGGTCGTCCAAGCGGCAGCCTACAGTCTCTCGCTCCAGCGCAGAGGCGGAGTATCGGGCTGTTGCTAACGCCGTTGCCGAGTGCTCCTGGCTACGACAACTTCTTCAGGAGCTCTCTTGTCCTGTCGACAAGGCCACCGTGGTCTACTGCGACAACGTCTCCGCTGTATATCTCTCCGCCAACCCCGTCCATCACCGCCGGACGAAGCACATCGAGCTCGACATTCACTTTGTTCGTGAACAGGTGGCTCTTGGTCGCATACTTGTTCTACACGTACCCACCTCCCAGCAGTTTGCGGATATCATGACCAAGGGATTGCCTACAGCGTCTTTTGAGGAGTTTCGATCCAGTCTTTGCGTCTGTCCCGCCGACGCTTCGACTGCCGGGGGGGGGGGGGTGTTGAGTATATATTATGTGTATAGTACATTAGCGTTTAGGCATCTCCTCTATGTTTATATCTGAGGGTATGGAGACCTCCCATTGTACCTATATATGTGTGGGCATTGCCCCCAGAGTAATACAACGACTATTGCTCCTATTCTACAAGTAGTACCTCCCGTTCCAAGACTTAAGGCAACTAATGAAGATCATAGTGCGACTTGCTCACATGACCATCTACTTCTACTGGCAATACAACATTCAGACTTATTTGTAGGCAACACAATCTTGTTCGATGCTTCATGGGAAATACAACCAAGCAACACTACTAAGGCTTTGTTCGGTTAATCCCTACCCCAAAGGGATTGGAGAGTATTGGAGTAAATTTGGAGGGATTTTGACTTGCGTGACATTTAATCCACTTTAATCCGCTCCAATCCACTTTAGATCTGAGCTAACCGAACAAGCCCTGAGGCTTTGTTCGGTTAATCCTACCCCAAAGGGATCGGAGAGTATTGGAGTAAGTTTAGAGGAATTTTGGATTTAATCCACTTTAATCCCCTCCAATCCACTTCAAATCTGACCTAACCGAATAGGCAGTAATTGGAGTCTTCATCCAAGTGCAAAATAATCATCACATCCAGCAAATTCACGTCTCGGCATGTCCCCTCTGGCTTCTTCTCCTCTTTGAGCTGAGACTTTTGGTCCGATGCTCGCGACCAGGCGTAGCAAAGGTACTCGACATTCAGGATCCACACTTCCTCACAGATTGCTAGGTGCTAGCTACGGCTGCAAAAGCGACAGACATCTTCTCTACCCCAGGTTACTGGGACAACAGGTCAATGCTTGCTCAGATACAAAACATTCCTTCTTTCCAACGAAGCAGTCGTTTCTCATATTAACAGGGGAAACAGCGTCAACGCTCATCATCTTACAAGGCTAGCTTGAAAAATGCATAATAGATCTGTAGACTGTAGTGTATCGTTGCTTATGTTCAGATTAGGGTTTGTCCACTTAGGGGAACTCTGTAACAAGTGTTGTCATTCACGCTTCTATCCGTAAAATGCACTTTAATGAATAAATCTACTTTCTTCGTTTATAAATATAAGACATTTTAGCTTTCTAAAAAGAATTATCTACACGTCTTTTAGTGGTTCACTCTGAACCTCTAGAACCTATACACTAAAAAAACATCTAGATACATTCAATTCACAATGCTAAAGTGTCTTATATTTCTGAACGGAGAAAGTATATGTTTAAAAGAAATTGGAGCATGGTACTAGGCATGAGCTTACGAGATCGTGTTTACAGGGCTGAATTATCCTTGCTCGCATCTGGCGGAAACAATTTGGCCTGTTGTCAGCACCGTTTTCTTGCACAACACACGAGTTTTAAATCAGTCTAAAACTTGGCTCGTCGGAAACGCTGAAATCTGTTGTTTCCATAGTTACTTAATCCCCCTCTGATCTACATAACCACGCACCGATTCAAAATAAGTTCTACATGAAAAAGATGTATATCAACGTTGTGATTCCATTCCCACATCCAGTTTTTAGTTTCGTTGACCTTTTGTGATACTATTTCGTGTTCATATTTATACATATTTCAGACGTATTTTTTCAAATTAGTCGTACGCGGATTATCGTTTGTAATTTCTTTCAAGGTGTAGCTTTGTCTCACCGTTTCACACAATTTTTATGTTGTATGTTTTTCGTTTTGACATTCATAATGAATGAGTAGATCTAATATATCTTAATACACACTATGTTGATGTAGATCTATTCGTATAGCAATATTAAAATAGAAAACTTGCAACATAAAAGTGGTGTGAAATAGAAAATTTGAAGTTTGCCCTCGAAGTAAATTTCAAATGGTCATGTGTGTCTGACGAATTTTGAAAAAAAGGCTCAAATAAGCTCTAAAAGGAACATGACCTAGAGTTTCAAACACTCAACGAAATTATAAATCGTTTGCGGCAATAGATTCATGACATCGAGGAGCATCTTTTTTATATAGACATTATCTTGAATGGAGGCATAGTCAGGTAAATTAAAGAGGATTAAGATCAAATATGTTAGTTAAATTCATCACACTTTATTGCCTCCTGTTGCACACACGAGCCAAACGCTAGAAACTTTCTAGGGGAAAACGAGAAAATAGGATCAAGAGGCCACAGTTGAAAGAGCAAGTTTAATAATATAGCTTGTCGTTGGCTATAAGAAAGTGATATGTCATATGTAGTCAGTTTTATAGACAATATATATAATAGTTAATTAAAAAATTACTACTTAATCAATACGTCACCCACATGCCAATCTTATAAAATGCATAGGAGCACGTGCTAGAACTGGCTCCTAAGAGCATCTTCACTCGGGTTCCTAGAAGGTCGTTCTGATGGCGAAATTTTCATCCGGACGACGAAAAATAGCCTAGTCATGTTCTCAGGACGCTAATTTGGTCCGAATTTGGCCCAACTTTCATCCTGCGTTTCCAGGCCGATCCCGGAGCGTTGCGAACGCCCTGGGAATGTCGGACGCAGCGTAATCGGCGAAAAACTTGTGGCCCTGCCCTATCAGCGACTGGAAGCCGAGTCGTCCTCATCCCGTCGCCTCGGCTCCTGCGACGGACCGCCGACCAATGACCGCCCGTCGCGTCGTCGTAATGGTGCGCCACCGCCGGCTTGCCTTTCTGCTGTTTCCCTTTTTCCCACCCATGCCGCTACACCCCTCCCACCTTCGCTGCCCATTTCGGCTATAAAAGCTGGCGCCCTCGCCAGCTTAGAGCACACACTCTCAAGCCTCTCCATTCCCCCCACGAACTCCACCTCCGGAGAGAACAAGAAGCTCTTGGCGAAAGCAATGGCGGAGAGGTACCCAGGTGAAAGATCACGGATGTCGCCTAGAGGGGGGGGGGTGAATAGGCGATTAAAACTTATACGAGATGGGCTTAACAAAGGCGGAATAAAACTAGCGCTTTCTTTTGTTAAGCACAAAGTCTAGATATACTAAGGTTTACCTATGTGCACCAACAACTTATGCTAAGCAAGATAAGCAACAATGCGATAGCAAGATAATTACTTCAAGCACGATGGCTATCACAATGTAAAGTGCATAAGTAAAGAGCTCGGGTATAGAGATAACCGAGGCACGCGGGGACGACGATATTTTACCGATTTCTTTCCAACAAGGGAGTACGTCTCGTTGGAGGGGTGGGCGGTACTAAGACCACCAACGCCACCAAGGCCTCACCCTATTCTCCCGAGCACCCACCACACAGGCAAGCACCCGTTCCACTATGGGACACTTAAGGGTGGTCACCGAACCCGTACAAGATTGGGGCTATCTCCACAACTTAATTGGAGGCTCCCAATAATCGTCACCAAGGCCTCAATCTTGGGGGAGCTTCACAACTTAATTGAAGACCCCAAGAATACGCCACAAAGGCCACACAACCGTCTAGGATTCCTAGAATCCAAGAGGGACAATCAACGATGAATATCACCGAACAAATCCTCCGGAGAGAACACAAACCGATGCACCTAATGTAAATGGCAAGAACACCACAAAGATGCTCCACAACTTCACTCTCAAATTCCAACAAGGCTACTAAAGCACTTGGGGGAATAAGAGAGGAAGAACACAAGGAGAACACAAAATCCCCCAAGATCTAGATCCCAAAGATACACTCACAAAGAGATGATTTGGTTTGATCAAAATGTGGATCTAGATCTCCTCTTACTTCCCCTCGAATATTGGTAAGAATCATTGGAGGGAGAGAAAGAAATCAAGCCAAGAGATGTGTCAAAATGTGGGCAAAAGGCTTGAAGAAAAACGAGTAGAAGAAGCAACCTTTTTCAAAGAGAGAGAGGGGTTAAATAGAAAGAAGGGAAAAAAGGCCGTTGGGGAGGACCAGCCCGACCTGGGCTGGTAGTACCGGCCTACAGCGGTACTACCCCCCAGGGAGCTGGTAGCGAGCGAGGTCAACGATCGAAGGCGACCAGCGACTTGGATCCAGAGAGCAGCGAGCGAAGCCAGCGAGGCTGAGGGGATCGGGCGGCAAGCGAGCAAGGGCGACCGAGAGCCAGCTGGCGAGGCGGAGCGACGCACGCGCGCGGGGCTGGGCTGGGAGCGAGCGAAGGCAGGCGCGGGAGCAGCGAGCGAGCAAGGGAGATCGAGCGGGGCGCTGGGCCGGCCGGTACTACCGGCCCGCCCGGGCGGTACTACCGGGCCGAACCGGTAGTGCCGGACGGCGGTGCCGGGCCAGGCAAAAGAGGGAGGCTGCAGGCCCAGAAAACCTTTTTTTTCTTTTCAATTTAAAATAAAAGGCAAATATTGCAACAACGATAACTTTTGCTAGGAGACTCCGATTGATCCGAATCCAATTACGTTGGAAAGAGGACGATAAGAGCTACCAAATCAAAAGTAGAAATATCAGATATCACCAAGTGAGAAAGTATCAAGTAGAATAATGTGAGATACCTCACTCGGTGAGAATCCGGAAACTCGCCAAGTTCAAAATCGCAACAAGGTATAAAAGGGAGATCCGATTTTAATGAACAAGAGCTTGTTATGAAGATTACCACAAGCTCTATATCCTCACATGGATAAGACAAAACAACCAAATATGATGATGCAAGTATGTAAAGGTTTGAGCTCTCTCCGAACGATATGATCGAGATACCCACTCGAGAGCCTCTCTTGATAGTACGACTATCTATCCTAAACCCGGTCAACACGAGACCGGCAAAAGGGAAAAACCTATCAAGAATATCTTTACCTTGAGCATCCTTTGGCCTTGTCTTCATCGATCCATAAACACCGAGGATGACAAGCACCAAACATGCGATCTTCTAGGGATGGCGCATATTGAGCTTCCACAGCGCATCTTCTTCTTCATTTCATCGATCTTGAAGCCAACACATGCTCCAAGAGATACCAATGGACAATTCCTACAAGTACAACTTAATACACACATTAGTCCATAAAGATTGTCATTAATTACCAAAACCACACATGGGGCTCACATGCTCTTTCACCAGGCGATCCGGCGGCGGTGAACGGCTTCGGCCAGCGTACCCTCTAGCCGTGGGAGGCCCGAATGCTACACAACGCCGGCTACATGGTGTCGCCCGACTTCCGGTGCCCGCCCAACTGGAAGCTCAGCGCCGGTGGCGTGCCGGTGCCGTCGGTGCCTGAGGATGACGAGATGGTCGAGGAGATCCAGGCCGCCATCATGGCGATGGAGGATCCGGAACTCGCCGAAGACCCCGGTAACCTAGTTTACTAGGAGAAGTTCTTCGCTGAGCGACAGAATCGAGAGCTCGCCGCCCACAAAGGCCCACCTGGCACGCCGCCGAAGTGCAACAATGCGGCGGGGCGCCGTCGCTGGTGGAGTGCGCCGGGAAGGACGCTCAACGCGGTCCTGGAGCATATCCACGCCGGCAACCACCTGAGGCTAGGCTTCCCTCGCCCCGCGGCGAGGGCGTGGTGCACCCGTCCGACAAATTGGCTGCCTAGGAGGATGGACAACCGCAGTTCCTCATCCTCTTCCGCCTCAGCCTCGCGCTCGTCTGGCTCTGCACCGACACAGTCGCCGCGAGTCGTGAAGCGGGAGGCCAAGACGCCGATGCGCTCGCCGCCGAGGATGAGGTCACGAGGCATCGTCATCAACGTACCCCGCGCGCCATCGCCGCCGACCGGCCGTCTTCGCCAGCGCCAGCCGAAGCTGGCGGAATGGACGGTCCCCGTTGATGAGGACTCCTTCGCCATCAGGATGGCGATGGAGCTCTGTCTCCATGACGTGTTGCTGATGCCGGAGTCGGACGCCCTCGCCTGGTCTAGGGCCGTCTGGGAGCACGAGCAGGCCAACCGGATTCGCTGCCACGAGGAGGAGGCCGAGCGCGATGCCTCCCGTGGGTCTCGCCACCAGCTCGCCTACCAGGGCGCGCCGCTCATCGTCCTCAACAACGACGACGCCGGCCCCTCGTCCTGGTACAGTGACGCCGGTCAGGGCAGCTCGCGCCCCCGACGACGATGGCAAGACGGACCCCGACCACACGGTGTTCTACCGTAATTTTGGCATGTGAGCGGCGTCCAGCGGTATCGACATCGGCTAGTTCTAGTAGTATTTTTAAGTTTTTGTAGCTTTTTTAGCCTAATGAGGTCATAATATGTATGAACTCGCCCAATATTAATGAAATCGCTATATTCGTCCAAATTTTGCCGAGTTTGATTGAAATTTGGTCAAATTCAGGAAATCGACCTGGGAACGCGAGTGAAAAACTGGTTGTTCCCATACCAAAAGTTACATCCATCTGACGCTATTTTGCGTCGGATTTCGGACTGGAATGGAGGGCTCTACTTAGAGCCTGTTTACGTCTTCTCTCCTCCATCTCATCTAAATTATACTCCCTCTATCCCAAAATAAGTGACTTCAATTTGTCTAGATTCATATGTATCTAGAGTTGTTTTAGTGTGAGATACCTCCGAACCTAGACAAATGCAATTCACTTATTTTAGGACTGAGGAAGTACTATTTTATCTTTTACAGTACTATACCATATATTGTACTATATTGTACTCGCTATTGGTCTATTTTTTTAAGAACTTCGAACTCCCACCCTGCTGCTTTGTGTACAGTGTTCACACGGAATGACGGATGCCACCAGCAGCGTCACATGAGTGAGAAATGCCAATGCCGCGTACAGCTTGTACACGTCGTAGCGACCGATCCTTTTGTTTGTTGGATTAAATGAAGAAAGTGTCGGTGATACGGTCAGGGGGAGGGAGTGGTACCGCCGCCCACCCGGAAAGCGAAAACGCGTGGACCGCCCCCGGCAGCGATGCGCTTGTGACCCGGCAACAGCGCCTCCTCTTCCTCCTCCCGCTGCTGCTGCTTCTGTTTGTCCCCTTCCGCTCGTCTGTGACCCATGCATCCGTTCCTGATGCATGGCACCGTCATGATTCATAAGGGCGGCAGCAGGCAACGCGGGTGCCGTGGCCGCTTTCGGCTAGAGCATGACTAACAATGTCCTTATTCGTCCGACCGTCGACCGTAGAACACCAGTAAGAGCGTCTGTATTTTTTTTACACGTTAAAATGCGCTGGCGGAGATCAACGCCCTTATTCACAACCCGTGTTGATCTTCGCTGACGCATTTTAGCCCGTAAAAAAAGGGTTTTAGTCTATCCACATGTAAATGGAAATACAATAATTAAATACATTAAATAATAGTTCACATGATCAAACAAATATCATCCAAGTTATTACAATGTTTCAATCAAATTACAATAATTATTCGAATCAAATAAATCAACAAATATTCTCGAATGGTTCATCTCACACACTCGAAGAAAAACAAGCATCTTCCACCGGTCCCCGTGCTCCTTAACGGCAAGGAGAAGAAGGGCCACCTCGTAGTCGTCGTCGTGGAGCAGTTCCTCGATGTCGGAATCTTCCGACGAGGAGGATGAATCAGACATATCTTGGTGGTCGTCCGAGTTCATCCTCGATGGAGCGGGCGGCGGCGGGGGCTTGGGGAGGCGAGGCACGAAAGGTAGAGAGGATGGCTGGAATGGGTGCCTGGCGATGGCAGCGGGGGAGGTGGATTCGGGTGGCTAGTGGCGACGGTGGGGGCGGCGGATGTGGGCGAGCTCGTCCTGAAGATTCATCGCGCGCTAGGGTTGGTGCGAGTGAGGGCTGGCGCTCGGGTCGCCCTCTCCACCCTCCTATGTACAGGCCAGAAGAGGGTTTACGAGTCATGCCCTTCTTTGTTTTACGGATCGTCTGATTTGAGGGTGTTGGTCGACGTCGATTTTTCGACGAGACCCTTATAGTGACGGTTATTTTAAGGGTTTGCCCCCTTTAAGGGTGTTGTTAGACTTGCTCTTAGAGGAGTAAACCGATTGCAGTTTCTAACCGATCTTCTAAAGTTAGCGGAGTAAATCAAACGATCAACTCCAAATACGATAAATTCGATCGTACTCAAATCAAATTTGAAACCAACACATCTATTTAACATAATATATACATAGTATAACCAAAAGTCGGTCGAATTTGACTAAATTTGACCAAATTCATCTCCTCCTAACCCAAGTCCTCCTCCCAGTCTGTCAACACCCGGATTTTTAATCCCAGATGCCTGTTATGTCATACATCGCAATCCCAAGATTACCATTTTTGCGAGACATAACAGATTGAATATCACAGTACATCATCCATTACAAACCATACATAAGGTCTTACACAAATAAGAATCTCATGATCCAGTCTTAATACAACAAGCAGCGGAATAAAAGATAAGCGTAACAGTGGGATCCATCTTCAGGGGCACAGACAATACCGACGAAGGCAAATAGTCCTAGTTATCATAGCCGTCTTGCTGACCATCATCTTGGTAGTCTCCTTCATAGTCTGGCCATGAGAATAGCCAGGGACAAAAGCCATGAGTACTCTTTAAGTACTCGCAAACTACCACTAACAAGTAGTAAAGTTCTAAGTTAAAGTGCTAACTCTATGTTTAACTATCAAGTTAAGTTTGAAACCTAAGCTGTGTTCTAAAACAAAGAAAGATAAAATAAAGTTCTAGAATCACTTAAGTTGGGAAGCTAGTGTCATAAACACAATCCTGTTGTGGTCAAGTCAAGATTCATCATTCCTTTCATAAGTTATTTTGAACACATCTGACAACGAAACAGTATGGCCATTCCAACTGTCCATAACCGCGAACGCGGATATTCGAATAGTTTGACACTCTTCAGAGGTGGTACACTTTCACCACAAGATTCGATACATCTGTCAGGGATAACCCTGAATCATCATACTTAGTATGCAGATAATCAAACATAACCTTTCCTTTACACACCCTAGTATAAGCACCTCTCCTATGAGCATGGCCTCCCAACCATGACCATCTGTCATCTTGGGCACTGCATAGGTGGACAATATTGAGAGGTAGCCTCAGCTCAAACCTCTCCCGCGAGGGAACTAATACTAATGCATATAAACTTCCGGCTAAGCCTTACCCAATTCAGGTATTGTGGTTGTATGGTAAATTTGGAATGGTATCGCATCCGAATCCAACTATTAGTTTTTATAAAAGGGCTAAGGCTCATGCCTCAACATTTTCATCATCATAAACCATTTGTGTTTCTCAACACATGTCAAAACATTTCAATAGAATGACTCATCATTCCAAGGTTTTCATAATTCATTTTCACCAAGTGTTCCCATCTAAAGTGACTCAAGTTTTTATCTACTCTAAACTACTAAGTTAAGAGTGTTCACTAAGGTGGAAAGATGGGATCAATCTCATGCCATAGAATGACATCTAAAGTTACCTAAATAGGTCAAGTTTTATACTTTTTATGCTACCTTCAAAACAAGTAAGGGACTTTGAGTAAAGTAAAGGAAGTAAAGCTTGAAAATAATACTAGTCAAAGTGGTATAACCAAAGCATGCCTAAAGCATCTTTGCTCCATCATCTAGCTTAATTCTAACTTGCTAAGCATTATACTTGCAAGTGTTAGCTTGCATTTTTAATGGTGGCTTGCAAGGGTTAGCTTGCCAATAGTAGCTTTGCTTAGTTCTAGCTTGATAACAATAGCTTGTCTTGGTTGGTGCAGTGGTTGAAGTTTTCTTCCTCCTCTTGATAGAACTCCTCCTCCTTGAAGGCTTGGTCGGTACTATCGTCTATAAATACATACGGAGTACACAATCACCAAACAATACTTAACTAGTCTAATTATCACTCTAAGGCACACATTTGATGATATATTATCACCACAAGCATCACAAGATTTTATTAACTAGTTTCATTCTTTTTATTTAAGAAAAGTAATTTCTATTCATTGAAAATTAACTAAGATTTAATATTCACCACTTAAAATATGGGATCATGTGGACACATGTCATCACCATATATTCTAACATGTGGGAATGTGATTTAAGGATTGGTTCATAATTACTTTGGTTTAAGTTCATTATTTAATGATTTAAAGTGACTAGAAATGCCTATATAGCATTATTTTGGTACTAGTCCAAAGTCACTGCATGTAAACCTTAATATTATTACATATTCAGATAGGTATGATTAAATGTGATTTTTGAGAGTTGGAATCAACTCAAAAGCTATCATGGTTGATTTTATAAAAATATTTGAATATGCAAAAGCTCCTGTCTTGTTATTTTTACTAGGAGCGATCTCTAACTCTAATTGAATTAAATCCAACGGGCTTGGGTAGATCTTTTCAGTAGCTTTCTACCAAAATTTGAATCACTCCATTTGGATTTGTAAATCTCTCTGAATTGATTTTCAAACTAAGAGACAGAACTAGGTTCAAACTAAAATAAAAAAATCCTAATTTGAATTAACTGGGTGTCGCGGGAAAGCTAATGGGCCGGCCCAGTGACACTCCGCGGCACGGGGCACAGCTGACAGGGGGGGGGGGGGGTCCACCGGTCAGCGGCTATTAACACATGAAGCGGTACGGGGCGATGTGGGCCGTTAGATTAGAACTAGGATCGACGACTACTGCTCGTCGTCGACGACGGACAGGTCGCCGGCGAGGACAAACCCTAGCGGCTCGGTGGGGGTGCTCAGGGGGCGTACCAGGGCTCTAGCAATGATGGTGATGGGGGCAAACGAACTGGCTGTCGACGGCGGGCTCAGGGGTGGTCGAGGAAGCTCCGGGGGTGGACGAAATCGACGTCGCCTTCTCCTCTGCTGCGGGCTCCTCTGGCCAAATTCCAGCGAACAAGTGCTCGCGCTACTCCGTCTAGAGGTGGGGAAGGACCAGTGAGGTGAGGGGAGTGGAATGGTGTGAGTGGATTATGCCAGGGTGGCCTCTATTTATAGGTCAACGATGCGACCGAGAGGAATGGGCGGCGGCTCCGGCGAGGGCTGCACAGTGTGCTAGCAGCGTGGCTCGAGATAGGGGACGGTGGCTGGTCTCCTGGCGGTGCGCTACGGCTTAAATGCGGGCTTAGGGACGGTGGCAATTGGTCGGGCGGTGCTCACGCTCTGAGCGGCAAAGGCGGCGGTCTTCACGGCGGGCTGTGGCTGTGGTGCATTTGGCGGCGAACGGGCATGTATGGGGGGCTCCCTGGGTCATGGCGACGCGGTGGGCACGGGCTGCGGTCGAGGGCGGCGTGTGCACGTGTGTCGGGCGCGGCTCTCTGGCGCGTGATCGGTATGGCGCAGACACACTAGGCGCGGCGCGCTGCGGGTGGTCCACAACTCGGCTGTGCTCGGGGAGGGGACAGAGGGTGGCGGTGAGGTCTGGGCGAGCTCATAGACATGGCGAGAGAGAGAGGGGCAGTCTGCTGCAGGGAGGACAGGTTAGGCCGACGAGTTGGTGCTCGGGGTGGCATGGCACTACTGCTAGGGGGTAGGGGATGGGGTGCTAGTGGTCTGGTTAGATCAATGGGGGACAAAGGGATTAAATGGAGATCAATTGGGGGGGGGGGGGAAAACCCTTTAGAAAACAGTGAGCTATGTTTAGAGTTTGATTCTTGCCTGCCAAGTGTTCGTAAAAATGGCCGCAAGAAATTTACTTTTCAATTTTGAAAAGATTTTTGGTGGGTGTGTTAGTAATAAGCTTGAGACTCTGTGGGTTCTTGGGTTTTGAAAATGGAGCTCATTTGAGTGGTTTTTGAAATAGTGGGATCTTCCCATATGAACTAGATTCAATTTTGAAATGCCATTTAAAAATAGTGTTTGAAAGTTTTTGGCAGATCACAAAGTGGGCCTTGGTACATCATTATGTGTACTAGTAAGGGGTGCAAAGATCCACATTTGTCTCTATTAGGTTTTGAGTACTAGGAATAGCCAAAGTAGGCATGTTGATTAAAATGGCACAAATGACCATTCTCTTCTTTTATTCATTTTGATTTGTTTTTCTTTGGGATTTGTTTGGGAATGATTTAGATGATGTTTATTTCACCTAAGAATCATTTTACAAGCAATGGATCACTTAATCATGGCAATTCAAATCAACTCCTATTTAAATGCACACACATATGAATGCTTTAATAATTTTAATTGGAAAAGTTTTTGTTAACCCTAATTTTGATGATTTGGATCTTAATAACCTTGGATTGAAGTTTTGATATGTTACAAACCTTCCCCCCTTAAATAAAATCTCGTCCCGAGATTTACAAATAAAACTAGGAACTAAAGAGATCTGGGAACTCTATCCTAATATAATCTTCTCGCTCCCAAGTGGCTTCATCTTCGGTATGGTTGCTCCATTGAATCTTGGGAAACTTGATACTCCTGGTCCTGGTGGTTCTGTAAGCTTCTTCTAAGATACGGATGGGCACTTCATGATAGGTCAGGTCATTGTTGATCTCCACAGCTCTATGATCGATGTTCTTGAAAACTTCAGTCTTCTCTGGCACTTCTAGGCATTTGCGAAGTAACGAGATATGGAACACACTGTGGATGGCTGACATCTCTTCAGGTAGTTCCAGTTGATACGATACTTCTCCTCAACGATTCAGAATCTTGAAGGGTCCGATATATCTAGGGGCTAACTTTCCTTTCAGACTAAAGCGTTGGGTTCCTTTCAATGGCGAAACCTTGAGATATACAAAATCTCTGACATTGAAAGTCAGGTCTCTCCTTCTCTTGTCAGCATAACTCTTCTGTCTGGATTGGGCGGTCTTGAGGTGCTCACGGACTTTGTGAACTTTCTCTTCGGCTTCTCGGAGAATGTCGGGTCCAAAGATCAGACTCTCTCCTACTTGCGACCAATTCAAAGGGGTACGACACTTTCTTCCTTATAGGAATTCAAATGGTGCCATCTGCAAACTAGCTTGATAACTATTGTTATATGAGAATTCTGCGAAAGGTAGGCAGTCTTCCCATTTTGATCCGTACTCTAACACACAAGCTCTTAACATATCTTCTAGGATCTGGTTGACTCTCTCAGTCTGTCCATCTGTTTGCAGATGATACGCGGTGCTGAAATTCAACTTGGTTCCCAATCCTTCTTGGACTTTCTGCCAAAATCTCGAGGTAAACTGGGTTCCTCGATCTGATACTATGGTCTTGGGGGTTCCATGCAGACTAACAATCCTAGCAATGTACAGTTCTGCTAGCTTCAAACTCTGGTAGGTGGTCTTAACAGGGATAAAGTGAGCTACCTTGGACAGTCTATCAACTATGACCCAGATTGAGTCATTTCCCCTATTAGAAGTAGGCAAACCGGTGATAAAGTCCATTCCGACGGAATCCCATTTCCATTCCGGAATCTGCAATGGTTGCAACAGTCCTGCGGGTCTCTGATGCTCTGCTTTGACTCTTTGACAAATGTCACACTTGGCGATGTAGCTTCCGATTTCTCTCTTCATCTTGTGCCACCAAAATTGCTCTTTCAGGTCTTGATACATCTTCGTTTCTCTAGGGTGGATAGAATAAAGAGTATCATGAGCTTCCTTCATGATAACTTGCTTCAGCTCCGAACTTGCTGGCACACAGATACATCCTTTGTACCATAGTACTCCTTCTTCATCTTCAGTGAATCCAGGTACCTTTCCTGTACCAATACAACGTTTGATTCCGTCGATACTTTCATTTCCCTTCTGGGCTTCCTTGATTTGGCTAATCAAAGTGGGTTGAAGTTCAATGCTAGCTAAGAATCCTTTGCTTACTAATTCAGTTCTGAATTGCTCCAACTCCTCATACAAACTTGGCTACTTCTCCTTGATCATGGTGTTTAGCCTGCAAGGCAATCTGCTAAGAGCATCCGCTACCACATTGGCTTTGCCGGGGTGATAGTGAATGTAAAGGTCATAATCCTTGATTAAATCTATCCATCTCCTTTTCCTCATATTCAGCTCCTTCTGAGTGAAAATATATTTCAAGCTCTTATGATCTGAGTAAATCTCACAGCAATTACCCATAAGATAATGACGCCATGTCTTGAATGCCAAAACTACGGCTGCTAATTCAAGATCATGGGTTGGATAGTTCTGCTCATGCTACTTCAGTTGCCGAGACAAATAGGCGATGACTTTGCCTTCTTGCATCAATACACATCCGAGACCAATCTTGGATGCATCACAATACACATCAAACGGCTTCTTGATATCTGGCATGATCAAAATTGGGGCTGATATCAATCTCTTCTTCAGCTCCTGGAAACTGGCCTCACACTTGTCGGTCCATTCAAACTTCTTGTCTTTCTTCAACAATTGGGTCATGGGTCTGGCGATGCTTGAAAATCCTTCGACGAACTTGCGGTAGTATCCCGCTAATCCGAGGAATGCACGAGCTTGGGTTTGAGTGGTTGGGGCTTCCCATGCTTCGACATCTCTGATCTTGGTGGGATCAACAGAAAATCCTCCGACAGACACAATATGTCCTAGGAATCCTACTTCTTTCAGCCAAAATTCACACTTACTGAACTTGGCATACAACCGATGCTCTCTCAGGGTTTCTAGGATGATTCTTAGATGTTGCTCATGCTCTTCTTCTGACTTGGAGTAGATAAGGATATCGTCGATAAACACAACTACAAACTTATCTAGGAAATTCATAAAGATCTTATTCATGAGATTCATGAAATAAGCAGGGGCATTGGTTAATCCAAAAGACATAACCGTATACTCATATAAACCATAGCGAGTAGTGAAGGCAGTCTTCAGAATATCCGTTGCATGAATCTTAAGTTGGTGATAACCAGTCCTAAGATCAATCTTTGAGAATACCTGGGCTCCAGTCAACTGATCAAATAGATCCTCTATCTTTAGCAAAGGGTACTTGTTCTTGATGGTGACGTCATTCAACTTTCTGTAATCTGTACACAGACGATTGCCTCCATCTTTCTTGTTGACGAATAACACTGGTGATCTCCATGGCGATGCGCTTGGCTGAATCAAGCCTATGGCTAACATGGCATCCAACTGCTTCTTCAGTTCCACTAACTCTTCATGGTGTAGGGTCTCTGGGCTATAGGTCCGGTTTCGGGGATTAGTTCGATAATGAACTCAATATCCCTATCCGGGTGCATACCTGGCAATTCATCTGGGAATACGTCAGGGTATTTACATACTACTCTGACTTGGTCTATGGTGGGTAGGGCTAGACTCTTGTTGCACTTGAATTGACGGGGTAAGGTTTCAGATATATGCTCTACTATTACTCCCGAGCTACTGGTCATGGTAATGGCTTTCTTAGCACAGTCTATCATTCCTTTATGCTTTCACATCTAGTCCATACCTAGTACTACTTCCAATCCTTTGGTTCCAAGTACAATTAGGTTGGCATAAAAATCTATCCCATGTATCGTGATAGGTACAACTTTGCAAATTTTTCTAGCTTTTGTAGTTGATCCGGGGATTTGAACTATCATGACATGTTTCAGGTTGGTTGGGTGAATCTTACTAGTGCATGCAAATTCTTCGGTGACAAATGAATGCGATGCTCCCGAATCAAACAATACTCTTGCTAAAACTGAGTTGACAGAAACATACCCAGCACTACATCTGGCGCTTCTTAGGCTTCTTCGGCGTTCATGTGGAAGAGACGGCCGTTGCGGTTGTGAGGGTTCCCTGGGGCGAATCTTCTCCCTGGTTGAACACGACGTTGCTGTTGAGCTGGGGCATTCACATTGGCAGTGGCGACAGTCTTCTTGGGACACTCATTGGAATAGTGACCCTTCACTTCACACTCGAAACAAGTGATTTGGGACTTGTCCTTTGCTGAGACGGGCACAACATTACTGCCAGTTATGGGTGCAGTGTTGTTGTTGTTGTTGCTCTTAGGAGGGGCACGGTTGAAATTGTTGGTGTTGCCGGAGTTGTGATTGTTTCCTCCGGACTTCACATTGCCTCCGCTACGGTTGGGGTAGCTTGGGCGAGACATTGGGGGTCGATTGTTCCTTGGTGCATATCCTGGTGAGGGGTTGGGACGGTACTTCTGGTGACTGCTGGATCTAGATTGCTGCATCATATGATGTTTGCGGTTGTCGTTTGCCTGATTAATCTTCCCTTCCATCTGAATGGCAGAGTCAACTAGCTCTTCGAGATCCTCGAAGCGAATGTTGACGAGGATAGTCTGCATCTCATCATGCAGTCCGTTCAAGAATCTCTCCTTCTTCTTGGCCTCTGTGTTGATCTCATCAGGTGCATATCTGGCGAGTGATAGGAACCACAATCATTCTGCCTTGCTTCAAGTCGTGGAACTCATCCCTCATTCTGGTGACTAGACCCTACAGCACGTGGGTGCGGCTGAATTTGATTTTGAAGGCTTCCCATGTCATCACTTGACCATGGTTCATATTGCGGATACTAGTCCACCAAGATCTTGCATCTCCCGCCAGATAGTGGGTGGCGAAGAGAACTTTCTCGTTGTCCTCAACTCCTGCTACTTCTAAGTTGTTTTCCATTGTCTGTAACCAGTCATCAGCATCTAGTGGGTTTTCAGCTTGGTTGAAGATTGGGGGATTGGTGTTCTGAAAGTTTTTGAGTTTGGATCCATGGTGATCCTGGTTTCCATGGTTCTGGTTGTTGAGAGCCATCTGGGCGATCTGCTGCAATGTTGCTAAGTTAGCTTGGCGCTCTGCCCTGCTTGCTTCTCTGTCTGCGATGAGATTCTGCAAGATCTGTAGCATTGGGTCTTGCGACGAGCTGCTCCCTCTTTGGTTTCCACGAGTCATCTGAAGATTGAGGTAGATAAAGGGGTAAGAGGGGAAGTTCTAAGGTTCATGGTTTTGGTTTCAAGCTAAAACTTTGAGTTTGACTCAGGTTTTGCAACTAACTTCATTTCATTCATGCAAACAAGCACACGATACAAACACACACCACAACAACAAAGGAAAGCATATGGTTTGAAGAACCCTTCTGTAAGCTAAGATACAGTGGGGCCGATACATCTCATGCTACGACAGTGCTCTAGCGCATCTACTCATCATCGATGAAGTCGGAGTCCTCATCGTCAGTGTAGAAGTCCATGACATCCTCCTCTAGAAAGTCATCATCATTGCTGAGGTAAGAATCCATGTCTCCCTGGATGTCTTCACCCTCCTCTTCTTCCTCCTTTGATGCAAGCTGAGCTTCTTCCTCCTTGACAGTCTTCTCGAGGTCGGCCACCTTCTTGCGAAGACGGGCGAAGGTGCGATCCTTCTTCTCGCGCTGGAGGCGAAGAGACTGACGATCCTTGACAAGCAGTGAGAAAGTCTGGGCCTTCTGGGCGGCAATGGCACGGTTGTGGTTGGCGAACTCCCTGGCATTGTCCAATTCCTTCTGGCGATCGTACAACAGCAAGTCAAGGTTCTCCACTTGACGCTTCAGCTCTGGGTGACTTGGCATCTCCATCGGCATTCCCATGAAGTCACGTCTTGCATAATGAGCAAAACGGGTTCCCTGGAGTTGTTGACACTAAGGGGACATAGACGTGCGAGAGCTTCATGCATTGCCCTGGCTAATCCATCTAGCCAGTTGTTCGCTCTCACGGAGAACTGGATTCTCCCGGACGTTGGTGCTTCGATGCTTCCTCTAAGATCAACGGTGACTAGCCACTGTAAATCTCCTCCTGAGGGTCCTGGAAGTTGAGCTCCAAGAAACTCCGGATGTGGGCATCCCAGTAACTCCGACAGTGAATCCAGATCCCTCTCGAAGATCAGTTGACCTCCGTTTCCCAACTGGTAGAACTTGCTGAACTGAGTCTCCATCTACAAGAATTAAGGATGAGGAAATTAGTGAAGTGATCAAGTGTGTCAAATTTTAAGTAGTAATGTAAGAATTTTGAGGAACCTGAGTTTTTGAGAAAGAATGGATTCCCAAGGATAAGAGAGGAAATAGTTTTTCATAAATACTCACTTTAGTTTTGAAACTAAGTTTTTGTTCGGACGTCCATTCTAACTAGGGTCTCCTATGGTCAGGATGGCTCTGATACCAACTTGTCAACACCCGGATTTTTAATCCCAGATGCCAGTTATGTCATACATCGCAATCCCAAGATTACCATTTTTGCGAGACATAACAGATTGGATATCACAGTACATCATCCATTACAAACCATACATAAGGTCTTACACAAATAAGGATCTCATGATCCAGTCTTAATACAACAAGCAGCGGAATAAAAGATAAGCGTAGCGGTGGGGTCCATCTTCAAGGGCACAGGCAATGCTGACGAAGGCAGATAGTCCTAGTTATCATAGCCGTCTTGCTGGCCATCATCTTGGTAGTCTCCTTCATAGTCTGGCCATGAGAATAGCCAGGGACAAAAGCCATGAGTACTCTTTAAGTACTCGCAAACTACCACTAACAAGTAGTAAAGTTCTAAGTTAAAGTGCCAACTCTATGTTTAACTATCAAGTTAAGTTTGAAACCTAAACTGAGTTCTGAAACAAAGAAAGATAAAATAAAGTTCTAGAATCACTTAAGTTGGGAAGCTAGTGTCATAATCACAACCCTGTTGTGGTCAAGTCAAGATTCATCATTCCTTTCATAAGTTATTTTGAAAACATCTGACAACGAAACAGTATGGCCATTCCAACTGTCCATAACCGCGGACGCGGCTATTCGAATAGTTTGACACTCTGCAGAGGTGGTACACTTTCACCACAAGATTCGATACATCTGTCAGGGATAACCCTGAATCATCATACTTAGTATGCAGATAATCAAACATAACCTTTCCTTTACACACCCTAGTATAAGCACCTCTCCTATGAGCATGGCCTCCCAACCATGACCATCTGTCATCTTGGGCACTCCATAGGTGGACAACATTGAGAGGTAGCCTCAGATCAAACCTCTCCCGTGAGGGAACTAATACTAATTGATACATTGCAAATGTATCTATAATTTTTGATGTTCCATGCTTGGTTTATCCACTTTCTTGTGTTTTGATTCCAACTTTGGATGTACTTTTCATATGATTTCTTGGACTAACCTATTAACAAGAGCCACAGTGCCAGCTGCCTCTTTTCTGCTGTTTTTGGTTCCAGGAAAGTCAGAAAATGAATATTCTCGGAATTGGACGGGACAAAAGCCAAAGTGCCTATTTTTCCGGAAGGGATCAAGTGCCAGAATACGAGACGGAGAAGGGCCAGGGAGCCACCACACCACCTGGCCACAAGGCCAAGCCTGGCCCGCGCCAGGGGGTGGTGTGGCCGCTCCCGGCACCCCCTCGGCCTCTCCTTCCGCCTATAAGTTGCCATCGGGACGAAAACCCTAAGGACCCGATCAAAAATCCACGAAAGAGTCTGTAGCCGCCGTCATCTCCATCCCTAGATCGGGAGGGATCTGAAGCTCTTCCTGGCACCCTACCGGAGAGGGGAATTCACCCTGGAGGCCTTCTTCATCACCATGCAAGCCTCCGGTGTGATGCGTGGGTAGTTCATCCTTGGACTATGGATCCATGTAGTAGCTAGATGGCTGGTTTCTCCTCCTTTGTGCTTTCATGTTT
Source organism: Avena sativa (assembly GCA_916181665.1). Taxonomy (NCBI): domain Eukaryota; kingdom Viridiplantae; phylum Streptophyta; class Magnoliopsida; order Poales; family Poaceae; genus Avena; species Avena sativa. The sequence continues at coordinate 479,924,658 of OV702292.1, read as the reverse complement.
AGATCTTGTGAGCTCCGTTCATGATCAAGATCATCTATTTGTAAATCATACATGTTGTGTTTGCGGGGATCCGATGGATATTGAGATGCTATTTCAGATTGATTATTGATTCTATCATGTCTTTGTTATTTGTGATCTTGCATGCTTTCCGTTGTTAGTAGCTATCTTGGCCAAGTAGATGCTAGCAACTCCAAGAGTTAGTATTTATGATCGATAGTGGGTTCATGCCTCTGGTAATCTGGGGAAGTGACAGAAATCTCTACGGTACTAGATGTGTTGTTGCTACTAGGGAGAAAACAACAATCCTTTGTTCATAGAACAATCGTATTGTTTACTTTACACACAGTTCGTAAAGCAATAATCTGTTGCTTGCAACTTAATACTGGAGGGGGTTCAGATGATAACCTGAAGGTGGATTATTAGTCATAGATGCAGTTGGATGGCGGTCTATGTATTATGTTGTAATGCCCAATCAAGTCCCAGAGGATTCAAGATGATTAGTATATGCATGTATTGCTTTCTCGGTATTTGTCAATTGCCCCGCTGTAATTTGTTCACCCAACATGTTATCTATCTAAGGAGAGCCACCTCTAGTGAACTATGGATCCCGGTCCTTCTACTTTACATACAATCTACAATCTTTTACTGCTTTGTGTTTACTTTCTGCAAACTTTTACTTCTTTCCATTCGATACGTTTAATCCTTTGTTTTCCGAAAAACACAGTGAGATTGACAACCTCATCGCAAGTTGGGGACAAAGTTCCATGGTTGTGTTGTGCAGGTCTCCACGTTGCTACTAGCACCGGTAGTGCGCCCTGCCAAAGCTCAGCTAGTAACACCTTTGGGGTGTTTCCTTGCTCCTACTGGTTCGATTAAACCTTGGTTTCATAACTGAGGGAAAACTTGCTGCTATATTCATCGTACCTTCCTCTTGGGGTTCCCAACGAGCTCTACGTCAAAAGTCGAGCGCATCACTAATGCATATAAACTTCCGGCTAAGCCTTACCCAATTCAGGTATTGTGGTTGTACGGTAAATTTGGAATGGTATCGCATCCGAATCCAACCATCAGTTTTAATAAAAGGGCTAAGGCTCATGCCTCAACATTTTCATCATCATAAACCATTTGTGTTTCTCAACACATGTCAAAACATTTCAATAGAATGACTTATCATTCCAAGGTTTTCATAATTCATTTTCACCAAGTATTCCCATCTAAAGTGACTCAAGTTTTTATCTACTCTAAACTACTAAGTTAAGAGTGTTCACTAAGGTGGAAAGATGGGATCAATCTCATGCCATAGAATAACATCTAAAGTTATCTAAATAGGTCAAGTTTTATACTTTTTATGCTACCTTCAAAACAAGTAAGGGACTTTGAGTAAGTTAAAGGAAGTAAATCTTGAAAATAATACTTGGGGTAAATACTAGTCAAAGTGGTATAACCAAAGCATGCCTAAAGCATCTTTGCTCCATCATCTAGCTTAATTCTAGCTTGCTAAGCATTATACTTGCAAGTGTTAGATTGCATTGTTAATGGTGGCTTGCAAGGGTTAGCTTGCCAATAGTAGCTTGCTTAGTGCTAGCTTGATAACAATAGCTTGCCTTGGTTGGTGCAGTGGTTGAAGTTTTCTTTCTCCTCTTGATAGAAATCCTCTTCCTCGAAGGCTTGGTCGGTACTATCGTCTATAAATACATACGAAGTACACAATCACCAAACAATACTTAACTAGTCTAATTAGCACTCTAAGGCACACATTTGATGATCTATTATCACCACAAGCATCACAAGATTTTATTAACTAGATTCATTCTTTTTATTTAAGGAAAGTAATTTCTACTCATTGAAAATTAACTAAGATTTAATATTCACCACTTAAAATATGGGATCATGTGGACTCATGTCATCACCACATATTCTAATATGTGGGAATGTGATTTAAGGGTTGGTTCATAATTACTTTGGTTTAAGTTCATTATTTAATGATTTAAAGTGACTAGAAATGCCTATATAGCATTATTTTGGTACTAGTCCAAATTCACTGCATGTAAACCTTAATATTATTACATATTCAGATAGGTATGGTTAAATGTGATTTTTGAGAGTTGGAATCAACTCAAAAGCTATCATGGTTGATTTTATAAAAATGTTTGAATGTGCAAAAGCTTTTGTCTTGTTATTTTTACTAGGAGAGATATCTAACTCTAATTGAATTAAATCCAACGGGCTTGGGTAGATCTTTTCAGTAGCTTTCTACCAAAATTGGAATCACTCAATTTGGATTTGTAAATCTCTTTGAATTGAGTTGCAAACTAAGGGACAGAACTAGGTTCAAACTAAAATAAAAATCCTAATTTGAATTAACTAGGTCACGCAGGAAAGCTAATGGGCCGGCCCAGTGACACTCCGCGGCGCGGGGCACAGCTGACAGGGGGTCCACCGGTCAGCGGCTATTAACACGCGAAGCGGTACGAGGCGATGCGGGCCGTTAGATTAGAATTAGGATCGACGGCTGGGGCCCGTCGTCGACGACGGACAGGTCGCCGGCAAGGACAAACCCTAGCGGCTCGGTGGGGGTGCTCAGGGGGCATACCAAGGCTCAAGTGACGACGACGATGGGGGCAAATGAACTGGCTGTCGACGGCAGGCTCAGGGATGGTCGAGGAAGCTCCGGGGGTGGACGAAATCGATGTCGCCTTCTCCTCCTCTACTGCGGGCTCCTCTGGGCAAATTCTGGCGAACAAGTGCTCGCGCTGCTCCGGCTAGAGGTGTGGAAGGACCAGTGAGGTGAGGAGAGTGGATTGTGCTGGGGTGGTCTCTATTTATAGCTCGACGATGCGATCGAGAGGAATGGGCGGGCGGCTCCGGCGAGGGCTGCACAGCGTGCTAGCGGCGTGGCTCGAGATAGGGGACGGTGGCTGGTCTCCTGGCGGTGCGCTACGGCTTAAATGTGGGCTTAGGGACGGTGGCAATGGGTCGGGTGGTGCTCACGCTCTGAGCGGCAAAGGCGGCGGTCTTCATGGCGGGCGGTGGCTGTGGTGCATTTGGCAGCGAACAGGCATGTCTGGGGTCTCCCTGGGTCATGGCGACGCGGTGGGCGCGTGCTGCGGTCGAGGGGCGGCGTGTGCACGCGTGTCGGGCACGACGCTCTGGCCCGTGCTCGGCATGGCGCAGACACACTGGGTGCGAAGCTCTGCGGGTGGTCCACGGCTCGGCTGTGCTCGGGGAGGGGACAGAGGGTGGCGGTGAGGCCTGGGCGAGCTCATAGACATGGCGAGAGAGAGAGGGGCGGTCTGCTGCAGCGAGGGCAAGTTAGGCTGGCGAGTTGGTTCTCCGGGTGGCATGGCACTGCTGCTAGGGGGTAGGGGATGGGGTGCTAGTGGTCTGGTTAGATCAATGGGGGACAGAGGGATTAAATGGAGATCAATTGGGGGCAAAACCCTGTAGAAAACAGTGAGCTATGTTTAGAGTTTGATTCTTGCCTGCCAAGTGTTTGTAAAAATGGCCGCAAGAAATTTACTTTTGAATTTTGAAAAGATTTTTGGTGGGTGTGTTAGTAATAAGCTTGAGACTTTGTGGGTGCTTGGGTTTTGAAAATGGAGCTCATTTGAGTGGTTTTTGAAATAGTGGGATCTTCCCATATGAACTAGATTCAATTTTCAAATGCCATTTAAAAATAGTATTTGAAAGTTTTTGGCAGATCACAAAGTGGGCCTTGGTACATCATTATGTGTACTAGTAAGGGGTGTAAAGATCCACATTTGTCTCTGTTAGGTTTTGAGTACTAGGAATAGCTAAAGTAGGCATGTTGATTAAAATGGCACAAATGACCATTCTCTTCTTTTATTCATTTTGATTTGTTTGGGAATGATTTAGATAATGTTTATTTCACCTAAGAATCATTTTACAAGCAATGGATCACTTAATCATGGCAATTCAAATTAACTTCTATTTAAATGCACACACATATGAATGCTTTAATAATTTTAATTGGAAAAGTTTTTGTTAACCCTAATTTTGATGATTTGGATCTTAATAACCTTGGATTAAAGTTTTGAGATGTTACACAGTCGTACGAGGAGGAATCGCTGTCGAGGTTGATGACCGTCGGCATCGTCGATGGCCCCGCGTCCTCCTACTTCCCCGCCACGGCGTCGACCTTCTGCTTGGCCTCGCTGAATTCCTCCAGCCGCTGCCGCTCCTCCTCGACGAGCTGCGGGTTGAGGCCGACGAGCGCGACCACCATCAGCGCTTTGCGGCGCTCTGCCTCGAGGCGCTCGCGGGCCTCCCTGTCCTCCGGCCTCTTGCGGTCGGAGACGAAGCGGAGACCTTCCGGCTCCAGCTTCGGCACCAGCCCTTTCACCTCGAGGGGGAAATTGAGGTCGCCGCAGTCGGAGCCGTGGAGGTGCATATTCTCGATGTCGTACGCCCTCGATGCCTGCTCCACCGATTGGAAGGAGCCGACCCATACCTTCCTCTTGGTGTTGCGGTCGGTGATTTCCGCCACCCACGCACCCCACGATCGCTGCCGCACGCCGCGGTAGACCAACGTTGGCGGCACGGGCAGGTCCAAGGTGCTGGCAGAGTGGCAGGGCTGCCTCCGGCGATTGCGTGGTGCCAATCGCGGGGAGAAGGAGGGGAACGGCGGCGGGAAGAGGAAGAGACTTGAGCTCGTGGCGGGAGCTGCGGTGCCTGCGAGCGCTGGGGATTGGTGGCAAAGTCAGCCGGCGAGAGGATCCGGCCATCGCGGGGCTCCGCCGGTGGCTGTGGTGGCGGGCGGCGGGGGGAAGGGGGAGGGGTCGGTGGTAGCCGGAGACGGAGGAGAGCACGAAACGATTGGTGTGAACGCGAGGAGAATGAGGAGAATCTTTTACTCATCGATGCTGCCGTTGAGTAAATATAGAAGTCGACCGCACCGATGAGTAAAATTTTACTCTTCTAACACCATTTGGTCATCGGTTAGGCTCCTCTAACCGATTTTTAGAGATGTCCTAAGGATGGATCCTCTAATCATCATCGTTGGTTGTCCCCTCACTCTCTTTCCGCAGTGCTCCGAGATACTAGTAGTCTCATCACATTGTGGTCTGGTGTGTTGGGTTTTACCGCGAGATGCCACGGCTACCGATCCACCACTAGCTCCGCGCAAGTGCCGATGATAGTGGAGCAAACAAATTGTTACTACCTGACAATTTTTCCATCCGCGTTGCTAAAAGGCGTCCTCCCAAATCTACGGTCTCGAGAGAGCTTTTCATTGGTGAAAAAAGGTATTCTCCCAACGACGTCAGCGAGCACAGATACTGCAGCGGTTGACTCGAGGTGTCGAGATGGAACCTTAACCTTCCATCACCCAAAGTCTCATTTTACAACAAAACCAAGTGCATCCAGCATCAACGACGTCGGTTCTTCAGTAAGTCCTAATTAATCTGCTATGCGTGGAACGTAAGCCAGACGCTGACCATTAGACAGAGTAGAAAGTGGTGCTAAGTTGGATCCAAGGGGACCAAGTCCAAAACCATGCCGCGCGAGCCAAAACACATGAACCGGATGCGGCCATGCATGCCATTGCGATTGCCATCGCCATTCCATGGAAGGAATGCACGGGAAGGTGACCTTGGGCCAACCTATTTATGACTCCCCAATCCCAGGTCAATAATTTAGGGGTAGAGTGGTCATAGCATTATTGCTGGATGCTGCTATGCTGTGGATGTTTCCCTCACCACCACTGCTGGTACTAGGGATGATTAGAAGCAGTAAGTGAGAGTCACGGGAGCTAGTGCAGCAAATGCGACTCACCTAACCTAACCAAATTATTGCCAGGTACAACTAGGGCATCCATCGACAGCCGGGCATGGAGGCCGACATGTCTCCGGGCCCAATCCTGTCACAGGTTAATGCCAAAAAACTGTTCGGCGCTGCACGCCTTTCGTCCACACGGAGTGCACTTCACTCATCATTTTGTACCAGTACACGGAAGCACGTTAGGTTTATTTTTTTTCGCGTTAGGGTGTGTTTTTACGTGTGGTTATTTTAAAAAATATATATATTAATATCATATAGATATCAATTATACCCAGCCTCTGTAACAACGCATGCCCTAACGGTCTTACGGATGCACACGTTCTAGAAAAAGAAAAAAATTTACAAAAAAGAAAAGTCCAGTTACAGAGAACTATTCCTCAAATCAACAACACTGACACCACCAGAACAACATCAGTATCCTTCACTCCAATAACAACGCCTTCAAGAAGGAAACAGTGCACACGCGCCGTCGTTGCCTGATCAAAGGTTATAGGGTTTCACCCTAGAGAAAGTCCTCGCTCGCAAAACACAGCCTTTAACGAGGCCATTGCCAGGCACAACCAGTTAAGGCCAGGCCTTGGATTTTCACCCTATAAGGTAAGACTGGGAACTCCTCCTGTGTTGTCTCCCCCCACAAACAGTCGCTGCTGCGAGTGACAGATCACGTAGCCAGTTCGCCGTCGCTACAAAGACTTAAATCACCATCGCTGCCCTCATATTTCTGCTTTCCTGACATTCTCCGTATCTGACTTCACTGTGGCTCATTGAATGGCACTTGGTGGGATCAAACAGCAGAGCTTCGCAACGCTCCCGCTGAAACCAAACGGCTATAAAAACAAGGTATGCACGACCGAATACCTTCCGATCCAGCAATCTCCAGGCCTGATGCGCCCATGGGAGTTCGCCGGCGGAGCCTTCCGAAACTCGACACTCCAGCCAGATCAACGAGGGCAAGCATCAAGCAGATCTTATTCTTCACGCAACATGAACCCTAGGACCGCCTCCATTATTCAGGCCGAACCAGCAGTCCCCACACCGCTGGCGGCTACCGGCAATCGGAACGAGCGGGTAAGCCATCAGCCCTCTCGAGCCCGTGGCCAAACCCAGAGATTGAGCGGGACTCTAGGAGCAGCATCGCCGCAGGGCAGCCACCACCGTCGCCAGGTCCACACTAGACCCCCTTCAGCTCTTCCGCGCCTCCCATCCGAGCCGCCAGCCTGCGTCGTTGGAGCGCCGCCGCCCGCAGCCCGGATCCACCAACGCAGACCCAAGGTGCCTACCCCCGCGCGAAGGAGATCGACGGAGGCTGTGCAAACCGCCCATCACCTTTGGTGACCAAGGCATGGTCGCCGCCGACCGGAAGAGGGCGCGGTGGTAGCGGCCGGAGGTAGAGGACCCGGTGGCGGCCTGCTAGGTTTTGAGGTGGGCGCCCCGGAGTCGCCTCACGCGAGAGACCAGGGGCGGCGACTCAGATGCGTTTCCGTCAGATCCGCAAACGTGTGGTTACTTATGGTGCATATCTGTTTTTCACTCTAGTTTTTCCACCACAATGCTTCTTCTGTAATTTTGCATGTGTGCTTTAATATTTGCGACCGTTCCTGTTTGATGACGCACCGGTGGAGTGCCTAGTATGATTGACGTGGACCTTGTACCGTGACTATTTTTACTCTCCCCCTCCCAGCTGTAATAATGGATGATCCGAACTTTTGCATTCGTATTTGGAATGCACGAGGTTTGAACTCCCCTGCGCGTCGTTTAGCGGTCTCACAGGTCCTGTCCTCGGCCAGGGATGCGATTGTGTGTCTGCAGGAAACCAAGATGGCGGTCATCACTAATCACGTGGTAAGGGAGAGCCTTGGCTCCTCTTTTGATATGTTCTTCTTTCCTACCGAAAGATGGGACCCGTGGAGGCATTCTAGTAGCGTGGCAATCAAACCTGGTCTCCGTCATCCACCCACACCTCTCCGATCACGTGATCACTGCCCATATCTCAATAGGCGTGGATCATAGCTGGTGGTTCCCCAGTGTCTACGGACCCCAACAGGACGATGACAAGTGGGCCTTCCTCCAGGAGCTTCAGGACATCCAGGACCTTCACGTAGGTCCTTGGATCGTCGCAGGTGACTTCAATCTGATTGTCAACCCGGAGGATAAGAACCAGGCTTGCAAACCTGGAACTTAAGGAGATCTACCTCAATGGTTGCAGATTCATGTGGTCTAATCAACGCGATCAACCAACCCTGGAAAAGTTAGACGGGGTGTTTGTGACGGTGGACTGGGAGGCTCATTACTCTGACGCTTTTCTATCGACGTTGTCTTCGGGTCCCTCACCACTGTCCACTGCTTCTCGGTCTTGCACCTAATTTGGAAAGAGGGCATAGGTTCCAGTTCGAGTCCTTCTGGACCAAGGTGGACGGTGATGGCCCAAAATATATCGAGCTCGTTGGGGAACCCCAAGAGGAAGGTATGATGAGCATAGCAGCAAGTTTTCCCTCAGTACGAAACCAAGGTTATCAATCCAGTAGGAGCAAGGAAAGACCCCAAAGGTGTTGCTAGCTGAACATTGGTAGGGCCCACTACCGGTGCCAACAGCAACGTGGAGACCTGCACAACACAACCACAAAACTCTATCCCCAACTTGCGATGAGGTTATCAATCTCATCGGTTTTGCTGAAAACAAAGGATTAAACGTATCGAATGGAAGGAAGTAATAGTTTGCAGAAAGTAAACACAAAGCAGTAAACAGTTTGTAGATTGATTGTAAAAGAAAGGACCGGGGGTCCATAGTTCACTAGAGGTGGCTCTCCTTAAGATAGATAACATGCTGGGTGAACAAATTACAGCGGGGTAATTGACAAACATCGAGAAAGCATACAAGCATATACTAATCATCTTGACTCCTTTGAGACTTGATTGGGCATTACAACATTATACATAGAACGCCATCCAACTGCATCTATGACTAATAATCCACCTTCAGGTTATCATCCGAACCCCCTCCAGTATTAAGTTGCAAGCAACGGATAATTGCATTACAAATTGCGTGCAATTGTTCTATGAACAAAGGATTGTTGTTTTCTCCCTGGTAGCAACAGCACATCTAGTACCTTAGAGATTTCTGTCACTTCCCCAGATTACCAGAGGCATGAACCCACTATTGAGCATAAATACTAACTCTTGGAGTTGCTAGCATCTACTTGGCCAAGATAGCTACTAACAACGGAAAGCATGCAAGATCACAAATAACAAAGACATGATAGAATCAATAATCAATCTGAAATAGCATCTCAATATCCATCGGATCCCCGCAAACACAACATGCAGAATTACAAATAGATGATCTTGATCATGAACAGAGCTCACAAGATCTAAGCATGATAGCACAAAGGAGGAGAACCAGCCATCTAGCTACTACATGGACCCGTAGTCCAGAGATGAACTACTCACGCATCACACCGGAGGCTTGCATGATGATGAAGACGGCCTCCAGGGTGAATTCCCCTCTCCACCAGGGTGTCGGGAAGAGATTCAGATCCCTCCCGATCTAGGGATGGAGATGACAGCGGCTACAGACTCTTTCGTGGATTTTTGATCGGGTACTTAGGGTTTCCGTATCAGAGGCAATATATAGGCGGAAGGAGAGGGCGATGGGGTGCCTGGGACGGCCAGACCACCCCCTGGCACGGGCGAGGCCTGGCCGCACGACCAGGTGGTGTGGCCGGGCCCCAGCCCCTCTCTGTCTCATATTCTGGCTCCAGGCGTCCCTTGGTAAAATAATGACTTTGGCTTTTGTCCCATCCAATTATGAGAATATTCATTTTTTGACTTTCCTGGAACCAAAAACAGCAGAAAATAGGCAGCTGGCACTGTGGCTCTTGTTAATAGGTTAGTCTAAGAAATCATATGAAAAGTACAGATAAAGTTGAACAAGTCTATGGAGAAACAAGTCTATGGAGAAACCAACTTCTATGGTCTTACTAAGCAAAACTTAACCTTGGAGAAACTCATGGGCCAAGGTTGAGTTTCTCCATAGACTTGTTCAACTTTTCAAACAAATAAAAGGTTTTGCTTTGATTAAAATGAGTAAAGGATTATTTAAATAAAATAATAAGGATTTAAATATCCAATTTTATTTAAGTAAAGGCTTTCCCATTTTAATTAAACACCAAAACTTATTTATTTATTTAAATAAGTTTCCAAGTAATTCTTTTATTTTTCAAATTTAACCTTCTGGTTTGGTTTTGAAAATAATTGGAATTCAAATGGAAATTTTATTTAATAAAACAAACCCTAATAACTAAAGATCCATTTTATTTAATTATTAAATGGATCTTAAAATAAATAAAAATATTATTTCATTTTGAGATTTGGATTATGTTGCCAAAACAGAACCAAATTCAAATGAAAAGTTTGATGTTTAAATTGATTGAGTGTTGTTTGAAATTGTTTGAATAATTGTTTGGAAATTCAAAACAGAAAAGAATTAGAAAAAGGAAAAAGAGTTAGACAGAGAAAAAAAATAGGAAAACAGAACCAGCCCAGCTTTAGCCCAATAGGCCCAGTACTCCCTCCCCGAAGGAAAACATTTGACACCAACTTTCAGACCCGCTGAGTCAATGACAACCAGGACCCACTTCCCCCTCTCCTCACCCGCTGACGAGAAGACCCCACCTCTCTCTCCCACATCCCGAACCGTTTTCTTACCGCGGACTGAACCCACGCAGCCGATGACAAGTGGACCCCTCCTTCCTTTCTTTTCCCACTGACCAGAGGACCCCACCGACAGCTGTTCATCGTCCTCCCCGCGACCCCGCCTCCCCCTCACAGCGCTGCCGTTTCTGCCTTGATTTCTCGCGCTTGATTTCGCTTTAACGCCGCGTTAATTACTCACCGCGTCCACGCTCGTTAAATCACCTCCCTCTCCTCTACATTTCCCCTCAAACCCCGCTTCCCCGGAGCCACCAGGCTGCCTCCATTTCTCTCTGTACCGGCACAGCTCTGACCACCGTCTCCGAGCAATTCCGGCGAAACCAGACCTCCCCTTACCTCGCCGACCTAGCACCCCTACTCCACGCATCCAGACGCATCTATCCACACCACCCACTCAACCGCGGGCGCCCCAGAGCAACGCCTGCAACAAGCTCTGAGAAACACCGCCGTCCGCTCCAACTCCGGCGAACCCCACAGGTAGCTTCCAGCCGCCCCTCTACTTTTCGATGATGCGCCTAAGACCAGTGACTTCTTCCGCAACTAACGCCGTCGTTCTCGTGACCTAGCTCGCACCGTAGCGTCGCCTCCATCGTCGACAGTGAGCACCGCCGTCTGCTTCTTCTCCGGCAACGTTTCCCGGTAAGCCTCGACCGCCCCGAGCCCTCTCGTTCACGCCCATAGCTCCGACATGATCTCCTGCGTCTAACCCAGACCGCCGTTTGTCTTCTCGTGGTCCACAGCACCGTCTTCGACCGTGGACAGAGCCAACCGCCGTTGTTCTCAACTCCGGCGAGAAATTACGCCTGACCCCGAGCGCCCCTTTACCAACCACGAGTACGACGAGCATCACCGTGACCCCCTGAGCCCGGTGAGCATCTCCCCTTTCTCCCTCACCCCCTGTAGCGCCGGCACCGTCATCGACCGACCGCTCCGCCGCCGGTAGCCACCGCAGCGCCGCCCACTTTAGGTCGAGCCTGCCGCAACCGTTCGATCTAGATCCATCGGCTACGATAGTTTTACTTAGTCGCGAAGGGGTATGTCCTCTGTGCCGTACGATTAGACTAGATCCAACGCTCCGCAGCACACGATCCGGCCGAACCGGTATCGACCAGTAAGAACACGCCGCGTGTCACCTATCTGTTTAAAACAGAATTTGAAAACAGAAACTTTAGCCATTTTCAAACCCATGTATCTCTTGATCCACACGTCCAAATTTTACAAATTTGATGTCGTTGGAATCAGCAAGACAAACCCTAGCCAACCCTGCCCTTAGTTTAGCAAATAGTATCTGTTAACTTGTTTGATTTTGTAGATTCTTTTGTGTGCTTGCTAACATTAGAAAAATCATTTAAAAATGATTCTTAGGTTAAAACCTTTGCAAATTAGTTTGTTGTGACCTTACTGACCATAGGGACCAACCCATAGTTTGGAAAGTGATTTTGGAAAAGAATAGGATGGATTAATTAGTTTAGTCCATTTCTAGCTAACTAAAACTATTTGTTTTGTTTATGAAAATGCTTTCATAAAGAAAACTTTGGAGAAAATGTTTTGAACCAAACCTACTGACCCAAAACACCAAGTTTTGCAATAGCAACTCATTTGGTGAAACCTATAAGTTAATACCCTAGTAGAAATATTTCTACACCACATAGAATGACACTTTGTTTTGGAAAATGGTTTTATAGTAAAGCCTTTTGCTAACAACTTTGCCACTTTGGTAAATGACCAATTTGGATCTTACAAAGTTTAGGAATCTAATAGAAACCCTTTTGAAAATGACTTTGCCATTTTGGTAAATGACCAATTTGGAACTTACAAAGTTTAGAAGCCTAGTAGAGACCATCTTTACAATTAGAACCATCTTTTGCATGCTTGCATGCATTACTTTGACTTTGTCTTTTTGTGTGTTTGTTTTTCTTGATTGGTAGATTAAGTTTGTGCCTTACTTGATTGAATTGTAGTGACTTGAAGAGTGTGAGTGTTGCAAGGACAAGGAGTGAACCTATACCCTCTACCAAAAAGGCAAGTGATATCTTCATGAATATTCCATTCCTATTATTTTTTTTAAAACATGCATTAGATATATTTTTGTTAGGACTTGCATGCTACTTTTGTCAATTGATGATGGGAAATCCTATTTAGAATAGAATGCTAGAGTTGCTAGGAAAATTCCCTAAGGATAAGTTGCCATGCCCTGCTTAGCCTAGCTACTAGAAAACAAGGGTGGTTATATATATACACTATGAAAATATTCTAAGTCTGAGGACTTGTGTTTTATTTAACAAAACAACTAAGTTAATGAATCACCTGGGTGGAATGGATGGAATGGTTATGTTGAGTGGTTACACAAGGCCAGGGGTACTGGTGAACCTTGTGTATCTCACTTGTGGATGGCCACCCAGGAAACAAAGAGATTTGAGATGTCAAATGTTGAGAAGCTTCAAGTGCAACCACTTGGTAATATGGGCTCTGCCATGATCTTAGGATGCTGGAACTTAGTCTCTTGGACAGTGGGTGGTAGATGGGATGATAGGTTGGAGCGCGTCCATTTGATTAAGGAAAGGCTACTGAAGGATCATGTCTTGGGAAACCAAGGCTTGTGGGGAAAGTGCACCACCTCTGCAGAGTGTAAAACCTAAGTACTTAGCCATGTCCCTGGTAAAGGACAATTTGAGCATCAAGACATGGAAACTTCAAGAATCTCATCACTCCAATTTTCAAAATAAAAACTTGTGGGTGAACAAGGGTTAAAAGGGTCTTCAGTCATTGATTGGTAGATGCCCTGAGTGGATCTGGAGTCTTTGATTGATTGATGCCTTGGGTGATTTGAGCCAAGCAAAAACTTAGTGTTTTCAAAAGTTAAGGAAAAATCTATTTTGAGCAATGCAAGCCTAAGCTCCACCAGCCAAATGCATATAGTATTATAGTCCACTTATATTATACTAAGGTATCACTTGCCAATACTATTCCAAAGTATTGACCCTTGTGGCTGTAACTTATGATGTTGCAGGTTTGATTGATTTAGTGAAGATTGATTGATTAGGATTACAAAGTCTACAACCAACATCTGCCTGTGGCACTTTGAAGATGAAGGACCCATGACTATAGTTATTCCGCTGCAATGTAATAAAAATAGCCAATGAGCTATGTTTGATGTAATAAAACTATTTTATTCCTGGTTATAAAGTTGTATTATGACCTTTGTTTCTTGATATTACATCTGAACTGTGGATGCTAGCTAATGATCCAGGGACTAGCATTCTAAACACAGGGGACTCAATCTTATTAAAGGTTGGGGACGCTACAGAATGGTATCAGAGAATTGTGTTGCCTGTAGGATTTGTAACCCTAGGATTGGACAAAAACCCTTAGACAATAGGAGTTGTCTTATTCCAAAACTTATTTACAAAACAATCTTGTAAACTCTTTCCTCAACCATTTTGGTTTCAACTCTACTTCTCTTCTACTTCAAAACTTGATGGAAAAGCCTACCCCATGACCAAAGACTACACTATGTGCAAAGGACTTCTTCAACTTCATCAACTCTAATGACTTCAAAATCTTCAACATGTACACCAAGGACTTCAACTTTGGATACTACTAGAGACTACAAGTCTTGAGTAACATTTCACTTGAAGACTAAGTAAAAACAACTTAGAAGGAGCCATCATCATCTTTGAAGATTTGTGGCCAAGACAAAAGAATTCTCCAAGGATACAAAGATCTCAATCAAGAAGAATCAACCAAGAAGGATGGAAAGATCACAAGTGAACCATATAGATGGACCACCATATTTTAGTTAAGACAAACCCACCAACTTAAGTGGTGTAACAAAAATTATTTTTGGTTGCCTAGAAATGTGCTTAGACTTTGTTGTTTGAGTGAAATGTTTGGTTTGTGATTGCTTGCACATTGCTTGTGTGAATTGTGATGTGTGTGATTAGGATTGATTCCCTTAGAAATCATTTGTCTATGCTAACCCCAACTCAACCCAAACAGATGACTTCTCCAAGAAACTCCAACATCAATGATGGTGACAACAACAACAACCAAGAGAGGCACATGAGAGAGATCATAGCAACCCAAAACCAATTGAGCCAAGAAACAACTCAGCTTTTAGCCAATAACAATGGACTAGACCCAGCCATACAAAGGATTTTGAAACTTCAATCCCAACTGTTGCAAGGATTGGTTACTCAAGTGATCAACATGAGAGAAAACTTTTCCCAAGGAGCTAATAACAACAAGGATGACAAAGATGTTATTCTAGAAGGAACCCAAGCTAGCAATACTTTTGGATACAAGGATCATGCACCCAAGGAGCATGAAGATCAATGCTCCAAGAAGAGAGAAAGATCTCCCACCTATGAAGAACAATAACCAGAAGAACTCCTAGCTTTGGAGAAACCCAAGAAGAAGAAGAAGAAATGCCTCAACACTAGCAAGAAAGATATTACACAAGTGCAATGTTTCAATTGCAAAGAGATGGGACATTATGCCAATGGATGTCCAGAGAAGAAGAAACACAAGATAAACAAGCCTATGAGGGATATCAGCCAAGTCACATGCTTCAAGTGCGAAAACAAAGGACACTACGCAGATGTTTGCCCAGAGAAGCCACATCAAGACCTCAAACTTATAACCTGTTTCAAATGCAAGGAACTAGGCCATTATGCAAACAATTGTCCAGAAAAGTTGAACAAGTCTATGGAGAAACTCAACCTTGGCCCATGAGTCAAGCATGGAAACAAAGGACACTAAGCAGAAGTTTTCCTCAAGATTCCAAGCAAGCCAAGATGTAGTTTAGTTTGAAAATTTTTAAGGGTGGTAGTACCCTAGTTGTTTTAAACCTGCTTGTAACCCTAGCCTCCCCAAATCTCGGGACGAGATTTATTTTAAGGGTGGTAGCCTGTCACATCCCAAGATTTTCCAAATCTTGTAATGTGAAAATTAAATAAACAAAATAAATTTTTGATGAAAATCAGGGTGAAAAGAAACTTTTGTTTCTAAAAGGAGACTTAAAATCCCATCTTGGACAAACTT
Organism: Avena sativa; assembly: GCA_916181665.1. NCBI lineage: Eukaryota > Viridiplantae > Streptophyta > Magnoliopsida > Poales > Poaceae > Avena > Avena sativa. The sequence goes on along the minus strand of OV702292.1, from coordinate 479,909,106 downwards.
TGGTAAAAGTTTGAATTCAACAAATCCAAATCAAGGGAAATGCATTCCTCAATGAATGTATCTGGAATTTATACACTTGGAAAGTAAATCCAAAATCCAAAACCCTAAGCCCTAATGGAAGGAAATCATTTCCAAAGTATCTCCAAATCCATGGATTTGATCCATACCAAATTTGATCAACAAATTTCCACAAAGGATCAAGTAAGACCATAGAAGTTGGTTTCACTCAAATTGGAACCATAAACAAAATCTTAGGAGTATAATAAGAGAAGGAAATTGAAATTTCCAAAGCCTTTAAAGCCCTTACCAAAAGCCCACACCAATTGGTGATCAAGAAATCCTAAAGGGATTAAAAAGATAAACCTTTGATAAAGGAAAAATAAATTGTTTTGGAAACACAAATTTGGATCTTTTAATAAAAGACTTTGTTTCCAAATGAAAAGGTGAGCCAAATTAATTTTGGCCAAACTTTTGTAATAAAATATTTTGTTTTGATAAAATGAGTAAAAGTTTATTTAAATAAAATAATAAGGATTTAAATATCCAATTTTATTTAAGTAAAGGCTTTTCCCATTTTAAATGAACACCAAGTATTTTATTACTACTTTGAAATCTTTTATTAAAAGGTTTTGCTTTGATTAAAATGAGTAAAGGATTATTTAAATAAAATAATAAGGATTTAAATATCCAATTTTATTTAAGTAAAGGCTTTCCCATTTTAATTAAACACCAAAACTTATTTATTTATTTAAATAAGTTTCCAAGTAATTCTTTTATTTTTCAAATTTAACCTTCTGGTTTGGTTTTGAAAATAATTGGATTTCAAATGGAAATTTTATTTAAATAAATCAAACACTTTAATAAACTAAAGATCCATTTTATTTAATTATTAAATGGATCCTAAATTAAATAAAAATAATATTTCATTTTGAGATTTGGATTATGTTGCCAAAAAGAACCAAATTCAAAGTGAAGATGAGTGATTGTTTGAATTGATTTGAGTGTTGTTTGATTGTTTGAATAATTGTTTGGAAATTGAAAACAGAAAAAGAATTAGAAAAAGGAAAAAGATTTAGACAGAAAAAAAATAGGAAAACAGACCCAGCCCACTAAGGCCCAGCAGCAGCCCACCTAGCCCACCTCTCTCTCCCACATCCCGAACCGTTTTCTTACCGCGGACTGAACCCACGCAGCCGATGACAAGTGGACCCCTCCTTCCTTTATTTTCCCACTGACCAGAGGACCCCACCGACAGCTGTTCATCGTCCTCCCCGCGACCCCGTCTCCCCCTCAGAGCGCTGCCGTTTCTGCCTTGATTTCTCGTGCTTGATTTCGCTTTAAAGCCGCGTTAATTACTCACCGCGTCCACGCTCGTTAAATCACCTCCCTCTCCTCTACATTTCCCCTCAAACCCCGCTTCCCCGGAGCCACCAGGCTGCCTCCATTTCTCTCTGTACCGCCGCAGCTCCGACCACCGTCTCCGAGCAATTCCGGCGAAACCAGACCTCCCCTTACCTCGCCGACCTAGCACCCTTACTCCACGCATCCAGACGCATCTATCCACACCACCCACTCAACCGCGGGCGCCCCAGAGCAACGCCTGCAACAAGCTCTGAGCAACACCGCCGTCCTCTCCAACTCCGGTGAACCCCACAGGTAGCTTCCAGCCGCCCCTCTACTTTTCGATGATGCGCCTAAGACCAGTGACTTCTTCCGCAACTAACGCCGTCGTTCTCGTGACCTAGCTCGCACCGTAGCGTCGCCTCCATCGTCAACAGTGAGCACCGCCGTCTGCTTCTTCTCCGGCAACGTTTCCCGGTAAGCCTTGACCGCCCCGAGCCCTCTCGTTCACGCCCATAGCTCCGACATGATCTCCTGCGTCTAACCCAGACCGCCGTTTGTCTTCTCGTGGTCCACAGCACCGTCTTCGACCGTGGACAGAGCCAACCGCCGCTGTTCTCAACTCCGGCGAGAAATTACGCCTGACCCAGAGCGCCCCTTTACCAACCACGAGTACGACGAGCATCACCGTGACCCCCTGAGCCCGGTGAGCATCTCCCCTTTCTCCCTCACCCCCTGTAGCGCCGGCACCGTCATCGACCGACCGCTCCGCCGCCGGTAGCCACCGCAGCGCCGCCCACTTTAGGTCGAGCCTGCCGCAACCGTTCGATCTAGATCCATCGGCTACGATAGTTTCACTTAGTCGCGAAGGGGTATGTCCTCTGTGCCGTACGATTAGACTAGATCCAACGCTCCGCAGCACACGATCCGGCCGAACCGGTATCGACCAGTAAGAACACGCCGCGTGTCACCTATCTGTTTAAAACAGAATTTGAAAACAGAAACTTTAGCCGATTTCAAACCCATGTATCTCTTGATCCACACGTCCAAATTTTAAAAATTTGATGTCGTTGGAATCAGCAAGACAAACCCTAGCCAACCCTACCCTCAGTTTAAATAGTATCTGTTAGCTTGTTTGATTTTGCAGATTCTTTTGTGTGCTTGCTAACATTAGAAAAATCATTTAAAAATGATTTTTAGGTTAAAACCTTTGCAATTTAGTTTGTTGTGACCTTACTGACCATAGGAACCAACCCATAGTTTGGAAAATGATTTTTGAAAAGTTTAGAATGGATTAATTGGTTTAATCCATTTCTAGCTAATTAAAAACCATTGTTTTGTTTATGAAAATGCTTTCATAAAGAAAACTTTGGAGAAAATGCTTTGGACCCAACCTACTGACCCAAACACCAAGTTTTGCAATAGCAACTCATTTGGTGAAGCAAATTTAGAATTCTTTGATTTAAAACCACTTCTAGTCAAATAGAAATGTGGTTATTTTATCAAAAATAATTTTGGAAGAAAACCCTTGGAAAATGTTTTGTTTTAAACTCACTAACCCCAAAACCCCAAGTTGTGATTTGAAAACAAATTGGGTGAACCCTATAGGCTAATGCCCTAGTAAAATATTTCTACACCACCTAAAATGACCCTTTGTTTTGAAAATGGTTTTGGGGTGAAACCCTTTTGCAAATGGCCTTGCCACTTTACAAAATGACCATTAGATGTACCCAAAAGTATATGACCCTCTAGGAACCACTTTTTCAAAACAAAACAAAGCTTGGCATGCTTGCATGCATTACTTCAACTTTGCCACTTTGGTAAATGACCAATTTGGATCTTACAAAGTTTAGGAATCTAATAGAAACCCTTTTGCAAATGACTTTGCCATTTTGGTAAATGACCAATTTGGAACTTACAAAGTTTAGAAGCCTAGTAGAGACCATCTCAATTAGAACCATCTTTTGCATGCTTGCATGCATTACTTTGACTTTGTCTTTTTGTGTGTTTGTTTTGCTTGATTGGTAGATTAAGTTTGTGCCTTGCTTGATTGAATTGTAGTGACTTGAAGAGTGTGAGTGTTGCAAGGACAAGGAGTGAACCTATACCCTCTACCAAAAAGGCAAGTGATATCTTCATGAATATTCCATTCCTATTATTTTTTTTAAAACATGCATTAGATATATTTTTGTTAGGACTTGCATGCTACTTTTGTCAATTGATGATGGGAAATCCTATTTAGAATAGAATGCTAGAGTTGCTAGGAAAATTCCCTAAGGATAAGTTGCCATGCCCTGCTTAGCCTAGCTACTAGAAAACAAGGGTGGTTATATATATACACTATGAAAATATTCTAAGTCTGAGGACTTGTGTTTTATTTAACAAAACAACTAAGTTAATGAATCACCTGGGTGGAATGGATGGAATGGTTATGTTGAGTGGTTACACAAGGCCAGGGGTACTGGTGAACCTTGTGTATCTCACTTGTGGATGGCCACCCAGGAAACAAAGAGATTTGAGATGTCAAATGTTGAGAAGCTTCAAGTGCAACCACTTGGTAATATGGGCTCTGCCATGATCTTAGGATGCTGGAACTTAGTCTCTTGGACAGTGGGTGGTAGATGGGATGATAGGTTGGAGCGCGTCCATTTGATTAAGGAAAGGCTACTGAAGGATCATGTCTTGGGAAACCAAGGCTTGTGGGGAAAGTGCACCACCTCTGCAGAGTGTAAAACCTAAGTACTTAGCCATGTCTCTGGTAAAGGACAATTTGAGCATCAAGACATGGAAACTTCAAGAATCTCATCACTCCAATTTTCAAAATAAAAACTTGTGGGTGAACAATGGTTAAAAGGGTCTTCAGTCATTGATTGGTAGATGCCCTGAGTGGATCTGGAGTCTTTGATTGATTGATGCCTTGGGTGATTTGAGCCAAGCAAAAACTTAGTGTTTTCAAAAGTTAAGGAAAAATCTATTTTGAGCAATGCAAGCCTAAGCTCCACCAGCCAAATGCATATAGTATTATAGTCCACTTATATTATACTAAGGTATCACTTGCCAATACTATTCCAAAGTATTGACCCTTGTGGCTGTAACTTATGATGTTGCAGGTTTGATTGATTTAGTGAAGATTGATTGATTAGGATTACAAAGTCTACAACCAACATCTGCCTGTGGCACTTTGAAGATGAAGGACCCATGACTATAGTTATTCCGCTGCAATGTAATAAAAATAGCCAATGAGCTATGTTTGATGTAATAAAACTATTTTATTCCTGGTTATAAAGTTGTATTATGACCTTTGTTTCTTGATATTACATCTGAACTGTGGATGCTAGCTAATGATCCAGGGACTAGCATTGTAAACACAGGGGACTCAATCTTATTAAAGGTTGGGGACGCTACAGAATGGTATCAGAGCATTGTGTTGCCTGTAGGATTTGTAACCCTAGGATTGGACAAAAACCCTTAGACAATAGGAGTTGTCTTATTCCAAAACTTATTTACAAAACAATCTTGTAAACTCTTTCCTCAACCATTTTGGTTTCAACTCTACTTCTCTTCTACTTCAAAACTTGATGGAAAAGCCTACCCCATGACCAAAGACTACACTATGTGCAAAGGACTTCTTCAACTTCATCAACTCTAATGACTTCAACATCTTCAACATGTACACCAAGGACTTCAACTTTGGATACTACTAGAGACTACAAGTCTTGAGTAACATTTCACTTGAAGACTAAGGAAAAACAACTTAGAAGGAGCCATCATCATCTTTGAAGATTTGTGGCCAAGACACAAGAATTCTCCAAGGATACAAAGATCTCAATCAAGAAGAATCAACCAAGAAGGATGGAAAGATCACAAGTGAACCATATAGATGGACCACCATATTTTAGTTAAGACAAACCCACCAACTTAAGTGGTGTAACAAAAATTATTTTTGGTTGCCTAGAAATGTGCTTAGACTTTGTTGTTTGAGTGAAATGTTTGGTTTGTGATTGCTTGCACATTGCTTGTGTGAATTGTGATGTGTGTGATTAGGATTGATTCCCTTAGAAATCATTTGTCTATGCTAACCCCAACTCAACCCAAACAGATGACTTCTCCAAGAAACTCCAACATCAATGATGGTGACAACAACAACAACCAAGAGAGGCACATGAGAGAGCTCATAGCAACCCAAAACCAATTGAGCCAAGAAACAACTCAGCTTTTAGCCAATAACAATGGACTAGACCCAGCCATACAAAGGATTTTGAAACTTCAATCCCAACTGTTGCAAGGATTCGTTACTCAAGTGATCAACATGAGAGAAAACTTTTCCCAAGGAGCTAATAACAACAAGGATGACAAAGATGTTATTCTAGAAGGAACCCAAGCTAGCAATACTTTTGGATACAAGGATCATGCACCCAAGGAGCATGAAGATCAATGCCCCAAGAAAAGAGGAAGATCTCCCATTCATGAAGAACAAGAACTAGAAGAACCCCTAGCTTTGGAGAGACCCAAAAAGAAGAAGAAGAAATGCCCCAACACTAGCAAGAAGGATATTACTCAAGAGCAATGTTACACTTGCAAAGAGATGGGACACTATTACAATGAATGCCCAGAAAAGATGAAACACAAGATAAACAAACCTATGAGGGATATCCGCCAAGTCACCTGTTTCAGGTGTGAAAACAAAGGACACTACGCAGATGTTTGCCCAGAGAAGCCACCTCAAGACCTCAAACTTATAACCTGTTTCAAATGCAAGGAACTAGGCCATTATGCAAACAATTGTCCAGAAAAGTTGAACAAGTCTATGGATAAACTCAACCTTGACCCATGAGTCAAGCATGGAAACAAAGGACACTAAGCAGAAGTTTTCCTCAAGATTCCAAGCAAGCCAAGATGTAGTTTAGTTTGAAAATTTTTAAGGGTGGTAATACCCTAGTTGTTTTAAACCTGCTTGTAACCCTAGCCTCCCCAAATCTCGGGACGAGATTTATTTTAAGGGTGGTAGCCTGTCACATCCCAAGATTTTCCAAATCTTGTAATGTGAAAATTAAATAAACAAAATAAATTTTTGATGAAAATCAGGGTGAAAAGAAACTTTTGTTTCTAAAAGGAGACTTAAAATCCCATCTTGGACAAACTTTGATAAAAGTTTGAATTCAACAAATCCAAATCAAGGGAAATGCATTCCTCAATGAATGTATCTGGAATTTATACACTTGGAAAGTAAATCCAAAATCCAAAACCCTAAGCCCTAATGGAAGGAAATCATTTCCAAAGTATCTCCAAATCCATGGATTTGATCCATACCAAATTTGATCAACATATTTCCACAAAGGATCAAGTAAGACCATAGAAGTTGGTTTCACTCAAATTGGAACCATAAACAAAATCTTAGGAGTATAATAAGAGAAGGAAATTGAAATTTCCAAAGCCTTTAAAGCCCTTACCAAAAGCCCACACCAATTGGTGATCAAGAAATCCTAAAGGGATTAAAAAGATAAACCTTTGATAAAGGAAAAATAAATTGTTTTGGAAATACAAATTTGGATCTTTTAATAAAAGACTTTGTTTTCAAATGAAAAGGTGAGCCAAATTAATTTTGGCCAAACTTTTGTAATAAAATATTTTGTTTTGATAAAATGAGTAAAAGTTTATTTAAATAAAATAATAAAGATTTAAATATCCAATTTTATTTAAGTAAAGGCTTTTCCCATTTTAAATGAGCACCAAGTATTTTATTACTACTTTGAAATCTTTTATTAAAAGGTTTTGCTTTGATTAAAATGAGTAAAGGATTATTTAAATAAAATAATAAGGATTTAAATATCCAATTTTATTTAAGTAAAGGCTTTCCCATTTTAATTAAACACCAAAACTTATTTATTTATTTAAATAAGTTTCCAAGTAATTCTTTTATTTTTCAAATTTAACCTTCTGGTTTGGTTTTGAAAATAATTGGATTTCAAATGGAAATTTTATTTAAATAAATCAAACACTTTAATAAACTAAAGATCCATTTTATTTAATTATTAAATGGATCCTAAATTAAATAAAAATAATATTTCATTTTGAGATTTGGATTATGTTGCCAAACAGAACCAAATTCAAAGTGAAGATGAGTGATTGTTTGAATTGATTTGTGTGTTGTTTGATTGTTTGAATAATTGTTTGGAAATTGAAAACAGAAAAAGAATTAGAAAAAGGAAAAAGATTTAGACAGAAAAAAAATAGGAAAACAGACCCAGCCCACTAAGGCCCAGCAGCAGCCCACCTAGCCCACCTCTCTCTCCCACATCCCGAACCGTTTTCTTACCGCGGACTGAACCCACGCAGCCGATGACAAGTGGACCCCTCCTTCCTTTCTTTTCCCACTGACCAGAGGACTCCACCGACAGCTGTTCATCGTCCTCCCCGCGACCCCGTCTCCCCCTCAGAGCGCTGTCGTTTCTGCCTTTATTTCTCGTGCTTGATTTCGCTTTAACGCCGCGTTAATTACTCACCGCGTCCACGCTCGTTAAATCACCTCCCTCTCCTCTACATTTCCCCTCAAACCCCGCTTCCTCGGAGCCACCAGGCTGCCTCCATTTCTCTCTGTACCGCCGCAGCTCCGACCACCGTCTCCGAGCAATTCCGGCGAAACCAGACCTCCCCTTACCTCGCCGACCTAGCACCCTTACTCCACGCATCCAGACGCATCTATCCACACCACCCACTCAACCGCGGGCGCCCCAGAGCAACGCCTGCAACAAGCTCTGAGCAACACCGTCGTCCGCTCCAACTCCGGCGAACCCCACAGGTAGTTTCCAGCCGCCCCTCTACTTTTCGATGATGCTCCTAAGACCAGTGACTTCTTCTGCAACTAACGCCGTCGTTCTCGTGACCTAGCTCGCACCGTAGCGTCGCCTCCATCGTCGACAGTGAGCACCGCCGTCTGCTTCTTCTCCGGCAACGTTTCCCGGTAAGCCTCGACCGCCCCGAGCCCTCTCGTTCACGCCCATAGATCCGACATGATCTCCTGCGTCTAACCCAGACCGCCGTTTGTCTTCTCGTGGTCCATAGCACCGTCTTCGACAGTGGACAGAGCCAACCGTCGCTGTTCTCAACTCCGGCGAGAAATTACGCCTGACCCCGAGCGCCCCTTTACCAACCACGAGTACGACGAGCATCACCGTGACCCCCTGAGCCCGGTGAGCATCTCCCCTTTCTCCCTCACCCCCTGTAGCGCCGGCACCGTCATCGACCGACCGCTCCGCCGCCGGTAGCCACCGCAGTGCCGCCCACTTTAGGTCGAGCCTGCCACAACCGTTCGATCTAGATCCATCGGCTACGATAGTTTCACTTAGTCGCGAAGGGGTATGTCCTCTGTGCCGTACGATTAGACTAGATCCAACGCTCCGCAGCACACGATCCGGCCGAACCGGTATCGACCAGTAAGAACACGCCGCGTGTCACCTATCTGTTTAAAACATAATTTGAAAACAGAAACTTTAGCCATTTTCAAACCCATGTATCTCTTGATCCACACGTCCAAATTTTACAAATTTGATGTCGTTGGAATCAGCAAGACAAACCCTAGCCAACCCTGCCCTTAGTTTAGCAAATAGTATCTGTTAGCTTGTTTGATTTTGTAGATTCTTTTGTGTGCTTGCTAACATTAGAAAAATCATTTAAAAATGATTTTTAGGTTAAAACCTTTGCAATTTAGTTTGTTGTGACCTTACTGACCCTAGGAACCAACCCATAGTTTGGAAAATGATTTTTGAAAAGTTTAGAATGGATTAATTGGTTTAATCCATTTCTAGCTAATTAAAAACCATTGTTTTGTTTATGAAAATGCTTTCATAAAGAAAACTTTGGAGAAAATGCTTTGGACCCAACCTACTGACCCAAACACCAAGTTTTGCAATAGCAACTCATTTGGTGAAGCAAATTTAGAATTCTTTGATTTAAAACCACTTCTAGTCAAATAGAAATGTGGTTATTTTATCAAAAATAATTTTGGAAGAAAACCCTTGGAAAATGTTTTGTTTTAAACTCACTAACCCCAAAACCCCAAGTTGTGATTTGAAAACAAATTGGGTGAACCCTATAGGCTAATGCCCTAGTAAAATATTTCTACACCACCTAAAATGACCCTTTGTTTTGAAAATGGTTTTGAGGTGAAACCCTTTTGCAAATGGCCTTGCCACTTTGCAAAATGACCATTAGATGTACCCAAAAGTCTATGACCCACTAGGAACCACTTTTTCAAAACAAAACAAAGCTTGGCATGCTTGCATGCATTACTTCAACTTTGCCACTTTGGTAAATGACCAATTTGGATCTTACAAAGTTTAGGAATCTAATAGAAACCCTTTTGCAAATGACTTTGCCATTTTGGTAAATGACCAATTTGGAACTTACAAAGTTTAGAAGCCTAGTAGAGACCATCTTTACAATTAGAACCATCTTTTGCATGCTTGCATGCATTACTTTGACTTTGTCTTTTTGTGTGTTTGTTTTGCTTGATTGGTAGATTAAGTTTGTGCCTTGCTTGATTGAATTGTAGTGACTTGAAGAGTGTGAGTGTTGCAAGGACAAGGAGTGAACCTATACCCTCTACCAAAAAGGCAAGTGATATCTTCATGAATATTCCATTCCTATTATTTTTTTAAAACATGCATTAGATATATTTTTGTTAGGACTTGCATGCTACTTTTGTCAATTGAGGATGGGAAATCCTATTTAGAATAGAATGCTAGAGTTGCTAGGAAAATTCCCTAAGGATAAGTTGCCATGCCCTGCTTAGCCTAGCTACTAGAAAACAAGGGTGGTTATATATATATACACTATGAAAATATTCTAAGTCTGAGGACTTGTGTTTTATTTAACAAAACAACTAAGTTAATGAATCACCTGGGTGGAATGGATGGAATGGTTATGTTGAGTGGTTACACAAGGCCGGGGGTACTGGTGAACCTTGTGTATCTCACTTGTGGATGGCCACCCAGGAAACAAAGAGATTTGAGATGTCAAATGTTGAGAAGCTTCAAGTGCAACCACTTGGTAATATGGGCTCTGCCATGATCTTAGGATGATGGAACTTAGTCTCTTGGACAGTGGGTGGTAGATGGGATGATAGGTTGGAGCGCGTCCATTTGATTAAGGAAAGGCTACTGAAGGATCATGTCTTGGGAAACCAAGGCTTGTGGGGAAAGTGCACCACCTCTGCAGAGTGTAAAACCTAAGTACTTAGCCATGTCCCTGGTAAAGGACAATTTGAGCATCAAGACATGGAAACTTCAAGAATCTCATCACTCCAATTTCTAAATAAAACTTGTGGGTGAACAAGGGTTAAAAGGGTCTTCAGTCATTGATTGGTAGATGCCCTGAGTGGATCTGGAGTCTTTGATTGATTGATGCCTTGGGTGATTTGAGCCAAGCAAAAACTTAGTGTTTTCAAAAGTTAAGGAAAAATCTATTTTGAGCAATGCAAGCCTAAGCTCCACCAGCCAAATGCATATAGTATTATAGTCCACTTATATTATACTAAGGTATCACTTGCCAATACTATTCCAAAGTATTGACCCTTGTGGCTGTAACTTATGATGTTGCAGGTTTGATTGATTTAGTGAAGATTGATTGATTAGGATTACAAAGTCTACAACCAACATCTGCCTGTGGCACTTTGAAGATGAAGGACCCATGACTATAGTTATTCCGCTGCAATGTAATAAAAATAGCCAATGAGCTATGTTTGATGTAATAAAACTATTTTATTCCTGGTTATAAAGTTGTATTATGACCTTTGTTTCTTGATATTACATCTGAACTGTGGATGCTAGCTAATGATCCAGGGACTAGCATTGTAAACACAGGGGACTCAATCTTATTAAAGGTTGGGGACGCTACAGAATGGTATCAGAGCATTGTGTTGCCTGTAGGATTTGTAACCCTAGGATTGGACAAAAACCCTTAGACAATAGGAGTTGTCTTATTCCAAAACTTATTTACAAAACAATCTTGTAAACTCTTTCCTCAACCATTTTGGTTTCAACTCTACTTCTCTTCTACTTCAAAACTTGATGGAAAAGCCTACCCCATGACCAAAGACTACACTATGTGCAAAGGACTTCTTCAACTTCATCAACTCTAATGACTTCAACATCTTCAACATGTACACCAAGGACTTCAACTTTGGATACTACTAGAGACTACAAGTCTTGAGTAACATTTCACTTGAAGACTAAGGAAAAACAACTTAGAAGGAGCCATCATCATCTTTGAAGATTTGTGGCCAAGACACAAGAATTCTCCAAGGATACAAAGATCTCAATCAAGAAGAATCAACCAAGAAGGATGGAAATATCACAAGTGAACCATATAGATGGACCACCATATTTTAGTTAAGACAAACCCACCAACTTAAGTGGTGTAACAAAAATTATTTTTGGTTGCCTAGAAATGTGCTTAGACTTTGTTGTTTGAGTGAAATGTTTGGTTTGTGATTGCTTGCACATTGCTTGTGCGAATTGTGATGTGTGTGATTAGGATTGATTCCCTTAGAAATCATTTGTCTATGCTAACCCCAACTCAACCCAAACAGATGACTTCTCCAAGAAACTCCAACATCAATGATGGTGACAACAACAACAACCAAGAGAGGCACATGAGAGAGCTCATAGCAACCCAAAACCAATTGAGCCAAGAAACAACTCAGCTTTTAGCCAATAACACTGGACTAGACCCAGCCATACAAAGGATTTTGAAACTTCAATCCCAACTATTGCAAGGATTCGTTACTCAAGTGATCAACATGAGAGAAAACTTTTCCCAAGGAGCTAATAACAACAAGGATGACAAAGATGTTATTCTAGAAGGAACCCAAGCTAGCAATACTTTTGGATACAAGGATCATGCACCCAAGGAGCATGAAGATCAATGCTCCAAGAAGAGAGAAAGATCTCCCACCTATGAAGAACAAGAACCAGAAGAACTCCTAGCTTTGGAGAAACCCAAGAAGAAGAAGAAGAAATGCCTCAACACTAGCAAGAAAGATATTACACAAGTGCAATGTTTCAATTGCAAAGAGATGGGACATTATGCCAATGGATGTCCAGAGAAGAAGAAACACAAGATAAACAAGCCTATGAGGGATATCAGCCAAGTCACATGCTTCAAGTGCGAAAACAAAGGACACTACGCAGATGTTTGCCCAGAGAAGCCACCTCAAGACCTCAAACTTATAACCTGTTTCAAATGCAAGGAACTAGGCCATTATGCAAACAATTGTCCAGAAAAGTTGAACAAGTCTATGGAGAAACTCAACCTTGGCCCATGAGTCAAGCATGGAAACAAAGGACACTAAGCAGAAGTTTTCCTCAAGATTCCAAGCAAGCCAAGATGTAGTTTAGTTTGAAAATTTTTAAGGGTGGTAGTACCCTAGTTGTTTTAAACCTGCTTGTAACCCTAGCCTCCCCAAATCTCGGGACGAGATTTATTTTAAGGGTGGTAGCCTGTCACATCCCAAGATTTTCCAAATCTTGTAATGTGAAAATTAAATAAACAAGATAAATTTTTGATGAAAATCAGGGTGAAAAGAAACTTTTGTTTCTAAAAGGAGACTTAAAATCCCATCTTGGACAAACTTTGGTAAAAGTTTGAATTCAACAAATCCAAATCAAGGGAAATGCATTCCTCAATGAATGTATCTGGAATTTATACACTTGGAAAGTAAATCCAAAATCCAAAACCCTAAGCCCTAATGGAAGGAAATCATTTCCAAAGTATCTCCAAATCCATGGATTTGATCCATACCAAATTTGATCAACAAATTTCCACAAAGGATCAAGTAAGACCATAGAAGTTGGTTTCACTCAAATTGGAACCATAAACAAAATCTTAGGAGTATAATAAGAGAAGGAAATTGAAATTTCCAAAGCCTTTAAAGCCCTTACCAAAAGCCCACACCAATTGGTGATCAAGAAATCCTAAAGGGATTAAAAAGATAAACCTTTGATAAAGGAAAAATAAATTGTTTTGGAAATACAAATTTGGATCTTTTAATAAAAGACTTTGTTTTCAAATGAAAAGGTGAGCCAAATTAATTTTGGCCAAACTTTTGTAATAAAATATTTTGTTTTGATAAAATGAGTAAAAGTTTATTTAAATAAAATAATAAGGATTTAAATATCCAATTTTATTTAAGTAAATGCTTTTCCCATTTTAAATGAACACCAAGTATTTTATTACTACTTCGAAATCTTTTATTAAAAGGTTTTGCTTTGATTAAAATGAGTAAAGGATTATTTAAATAAAATAATAAGGATTTAAATATCCAATTTTATTTAAGTAAAGGCTTTCCCATTTTAATTAAACACCAAAACTTATTTATTTATTTAAATAAGTTTCCAAGTAATTCTTTTCTTTTTCAAATTTAACCTTCTGGTTTGGTTTTGAAAATAATTGGAATTCAAATGGAAATTTTATTTAAATAAAACAAACCCTAATAACTAAAGATCCATTTTATTTAATTATTAAATGGATCTTAAAATAAATAAAAATATTATTTCATTTTGAGATTTGGATTATGTTGCCAAAACAGAACCAAATTCAAATGAAAAGTTTGCTGTTTGAATTGATTGAGTGTTGTTTGAAATTGTTTGAATAATTGTTTGGAAATTCAAAACAGAAAAGAATTAGAAAAAGGAAAAAGAGTTAGACAGAGAAAAAAAATAGGAAAACAGAACCAGCCTAGCTTTGGCCCAATAGGCCCAGTCCAGCCCAGTACTCCCTCCCCGAAGGAAAACATTTGACACCAACTTTCAGACCCGCTGAGTCAGTGACAACCAGGACCCACTCCCTCCTCTCCTCACCCGCTGACGAGAAGACCCCACCTCTCTCTCCCACATCCCGAACCGTTTTCTTACCGCGGAATGAACCCACGCAGCCGATGACAAGTGGACCCCTCCTTCCTTTCTTTTCCCACTGACCAGAGGACCCCACCGACAGCTGTTCATCGTCCTCCCCGCGACCCCGTCTCCCCCTCACAGCGCTGCCGTTTCTGCCTTGATTTCTCGCGCTTGATTTCGCTTTAACGCCGCGTTAATTACTCACCGCGTCCACGCTCGTTAAATCACCTCCCTCTCCTCTACATTTCCCCTCAAACCCCGCTTCCCCGGAGCCACCAGGCTGCCTCCATTTCTCTCTGTACCGCCGCAGCTCCGACCACCGTCTCCGAGCAATTCCGGTGAAACCAGACCTCCCCTTACCTCGCCGACCTAGCACCCTTACTCCACGCATCCAGACGCATCTATCCACACCACCCACTCAACCGCGGGCGCCCTAGAGCAACGCCTGCAACAAGCTCTGAGCAACACCGCCGTCCGCTCCAACTCCGGCGAACCCCACAGGTAGCTTCCAGCCGCCCCTCTACTTTTCGATGATGCGCCTAAGACCAGTGACTTCTTCCGCAACTAACGCCGTCGTTCTCATGACCTAGCTCGCACCGTAGCGTCGCCTCCATCGTCGACAGTGAGCACCGCCGTCTGCTTCTTCTCCGGCAACGTTTCCCGGTAAGCCTCGACCGCCCTGAGCCCTCTCGTTCACGCCCATAGCTCCGACATGATCTCCTGCGTCTAACCCAGACTGCCGTTTGTCTTCTCGTGGTCCACAGCACCGTCTTCGACCGTGGACGGAGCCAACCGCCGCTGTTCTCAACTCCGGCGAGAAATTACGCCTGACCCCGAGCGCCCCTTTACCAACCACGAGTACGACGAGCATCACCGTGACCCCCTGAGCCCGGTGAGCATCTCCCCTTTCTCCCTCACCCCCTGTAGCGCCGGCACCGTCATCGACCGACCGCTCCGCCGCCGGTAGCCACCGCAGCGCCGCCCACTTTAGGTCGAGCCTGCCGCAACCGTTCGATCTAGATCCATCGGCTACGATAGTTTCACTTAGTCGCGAAGGGGTATGTCCTCTGTGCCGTACGATTAGACTAGATCCAACGCTCCACAGCACACGATCCGGCCGAACCGGTATCGACCAGTAAGAACACGCCGCGTGTCACCTATCTGTTTAAAACAGAATTTGAAAACAGAAACTTTAGCCATTTTCAAACCCATGTATCTCTTGATCCACACGTCCAAATTTTACAAATTTGATGTCGTTGGAATCAGCAAGACAAACCCTAGCCAACCCTGCCCTTAGTTTAGCAAATAGTATCTGTTAACTTGTTTGATTTTGTAGATTCTTTTGTGTGCTTGCTAACATTAGAAAAATCATTTAAAAATGATTCTTAGGTTAAAACCTTTGCAAATTAGTTTGTTGTGACCTTACTGACCATAGGGACCAACCCATAGTTTGGAAAGTGATTTTGGAAAAGAATAGGATGGATTAATTAGTTTAGTCCATTTCTAGCTAACTAAAACTATTTGTTTTGTTTATGAAAATGCTTTCATAAAGAAAACTTTGGAGAAAATGTTTTGAACCAAACCTACTGACCCAAAACACCAAGTTTTGCAATAGCAACTCATTTGGTGAAACCTATAAGTTAATACCCTAGTAGAAATATTTCTACACCACATAGAATGACACTTTGTTTTGGAAAATGGTTTTATAGTAAAGCCTTTTGCTAACAACTTTGCCACTTTGGTAAATGACCAATTTGGATCTTACAAAGTTTAGGAATCTAATAGAAACCCTTTTGCAAATGACTTTGCCATTTTGGTAAATGACCAATTTGGAACTTACAAAGTTTAGAAGCCTAGTAGAGACCATCTTTACAATTAGAACCATCTTTTGCATGCTTGCATGCATTACTTTGACTTTGTCTTTTTGTGTGTTTGTTTTGCTTGATTGGTAGATTAAGTTTGTGCCTTGCTTGATTGAATTGTAGTGACTTGAAGAGTGTGAGTGTTGCAAGGACAAGGAGTGAACCTATACCCTCTACCAAAAAGGCAAGTGATATCTTCATGAATATTCCATTCCTATTATTTTTTTTAAAACATGCATTAGATATATTTTTGTTAGGACTTGCATGCTACTTTTGTCAATTGATGATGGGAAATCCTATTTAGAATAGAATGCTAGAGTTGCTAGGAAAATTCCCTAAGGATAAGTTGCCATGCCCTGCTTAGCCTAGCTACTAGAAAACAAGGGTGGTTATATATATACACTATGAAAATATTCTAAGTCTGAGGACTTGTGTTTTATTTAACAAAACAACTAAGTTAATGAATCACCTGGGTGGAATGGATGGAATGGTTATGTTGAGTGGTTACACAAGGCCAGGGGTACTGGTGAACCTTGTGTATCTCACTTGTGGATGGCCACCCAGGAAACAAAGAGATTTGAGATGTCAAATGTTGAGAAGCTTCAAGTGCAACCACTTGGTAATATGGGCTCTGCCATGATCTTAGGATGCTGGAACTTAGTCTCTTGGACAGTGGGTGGTAGATGGGATGATAGGTTGGAGCGCGTCCATTTGATTAAGGAAAGGCTACTGAAGGATCATGTCTTGGGAAACCAAGGCTTGTGGGGAAAGTGCACCACCTCTGCAAAGTGTAAAACCTAAGTACTTAGCCATGTCCCTGGTAAAGGACAATTTGAGCATCAAGACATGGAAACTTCAAGAATCTCATCACTCCAATTTTCAAAATAAAAACTTGTGGGTGAACAAGGGTTAAAAGGGTCTTCAGTCATTGATTGGTAGATGCCCTGAGTGGATCTGGAGTCTTTGATTGATTGATGCCTTGGGTGATTTGAGCCAAGCAAAAACTTAGTGTTTTCAAAAGTTAAGGAAAAATCTATTTTGAGCAATGCAAGCCTAAGCTCCACCAGCCAAATGCATATAGTATTATAGTCCACTTATATTATACTAAGGTATCACTTGCCAATACTATTCCAAAGTATTGACCCTTGTGGCTGTAACTTATGATGTTGCAGGTTTGATTGATTTAGTGAAGATTGATTGATTAGGATTACAAAGTCTACAACCAACATCTGCCTGTGGCACTTTGAAGATGAAGGACCCATGACTATAGTTATTCCGCTGCAATGTAATAAAAATAGCCAATGAGCTATGTTTGATGTAATAAAACTATTTTATTCCTGGTTATAAAGTTGTATTATGACCTTTGTTTCTTGATATTACATCTGAACTGTGGATGCTAGCTAATGATCCAGGGACTAGCATTGTAAACACAGGGGACTCAATCTTATTAAAGGTTGGGGACGCTACAGAATGGTTCTGTTTTCATTTTGAGATTTGGATTATGTTGCCGAAACAGAACCAAATTCAAATGAAAAGTTTGCTGTTTGAATTGATTGAGTGTTGTTTGAAATTGTTTGAATAATTGTTTGGAAATTCAAAACAGAAAAGAATTAGAAAAAGGAAAAAGAGTTAGACAGAGAAAAAAAATAGGAAAACAGAACCAGCCCAGCTTTGGCCCAATAGGCCCAGTCCAGCCCAGTACTCCCTCCCCGAAGGAAAACATTTGACACCAACTTTCAGACCCGCTGAGTCAATGACAACCAGGACCCACTTCCCCCTCTCCTCACCCGCTGACGAGAAGACCCCACCTCTCTCTCCCACATCCCGAACCGTTTTCTTACCGCGGACTGAACCCACGCAGCCGATGACAAGTGGACCCCTCCTTCCTTTCTTTTCCCACTGACCAGAGGACCCCACCGACAGCTGTTCATCGTCCTCCCCGCGACCCCGTCTCCCCCTCACAGCGCTGCCGTTTCTGCCTTGATTTCTCGCGCTTGATTTCGCTTTAACGCCGCGTTAATTACTCACCGCGTCCACGCTCGTTAAATCACCTCCCTCTCCTCTACATTTCCCCTCAAACCCCGCTTCCCCGGAGCCACCAGGCTGCCTCCATTTCTCTCTGTACCGCCGCAGCTCCGACCACCGTCTCCGAGCAATTCCGGCGAAACCAGACCTCCCCTTACCTCGCCGACCTAGCACCCCTACTCCACGCATCCAGACGCATCTATCCACAGCACCCACTCAACCGCGGGCGCCCCAGAGCAACGCCTGCAACAAGCTCTGAGCAACACCGCCGTCCGCTCCAACTCCGGCGAACCCCACAGGTAGCTTCCAGTCGCCCCTCTACTTTTCGATGATGCGCCTAAGACCAGTGACTTCTTCTGCAACTAACGCCGTCGTTCTTGTGACCTAGCTCGCACCGTAGCGTCGCCTCCATCGTCGACAGTGAGCACCGCCGTCTGCTTCTTCTCCGGCAACGTTTCCCGGTAAGCCTCGACCGCCCCGAGCCCTCTCGTTCACGCCCATAGCTCCGACATGATCTCCTGCGTCTAACCCAGACCGCCGTTTGTCTTCTCGTGGTCCACAGCACCGTCTTCGACCGTGGACAGAGCCAACCGCCGCTGTTCTCAACTCCGGCGAGAAATTACGCCTGACCCCGAGCGCCCCTTTACCAACCACGAGTACGACGAGCATCACCGTGACCCCCTGAGCCCGGTGAGCATCTCCCCTTTCTCCCTCACCCCCTGTAGCGCCGGCACCATCATCGACCGACCGCTCCGCCGCTGGTAGCCACCGCAGCGCCGCCCACTTTAGGTCGAGCCTGCCGCAACCGTTCGATCTAGATCCATCGGCTACGATAGTTTCACTTAGTCGCGAAGGGGTATGACCTCTGTGCCGTACGATTAGACTAGATCCAACGCTCCGCAGCACACGATCCGGCCGAACCGGTATCGACCAGTAAGAACACTCCGCGTGTCACCTATCTGTTTAAAACAGAATTTGAAAACAGAAACTTTAGCCATTTTCAAACCCATGTATCTCTTGATCCACACGTCCAAATTTTACAAATTTGATGTCGTTGGAATCAGCAAGACAAACCCTAGACAACCCTGCCCTTAGTTTAGCAAATAGTATCTGTTAACTTGTTTGATTTTGTAGATTCTTTTGTGTGCTTGCTAACATTAGAAAAATCATTTAAAAATGATTCTTAGGTTAAAACCTTTGCAAATTAGTTTGTTTTGACCTTACTGACCATAGGGACCAACCCATAGTTTGGAAAGTGATTTTGGAAAAGAATAGGATGGATTAATTAGTTTAGTCCATTTCTAGCTAACTAAAACTATTTGTTTTGTTTATGAAAATGCTTTCATAAAGAAAACTTTGGAGAAAATGTTTTGAACCAAACCTACTGACCCAAAATACCAAGTTTTGCAATAGCAACTCATTTGGTGAAACCTATAAGTTAATACCCTAGTAGAAATATTTCTACACCACATAGAATGACACTTTGTTTTGGAAAATGGTTTTATAGTAAAGCCTTTTGCTAACAACTTTGCCACTTTGGTAAATGACCAATTTGGATCTTACAAAGTTTAGGAATCTAATAAAAACCCTTTTGCAAATGACTTTGCCATTTTGGTAAATGACCAATTTGGAACTTACAAAGTTTAGAAGCCTAGTAGAGACCATCTTTACAATTAGAACCATCTTTTGCATGCTTGCATGCATTACTTTGACTTTGTCTTTTTGTGTGTTTGTTTTGCTTGATCCTGTCACATCCCAAGATTTTCTAAATCTTGTAATGTGAAAATTAAATAAACAAAATAAATTTTTGATGAAAATCAGGGTGAAAAGAAACTTTTGTTTCTAAAAGGAGACTTAAAATCCCATCTTGGACAAACTTTGGTAAAAGTTTGAATTCAACAAATCCAAATCAAGGGAAATGCATTCCTCAATGAATGTATCTGGAATTTATACACTTGGAAAGTAAATCCAAAATCCAAAACCCTAAGCCCTAATGGAAGGAAATCATTTCCAAAGTATCTCCAAATCCATGGATTTGATCCATACCAAATTTGATCAACAAATTTCCACAAAGGATCAAGTAAGACCATAGAAGTTGGTTTCACTCAAATTGGAACCATAAACAAAATCTTAGGAGTATAATAAGAGAAGGAAATTGAAATTTCCAAAGCCTTTAAAGCCCTTACCAAAAGCCCACACCAATTGGTGATCAAGAAATCCTAAAGGGATTAAAAAGATAAACCTTTGATAAAGGAAAAATAAATTGTTTTGGAAATACAAATTTGGATCTTTTAATAAAAGACTTTGTTTTCAAATGAAAAGGTGAGCCAAATTAATTTTGGCCAAACTTTTGTAATAAAATATTTTGTTTTGATAAAATGAGTAAAAGTTTATTTAAATAAAATAATAAGGATTTAAATATCCAATTTTATTTAAGTAAAGGCTTTTCCCATTTTAAATGAACACCAAGTATTTTATTACTACTTTGAAATCTTTTATTAAAAGGTTTTGCTTTGATTAACATGAGTAAAGGATTATTTAAATAAAATAATAAGGATTTAAATATCCAATTTTATTTAAGTAAAGGCTTTCCCATTTTAATTAAACACCAAAACTTATTTATTTATTTAAATAAGTTTCCAAGTAATTCTTTTATTTTTCAAATTTAACCTTCTGGTTTGGTTTTGAAAATAATTGGAATTCAAATGGAAATTTTATTTAAATAAAACAAACCCTAATAACTAAAGATCCATTTTATTTAATTATTAAATGGATCTTAAAATAAATAAAAATATTATTTCATTTTGAGATTTGGATTATGTTGCCAAAACAGAACCAAATTCAAATGAAAAGTTTGCTGTTTGAATTGATTGAGTGTTGTTTGAAATTGTTTGGAAATTCAAAATAGAAAAGAATTATAAAAAGGAAAAAGAGTTAGACAGAGAAAAAAAATAGGAAAACAGAACCAGCCTAGCTTTGGCCCAATAGGCCCAGTCCAGCCCAGTACTCCCTCCCCGAAGGAAAACATTTGACACCAACTTTCAGACCCGCTGAGTCAATGACAACCAGGACCCACTTCCCCCTCTCCTCACCCGCTGACGAGAAGACCCCACCTCTCTCTCCCACATCCCGAACCGTTTTCTTACCGCGGACTGAACCCACGCAGCCGATGACAAGTGGACCCCTCCTTCCTTTCTTTTCCCACTGACCAGAGGACCCCACCGACAGCTGTTCATCGTCCTCCCCGCGACCCCGTCTCCCCCTCACAGCGCTGCCGTTTCTGCCTTGATTTCTCGCGCTTGATTTCGCTTTAACGCCGCGTTAATTACTCACCGCGTCCACGCTCGTTAAATCACCTCCCTCTCCTCTACATTTCCCCTCAAACCCCGCTTCCCCGGAGCCACCAGGCTGCCTCCATTTCTCTCTGTACCGCCGCAGCTCCGACCACCGTCTCCGAGCAATTCCGGCGAAACCAGACCTCCCTTACCTCGCCGACCTAGCACCCCTACTCCACGCATCCAGACGCATCTATCCACACCACCCACTCAACCGCGGGCGCCCCAGAGCAACGCCTGCAACAAGCTCTGAGCAACACCGCCGTCCGCTCCAACTCCGGCGAACCCCACAGGTAGCTTCCAGCCGCCCCTCTACTTTTCGATGATGCGCCTAAGACCAGTGACTTCTTCCGCAACTAACGCCGTTGTTCTCGTGACCTAGCTCGCACCGTAGCGTCGCCTCCATCGTCGACAGTGAGCACCGCCGTCTGCTTCTTCTCCGGCAACGTTTCCCGGTAAGCCTCGACCGCCCCGAGCCCTCTCGTTCACGCCCATAGCTCCGACATGATCTCCTGTGTCTAACCCAGACCGCCGTTTGTCTTCTCGTGGTCCACAGCACCGTCTTCGACCGTGGACAGAGCCAACCGCCGCTGTTCTCAACTCCGGCGAGAAATTACGCCTGACCCCGAGCGCCCCTTTACCAACCACGAGTACGACGAGCATCACCGTGACCCCCTGAGCCTGGTGAGCATCTCCCCTTTCTCCCTCACCCCCTGTAGCGCCGGCACCGTCATCGACCGACCGCTCCGCCGCCGGTAGCCACCGCAGCGCCGCCCACTTTAGGTCGAGCCTGCCGCAACCGTTCGATCTAGATCCATCGGCTACGATAGTTTCACTTAGTCGCGAAGGGGTATGTCCTCTGTGCCGTACGATTAGACTAGATCCAACGCTCCGCAGCACACGAACCGGCCGAACCGGTATCGACCAGTAAGAACACGCCGCGTGTCACCTATCTGTTTAAAACAGAATTTGAAAACAGAAACTTTAGCCATTTTCAAACCCATGTATCTCTTGATCCACACGTCCAAATTTTACAAATTTGATGTCGTTGGAATCAGCAAGACAAACCCTAGCCAACCCTGCCCTTAGTTTAGCAAATAGTATCTGTTAACTTGTTTGATTTTGTAGATTCTTTTGTGTGCTTGCTAACATTAGAAAAATCATTTAAAATGATTCTTAGGTTAAAACCTTTGCAAATTAGTTTGTTGTGACCTTACTGACCATAGGGACCAACCCATAGTTTGGAAAGTGATTTTGGAAAAGAATAGGATGGATTAATTAGTTTAGTCCATTTCTAGCTAACTAAAACTATTTGTTTTGTTTATGAAAATGCTTTCATAAAGAAAACTTTGGAGAAAATGTTTTGAACCAAACCTACTGACCCAAAACACCAAGTTTTGCAATAGCAACTCATTTGGTGAAACCTATAAGTTAATACCCTAGTAGAAATATTTCTACACCACATAGAATGACACTTTGTTTTGGAAAATGGTTTTATAGTAAAGCCTTTTGCTAACAACTTTGCCACTTTGGTAAATGACCAATTTGGATCTTACAAAGTTTAGGAATCTAATAGAAACCCTTTTGCAAATGACTTTGCCATTTTGGTAAATGACCAATTTGGAACTTACAAAGTTTAGAAGCCTAGTAGAGACCATCTTTACAATTAGAACCATCTTTTGCATGCTTGCATGCATTACTTTGACTTTGTCTTTTTGTGTGTTTGTTTTGCTTGATTGGTAGATTAAGTTTGTGCCTTGCTTGATTGAATTGTAGTGACTTGAAGAGTGTGAGTGTTGCAAGGACAAGGAGTGAACCTATACCCTCTACCAAAAAGGCAAGTGATATCTTCATGAATATTCCATTCCTATTTTTTTTTAAAACATGCATTAGATATATTTTTGTTAGGACTTGCATGCTACTTTTGTCAATTGATGATGGGAAATCCTATTTAGAATAGAAT
Organism: Avena sativa; assembly: GCA_916181665.1. Lineage (NCBI taxonomy): Eukaryota > Viridiplantae > Streptophyta > Magnoliopsida > Poales > Poaceae > Avena > Avena sativa. The sequence continues at coordinate 479,885,687 of OV702292.1, read as the reverse complement.
GCTAGAGTTGCTAGGAAAATTCCCTAAGGATAAGTTGCCATGCCCTGCTTAGCCTAGCTACTAGAAAACAAGGGTGGTTATATATATACACTATGAAAATATTCTAAGTCTGAGGACTTGTGTTTTATTTAACAAAACAACTAAGTTAATGAATCACCTGGGTGGAATGGATGGAATGGTTATGTTGAGTGGTTACATAAGGCCAGGGGTACTGGTGAACCTTGTGTATCTCACTTGTGGATGGCCACCCAGGAAACAAAGAGATTTGAGATGTCAAATGTTGAGAAGCTTCAAGTGCAACCACTTGGTAATATGGGCTCTGCCATGATCTTAGGATGCTGGAACTTAGTCTCTTGGACAGTGGGTGGTAGATGGGATGATAGGTTGGAGCGCGTCCATTTGATTAAGGAAAGGCTACTGAAGGATCATGTCTTGGGAAACCAAGGCTTGTGGGGAAAGTGCACCACCTCTGCAGAGTGTAAAACCTAAGTACTTAGCCATGTCCCTGGTAAAGGACAATTTGAGCATCAAGACATGGAAACTTCAAGAATCTCATCACTCCAATTTTCAAAATAAAAACTTGTGGGTGAACAAGGGTTAAAAGGGTCTTCAGTCATTGATTGGTAGATGCCCTGAGTGGATCTGGAGTCTTTGATTGATTGATGCCTTGGGTGATTTGAGCCAAGCAAAAACTTAGTGTTTTCAAAAGTTAAGGAAAAATCTATTTTGAGCAATGCAAGCCTAAGCTCCACCAGCCAAATGCATATAGTATTATAGTCCACTTATATTATACTAAGGTATCACTTGCCAATACTATTCCAAAGTATTGACCCTTGTGGCTGTAACTTATGATGTTGCAGGTTTGATTGATTTAGTGAAGATTGATTGATTAGGATTACAAAGTCTACAACCAACATCTGCCTGTGGCACTTTGAAGATGAAGGACCCATGACTATAGTTATTCCGCTGCAATGTAATAAAAATAGCCAATGAGCTATGTTTGATGTAATAAAACTATTTTATTCCTGGTTATAAAGTTGTATTATGACCTTTGTTTCTTGATATTACATCTGAACTGTGGATGCTAGCTAATGATCCAGGGACTAGCATTGTAAACACAGGGGACTCAATCTTATTAAAGGTTGGGGACACTACAGAAAGGTATTAGAGCATTGTGTTGCCTGTAGGATTTGTAACCCTAGGATTGGACAAAAACCCTTAGACAATAGGAGTTGTCTTATTCCAAAACTTATTTACAAAACAATCTTGTAAACTCTTTCCTCAACCATTTTGGTTTCAACTCTACTTCTCTTCTACTTCAAAACTTGATGGAAAAGCCTACCCCATGACCAAAGACTACACTATGTGCAAAGGACTTCTTCAACTTCATCAACTCTAATGACTTCAACATCTTCAACATGTACACCAAGGACTTCAACTTTGGATACTACTAGAGACTACAAGTCTTGAGTAACATTTCACTTGAAGACTAAGGAAAAACAACTTAGAAGGAGCCATCATCATCTTTGAAGATTTGTGGCCAAGACACAAGAATTCTCCAAGGATACAAAGATCTCAATCAAGAAGAATCAACCAAGAAGGATGGAAAGATCACAAGTGAACCATATAGATGGACCACCATATTTTAGTTAAGACAAACCCACCAACTTAAGTGGTGTAACAAAAATTATTTTTGGTTGCCTAGAAATGTGCTTAGACTTTGTTGTTTGAGTGAAATGTTTGGTTTGTGATTGCTTGCACATTGCTTGTGTGAATTGTGATGTGTGTGATTAGGATTGATTCCCTTAGAAATCATTTGTCTATGCTAACCCCAACTCAACCCAAACAGATGACTTCTCCAAGAAACTCCAACATCAATGATGGTGACAACAACAACAACCAAGAGAGGCACATGAGAGAGCTCATAGCAACCCAAAACCAATTGAGCCAAGAAACAACTCAGCTTTTAGCCAATAACAATGGACTAGACCCAGCCATACAAAGGATTTTGAAACTTCAATCCCAACTGTTGCAAGGATTGGTTACTCAAGTGATCAACATGAGAGAAAACTTTTCCCAAGGAGCTAATAACAACAAGGATGACAAAGATGTTATTCTAGAAGGAACCCAAGCTAGCAATACTTTTGGATACAAGGATCATGCACCCAAGGAGCATGAAGATCAATGCTCCAAGAAGAGAGAAAGATCTCCCACCTATGAAGAACAAGAACCAGAAGAACTCCTAGCTTTGGAGAAACCCAAGAAGAAGAAGAAGAAATGCCTCAACACTAGCAATAAAGATATTACACAAGTGCAATGTTTCAATTGCAAAGAGATGGGACATTATGCCAATGGATGTCCAGAGAAGAAGAAACACAAGATAAACAAGCCTATGAGGGATATCAGCCAAGTCACATGCTTCAAGTGCGAAAACAAAGGACACTACGCAGATGTTTGCCCAGAGAAGCCACCTCAAGACCTCAAACTTATAACCTGTTTCAAATGCAAGGAACTAGGCCATTATGCAAACAATTGTCCAGAAAAGTTGAACAAGTCTATGGAGAAACTCAACCTTGGCCCATGAGTCAAGCATGGAAACAAAGGACACTAAGCAGAAGTTTTCCTCAAGATTCCAAGCAAGCCAAGATGTAGTTTAGTTTGAAAATTTTTAAGGGTGGTAGTACCCTAGTTGTTTTAAACCTGCTTGTAACCCTAGCCTCCACAAATCTCGGGACGAGATTTATTTTAAGGGTGGTAACCTGTCACATCCCAAGATTTTCCAAATCTTGTAATGTGAAAATTAAATAAACAAAATAAATTTTTGATGAAAATCAGGGTGAAAAGAAACTTTTGTTTCTAAAAGGAGACTTAAAATCCCATCTTGGACAAACTTTGGTAAAAGTTTGAATTCAACAAATCCAAATCAAGGGAAATGCATTCCTCAATGAATGTATCTGGAATTTATACACTTGGAAAGTAAATCCAAAATCCAAAACCCTAAGCCCTAATGGAAGGAAATCATTTCCAAAGTATCTCCAAATCCATGGATTTGATCCATACCAAATTTGATCAACAAATTTCCACAAAGGATCAAGTAAGACCATAGAAGTTGGTTTCACTCAAATTGGAACCATAAACAAAATCTTAGGAGTATAATAAGAGAAGGAAATTGAAATTTCCAAAGCCTTTAAAGCCCTTACCAAAAGCCCACACCAATTGGTGATCAAGAAATCCTAAAGGGATTAAAAAGATAAACCTTTGATAAAGGAAAAATAAATTGTTTTGGAAATACAAATTTGGATCTTTTAATAAAAGACTTTGTTTTCAAATGAAAAGGTGAGCCAAATTAATTTTGGCCAAACTTTTGTAATAAAATATTTTGTTTTGATAAAATGAGTAAAAGTTTATTTAAATAAAATAATAAGGATTTAAATATCCAATTTTATTTAAGTAAAGGCTTTTCCCATTTTAAATGAACACCAAGTATTTTATTACTACTTTGAAATCTTTTATTAAAAGGTTTTGCTTTGATTAAAATGAGTAAAGTATTATTTAAATAAAATAATAAGGATTTAAATATCCAATTTTATTTAAGTAAAGGCTTTCCCATTTTAATTAAACACCAAAACTTATTTATTTATTTAAATAAGTTTCCAAGTAATTCTTTTATTTTTCAAATTTAACCTTCTGGTTTGGTTTTGAAAATAATTGGATTTCAAATGGAAATTTTATTTAAATAAATCAAACACTTTAATAAACTAAAGATCCATTTTATCTAATTATTAAATGGATCCTAAATTAAATAAAAATAATATTTCATTTTGAGATTTGGATTATGTTGCCAAACAGAACCAAATTCAAAGTGAAGATGAGTGATTGTTTGAATTGATTTGAGTGTTGTTTGATTGTTTGAATAATTGTTTGGAAATTGAAAACAGAAAAAGAATTAGAAAAAGGAAAAAGATTTAGACAGAAAAAAAATAGGAAAACAGACCCAGCCCACTAAGGCCCAGCAGCAGCCCACCTAGCCCACCTCTCTCCCACATCCCGAACCGTTTTCTTACCGCGGACTGAACCCACGCAGCCGATGACAAGTGGACCCCTCCTTCCTTTCTTTTCCCACTGACCAGAGGACCCCACCGACAGCTGTTCATCGTCCTCCCCGCGACCCCGTCTCCCCTCACAGCGCTGCCGTTTCTGCCTTGATTTCTCGCGCTTGATTTCGCTTTAACGCCGCGTTAATTACTCACCGCGTCCACGCTCGTTAAATCACCTCCCTCTCCTCTACATTTCCCCTCAAACCCCGCTTCCCCGGAGCCACCAGGCTGCATCCATTTCTCTCTGTACCGCCGCAGCTCCGACCACCGTCTCCGAGCAATTCCGGCGAAACCAGACCTCCCCTTACCTCGCCGACCTAGCACCCTTACTCCACGCATCCAGACGCATCTATCCACACCACCCACTCAACCGCGGGCGCCCTAGAGCAATGCCTGCAACAAGCTCTGAGCAACACCGCCGTCCGCTCCAACTCCGGCGAACCCCACAGGTAGCTTCCAGCCGCCCCTCTACTTTTCGATGATGCGCCTAAGACCAGTGACTTCTTCCGCAACTAACGCCGTCGTTCTCGTGACCTAGCTCGCACCGTAGCGTCGCCTCCATCGTCGACAGTGAGCACCGCCGTATGCTTCTTCTCCGGCAACGTTTCCCGGTAAGCCTCGACCGCCCCGAGCCCTCTCGTTCACGCCCATAGCTCCGACATGATCTCCTGCGTCTAACCCAGACCGCCGTTTGTCTTCTCGTGGTCCACAGCACCGTCTTCGACCGTGGACAGAGCCAACCGCCGCTGTTCTCAACTCCAGCGAGAAATTACGCCTGACCCCGAGCGCCCCTTTACCAACCACGAGTACGACGAGCATCACCGTGACCCCCTGAGCCCGGTGAGCATCTCCCCTTTCTCCCTCACCCCCTGTAGCGCCGGCACCGTCATCGACCGACCGCTCCGCCGCCGGTAGCCACCGCAGCGCCGCCCACTTTAGGTCGAGCCTGCCGCAACCGTTCGATCTAGATCCATCGGCTAGAATAGTTTCACTTAGTCGCGAAGGGGTATGTCCTCTGTGCCGTACGATTAGACTAGATCCAACGCTCCGCAGCACACGATCCGGCCGAACCGGTATCGACCAGTAAGAACACGCCGCGTGTCACCTATCTGTTTAAAACAGAATTTGAAAACAGAAACTTTAGCCATTTTCAAACCCATGTATCTCTTGATCCACACGTCCAAATTTTACAAATTTGATGTCGTTGGAATCAGCAAGACAAACCCTAGCCAACCCTACCCTTAGTTTAGCAAATTGTATCTGTTAGCTTGTTTGATTTTGCAGATTCTTTTGTGTGCTTGCTAACATTAGAAAAATCATTTAAAAATGATTTTTAGGTTAAAACCTTTGCAATTTAGTTTGTTGTGAGCTTACTGACCCTAGGAACCAACCCATAGTTTGGAAAATGATTTTTGAAAAGTTTAGAATGGATTAATTGGTTTAATCCATTTCTAGCTAATTAAAAACCATTGTTTTGTTTATGAAAATGCTTTCATAAAGAAAACTTTGGAGAAAATGCTTTGGACCCAACCTACTGACCCAAACACCAAGTTTTGCAATAGCAACTCATTTGGTGAAGCAAATTTAGAATTCTTTGATTTAAAACCACTTCTAGTCAAATAGAAATGTGGTTATTTTATCAAAAATAATTTTGGAAGAAAACCCTTGGAAAATGTTTTGTTTTAAACTCACTAACCCCAAAACCCCAAGTTGTGATTTGAAAACAAATTGGGTGAACCCTATAGGCTAATGCCCTAGTAAAATATTTCTACACTACCTAAAATGACCCTTTGTTTTGAAAATGGTTTTGGGGTGAAACCCTTTTGCAAATGGCCTTGCCACTTTGCAAAATGACCATTAGATGTACCCAAAAGTATATGACCCTCTAGGAACCACTTTTTCAAAACAAAACAAAGCTTGGCATGCTTGCATGCATTACTTCAACTTTGCCACTTTGGTAAATGACCAATTTGGATCTTACAAAGTTTAGGAATCTAATAGAAACCCTTTTGCAAATGACTTTGCCATTTTGGTAAATGACCAATTTGGAACTTACAAAGTTTAGAAGCCTAGTAGAGACCATCTTTACAATTAGAACCATCTTTTGCATGCTTGCATGCATTACTTTGACTTTGTCTTTTTGTGTGTTTGTTTTGCTTGATTGGTAGATTAAGTTTGTGCCTTGCTTGATTGAATTGTAGTGACTTGAAGAGTGTGAGTGTTGCAAGGACAAGGAGTGAACCTATACCCTCTACCAAAAAGGCAAGTGATATCTTCATGAATATTCCATTCCTATTTTTTTTTAAAACAGCATTAGATATATTTTTGTTAGGACTTGCATGCTACTTTTGTCAATTGATGATGGGAAATCCTATTTAGAATAGAATGCTAGAGTTTCTAGGAAAATTCCCTAAGGATAAGTTGCCATGCCCTGCTTAGCCTAGCTACTAGAAAACAAGGGTGGTTATATATATACACTATGAAAATATTCTAAGTCTGAGGACTTGTGTTTTATTTAACAAAACAACTAAGTTAATGAATCACCTGGGTGGAATGGATGGAATGGTTATGTTGAGTGGTTACACAAGGCCAGGGGTACTGGTGAACCTTGTGTATCTCACTTGTGGATGGCCACCCAGGAAACAAAGAGATTTGAGATGTCAAATGTTGAGAAGCTTCAAGTGCAACCACTTGGTAATATGGGCTCTGCCATGATCTTAGGATGATGGAACTTAGTCTCTTGGACAGTGGGTGGTAGATGGGATGATAGGTTGGAGCGCGTCCATTTGATTAAGGAAAGGCTACTGAAGGATCATGTCTTGGGAAACCAAGGCTTGTGGGGAAAGTGCACCACCTCTGCAGAGTGTAAAACCTAAGTACTTAGCCATGTCCCTGGTAAAGGACAATTTGAGCATCAAGACATGGAAACTTCAAGAATCTCATCACTCCAATTTCTAAATAAAACTTGTGGGTGAACAAGGGTTAAAAGGATCTTCAGTCATTGATTGGTAGATGCCTTGAGGGGATCTGGAGTCTTTGATTGATTGATGCCTTGGGAGTTTTTGCCAAACAAAACTTAGTATTTTCAAAAGTTAAGGAAAAATCTATTTTGAGCAAAGCAAGCCTAAGCTCCACCAGCCAAATGCATATAGTATTATAGTCCACTTATATTATACTAAGGTATCACTTGCCAATACTATTCCAAAGTATTGACCCTTGTGGCTGTAACTTATGATGTTGCAGGTTTGATTGATTTAGTGAAGATTGATTGATTAGGATTACAAAGTCTACAACCAACATCTGCCTGTGGCACTTTGAAGATGAAGGACCCATGACTATAGTTATTCCGCTGCAATGTAATAAAAATAGCCAATGAGCTATGTTTGATGTAATAAAACTATTTTATTCCTGGTTATAAAGTTGTATTATGACCTTTGTTTCTTGATATTACATCTGAACTGTGGATGCTAGCTAATGATCCAGGGACTAGCATTGTAAACACAGGGGACTCAATCTTATTAAAGGTTGGGGACGCTACAGAATGGTATCAGAAAGGTTGGGGACGATACCCTTGGTTGAAATCGAATCCATCCTTACATATTACCATGTTGCATGCATGCATATTCAACTTCATGACTTTGTTTTGTGCAAATTGTGATTGGATCCGTGTTTGTTTCGTTAGATTGCTCGGAGTGCGCTGAGGAGTACTGTTGTGTAGATTGCTGCTCGGATCAAGGCAAGTTACACCACTTGCTCATGTTTATGTCCCAGTTTTGACTATGCATGTTTTACTCTTCAAATTCTGTAGTATGCATGTGTAGGATTTTGGTAGAATTTCTTAGTACTATTTTGCAAGTGCGGTTTTGTAGTATGCCATGAGTAGCTCCATGCTTAGGATTTTCTATCCCAATAGGTTATCCTGTTTTTTTTAAGTTATGCTTGCTATGCTATATACTTATCTATATCAAGTACCGTTGGGAGGGTTCGAAAGACTCAAAATTTTCTAAGTAAAAGAGCTCTCTCGAGCGAACCTTTTCCTCTCAAAACCCCCTTCAAAATAAAACTAAGTTTTCTTCTGGGCGGAATGGTTGTCGGGACAACAAGTGGGATTTTGGTGGAGGACGGCCGCCCAGGAATCAAAGAAGTCTGCCATGTTTCGAATTCAGAAGCTTCCCGTGCAACCACAATACATATGGGCTCTGTCTTGGCTTAGTACTTAGTGGGAAACCTCACCGGGGTACCAACATTTGGAGGTTCTTGGCGCGGTGGGATCTAGCTGGTAGAGGAGCTACTAAGGGAAGGCTTCGCCATGGTCTTGTCTGTAAAAGGGCTTGATCGTGGATTGTGGGGAAAGTGCACAACCTCTCGAGAGTATTGCAAACTGATTGATCAGCCGTGTTCACGGAAACAGAACAACATTGAGCATCTGAAGGATGGACCCTCTGGAAGATCTTCCTCTCTCTTTTCCAAACCTAACGTTTTATAAACCCCAAGGCGTGAGTAATATCGCCATTGGGTGGGATTTTGGGAACTTGGTGCATAATATCCAAGTGTTAGGTTGATTGGGCACATGGTGAGTAATATCCACGTGTTCCATTCGACCCTATACTATTTATCAAAGCTTACAAAGTAGGGAAAACTTTCTTCCTCTTTTCTTCTTACATTAAGAAAATTGGCTTTACGCAAATAAACCCCAGAGCCTACTCTTAGCCTTGCATGTAGTGATAGTCTTACTCTTTCCTTGGTGTAATTTGCCAATACATTCAAAGTATTGACCCAACTTGTTGGCTGGACGTCTTATGTTCCGAATCCGAAGATTGAAAGGTGTGTAGGGATCGTGGGTCTTCACGCAACTAGCCTGAGGCGTTGATGGACTCAAGTTTTACTTAGTTTCCGCTGTTTTCTTTGAGCTAGCTATAAGCTATGCAAGTTGTAATAAATATACTCTGGATTATTCGTGTAATAATGACTTGTGTTTTATATGATATTCATCGACTGTGAAGTGCTAGCTATTGATCCAGGGACTAGCATGTTAATCATAGGGACTTAGGATCCTTATTGATCCGAGGTCGCAACAGATGGTATCAAAGCACAAAGTTGCCTGTAGGACGTGACCCTAGGATTGGAAACCACCTTTACCATGTGTGTTTTTGCTTTCTATATTCTTCTAAGTTATTTGCACTCTTCTAGTATTTCTCTTCCTTATCACCATGTGCCTAATTTTCTTTCTCCTAACCTAAAGATGATGGCCTTCTACTACGACACCGCTGAAGACATCAAGTGCCTGCACTTCGGGGAATGCCTTCTGGACATCATCAAGACATTACAGTTACCCATGCCATCAATCAAGGGAAGCGAGTTGAGGAAGATGCACAAGGAAGGATGCTGGGCAATTGAAGTCATCCAACCAGGGCGCAGTCAGACAGAACCCAAGATAGAGGCCATTGTACTCAACGTCACCAGCGACTCCAAGGAGAAAGGACTTAGCATCATCTTGCAGGAGCTCATTGGACGCCTTTGCGGATGCCACCATGAAGAGGTTGAAGGCCACTACATCAAACTCTTTGGAAGACGTGATGAGAAGGGGTTCCAATCGAGTTAACCCCAGAGGAAAGGAAGACATGCAAGCGTCGAAGGATCCAATATCAAGACTTGGAGTTCCACATCAATGACCTTCAGAAGGGGAGCTGCCTTGAGATCGTGAGGAATGACGAGCTTTGTGCCCTAGTCAAGGAGAAGGACGAGAAGATCGAGGAGCTAGAAGATAAGATCAAGTCCCTAGGAGGGGAGCTCACCGCCCAAGACAAGAGGTTCGCTAATCAAGAGAAGAGGGTGCAAGATAAGAACAAGAAGATTAGGGAGCAAAGTCTTGTGCTCACAAAGAATGAGATGGAGTTCAAGAACTTTGCCACCATGTTGAAGGACCTGCGAGTAGCCAAGAGGATCTTGGAGGAGAAGATCACGCCCGTGACTATGGGGTCAAGTTTGATCAAGAAGCTACAGAAGGAGAAGAAGGAACTCCAAGAGAGACTGGGAGCTGCTACCTAGGAGCTACAAGAGGTGAAGGAACTTCAAGAGAGGCTCGAAGCTGCTACACCGGAGCCACAGGAGGTGAAGGAACTTCAGGAGAAGCTTGAAGCCACGACGAGGGAACTGGAGTTATACAAGTCTCTGCTGGAAAAGGAAGGCTTCATCATTGAGGATGAGGAAGTGGATGATGAGTAGAGTAGTTGGACCACCTTTAGTTCTATAGTCAAACGTTGTTCGTGATTGTAATGAGTACCAAAAATTATATTGGTTTAGTTAAACTTGGTTGAGTGTGTGGAACTATGTGCCTTGTGTGCCTTGCTTTTCGTGTGTTTTTCTCTTGTTTACATAAGGGTAGGAGTTTATTCCTTAGGCTTTCTATCTATTTCTTAACTTGTCTCCCAAACCCTCCAGATGGCGAGACGTGGAAACAACAATAACAACATGCCCCCAGAGATAGCACAACTTCTGAACTCCCAGAATCAGTTGATCCAACTCCTCACTCAAAACATGCAAAACAACAACAACAATAACAACCCGCCGCCTCCGCCACCTCCACCGCCCCAACATGATCGCTTGACTCGGTTCCTGAGGCTGAACCCTCCAGTTTTCTCAAGTAGTTCTGAGCCAATTGTGGCAGATGACTGGCTCCGCACCACCAACAAGAAGTTAGACACCGTCCAAGTTGTTGGAGCTGATAGGGTGCGTTTCGCCGTGCACCAACTTGAGGGACCAGCTGCTGAATGGTGGGATAATTACCAGGTCACCCACCCTGATATTGAAGCTATCACCTAGAACCAGTTCGATGCGGCTTTTCGTACTCATCACGTAGCCTCTGGAGTCATGTCACTTAAGAGACGTGAGTTCCGCGACTTGAAACAACTGCACCGCTCTGTCTCCTAGTATGGGGACCTTTTCAACAAGCTGGCACGTTATGCACCTGATGATGTATCCACGGATGCCAAGAGACAGGAGGAGTTCTTAAGGGGACTTAATGATGAAATATCCATTCAGCTTGTGGCTCTAAAGTTTGATAACTATCAGGAACTTCTGGACAGGGCAGTTGTGGTTGAAGCAAAGCAAAGGAGTATAGAGAACCGAAAGAGAAAGTCCACCTCACACAAGCACAACTCTGCCCCACATCAGAAGCAACGCACTTCGTCACCACCACCTCACAACACAATGGCCACAACCACAATGGTCATCGTCATGGAGGACATAACCACAATGGCCATAAACACCGCAATGGTAATGGCAATGGGAAGGATTTGAGTGAAGTGACAAGCTTCAAGTGTAACAAGACAGGGCACTATGCAACTACTTGCCCCGAAAGGATGAAGAATGGGAATGGTAATGGAAATGGCAACGGACACAACCATGGCAATGGTAATGGGAATGGGAAGAAGCCGAATCCATTCGTCAAATCCACGGTGAATCATGTCTCCATGGAGGATGCTCATGAGGCACCTGACTCCGTGATTGGTAAGTTCAAGCTTAACTCCACCCATGCAGTTGTTCTTTTTGATACTAGGGCATCGCATTCATTCATATCAAGGGTATTTGTGGATAGAGGCAAGATACCTACGGAGACTATTAGTACTCCCCTAAGGTTAAGTTCTCCTGGAGAAGAAATAGTGGCAAACTCTGGATGCCGTGGGTTAAAATTAAGGATTGGGGCACACACCTTTCCCACCAGCCTAGTCGTTCTGGAATCACAAGGCTTAGACATAATTTTGGGCATGAACTGGATGATCGAATATGAGGGAGTCATAGATTGTGCCAAAAGGACTATCGCACTCACGACTCCGGATAAGAAAAGGATCCACTTTAAGTCAGCTTTCGCACTCAAAGGAAGTATGGTGAATTCTCTTAAGGGGGTTAGCTTGGAGGATGTGCCAATTGCGAAGGAGTACCCAGATGTGTTTCCGGAAGAATTACCAGGGATGCCTCCCGACCGAGACATTGAGTTTCTCATTGACTTGATGACAGGTACTGGACCAATAGCAAAGAGACCGTACAAGATGGATGTGGATGAGTTGAAGGAACTTAAGAAACAGCTTAAAGAGCAATTGGACAAAGGCTTCATTCAACCAAGTGCATCATCTTGGGGAGCACCTGTCTTATTCGTGGAGAAGAAGGATAAAACCAAGAGACTAGTCGTGGACTATCGATCGTTAAATGAAGTAACAATCAAGAATAAGTACCCTCTACCCAATATTAATGACCTATTCGATCAATTAAAGGGAGCTAGTGTATTCTCTAAGATTGATCTCCAATCAGGATATTTCCAGCTAAAGATCCGGGAACATGATGTACCCAAGACAGCTTTCACCACGAGATACGGATTGTATGAATACGCTGTGATGTCGTTTGGCTTAACCAACGCCCCAGCATACTTCATGACTATGATGAACAAGGTGTTCATGGAATACTTGGATAAGTTTATCGTAGTATTCATTGATGACATACTCATATACTCCAAGGACGAGAAGGAACATGAGCGGCATCTGCGCCTGATTATGGAAAAGTTAAGGGAACACAAGTTGTATGCCAAGTTTAGCAAATGTGAGTTCTGGTTGAAAGAAGTGGGATTCCTTGGTCATATTGTGTCAGCTAAAGGTGTTGCCGTGGACCCAAGTAAGGTAGCCTCCGTGACAGAATGGGAGTCTCCTAAGAATGTGGGTGATATTAGGAGTTTCCTGGGCCTTGCAGGATATTACCGAAGGTTCATTGAAATTTTTTCCAAGATAGCAAAGCCTATGACAGAATTGTTGAAGAAAGAGAAGAAGTTCCAATGGACCGAGGCATGTGAAGCAAGTTTTCAAGAGTTGAAGAAGCGCCTAGTAACATCACCGGTTTTGTGTCTCCCTGACATCCAAAAGGACTTCCAAGTCTTTTGCGACGCTTCTCGACAAGGACTTGGTAGTGTACTGATGCAAGATGGAAAAGTAGTGTCTTACGCCTCTCGGCAACTTAAGAACCATGAGAATAACTATCCCACGCACGATTTGGAACTAGCATCAGTTGTGCATGCGCTCAAGGTATGGAGACATTACCTAATGGGCAAACATTGTGATGTATTCACGGATCACAAAAGCCTTAAATACATCTTCACTCAAAAGGAATTAAACATGAGGCAAAGGAGATGGCTTGAACTCATCAAGGACTATGACTTGGACCTGCAGTACCATCCTGGAAAGGCCAATGTTGTGGCTGACACCTTAAGTCAGAAAGTCTATGTAAATGGACTTACCGTGGGAGAACTCCCAAATGATTTGTGTGAACAATTCAAGGACCTCAGGTTGGAAATAGTTCCGGAGGGATACTTAGCAGCTATGGAGATAGTGCCAATGCTTCTGGACCAAATCAAAGAGGCCTAGAAGGGGGACAAAGAGTTGGAAGAGATAAGAGCTAATATAAGCAAGGGCAAAGCAAAAGGGTTTCATACGGATGAATAGGGGACGCTTTGGTATGAGAAGCGTATGTGCGTTCCCGATGACCCTGATATCAAAAAGTTAATCCTTCAGGAAGCTCACGATTTGCCTTACTCAATTCGCCCCGGTAATACAAAGATGTACATGGATGTGAAAGATAGGTTCTGGTGGAACAACATGAAAAGAGAAATTGCTGAATATATCTCCCTGTGTGACGTGTGCAACAGGGTCAAGGACGAACATCAAAAGCCAGCCGGACTGCTGCAGCCATTACCTGTGCCTGATTGGAAGTGGGACAAGGTAGGCATGGATTTTATCATAGGACTACCGCGGACTCGTTCTGGGTATGACTCTATCTGGGTAGTGGTCGACCACTTCACAAAGGTGGCCCACTTTATTCCCGTAAAGACCACCTATACGAGTGCTAAACTTGCCAAGATTTATATGTCAAGGATCGTAAGCCTTCATGGTGTACCCAAGGGGATTGTCTCTGATAGAGGTACCCAATTCACCTCTAAGTTTTGGCGACAACTACACGAGTCTCTAGGGACACGACTGGAGTTTAGTACTGCCTTCCACCCACAAACAGATGGACAGACGGAAAGAGTTAATCAAATCTTGGAGGACATGTTAAGAGCCTGTGCACTAGACTATGGGTTTAGTTGGGATGATAATTTGCCATATGCGTAATTCTCATACAATAACAGCTACCAAACTAGTATCAAGATGGCCCCATTTGAAGTTCTATATGGCAGAAAATGTAGAACTCCGCTGCTATGGAGTGGAGTTGGAGAACGGAGTTTATTTGGACCTGAACTGATCAAGGATGCCGAAGAAAAGGTGAGACAGATCCAAGACAGGCTAAAAATAGCCCAATCTAGACAAAAGAGTTATGCTGATTCCAAGCGCAGGGATATGACCTATGACGTGGGAGACCGTGCATATCTTCGAGTTTCGCCACTACGTGGAGTTAAGAGATTTGGAATCAAGGGTAATTAGCACCCCGATTCATAGGGCCCTACAAAATCTTGGGTCGTAGAGGGGAAGTTGCCTATCAGTTGAAATTACCCGAAGTACTAACAGTTCATGATGTTTTCCATGTGTCGCAACTAAAGAAGTGTCACCCGGAAATGGCTGAAACGCCACTAAAGGATACGGTTCCGTTGGACGAGGTTCAATTGGAAAACGATCTCACCTATGAGGAAAAACTCACCAGGATTCTGGAGAAAGCCGAGAGAATCACTCATACCAAGACTATCAGGTTTTGCAAAGTTCAATGGAATCACCATTCCGAGGAAGAGGCCACGTGGGAGCGTGAAGAAGACCGGAAGAAAGAACACCCACACCTATTTGCTAACCAACCTGAATTTCGGGGACGAGATTCTTTTTAAGGGGGGTAGGTTTATAACATCCCAAATTCTACAATTACAGATGTTACTAGAAGCATGCATCATATCATTGCATCATGGCATCACATATCAAAAACTGCATCAGGTATTTTCCAAAACCCCATAGTCATATAAAAGACTAAAAGGGTTAAACAATATCAATCCATCAAAACCCTTGCAAAAGTGTTATTTTATAGTCCTACTATAACCCCCTTCTTTTTACAAAATTTTAGAAACCAATTTCACTAAATTCGGAGTCCGTTTGCGAAAGTTAGGCAGATTTTGGTGAAACAGAATTAAATAAAAAAAAGAATTAAAAAAAAGTCTAACCTAGGCAGGCCAGCCGAAGCCAGCCCCCTTCCTATTCACCGTGCACGCCCGCAAGCGAGCGGCGCCTACCACGAACGCCCGGCTGGGCCGGCCCAACACCGCCGTCAGTCGCCAGCCCGCCCCCGCGCCTGCAGACACCGACAGGCGGGCCCCACCCGTCAGCCGCCTTCCCGTCCGAGTCCAGGACGAACACGCCGCCGTCTCCGCGTCGGCGCCAACCGCCTCCGGCCGATTCGGAACGAATCCGTAGTCCCCATGCCAAGAAATTGCGCCTTTATAAATCCCCAGCACGCATCCCCAAAAGCCCTAGATTTTCTTTCGCTAACCGCCACCGAGCCGCCGCTAATCACTCACCGGAGCTCCGCCGGACTTCGCCGCCCGCCGCCACCTCGGGAAGGAGGAGCCGCAGCCGCCCCCGGGAACGCAACCTCGGCGAGGAGCCGGTCGCCGTCAACTTCTTCATCAGGCCGGAGGAGCACCGCCACGCCGCAGTACCTCGCCGCCGACGCACCACCGCCGCCCGTCGTCGCCGCCGTTGATAAGCCCCCCCTCCGACCCTCGGATCTAGATCCAACGGCCCCAATTGATCGAGTCGGTACCGGCGAATCGCGAGCCGACACATGGCACCCGCCGTGTCATCGCCGCGTCATCACCGTGTCGGCGTCACACGCGCGTCACTGGCCAATCGAGAGCCGCCACGTGTCACCACGCCGCAGGCCACCTTTCTGTTTTTGTTTTAAAATAGGCAGAATTACTCCAATCTTGTAAAATCCATAGTAATTCGAGTATTATTTCAAAATTTGCATATAATATACCGTTGAACACAGATCTACAATAATATTGATGTTTTGCCACAACAATCTTGCAGTAGGATTTAAAGTTTAGATTAGAGTATTTTAATTCTAGAAAATTATCCGTAGCTCCATTTTAGCTGATTCTTGTTGCGTTGGCTTTGTATCGACGAGACCTTCTGTAGAAAATTGTCTCATCATGCTTAGGGTGTTCAGATCTGTCTCGAGATAGATTGGAGTTGTAGATCTAGTTTTGAGCTTGGATATTTAGGGTTTAACCCAAAATACTTCAAATCTGTGGGGAATCGATTCTAATGACATCACCAACTCAACAACACCCCTGATTAGAACCCTTGGTCGAAATCGAATCCATCCTTGCATATTACCATGTTGCATGCATGCATATTCAACTTCGTGACTTTGTTTTGTGCAAATTGTGATTGGATCCGTGTTTGTTTCGTTAGATTGCTCGGAGTGCGCTGAGGAGTACTGTTGTGTAGATTGCTGCTCGGATCAAGGCAAGTTACACCACTTGTTCACGTTTATGTCCCAGTTTTGACTATGCATGTTTTACTCTTCAAATCCTGCAGTATGCATGTGTAGGATTTTGGTAGAATTTCTTAGTACTATTTTGCAAGTGCGGTTTTGTAGTATGCCATGAGTAGCTCTATGCTTAGGATTTTCTATCCCAATAGGTTACCCTGTTTTTTTTAAGTTATGCTTGCTATGCTATATACTTATCTATATCAAGTACCGTTGGGAGGGTTCGAAAGACTCAAAATTTTCTAAGTAAAAGAGCTCTCTCGAGCGAACCTTTTCCTCTCAAAACCCCCTTCAAAATAAAACTAAGTTTTCTTCTGGGCGGAATGGTTGTCGGGACAACAAGTGGGATTTTGGTGGAGGACGGCCGCCCAGGAATCAAAGAAGTCTGCCATGTTTTGGAATTCAGAAGCTTCCCGTGCAACCACAATACATATGGGATCTGTCTTGGCTTAGTACTTAGTGGGAAACCTCACCGGGGTACCAACATTTGGAGGTTCTTGGCGCGGTTGGATCCAGCTGGTAGAGGGGCTACTAAGGGAAGGCTTCGCCATGGTCTTGTCTGTAAAAGGGCTTGATCGTGGATTGTGGGGAAAGTGCACAACCTCTCGAGAGTATTGCAAACTGATCGATCAGCCGTGTTCACGGAAACAGAACAACATTGAGCATCTGAAGGATGGAGCCTCTGGAAGATCTTCCTCTCTCTTTTCCAAACCTAACGTTTTATAAACCCCAAGGCGTGAGTAATATCGCCATTGGGTGGGATTTTGGGAACTTGGTGCGTAATATCCAAGTGTTAGGTTGATTGGGCACATGGTGAGCAATATCGATGTGTTCCATTCGACCCTATACTATTTATCAAAGATTACAAAGTAGGGAAAACTTTCTTCCTCTTTTCTTCTTACATTAAGAAAATTGACTTTACACAAATAAACCCCAGAGCCTACTCTTAGCCTTGCATGTAGTGATAGTCTTACTATTTCCTTGGTGTAATTTGCCAATACATTCAAAGTATTGACCCAACTTGTTGGCTGCACGTCTTATGTGTAGAATCCGAAGATTGAAAGGTGCGTAGGGATCGTGGGTCTTCACGCAACTAGCCTGAGGCGTTGATGGACTCAAGTTTTACTTAGTTTCCGCTGTTTTATTTGAGCTAGCTATAAGCTATGCAAGTTGTAATAAATATACTCTGGATTATTCGTGTAATAATGACTTGTGTTTTACATGATATTCATCGACTGTGAAGTGCTAGCTATTGATCCAGGGACTTGCATGTTAATCATAGGGACTTAGGATCCTTATTGGTCCGAGGTCGCAACAACAGATGATGGATCCAATGTATACAATTATTGGGGCAGTTGTACTGTGGAGAAAAGGAGTAAAAAACAACGTAAATCGCTTATTTGGGAAATATTAATAATACCAGAAGAAAACTGAAAGCAAACAAGGGAGGCAGAAGGTTTAACGACCAACTATACGGGCGGAGCAAATATTCTGGCCGTATAGCTCCAACCGTATAGTTGGCGTCGCCTCCGCCTCGTCAAATAGTTTCACCCCGTGCAATTGGTTCAGGGAGACGACATATAGAACACCCAGAATTCACAGAAACCTCACCCCCGGAAGGCATTTGGAGGGGGGAACTCATCCACAAGGGATCCATCTTTGCCCTGCGCAGATCCGGGGGCTAAGGCATCGATCTTCATCATCCACCTCTGCATCACCACCATCTCCATCCATCCCATCTACATCTTGTCTAGATCTTGTTGTAATTCCTATACTCGTTGTGGATTTATACAAGTACTATTCATCTATGATTGTTTCCATTACCATTACTATGATTTTTATTGCCTCCATGTCTAAGTAAATCTCTAGTTCTTGGGGAGATGGAGAAACCCTAGCATATGACTGAGAGATAGAGATTATTATGTTATACATCATTATGTGTACGTGTTAATTGTCTTCATCTTGATATTGGTAGAAGTGCACCTCCTTAATATTTGCCTCTTATGGGGACTCGATGGAGGGGATTACTTGTTAGTAGATGGAGGGATGATAACGCTTACGGTGACTATAAAGCTGATGTCATTCTCTACGTACTAACTTGGGGAACCAAGAAGAACTCACCAAGCCATGTCCATGCCACGGGAGAAATCCCTTGATAGCACGGTAATGTGTTGGTTGTCGGTTACTGTCTGCTATGGTTATGAGGACGATATGTGCAGCGGTTGCTGGCAGATCGACCATATATGGAGCTCCTCCTACATATATACACACTATGAGAATATTTGTTATAATACTCTCAATTACTTAGTCTAAATTGCTAGTGGTGGATCCACAATCCCTGAGAACGCCTCTTCCTTATTGTAGTTCCAAAGTTCTATTACACACGTGATTCTTACTTTCTGTATTAAGTTTTGCTTTACTTTAAATTACCTCGTTCAACCAAAAACCCATGAACAACTTTACTTATCTTGCATATTAGAGTTATTTCTTAAGTATTTCGTTTAGTAATAGTGATACGTCCAAAACGTATCTACTTTCCCGAACACTTTTGCTATTATTTCTCCTCTAAACTTGTGTGATTTGGATGCAACTAACACGGACTGACGTTGTTTTCAGCAGAATTGCCTTAGTGTCTAGTTTTTGTGCAGAAAATCAACTATCAGGAAAAATCTCGGAAAATATGCCGAAAATCCTATTTCACTAGAAGACTCCCGGAGCCAGAATACGAGACGGAGGGGGGCTGGGCCCAGGCCACACCACCTGGCCGCGCCAGGGGGTGGTCTGGCCGCCCCAGACACCCCCTCGGTCTCCCTCTTCGCCTATAAGTTGTCTTCTGACCTAAAAACTCAGGGGGGTTCGACCTTTTTCCAGAAGGAGTTCCGCTCCACCGCCACCACCAGATTCCACGAAACAACACCAGAAACTCCGTTCTGGCACGCTACCGGGACGGGGAATTGGAGGAGATCATCGCTATCATCATCACCATCGCTTCTCCATCGACCATACATGTTTCCCCATCTATGAGTGAGTAATCCCCCGTTGTAGGCTATGGGGATGGTAGGGATTGGATGAGATCGTTCATGTAATGGCATCGGATTATTAGGGCATGGTGCCTAGTATCTTCTATTAGTGCTTTATGACTTTGTTGCAACTTGTTATGCTTAATGCTTGTCACTAGGGCCCAAGTGCCATGATTTCAGATCTGAACATGTTATTGATTCATTATGATAGTATTGTTTATGGTCTTACCTGCAAGTTGTATACACACGTTGTTGTCCGGAAGCAATGGCCCCGAAGTGACAGAAATCGGGATAACCAGAGGGAATGGCTTTGATGTGAGGATCACATGTGTTCACGGAGTGTTAATGCTTTTCTCCGGTGCTCTATTAAAAGGAGCACCTTAATTGCCAGTAGTTCCCTTGAGGCCCCGCTGCAATCAGGCTGGCATGACAAAAGATGTTGTGCAAGTTCTCAGTGCGAGCACGTATGACTATATATGGAACACATGCCTAGGATTATCTAGTACTTGGATGCTTTATCTTATTTATCTGCAATTGCCCTATGTTCTGATTGCTATGTGAATTGTCTTGTCCATGCAACACCCGTCCATCCATACCTGTGCCTACCGCACTCGAATGCTACTGTTTTCTGCTATTGTTACTACTGTCTTTACTTTACTACTGTTGTTACTTTACTATTCCTACTACAAAACTGTTGCTACTGATAAACTGCTGTGAGCAAGATTGTTTCTAGGTGCAGCTAAATTGACAACTCAGTTGTTAACGCTTATAAATATTCTTTGGCTCCCCTTGTGTTGAATCAATAAATTGGTTTCACTTCCCTCTAAAATACTGCGATACACCCCCTATACTTGTGGGTCATCAAGACTATTTTCTGGCGCCGTTGCCAGGGAGCATAGCTTTATTTATCAAGTTCACTTGGATTCTCTATTGTTCGCTGCTATCCATCCATCATGGGTAAGTCTCGTGATGGCAAGGTTCCTATTTTACCATCCACTACAAGAAGAGGTACGGTTCTAAATACCCATGTTGCTCTTGATTCACCATCTGTTATGAGTAAGCTCGTTACACCACCACATACACATACTACACACACTGCTACTACTGCTAAATCTGAAACTTCTGATACTTATGATGCTGCTTCTACTGTGCTTGATAAGAGTGGTTCATTAGGTCCTTTTCTAGATGCTACGATTGCTAGAACTATAGCTGGAAATACTGAAACTCCTAATGAAGACACTACTACACCTTTTAGTTCACTTGAGTCTAGTGAGAGTTATGATATTGAAGATGGTTATGTTGAGATGATCGATGAATTTATTAAAGAATGTAAAAACACCCATGATAGGAGCGCTGCTAAGAGTCTCCTTGAGAGGCGTACTATTAGGCCCAAATTGTCTCCTATCGCTAAGTTTGCTGCTTCTCCCATAAACATTAAAGAAAAAGATTATGATTTCTCTCTCGATCTATCTTACATAGCTATTTTGAGAAAGAACCTTTTTGTGGGACTAAGAATGAAAGTGCGGTAGCACATATGACTGAGATTTCTACCATGAGTGGCTTGTTTTCTGATGATATTAAGATGCGTACTTACTTTGTTGCTAAGATTTTCCCCTTTTCATTAAAAGGAGAAGCTAAAACTTGGTTTAGTAATTTACCTCCTAGATCTATTGATAGCCCTGATTGCTTGATTAGTACTTTCCTGCAGAAATATTTTCCTCCTAGTGCTAGACATGCTATTTTGCAGGAACTTTTTGATTTTAAACAGGGAGTAAAAGAGATATTGCCTAAATCATGGGCAAGGTTTTGTGCTTTGATTCATGCACAAGCTGGAAGTCCATTACCTAAGAATGAGCTGCTGGATATATTTTATAATGGACTAACCGATGAATCTAGGACATACCTAGATAGTTGTGTTGATTGTGTTTTCAGGAATAGGACTCCAAAGGAACCTGAGGAATTAATGACTAAAATAAGCAAGAATTACGAAGACTGGACTCCTCCTGAACCAGCTATACCTGAAATAATTATACCTGAACCAACTATTCCAGTGCATGTTCCAACATGAAAGAAGAGGGGAGTTATTGAATTAAATGATGAAGTGATGAAGGAAGCTAAGAAATGTCTTAAGGAGAAGGGAATTAAAGCTGTAGATGTCAAGAATTTACCTCCTATAGAAGAATTATGTAAGCCTATTCCCCACTCATCCACTATTGAGGTACACTCTCTCCAACACTTTGATGAAGGTGATATCCCTTACTCTAAACCTCCTAATCAATGCTTAGAAGAATTCGATATTTTTATTGTTAAGCAAGATAATTTTAATAAAAGGGTGCAAAATCATCTAATGGAAAACTCTAGAGCCATTGTTGAGTTAAAAGATATTGTGGAAAGAACCTCTAATGATGTTAAAATGATTGTTAAACATTTTCAAATGGTTCAAACTCAAATAGATCAACTCATTAAAGTGCAAAAATACTTGCTAGTTAACGCTGCTAAAGAAAAACATGCTTATGAAATTAGAACTAGAAGGGGTGCTGCTACCTAGGATCCTCTATATCCTGAGGGGCATCCCAAAAGAATTGAGCAGGATTCTCAACAAGCTGAAAATAGTGGTACTACTCGTAAGAAAAGGAAAAAGAAACATAAAACTATTGTAGAACCCTCTGAACCTGCTAAAGATCCTAATAGTATATCTATCTCTGATGCTGAAACTGAAAGTGGTAATGAAGAAAATGATGTTCCTAATGAAGAAAAAGTTGAAGAAGAACCTGAAAAGCATACTAAGAATACTAAATACAGTAAAGAAGATTTTGTCGCTAAGAAACATGGTAGTGAAAGAGAGCCTTGGGTCCAAAAACCTATGCCTTTCCCTGATAAGAAACACAAGTCAAAGGAAGATGAACACTATAATAAGTTTTGTGAGTGGATGAAACCTTTATTCTTGCAAATTCCTTTGACTGATGCTATTAAATTGCCTCCTTACTCAAAGTATATGAAGGATACTGTCTCGAATAAAAGGAAGATCCCTAATGAAGAAATTTCCACTTTGCTTGCTAATTATTCCTTTAATGGTAAGGTTCCTAAGAAACTTGGAGACCCAGGGATTCCAACTATCCCTTGCTCTATTAAGAATAGTTATGTTAGAACTGCTTTGTGTGATTTGGGAGCTGGAGTTAGTGTTATGCCTTTCTCTCTCTATAAGAGACTTCAACTAGAAAAATTAATACCAACTGATATATGTTTGAAATGGCTGATAAATCTACCACTATTCCTGTTGGTATATGTGAAGATGTACCTGTTCAAGTGGCTCATAATTGCTTGATATTAACTGATTTTGTTGTGCTTGAAATGCCTGAAGATGATAATATGTCTATTATTCTTGGGAGACCTTTTCTTAATACTGCAGGAGCTGTTATTAATTGTAATCAAGGAAAGGTGACTTTCAATGTTAATGACAAGGAACATACTATCTATTTCCCCAAGAAGATTGATAGGACTTATGGTTTAAATTCAATTGAACATGTTGAGGGCATTCAAGTTGGAGAAATATACTGTCCCATACCAAGAGAAAAATTTGAAACAATTATGATTGGGACCATTGCTATCAAAGTTGAGGTAACATAATCACTAGTGAAATACAAAGTTTTGTCTCATATGAAATTATTTTGGTAGCAAGACCTGATCAACCTTGTTAACAAAAGGATTTCATTGAACAAAACAATGTTTTCACCGTGATTATCTCCGCTTACTTTTATTTTATCCATTTTAGTTTTTGCTTTCGTTTAGTTTTCTTTTCTGTTGTTGGTTACTTGCATGTTAGAGTGTCTTAGAACTTCTGTAGTTCTAGCCTTGTTTTGTCATCCAATCATTTCCAAAAAATCTTTTTCTGTCAGAATATCGCTCATCTATGCCTGAAAAATGCCCAAAAATAAAGTGTCTTGAAAAATTCCAGAAAATTCATATTAAATTTTTACGTGAAAAAGGGGCAGAGGAGTGCCTGGAAGGTACCAGGGGGGCCCACCAGGCAGGCACACCAGCTGGTGGTGCGGCCTTCCCTAGGTGGCGCCATGCCATGGTGTGGGCCACGCCTGGCCCTCCACTCACTCTCTCACTTGCCACTTTCTTCTCTCTCCCGAGTAAACTCTAGTTCATTGCTCAAAATCGCGTTCTTGTTATGCTTGCTCTCAATTTTTTGATCTCCTTTCTCAGCCCATCTTTGCTGCTGAAATTTGGATCATTTGTTCTCCGGTATGTGACTCTTCCGCTTGTCCAAGTAGATTTGTGTTTAGTGGATTATATCTTGAGTATTTTGCTACTGTAGGTGATAGGTTATGAGAGCTTGTAAGCTTGTTTGATGCTTAGATATATAGTTTT
Source organism: Avena sativa (assembly GCA_916181665.1). Classification (NCBI taxonomy): domain Eukaryota; kingdom Viridiplantae; phylum Streptophyta; class Magnoliopsida; order Poales; family Poaceae; genus Avena; species Avena sativa. The sequence continues at coordinate 479,861,680 of OV702292.1, read as the reverse complement.
GATGCATGTTTAGGCCTCTTACAAGTCCCTATGAGTAGTGCCCTTCATTATATTCACTTTGCAATCACTTGTTTAATAGGTGTTTAAATTTCAGAATATCAAGCATGAACAACCATACATTTGGAGACATATTTGAGAGGGATGCACCTAGGAGGTTGAGGCCCTCAAGATCAGCCTCTCAGTTTAGGCCATCATACAATGAAGATCTCATTGCAACTCGTATTGGTAATGAAGGGGATGATGGGGATGCTCACCCATCTACTTTTCCTTGTTTTACTTTCTTACAAGCTGCAAGGATTCTTGATGATTTCTTGCTATTGATTCAGAGGGTTGGTTTGACCTCATATATGCAAGATGAGAGTGATCAATACACTATGCTCACCAAAACTTTTGTTGAGAGCTTCGTGTTTACTAACATGCCCTATTAGTCAATTGTCTCTTTCAAAATTTATAATCTACCCTTTACCATGTCATTGGAAAGATTTTGCAGTGTTGTAGGTGTAAGCATGACAAAGACTGTGAAGAAGATTCAAGGGTGACCCGCTGATTTGCTAGAGCTTTACCGAGGGGTGACCAATGATGATGACCGCGTGGCTCAGCTCAACTCCCTGCCCTTAGATACTTTGCATATTATCTTGCTACTAGCGTTCTTGGTAGGGATAATACGAGTAATATCTCCAACTATCATTTAGCCTTCCTTGCTGCTGCGCTTAACAATGACACTCGGTACAACCTTGGATCGCTTATTGCTCGCCGCCTAGCTACTAGGGGGCCTATCTATGGCGGCATCATTGCCTCACGTATGGTCAATGCATTAGGGCTTTCAGTGGACCCCAATGATACTATATTAGCACCACAAAGGCTTGACCTTGTTGTTATGAAAACTCATCATTTTGTCACTTCTGATTCTGATTTGGATGGTCTAGTATATAGGATGCTGTTTACAGACGGGGATGAGAGGGAGATCCCTTTGCCACAGTCTACTTTGTTTAGTGTTCACAGGAGACCGTGGTCGTGCTCCAAGGAGGAGGTGGATGAGCAGCTCCGCTTGTCGGGTTTCCACGAGCAGCACCAGGAGGATGTTCCCTCCTACGATTACTCCGCGCACTATGGAGGGACGTACTCGAGCTCGCACCAGGACGAGGGTACCTCCTCGTCGTACCACGGTGACACTTCATCCTGGCCAGCTTGGGATTGACACCCACTTAGGCCAAAAGCCTAAGCTTGGGGGGAGGTACGCCGACATCGCACTCATCTCCATATCATTTTGCGTCGGTACTTTGTATTTATTCATGTTTCGTTCTCTTTTTAGTTTTCGTTCTTTCTTTGCTTTTGCTTTCTAAAACACAAAAAGACCAACAATATTTCTGTTGTTTCTGTTCGGTTTGCTTCTTTTTCTCTTTGCCTTGGTTTGCTTTTCCCTTTTTGCTTTGTTTGAACTATTCGAAAACACCAAAAATATTTGTTGTTCTTCTTTGATTTTGTGAGTTTGTTGCAGGTTTCAGCAGTCCTCAGTGGGATTTGGTTTCATATTATTATTCAAGCCACACAAGTGAAGGGCAATAATGAGGATTAATGACAACTTGAGGTGTAGTAAGAGGCTGGTAACGAACTCTATCAGTTTTCATTTTTGTACATATACTCATCATTGTGGGCATGCTTAGCTTGTTCGTGTAGGATGTATGTTATCTTTGGATGCTTAGTAGTTCTTGCTTTCATATGATTAGTCCCAACTTGCTAATAATTTGTAGCATGTCATATGAATGTTTGCTTGCATTACTCTATTCATAACTTGGTATGACACCGTGGTATCCTCCTCTGAATGTTTCATTTGAATTGACTTGGCACATGCTCACGCATGTATGACTGAAATAATCAGTTAAGCCTCGATGAATTATTTTGCCTTGAGGGTCTTGAATCACTTTCATGCCATGATTAGTTCTGTATTGTTGCAAGCATGATTATGACAGCTATTGCTCTCTTGTTTATCGCTCCCTTACTATTGCTAGCCTTCACTTTCACTGAGTATGTTTTACTCATGTTTCCAACTCCCTAAAACCAAATATTGCCAAAGTATCCACCATACCTACCTATTAGCATCATTTGCTATTTCCGTGCATATTCAATATGCCTTGTTTTCTGCCGAATAAAATGTTTGCTTGTTATGAGAAAGTTAGTTAGTAAAGCTCTCACGAACTTGATGGCACACTTTATTTTCTGCACTTAATAAACCTGAACCATTGTGACTGTCCATGAAAGTTATATGCTTGCAAATTATAGGTCGGGGATTAGCATAACCGTGCTGTCATGGGGAACGCTTTCAACATCTATAAATATATACCTAGTTGATACCATGCTCTTTTGTTTGCGGATGTCGCCGGTGTGAAATAAAAGGGGAGCCTGTAAGTCCATGGAGTTATGTATGTGTGTTAGAGAAACGCCTGGGCCGCCGGTCTAATCCATGCCGTCATGGTGGAAACCTGCAGCGTAACCATAATGATTTCTATGAAGCATTCTTCTTATAAAAAAAGAGAGAGATAGCCATTGAGAAAAAGAAAAGAAAAAAAAGAGATTTGAGAAAAGAGGAAAGAGAAAAAAGCACCATTTTCCCATGGTAAATAAGAAGATTGCTGAGATACTCATTGTCTGCTTGCCTTGTCATTTTGATATGGGGATTCTTCCGTATCATCAGGCAAGGGGTACCCTGTTGGCGGTTCTCTATGATACGCACATATTTACGATGACAAGAACTTACCGCTAACTAAAGTTGAGTAGCATGAGGAGCGGCCCTCGTACTCAAGGGACATGGGATTTCCAGTTTATAGTCTGTCAAGCATATAACTAAGATTGGACCTCACTTTCACCTACCATATTAAAGAGGCTTATGATAGGGGCAATGAGAGCTCAAAGCTAATGAGTACCATACTTTTAGCATTTGGAAGCCTTTCAAACTATTCAAAACCTTTTCATTTCCTTATTGAGTCTCCTGTTGGGGGGATACCCCCAGGTAGGGTCACTCCGGGGTATAAGGGCCGAGTTAGCCGAGGTTCGGCAGGGTCAAAGCGGATGCTGGCCGGGTCACCTCAAGGCAGGACGGATCACGGAGTAACCCGGACCAGGGGCTCGCCTAACATTGCCTCAGCCGACTTAAAGAGTAAGTCAGAAGTGCATGTCTAACTTGTATGCAGGAACAGGTATAGCCGGATCTACTATGATCCGGGTCCCGCTTAGCTTCTGGGAGAAGGAAGGAATCTCTCTGGTCAAAAAGAAGGTCCGGTACGCACTGCATGAGCGAAGCAAGCAAGGGCAGGACCACCGGGTCATGGCCGACAAGGGTGACGACGCCCATGTCGGCTGACGCAGGCGCCGCAGAGGCTCACGTAGCTAAAGCATGTATGACGCGGGGGAAAAGCACCCCAGCCGGGTTACCACTTTGAGAGGAGGCATATTCTTAGGAATATGCCTCCACGTATGCCCTAGGCAGGGACCGAGCCTCCTCTATATAAGGGGGGCTAGGGTTTCAGTAGAGGGGGTTGGGTTTTATGATTCGATAGTGACTAGTTGAGCTAAGGTTCTAGGGAAAAACTGTAGGCAAGAGGAAGAGGGCTCCTTCTTCCTCCTCTCGCCAATACAGCTCTAGGAGCACTTGTAATCTTGAAAGGAAAGCAATACAAACTTCTGTGTGGATAATCACTCCACTATCCCTCCCTAGATTCCCCTAGCGTGTATTAGTCCCCACCTTTAGCCTATCCATGGCATCTGCCGTGACACCACCACGACAGTTGGCGCCCACCGTGGGGCTAACAGCGCTAGCAGGGGTGAAGATCCGGATGGGAAACCTCATCGGCACCGGCGAACGCATCGTCTCCGGGCTTGTTCAGCGCTTTGGAGCGCTGGACTTCGTCAGCGACAACGCTGGCTGCTTCGGCACGCGCCCACTTCCGTGCAACGGCCTCTTCGTCAAGTTGGGTGCACACAAGGTCTATGTTGCTGTGGACGTATCATGCGTTCATCCGCGCCGCGTCATCGATGCGGGGGAACCACCCCTCACTGTGGCTCGCGGGGCGCGTATCGCTCGCTCCCCGGACCAAGCAAGGATCCAGCACCGGACCCGGAGGTAACACCTAAGGCACCAAGGAAAGGTAGAGGACCTCCACTAGAAAGGCCTGAGAACGTACTGAGAGAAGCTATGGATAGCTTGGCTAACCCGGTAGCAGCAGTGGTAGATCCGGCTCAGGCACAGGCCGAGCTAGAAGAAACTAGGCAAAAGATACTAGAGGGCGCAAAGAAAATAGCCGCGGCTCAACAGTCGCTAAACATGACGCTGCGTGAGTATGCAAAGGCAAACAAAGTTGATACAGTAAAAGTAAAAGGGAGAAATCTCATGAGCGAGATGAACAGAGAAGGGGATGATGGAGCCGAGGGGTCGGAAAACTATTTGTCTGTGGGGTTGCCGAGGTATAGTACCCCGGCGAAGAACCTCAGAGCAGCAGATGCGGCTGCATCCGAGTTAGAGGGTCTGACGGGTGAGGCCCATCAAAGACAACAAGATAGGGTTAACGAGTTAGTTCGGATCGCGAACAGACAGAACGAAGAGCTACTCAGAGCTAACCCGGAGAGAGCTGGAGCTTCCAAAATCGTCCATTCGGCGATGGGTAACCCGGAGAAATCCGCTAGAGCCGCATCGTCACCTCATGGTGGTCTAAGGAGAGAAGAGGTAGTAACCTCGGCCAGACGGAACAAACAGATCGTCCCGTACGACCCGACGCGTGCAGGAAAAGAAAAAGAAACGCGGAAAAATGATGATCGACGAAGTGTGAGTCGAGGTGAAGCTGGCCGAGGTAACCACGACCAAGGCAATGCCGGTCAAGGGAACGCTGCCAACGGTAATGCCGGACAGCGAAACTTCGCAGGAGTAGGACAACCACAGCAGCGGAATATACCAAGGCAAGAGCAAAGCGCCGGCCGAGGTATGCAACAGAAAGGTGTGCCCCAAGTGCAAAACCGATACAATGACGGTGATTCAGAGATGGTGAACGCGGGGTACCCGAGACCGGACTATCACTTGATAGGGTCAAGATTGGGAAGCAGGGATTTAATGCCAGATGACGCCAGGTTGAAACTGGATCACCTGTATAGGTCGGAACAGATCGAATGTCAAGGTCCCCCGGGTCCAGCGTGCTTTGGACCCCGGATCATGAAGGAGCCACCGGTACCCAACTTCCAGTTGCCCAGAGGCACAAAGACGTATGACGGCAGTACCAAGCCGGAGGATTGGCTGATAAACTATGCTACGGCTGTGAAAATTGCCACTGGAAACTTGAGATGGGTTGTACGATACGTACCCCAGATGTTGGAAGGTCTGGCTAGAGTATGGCTGAATAATTTACCACCCGGAAGCATCAACTGCTGGATAGATTTTGAAGAAATATTTATCAGCAACTTCTCAAGTACATATCAGGGGCCGAATAGGCCGCAGACCCTAGCAATGTGCAAGCAAAGACCTAATGAGACGGACCGTGAATTCTTGACCCGGTGGTGTACCGTGAGAAACTCGTGTGAGGGTGTCATAGAGTCACAGGCCATAGCATGGTTTGCACAAGGGTGTAGATATGGCAGCGAGTTGTGGATGAAGTTGCAAAGGAAAATGCCAATTATGTTGGCAGAGATGATCCAGATTGCTGATTCGTATGCCTTGGGTGATCCGACTCAACCTAGGCTCACATCAAACGAGTCAAACGAGGAATACTATCAGAGGGACGGAGCCGGGTCATCTCGGAGGAATGATTACAGAGGAAAAAGAAGAGATGATAGACCGGATCATCGCTACGGCTCGCAACAAGTTGCAGCTATGAATCAAGATCAACCCGGAGCAGGGAGTAACCAACGCCAGAGAACCGGAGGGCAATGGACTCCAATAAACGGTGGCAAGAAAACATGGACTCCGGAGCAAAAGAAACAGTGGCAAGAAAAGAAAGACCGTCTGAGGTATACCTATGAGTCGATGTTGGACCAACCGTGTAAGTTTCACACGCCAAATCCGAATAGCCCGGCGGGTCACACAACGAGGCAATGTGAGTGGATGCGTAAGATAGAACAAGGTGGTTCGGGGAATGCTCAGGCACCCCGAAATGATCAACCTCGGCAGCAATTGCTCTTCGAGGCAACCACGCAACAGTTAATGTTGCCTCCCCCTCCGCCGAGGTATGACAACAATGAGAGAAGGGATGTAGTGCATCAGGTGGAAAATCAGCAACAACCGGATCAGAGGTACCCCGGAAACGAGGGAAGGAATGAGTACAGAGAACATCACCAGAGTTATTGTGTGTTCACTACTGAGGAAACAGATAGAAAGAGCTTGCAGCGCCGACATATGGAGGTCAATGCGGTAATGCCGGCGGTGACGAGGTACATGCCTTGGTCGGACCAGGAAATCGCCTGGAACATCAAAGATCATCCTAAGCTTATGCCGAGTCCAGGTTCGTATGCGCTAGTGCTAGATCCGACATTCATTGGACCAAACATCAATGTGAGGTTCTCCAAGGTACTGATTGACAATGGCAGCAGCATTAACATCATGTATGCGGATACGATGCGCAAGTTGGGCATCTCGGAGAACATGCTCCAGGCTACGAGAACAACTTTCCATGGCATTGTACCAGACATTTCTTGTGAGCCCATAGGCAAAGTCTGGGTCGACGTGCTATTCGGCACAAGGGATAACTGCCGAACTGAAAATCTGGAGTTTGAGGTGGTGAACTTGGAAAGTGCGTATCATGCGTTACTCGGAAGACCAGCATTGAACAAGTTCATGGCGAGCTGTCACATCAGTTATCTGAAGATGAAGTTGCCCAGGCCAAATGGAGTGATTACCATTGCTGGAGATTTGCGACGTTCCATTGAGTGTGCTTCAGCCGGGTCTAACCTAGCCGAGTCACTCGTGATTGCGCAAGAGAAAAGAAAAATCCAAGAGGTGGCGGCATTAGCTCAGTCCGCGCAGCAGTATATGCCGGCGTTGAGTAACCTGCATGGTAGCGTTTCATTCCAAGTCGCAAAGGACACAAAGAAAGTTCCAGTTGATGACATGTTTTCGGAGCGCACCGTAACAATTGGTTCCAGGTTAACTGATAAATAGGAAAGCGAGCTCGTCAACTTCCTCCGTGAGAATCGAGACATTTTTGCTTGGTCCACACAGGATTTGCAAGGTGTTCCGAGGGAGTTGGCCGAGCACTCTTTGAACGTAAGACCCGGAGCAAGGCCGGTGAAGCAACCTCTCCGCCGCTTTGCCGAGGATAGGAGAAAATTCATTGGAGACGAGATAGCTCGATTGCTAGCAGCAGGATTTATCATGGAAGTACTATATCCGGATTGGCTCTGTAATCCGGTACTGGTAGAAAAGAAGAAGGATGATCCGAACGTAGCAGTGGTTTGGCGTATGTGTATCGATTACACGAACCTAAACAAGGCGTGTCCAAAAGATCCATTTCCACTGTCGAGGATAGATCAGGTCATAGACTCAACCGCGGGATGTGAACTGTTGTCATTCATTGATGCATATTCTGGTTTCCACCAGATACCTCTGAACCCGGATGATCAAATAAAGACTGCGTTTATTACCCCGTACGGGGCTTATTGCTATCGCACTATGCCGTTTGGTTTGTGTAATGCAGGTGCAATGTACCAAAGATGTATGCAAAAATGTTTGCACGACCAAATAGATCAAAACGTACAAGTATACGTGGATGATGTGGTTATTAAGACCAAGGAAAGCAAAACGCTCCTTGACGACATCAGGCAGACATTCGCGAACTTGAGAAGGTTCTGGATGAAGCTTAACCCAGAAAAATGTACCTTCGGTGTCCCGGCTGGAAAATTACTCGGATTTCTCGTCTCCAGCCGAGGTATCGAGGTTAATCCAACTAAGATTCGGGCCATTGAGCGAATGGAGCTGCCGAAATGTCTTAACGATGTCTAGAAGTTCACTGGGTGCCTAGCATCATTGAGTCGGTTTGTATGTCGGCTGGGAGAAAAGACATTGCCTCTCTACCAACTCATAAAAAAGTCGGATAAGTTCATTTGGACACGCCGACGAAGCCTTTGCCCACTTAAAAAGGATGTTGTCCACTGCACCAGTGTTAGCCTCTCCACTATCAAAGGAGCCAATGTTGCTCTACATAGCCGCAACCAACCGAGTTGTAAGTGCAGTGATTGTAGTGGAGCACAATGAAGAGGGTAAGTCGGTGCAGAGGCCAGTATATTACTTGAGCGAGGTATTGTCTGCCTCAAAACAGAACTACCCGCACTTTCAAAAGGTGGCATATGGTATTTATATGGTGGCAAAGAAGTTAAAGCATTACTTTGAGGAGCACCCCATCAAAGTGATATGTGAAGCTCCCATATCCGAGATAATGGGTAACAAGGATGCGAGTGGCAGAATTGCAAAATGGGCAATTGAGCTAGCCCCTTATGCGCCCCAATATGGCAGAAGAGAAGCGATCAAGTCTCAGGCTGTGGCGGACTTTTTTGTGGATTGGGCCGAAGTACAATACGAACCACCGCCACCAGATCTGAACTACTGGAGGATGCACTTTGACGGGTCGAAAACCAAAACCGGGTTAGGCGTCGGTGTTGTGCTTACGTCGCCAAAGAAGGACCAGCTAAAATACGTATTGCAGATCCATTTCGTGGCATCAAACAATGTCGCTGAGTACGAGGCTCTCGCGCATGGGCTCAAAGTGGCAAAAGAGATTGGCATACGTCGGATAATATGCTTTGGCGACTCGGATTTGGTGGTGCAGCAAGTGTCCGGAGTGTGGGACGCCCTGGATCCAAACATGGCACTATACAAATTTCACGTGCATAAGATATCTGGTTACTTTGAGGGGTGTGAATTTCACCATGTACCCCGAGTGGGAAACGAAGCTGTCGACATGCTGTCAAAGCTCGGATCGACCCGACAGGCAATTCCATCGGGTGTGGCATTGGAACACCTCAGAAAACCATCTATCAGGCCGTCCCCAGGAACTGACTCGATCTATGTCCCAGAAGATACGGAATCCGAAGCTGAGCCCATGGACATTGACACGGGAGGTAGTACGCGAGACCCGGGGACTGCATCAGCCAACCCCGGGACTGCCTCAGAAAACCCGGGGACTACCTCGCTTGACCCGGGGACTGCTCAGCGTGATCCGGCTGAAGTTATGCCGGTAGATCAGATGGAAATTGATGAGGACGTATTCCCTCCACGAGCGATACCAGCTTGGGCTCTGCCTATATTCCAATTCCTGAAAGACGGAACGTTACCCACTGAGGAGGTGTTAGCCAGGCAAACTCAGAGGAGAGCAAAAGCATACACGATTATCAATTCCAAGCTGTACAAACAGAGTGTAACCAACGTCCTCCAGCGATGCGTCGACCCGGGAGAAGGGCTTGACATCCTCCGAGATATACACCAAGGAGAATGCGGGCATCATGCCTCATCCCGAGCCTTAGTGGCAAAAGCATTCTGGCATGGGTTCTACTGGCCAAGTGCCTTAGAACAAGCGGAAGATCAGGTGAGAAAATGCAATGGTTGTCAAAGGTATGCCACTAAGACACATATGCCAATGTCGGAACTCAAGACCATACCAACTACATGGCCATTTGCTGTATGGTGCTTGGATATGGTTGGCCCATTCAAACCAGCAAGAGGAAACATGACACACATTTTGGTCATGGTAGATAAGTTCACGAAATGGATTGAAGTGAAGCCTATAAGAAATGTGACGGAGCTACGGCCGTAACATTTCTCAAAGACATCATCTTGAGATACTATTATCCTCACAGTATCATAACTGATAATGGCACAAATTTTGCGGAAGGAGCGTTTGCGCGATTCTGCCGAGATAAGAAGATCCGGTTGGACGTAGCCTCGGTAGCCCACCCCGCATCAAACGGACAAGTGGAAAGATCCAACGGATTAGTATTATCCGGGATAAAACCCCGGCTCATTGAGCCGCTGCAAAGATCAACGGGGTGCTGGATAGAAGAACTACCGGCGGTACTGTGGAGTTTAAGAACAACTCTGAATCGATCAACAGGCTATACGCCGGTTTTTCTGGTATATGGGGCAGAAGCTGTATTACCAGCCGACATAGAGCATGATTCGCCTAGGGTCACCCAATACACAGAAGCCGAAGTGCAAGAAGCCCGGCAAAATGATGTTGATCTGCTGGAAGAAGCGAGAGAACTGGCACTGTCCAAATCCGCCATATATCAGCAAAATCTCCGACCCTATCATAGCCAGAAAGTGTGCCCCCGAGTCTTTCGGGAAGGCGATCTGGTGCTCCGGTTGGTACAACGTACTACTGGTATGCATAAATTATCCCCCCATGGGAAGGGTCGTTCATTGTGAGCAAAGCGTTGCACAATGATTCTTACTATCTTGTAGATGCAAAGCCACAGGAAAAGAACAAGGCAGACATGTCCGGAGAGGAATCTAAGCAACCATGGAATGTAGCACTACTTCGTCCCTTCTACACTTAGCTAAGAAGTGTATATATCCGAGTCGTCTCATATGTCGGTATGTATGTCGGCAATGAGCTTATCAATGAAATAGCAGCGCCTCGAGCAGTAACTCGGGGACTGCCTTAATAATTATTGTTGTTGTCTCTCGTACGTTAGCTGGAATAAGTTGTTCTACTTAACCTGGATTAGTAATGTGTGACCACCAAAAACCCAACTCTTCGACTTGCTGTTGTCCAACAAGAATCCGCTTCATGGCAAGCAAGAGAACAAGTTTGGAATTGCGTAGCACATGAAAAACGACTAAGGAAACGAATTTATTCGAGCTAACGTTTGTTTTTTGGACTAACCCTGTATTTATTTTCAAGTTATTATGCTGAATTATTTTGAGCTAAGCCTAATAGTTTCTAAGTATTGTTAAAACAATTTTTGAAACACGGATTCATCGTAAAACCGAATCAGGATAGACACGGACCGAGCTAGAGGATTGGACGAACAAGAAAATGAAACTCGGGGACTACGCCCAAGTTAATCCGGCATAGAAACGTAGTAGCAAAATATCACATATACAACATACAGTTGCACCCGGCATACCGGGGATCTGACAAATTTTCAAGTTTTTTGACCTAAGGAGCAGCAGGAGGACGAAGTTCAGCGTCGTCGTCGCTGTCTTCAATATCTGAGGCATCATCTTCTCCATCCTCATCTGACCCATCTTCAACGTTCTCAACGTGCTCGTCCCCAGCGGATTCCAGGAAGCTCGGTCCTTCAACCCAGTCATGGATAGGAGAATATTCGACGAGGCTGTAGGCGCAAGCCTGGCGCCGAGCTACCCACTCCGGATCATCGGTCCATTTGGATCCGGTGCGCCGGTGTGTAAGGAGGCTGAGGTCGATCTTCTCGTACCATGTGAGAATATGGTGAAGGATAGTATCAGCTGCGGCACGCCCAGCGGACTCCCTCCAGAGGTCAAGCTGGGTCTCAATATCCGACAACTTTTCAGCAAGAAGTGTGATCCTCTTCGGAGCGCTCTCACTGGGCCAGAACGTGTTGAAAATCCGGACTGAAACGTCGAGGAGATCTTTGTCGTAGTTCTTGATGATTTCCACGCGAGATGACAGGCTGAACAATAGGTCCTCCATGTCTAAAGGAATGCTCTCACCATCAAGAGCGACAGGAGTACCCCTCTCTCGGCGAAAATTGGCAACAGCAGCGCTTGCAATAGGAGTACCCTCTGGAAAGTGGCCTAGAAACAAGGCAAAGGAAGAAGCTGAAGAAAAGACATATGAAGTAACCCGGAGAATTATGTCGGATAAGGGAAAGGAACTTACGTGAAATATGGCTGTGGATCCGGGTCAACTCCTTGATGCAATCGTCGCGTCTCTTGCGAAGTTGTTCAAGCTCAGCGATTACCGATCCAAGCTGGATGTCGGATTCTTTGAGTAGATCCTGGTCCTTGGAGATCTGGAGAGTAAGGCGCTCACACTCTTCTGTGAAGTTCTGGCCAACCTTTTGGAGCTCGGTTTGGTGCTGGGCCTTCATCTTCTCCATCTCAGCCTTGAGCCTGGCAATCTCGTTGTCCTTAGTCCAGAGGAGAGCAAGCTCGTCATCTTTCTTCTTTAGCTCGGCTTGATGCTGTCCTGCTTGTTCGAGAAAATGCAGCATCATATCAGGCATGGGCACACTATCCTCAAGCGATGCTAAAATAGTATGTTGACCCGGCAGAGCCGAGGAGTAAATGTTTGCCGAGCCAAGGAGAAGAGGAAATGGAAAACACTACGAGGTCGGACAAAAGAGGACATACCCTTGATTTCCTCCAAGTTCTTCCGCATGATCTTGTTCTCAGTCTCCACCCCAGCTGCAGAAACCAAATGAGGAGATTAGTTCGGCAGAAGAAGGTGAAGAAAAATGGAGAAGTGCCAAGGGAGAAACTTACCCCTCTTTTCATGTTCTGCAATAAGTGCAACGTGCTTTGCATGTAGCATCTTGTGGGTATCCAGCAGACGTTGGAATTCAGCACTCCGGCGATTGGTAGTTACCTGAAAAAAGTACAGAAGCATAAAATTAGCTTGGTGCATATTCGAAGTGTACAAGATCCGGGCCAAGTGGAACTTAACCTGGCTCTAGGTGTGTGCATATTCGAAGTGTACAAGATCCGGGCCGAGTGGAACTTAACCCAGCTCTAGGTGTGTGCATATTTGAAGTGTACAAGATTCGGGCCAAGTGGAACTTAACCCGGCTCTAGGTGTGTGCATATTTGAAGTGTACAAGATCCGGGCCAAGTGGAACTTAACCCGGCTCTAGGTGTGTGCATATTTGAAGTGTACAAGATCCGAGCCAAGTGGAACTTAACCCGGCTCTAGGTGTGTGCATATTCGAAGTGTACAAGATCCGGGCCAAGTGGAACTTAACCCGGCTCTAGGTGTGTGCATATTCGAAGTGTACAAGATCCGGGCCAAGTGGAACTTAACTCGGCTCTAGGTGTGTGCATATTCGAAGTGTACAAGATCCGGGCCAAGTGGAACTTAACCCGGCTCTAGGTGTGTGCATATTCGAAGTTCACATGGAGCTACGTTAGTTTTCTAATGAGCATCCGGCCGAGTAACAAGCTACTCCACCGGAGGCTCGGGGACTAATGGTTATTATCTACAGCTTGTAAAGGAGAAACGACATACCTCCATCATTTGCCCCGCGAGGTTAATTGCCTTAACGGCGGTATTCATTCGGGCGGAAAATTCTGCGGGGCCGAACTTTTCCGGGAGATCGTCGTTGTGGACGAACTCCGCCTTGTTCCAGTTCATGACGAACTCAATAAGGCTCGAAGGGTACCGCTCACCGGTGGGCATATGGGGTGCCACCAAGCCCTTTGCGTGTGCTTCTTTCCTGTCGACCAAGGCAAGGGTTGGGCTGGTATGCAGAACCATTTGCTGCGCATCAGCTGGCTCGGCAGGAACATCCTTCGCTGCTGGAGCTTTCTTGGGAAGCATCGACGAGAGGGTTCGCTGCCCAGCCTCGACGGAAGCTGACTTGGTAGCATCCGGAGCCTTTTTGCTCTTAGCTTGCTGGGAAGAAGTAACTACAGTAGATTTCCCCTTAGAAGCTGCTGAAGTGGTTCCTCACCGAGGTTGAGATGACTCGGACGAGGCGGAAGCGCTTGGCACTGGAGCTCTTGTAGCGGGACTTGGAGCTATTGTTGGTTTTCTTGGTGCCGGAACAGGTGCAGGTGCTGGTTCGGTCACTGGTACTGGAACTGCTATTGGTGCCGGTGTTGAGATAGACTCGGTGGCTGCTGTTTGCGGCGATGCCGAAGTGGTGGACATCGTCACCTCGGCTGGATCGACCCCTCCTGTTCCGAGGTCGCGTTCCTCTCGACGAGGTAGTGCGGAACCCGGAGCAGCCGCAGAACCCTCTGGAATAGGGCTCAGCGGACGTGACTCGTCGTCACGAGGAGGAGAAGGGCCAGATCTAAGTGGTGAAGAGATGCTTGATCCGCTCTGAGGGACCTCCACCGGAGACCTGAAGAAGAGAATAATGTCAGAAGAGAAATTACCACGATGCAAGGAGAAGTGAGCTACGCAACGAAAAATGACTTACGCATCTGAGGTTTCGGCCTCCTTAGGTTTCCGGGACCTTCGTGCCGGGGCTTTGCCTGCCGGCTTGGAGGCAGTCTTGTCTCCGGCCTTCTTTCGCCTTTTTGTGGGCTGAGAAGGTTCGGAGGAAGAACTTGGTGCGGCTTCGTGCTTCTTCTTCGACGCCAACGGAACCGGCTCGCCCGTAGCAAGTGGAGGATCCTCGTGGATATTCCCACCGGGGTTAGCTGATGCAGGAAAGGCAAAAGAAAGAGGGACAGCCTCAACAGGTTTAATCACGTCGACATCCAAGTCATCCTCATCATCGGGCCAGTCTCTAAGAGAAGAGAATTTACCGCTGGGTCGTTTTATGGCGTCGGTCATAGGGAGAAACATCTCCTGGTCCGGCTCCTCCTCATCCGGGATTTCTCGGTCCGGCGCCCACTTAAGGGTCGGATCCGTACCATCCTCAAGAGTTTGCTGAAGGAACAGCTGAGAGAAAGCATGAAGAACAGAGGAAAAAATACAACAAAAACCGACACATATTTGATCCGAAATAAGTTTGCCCCGCGAAGCTTACCACGGGAGGGAGCCTGTCACGACAGAAGTGCTCAATTCCCCACATCCACTCGGCGGAGAAATTCTTGTGGGTGGTGAAGAGAGCCTTAACCCGACGAAAAATCTCCGTGTTGCTCAGCTCGAAGGAGGAGGTCCGGTTGGGGTCATGGCCAAAACTCATGTGGCACAGCTTGTGGGTGCGCTTCTGGAGGGGAGAGATTCGGTTGCACACGAACGTGATCATAGCATCCTCGTTGTGCAATCCGAGTTTCTTCAGTTCCGTGAACCTCTTGTTAACTTGGTTGGCCAGAGCTGTAGGCTTCTTGGAGACCTCCTCCCAGAATTCCGGGTCAGGTGGACCCGGAGCGTAGGGCAGCAACCGAATCAAATCTTCAGTGCCCGCATTTCGGACATAGAAGAAGGTCCGGGCCCATCCTTTGCAGGAGTCAAGCCCGGTGACCCGAGGGAAAACAGAAAGTCTCCGGGGTGAGATGGAGGAAGCTCCGAATTGGGTGAGCTGCTTATCCTCCGACTCTACTTGGATGTTGGGGATGACGTTGCGATGAAGGCCGAAAAACCGGATCCACAGCTCCTTCATGGGCCATAGTCCGATGTAGCCTTCGATCGTAGAGGCAAAAGCAGAGAGAGAGGTGATAGCGTTGGCTGGGAGATGGTGCGGCTGCAAGTGGTAGGTGCTAAGCCAATCCCAGAAGAAATCGCTCACCGGCAGACCAAATCCCCGTTGGAAGTGGGACAGGAACACGACGAACTCACCCGGATTGGGTGAGGGGGCCAGTTCGGCGGAGGGGAGATGAGCGGCGACGCCGGAAGGAATGCGTCTGGTCCGGTAGAGCCAGTCATGGTCATCTTGACAGAACCAAGATCCGGCCCACGCGCCGCGGTCCGTCGCGGCGTCGTCCTCCTCCATTTCCTGCTCGGCAACGACGAGCTCCTCCTCCGTCATCTCGTATTCACTACCCTCGCTGGCGCTAGCGGCGGCGGGGATCTGAGGCTTGGATTGGCGAGGACCCGTGGCGAGGAAGTCACGCAGCGGTGGCTGCGACGCAGAGGCACGGGGAAAAGCTCGGCGGTGGCGCTGCTGCTAGAAGCACTGGCGGCGGCGCGGTCGCTAGGAAGACGAAGGAGAAGAGCAATGAGCAGAGGGGCGCAGAAGTGGGAAAAATGCTAAGGGATGCGCCCCTCCACTATTTAACCACCCCTGGGAGGGTGAGTGGGATCGCGCTGCGCCAACGAGCCACATGGTGTGGCTGTGTATTGCACGCCTGAGCCAATCATAGAGGAGCCACACAGAGGGCCACATAGCAGAAGCAATCCCGTGGCGTGATGCACTGATGCGGTAAACGAGGAGGCAGGCGTGACGTGACCCTCGCACAGTGATAACTGACAATTACTGCGGTGGTTACTGTGCAGGCCCTTAAAATAAGACAACGTGATGATTAGCCTCCGCGTGGGTTGGCGTATGAGAGAAGGAAGCAAGGACCGGATCAAACCATGGTAACCCGGACCGCAAGTAAAGACTTAGAATGTGCGAGGGGAATGTAAATCCATATAATCCGAGATAAAGAGCTAACCCGGAATTAAACATCCAAGGCTCGAACATAAATGAAACTGATGTGCCTTAGCGGCCAAGGCAGCTAAGACCGCACCAGCTTCGGGGACTAATGTTGGGGGGATACCCCCGGGTAGGGTCACTCCGGGGTATAAGGGCCGAGTTAGCCGAGGTTCGGCAGGGTCAAAGCGGATGCTGGCCGGGTCACCTCAAGGCAGGCCGGATCACGGAGTAACCCGGACCAGGGGGTCGCCTAACATTGTCTTAGCCGACTTAAAGAGTAAGTTGGAAGTGCGTGTCTAACTTGTATGCAGGAATAGGTATAGCCGGATCTACTATGATCCGGGTCCCGCTTAGCTTCTAGGAGAAGGAAGGAATCTCTCTGGTCAAAAAGAAGGTCCGGTACGCACTGCATGAGCGAAGCAAGCAAGGGAAGGACCACCGGGTCATGGCCGACAAGGGTGACGACGCCCATGTTGGCTGACGCAGGCGCCGCAGAGGCTCACGTAGCTAAAGCATGTATGACGCGGGGGAAAAGCACCCCGGCCGGGTTACCACTTTGAGAGGAGGCATATTCTTAGGAATATGCCTCCACGTATGCCCTAGGCAGGGACCGAGCCTCCTCTATATAAGGGGGGCTAGGGTTTCAGTAGAGGGGGGTGGGTTTTATGATTCGATAGTGACTAGTTGAGCTAAGGTTCTAGGGAAAAACTGTAGGCAAGAGGAAGAGAGCTCCTTCTTCCTCCTCTCGCCAATACAGCTCTAGGAGCACTTGTAATCTTGAAAGGAAAACAATACAAACTTCTGTGTGGAGAATCACTCCACTATCCCTCCCTGGATTCCCCTAGCGTGTATTAGTCCCCACCTTTAGCCTATCCATGGCATCTGCCGTGACACCACCACGACATCTCCACTTATTCTATGAGCACTTTCTTGAGAGCATAGTTGTCATTCTTTGTGCTTGTCTCATTACTTGATTATTTGTGATATGACTTTGATGCTTGTATCTTTGATATCTTTACTTCTAGTCTTCACCTGAACTTCAGAGGTGCCTTGGCATTCACAATAAAAAGGCAAGCGAGATACCACTCTATCATACCTTGTTATGAGCAGTGTAATGTTGCTCATGTTTATGCTTCATGCTACTTATTATTTCTGAGTTGGAATCTTTTCATAGCTTGCAATGCCTATTAAGTAAACTTAGTTGCATACTCTTTATTATGAATTGTCTAAGTAGTTTATCACATGCGGAGAATATATATACATCATATGAAGCAAATGTGTTCGTGAAATTTTCTTTTATCGCACTTAGTTTTCAACTGAATTGCTTGAGGACAAGCAATAAGCTAAGCTTGGGGGGAGTTGATACATCCAAAACGTATCTACTTTCCCGAACACTTTTGTTATTGTTTTTCCTCTAAACTTGTGTGATTTGGATGCAACTAACGCGGACTGACGTTGTTTTCAGCAGAATTGCCTTGGTGTCTAGTTTTTGTGCAGAAAATCAACTATCAGGAAAAATCCCGGAAAATATGCCAAAAATCCTATTTCACCAGAAGACTCCCGGAACCAGAATACTAGACGGAGGGGGGCTGGGCCTAGGCCACACCACCTGGCCGCGCCAAGGGGTGGTCTGGCCACCCCCAGACACCCCCTCGGTCTCCCTCTTTGCCTATAAGTTGCCTTCTGACCTAAAAACTCAGGGGGGGTCGATGTTTTTCTAGAAGGATTTCCGCTCCACCGCCACCACCAGATTCCATGAAACAACACCAGAAACTCCGTTCTGGCACCCTGCCGGGACGGGGAATTGGAGGAGATCATCGCCATCATCATCACCATCGCTTCTCCATCGACCATCCATGTTTCCCCCATCTATGAGTGAGTAATCCCCCGTTGTAGGCTATGGGGATGGTAGAGATTGGATGAGATCATTCATGTAATGGCATCGGATTGTTAGGGCATGGTGCCTAGTATCTTCTATTAGTGCTTTATGACTTTGTTGTGACTTGTTATGCTTAATGCTTGTCACTAGGGACCGAGTGCCATGATTTCAGATCTTAACATGTTATTGATTCATTATGATAGTATTGTTTATGGTCTACCTGCAAGTTGTATACACACGTTGTTGTCCAGAACCAATGGCCCCGAAGTGACAGAAATCGGGATAACCGCAGGGAATGACTTTCATGTGAGGATCACATGTGTTCACGAAGTGTTAATGCTTTGCTCCGGTGCTCTATTAAAAGGAGCACCTTAATTTACAGTAGTTCCCTTGAGGCCCCGCTGCAAATGGGCTGGTAGGACAAAAGATGTTGTGAAAGTTCTCATTGCGAGCTCGTATGACTATATATGGAACACATGCCTAGGATTATCTAGTACTTGGATGCTTTATCTTATTTATCTGCAATTGCCCTATGTTCGGATTGCTATGTGAATTGTCTTGTCCATGCAACGCCCGCCCATCCATCCCTGTGCCTACCGCACTCGAATCCTACTGTTTACTGCAATTGTTACTACTGTCTTTACTTTACTACTGCTGTTGCTTTACTATTCCTACTACAAAACTGTTGCTATTGATAAACTGCTGTGAGCAAGATTGTTTCCAGGTGCAGTTGAATTTATAACTCAGTTGTTAAGGCTTATAAATATTCTTTGGCTCCCCTTGTGTCGAATCAATAAATTGGGTTTCACTTCCCTCGAAAATACTGTGATACACCCCCTATACTTGTGGGTCATCATATAGTTAAAAGCATTTTAGTCTTTTGCCTACTGCTCCTGTGGGATCAATATCTTTATTTCGAAACTTGCTACAAACAATCTATGCACTTGCAGTCATCAAGCTATTTTCTGGCACCGTTGGTGGGGAGCTTAGCGCTATAAGTCACTTTACTTTTAGTTATTTACTTTCGTTTTACTAATTTTTACTTGAGTTGCAAGACCACAACAATGGACAACACTCAGCATTTAAATCAGCTTGAGGCAGTAAGGAAAATGGGTTGCCCATGGACGCTTTTATAACTGTCAACAAAAGCATAAATCCAGATGGAGTCGAGATCCATCCTTTATTATTTAAGTTATTACATTCTAAGAAATTTGCAAGAACCAATGAAGAAAGTCCATATGGACATTTACAATTCTTTGAAGATATTCTTAGTTTCTTTATTTTCGACGACTGTAATCTTGATATGGTTAAAATCCAGTTGTTTAGACAAACTCTCTCCAATAATGTTTGCGATTGGTATAGATCTTTTTGTGCAGAAGCACGACTTAGGAGGAATTGACTACCAAGTTCCTATCAAAATATTATTCTGAAAGCAAAGCTCACAGGATGAGAGGTATTATTATCAGTTTCAAAAATAATCCTAGTGAGGGCTTATATGAAGGATATCTAAGGTATAAAAGTTACCTGGATAATTGCCCCATCATTGTTTACCTGATTCGTTAATCACCCATACCTTTTATGGAGGGCTAAGTATTGAAAATAGAACGAACCTAGATACTGCTTCTAATGGCAGTTTTCTATCTTATACCTATGATGAGGCTTGGAATCTAATAATAAAAATGAAAGAAGCAACTCAAAATTTTAAAGATAAGGAAAATACTACAAATAGTTTTTCTAAATATGCTTGCATTAACAATTTCCTTGCAAAAGAGAGGACAAATACAATGATTAAAACCCTCGGTATTGATTCTTACTCAGTAAAGAAAATTATTGAGAATTATGCAGGACATTTGCAGGTACCTACAGAATGGGAACCTCGTAAACCCCTCAAAGAAAATAAGCGTGCAAGAGCACTAATGGAAGAGTTCTCCTCGATACCAATACAAGAGATCTTTGGAAAAAGACAAAGAGAGGAAGAACAAACGAAGAACAGACCGAAGAAACCAGAAAGGAATTCCAAAGCTACAAACATAAATAATGTTATAATAAAAGATCTTATGGAATCACGAATAGTGGAAGATGAAGTGGTTATGTTAGACCATGAAACCTCGGAATTCATCCAAGGTAAGGTTCGAGGTAACGAAACTTCAAAGCCTATGACCCCTATATATTGTGGAGAAACTTTGTTATATGGAATTTTTGAACGAATTTCCACCATAAATATTATGCCATCATCACTTTATGAAGAACTTCGCTACAACCTAAATAATCCAGATGTTGAACCGGTAGACACTATTATTAAGTTGTATAATAGAACTAATATAAAACCGGAAGGGGTGATCAGAAACATCTATGTCTTTATAGGCTCACTCATGTACCCCCTTGATTTTCATATTGTTGATATGCCTCGAGATACTTTTTGTCCTATTCTTTTAGGCAAGCCTTTTATTTTCATCACCAAAGCTCGAGTAGATAATCAGAAGGAAACTATTTCACTGAAGTTTGGAGAAGAGGAAATGACATTCCACTTTGCCAAACTAAAGAAGAGGCCATATGAAGTGGAGGATATCAAGGAAGAAAAGATGATTGCCGATCTAGCGGCAATTCATTTCAGTACTCCACAAGATGAATTAGAAAAGATCTTGATTAATTGGGAAGAAGCACCAGATGATGAGAAGAGAGAAGACATGGATGATTACCTTGATTCAATTCCGGAAGCACAAAATCCACATGACTATGAAGAGTTGGTAAGAACAGGAGATGAAGAACCTCCACCAATAGAGTTGAAAAAACTTCCGGACAATATGAGGTATGAGTTTTTAGACAATGAAAATAAATGTCCTGTTATTATTATCAAGAATCTATCAGAAAATGAAACAAATAAACTCATTTCAGTTTTGGTTAAGCATCATGAAGCCTTTGGATATACATTGAGTGATATTAAAGGAATATATCCATCTATTGTAACACATAATATTACCATGCTTGATGATGCTGAACCCGTAGTAGATACACAAAGAAGGCTTAATCCTAAGATGAAGGAAGTAGTAAGAAAGGAAGTTACATGCTTACTTGATGCTAGCATAATATATCCTATTTCTGACAGTAAGTGGGTTAGTGATACGTTTTTTCTAACGTATCTATAATTTTTGATGTTCCATGCTTGTTTTATGTCTACTTTCTTATGTTTTGTCCACACTTTGGAGTATTTTTATACACTTTCTTGGACTAGCCTATTAACAAGATGCCACAGTGCCAGCTGCCTGTTTTCTGCTATTTTTGGTTCCAGGAAAGTGAGAAAATGAATATTCTCGGAATTGGACGGGACAAAAGCCAAAGTCAATATTTCACCGAGGGGGACACGGAGCCAGAAGACGAGACGAAGAGGGGCCAGAGACCGGCCACACCACCTGGCCGCGCAGCTAGGCCTGGCCCATGCCAGGGGGTGGTGTGGCCGCCTAGGGCACCCCCTCGGCCTCCCCTTTCGCCTATATATCGCCTCCGATACAGAAACCCTAAGTACTCGATCAAAATTCCACGAAAGAGTCTATAGCCGCCGTCATCTCCATCCCTAGATTAGGAGGGATCTGAAGCTCTTCCCGGCACCCTGCCGGAGGGGAGAATTCACCCTGGAGGCCTTCTTCATCACCATGCAAACCTCCGGTGTGATGCGTGAGTAGTTCATCCTTGGACTACGAGTCCATGTAGTAGCTAGATGGCTAGTTCTTCTCCTTTGTGCTATCATGTCTAGATCTTGTGAGCTCCGTTCATGATCAAGATCATCTATTTGTAATCCTACATGTTGTGTTTGTGGGGATCCGATGGATATTGAGATGCTATTTTAGATTGATTATTGATTCTATCATGTCTTTGTTATTTGTGATCTTGCATACTCTCTGTTGTTAGTAGCTATCTTGGCCGAGTAGATGCTAGCAACTCCAAGAGGGAGTATTTATCCTTGATAGTGGGTTCATGCCTCTAGTAATCTGGGGAAGTGACAGAAATCTCTAGTTGTTGCTACTAGGAAGAAAACAATAATCCTTTGTTCATAGAACAATCATATTGTTTACTTTACATGCAATGCTTAATGCAATTATCTGTTGCTTGCAACTTAATACTGGAGGGGGTTCGGATGATAACCTGAAGGTGGATTATTAGTCATAGATGCGGTTGGATTATGATCTATGTATAATGTTGTAATGCCCAATCAAATATCATAGGAGTCAAGATGATTAGTATATGCATGTATGATTTCTCGATGTTTGTCAATTGCCCCACTGTAATTTGTTCACCCAACATGTCATCTATCTTAAGGATAATCACCACTAGTGAACTATGGACCCCGGTCCTTTCTTTTACCATCAATCTACAACTATTTACTGCTTTCTGTTTACTTTCTACAAGCTATTACTATCTTCCACATAATACGTTTAATCCTTTGTTTTCAGCAAAACCGGTGAGATTGACAACCTCACTGTAAGTTGGGGGCAAAGTTCTGTGGTTGTGTTGTGCAGGATTCCAAGTTGGAAACAACACCTTGGAGGTGTTTCCTTGCTCCTACTGATTTGATAACCTTGGTTTCATAACTGAGGGAAAACTTGCTGTTGTGCTCATCATACCTT
Source organism: Avena sativa (assembly GCA_916181665.1). Lineage (NCBI taxonomy): Eukaryota > Viridiplantae > Streptophyta > Magnoliopsida > Poales > Poaceae > Avena > Avena sativa. Next base: position 479,838,976 of record OV702292.1, on the reverse strand, counting down.
CCTCTTGGGGTTCCCCAATGAGCTCGATATATTTTGGGCCATCAAGCTATTTTTCTGGCGCCATTGCCGGGGAGTCAAGGACATCTTCACAAGGGGAGTCCCTCATAACCAATCTCTTTACTTTGTTTTATTTATTTTGCTTAGTTTATTTCTGCTTTGTTTGCTTGTTTCTTTATCAAAAACACAAAAAATTAAGTCTTTCTATAGTTGCTACCTCTTTCTTAGCTCACCATGTTGATCCCTAAGTTCACCCTGAAAGACCTTTCAATAGGTAGTGGCTCTATAATTGGAAAAGATAATATTGAAGAATTCTTTAATCATGTTAGTAAGCATGAGGATATTGAGGATAGATCCCTTGCAGAACTTGCTCCAAATTATGAAATTGCTGCAGCTTCTTTAGTTCACATGTTGGAAGCTAGGTTTATTAACCTTAACCCCTTAATGCAAATAATGTTTCTTAAACTTAAAGAAATTGAGGACCCTGAAAAGAGGGATTTCATTCTGGAAACTTTGCTTAAAGAATTCTATGATGTTGCTAAGGAAGCTAGAAAGGTGTTTGAACGTTTTAATATTCTAGGCTCTTGTGTAGATGTTATTGGTACACGAGAAGATGGGAAAAACTGAACCTAATGGGGAGGATACCAATACCCTTTAAACTTGTAGCAATGCATGAAGCCTTAGAAATGAATTTTGATTGGATTGTTCCTGAAAACCTGTTTGATGAAAATAGTGAACCCAAGAGTAGGAATCGACGGTGTATTAGTGTTGTAATCATAAACTATAACCTATCCGTATACGGCCTCGGGACCCAGCCTATTATATATAGACTAGGAGAAGACAGTGGAGAGGTACCAAAAAAGGCTTGAGCAATCTATAATCTATTTATTTCTAAGAAATCTGGCAAATTCGACTCCCTTGTTTGTCTAATCAGTCGATGAAATCGCCAGCGTTCTATTTTCCACGAAACCCTAAGTCCATTACTATGGACATTGTCGAGGTTAGCCCTCATCAATTGGCACCATTTGCTGGAAATCTAGACGTTGGAATCATGGATTCGACGACCCCTCCCCATCAAGCAACAATCCAACAGCAGCGAAACCATGCCCACCCACCCCTGTCTCGGTTCCTGTCGACTTCAACGGCAGATCCGATCTCATCATCGGAAGCTTCCACTTCTAGGTGGAGGAACCCGAGAATTTATGCCTACTAGCCCCAATACCTTAGGGTCCATCGATCGTAACAGCAGTGCCTACGGCGATATCTGCATCCTCCATCGGGTCATCAGAAGAAGACGCACCCTCAGCCGGCAAACAGCGAAGAAAATTCTGAAAACTCCGTAGATCTTAGGGATCTAGCCGATCTATATGACAGTCTCTCCTTCAGGTCATACTCCCAGTTAACGCCACCACGTGGCTCAAGCCCAGCAAACACCGAACCTGAGGAAAGCAATGTAAACATCGACTTTGGAATCGGGATGGCTGAGATCTACCCAGAACAGAACCTATAGGATTTTACTGGCTTTACAGATAGTATATCCCATGGATCCGATGACAAGAGCAGCAACCCATACATGACGCACCACCAGGTGTGCGTTATTATTGGCGAAGGAACATCCACACCACCGACACCAACGGTAACCCAATCCTTGATCCCAATAATATTTTGTCGGATGAAAATGTAGGAAATAACATAAACGAAGGAGATCTACCCAACAATCGCATCGTACAAAGAAGATAAGAAACATGTGATGGCTAATGGCTAACTCTTTGACTACCAGCGGAGGCATGGAAAAGATCAAGGGATGCAGTCTCGGGTGTGGTCCCTATGATAGCTGAAGCCATGCACGAGGACCTAATGGCGGACCAATACTTGCTTCACCACAAGAAAAGGGACCTGCTTAAGATGCAGAGGCAACTCAATGAAAGGAAAAGGTTAGCTGATGAATATAGCATGCGACAGGCACAATTAAACTCCACCCGCGGATCTGGCGGCATGGCTGGAGGCGCACCATGAAGAGGAACCTCACGGTTGCAAAACATTCCGGAAGCCGAGAGAAATGATCTGAAATGAAATCTGGACCTTTCCTTCATGATAGTAGATCCAGCAGGACACATCAAAGCCAAAAACAGCACAAGCCGCGATTATCGATGCCCAAACCTAGCTACTCACGATGCAACCCACACCCAATGATCCACGGCGGCTCTCCATCGCTTCGCTCTCATGAACCTCGGCATGGTGGGGGCCTCCCTCGTGCAAGGAGAACAAGGTACTTCAAGGCAACTCGGTAAATCACCACGCCATCGCAGCAGCCCTAGGCACGTAGGACACACCCGACGATCATGATCGCCACATTGGGTACACTTTCCAAACTCCGAACAACGAGACAGTGCAGGAAACGACATTACACAATGCAAAGCTGACAAGTCAAAGGAAGAGCGTAGAAGCCGAAGATACCACGATGGCGAAAGCGAGGATGAGTATGAACTATGCAGGGCTAGTTGCTTTACCCAACAGGTTCACAAAACCCTAGTACCCAAAGACTTCAAGCTTCCTCATGATCGCCAAAAATACGACGGTCTCCAGGAACCCGAGGCTTGGTTAGCAGATTACCCGGAAACCGTTAAACTTCAAGGTGGCCCCAAAGCTACCGCAATACAAAGCTTGCAGTTACACTTAAGCGGTGCTACCCGCTCATGGCTCAAGCAGCTACCCAAAGAATCCATCAACAGCTACAACGACCTCGAAGATAAGTTCATCTGAAACTTCACATTCACGTTTAAACAACCCGCATATTTGGAGCAGCTACGGGCGTGCAAACAAAAACCTGGAGAGCTAATACGAGAATTTATCCAGTGGTGGACCATCATCAAGAATTCAGCCGAAGCTATATCTGATTAAAGAGCAATCGACGCATTCAATGACGGCCTCGGCTGATGATAATTTATCGAGAAACTAGGGAAGGTCAAGCCCAAATCAATCTCGCAATTAATGGATATGGCAAATCACTAGGCAGATGGAGAGGACGCGGTGAACAACAAGCGAGGGCGCTCACCCGAAGAAGATCGGGACATGCACAATAATGATAGGAGAAGACGCAGCAATAATGGTTACGGCAGGCCGAGGTATATTGCATATGGCTCTTCAGGAGGAGACAACCGAAGAAACGATTATCGTAATGATGGATACTGTAGCAACAGATAAGATGCTAGTGGAAGCCAATCTACACAGTGGTACCAGTCAAGGGTTAGGGAAGCAGTATCAACCTAATATATGCCAAGACCCTACGAGCAATGAACTAATCTTTGACAAATATGGCCCCGACAAACACATCCTTCCATGGCATAGCTCCAGATAAAGCTAAAATTCCTTTAGGCAAAATTTATCTAGACGTTGTATTTGGATCAAGAGAAAATTTCAAACGAGAGAAACTCGAGTTTAAAGTCATGGACTGGCCACCACAATACCACGCGATCCTAGGGCGTCCATATTTCACACGGTTCATGGCGGTACCAATTTATTCCTATGTAATCAAACGACTTCGACAAAATCCCTTGCATTCTGTTTTCCATGAAATCCTAAGTCCATCACTATGGACATTGCCGAGGCTAACCCTCTTTAGTATTGCATGCACATCGACCACAACGACACCTCTCTTCAAAATATATGGGGTTTCATCAATGCCGAGTGAAACAAGTTTTGCAGTGCATACGGGCATGTGATAGGCCGCCCTATGAGTGGCACATGCATTCGAGACTTGGTAATGGCTAGGACATTCTTGCTTGCACATTGTACATATGTCCCATTTGCAATTGTTGCATATATTGTGGGTTCTCCTCATTTTGTGTATGTGACCCAAGCAATGGATTACTTCAAAGAGAAGTACAACAACAAGCCATTCATCTTGCCCCATTGTTGGATGAAGATCAAGAAATGCCCGAAGTGGGAAACAAGCTTTGCCCCTCTACAAAAAGAGTATCAAAGGCTCGAGAAAACATGGGAGTGAGTCGGATGTCACCGAGCTTGACAATGATGAACCAAGAACATGAGCCACGTACAATGGCCATGCCCTTCGGCCAAGAGGCCACAAGGCCAGCAAGAAAGATCTCCAACACCAAGCCACCACACTTGCATTGCAAGAGTCCTTGAAAGGGTTGCTTGCACAGAAGGAGAAGGCAAATGCCAAGAGGGAGGAGAAGCGCCGCCTAGAGAAAGATGTCACCATTGGTTGGGTCGTTGATCTTGCAAATAGAGTTCTTTATGTGGAAGATGCCAATGTTCGGTCAAGGGCCAAGGAGGCCGGGGTGAAGATCATGGCCGAGGAGATGAAGCTCATGATGATGGACTTGACCATCTTGGATCCGACTTAAATGAGTTGGTTTGAGAAGAGGCAAACAGACATCCGTGACCGCCATATCAACAATGATCTATTGCCATGAAACCTACCTCTTTTGTGCATTCCCGATCAAACTTATGTTATTTTGGTACTATGTCTTTTAAACTATGTTATTTGCAAATATGTGGTAATTTATTTCCTACTTTTACCTATTTTTGTTGTCAATTTGATGAAATGTGTTCCCTGTTCGCAAATCTATTGCCAATTGCTCAAATATTTGAAAAAATGACAGCAGGCCATGTTCGGCCAGAATGGGTCGGCGCCGCTGTGGCAATCCCGACCTAAACGGACAGACCCTAAAATGACATGGTTTCGTGTCCACAGAGCGACCCAAACAGACAGATTTAGAAAATGGGTATGCCGGGTGGAGATGCGCTAAAGCCATGTCAATCACTTTGTGTACGATAAGCCTTTTCCACCCAAAAGTAGTAGTCAATGCAATGTAAATTTTTGTTCGAGATTAATACTCCTTTCGCTCTAAAAAATTGATATTTTTCTAAATTCCAATGTATGTAAACACTATTTATTTTATAGATTTATCCAAATTTAGATAACTTTATGGCATCCTATAGAGGGTGTACATGTTTGACTTGATATATCTATAAGAGAATCTCTAATAAAGACTATAAACAACCCGAAACTGTAAAATAACCGTCCGTTTGCCGTTTGCGCAAAAGTCTGCCGCTCTAGTGAACGCCGTATAAGGTGACGACCTTTACTTATTTTTGAGGGGATGGTGAAGTGTCGCTAATGGCCGGTACATACGTGGAGCGAGGGGCCGAACCGAGCGTGAAACCATATCTCCTCGCGGGTGTTGGCGCTCTAACATTTCCGTTCCCCTCTCCTCCTCCTGCCTGCCGCCACCGCTGTTGCCCACTGCGGAGCCCGTCCTTCGCAGCCCGATTTGCCGGCACACTAAACTAGATCCAATAGATCCACCCTTCCCGGAGACAGTTCTATAGCCGGGAGCATTGCTGCCTCGTGAGCCAACCGAATTGCCCACTGCTCCGCCAAGGTATGAACTTATTCGATCTCCCCCACCACGGCTGAATTTCAAGGATTTTGACGGTCGTATTTGCTTGATTCAGATGAGTTCTTCATTGACAGAGAGCGAGGAGATGTACTTCGAGAACTCCTCCTCTAACGATGATTCAGACCTCGACGAGCTGCTCCATGACGGCAACACCGAGCATCTGGCCGTCATCCTCGCCATCAAGGAGGTCGAGGATAGGAGGAGAATGTTGAATCGGCGCCACGGAGTGCCCGACCGGATTTGTCTTCCGTGCAACCGCTGGCAAGGCCACCATTCGCTGATGCAAGAATACTTTTTCGAGGTACCGACCTACCCCCACATCTCTTCCATAGGCGGTTCCGAATGCGGCGAGAGTTGTTCATGAAAATCGTAGAGGCTTGTGAAGGTAGCTGCACATACTTTCAACACTGTAGAGACGACGCCGGGGTGCTAGGGTTTAGCGCGTACCAAAAAATCTCCACGACTATTTGTGTTCTTGCGTATGGCGTGTCTGTAGATTATTGTGATGAGTATCTCCGTATTGGTGAAGATACCACCATTGAATCTGTTCGGAGGTTCGCAAAGGTTGTGATACGGCTGTTCGGTGATAAGTATCTTCAAGCTCCAAACAACAAAGATACCAAAAGGTTGATGGATATGAACCTTGAGAGGGGCTGACCCGGCATGCTTGGCAGTGTGGATTGTATGCAGTAGAAGTGGAAGAATTTCCCAAAAGCATGGCAAGGCCAATATTGCGGTAAAAGCCGCGACGCAACAATTGTTCTTGAAGCCGTGGCATCTCAATACCTGTGGATTTGGCATTGTTTTTTGGATTATCGGGATCACTCAATGACATCAATATCTTACATCGATCCTATTTATTTACAAGACTTGTCCGTGGAGATGCACCAGCTTGCAATTACAAAGTCATGAACAATGACTACACCATGGGTTACTATCTAGTCGATGGCATATATCCATATTGGGCACCTTTGGTGAAAACCATTCATGCCCCTGAAACAAGTAAAGAAGCTATTTTTGCCAAGGCTCAAGAGGCTGCCCGAAAGGATATTGAAAGAGCTTTGGTGTTTTGCAAGCTAGGTTTCCTTTCGTGCAAGGCTCTGCTCGTTTCTGGGACATTAAGTCCCTCAGGAACATCATGATATGTTGTGTCATTCTTCACAACATGATCATCGAGGACGAGAGAGGGTTAGACTTGGAGTGCTTTTATGACAATGTTGGGAGCCGAGTGAGGCCAAAAAGGAACCCAGACCGTCTTCAAGCATTTCTTGACTCGTACAACAAAATTGAACATGAGGGCACCCGTAAGCAACTCAAAAAGATCTGATCGACCACCACTGGCAGCGGCATGGCCACAAATGATGTTTCATTTGTGGGCACCGAAACATTCATTTGATTATACCATTTATGTAAAACATTCATTTGATCAAACCATTTGTGTAATAATTTGATTTGATGCGGATGATTTGTGTAATAATTCTTTAAACTATTTGCTACCATTTTTATGAATCAATTTGCATATGATTTATGTAATATGCTGAAATGTTTAAATCCTTGGTTTACCATTCTGAAACTGTGTCCGACACAGCACGATGCCGACAAACTCGACCCGTAAAAGGATTCACGGGTCGAGTTTGCGGGAATCGTTCTGCGCCTGTTAGACTATTGGCACCAGGGGTATCCCATCTCGTCAAGTCGCTAGGCCCGCCAGGAACAACCTCTCGAGGGCTCACAAGGAGAGTGAGCCTTAGGAGGGTGATGGAACCCAGATCCTCTACAAATGCCTGGACTAGCCTGGGCCCGATGTCGTAGCCTCCCAGCGGGCCCTCAAGAGGGGGCATCACCATCTCCAAGCGCGCCTAGCAAGATGACACGCCAACGGTCGGTCTAGGCGGCTGTCGGTCCACCCGGGGAAAGCAGAGCACAAAGAGGTGGGAGGATGACACAATACAAGGATAGCGCTTGACACAACCGTTTCAGTGCAAGGAGATCATCGTGATGAAGTAAAGCGAAGGGGTGGCCGACCACTACCCTGACACGATAGCTAGCTGGTGGCCGCAAGAAGACAAGACGGGGCTGAATCCTTTGGCGGGAATGTGGTAGCCCTTCCCGCCCATAGATGGGGGGAAAGAGGCCCGGCGCTGCCTTATATAATGAGCCCTTCTCCTACATTAGGGGGGATCGATGCTTGAGATCTAAAACCCTAGACCTTCATCCTCCATTGTACCCTCGCGAAATACACGAGCAATACAACAAAGCATGAGTAGGGCTTTACTTCCTCATGAGGGTCCCAAACCTGGGTAAAAAAACCTGGTGTCATCTCTCTGTCGTGTGCTTGCATCGCCGCCATCACCGTTGCTAAGTTCCTTCAGAATCGCATGTTCAGCCCTTTCACGAAACAAGATATCGTTGGGCCCTAGTTCCTTCGTGGGACAAATGTTCGACATTTGGCGCGCCAGGTTGGGGGCTGAGGCGTGACCCGGAGGGCTTTGGCCAGCGGCATTGGCATGGTCGCTCGCAGAAAGCCTCATGGCAGCCGCTCCCGGTGGGAGCCGGTGGGAAGGCTCAGGGGCTCGTGTCGTGCTACCCTACTCTCCCACCCCGCTCCAGGGTCAGCCATGAGCTCCGCCTATGCCCCTCCGCGAGGATGGGTGGAGAGAATTTTTCTTCAAGCACCTCGCCAACCCAGGCCTCTCACGTCCTGCTCGCCTGGAAATGGCTCGCCTCATGGCGAAGGATCTCCCCCACTTCCCGCCACCGAGGACACAAGAGAGGAGTGGCAGGCGTGCCTCGCGGCCTTGATGGATGTCGCATGGCACAACCCTGCAGCGTGCGAAGCACTGTCGGGTGACATAGCCTACGGAGCACCTCCACCTCCTCATCTACACGGCGGACCCGAGGGCTCGGATGATCTGAAGCCGCCCGGCACGACATACTCCGGGAAGATCCGAGGCCAGGCGGAAGTCGTCTGTTCGGCGGAGGATGCGCGGGTGACCTTGGCCAGGCGCCGGGGTTGCGAGACCCAGACCCTCCAAGACATCTCGGCTACGGGCCTGCAGAATCAAGCGGCACTCACCGGTGGCGTGGAGACCCGTAGCTCCAGCTGCCCTCCCTCACTGAACACCTCCATCGGGTGGTGTGGCTGTACAAGTTCAAGACAAAGATGCTGTCGCGATATGACATCACCACCAACCCTACAGAGTTCTTGCAGCTCTATACCACGGGCGTAGAAACGACTAGGGAAGATGACCACGTCCTCGCCAACGCGTTCCCCATGGTCCTGGGGCTGGAGGCATGTACATGGCTCCTAAACCTCCCCTAGGGGTCCATTGGCTCATGGTCCAAACTCTACAGCCTTTTCATCGCGAAGTTCAGAGTTGCGGATAAACCCGCGTACACGTGTGAGGACCTTACGAAGGTGCGTCAAGGGCCCGGAGAGACCATGTGCAAGTACCGGTAACGTTTCGACCAAAGCCTCGTCAAGGTCATGGGGACCACCGATATGGAAGTCCTCGTGGATTTCGTGGAGGGCATCTCCGATGCTCAAGTGCTCGACAGGATCGGCCACCACGGAGAGAACCTATCCATGGTGGCAAACCTCTTCATGATGGCCGACCGCGGCACCAAAGCAGAAGTTGGGGATCAGTTTACCCACGGGGAGATCGGACTCGCGGACCCGTCCAGAAGAGCGAGATGATCCCCATCAGGCGCCCGGGGAAGGACGGCAAGCGGTGCCCCCTCAGGAGGGAAGCGGGCAGCTCGACCGGCTCGCACCTGTACTACGCCTTTCACTAGAGGCGGGGCCATGACAAAGCGAGTGCATCAAGCTCTGGGAGGTAACGGAGGAGTATCATAGCAAGAAGAGGCGCCAACAGAGCAACAAGTGCAACTGGCCTCGGCGCCCCAAGGTCCCTGGCCCGTAGCTCCAACGGAGGGCCCGAGGATTGGACGAATGGCGACACCTGATTTCTACGCACTTCTATTCTTGTAGAAAGTTGTTGGGCCTCCAAGTGCAGAGGTTTGTAGAACAGCAGCAAGTTTCCCTTAAGTGGATCACCCAAGGTTTATCGAACTCAGGGAGGAAGTGGTCAAAGGTATCCCCTCTCAAACAACCCTGCAATCAAGATACAAGAAGTCTCTTGTGTCCCCAACACACCCAGTACACTTGTCAGATGTATAGGTGCACTAGTTCGGTGAAAAGATAGTAAAATACAAGTGGTATGGATATAAGACAACAGTGCCAGAAAAGAGCTTGACAGGAGGAAAAGACTAAAGGAAAAAAGATGGAAGCAAGCAAACATGTAACATATCTAGTTGCAAATGGTGTTTCAATATTTAGAAACAAGGCCTAGGGATCATACTTTCGGTCGTGAACACTCTCATATAAATATCTTCCCTTCATGATACTACTCTGAACTACTCTCCGGTTGGATACTCTAATCCATGGTAGGGCTATAACAACACTCCTCAAAGTTCGCTTTTCCCATCTAGATAACCCCACACTGTCACCTTGAGTACTAGATGGTTCCAACAAAAACCACAATTTCATAGAGACATCCAACTCCAAATATAACTCATAACAAGTATTTGTAATCTCTAGCCTAAGTGCCACCATGGTGTGCACGCTGTCACTTTCACACACATGGGGAGAGCAGAGATCTATTAAAGCACTTGAGTAGCAAGGTAGATCTACTTGATTACAAAGCTCATGATCACAATATGATCATGCATAGAGAGAGAGATGAACACATAGCTACCGGTAGAACCCTTAGCCTCGAGGAAGAACTACTCCCTCATCCTCATGGGAATCAGCAATGGCGATGGAGATGGTGGTGGAGATCGATGGAGATGGCTCCGGGGGCACTTCCCCGTCCTAGCAGGGTGCCGGAACAGAGACTTTCTATCCCCCGAATCTCCCCTTCGGTGGCGGCGGCGCTGTGGAAATTTTCGTGGCTGGAGGCTCGAGGATTTAGGTTTTCTCATCGGAGGCTTCTTATAGGCGAGAGGGGAGGCCGAGGGGTGCAGGAGGGGCCCACACCACCTCCTGGCACGAGCTGGCCTGGCCCGCGCCACCAGGTGGAGTGGCCAGCCCTTGGCCCCTCTCCGTCTTGTCTTCTGGCTCCATGAGTCTTCCGGTAAAATATCGACTTTGGCTTTTGTCCGGTCCAATTTCGAGAATATTCATTTTCCGACTTTTCTGGAACCAAAAACAACAGAAAACAGGCAACTGGCACTGTGGCATCTTGTTAATAGGTTAGTCCCAGAAAGTGTATAAAAATACTCCAAAGTATGGACAAAACATAAGAAAGTAGATATAAAACAAGCATGGAACATCAAAAATTATAGATATGTTTGCAACGTATCAACATCCCCAAGCTTAACTCTTGCTCGTCCTTGAGTAGGTAAGCGATAAAAAGAAAAAAATAATTTTTGAGGTGACATGCACCATCACAATCTTGATCAAGGTATTTATAACATTAATAGCTAGGATCATAGTACTTTAACATAGCATGCAAGATAAAGTTCTAACAATAATACATAGCAACTATGTTGTAACATGAAAAGGTACAAACAAAAGATTCATGAATAACAATGCATTGAAAGATGTTTGTTTGTTTCACATATAGAAAACATATCATAGTGGCATTCAGCTTGTCCCTCATAATGTAGCAAAACATAAATGCATAGGACACCTTCAAAGTTCATAAGGGTGACTAGATACAAATAGTTCAAGAACAAGCAATGTCAACATTATGAATCAATCAATAAGTTTTGGGACAATGCACATAGAACTAAGAATGACAACTATGCTCTCTTAATAGGTGCATAAAGATAGAAGATGTAGACTCAACATAAAAGTAAAAGAAAGGCCTTCATAGAAGGAAGTAGGGATTCAAGTATCATAAAGAGCTTCCAGAAATTATGGTACTTATTAGCTTTCAGCTCTCATTGCCCCTAGCATAAGCATCTTGAAGTGATTAAGGTTAAAGTGAACAATCTATGGAGTATATGCTTGACAAAGTATAAGTTGGCAATCTCATGTCCCTTGAATACGAGGGATGCTCCTCATGCTACTCAAGTTTAGTTACCGGTAAGTTCTTGTCATAGTAAGTACATGTGTATCATAGAGAACCACCACGTGGTACCCCTTGCCCAATGATACGGAAGAATCCCCATATCAAAATGACAAGGCAAGCAAACAATAAGCATCTCAGCAATCTTCTTATTTACCATGGGAAAATGGTGCTTTTTTCTCTCTTTCCTCTTTTCTCATCTCTTTTTTTTTCTCAATCTCTATCTCTTTTTTATAAGAAGAATGCTTCATAGATTGCTCATTATGGTTACGCTGCAGGTTTCCACCATGATTAGGCATGGATTAGACCAGCCGCCAAGGTGTTTCTCTAACACACATACATAACTCCATGGACTTACAAGCTCCCCTTTCATTTCACACCGACGACATCCATAAACAAAAGAGCATGATATCAACTGGGTACAATATACAAGTGCAATGTTGAAAGCGTTCCCCATGACAGCATGGTTCTGCTAATCGCCAACATATAAGCGCAAGCATATACAACATAGATGACACAATGGTTCAAGTTTATTAAGTGCAAGAAAAGTAAAGTGTGCCATCAAGTTTGTGAGAGCTTTAATCACTAGTTTTCTCATAACAAGTTTAATTTAGAAGGTAGATAAAAACATGAATATACTTGGAATAGCAAATGCTAATAGGTAGGTATGGTGGACTCTTTGGAATTACTTGGTTTTATTTGGAGTTGGATGCATGAGTGGAACTCATACTTGGTATGGGGGCTAGCAAAATACTGGGAGCAACCAACTAAGAGAGCAATAATGGTCATAATCATGCAAAGCGACAAAACATCATTAATTAAAGCATAAAGTGATATTACAAGTCGAAAACTAAAGGATCATAAAGGCTATGGTGACTTGGGATAGTCATAACATGGTGTGAGCATGCGCCAAGTCAACCCAAATAAAGCATCAAAAGAGAATACCACAATATTATGCTTTAATATGCTAAAACAATGCATGATTCTTCCAATGCACATTAAGCAATCTCAATTGATTGTAACAAGTCATGCTACAGCAAAAATCACTAACCATAAAGCCAAAACTATATCAAGCATGACATGACAAAGCATAGGCCACAGTCAAAAACAAGCTCCTTTTACCACTTAAGCATGAACTTTTCCTACTCTTTTCCAATCCAAACCAAACTTATTTGAAAACTAATGTATGAATGAGGGGGTCCAACCAATTTATTTAAGCAAAATAAGCAAACCAAGCAAACAAAAACCAAAAACAAAAACAAAAACAAAGACGCTCCAAGAACAACACAATTGTGCATGAAACAATAAAAATGAAGTGTTTGGAAGAAACCTGGGATTTTTATTGATGAAGAAGGGGATGCCTTGGGCATCCCCAAGCTTTGACGCTTGTACTTCTTGGATATTTCTTGGGGTGACACGGGTGGCATCCCCAAGCTTGAGCTTTAGTCCATTCTTCATCTCATTACATCACTCTTTCCTTACACCTGAAATTTTTCCTTCATACAAAACTTCACACAATCTTTATTAGCAACATTAGTGTACTCAAGATAATAAGTCTTTGGGTTCAGTTTCAACACCAATAAAACTTCCATTAAAACACAAGCTACTGTAGCACTTCCCTTAAAAAGCTCAATTCCCCAAAGAGAACCCAAAAAGGAATCAACAAGAAGCAAATGCAAATAATGGCAGAAATCTGTCAAAACAGACCAGCAGGTAAAAACCAATTTTTTCGAAGACCCTCTGTTGCTCAAATAGAAAAGTGTTGAACTAACGAAAGTTGGATAACAAACTGGGTCAGAAGCACAAAGAATTACAGCTCAAACCGACGTACAGAGATTTTACACTAATTTTTACAGCGAAGTACAAAAATCTGTTTCAGGATAGCAACTTTCCCAAGCATTACTTCTCTCTCATTAGAGGTTACTCTTGGCACAAAAAGTAAATAAAAAGGATAAGGAGAGGTTATTACAGAGGTAAAAACTTCCAAGACTCATCTAAAATTTTTGGGTTATCTCCCAATAAGTACTTTTCTTTAACGCCTTTAAGTTAGGCATGATAGTTTGAGAAGATGCTCACATAGGAAATATGAATTGAAGTAAAAGAGAGCATCAAGAAGCAAATTCAAAACACATTTAAGTCTAACCCACTTCCTATGCATAGGAATCTTGTAAAGAAACAAGTCATGAAAGCACAAAGAAACAAGCATAGGAAAGCAAAATAAGTGCAACTTCAAGACTTTTAACATAAAGAGGGGAAACTTAATATTGTTGAGATGCATAAAACCATGTTTCCCTCTCTCATAATAACTTTCAGTAGCATCATGAATAAAATTAGCAATATAAATATCACATAAAACATTCTTATCATGAGCCACATGCATAAAAGAATTAATACTCTCCACATAAGCATAGTCATTCTTATTAATTGTAGTGGGAGAAAATTCAACAAAATAGCTATCTTATTATTCTCATCACCATAATCATCAAATATAGGAGGAATATCGTAGTCATAATTAATTGCCTCCTCAATAGTAGGTGGACTGAAAATATCATATTCATCATTGTAATCATCATATATTGGAGGTTTGGTATCATCATAAGCAATAGAATAGCTATCTTCCGAAGCTGGGGAACTAAAAAGATCATTTTCATAAAAACTAGCTTCCCCAAGCTTAGACTTTTCCATAGCATTAGCAATAATGGTGTCCAAAGAATTCATACTAACAACATTGCTATTAGCATGCAAATAAAGTTCCATAGGTTTTTTATTTTTCTCTTCAAACACTTCATGTCCAAACTCAAGATAAATACTATAAAGCTCTCTAATTTTTTTTCTCCATTAAGCCTAACTAGTGAAAACAAGAAACAAAAAGACAAAATTGTAGAATCTAAACGAAATAAATTCGAGCACTCACACCGAAGGATGTGAGTACCTTTTACCTTACCTCCCCGGCAACGGCGCTAGAAAATAGCTTGATGTCTATGCAGTTCTATTATTGTAGACATTTGTTGGGCCTCCAAGTGTAGAGGTTTGTAGAACAGCAGCAGTTTCCCTTAAGTGGATCACCCAAGGTTTATCGACCTCAGGGAGAAAGTGGTCAAAGGTATCCCCTCTCAAATAACCCTGCAATCAAGATACAAGAAGTCTCTTATGTCCCCAACACACCCAATACACTTTTCAGATGTATAGGTGCACTAGTTCGGCGAAGAGATAGTGAAATACAAGTGGTACGGATATAAGACAACAGTGCCAGGAAAGAGCTTGACGGGAGGAAAAGACTAAAGGCAAAAAGATGGAAGCAAGCAAACATGTAACAGATCTAGTTGCAAATGGTATTTCAATGTTTAGAAACAAGGCCTAGGGATCATACTTTCGCTAGTGAACACTCTCATATAAATATCTTACCTTCATGATACTACTCTGAACTACTCTCCGGTTGGACACTCTAATCCATGGTAGGGCTATAACAGCACTCCTCAAAGTTCGCTTTTCCCATCTAGATAACCCCACACTATCACCTTGAGTACTAGATGGTTCCAACAAACACCACAATTTCATAGAGAAGTCCAACTCCAAATATAACTCATAACAAGTATTTGTAATCTCTAGCCTAAGTGCCACCATGGTGTGCATGTTGTCACTTTCACACACATGGGGAGAGCTGAGATCTATTAAAGCACTTGAGTAGCAAGGTATATCTACTTGATTACAAAGCTCATGATCACAATATGATCATGCGTAGAGAGAGATATGAACACATAGCTACCGATAGAACCCTTAGCCTCGAGGAAGAACTACTCCCTCATCATCATGGGAATCAGCAATGGCGATGGAGATGGTGGTGGAGATCGATGGAGATGGATCCGGAGGCACTTCCCCGTCCCGGCAGGGTGCTGGAACAAAGACTTTCTGTCCCCCGAATGTCCCCTTCGGTGGTGGCGGCGTTGTGGAACTTTTCATGGCTGGAGGCTCGAGGATTTAGGGTTTTCTCATCAGAGGCTTCTTATAGGCGAGAGGGGAGGCCAGGGAGTGTCGGAGGGGCCCACACCACCTCCTGGCGCGAGCTGGCCTGGCCCACGCCACTAGGTGGAGTGGCCAGCCCCTGGCCCCTCTCCGTCTCGTCTTCTGGCTCCATGAGTCTTCCGGTAAAATATCGACTTTGGCTTTTGTCCGGTCCAATTCCAAGAATATTCATTTTTGACTTTTCCGGAACCAAAAACAGCAGAAAACAGGCAACTGGCACTGTGGCATCTTGTTAATAGGTTAGTCCCAGAAAGTGTATAAAAATACTCCAAAGTATGGACAAAACATAAGAAAGTAGATATAAAACAAGCATGGAACATCAAAAATTATAGATACGTTTGCAACGTATCAACGCGGAAAGCTCGGTCCCTCGGGGGAGACCATGGAACCAGAGGCGTCCCCACATCCTAGGTGCATGCGCCTCCACCAGGCTCATACCCCTCAAGGTGACCCTCAGCTCTCGCTCCTTCTCCGCTAAGTGACACTTTTGCGCCCCTCACCAGGACAGGGTGCTCGGGAAGGGAAACAGCTGCAGTTATTGATGATTTCTATCTGCTTTTCGATGAATCCATTCGTTCTTTGAGTTTCCTTTCTGCCCGTGTGCTGGTCATGTTCTCGTATATTCATCATACGAGCGGGGGCTTGAAGGATTAAGCTCTGAACTTGCGGACTAGCTCCAATGATAAGTCACCTCACTCGCAGATCCCTGGTGCTCGAGACCCTCGTATGGTGTATTGACAGAACGAGGCAGCTGATGACTGCAAGTGCACCGATCGTTTTTAGCTAGTTTCAAAATAAAGATACCGATCCCACATGGAGCAGTAGGCAAAGACTAAAATGCTTTTAACTACAACTAAACAAAGTACTGAAGAAATAACTTTAAGATGCAAGAAAAGTAAAGTTGTTTTTGGGTTTTTGGTTGAACAAGGTACTTTAAAGTAAAGAAAAACTTAATGCAAAAATTGAGAATCACGTGTGTAATAGAACTTTGGAACTGCAATAGGGAAAAAGGCGTTCTCGGGGAGTGGTGGATATACCACTAGCAATTTAGACTAAGCAATCAAGATTATTATAACGAATATTCTCATAATGTGTATGTATGTGGGAGGATCTCCATATATGGACAAATAGGCAGCAACCGCTGCTCACATCATCCTTCATAACCACAACTGACGAATAAACGACATCAATCGTATTATCCCGCTATTAAGGGATTTCTCCCGTGGCATGGACATGGCTTAATGAGTTCTCCTTGATTCCCCAAGTTAGCACATAAGGAATGACAACAGCTTTATAGTCACAGTAAGTGCTATAATCCCTCTGTCTACCAACAAGTAATCCCCTTCATCGAGTCCCCATAGGAGGCAAATATTAAGGAGGTGCACAATTCCCAACATCAAGATGAAGACAATTAACACATACACATAATGATGCATAACATAATAAACTCTACCTCATCTCAATCATATGTTAGGGTTTCTCCATCTCCCCAAGAACTAGAGATCTACTCAAACATGGAGGCAATCAACATCATGGCAATGGTAATGAGAACAATCATAGATGAATAGTACTTGTATAAATCCACAACGAGTACGGGAATTACAGCAAGATCTAGACAAGATGTAGATGGTATGGATGGAGATGGTGGTGATGCAGCGGTGGATAATGAAGATCAATGCCTTAGCCTCCCGGATCCGTGCAGGTTGAAGATGGATCCCCGACGGATGAGTTCCCCCTCTAGATGCCTTCCAGAGGTGAGGTTTCAGCGATTTTTGGGTGTTCTGTATGTCGTATCTCCGATCCAGTTGCACGGGACGAAACTATTTGAGGAGGCAGAGGCAGCGCCAACTATACGGACGGAAAATTTATCCTGGTCCTATAGTTGGTCGTTGAACCCTATGTCTCCTTTGTTCACTTCTGGTTTTCTTCTAGTATTATTAATATTTCCCAAATAAGCGATTTACGTTGTTTTTATTCCTTTTCTCCTCAGTACAACTGCTCCAAGAATTGTATCCATTGGATCCATCATCTATCCTGATCCTGGTGAAAATAGACATAAAATATACGCGCGAGCACCGTAAGATACCAAGATCCTACATCTACAATGAAAAATAATAATGTAAAACATGATGCAAATATGCACTCATCAACTTCCCCAAGCTTAGACTCTTGCTCGTCCCGAGCAAGTTTAGATTAATGGATGTGATCCACATATTCATGAAGCTGAGTTGATAAAATAAATGAGGTAGTTACAGTATGTATTTATCATATACATACATATGAATAAGTTCATGAATAGAACATTACTTGAACCATCTGGATAATATTAGCAGGCTTCCACACCTTAGTGATCAATAGTTCACAAAAGATGAATCTCAACATAATGTAAAAGTATCTGGCTCAACCGAATGAGTTAGCGAGGTAGTCCCAAGTGTTTTAGGATCAACGTATTCACTTGGGATTCAAAATCTCAAAAGTATCTATTTGTCATACTACAATATAGTAGTATATGCCTATTTGCTCTTTGCACACTCGCTCAGTTTCTTCTTTCTTTTCTTCTCTTTTGTATATATGCTCACACTCTTGTTTAAGTGTTGTGCAATGGAGCTGGCCATACATTCCACTTCATGTAGGAATTAAAAGTTTAATAATCTCAATTATCAAATTCCAATTGTATATGAAGCATTCTTATGACTTGAAGATTCTACCTCGACTTGTACTCACTCTATTTTGATAGCACTGTCATTTTCCTTTGTTCAAGGTTTCTTTTTCAACTTAACTGTATAGATAGTTATTCTATATAAATCAAACCGTAGACTTACAACATATTGACCAAATTATCTTTATGTGTTCCATTAATACCAATGGTGTGGAAGACTCATATTGCTATCATCAAGTGCAAGTAAAATTATACTCAAGCCATTCATGTATCCAATAAGATAAGCACAAATTCAACATTGCTTCATATATAATAATAAACTCAGAATTTCATTAAAGGGATTGACTATTCCTGAAGGGAATTCTAATGATGCAAACTTTATTTCTAGTTTGAACTAATGCAAAATGGTAATATAAAACTTGAGATAGATTACAAGGTCTTTAAAGATCTCCCCAAGCTTGGCATCAAGCCAGGCAGGATCAATTAACTCCTTGTTGGTACCTATTCCTCCTCCTGGGTAGAAAGAGTGTCACCCTCTTCTTTTATGTTGCCATCTTTAACCATGCTTGCAAAGCGAATGCTGAGCTCGACCATGTCATATTGGAGCTTCAACATTTTCTTCTTGAGGAATTTCTTCTCAACTGTCAAATCAAAGACAGTTTTAATTAAGAAACCAACTCTACCATCGATGTCATCGACCTTTTTCTCAATGTCTTTGCTCATCATCCATTAGGAGTCAATCCCTTCTCCAATTGTTTCAACGCATGCCTTCGAAGCCTTTTCTAACTCATAGATCTTATCATGAATCTCATCTTGCTGCACCTTCTTAGGTTTAAGAGGTGATGGACCAAGAGGAGGTTTATAATAGGATCCTATGTTGTAATGAGACGGATTAGGGAGATACTCATCCTTGTTCCTTCCTCGCTCAGCTTGCCTCATCATCTCCATCCTTTGTGGGAACATGTCCTCCCAATTTGGGAGAGGCTTGATCTCTGGGCTGGATGATGACGATGATCCTTTAAGTTCTACTTCTTCGATCCTCTTCACGGGCTTCTCTTCTTTCTCCTTCCAGATATTGTTGACATGGAAGGGCTGCATGGCTTCACTACACGAATGTTGTTAGAGGGGCTTGTATAGGGATGGTGGGGATTTTTCGAGGCTGGAGGCTATAGCTCTGTGAAAACTTAATGAAAAAGATTAGATGGGATCATCTTTAAAAGGAGAGGTCAAAAACCCTAGCCGCCTTTCGTAACGAGCAACTATACGGGCATGACCCATATAGCTCCCGCCATATAGTTATGAACCGACTATAGATTACATATACGGTGGAACCAACTATAGATTACATCTACAGTGGAACCAACTATACGGGCGGGGATTTTTATTCCTGTCGTATAGTTGGTCGTTAAACTCTCTGGACTCTGAATAATTTCTTTGGAGATGGGTCGATAACTATACGACCACAACTATATGGGCGGAATTTTTAATTCCGGCCGTATAGTTGGTCGTTAAACTCTCAGTACTCAGGAAATTATTTTGTCAAAGGCGTTGATATCTATATGACCATAGCTATATGGGCAGGATTTTTAATTCCGACCGTATAGTTGGTCGTTAAACTCTTATTACCTTTCGTGGATGGAAGGGATGATGTCGCAACAACTATACGACCGCAACTATATGGCCGGAAATTTTTATTCCCGCCGTATAGTTGGTCGTTAAACCTTCTGTATCCACCAAATTTTTTTTACTTCTCCAAGGATTCTTAATTAATCTGAAACTTAACGAAATATCGAGTTTTGACAGAAAAATGTCAGCTTAAATTTCTGACCAATTTTTGGCATCATCAATCCTCCTTCTTCTTTGCTGGAGCATCAAATGTTTCTTATTTAACACAATGCTCAAATTAAACTTTAACTGAAAATTTAAAACTTACTCAAACCTTTATTTCACATGGGTTACCTCCCATGAAGCACTCTTTTATGGTCAATAGCTTGACCGTAGTATTGCTCATTCCGTCTCGAGTCCATTCTTCTTGTAGTTTCCATTCCTTGTATATCTTTGCTTAATCACTTCTTATGGGGTGATCAATTCTATGGTGACTGCACTTATATCTTCTTTTACTCGATAATGCTTCAAGCATTCTCCATTTACCACCCATGCAAGAGAGGGTGTTTTTCCTTGGAGCTTCACTGCTCCCGATGAATAAGCTTCTTCAACTATATATGGGCCTTCCCACTTAGATC
Source organism: Avena sativa (assembly GCA_916181665.1). Lineage (NCBI taxonomy): Eukaryota > Viridiplantae > Streptophyta > Magnoliopsida > Poales > Poaceae > Avena > Avena sativa. Next base: position 479,818,551 of record OV702292.1, on the reverse strand, counting down.
TGAGATTTCCTGGAATCAACTTAAGACGAGAATTGTAGAGCAACACTTTGTCTCCACTTTTAAAAGTCTTATTATCTATTTTCTATCTAGCCATCTTTTCACTTTTTCCTTAAACAACCTAGCATATCATAGGATTCACTTCTAAACTCATCTAAAGCATGAATATCTAATAAACGCTTTTCTCCTATCGCTTTAAGATCATAATTTAGGTTCTTGATTGCCCAAAAAGCTTTGTGTTCCAACTCTAAAGGTAAATGGCATGCCTTACCGTACACCATCTTATAAGGTGTCATACCCATTGCGTTTTTAAACGCAGTATGGTATGCCCATAGAGCGTCATTCAACTTGTACGACCAATCCTTTCTTGATTTTTCCATCGTCTTCTCGAGTATGGTCTTCAACTCTCTATTAGAGAGTTCCACTTGACCACTTGTTTGGGGATGATATAGTGAAGCAATCCGGTGAGTTACTCCATATTTGCTGAGGATTTTCCTGAAAGTTCCTTTCATAAAATGAGAACCACCATCAGTAATTAAAAATCTAGGAACTCCAAACCTGGGGAATATGACATCTTTACTAAGGTAGCTGCATTTGCATGACTTGTTGGAATAGCTTCAACCCATTTAGTAACATAATCAATAGCAACAAAAATATGAGTATAACCATTCGATTCTATAAATGGCCCCATGTAATCCATTCCCCATACATCAAAGGGTTCAATTATGAGACTATAATTCATTGCCTTTTCTTGTCTCCTACCTATATTACCTCTTCTTTGACAAGCATCGTAGTATTCCTCATATTTGTGTGTGTCCTTGAGCAAGGTGGACCAATAGAATCCGGATTTAAGTACCTTTGCAGCAGTTCGCTTACCTGCATGATGCCGTCCATATGGACTAGCATGACAAGCTTTCAATATTGCATTCATTTCATGATTAGGAACGCATTTCCGAATCATACCGTCAGGTCCATGATGGTATAGGTATGGATCATCCCAAAAGTAATATTTAAGATCATTAAAGAATTTCATCCTTTGATTTCTTGACATACGAGGAGGTATAAAATTTGTTGGTAGATAATTAGCATAATCCGCATACCATGGATCAGCATTAATTATTCTCCCGGAAATAATTAATTAGTAGGTACAGGGTTATTAATTATTCCCTCCATCCTAGAGAGATGATCTGCTACCAGATTATCTTTACCCCTCCTATCTACTATTTGAAAATCATATTCTTGTAGTAATAAAACCCACCTAATCAATCTGGGCTTAGCATCCTTTTTCACAAGGAGGTGACGCAAAACTTGGTGATCCGTATGCATTATTATATTAGAATTAATGATATAAGATCTAAATTTGTCGCAAGCAAAAATTATAGCTAGGAACTCTTTTTCTGTAGTAGCGTAATGTTTCTGAATCTTATTAAGAGGTCTACTAGCGTAATAAATATCATTCAAATTATTTCCATCTCATTGTCCTAACACAGCCCCTAAAGCATAGTCACTAGTATCACACATGATTTCGAAAGGCTCATCCCATTTTGGAGATTGCATGATAGGTGCTGAAACTAATTTATTCTTAAGGTTCTCAAAAGCTGAAATGCAGTCATGATCTAAGTAGAATGGAGTTTCTTTATCAAGAAGGTTGGTGAGAGGCATAGCTATTTTAGCAAAATCTTTTATAAGATGCTTCTAAAAACCTGCATGTCCTAGAAACATTTTTAAGTTTTTGATGTCCTGAGGTATTGGAAGATTTTCTATAGCATTTATATTGGTTTTATCTATCTCTATTCCCTTCTTCGAAACCTTATGCCCGAAAACTTTACCTTCTCTTTCCATGAAACGACATTGCTCCCAATTCAAAACCAAATTTGATTGGCTGCATCTCTGTAAGACTTTGGTTAGATTGTAGAGGCAATTATCAAAAGTTGTTCCACAAACAAAAAAATTATTTGTTAGAACTTCCGTAGTCTTCTTAGCAAAATCATCAAAGATCTTTAGAACACATTCTTGAAAAGTTGCTGCTGCGTTACATAAGCTAAACGGAATTAATCTATAAGCATATATTCCATAAGGGCAAGGGAAAGTTGTTTTCACTTGATCTTCCGGTTGTATGGCAATTTGAGAATATTAGAATAACCATCAAGAAAACAGAAATAAGAATTATTACCAAGCCTTTCTAAAATTATATCCATGAATGGTATAGGTTTATGATTTTTCTATGTCTCGCGGTTTAGCTTTCTAAAATCAATGCACATACGCTATCCTACAACGGGCCTTATAGGAACTAGCTCACCATCTTCATTCATAGCAGCATCAAGACCACCTTGTCTTGGTATGCAATGAGCTGGGCTAACCCATTTACTATCAGAAATAGGATATATTATGCCAGCATCTAGTAAGTGTATAACCTCTTTTCTTACTACTTACTCCATTTTAGGATTAAGCCTTCTTTGTGTATCTACTATAGGTTCAACATCATCAAGCATGGTAATCTTATGTGTTATGATAGATGGATCTATTCCTTTAATATCACTCGGTGTATATCCAAAGGCTTCACGATGCTTAACCAAAGCTGAAATGAGTTTATTTGTTTCATTCTCTGATAGATTCTTGCTAATAATAACAGGACATTTATTTTCATTATCTAAAAACGCATACCTCATATCATCTGGAAGTTGTTTCAATTCAATTGGTGGAGGCTCTTCATCTCCTTTTCTTACCAGTTCTTCATAGTCATGTGGATTTTGTGCTTCCAGAATTGAATCAAGGTAATAATCCATGTCTTCTTTCTCCTCATCATCTGGTGCTTCCTCCCATTTAATCAGGATCCTCTCTAATTCAGCTTGTGGAGTACTGAAGTGAATCTGCCAACTCGGCAATCATTTTCTCTTCCTTGATATCTTCCACTCCATATGGCTTCTTCTTTAGTTTGGCAAAGTGGAATGTCGTTTCCTCTTCTCCAAACATCAGTGGAATAGTCTCCTTATTATTATCGACTCGAGCTTTGGTGATGGAAATAAAATGCCTGCCTAAAAGAATAAGACATGAGTGAGTCTCCATATGGTCACTCATGTACCCAATAAAGACATAGATATTTGTGATTACTCCTTCCGGTTTTATATTGGTCCTATTAGACAATTTAATAGTAGTGTCTACCGGTTCCACATCTAGATTATTTAAATTATAGCGGAGTTCCTCATAAAGTGATGAAGGCATAATATTTATAGTGAAAATTGGCTCACAAATTCCATATAAGAAAGTTTCTCCACAATATATAGGGGTCATTGGTTTAGAAGTTTTGTTACCTCGTACCTTACCTTCGATGAATTCCAAGGTTTCAAGGTCTAACATAACCACTTCATTGTCCACTATTCGTGCTTCCATAAGATCCTTTAATATTGGTAGCTTCGGGGTTCCTTTCTGGTTTCTTTGATCTTTTATTTATTTGTTCTTTCTCTTTTTGCCTTTTCTCGATGATCCCTTGAATAGGTATCGAGGAGAACTCTTCCATCAGCGCTCTGGCACGCTTCATTTCTTCTAGGGGTTTACGGGGTTCCCATTCTGTAGGTACCTGCAAATGCCCTACATAATTCTCAATAATTTTCTTTAATGAGTAAGAATCAATACCGAGGGTTTTAATCATTGCATATGTCCTTTCATCTGCAAGGAAATCGTTAATGCAAGCGTATTCAGAAAAACTATTTGTAATGTTTTCCTTATCTTTAAGATTTCCCATTGCTTCTCTCATTTTTATTATTAGATTCCAAGCTTCGTCATAGGTATAAGATAGAAAAATGCCATTAGAAGCAGTGTCTAGATTCATCCTATTTTCAATATTTAGCCCTCCATAAAAAGTGTGGGTGATTAACCAAACAGGCAAACGATGATGGGGGCAATTATCTAGGTAGCTTTTGTACCAGAGATATCCTTCATACAAGCCCTCACCAGGATTATTTTTGAAACTGATAATAATACCTCTCATCCTGTGAGCTTTGCTTTCTAAATAATATTTTGATAGGAATTTGGTTGTCAATTCCTCCCAAGTGCTTGGTGCTTCTGCATAATAAGATCTGTACCAGCCGCAAATATTATTAGAGAGAGTTTGTCTAAACAACTGGTTTTAACCGTATCAAGATTACAGTCGTCAAAAATAAAGGAACTAAGAACGTACTCAAAGAATTGTAAGTGTCCGTATGGACTCTCTTCATTGGTTCCTGCAAATTTCTTAGAGTGCAATAGTTCAAATAATAAAAGGTGGATTTGATTCCATCCAAATTTATGCTTTTATTGATAACTATAAAAGCGTCCATGGGTGAACCCATTTTCCTTACCGCCTCAAGCTGGTTTAAATGTTGAGTGTTGTCCATTGTTGCGGTCCTGCAACTCAAGTAAAAATTAGTACAATGGAAGTAAATAACTAAAAGTAAAGTGACTTATAGCGCTAAGCTCCCCGGCAATAGCGCCAAAAAATAGCTTAATGACTGCAAGTGCACAAATCGTTTGTAGCTAGTTTCAAAATAAAGATATCGATCTCATATGGAGCAGTAGGCGAAAGACTAAAATGCTTTTAACTACAACCAAACGAAGTACTTAAGAAATAACTTTAAGCTGCAAGAAAAGTAAAGTTGTTTTTGGGTTTTTGGTTGAACAAGGTAGTTTAAAGTAAAGCAAAACTTAATGCAAAAAGTAAGAATCATGTGTGTAATAGAACTTTGGAACCACGATAGGCAAAAAGGCATTCTCGGGGAGTGGTGGATATACCGCTAGAAATTTAGACTAATCAATCAAGATTATTATAACGAATATTCTCATAATGTGTATGTATGTGGGAGGATCTCCATATATGTACAAATAGGTAGTAACCGCTGCTCACATCATCCTTCATAACCACAACTAATGAATAAACGACATCAATCCTATTATCCTGCAATTAAGGGATTTCTCCCGTGGCATGGACATGGCTTAATGAGTTCTCCTTGATTCCCCAAGTTAGCACGTAAGGAATGACAATAGCTTTATAGTCACAGTAAGCGTTATCATCCCTCCGTCTACCAACAAGTAATCCCCTTCATCGAGTCCCCATAGGAGGCAAATATTAAGGAGGTGCACAACTCCCAACGTCAAGATGAAGACAATTAACACATACACATAATGATATATAACATAATAATCTCTATCTCATCTTAATCATATGCTAGGGTTTCTCCATCTCCCCAAGAACTGGAGATCTACTTAGACATGAAGGCAATCAACATCATGGCAATGGTAATGGGAACAATCATAGATGAATAGTACTTGTATAAATCCACAACAAGTACGGGAATTACAACAAGATCTAGACAAGATGTAGATGGGATGGATGGAGATGGTGGTGATGCAGCGGTGGATGATGAAGATCGATACCTTAGCCTCTCAGATCTGCGCAGGTCGAAGATGGATCCCCGACGGATGAGTTCCCCCTCTAGATGCCTTCCGGAGGTGAGGTTTCGGCGATTTCTGGGTGTTCTGTATGTCGTCTCTCAGATCCAGTTGCATGGGGCGAAACTATTTGAGGAGGCGGAGGCAGCGACAACTATACAGCCGGAAAATTTATTCCGGTCGTATAGTTGGTCGTTGAACCCTCTATTATTAATATTTCCAAAATAAGCGATTTACGTTGTTTTTGACTCCTTTTCTCCTTAGTACAACTGCTCCAATAATTGTATCCATTGGATCCATCATTTATCCTGATCCTGGTGAAAATAGATATAAAATATGCGCGCGAGTACCGTAAAATACCAAGATCCTACATCTACAATTAAAAATAATAATGTAAAACATGATGCAAATATGCACTCATCAGCAGCACCAGGAACACAGCTCGACCAGGACGCGCTCGTCCTCAGCCGACATCACCGCAATGTGTGATACCTACGATCTCCTCCTCAAGAAGATCACGGGCTAGCATGGGCCCTATGGTTCTCTCCTCGAGAGGCTCACAGGGTGGCTCACGAGGCACTTCCCTCCAGCGGCCCAAAATCTCCAGGACCTAAAGTGTCGATCTCTAAACTTACGGCATGTTCCTCGGCCGCAAGTTACCTCACCCACGGTTCCTGTCGACTCGTGAGGCACTTCCCTCGAGCAGCCCAAAACTGCCAGGATCTAAAGTGTCGAGCATTGAACTCATGGCCTGTTCCTCGGCCGCAAGTTACCTCACCCATGGTTCCTGGCACAAAAAAGACATCACGATGATGGCTCGCAAGGCACTGTGCCTCCACGGCTTGAGCTCCCAAGGGCCTATAGTGTCGAGCTCTGAACTTATGGCCCGTTCCTCAGCCACAAGTTACCTCACCCACGGTTTCTAACTAAAATACATGTATGCATACCTCGCCGTGATGGCTCGTGAGGCATTGTCCATCCATGGCCCGAGCTCTCTAGGACCTAAAGTGTCAAGCTCTGAACTTACGTCCTGCTCCTCGACCGCAAGTCACCTCACCCACGGTTCCTGGCCCTCAAAATACCAAAAGTCCCTATGCTAACGGGACAACCCCCTCCTCGAGAGGACAGCGGGACGACTTACGAGGAAACCTTCCCTCTGACTGCCAGGAAACTACAGGCTTAACAGGCGGAGCTCTAAACTTACCGCCCATCCATAGCAGTAAGCCACCTCACCTGCAGGTCCCGACGCCTACAACTCGCAATGAGAGCTCACTATAGGCGTCCCCCGGTGCGCTCAACCTCCTTTGGTCATCTCCTTGCAAGGCCTAGGGGAAGGGCAAGACCCTCAACAAGAGCGCGAACAAATATGTGCCACGAGGCCACAAAAGAGACATTAGGTCCAAAACACGACCATTGCGCTAGATTACATTGAACGGATTACAGTCAAAGAGGCCCCTCAGGCTGATAGCTCCGAAGCGCTATCTCTGGAGATAGCTCGCCACTCCCCCCAGCACCAGGCGTGCCGTGTGGGGAACCTTCGTATTTATCATCAGAGGACCTAGTGCCCTCCGAGTCATCGCCCTCTTCGGTCCACGTGAATATCGAGAGGAAGACGTCGATGTGTTCCTCCACAAGTTGTTGGAACCGCATGACCTCGCTGAGCGGGGTTCCCACAGGATGCGTCACCTTCTCGAGAAGTACCCTCCAGGGGAAGTTGACATCGTACTAGTAGAGGACAGAGAGAACATGGGTCTCCACAACCCGCATCATGTTGTGGCACTCATCCAGATGGTACCCGTGGTAGAGCTCAGCTCTCCCCTCTAGCACCGCCGTAATCCAATCGAAGAGCATCAGGAAAGCGCCATCCATGTTGGCATCAGCAAGGGGACCAGTGTAGAAGTCGGTTACCCCAAAGTCCTGGAGAGTGGCGGCCGTGCGCCTAGCAAGCGCCCGATACATCTTGCACCTCTCTTTCTCCAACACCTGGAGGTCCCGCTCCATCTTTTCACGGAGGTCCCAGTGCTTTTGGAGCTTTTGGTGAGCGGCATGCCGCTCCTTCAAGGTGCCCAGATCGACAAGAGCCTGGGCTAGGCGCTCCTCCGCCTCGCAGAGGGAGGCTTCTAGCTCTTCTCTCCTCTCTAGGAAGCGCGCCTCTTGGGTCTTGGCTTTCCCTTGCCACTCCACCTGAAGGGCCCGGCGAAGCTACGAGAGCACCTTCTTGTTGTCCTTCTTCATCTGCTCTCGCTCCCCGGCAACCTTGGCATAGCAGCGGCGAAGGCGCTCATCGGTGTTCGTGCTACGACAGTTAACATCAAGCGTGCGTTCCTCAAGCTTCTGCTAGGCCGTCCCCAGCTGGGCCTCAAGCGCCTCCAGATGGCTCCTCTCCAGCTGAGCCTCATCCTCGCGAAGCTGAACCGCCTCCTCACGGAGGGCCACATCCTGCTCTCTCTGAGTGACCCTCTGACGGTCTTCTTCGACCTCCTGCTCGAAGAAGGCAAGTGCATGATCGTGTACGGAGAAGTCATGAGTGACGCTGGCCAAGTTCCAAGAGGAGGCCCTGGGAGGAGGGACACCAACCCCGACTGACATGGAAGTCCACGCAGCTTCCCGAGGCAACCCCGCGAGGACCCGGTTGCCCCCAGATCTTGTTACCTTGCCACAAGCTCTCCACTACTCTAGGGCCTGGTCGAGAGCGGCCCGCTCCAGGTGAATACGACGCCACGCCCTGGCCAGGCGATGCTCCTCAGCAGCGATGCCAGCAAGGAATCGGTCGAGCCCAACATGGGCGGTCACCACGATGTCTCGTAGGTGCCCGACTGACCTAGGGAGCCACCCTCGGGCGACAGCAAGGCCAGCACGCTTGGCGCCACTACAGCGGGAGCTTGGGGGCTTCCCCCGATAGGCTCCCCCCGGTCATCATGGACTGGCGACGGGGTCGTGACCTGCGCTCCCACGGGATCTTCGAGAAGGAGGACATCGCCGCCTCCTGCGGCCACCTCAGGGTCACGCAGACTCTCGTCAGCGGGGCTATCCCCTACCACGGCCTGCTCCTGGGCGGGTGGGGAGGAGATCCCAGGGTGCGCTCGTAGCTAGAGGGAGGCAGGACTGCCCACGGCACGCCCTGCCGCTCCTCCCGAATCGAACCTCGCCGCCTTTGCCTTCCTCCTTTTCTCGCACCTGCATCGACATGGCGAGATGACAAAATAGGGAGAAGGGGCAAGGGAAAAGGGCAAGCCTCGCTAGGATGTCTCACCTCCGTACTTCCCCTCCCACCAGGGACCAGTTAGCCCTCCTCGCGCCGGGGGGAAGAAAAGCACCACCGTCGCCCAGCCTGAGGCGCTTCTCGGCCGCCCGCACCAGGGCAGGGGAAGCTAACGCCTCGGGCTCACCACGCTCCCCGCAAATAGCCCCGCAGGAGGGATCAGCGGCCTCAACACGGGGGAAGTCCTCGGCGTCCTCCTTTGAATACGACACACTATTGATCATCCTCCCGTGTCGCACACGCCGGGAGGGTTCGAGGGCACTTCTCGGCTCCTCATCCTCGTCATCCAATTCGACCAAGGGCACACCCCCTGGCGTCGAAAGTGGGAAGACCCGTGCAAGTGGCGCTCGCGTCTCCTCCCGAATACAGGGGACGTACCCCCAGGGTAAGCTCCATCGCCACTTCCGTGCCAAGGAGCAGCATCATGAGAGCAGACACAGTATCCTCTGTGCGGGGCCCCTCGGAGAGCCGGACCGCATCATAGTCAGGTGACATGGTCCACACGGGCCTCTTGTGCTCCTAGAGAGGGGCAAGCTACTGTCGCAATAACTCCCTCACCACCATCTTGCTGGACAAGCCCTGGATCCTCAAGTATGCAACGCGCCTCGCGAGGGGCCCGGGACTCATATAGGCAGCTGACTCGCGAGGCCAGCATGTATTCTCCACCGCTGCCCCCGCGGGAGCGCGAAGTGGAGGCCAGGCACGGCTGGCGTCTATCAGGACCCAGTTGCAGCAGAATTCTGACATCGTGCCAAGATGGAGATGGGCAGGAAATCTCCCTCCTCAGCAAAGAATCCGACGCTGTCGAGGACGTCCCCTAGCGCGAGGATGCGGAGGCTGTAGAAGTGCCGGAACAATGCCAAGGACGGCGCTACCTGACAAAGGCCTCACACTAGAACACGAAGGAAGCCAGGAGGGTCACACTCCGTGGGTGGAGGTGGAGGATCTGGATGCACTAATGGTCCAAGACAACGATGAGAAAGGGGGAGAAGGGCGGGACAAGGCGGGGGCGATGGAGTGGGTGAAGATGGGAGCCGTGGTGGCGCGCCACCCGCTTCCCCCAAAGCCGGCGCACCACACCCGCGAGGCGCCCCATTCGTTCGAGTCGGAGGCCATCAACTTGCGGACCTTCTCCAGCCCCTCCTTGTTGAGAATCGTCCCCGCCGGCAGGTCTCCCACGATCGACAGGGGAAAGCTCGACGCATAGGGAGTGGCACACGCTCTCTTGAGTGCCATCGCGGGCGTTGTGGAAGTGGAAGGAGCGGCGTTGAGCGAGAGCTCTAGCAGACTGGCGGCGGAGGAAGGCGAAGCTGGCAACTCCCTTCGGATTTGGGGTTTTTGCGGGCGACTCAACCTCCAAGACCAAGTAGTGGAAGCGACGGTTCCCACATCGGGCATGTGCCATGTCCCGCGCAGGCACGTGGAAGCCGCGGTCAGTGACTTCAGAGATCGTGCCACGATGCGACCGCCCATGGGCACGACGCCAGTTGGTCCCTTGACTTCCTTGCCCCTCCGTCAGTGGCGTGCAATCCAAGCGACCAGGGGCTACTGTCAGACTATTGGCACTAGGGGTACCCTATCTCGTCAAGTCACTGAGCCCGCCAGGAACACCCTCTCGAGGGTTTGAAAGGAGAGTGAGCCTCAGGAGGAGGGATGGAACCCGGATCCTCTACAAACGCCCGAACCAGCCTGGGCCCGATGCCGTAGCCTCCCAGCGGTTCTTTAGGAGGGGGAGTCACCGGCTCCAAGCGCGCCTAGCAAGACGACGCGCCAACGGTCGGTCCAGGCGGCGGTCGGTCCACCCGAGGAAAGCAGAGCACGAAGAGGTAGGGGGATGACGCAAGACAAGGATAGCGCCTGATACAGCCGTTTCGTTGCAAGGAGATCAAGGCGATGACTTAAAACGAAGGGGTGGCCGACCACTACCCTGACATGACAGCTAGCTGGTGGACGCAAGAAGACAAGACAGGTCTGAATCCTTTGGCGGGAATGTGGTAGCCCTTCCCTCCCATAGATGGGGGGGAAAGAGGCTCAACGCCGCCTTATATAAGGATCCCTTCTCCTACCTTAGGAGGGATTGATACTTGGGATCTTAAACCCTAGACCTTCATCCTCCATTATACACTCACGAAGCACGCAAACAATACAACAAAGCAGGAGTAGGGGCTTTACCTCCTCACGAGGGCCCCGAGCCTTGAAAAAAACCCGATTTCATCTCGCTGTCGTTTGCTTGCTCCGTTATCGTCACCGTCGCTAGACAATAGGTCGCTTTTATACTGACCACGAGAAGTTATCGTCACCGTCGCTAGACAATAGGTCGCTTTTATACTGACCACGAGAATAGCCGGCTCGTTCAGCCGCCTCACGAACCAAGAAATCGTTAGGCCTTAATTCTTTTGCGGGACAAATCTTCGACGGGGCCGGCTGTTTCGCAATCTGCAAAACCTTTTTCTGTGGGGTGTATCCATCTTTAACAGTTCGTGAGTTTACAACGAGCCTACCCGAGAGGAATGATCCTCTCTATCATGCACACCGCCTCCCACAATCATCGATCCCCGTCGCATATCTCCTTTGGAACTTCCCAAAATTCGTTGCGGATCTCTCCAGATGGAAAAAAACTCTGCCCTCTATAATCTAGGAACATTAGACCACCCACAGTGTGTGTAAAAAGCGGTTCCTACTCTTCTCTCACCTCCAATTGAATCGGTTCAATACACTACACAGCATCGGTTCTAACAGTCTAACATGAGAAGCGGATCAACAAGTTGAATCGCTTTTTCCATGCAAATGTGGGACCTACTAGCAAAACTGTGAGGGAAAGGCAGCATGCAATGTGTCAGGGGATGGGAACATAGCCGGTTCCATACACTACCATGCAACCACGCCGGTTCCTTGGTCTGACAAATTTTTTATTGAACCGACGCAGCAGTGTGGCTGGTCTTAGTAGTACTCCCTCCGACAGATACATCCGAATCTAGCCAAATCCAAGTCAACTAATATGGGTCGGAGGGAGTAGTAAGTAACTGGACCAATTTAATGATTATTTCTCTCTATTTATACCAAGCCCTCATAATTTAGGAGTACTACTAAATTATTCCTAACTCAAACGGTCAAACCAATTCAAAATGAGAAAGAAATCGTAGTATGGAAAAAATCAATAGCCCTTTCCTCCTGTTCCCATCAAGCTTCCAAATTTCCCCCCTCCATCCTAAATTCAACTTGCATCCTTCTTACACCTATATATGCCCTTTGGCTTTCCCTATATTGTAAATTTTGCACATAAGCCCCTAAAAACGTTTCATCGCTCAGCTCTTCTTCCACTCTTCGTCGGCGCCGTCGCTGCCGGCGAGGTAGGCCTTCTTCCTCTTCTCGGCACCCGCGCACGCGCAGATGATCACAAAACACGCGGCGTACACTGCGTACACTCGCCAGTTCGCGCGTGGGGCCTCGCCGGCGGCGGCGCGGTGGAACACGGCGGCATAGTAGTGAAGTCCGACCGCCAACCCCACCACCATCTGCGCCAGGCCGAGCGCCTTCGTGGCGTCTCCACCGCTGTCCTCCTCTGGCGCGGCGGCCCCGGAAAATATGGCCACGAGGTCAACCATCTGGAGCACGAGGTAGCCCATAAAGCCGAGCGACTGCGCCGCCTGCGTCCAGGCGTACGCCGCCGGTGAGGCGGCGTGAAAGAACCGGAGCGGCTCCAGCCCCGAGGCGGCCGCGGTGAGCGCGAGCGTGGCGAAGTAAATGGCGAGATACGCCTGCGAGAGCAGCAGCGCGCGGTGGAGGAGCGGCAGGTACGGGCCCATCCGCCGCACCAGCGCCGTGAGAATGAAGAGCGGCAGCAGCAGAAGGGCCACAGACACCGCGGACGCCGCCGCTGCCGCCCACCGGCCCCCTAGGATCGGCCGCACGCCGCTGGCGATCCCCGTGTTGGCGGCCGACAGGTACGCCTTGGACGTGTATGACAGCCGCGCCAGGTCCGGCATGAGCGTCTCGTGCAGCCGCGCCGGAAGGCCCCGGAACTCGGACATGAGGTCCTCCGTCCCCTTCGCTTCCTCCGCCAAAACCACGTCCTCATCCACCGCCGCCAGCTCCTTGCTCACGGTTGTTGTATTTACCTTCGAGTTCGCCTTCACGTCGGCGACCACCTGCGTCTTCTTGGTCGATTTGGCCGGCTTGCCGGCAGCACCCACCGTCGAATTAGACGGTTTCTTGGCCTTCGAGGCGCCTCCCTCGGATTTCGCCGGCTTGAGCGCCTTGGCAGCGCCCATCTTTGTGGACTTGGCGGAATCGGTGCTCTTGGGCTTGGCGGTGGCGCCCTTGTCCGATTTCGCGGTGGCCGCCTTGTCCGGTTTCGCGGTGGCTCCCTTGTCCAGCTTCGGGAGCTTTGGCTTGGCAATGGCCACATCGCCGCCCGCTTTCGTGGTGGTCTTCTTGGTGCCCTTGGCTGTCGTGGTCGGCTCCGATTTCTTGCCTTTCACAACTTTGGTGGCGGTCTGATTCTTGCCGTCGGAGGAGACCTTCTTCTTGATCTTACTCGCGGCGGTAGTCCTGGGCGCGTTGATCGGCTCGTCCCCTTCGTCGTCATCGGACGCCAGAAGCGCCTTGCGGCCGCCGGAGACCTTGGGCTTGGGTTTCGCTGCCGGCGCAGCAGAGGAGCAGAGCGCAATGTGGGAGCAGAGGAGGGCGAGGAGCAGGAGCAGCAGCAGGGGCCTCGGCGGCGACCAAGCCCCCATCTCTGAAGATCTGGTCGGGGTTTTCTTGGTGGTGGTTTTGGGTGTGGGGGGGGGGGGGGGGGGGGGGGAGATACGGGCAGAGGGGCAGCGGTGCGGCGGTGGTACTAGATCCGGGAGGAGTGAGGAAGGGGTAAGGTATTTTTGGGTTTTTATATATAGGAAATTGGAAGGGAAAAGGGGCGAGCGAGGAGGAGATTGCGCTGAGTGGGGAGGGAACGACACCACCGCTGGTCCGCTGGTCCGCTGCTCCGTCTGGTGGGGTGTTTGGCGCTGGAGGAAGGAGGGAGAGGGCGTCGCAGCGCTGGTGCCTGGTGGTGGCCTGGTGGGGTTTGGCACGGGCCGGTACAAGGTCACATGACAACATGGTGCGTCTCCTCCGAATCGTGGAGACAAACGTCAAACGACGGAAACTCTACCGCTCTAGTAGCCTGTAGCGCGCAGGACAGGTTACGCCACTTTTGCTCATTTTTTGCTCATCAAGTTTCTTTTTACTCTTTATTCAAGAAATTTTTGGGCCCTTAGACGTTATTGTACCTAGTATATCGAATTTTTCTTCATCTTACTATTTACTAACGTATAATAAGATCCTGATGATCCGGTCACTGCTCCTATTAATTTCCGGAAAATAAAAATATTTTGTGTCTTTGATCCAGTCACTCTAGGCACGATATGAGTACAGTGGCGGAGTTAGGATTTTCATATTGGATATTCGGGGTTGAATTTTTTCATCATACCAATATAATATATGTAGGTTCACAATAGCAAGAATCGAAACTACAAATTGTTTATAGTCAACATAATTATCTTACATTGCAAGTACAAAGAAAAGGTATTATCAACTCTACTACTTCTATTTTAGGGGGAAAACGCTACACTTCTACCGCTTAGGCCCCGCTTGTTTCACCGTAATTTAGCCCAAACCGGCCGTTTTAGTCGGAGCCGGTTAAGTTACGGCCCGTCACCGATATTGCCACTTGGCTGGGCGTTTTTTTCTTCCTCCGACTCGTTTCCGGCCCGTTTACAGGCGCAAATTTCACGGACGTGCGGGGGTCGGACCAGTTTCCACGCGACACCAGACGGGAGGCTACGACCGTTCCCAACCCTAGCGCGGCGGCGACTGGTGGGGCGGGGCGGCGTGAGCTTGTCGAGCTACTGGCGCAAGGTCTGGCGGGGCGACTGGCGCAGCGGCGACTGGCGGGGCGGAAGCGACTGGTGGGGCGGCGCAGCGGCGACTGGCGTCCGGCGACGCAAGATCTGCAAGATCCGCCCGACCAGGCACGACATTTTCTACTCCCTCTTTCCCTTCTTGAGCTCGCTTCGCCGCCGCATCTAGAGACAGTGTTAATAGCAGAGAGGGACGGATGGGGTGAGGGGAATGGGCATGAGAGGTTGGCGTGCCTGAGGGAAAGAGGAGGGGCTGGGATTGACTAAGCAGAGGAGAGGGTCGCTGCTGGCGAGGGAGAAGGAGAGGAGAGGGGCCGGCCTAGGCTGCACCCGGTGGTGGAGACGAAGGGGATGAGAAGGAATGGGCCCCGGGGTGGGTGGGCGGTGGAGAAGAAGGAGGTGGGGTGGAGTATCTCAATTTTACTGCATAGCTAGCTGAACTTGTGCTGCCGCTGCTAACTGCTACTGATAGTTGAATATCTGCTGCTGCTTATAACTGATATTGCTGAAAAATGAGAAGTGAGATATACGAATCGATGTTGCTGCTGACTTGTAGTACTGCTGCTGAAGAGAGCAAGCCACAGAGATGCGTTGCTGCTGCTTGTTATCGGTGATTGTGGCACTCACCTAAATGAGTTTGATTCAGCACAGAGCACACATAATTGGTTCTTGACATAAATGACACGTTTTCCCTTCTGATAATTCTAAGTTTTGATAAAAAAAATAGACTTGCGTCATTTCTATTGATGACCCATGTGCTCACCTTCTAGTTTGCTGGGTACTATTGCATTATATAGAAAATGAGCTTATGTGGCATTGACACATCTGGTATAGATTGTCCATGGATAGTTTATTTGTTCCTCTAATGGCAATCTTCATGCCGACATTTTCTGTTTCTCCTCTGCAAGAGTAGATATGAGGGCTAGACTAGGCATTGCTGAAACTTTTCAGTAAAGAATTTGCTCGAGAAAACGTCCAATTCCCAGTCATGACTATTGCAGAAGTTCAGTTTACAATCTTGAACTTTGAAACCAGTTATTTTTAACCTGAACTTGTCGGCCGTTTATATTACCCCAACATCCTATTTTAGATAGTTTGTAATGCATATGTTAATAGTTTGTAATGCATCTGACATGTGGGCTGGCAAAGCTTTATGTAGTGGGAGATGAAGAAGCACCTGCAGCAATCAGACGGTAGTTCAAAATACATGCCATAGACATATTACATGCTCAGACGGTTTCTATGCATGCTGATCAGGCAATAGTTCTTGCTAAATCAATGTTCTTTATTTTGATTTTTGAACGGGAAGTTAACACGAGAACAATGTTTATGAACGCGTGGTTCATACCAGATCGTCTGCTCCTATTTGTTTTGAGTCACCTGACAGATTTTTCTCTTCTTTTGCTTCTATAGCTGCATTTATTGTATTAACACTAATATGACAGTACAGTACAAACTTTCTTGAAGTGAAATTCACTAGTATCAGATATATCTCTTAATGTGTTGTTTTTAATGCATTGTTAGGATTAAATGAGTAATTTGGAAATGACGATGACTGATTTCGAGGAGGAAGAGGATGAGGAGATAATTTTCCTTATTTTTCTGGCATTATACAAACTGTCCAAGAAAGTTTTATGTTGGCATGTACATGTTTGATGAGATGTCAGATAGTTGATGATTAGAAAAAATTGTAGTCTTGTTCAATTGTAGTCTTGTTCAGAGTAAGTAAATGGTTTAGTTTTGCTCCCTCCAATCCTTGCAAATATGCATCAGGTTTAGAGTTGTATCGTGACAGTTTGTACAGGTTCTGTAGAAACTCGTGTTTAGCTTGATGTCTAATATTAATAATCATAGAACAAACTGTTTTCTAATATTGATTTCTTTTATTTAGGATGCTAAATTCAAGTCTTCAGAAGTCCATCCGAGTTTAAATCTTCAGAAATCCATCCAAGTTCCAAGACTGTTGAACGACTATTATATGTAATTTAAGTAACCTACTTTGTTGTCGATTTGAAAAACTGAAGTTTGAGAGTCTGAATTGTGCATGTTCAAAGATTATTCGTGTATGTTGTACTGAAATTTGAGAGTTTGATGCTATTTTTCGTTTATGTTGTTCATGTACTGTGCTGGGATTTGAAAAAACTGAAGCCCTCCCTCCAGAAGCTAGGCAAAATAAGGAAAATCCAGGGGTAGTGTGCTGGGATTTGTGTATGTATCTATTCGTGTATTTGTGACAGCTTTACTGTGCTGGGATTTGAAAAAACTGAAACCCTTCTTCCAAAAGCCGGAGCCGGAAAAACTGTGCACGTCTAAATACCCCCGGATGCAAACCGGAGCCGGAAACAAAACTGGATTCCCAAGCGGGGCCTTATGTTTGTTCTTCATCTTTTTGACCTACAATTTTTTAACTAATTAAGGAGATTTTCAATTGGAGAAAAGCAACGCAAAAAAGGCAAAATTACAACTGAAGCACTTCTTACCGCGAGTGAACTCATCACTTCTGAGTTTAGGTTCAGGTATTGTGAATTTGTGGTGACGAACTCCTACTAGTCTGCTGTCATATGGTGCCACGCCGCCGCCGTCACCAATACTTCCGGAATTTAGATGCAATTTCCAGTGTCCAGTTCGGCTTGCGCAGCGCCGGTGTAACCGGTGGCCCGCGGCGCTAGGGTTGAGGCAACGGGCAGCGGGGCAGGGGGACGGCCGGCTGGACCGCAGGACTTGGTCGGCTTCGCGGCAACGACTATGGCGGAGCGCCGTCGAGTGGGCGGGTGGCGACACGGGCGCACAGAACGCCAGCGGCGACGGCTGGTTGAGGTCGATCTAGATGATGCCTGAGGAAGAGGAATAGGGGCGAGCGGTTCGAGTCGATTCGATGCCTGGCAGGAGCTCCGGTGTGTGGTTGGCAGCCCAACTAAAACCATCCCGTGAAAGCCCAAATGGGATAATATTGGCCCAGGTGGAACGGGTGAACTCGGGAGAGCTCTGGACAGCGTGTTTTCTCGGTTTTGACGAGTTTTACGCGTAGAAAGGAACCCTAACTCGTATATACATGCATACAGCACCTTATATACTGAATTCTTTTTCAAAAAATATTGGGTATTCATTGCATACCCATGAATAGTTCTAGCTCCGCCCCTGTATGAGTACATATACAGTTGGAAGAACTCATATGAATTTAAAATCAAAGATAGTCGGAAAATTTCACTTCTTTCTATGATAACTATGGCATGCACTATATCCTTTAAGAGAGCACTTGCGTTTTTTCTATAGTGAAATAGAAAACCTGTTCTGCAATTCGGGTGTCACGGTTTCTATAGGAATAGGATTTAGCATTTACATGCGATTCCAATCCTACATTTTTTTGCTCCAAGTTCTCTGAACCAGCTACAAAGGAGGTGGCAGTGATTAGGTCAGAATTTCCGACTAAAAATATCACTGTGGGGACATTAATTGCTAACTAAGTAAACTTAGTTACGGCAAACGAAAACGGTCGGCCGATGGAGGGGGAGGGGTGTATAGTCCTCGGGGAACAAGAAATCAACGGTCTTGCTAAGAATATAAGAGCATATCCATGGGTAGCCCCAACACGTGACCGACGACAGCGTCGGCAAGCGGTTTGGGGGCACCAGCCCAAACGGCTTGCAGTTTTGGGAGGCATGCCCACACTGCTGCCCCTGAAGGGAATATGCTCTGAGAGCCAATAATAAAGTTGTTATTATATGTATTCCAAGTATATGATAGATGTTTATTTTGCATGCTATAATTGTATTAATACGGAAACATTAATACATGTGTGTTTAATAAACAAATAGAAAGTTCCTAGTTATGCCTCTCTTAAACTAGCTCGTTGATTAACAAGATGATCAAAGGTTCCTGATCATGGATATTGGATGTTGTTAATAACAAGGTCACAACATTTGTGAAATGATGTGATGAACATTCATCCGAAGTATAGCACTGCGATCAAAGTCATTGTGTTTATATTGCTATAACATCATATGAAGTAATCCTAGTCCTTAGACCATGAGATCATGTTAATCACTAACACCGGAAGAGTATCTTGATAACATCAAATGTCACACCGTAAAAGGATGACTATAAAGGTGGGTTCAGTGCTACGATGGTGTTATGTAGAAGCTCGTGGATCAAGAGTGAGATTTGTCCATCCCGATGACGGATAGATATACTCTGGGCCCTCTCGGTGATATCACATTAAGAATAGCTTGCAAGCAAGTGATGTGATCACTAAAATGTTATATCACGGGAATGAGAAAAGAGTGCATGTCGGTAACGAGATCAAACTAGGTATTGAGATACTAATGATCGAATCATAGACATGTAATATATCGCGAGACAAAGGGATTAAGTTACTAGCGCTAAAGGTTCTCATGATCACAGAAGTCATCATTGAATGTGTAGGAGTTAGAATGGATCTCCAGGTCCTGCTTCTGATTACTAATCTGAGAGGGGTCTCGATCATTTCTGCATTATTCGCGAACCGTAGGGTGACACACTTACGGGAAACCAACACCATTTGGAGCAAATTTGTTTCAGACGAAAGAATTGCAAAGCGCTGGAGTTATTTCAATGGACACCGGAATTGTTTTGGGTAAAATTGCTAAAATTGGTTCTGCATCTGATATTGAAATATTGCATGGGGTTTTATGTGAATGTTTGTTAATTAATGTAATTAACAAAATTGGGAATAAAATAAATAAAATAGTTTTATTAAATGAGAGTTGCATTAAATTTGGTGGAAATTTAATGCATATGAGTGGGATTTTTGAGTGGAGAAATGGAGGGGCAATTTATGTGAGTGGAGCTTCCACCACATGAATGAGGAAGAGGTGGGGGCTCCCCCATGGGCGTCGGCCATGGGAGGGGGCAGCCCCCTCTCCTATAAAAGGCCCCATCTCCCTCCTTCTCACTCACACCTCCTCGTGAAGGATCTCTCTCCCCCTCTAGATTTATTCCCCCATGGTCTCGGATTAGCGAGATACATGTTCCCGGTGTCATTTCATTTGGAAGGAGTTGCTGCTTCGCTGGAGCGAGTAGGTGGAGGTTGTTCGGTGGCCTGGGCGTGTGTGCGAGGACGGATGCACTGCTGATTTGCGGCATTAGGACTTCCACACGATCCTGAGATCGGCAAGCATTCGACTATATCATCCACGAGTTCAATCTCGTTACACTTTGTCGGTCTTCGAGGGTATGTTCTCTATGGATGTATATCCACCCGTTTCTTGTATCTAGTAGATAGATCCCAGCGTATAATAGTTCCCATCATAGGAATTTTTTTGTTTTCTATGTTGCGAACCCAACAGTGGTACGAGAGATTGATCTATGCGTAGATGCTTTGCACGGGTAGTTCACATATGAGTATGTGGGCGATGATGATCATGTTGTTGCTTCTTTCATGTATTTTGGATATTGGTGGCATAGTTGGATGAAGCGGCCCGGACTAACTTTACATTTCCTTGCACATGAGGCGAGTTCCACGCTTGACATGTAACTAGTTTTGCATAAGTGTCTAGCAGGTGTCTGTCTCTCCTACTATAGTAATTATATGATTTACAACGAGTTGCTAATAATTTAGTTATCATCGTTGTGGTTCTATGTTCGTAGGTAAGACCGGTTCTATCTTCGAAAGCCCTAAGCCACGTAAAACTTACAATGGATAAATTAGAAGCGTCTAGTTTAGATTGTTGATGGGCTAGTGTCATGATATGGTAATGTTCTAAGTTGATATATAAATGATACTCTTACAACACACCTAAACGTGTAATTTCCATATACCTTGGCCTTACACACAAAGGAATAATAAAGATCATACCACGATGCACATGATAGTGATCATATGCAAAGACCATATCATTTCACTTTACACATATGATCTTTGCATCTTATATTGCTTGTTTGGCATTTTAGTAGCATTATAAGATGATCCCTCATTTAGATACCAAGATAAAAATGTGTTCTCCCTTAGGTATGCACCGTTTATGTTTCGTCGCGTCAAGACATCACGTGATGATCGGGTGTACTTGAATGCACGATCATATTTCGGTTGTAAGACAGTTTTACACACGCGAGTACTAAGGTTCTTAGTTTTCGAGCGTGGGAGCTCGGAAACCTTCCCCTGCATACCTCTTTGTTTACCCTCGATAGATAGCTCGCCCTGACGCAGGAGCATGCCCCGCAACAGCAAGAAGGCGGAGGTGGTGGATCTGGTGAGTAATCCCCTCCCTTCTCCTCTCTCCACATCCTCCTCTTGGAGGTTCATTTCTACACCCGTGTTGTCGGATCCTGCCAGCGATGGCCATGGTATCCGCCCCCTCCACTCCCCTGCCCCTAACCCTAGATCGGCCGGAGGCATACGTCGGCGGTAGGGTAAGAGGACACAGGGGGAAAGGTGGTGGTGGACAACCGGTGGGTAGAGGCGGATGGCGGTCACGCCCCTGGACTGCCCCGAACGGCCTCTCCCTAGCCTCTTCTTCTTTTTCCTGTAAGGTCTGGTATGTGCTAATTTTTTTCCTAAAATTGCAGAACCATGGGTGACGAGGGGTAACCTCGGCAATGCCCATGGTTATGAACTTAGGGTTCCGTGGAAAAGAGAATGCCGGAGATTTCCTCGGCTGATCAGACAAATAAGGGAATCAAGATCATCTGATTATTGTGGAGAGTATGATTACATATTGCTCAAAGCTTCGGTACCTCTCTGTTGGCTCCTTCCAGCCTTTATATAATAGGCTGGGTCCCAAGGCCGTATAGGGATAGGTTACAAGTTTGCAATTATAATACTAATATTATGTTGGTTCCTATCTCTTTCTTGATTTCCAAGGCACACCTTTGTCCGTCGGATGCTTCCTAGACTTCCCTTATTATTCATGGGATTCATGGGCCATAGGAATTATATGCCTAGGGTAGTTAATCACGAGGACCTGATAGGTCATGCCCATGTCAGTATCTCTCGAGACTCCATCCGAATCATAGATTTGGTTTGAGTCTCAAAGACAATTTTAGCCGAAAGTCGAAGATTCGTGTAAGCAAATAATTCAATGTTCTCTGTATTATTATCGTAGACATTTGGTATAACAGGTCTGATGCATCCAACGGATCATGGATCAGTTAATTGCTCTTAGGCAAAAACACCATGAACCTACATCAAGTTCAAGTCCCTAGGCTCGAACTCGGTATTTGCTAGCATAATTCAGTTTGAGCCACTGAGGTCTTATCGAATACTAAATTCTAGTGCTTTATTTTGGGTACCCAATGCATCAGTCGGGATTTTTCTTCGTATTGTGGATACGGATAACATACCGGCAGGATGCATTCCTATGCGGTTACTAGGCCTCACAAGATGAATCCTGGGGTCTTATCTTCATGTCATGGACATGGCATTCAGACATGTTATTGAAGTGGACGCGGTCTGAGCTTTGTTTGAATATTCGTCGACTACCTTGTTTGGCTGTTGAAATTTGTGGAGTTATCAGCTTCTTTTTATCGTGTGTGATATGGTTTCTCCCGACGGGAGTAACCGTTTGAGGATACAATTATGTAATCCTCATAGGTTTTTTACTCTTTGGAGGATTTATGCTATGTTTATCGGGTGTTCTTTTAACGTTTGAAGACGATATTCATCCGAGAATGTTCTTATAACACCCTGGTTTTAGTTAATCTTGAACTAGGGATGATTGTGCATTTATGAGCATCATGTACTTTGCTAAAAAATAAACAAATGCATGCAAAGAAGAATCAATGCAAAACCCTAACCCTAGCTATTTCCCCACTCTCTCTAAAATGAATTAAAAATGGTTTTTGTATTTTGAAAAGAGCAAAACTATTGGAACCCAAATTGTTCTAAAGGGTCCCTACAATATTTTCCTACTTTTACAAAGCCTCTTGTATTTTTGAAATTGTACAAAACAGATTTATTTTGAAAATACAAAAGAGAGAAAGAAAAAGAATTGAAAAAGGTTTTTCAAATAAAAAACAGAGATCCTAGCTCCCTAGGCCACAACCCAGCTCTCCCCTCTTCCTAGCTGCCGCTCCCATGCAGCCCGCAACCCCGTAGTCGGCCCATCTTGGCCCAGCCGCAGCCCACCCGGCCTAGTACCCCTTCGACATGTCTTTCTTTTCTTCTTCTTCCTCCTACTAACGAACGAGGCGAAGAAGCTACGTGTCCACGCGCTCGCTGCCGATCCTCTCTTTGTTGTGATGCTCGCCGCCGCTGCTGGACATGGGGATAAGAATGGCCTCATTGTCCTTCCTTTGCCCATCCCCATTTCCCCTTCTCTCACGCTCTGCGTCATTCACGCACAGAAGCTAGAACCCTAGCATCACCGGTGGCGTCCATCGCCGGCGTTCCCGACCTTCCCTGTCCTCTGTGAGACCACCGTTCGAACCGCCTCTGTCTCCTCATCTTTCTCCTCAAGCCATGCAAGCCGGGGAGCCGCCTCCTCGCTATAATCGAGCTTCCCCTCCTTGGAGATCCGAAGGTCACTGTCATTAATCATTGCCATTTCCGACCGCCGTTCGCCTTGCAGACCCCTCCAACACGCTCATGGTGAGATTCTCGTCCTCCTGGACCTCCCCTCTTGTCTCCCTCTCGCTCTGTAGCCGTCTCCCGCCGCGAGTATGATAGCACCACCGCCGTCACTCGCTGTAGCAGTGTCTCCGATGACCCAAATCGAGCGGCGCAACCACCATAAGGTTCGCCTTGCTCTTCCGGTTAGCATGCTAAGGCACACTTGCTGGCTCGTGCTGTGGCATCACCGACGACCAGCGTCCAATGTGGATGCGGTGGTGACATCACCAAGACGTCATGCTGGCGTGGCCCATGGGTCTGCTGACCACAGACCGCCAGCGTGGCTTGCTGATGTGGCCCTGTCCCACCGGTCAGCCACAGAGGCTAGACACTGCCCAAGTGAGGAAAGTTATAATGCCCCCGCTGATGTCATAATGACACAATAAAGCCCTTTTATTAGTTTAATTATTTTATAAATTGGTTTAAATCTTATAAAATCAATAAGTTATTATTTATAAGTCAGAAAAATATGTGTAATATATCAAAATGCTCCGAAAACAAGATATACACTTTAGTATCAAAATCATGCATTTTTCAACAATTTTAACCACAAGTTTAATTAGAAGAACAAATCAACCCCCGTAGGTCATTCCAGGGTCTCCCCTGTTTTAGGGTTTGCACCCCTCGGATGCCGCTTAAATTGCCAAGCATGTTTTAGGGTAACATTTCAATACAATATAACTTATTATATCATCATCCTTGCTTGAGCATTGCATTGATGCCATGTGTTGATTGTTTTCCTTTCTTTCTGGTGTTTGCTTCTTCCCGGTAGAATACGATATCGAGATCAAGATTGAATCCTGAGATTAACACCATCGAAGATTGATGAACAATACTTGGCCAACTGTAACCAAGTCCAGTACAAGGCTTCCAAAGATCTGCTTTTGAGTTATCAACAGGCAAAGGAAATCATAGTCCCATCATTATACAATCCTACAATTTCGAAAGCATTTCAATTCTTGCCATGATGCATACGATTCTACTGTTGTCTTTTATCGATAGATAGAGTATCCTATCTTTTGCATTAATTCCTTGAGCTTATATTACCTGATCCACTGCTCCTAGCATAACTAGGTTTGGCTTGTGTGCACTGCTAGAGCTTATATCTGTGTCTTTCTTAGCCATGCTTAGCTATTAGTGTTGGTTCATCCAGATGATGTATCAAATGCAGAGAATCTAGTTTGACAGGAGAATGAGGTATACTAATGAGGTAAGATCAGTGGCAAAGGTTAAACATGCTAATGATTATATGGGAGGCCACGATGGGATGTGGTTTGTGTAGTCCCATGCTCGCCACCATTAGGACACGAGTTCTCGCCCTCGGAACCAAGATGAGCATACAACCACATGGGACTAGGAATATCTCGACCAACTAACTTGCCTAATAGATTCCACGAGTCACCTAGTTCGGGTGTTCCATTCGACATATGCATTTTTGGTTGTTCTCAAAGGCGGTGAAGGAGGTGCATCATAATAGGTAGGGAAGCGTGGACCGGGTTGCTTGGGTTAGACATCACCCGTTATAAACCAACCTCGCCCACATCTCTAGGGATCGGCTTGGGGATTTGACCCGTTACAGAGGAACCATCCATAGGGCGTAACTCATGGTCTCCCCGAAAGCAAGGTAAAGGTCGTGTCCAACCACCCTCTGTCGGCCTTCCAAGGAAGAGGGATTATCTAGTGGCATTAAGAGTTGGTTGGTATGTGTGGGTAAAGTTGTACACCCTTGCAGGGTTAAATCTTTTCAAAAAGTTGTGTCCATGGTTATGGACGACATGGGAATGAATGTGAGTTCATAGAGAACATTAACCTAATCGTAAAACTTGGCAACTAATGTTTGTTAAGGATGCTTCCTCATGGGTACGAGGGGTGATCCTAGTTGTGAGATGAGGATTACTTTGGTGAATATCAAGGACATGATGATCAATGCTTTGGAGATGTCGCTCTCTTATCCCCTTTTAAAATATTCTGATTAGACGAGCTTCTTCTCCCCCCTTGTTTTATAAACAAAGATGGATTTATGCAAAATAAACCCACTAGCCATAGTTCTTGTGGAGTACACCCTATACTCACCCTTGCTTTGTTGGTACTTTTATAGCAGAGTAAGTGTTCCCATGAAGACAAGTTTGGTACGACATCGACACCAACGAGTAGCTTGGGGTTCCCGGCCGACAACCTAGAATCTATGGGTTGGGACGTCATCGTTATGCTTCAGGACTCTTAGGCCATTTGTTAAGTTTGCTACTTAATAGCATAATTTTGCCTTCCATTGTTTGATGTTTGTGGTCAGTGACCTCTCCTTGTAATATTTTGGTTCTTTGCTTAGTTATGAGCTTGCTATAATAATTTTTGTGTCGCAGGGTTACTATTGTGTTACGATTATTCATTGGATATTCTCGAGCTCTAGGTTAAGCTTATGTCAGGATAAGGTCTAGGATTTGTTTAACCTTGATCCCAAGGGTGTCACAGTTCTTGGTATCAGAGCAGTACCGGCCGTAGGTAAACTTTGCTATTGGTCGATGTTGAGTCTAGTTCTTGTGAAAACTATTTCAAAGATGAAAAGTATTCGTGGAAACTCTAGTATGCTTCTTTTACTCCTTATCTGGTATCGCTCTAACTCTAGGTCATCTTACCATGTGTTGATTTGGAAAAGTTGTGATATCTCTTCTAGTCTTTAAAAATTTAGGTGCCTTCTAGGCATGTCGTTTCTTAACAAGTTGACCTAGTGTTGAGTTCTCTAGAGTTGTGTGTGTTGTGAATTCCTTGTGTCCTTTTTCTCCATTTCAGCTAAGAGATTCCTTCCATCATGATCTCTCTATCTTATGGAACTTATAATATAATGTTCCATAGTGTTCTGTTCTAGGCTTCGAGGTTTTATTTCGCCTCAGTTTCCTCCTTTTTTATGTGTTTGGGTACTTCAGAAGTCGTTTCTTCTCTTGGAAGCTACCTCACATTTGCTACCTTGAAGTGTATGTTGTGTCACTCAAGTAGTATTTACCTCTTTCTCAGGTGTTAACCTTGGACTTGAACTAAAGGTCCCATATTATTATAGATTCTAGTGTGGTGAATCTAGTACATGAAGCTGATCTTTAACCCAAGATCCATTCCTTTAACCCCTGTCTTTAATGTTAAGACATTACCTTAGGATGGCTGGTACTACAATTCTAGCCTTCGAGCTGGTGGGTATTGTGTCGATTGAATCGTGACAATTAAGGACTTCCCCTACACTAGCTATGGCAGATGTTCTTTAATGGAACCAAATAGATCACGACAAGAGTACTCCTCGTGAGTCTCGTATCTATACTCGTGACCCTGCCACACCTTCTTTTCTATGCATTGGTTACCGGAAGATTGTTAATCTATGCATCCACATCTCGGGATTCTATCATGAGCATGTTCTTTTCCCCTTGTTGTTTTCGACCTTTGTCTACCAGTTGGTAGCCAAGTAGTAATGTGCATTGGTGTCTTCCGATGCAAGATACTCTCAAGATCCGTCAAGACAAACCATTTTGGAATGTCAGGAGAAACAAACTCTAGTACCTCATCATATCTAAGACCAGGTCAAAGTGTTGTAATTTGCAGATTGAGAGGCATGATTAGCTTTTATGTATTCTACCTTAAAGTATCACACTCTTTTATACTACAAGGTCATTTCGAGTTTCATGACTCTCTTAATGAAGTGATGCTTTTACACATCATTACCCACCCTTCATTCGAGCTTTCGCGCTAAAAATGATGCATGTGCGTAATAATATGGTTATCTGAGATTCCTAGCAATTATCATTGCTTTGAACTACAAGGACATTTGTGTCATTCTTAGCGTGATGGTTAACCCTATCACTAAGCGAAGGATGATTGTGCTACCAAGTCCGTTACTCTGGTACGCTCTCTTCGGTCAAAGAGTTAGGCTCGTGCCGAAGCTCTGAGACTATGTCTTCTTTCCTTACTAAGCAACTTCTCTCTCGAACTAAGTGACATATTAGTGGATCGTGATATTCTAGATGTGGAAGTATCACCATGTTGCCACATGACCGTGTTGTCAAGTTCTTAAGCAAGCAAGTTCTATGAACTGCTCCTTTCTCCAAGGATCCTTACTGGATACCCTTGAATTAGTTGGTTGAGCTTAAACAACAACTTGTAGAGTTGTAAGACAAAAGTTTATCTGACCTAGTTCATCTTAGAGGGTTGTCTAGTTTATTTGAGCTGAATAAAGATAGTATTTCCTTCGTGGATATGTTATCTTCCCCCACCTTTGATTTGATTTGGGTTATCGTCAAATCAAACTCAGTCCCAAGGACTATCTTAATGATGTTCTACTCGTGATGTTTCACTTGAGTACATCCTCATGTCCGCCGGTCTGATTAATACATTTGGCTTGTTCATACAACATAGGAGTCCATCTTCCTGGAGTATCTCGATAAGTTTGTTGTTGAGCCCGTCAACAATATCCTAGAGGAGGGAGTGGCGGCTAGGGTTTGGGGTGGAGGGGCAAAGGGGGGAGGCGCCCCCACCCCTCTTTATATAGAGGGGAGGTGCGGCCTAGGGTTCCCACCCCTTGGCCCACCTCCTAGGGCCGGAGCACAAGGGAGGGGGGAGGTTTCCTTCCCCCCAGGTCATATCCCCTATAATCTAGGGATTTATGTTTATCTCTTCGTAGAACCTTCTGGAACATTCTGAAACCTTCTAGAAGCTCCAAACAAACTCCGGAACATTTTCCGAACCCTAGAAAATGACTTGTGTTATATGAATCTTATTCTCCGGACCATTCTGGATCTCCTCATGATGTCCTAGATCCAAACCGAGACTCCGAACAACATTCAATCTCCAACTCATATTCCATATCTACCTAAACAACATCGAACCTTAAGTGTGTCACCCTACGGTTCGTGAACTATGTAGACATGATCGAGACTCCTCTCGATCAATAACCAATAGCGGGACCTGGAGATCCATAGTGGCTCCCACATATTCAACGATGACTTCATGATAGACAGAATCATTTACGTACGACACCGATTCCCTTTGTCACGTGATACTCTACTTATCCGAGGTTTGATCATCGGTATCTCAATACCTAGTTCTACCTCGTTACTGATAAGTACTCTTTACTCGTTCCATGATATGACATCCCTTGTGACCTAGTCACATGCTTGAAAGCTAATTGGATGACATTCCACCGAGAGGGTCCAGGGCATATCTATCCGTCATATGGATGGACAAATCCCAGTCTTGATCCATGTGCTTCAACACATACTTTTAGAATACCTAATGCCACCTTTATAACCACCCAGTTATGAAGTGGCGTTTGATGTCATCAAAGAACTCATCCGGTGATGGTGATTAACACAATCTCATGGTCAAAGGATTAGGTTACTATGTATAGAAAAGCTTTTAGCAAAAACGAACTTAATGACTTGATCTTATGCTATGATTACTATGGGTGTGTGTCCATCACATCATTCTCCTAATGGTATGATCTTGTTATTAATAACATCCAATGTCCATGATTAGGAAACCATGATCATCTATTAATCAACAATCTAGTCTTAACAAGAGGCTTACTAGGGACTCTTTTATGTTTACAAAACACACAAGTATTAGTGTTTCCTAATAATACAATTATAGCATGGGATGTAAAAATTCATCATAAACACAAAGATATAATAATAACCATTTTATTATTGCCTCTTGGGCATATCTCCAATAGTCTCCCACTTGCACTAGAGTCAATAATCTAGATTACACTGTAATGTACCTAACACCCATGGCGTTCTGGTGTTGGTCGTTTTTGCTCTAGGGAGAGGTTTAGTCAACGGATCTGCCACATTCAGATCAGTGTTTACTTTGCAAATATTTATGTTGCCATCTTGGACATACTCGCGAATAGCATGGTAACGTAGCTTGATGTGCTTCAGCTTGCTGTGTGACCTTGGCTCTTGTGCATTGGCTATGGCACCCGTGTTGTCACAATAGATGTCCATCGGGTCCAACGCACTAGGAACCACACCAAGCTTAGTAATGAACTCCTTCATCCATATCGCTTCTTGTGCAGCCTCTGAAGCAGCTATGTATTCCGATTCAGTTGAAGATGTCGCCACAACACTTTGCTTGGCACTCCTCCATCTCACTGCAACACCATTCAAAATAAATACGTATTCAGACTGTGAATTCGATTCATCTGGATTGGTGTTCCAACTAGCATCAGTGTAACTGTTTACAACAAGTTGTTCATCACCTCCATAAGAAAGAACCACATCCTTAGTCCTTTTCAGGTACTTGAGGATATTTTTGACCAATGTTCAGTGTTCCATTCCAAGGTCACTTTGATATTTGCTAGTTAAACTAACAGCGTGTGCTATATCCGGTATTGTACATAGCATGTCATACATGACAAAGCCTATGGCCGAGGCATAGGGGATTTTACTCATCTTCTCTCTATCTTCTGCCGTAGCTGGACTTTGAGTCTTACTCAAGGTCTTACCTGGCAACATGGGCAAGAACCCTTTCTTGCTTTCTTCCATTCTAAATCTCTTAAGAACCTTGTCTAGGTATGTACTTTGTGAAAGCGCTATTAAGCGTCTTGATCTATCTCTATAAATCTTGATGCCTAAAATGTATGCCACTTCGCCAAGATCCTTCATTGAAAAACTATTGTTCAAATCGGCCTTGACACTTTCAAGAAGTTCTATATCATTCCCAATCAACAATATGTCATCCACATATAGTATTAAGAATGCTACAGAGCTCCCACTCACTTTATTGTAGATACAAGATTCTCCATAAGTTTGTATAAAACCAAAGTTTTTGATCACCTTATCAAAATGTTGATTCCAACTCCGGGATGCTTGCTTCAGTCCATAAATGGAGCGCTGAAGCTTGCATACCTTGTCAGCATCTTTAGGATCGACAAAACCTTTGGGTTGTACCATATACAACTCTTCCTCAATGTCACCATTAAGGAACGCCATTTTGACATCCATCTGCCAAATCTCATAATCGAAATATGCAGCGATTGCTAACAAAATCCTCACAGACTTTAGCTTCGCTACCGGTGAGAAAGTCTCATCGTAGTCAACTCCTTGAATCTGTCGGAACCCTTTCGCGAGAAGTCAAGATTTATAGACAGTAACATTACCATCAACATCTGTTTTTCTTTTAAAGATCCATTTGTTCTCGATAGCCTTGCGGCCATCCGGTAAGTCCACCAAAGTCCATACTTGGTTTTCATACATGGATCCCATTTCGGATTTCATGGCTTCTTGCCATTTGTTGGAATCTGGCCTCATCATAGATTTCTCATACGTCGCAGGGTCGTCGATGTTGTCCACTAACATGACATTCAATGCAGGGTCATACCAATCAAGAGTGGCACGAACCCTCGTCGACCTGCGAGGTTCAGTAGCAACTTCGTTTGAAGTTTCATGATCATCATCATTAGCTTCCTCTCTTATTGGTGCAGGTGGCACAGAAACATCTTCCGGTGCTGCGCTACTCCCAAATCCGAGAGAAGGTTCAACAACCTCGTCGAGTTCTACTTTCCTTCCAGTCACTTCTTTCGAGAGAAACTCCTTCTCAAGAAAGGATCCATTCTTAGCAACTAAAACTTTGCCTTCGGATCTATGATAGAAGGTATACCCAATTGTTTCTTTAGGGTATCCTATGAAGACGCATTTTTCTGCTTTGGGTTCAAGCTTGTCAGGTTGTAACTTCTTTACATACGCTTCGCAGCCCCAAACTTTAAGAAACGACAACTTAGGTTTCTTGCCAAACCACAATTCATACGGTTTCGTTTCAACGGATTTAGATGGTGCCCTATTTAAAGTGAATGCGGCTGTCTCTAATGCATAACCCCAAAATGATAACGGTAAATCTGTAAGAGACATCATAGACCGAACCATATCTAAGAGAGTTCGATTATGACGTTCGGACACACCATTACGATGCGGTGTTCCCGGCGGTGTCAACTGCGAAAGTATGCCGCATTTCTTTAAATGCATGCCAAACTCATAACTTAGATATTCACCTCCGCGGTCGGAATGCAGAAACTTAATCTTCTTGTTAGGATGATTGTCTACTTCACTTTGAAATTCCTTAAACTTCTCAAAAGTTTCGTACTTATGTTTCATGAAGTAGACATACCCATATCTATTCAAGTCATCCGTGAAAGTAAGAACATAACGATATCCACCGCACAATTCTACGCTCATTGGGTCGCACCCATCGGTATGTATTATTTCCAATAAGTCTGTAGCTCACTCGATTATCCTAGAGAATGGAGTCTTAGTCATTTTTCCCATTAGACATGCTTCACATCTTTCAAGTGATTCAAAATCAAGTGATTCAAGAAGTCCATCGGAATGGAGTTTCTTCATGTCCTTCACTCCAATGTGACCAAGACGACAGTGCCACATATATGTAGAATTATCACTCATTTTTATTAGTTTAGCATCTATGTTGTGAACATGTGTATCAGTACTATCAAGATTCAATAAGAATAAATCATTCATCTCAGGTGCATTACCATAATAAATATTACTCATATAAATCGAACAACCATTATTCTCAGACTTAAACGAGTAACCGTCTCGCAATAAACAAGATCCAGAAATAATGTTCATGCTTAACGCATGCACCAAATAACAATTATTCAAGTTCAAAACTAATCCCGAAGGAAGATGAAGAGGGATCGTGCCGACGGTGATCACATCAACCTTGGAGCCATTTCCAACGTGCATCGTAACCTCATCTCTTGCCAGTCTTTGTTTATTCCACAACTCCTATTTCGAGTTACAAATATGAGTAACCGAACCAGTATCAAATACCCAGGCACTACTACGATTACTAGTAAGATACACATCAATAACATGTATATCAAATATACCTTTCTTCTTGATGTTGCCGTTCTTCAGATCTGCCAGGTACTTGGGGCAGTTGCGCTTCCAGTGACCTTCACCCTTGCATTAGAAGCACTCAGTATCAGGCTTAGGACAAGCCTTGGGCTTGTTAGTAGGTGCGGTAGCTTTCCTGCCCTCCTTCTTGAAGTTGCCCTTGTTCTTAGGCTTGCCCTGTTTCTTGAAATTGGTGGTCTTATTGACCATCAACACTTGGTGCTCCTTCTTAATCTCCACTTCAGCAGTTTTCATCATGGAGAAGAGTTCAAGCAATGTCTTGTTCATGCAATGCATATTGTAGTTCATCACAAAGTTGTTGTAACTAGGTGGCAGTGATTGGAGGACACTATGAATCCTCAACGCATTAGGAATCGTTATTCCCAATTCTTGGAGCCTATTCCAGTGCCCAGACATTTTGAGCATGTGCTCGCTGACGGAGCTGCCCTCTTCCATTTTACAGTTAAAGAACTTCTCGGAGGCCTCATAGCTCTCCAAGGCCGCATGAGTCTCAAAGATTAGCTTGAGCTCATTGATAATCTCAAAAGGGTCGCGGTGCTCAAAGCGCTTCTGAAGCTCCGATTCTAAACCGTACAGGATGGCACACTAAATTGTGGAATAGTGATTTTTCCAAGTGCCGAAAACATTCTTAACATCATCGGATGCATCTTCTACAGGTGGGTCACCTAGCGGTGCATCGAGCACATAGGTCAACTGACTAGCGCTGAGGATAATCCTCAATCCACGGAACCAGTCCGTGAAGTTGCTTCCATTGTTTTTAGCTTTTCTTTCTCTAGGAATGCATTAAAGTTGATGGAGGGGGTCACCATGATCTAAAACATATTTTCAAAGAGTTTAGACTAAGTTTATGAGAAATTGAGTTCAAATTTAATTCTTAAATTAACTAGGTGAACTCCCACTCAAAATAACATCCCTCATGTTGCCTTAGTGATTACACGAACCAAATCCACTACACCAAGTCCGATCTTCACGAGAGAAGATGTAGCTTCAAAGGCGAACAATCAACATGTTCATCATATCATTCATATGACTCATGCTTTACCTTTCGGTATTCTGTGTTCCAAGACCATGTCTATACATGCTAGGCTCGTCAAGATTAACCTTAGTCTCCACATGTGCAAATCTGGCTTGCACCCGTTGTATGCACACGTAGAATCTATAACACCCGATCATCACGAGATGCTTTGAATCGACGAGTCTTAGCAACGGTGCCTACTAAGGACGAACACTTTATTACTTGATATTTAGTGAGAGGGATCATCTTATAATGCTACCATCGCGATCTAAGCAATACAAGATGCAAAAAGGATTAACATCACATGCAATTCATAATATGTGACATGATATGGACTTTCTTCTTGTGCCTTTGATCTCCATCTCCAAAGCACGGACATGATCTCCATCATCACCAGCATAGCGTCAAGGTCAGTGGCGCCGCTTCATGGTTGTCCATCACTAAGAGCAACTGTAACGACTACTTGGAATAAAGCTATTAGATGATGAATAGACACGTAAGTCTTAACAGAATTTAAAGATAACCATTAGGCTCCTGCTGGTTGCCATATTACAATAAGGATCATTGCGTACATCAAATATATTCACAATCACATCGTGTCCATATCACATCACATGCCCCTGCAAAAACAAGTTAGACGCCCGCAAAGACACTTGTGCAATGCAAGTTACACGTCAAGCGTGGAGAAATTCTCATGTACGACGACATGTAAGGTTAGCCCGAGCCGCTTCATCCCACCATCCCACAAGATGCAAAGTACACGTGAAGACAACGACAATAAAAGCATCAACGCCCACAATTACCATTGTGTTCTACTCGTGCAACAGATCTACGCATCGACATGGCTCTAATACCACTGATGGGTTCGTAGAAGGGAAAACAAAAAAGTCTACCACAAGAACAAACAAAACCAAGATCTAATCTATGGAAAAGCCAAGATCTAATTCTATGAGATAAGTGCAACGAGATAGATCTGTACTAACCCTTGTAGATCCAAAGCCTTGTTCGAGATAGGATCTCGTGGTTGATGTAGTCGATCACTTGATGATCTCAAGATCGAGTAGACGATCCTTACGATGCCGCGTTCTGGCAGCGCTTCCGCACTCAATCACACGTGGTTCGATGTAGACGATCCTCTCCCCGTTCCAGCGGGCAGGGAGGTGGTAGATCTCCACGGAATCCCAGCAACACGATGGCGTGGTGGTGGTGGTGGAGAAGAGATCCTGCAGGGCTTCGCCTAAGCCGCAGCAGGAGGAAGGAGGAGGGAGTGGCGGCTAGGGTTTGGGGTGGAGGGGCAAAGGGGGGAGGCGCCCCCACCCCTCTTTATATAGAGGGGAGGTGTGGCCTAGGGTTCCCACCCCTTGGCCCACCTCCTAGGGCCGGTGCACAAGGGAGGGGGAGGTTTCCTTCCCCCCAAGTCGTATCCCCTATAATCTAGGGATTTATGTTTATCTCTTTGTATAACCTTTTGGAACATTACGAAACCTTCTAGAAGCTCCAAACAAACTCCAGAACATTTTCTGAACCCCAGAAAATGACTTGTGTTATATGAATCTTATTCTCCGGACCATTTCGGATCTCCTCGTGATGTCCTGGATCCAATCCGAGACTCCGAACAACATTCGGTCTCCAAGTCGTATGCCACTTCTACCTAAACAACATTGAACCTTAAGTGTGTCACCCTACGGTTCGTGAACTACGCAGACATGATCGATACTCCTCTCAATCAATAACCAATAGCGGGACCTGGAGATCCATAATGGCTCCCACATATTCAACGATGACTTCGTGATCGACATAACCATTTACATACGACACTGATTCCCTTTGTCACGCGACTCTCTACTTATCCGAGGTTCGATCATCGGTATCTCAATACCTAGTTCTACCTCGTTACTGATAAGTACTCTTTAATCGTTCCATGATATGACAACCCTTATAACCTAGTCACATGCTTGCAAGCTAATTAGATGACATTCCACCAAGAGGGCCCAGGGCATATCTATCCGTCATATGGATGGACAAATCCTAGTCTTGATCCATGCGCTTCAACACATACTTTCTGAATACCTAATGCCACCTTTATAACCACCCAGTTACGAAGTGGCATTTGATGTCATCAAAGCACTCATCCGGTGATGGTGATTAACACAATATCATGGTCGAAGGATTAGGTTACTATGTATAGAAAAGCTTGTAGCAAAAATGAACTTAATGACTTGATCTTATGCTATGCTTACTATGGGTGTGTGCCCATCACATCATTCTCCTAATGATATGATCTTGTTATTAATAACATCCAATCTCCATGATCAGGAAACCATGATCATCTATTAATCAACAAGCTAGTCTTAACAAGAGGCTTACTAGGGACTCTTTTATGTTTACAAAACACACAAGTATTAGTGTTTCCTAATAATATAATTATAGAATCGGATGTAAACATTCATCATAAACACAAAAATATAATAATAACCATTTTATTATTGCCTCTTGGGCATATCTCCAACACTCGCTGCAATCGAGCTTCCCCTCCTCGGAGATCCTAAGGTCACTGTCATCAATCGTTGCCATTTCCGATCGCCGTTTGCCTCACAGACCCCTCCAACACGCTCATGGTGAGCTTCTCGTCCTTATAGACCTCCCCTCTGTCTCCCTCTCACGCCATAGCCTCCTCCCACCGCGAGTCCGATAGCACCACCGTTACCGCTTGCCGTAGTCGTGTCTCCGATGACCCAAATTGAGTGGCGCAACCACCATAAGGTTCGCCTTGCTCTTCCAATTAGAACAAGCTAAGGCGCGCTTGTTGGCTCGCGTTGTGGAATCACCAACGACCACCTTCCGACGTGGATGTGGTGGTGCGTCACTAAGATGTCATGTTGGCGTGGCCCATGGGTCCGCTGACCGCTGACCGCCAGCATGGCTTGCTTATGTGGCCCTGGCCGATCGGTTAGCCATAGAGGCTAGACACTACCCCTATGAGGAAAGTTACAATGCCCCCTCTGACATCATGATGACGTAGTAAACCCCTTTTAATAGTTTAATTATTTTAGAAATTGGTTTAAATCTTATAAAATCAATAACTTTTTATTTATAAGTCGGAAAAATATGTGTAATATATCAAAATGTTCCAAAAAACAAGATCTACACTTTAGCATAAAAATCATGCATTGTTCAACAACTTTAATCACAAGTTTAATTAGAAGAACAAATCAACCCCTAGGTGATTCCAGGGTCTCCCTGTTTTAGGGTTTGCACCTCTTGGACGCCGCTTAAATTGCCAAGCATGTTTTAGGGTAACATTTCAATACAATTTAACTTGTCATATAATCATCCTTGCTTGAGCATTGCATCGGTGCCATGTGTTGATTGTTTTCCTTTCTTTCCGGTGTTTGCTTCTTCTTGGTAGAATACGATATCGAGATCAAATTGAAGACCGAGATTAACACCATTGAAGATCGACGAACAATACTTGGCCAACTATAACCAAGTCCAGTAGAAGGCTTCCCAAGATCTACTTTTGAGTTATCAAGAGGAAAATGCAAGCATAGCCCCACCATTATACAATCCTACAATTTTGAAAGCATTTCAATTCTTGCCATGATGCATACGATTCTACTGTGGTCTTTTATCGATAGATAGAGTATCCTATCTATTGCATTACTTCCTTGAGCTTATATTACCCGATCCACTACTCCTAGCATAACTAGGTTTGGCTTGTGTGAACTGCTAGAGCTTATATCTGTGTCTTGCTTAGCCATGCTTAGCTGTCAGTGCTTGTTCATCCAGATGATGTATCAAATGTAGAGAATCTAGTTTGACAGGATAACGAGGTATACTGATGATGTAATATCAGTGGTACAGGTTAAACATGCTAAGGCTTGTATGGGAGGCCATGGTGGGATGTGGTTTTTGTAGTCCCATGCTCGCCACCATTAGGACCCGAGTTCTTGCCCTTGGAACCAAGACGAGCGTACAACCACATGGGACTAGGAATATCTCGACCAACTAACTTGCCTAGTAGATTCCATGAGTCACCTAGTTCAGGCGTTCCATTCGACATATGCATTTTTGGTTGTTCTCGAAGGCGGTGAAGGAGGTGCATCATAACAGGTAGGAAAGCGTGGACCGGGTTGCTTGGGGTATACAGCGCCCCCGATAAACCAACCTCGCCCACATATCTAGGGACTGGCTTCAGGATTTGACCCGTTACGGCGGAACCATCCTTAGGGCGTGACTCATGGTCATGGAGAAAGCAAGGTAAAGATCGTGTCCAGCCACCCTCTGTCGGCCTTCCAAGGAAGAGGGCTTATCTAGTGGCAAGAGTCGGTTGGTACATGTGGGTAAAGTTGTACACCCTTGTAGGTTTAAATCTTTTAGAAAAGCCATGTCCACGGTTATGGACGACTTGGGAATGAACATGAGATCATAGAGAACATTAACCTAATCATAAAAGTTGGCAACTAATGTTTGTTAAGGATGCTTCCTCATGGGTATGCGGGGGTGATCCTAGTTGTGAGATGAGGATTACTTTGGTGGATATCAAGGACATGATGATCAATGCTTTGGAGATGTCGCACTCTTATCCCCTTTTAAAATATTTTGATTAGACAAGCTTCTTCTCTCCCCCTTGTTTTATAAACAAAGATGGATTTATGCAAGCGGAGTACATCCTATACTCACCCTTGCTTTGTTGATACTTTTGTAGCAGATTAAGTGTTCCCATGAAGACGAGTTTGGTATGACATTGACACCGATGTATTGGGACGTCATCGTTATGCTTTAGGCCTCTTAGGCCATTTATTAAGTTTGCTATACTTAATAACATAATTTGACTTCCGTTGTTTGATGTTTGTGGTCAGTGACCTCTGCTTGTAATATTTTGGTTCTTTGCTAAATTATGAGCTTACTATAATAATTTTTGTGTCGCAGGGTTACTATTGTGTTACCGATTCTTCACTATATATTCTCGAGCTCTAGGTTAAGGTTATGTCAGGCTAAAGTCTGGGATTTGTTTAACCTTGATCCTGGGGGTGTCACAGCTCTCTACTCAGGTGTTGCTTGTAACAATGCGTGTTGTTCTTGTCGACTCTGTTGAAGAATATATTTTCTATCGGGTGTGTGGCCAGCGCTCCCGATGGGAGTATCCCCCGAGGCTATGTTCGGGTGATTGCACCGGAGCATAGGCTCAAAGTAATGTTTTCAACTGAGGAGATACTCAACTTAGACCTTGATTAATCCAATCCTTTTAAAAAAATCAGGTGCGCGGCCAATGCTCCCGATGGGAGTAGCCCCTGAGGCTATGTTTGGGTGCTTATACCGGAGTCTCAAAGTATTGTCTTCTCTTTCTGATAGGTGCACAGTTGCTTTATGTGAGACCCTTTTGTCTGCCCGATGCCCTAGGGTTGAGGTAGCTATTCAGGTTAAAGCATTGTGTTTTTGCGGCGGAGCTGTAATTCTTGTCGCTCAATTGGCGGAGCCCCCAAGTATCGGGTATAGTTTTGAAAAAAGGAACCGAGGCCGAGTTTCAGGAACTTAGCTTTATTTATTGCTGAATACAAAGGTACATGTTTCTTGGCGTAATCGCCTGGTCATTGGCCTTATTGGATGTAATTTGCAGAAAATAAAGTCCTAAGCATAGAAAATAAAGTCCAAAGCGTAGCAACGTTCCACGGGTTGGAGTACTTGACTCCGGTCTTCTTGTCTTGGAGCCGATATGCTCCATCGGGGATTACTTCTATGACGATGTAGGGTCCTTCCCCTTGTGACTCCATCTTGCGATGACCGCCTTGCTTGAGGTGAAGGACCAGGTCCCCTACGACGAAGGACCTGGGACGCAATCGAAGGCTATGATAGTTGCACAACTTCTGCTAGTATATGGTTGCCCATTATAGAGCAACATCTCAAGCTTCATCGAGTGCGTCGACATTGTCTTCAAGTGCTTCCTTGGAAGCTTCTTCGTCCTACTCAATGACTCGAGGAGAACCGTGACTTACTTCAACTAGAAGGATGGCGTCAGCGCCGTGGACCATAAGGAAGGGTCTTCCTTGCATGGCATTGTTAGGGGTATTACGTAAGCTCCATAGTACGGAAGGTAACTCATCTACCTAGGAATCTTTAGCTCTGTCGAGTGGTACTAGTAACCTTTTGTTGATCCCATTGGTCATGTGGCCATTGGCCTTTTCTACCCGGCCATTGGTTTACGGGTGGGAAACCGAAGCGTAGCTTTTATGCCCATCTCCTTGGAGTAGTCCTTAAACTCATTGGAAGTGAAGTTGGTTCCATTATCTATGATGATGCTATGTGGCACCCCGAAGCAAAATACTATTGATTTGATGAAATTCATAGCCGAAGTTGCATATTGGCTATTGGCAGGCGCTACTTTAATCCACTTCGTAAATTTGTCGATTGCGACTAGCAGAAAGACGTGTCCTTCAGGAGAAGATTTGTGGAGCTTGCCCACCATGTCGAGTCCCCACTAGGCAAACGGCCATGCCAAAGGTATGGGGGCCAGTTCTGCCGTAGGCGCATTATGTTTTTTTTTTGCAAAACATTAGCACGCCTTGCATTTTCGCACGATATATTTTGTGTCCTGAACCGCCATGAGCTAGTAAAATCATGCCTGAAAGGCCTTGGCTATGATTGGTCGGCTGCTGGCATGATGGTTGCATACTCCTTCGTGTATATCCTTGAGGATGAGCCTTCCCTCTTCGGGTGTAACGCATCACTGAAGTACCCCCAAGATGGTTCTTTTATAGAGTTCTCCTTTTATGATTCTAAAGGCTTGGGACCATCGTGTGATTCGTCATGCTGCGACTGTAACTTCTAGGAGTTCTCCTCTCACCATGTATGTTATATATGGCTGCATCCACATTGGCTCTATCATCATGACTTCTTCGGGCTCCAGTTCTTCGTCTAGGGCATCTGCTTCATTCTCTGATGCGGGCACAGCCTCTAAGTCACCTTTCGGTTTGACCTTCTTCCGTGCCTTAGGTGCTGGTGCTTTAGGGGCCTTTTTAGCTTTGATGGAGCGCTCTGTTATTTCCTCCCAGAAAACTCCGGGTGGTACGGGCAGGCAGAGGGATCCGATGTTTACCAAATTGTCGGCTTCCTCGTTGCTTTCCCTACCTATGTGTGATACATCACACCCATTGAAATGGGCCTCCATGATATTGTACATGTCCTAATAAGCGATCATGTTGTTGCTGATGGCGTCGCATTTGTTCATTGCTCGTTGCACGACAAGGTTTGAATCACCAAATATCTTGAGGCAAGTTGTGTCATAGGCTTTAGCCATATGCATTCCATGCAATAGGGCCTCATACACAGCTTCATTATTTGATGCATTCGGGAAACTCATCTGAAGTATCTAGCGCAATTTATAACCTTGTGGTGGTACCAATATAACTCCATCTACTGCCCCTTCTATTCTCTTGGAACCATCGAAATACATCGTCCATGGGCTAGAGAGGTCTGGAGGACCCGCACGTTGTAGTTATGTACACTCAGTAATGAAGTCAGGCAGAACTTGAGACTTGATTGTTTTTCGCTTCTCGTACGTGATGTCTAGAGGGGATAGCTCGATGCCTGATACGTCCATAACGTATCTATAAATTTTGATGGTTTTATGCTAATAATATGCTTTTGACACTCCTTTTTGTATAAAGTTTATGATTTATTTGGACTAACCTACTAAGAGTTGCAAAAGTGAACAATGTTCTTGTTTTACACTTTGATGTGTAGGAATTACCAAGAATACAAGTGGAAACCTTTTTGGAGTCAAATTGGGATTTTTCCAGAAATCTGTCTCAGAACTCCTTTTGAAGATGGTCACGTTTTGGGTCGAAGACGGTGTCAAAAGGAAAACTCTTCAACTATGAAGTTGTTGAAAATTTCACGACAAATGTTCTGGACATAAAATTTAGCTGATTCCGAGTCCGGACGGGCCCACTAGGCCCGATTTATTGTATCCCAAGATGGGGTGACAGAAATCCGAGAAGCTATATAAAGGGAGGAAACCTAATTTGCCCAGGGCACCTCCACCCACGAATTTGCAGCCGCCAAAGCCACGTTTTTGCCTCCCCCATGGATCCCATCTCCATGGGGGATGGCTCCCAATAAGCCATGAAGGTAGGGGGCTAAGGGGCGGTGCTCCCCCATGATACCGGCGGCGGGGAAGGAGTCCCCCGCGCCGCTGGCACCATCGCCGCCCTCTTCACCATCTTCACCATCTTCACTGCCATCTCCATAACCTAATCCTCCTAGTATGCAGTGATTCATACCCCCACACACCTCTATACCGTCCTATGTAAACATGGTGTTTGATGCTATAAGTTATAATCCTATGATCCATGTCATGTTTGTGTAGTTTCTTTGTTCTTAGATTGAATGGTTGAACGTCTTTGGTTCATTAGAGTTGTATGTTGATATGGTACAGTCATTTGGTATCCATTATATTTGTGTGCGCATGGATTAAACATCACAGGGTTTGTAGTATGTGTAAAAGGAAGGAGGAGTTCTGTCGGAGTGACAGAAACCTGAGGACGCGAAACGGAACATTGCACGTATGGGAGTAAGAGGACCATTAAACTAAAGGCTATGGTTGGGGAAACCTTAATGCATTGTTAGTACTTACGAATGTTTGCTAACAATCCAATCATATAGTACATGTAATTCCAAGTAGTGAAGCGCATGTATATTTAGCCTCTCCCACATAGAAAACTACATCAAAGACAATGAACCCGATCTATTCGCTATTTAAACTTGGACAAAGCCACCACAATTACCACCACTATCCCACACTCATGGTTCTGTTAGTTTAGTGTATTTTATTGCTGCAGCAACTAGCTTTACTTTCTTGTTATTTATTATCATGCAAAGCTATCTCTATTACTCGTATTGTTGCTCTAGTTTTATTTCCTAGATAATGCAAACGTTTAGTGTGCGTAGAGTTGTATCAGTGGTTGATAGAAATTGAGAGAATATTTATCCTACCTTTAGCTCCTCGTTGGGTTCGACACTCTTACTTATCAAAAAGGCTACACACGATCCCCTATACTTGTGGGTTATTAAGACCTTTTCTAGCACCGTTGCCAGGGAGCAATAGCGTGTGGGTGAATATTCTTGTGTGCACTTGTTTGTTTTATCTGTAAATAGTTTTTTCTTATAGTTTTAAGTTGTTCTCTATCTTAGTATGGATAGGGAATGCGAATTAAAAAAATTAGTTGTACTTGTTACCTAAAAATGTTTTCAAAAAGGAAAGTGATTGGAAATATGAGTAATGGTTAAGTGGGGGTCGACCTTGAACACTTGTGTTCATGCCTATGAAACCAAAACAAATCTTCCCATGGAAGCTTTTCAGTAAAAGACCGCAGAAAAGAAGAGGAAAGTTTTTGTGTTGAAGTTTTTTCACAGAGAATAAGGAACACCAAACAGAGAAATTGAAGAATGGCCAAAAGTTTCTTCAACAACCCCTCGATTTGCAAATTTTAAACTTTGTTTTTTGAGCAGCATAGAAACTTGAATAAATTTGGAGCGTTTGTATCTTTTTATTATTTGTCTTAGCATCAAACACCAGTTACATTTGTTTTCTTTGAGTCTTGGAACTTGTTACCTATGTAGCAACTGCTCCATATCCTTTTTATTTGCTTTTTGTGCCAAGAGTAACCTCTAATGAGAGAGAAGTAATGCTTGGGAAAGTTGCTGTCTCGAAATAGATTTGTGTGCTTTGCTGTAAAAATTCGTGTAAACTCTTTGTACGTCAGTTTGAGCTGTAATTGTTTGTGCTTCTGCCCCAGGTTGTTATCCAACTTTCGTTAGTTCAACACTTTTCGATTTGAGCAACAGAAGGTCTTCTAAAAAAATTGGTTTCTATCTGCTGGTCTGTTTTGATAGGTTTCTGCCATTATTTGCATTTGCTTCTTGTTGATTCCTTTTTGGGTTCTCTTTGGGGAATTGAGCTTTTTAAGGGAAGTGCTACAGTAGCTTGTGTTTTAATGGAAGTTTTATTGGTGTT
Organism: Avena sativa; assembly: GCA_916181665.1. NCBI lineage: Eukaryota > Viridiplantae > Streptophyta > Magnoliopsida > Poales > Poaceae > Avena > Avena sativa. The sequence continues at coordinate 479,775,445 of OV702292.1, read as the reverse complement.
GAAACTGAACCCGAAGACTTATTATCTTGAGTACACTAATGTTGCTAATGAAGATTATGTGAAGTTTTGTCTGAAATAAAAATTTCTGGTGTTAAGGAAAGAATGATGTAATGAGATGAAGAATGGACTAAAGCTCAAGCTTGGGGATGCCACCCCGTGTCACCCCAAGAAATATCCAAGAAGTACAAGCATCAAAGCTTGGGGATACCCAAGGCATCCCCTTCTTCATCAATAAAAATTTCAGGTTTCTTCTAAACACTTCATTTTTATTGTTTCATGCACAATTGTGTTATTCTTGGAGCGTATTTGTTTTTGTTTTTAGTTTTCTTTTGTTTGGTTTGCTTTAAAAAAATTGGTTGGACCCCTGCATTCATATGTGGTTTTAAATAAGTTGATTGGTGATTGGAAAAGAGTAGGAAGCTTCATGCTTATAAGTGGTACAAAAGGAGCTTGTTTTTGAATGTGGCCTATGCTTTGTCATGTCATGCTTGATATTGTTTTGGATTTATGCTTAGTGATTTTTGTTGTAGCATGACATGTTACAAATAATTGAGATTGCTTAATGTGCCTTGAAAGAATCATGCGTTGTTTTAGCATATTAAAGTATAGTATTGTGGTATTCTCCTTTGATGCTTTATTTGGGTTGATTTGGCGCATGCTCACACCATGTTAAAACTATACCAAGTCACCATAGCCTCTATGATCCTTTAGTTTTCGACTTGTAATATCACTTTATGCTTTAATTAACGATGTTTTGTCGCTTTGCATGATTATGGCCATTATTGCCCTCTTAGTTGGTCGCTCCCAGTCTTTTGCTAGCCTCCATACCAAGTATGAGTTTCACTCATGCATCCAACTCCAAATAAAACCAAGTTATTCCAAAGAGTCCACCATACCTACCTATTAGCATTTGCTATTCCAAATATATTCATGTTTTTATCTACCTTCCGAATTAAACTTCTTATGTGAAAATTAGTGATTAAAGCTCTCACGAACTTGATGGCACACTTTACTTTTCTTGCCCCTAATTAACTTGAACCATTGTGTCATCTATGTTGTATATTCTTGCACTTATACGTTGGGAATTAGCAGAACCATGCTGTCATCAGGAACGCTTTCAACATTGCACTTGTACATTGTACCCAGTTGATATCATGCTCTTTTGTTTATGGATGTCGTCGGTGTGAAATGAAAGGGGAGCTTGTAAGTCCATGGAGTTATGTATGTGTGTTAGAGAAACGCTTGGGCGGCTGGTCTAATCCATGCCTAATCATGGTGGAAACCTGCAGCATAACCATAATGAGCAATCTGTGAAGCATTCTTCTTATAAAAAAAGAGATTGAGATTGAGAAAAAAAGAAAAAAAGAGATGAGAAAAGAGGAAAGAGAGAAAAAAAGCACAATTTTCCCATGGTAAATAAGAAGATGCTGAGATGCTTATTGTCTGCTTGCCTTGTCATGTTGATATGGGGATTCTTCCGTATCATCGGGCAAGGGGTACCCCGTTGGCAGTTCTCTATGATACACATGTACTTACTATGACAAGAACTTACCGGTAACTAAACTTGAGTAGCATGAGGAGCGACCCTCGTATTCAAGGGACATGAGATTTCTAACTTATACTTTGTCAAGCATATACTCCATAGTTTGTTCACTTTAACCCTAATCACTTCAAGATGCTTATGATAGGGGAAATGAGAGCTGAAAGCTAATACGTACCATAATTTTTGGAAGCTCTTTATGAGACTTGAATCCCTGCTTCCTTCTATGAAGGCCTTTCTTTTACTTTTATATTGAGTCTCCATCTTCTATCTTTATGCACCTATTGAGAGAGCATAGTGGCCATTCTTAGTTTAATGTGCATTGTCCCAAGACTTGTTGATTGATTCATAACTTTTATATTGTTTGTTCTTAAACTATTTGTATCTAGTCACCCTTATGAACTTTGAAGGTGTCTTATGCATTTATGTTTTGCTATACCATGAGGGACAAGCTGAATACCACTCTTATTATGTTTTCTATATGTGAAACAAACAAACGTCTTTCAATGCATTGTTATTCATGATCTTTTGTTTGTACCTTTTCATGTTACAACATAGTTGCTATATTGTTAGAACTCTATCTTTCATGTTCATGTTTAGAGTACCTTTGATCTCAACTATCAACGCTTTTACAATAATGATGATCAAGATTGTTGTGTTGTCTGCATGTCACCTCAAAAATTATATTGTTTTTATCGTTTACCTACTCGAGGACGAGCAGGAACTAAGCTTGGGGATGTTGATACGTCCATAACATATCTATAATTTTTGATGGTTTTATGCTAATAATATGCTTTTGACACTCCTTTTTGTATAAAGTTTATGATTTATTTGGACTAACCTGCTAATAGTTGCAAAAGTGCACAATGTTCTTGTTTTACACTTTGATGTGTAGGAATTACCAAGAATACAAGTGGAAACCTTGTTGGAGTCAAATTGGGATTTTTCCAGAAATCTGTCTCAGAACTCTTTTTGAAGATGGTCACGTTTTGGGTCAAAGACGACGTCAAACGGAAAACTCTTCAACAACAAAGTTGTTGGAGAGTTCGCGACAAACGTTCTGGACATAAAATTTAGCTGATTCTGAGTCCGGATGGGCCCGCTAGGCCCGATTTACTGTAGCCCAAGATGGGGTGATAGGAATCCGAGAAGCTATATAAAGGGAGGAAACCTAATTTGCCCAGGGCACCTCCACCCACGAATTTTCAGCCGCCAAATCCACGTTTTTGCCTCCCCCATGGATCCCATCTCCATGGGGGATGGCTCCCAATAAGCCATGAAGGAAGGGGCTAAGGGGTGGTGCTCCCCCATGATACCGGCGACCGGGAAGGAGTCCCCCGCGCCGCCGCCGCAGCCGTCACCGCCCTCTTCACCATATTCACCATCTTCACCACCATCTCCATCACCTAAACCTCCTAGTATGTAGTGGTTCATCCTCCACACACCTCTGTACCGTCCTATGTAAACATGGTGTTTGATGCTATAAGTTATAATCCTATGATCTATGTCATTTTTGCGTAGTTTCTTTGTTCTTAGATTGAATGGTTGAACGTCTTTGGTTCATTAGAGTTGTATGTTGATATGGTAAAGTCCTTTGGTGTCAATTATATTTGTGCGCGCATGGATTAAACATCATAGGGTTTATAGTATGTGTAAAAGGAAGGGGGAGTTCTGCCGGAGTGACAGAAACCTGAGGACGCGAACCGGAACATTGCATGTATGGGAGTAAGAGGACCATTAAACTAAAGGCTATGGTTGGGGAAACCTTAATGCATTGTTAGTACTTACGAATGTTTGCTAACAATCCAATCATATAGTACATGTAATTCCAAGTAGTGAAGTGCATGTATATTTAGCCTCTCCCACATAGAAAACTGCATCAAAGACAATGAGCCCGATCTATTCGCTATTTAAACTTGTACAAAGCCACCACAATTACCACCACTATTCCACACTCATGGTTCTATTAGTTTAGTGTATTTTATTGCTGCAGCAACTAGCTTTGCTTTCTTGTTATTTATTATCATGCAAAGCTATCTCTATTACTCGTATTGTTGCTCTAGTTTTATTTCCTAGATAATGCAAACGTTTAGTGTGTGTAGAGTTGTATCAGTGGTTGATAGAACTTGAGAGAATATTTATCCTACCTTTAGCTCCTCGTTGGCTTCGACATTCTTACTTATCGAAAAGCTACACACGATCCCCTATACTTGTGGGTTATCAATGCCCCAAAGAGAGACACGTCTTGTGGCTTCTGGATTGTTGACTATGCTAGAGAGAGATGCTTCATTGACTATTGTTATTGGGTGCTTTGAGAAATAGTGGTGCATCTTGTGCGCTATCATGAAGACTTCGTATGTGAGTTTCTGGTAGTGCAGAAATCTTTGTTTTGATGGAGAGAGGACCTCGCTGAGGAAATAGACTGGTCTTTGGATACCATGGGTTTTTCCTTCTTTGGGTCGCTCGACGACTAGAACTGTACTTACCACCTGATTGGTGGCGGCGATATAGAGCAGCATGGGTTCTTTCTCTTTTGGCAACATGACGACAGGGGGCGTCGAAAGTGTTTTCTTGAGATCTTCAAAGGCTCGCTGGGCTTCGTCCATCCACTCAATTTTTTCTTATTTATTCATGAGAGCGTAGCACAGAAGTGCTTTTTCACCTAGCCGTGCAGTTCCTGAACTGTACGAAAATCCTGTCATGAATTTCATGGTAGATGGAAATGATGACCCTACGACGTATGAAGAAGCGATGATGAGCCTAGATTCCAACAAATGGCTAGAAGCCATGCAATCCGAGATGGAATCCATGTACAAAAATCAGGTTTGGACCTTGGTAGACTTACCTCACGACCGAAAGGCCTTTGAGAACAAATGTATTTTCAAGAAGAAAACTTACGCTGATAGTAATGTGACCATCTATAAAGCTCGACTTGTTGCAAATGGGTTTCAACAAATTCAAGGAGTTGACTACGATGAGACTTTCTCTCCCATAACAATGTTAAAGTCGGTTAGGATTATGCTAGCAATTGCTGCATTTTTTAATTATGAAATTTGGTAGATGGATGTCAAAATCGCGTTCCTCAATGGTAATAGTGAAGAAGAGTTGTATATGGTACAACCAAAGTGTTTTGTAAATCCTAAGGATGCTGACAAGGTGTGCAAGCTTCAGGGATCCATCCATGGACTGAAGCAAGCATCCCATAGTTGGAATCTCCGCTTTTATGAGGTGATCAAAGGGTTTGGGTTTGTCCAAACTTATGGAGAATCTTGTATTTACAAGAAAGTGAGTGGGAGCTCTATGGAATTTCCAATATTATATGTGGATGACATATTATTGATTGGAAATTATATAGATCTTTAAAATAAAGTTAAAAGTTATCTAAACAGCAATTTTTCGATGAAGGACCTTGGTGAAGCATCATACATACTAGGCATCAAGATCTATAGATATAGATCAAGACGTCTAATTGAGCTATCACAAAGTACATACCTTGATAAGATTTTAAAGAATTTTAAAATGGACGGAGTAAGAAAGGGTTCTTACCTATGTTACAAGGCAAGACATGGAGTAAGATTCAAAGTCCGGCTATGGCAGAAGAGAGAGAGAGATAATGGATAAGATCCCCTATGCCTCAGAAATAGGTTCTACTATGTATCCCATTTTATGTACAAGACCAGATGTGGAACATGCTATTAGTTTGACTAGTAGGTACCAATCTTATCCAGGTTCGGAACACTATATATTGGTCAACAATATCCTTAAGTACTTAAGAAGGACTAAGGACATGTTTCTCATGTACGGAGGTGAAGAAGAGCTTGTCGCTAAGTGTTACATCAATGCTAGCTTCGACACCGATCCGAATGACTCTAAGTCTCAATCTGGGTACATGTTTCTCATGAATGGAGAAGTAGTTAGTTAGAGGAGCTCCAAACAACCCGTGGTGGTGGGATCAACAATGGAGGTGGAATATGTTGTTGCTTTAGAAGCGGCACAGGAAGCAGTTTGGATGAAGGAGTTCATAACTGACTAGGTGTGGTTCCTAGTGCGTTGGACCCAATGGTGATCTGTTGTGACAACAATGGAGCCATAGCCAATGCCAAAGAATCGAGGTCTCACAATAATTCCAAGCATATCAAGCACCGGTTTCACTCCATATGTGAACATGTCAAGGATGTAGATATAAAGATTTGTAAAGTACATACGGATCTGAATGTAGCAGATCCGTTGACTAAAACTCTCCCTAGGGCAAAACATGATCAACACCAGAACTCCATGGGTGTTAGATTCATCACTATGTAATCTAGATTATTGTCTCTAGTGGAAGTGGGAGACTGAAGGGAATATGCCCGAGAGGTAATAATAAAGTTGTTATTATTTTATTCCAAGTACATGATATTTGTTTATTTTGCATGCTATAATTGTGTTAATTGGAAACATTAATACATATGTGTTTAATAACCAAATATATAAAGTTCCTAGTTATGCCTCTCATATAAACTAGCTCGTTGATTAACAAGATGATCAAGGTTTCCTGATCATGGACATTGGATGTTGTTAATAACGAGGTCACCACATTGGTGGAATGATGTGGTGAACATTCATCCTAAGTATAGTAATGTGATGAAAGTCATTATGTTTAAATTATTATAACATCATGCAAAGTAACTTTAGTCCTTATAATATGATATCATGTCAATCACTAACACTGGAAGAGTAACTTGATCACATCAAACATCACACCATAACAGGGTGACAATAAAGGTGGGTTTAGATACTTCAAAAGTTTTATGTAGAGGCTCATGGATCAAGAGTGGGATTTGTCCATCCTGATGATAGAGAGATATACTCTAGTCCCTCTCGGTGATATCACATTGACATAGCTTGTAAGCAAGTGATAAGATTTCTAGAATGTTATATCATGGGAACAAAAAAAGAGTACTTGTCGGTAACAAGATCAAACTAGGTATGGGGATACCGATGATCGAATATTAGACATGTAATATATCGTGAGACAAAGGGACTTAGTTACAACGTTAAAGGTTCACACGGTCAGTAGAGTCATCGTTGAATGTGTGGGAGTTAGTACGGATCTCCAGGTCCCACTACTGATTATTGATCGGAGAGGGGTCTCGATCATGTCTACATTAAGCGCGAACCTTAGAGTGACACACTTAAGGGATACCAACACCATTTGGAGCAATAAGTTGCTAGAGAAAGAAAATGAAAGCGCTAGAATTATTTCAATGGACGCCGAAATTGTTTCGGGTCAAATTGCTGAAATTGGTTTGCATGTGATATCGAAATGTTGCAAGGGTTTTATGTGAATGTTTGTTAATTAATCTAATTAATAAAATTCTGCATAAAATAAATAAAAAACGTTTATTCAATGAGAGATGCATTAATTTTGGTGGAAAAATAATGCAACTTTGAATGGAGATGGAATTTATGTGGGAATGCTTAGTGGAAGATCCACTCACAAGAATGAGGGAGAGGTGGGGGCACCCACCATGGCCGTCGGCCATGGCATGGGGGCTGCCCCTCCCTTATAAAAGGAAGCCTCCTCCTCCTCTATTCTCACACCTCCTCATGAAGGATCTCTCTCCCCCTCTAGGTTATTCCCCATGGCTTCGGATTAGCGAAGTACATGTTCCCGGTGGCTTTTTCTGGAAGGATTTGCTTCTTCCGCTGCTTTGCTGGAGCGCAGATGTGGAGGTGGTCGGGTACCCTATGTGTGTGCGATCACGGATGCGCTGCTGAGTTGCGGTGCTGCACTTCATCACAATCTTGAGATCGGTAAGTGAACGACTACATCATCCATAAAATCAAATCTCGTAACGCTTTGTCGCTCTTCGAGGGTAAGTTCTCTATGGATGTATATACACCCGTTAATTGTATCTAGGTAGATAGATCTTGGTGCTTAGTTGTTCATGTCATAGAATTTTTTTTGTTTGCTATGCTGCGAACCCAACAGTGGTATCAGAGCCTAATCTATGTGTAGCAGCTTTGCACGGGTAGAACACATATGATTATGTGGGCACTGATGACCATGTTATTGTATCTTCTATGTATTTTGGATATTGGTGGCATAGTGGGATGAAGCGGCACGGACTAACTTTACATGTCCTCGCACATGAGACCTATTTCACGCTTGACATGCAACTAGTTTTGCATAAGTGGCTAGCGGGTGTCTGTCTCTCCTACTATAGTCAATATATGATTTACAACGAGTTTCTAATAAATTGATTATCATCGTTTTGGTTCCATGTTCGTAGGTAAGAACGGTTCTATCTTCGAAAGCCCTAAGCCATGTAAACACATGCAAAAGATAAATTAGAAGCGTCTAGTTTTTGGTTTTGCTGGGCAAGTGCTATGATATGGTAATGTTATAATTTTAGTATGGCTTGATATTTTTGGAAATTATAACATACCAAAGTGTAAGTTTCATATACCTTGGCCTTACACATATAGGAAGGATGAAGATCATACCACGATGCACAAGATAGTGATCAAGCGGAAGAGCCATATCATATCCCTTTTTGCATATGATGTTTGCATCTTATATTGCTTGTATGGAGCTTTAGGACCATCATAAGATGATCCCTCATTTAAAATATCAAGATAAAAATGTGTTCTTCCTTTGGTATGCACCGTTAAGAAAGTTCCTCGTATCGAGACACCATGTGATGATCAAGTGTGATAGACTCTATGTTCGCATACAACGGGTGTAAGAAAGTTTTACACATGAGAATACTAAGTTTCTTACTTGGTGAGCCTAGCATTGTACAGACATGGCCTCACAACACGAACGTAAAGGTAAAGCATGAGTCATATGTTTGATATGGTGACCACCTAGATGCTCGCCTTTGAAGCTACACCAACACACGTGATGATCGATCTTGGTGTAGTGGGTCTGGTTCATGTAATCACCAAAAAGACACGAGGGATGTTCTTTTTAAGTGGGAGTTTATTTGTAATTTGGATTAGTTGAACTCAATCTATCATAAACTTAGTCTAAATAAAGTTTGCAAATTCTGTTGTATATGGCACCACCTGCTTTTAATTTCAATGTGTTCATGGAGAAAGAGAAACTTGCTACGAATGGTAGCAACTTTACCAACTAGGACCTGAACTTGAGGATTCTCCTCACTGTTGCACAAAAGAAATATGTGCTATAAGCGCTTCTAGGCCCCCTGCCACCTAATGATGCTCCTGACGATGTAAAGAATGTTTACTTAAGTCGTCAGGAGGACCACAACATGATTCATTGCGGCATACTATATGGGCTAGAGCTAGAACTCCAAAAGCGTTTTGAGAATGGCAATGCCTTTGATACCATGGATGAACTGAAAATGATTTTCGATACCCATGTTATCATAGAGAGTTATGATGCTTTAGAAAAGTTATTTACCGGCATGATGGAGGAGAACAACTCCGTTAGTGAGCACGTACTCAAAATGTCTAGGTACACCGATAAGCTTGTAGCCTTGGGAATAATGATTCCATTTGACTTAGGCATACGTCATGTTGTTCAATCTCTACCACCAAGATACACGAACTTCGTGATGAACTATAACATGCAGGGCATGAAGAAGACTATCCCTGAGCTTCTGTCAATGCTTAAGACTGCTGAAGTGGAGATTAGGAAAGAACATCAGGTGTTGATGATCAATAAGTCCACCGGTTTCAAGAAGGACAAGAAGGGTAAACAAAAGGGTAACTTCAAGAAGGTCGGAAAATCTGCTGCTGCGCCTGAGAAGAAGACCAAGGATGACCCTAAGTCTGATATTGAGTGCTATTATTGTAAGGGGACTGACCACTAGAACCGCAGTTGTCCCAAATATTTGGTAGACAAGAAGGCTGGCAAGATGAATAAAGGTATATCTGATATACATGTTATTGATGTGCATTTGAGTAGTACTCATAGTAGCACCTGGGTATTTGATACTAGATTGGCTGCTAATATATGTAACTCGAATCAGGGGCTGCAGAACAAGCGACCACTAGCAAGGGATGAGGTCAGGATGCATGTCGGCAATGTATCAAGAGTTGATGTGATCGCCGTTGGAACACCGCCTCTCCATTTACCGTCTAGATTAGTTTTAAACCTCAATGATTGTTATTTGGTGCCTGCGTTGAGAATCAACATTGTATATGGATCGTGTTTATTGCAAAATGGTTATTCCTTTAAATCCAAAAACAATGGTTGTTTGATTTATATGAATAATATCTTTTATGGTCATGCACCCGTGATGAATGGTTTACTTCTTTTGAATCTTGATAGTAGTAATACACATATTAAACTTAATGATGATATATCTGCATATATATGGCACTGCCGTCTAGGTCATATTGGCGTAAAACGCATGAAGAAGCTCCATTATGATGGACTTTTTAGAATCACTTGATTTTGAATCATTTGATACATGTGAGCCATGCCTTATGGGCAAGATTACTAGAACCTTGTTTACTGGTACAATGGAATGGGCGACATATTGATTGGAAATAAAACATAGTGATGTATGTGGTCCAATGAGTGTGTCAGTGCGAGGTGAATATAGTTATTTTGTTACTTTCACGGATGATGTGAGTAGATATGGGTATATCTATTTGGTGAAACGCAATTCTGAAACCTTTGAAATGTTCAAGGAATTTTAGAGTGAAGTGGAAAATCATCATAATAGAAAGATCAAATTTTTGTGATCTGATCGTGGAGGTGAATATCTAAGTTACAAGTTTAGCACACACATGAGAGAGTGTGGAATAGTTTCACAACTCACGTCTGCTGGAACACCACAACATAATGGTGTATCGGAGCGTCAGAATTGTACCTTATTAGGTATGGTTCGATCTATGATGTCTATGACTGATTTGCCACTTTCGTTTTGGGGTTATGCATTGGAAACTGCTGCATTCATTTTAAATATGGCACCATCTAAATCCGTTGAAACGACACCGTATGAATTATGGTTTGGAAAGATATCAAAGCTATCATTTATAAAAGTTTGGGGATGTGATGTTTATGTGAATAACCTTCAACCTAATAAACTCGAACCCAAAGCGGAAAAATGCGTCTTCATAGGATACCCTAAAGAAACAATTGGGTGTTCCTTCTATCACAGATCCGAGGGCAAGGTTTTCATTGCCAAGAATGGATCCTTTCTAGAGAAGGAGTTTCTCACGAAAGGTGTGAGTAGTTGGAAGGTAGAACTCGAAGAGTTTATTGAACCTTATCTTCACAAAACAGTGAGTGGCGCAACACCGAAATTTTTTCCAGAGTTGACTTCACTGGATGAAGAGGGAACTAATGATAAAAATCATGAAACTCCAAATGAGGACACTACTGAACCTCGCAGGTCAAATAGCACACGTGCAGTTCCTAAACTATACGAAAATCCTATCATGAATTTCATGGTAGATGGAAATGATGACCCAACAACGTATGAAGAAGGGACGATGAGCCCAAATTCCAACAAATGGCTAGAAGCCATGCAATCTGAGATGAAATCCATGTATGAAAACCAGGTTTGGAGCTTGGTGGATTTACCAAACGACCGAAAGGTCGTTGAGAATAAATGGATTTTCAAGAAGAAAACTGACGTTGATAGTAATGTGACCATCTATAAAGATCGATTTGTCACAAAGGGGTTTCAACAAATTCAACGAGTTGACTATGATGAGACTTTCTCTCCGTAGCGATGCTAAAGTCGGTTAGGATTATGTTAGCAATTGCTGCATTTTTAAATTATGAAATTTTGGTAGATGGATGTCAAAACCACGTTGCTCAATGGTAATAGTGAAGAAGAGTTGTATATGGTACAGCCAAAGGGTTTTGTCAATCCTAAGGATGCTGACAAGGTGCGCAAGCTTTAGCGATCCATCTATGGACCGAAGCAAGCATCCAGAGTTGGAATCTCCGCTTTGATGAGGTGATCAAATGGTTTGGATTTGTCCAAACTTACGGAGAAGCTTGTATTTACAATAAAGTGAGTGGGAGCTCTTATGAATTTCTAACATTATATGTGGATGACATATTGTTGATTGGAAATGATATAAATCTTTTAAATAAAGTTAAAAGTTATCTAAATAGCAAATTTTCGATGAAGGACCTTGGTGACGCATCATACATACTAGGTATCAAGATCTATAGAGATAGATCAAGACGTCTAATTAGGATATCACAAAATACATACCTTGATAAGATTTTAAAGAAGTTTAAAATGGACAGAAGTAAGAAAGGGTTCTTACCTATGTTACAAGGTAAGACGTTGAGTAAGACTCAAAGTCCGTCTACGACAAAAGAGAGAGAGATAATGGATAAGATCCCCTATGCCTCAGCCATAGGCCCTATTATGTATGCCATGTTATGTACAAGACCGGATGTGGCACATGCTATTACTTTGACTAGAAGGGACAATCTTATCCAGATTCGAAACACTAGATATTGGTCAAGAATATCCTTAAGTACTTAAGAAGGACTAAGGACATGTTTCTCATGTACGGAGGTGAAGAAGAGCTCGTCTCTAAGTGTTCTGTTGACGCTAGCTTCGACACTAATCCAAATGACTCTAAGTACCAATCTGGGTACGTGTTTCTCATGAATGGAGCAGAAGTTAGTTGGAGGAGCTCCAAACAACCCGTGGTGGCGGGATCAACAATGGAGGCAAAATATGTTGTTGCTTCAGAAGCAGCATAGGAAGCAGTTTGGATGAAGGAGTTCATAACTAAACTAGGTGTGGTTCCTAGTGCGTTGGAGCCAATGGTGATCTATTGTGACAACACTGGAGCCATAGCCAATGCCAAAGAACCGAGGTCTCACAATTATTCCAAGCATCTCAAGCGCCGGTTTCACTCCATCCCCGAACATGTTAAGGATCTAGATGTAAAGATTTGTAAAATACTTACGGATTTAAATGTAGAAGATTCATTGACTAAAACTCCCCATAGGGCAAAACATGATCAACAACAGAACTCCATGGGTGTTAGATTCATCACAATGTAATCTAGATTATTGTCTATAGTGCAAGTGGGAGACTGAAGGGAATATGCCCGAGAGGCAATAATAAAGTTGTTATTATCTTATTCCAAGTATATGATAGATGTTTATTTTGCATGCTATAATTGTGTTAATAGGAAATGTTAATACATGTGTGTTTAATAAACACATATATAGACTTCCTAGTTATGCCTCTCATATAAACTAGCTCATTGATTAACAAGATGATCAAGGTTTCCTGATCATGAACATTGGATGTTGTTAATAACGAGGTGACAACATTGGTGGAATGATGTGATGAGCATTCATACTAAGTATAGTAATACAATCAAAGTCATTATGTTTAAATTACTATAACATCATGCAAAGTAACTTTACTCCTTAGACTATGAGATCATGTTAATCACTAACACCAAAAGAGTAACTTGATAACATCAAACGTCACACCATAATAGGGTGATAATAAAGGTGGGTTCAGATACTCCGAAAGTGTTATGTAGAGGGTCAAGGATCAACAGTGGGATTTATCCATCCTGGTGACAGAGAGATATACTCCGGGCCCTCGTGGTGATATCACATTGACATAGCTTGCAAGGAAGTGATAAGATCACTAGAATGTTATATCACGAGAATAAGAAAAGGGTACTTGTCAGTAATGAGATCAAACTAGGTATGGGATACCGATCATCGAATCTTAGACATGTAATATATCACGAGACAAAGAGATTTAGTTATGACGTTAAAGGTTCACACGATCACTAGAGTCATCGTTGAATGTGTGAGAGTCAATACGAATCTTCAGGTCCCGCTTCTGATTATTGATCAGAGAGGGGTCTCGATCATGTCTATATTATTCTCGGACCATAGTGTGACACACTTAAGGGATATCGACACCATTTGGATCAAATAAGATGCTAGAGAAAGAAAAAGAATGTGCTAGAATTATTTCGATGGACGTCGAAATAGTTTCGGGTTAAATTGTTGAAATTGGTTTTGCATGTGATATCGAAATTTTGCAAGGGCTTTTATGTGAATGTTTTCTAATTAAAGTAAGTAACAAAATTCTGAATAAAATAAATAAAAGAGTTTTATTAAATGAGAGATGCATTAATTTTGGTGGAAAATTAATGCAACTTTGAGTGGAGATGGAATTTATGTGGGAATGCTTAGTGGAAACTCCACTCACATGAATGAGGGAGAGGTGGGGGAATCCACCATGGACACTGGCCTTGGAATGGGGGCTTCCCCTCCCGTATAAAAGGAGGCCTCCTCCTATTCTCTTCTCACACCTTCTTGTGAAGGATCTCTCTCCCCCTCTAGATTATTCCCCATGGCTTTGGATTAGCGAAGTACATCGGTGGCATTTTTTGGAAGGATTTGTTGCTTTCGCTGCTGTAGCATCCCAATTGTCCAACAGTTGCAATGCTACTTGCCTAGTCTATATATTGCTATTTCCTACATGTCTTTTATTGCATCATCATTATGTCATGCTCATGTCACCATGCCACATTGTATTTGAGCATCATATTAAAACCCTTTTCATTTGGTTCTTCTCATCATATTGTATTTGCCTTATTAATTGTATTTGCTTCGTCATATATTGTATTTGCTTCTTGATATAATGCTTGATGCCCAAGTTGAGTTGGGGGCACATCTCTTATAATTCCACCACCCTTCTTGCCACCTTCCTTTGGCTCCATCCATAATCCTACCATCCAATTATATATGAGCACATGCATTTCTATTGGTATTTAAATCTAGCTCATAAACAATTTGGATGGTTCCTATCTTGTTATCCTTTCCCCCATATATGATCTATATTGTTCTCACAATATTGATATGGGGTTCTACATGGTTCATTCTTGGATGCTATGGAGGTAGAAACCACTCTATCCCATTTCATGGTGTTACTCTAATTAAGGGTTTTATTTGACTTGATGTGGCCATGTTAAAACATAGTGGCACACTATATTGGCTTTTCATTCAAATAACCTTTTATTAAAATGAACTCATGCTAGTCCTTGAATGGTTCACATCATGGCATAATTCACATGCTTGGGAGTGTAGTGGTTCTACCACTACATCATGCATGGCTCATGCATGATGCCTCTTCACCTTCCTAGACAATCCGGATTCCATGCAGTAATCTTCATATTCGGCAATGTTATTTGTTGCCGTGAAGTGGATCTGCAGTACATAGAAATTTTTATCTCCTTGGGGTGATTTGAGCACCACGCCAACCCCCGAGCCCCCGAGCGCCTTAGACCCGTCAAAATGCAAGGTCCAGTATTCCGACTCTGGGAGGGTCATATTCTCTGTTGTCTCTATCCAATCAGCGACAAAGTCAGCGAGGATTTGGGATTTGATTGTTGTATGAGGTTTGTACTCAATGTCGGAAGCTGAAAGCTCTATGTCCCATTTTGCGACACGTCCTGTAGCATCGTTGTTGTTGATGATATCTCTCATGGGACCTGTGCTCACCACGGTAATTGGATGTTCCTGAAAATAATGTCGTAACTTCCAAGATGCGAAGAACACACCATAAGCCAGCTTTTGATAGTGCGGATACCGCTGCTTTGATTTAGTTAGGACTTCATTGAGGTAGTAAGTCGGACGCTGCACTAGGTGACATGGGTATACCCTACAGGTACTCGAGCTTGGTATATATGGCCTAACTACGGACTCTCGATTGTTTGAAGAACAAGAAGAAGCTAAAGATAGAAAGTTTGAAGGGGAAAACCCTAACTTGTAACCGACTCGACCTGCTACCCGAGACCTAGCCTACCTATATAAAGGCTAGGAGGGGTGGCGAGGAGGACACACACAACCCTAGTTTTCCACCACCCTCGCCAGATTACATCTGCGCACCATTGTAATCTTCAATTCCTTCGAATTCCACCAGCAGACAAGCAGGAGTAGGGACCTCTACGAGGCCTAAACCTGGGTAAATCTTTGAGTCCCCTATGTGCTTGTTTGCTAGCCGATAGATGTCTCCAGCGCTCCCTCCTTCTCCAAAACCCAAGTCCATAACAATGGGCATTGATGAGTTAAACCCTCGTCAATTGGCGCCGTTTGTGGGAATTGGGAGTGCTAACGTTGCGGCTTATTCGGCCCCATCAACCGCGATCTACAACTCCGCAACAGCGAAGATCCGCCAGCTCTTCGGCGTGTTCGACTTCACCGTCCACACGCCGGCCACTCGCCCGGCCTTCGAGTCTGTGGGCGACGGAATCAGCCTGGTGATAGGGAGCTTCCGCTTCCAAGTCGGTCCGATGGGCACGCTTCGCATGCCTGATCAGCCGACGGCACCGTCGATTGCCCCAGCATCATGGTTCCCTCCAACGATCGGCACCCTCAGTGAGCTCAACGCCCCGACGACAGTCGAGAACATGGTCAGCGACAGTAGTCGCGACTCCGATCTGAGCGATCTGGCGACTGAAGATGGAGCCTACGGTTCCAGATCTGAGAGTTGTGGAAGCAGCAGCTCCCCCAATCACTTCATGTGCGCCGTCATCAACGCAGGTGATACCTCTGCCAACCACGACAACACGGGAAATCACGGTAACGGAACCGACCTGCCTAACGGTGGCAATGGCGGCAACAGCGGCAACGGTGGCAATCGCACCCCCGTCGACAATGGAGGAGCAGTCGAACCTCCAACCATATTAAACGAGCAAACCGGCAAATGCGTCGTGACCAGGCTCAACGAGCAAGAATGGGCTCGCTGCCGCGAGGCCCTACGAGGCGCTCCTCTACCCTTTGGATCCCCGCAAGAACTACTGATGGGCTATCACTGGCTCCTGAAAGAAGAATTCAAGCGCCAAGTACAAACAATCGCGCAACTCGAGGCGCGCAAAAAGGCAGCAGACGATTCGAGCCTTCGTCGTGCTAGGCTCTCCTCCCATGGAGTATCCTCCTCAAAGGGTAACGAGTACCTCGCCAAGAAGAGGCAATCTCGGATGGCCCATCTCACTGAGCAAGAACGCATAGAAGCTGCAAAGGTCGTCGACTTCAGCTCTATGACAGTCGACACACGGGGCAATGTGGTCCCCAAGACGCCACAGGCTGCGGTGACAGCGGCCACCATGTACCTCCTTAACAACCAGCCGCCAGCTAGAGATCCCCGAGCCGCCATGCACCGATCTAGGATCGCGGGCTTGGGATTAATCGAGGCTGCCCTCGACAAGGAGCCAAACCAGAGCCGAAGAAGGGCAAAGCGCTACTCCTCACCCTCATCTAGCGATGACAGTCACGATCTGTCTCGACGCCGCCGCTCACGGCGACACGACCGCGACTATGATGCACGCGATGACCTCACGTAGCGCAAGATTGACAAGTCAAGGGCGCAACACGCTCGGTCGACTGACTCAGAAGAGGAAGATGTGGAGCTCTGCGGCGCCAGATGCTTCAGCAGATCCATTAGGCAGAAGCAAATGCCTAAGGGGTTTAAACTCCCGTCGGAGAACCCGAAGTTTGACGGCCTACAGGACCCAAAAATCTGGCTGGAGGACCACATCTCCTCCGTCAGGCTCCACGGAGGCAGTCGAAGCACGGCCATGCAATGCTTGTAGCTACAGCTGCAGGGTGCCGCCCGAGCATGGCTCAACAACCTCCCACGCGGATCCATTCGCAGCTGGGATGAGCTGGTTTACAGCTTCGTGCGCAATTTCAAGGGCATGTACAAGCGGCCTGCATCAATCGAAGAGCTAAGATACTGCCAGCAACGATTGGGCGGATACCGCGACTCCGGAAAAACCACGCAAGTGTGGCAACGCCTGATGACCCACAAGTATAGGGGGTGTATCGCAGTATTTTCGATAAGTAAGAGGGTCGAACCCAACGAGGAGCAGAAGGTGCTGGCTAGTGGTACGGATCAGGAATTCTCTGCAAATACTTAGCAAACGGATTTTTAGGAGTTTTCGATAAAGCAAGTAAACAAAGTACGAGTAAATAAAAGATAGTAGGAATAAATGCAGCAAGTGGCCCAATCCTTTATGCAGCAAAGGACAAGCCGGTTGTATTACTTAAGATGACCAAACGTTCTCGAGGACACATGGAAAGACTGTCAAGTGCTTTCGCTTCATATAGTTGATTAATCGTCTTTAGCTTGCTAAGTGTTGTGTGGGTGAACCTGTGCTAATGTACCGCCCCATCCAAGACTAATACATACTTGTGATTATACCCCTTGCAAAGATCCGTAAGTACAAGAAAATAATTAAGGTAGAAACCTAACCACAACTTTAAACTCTAAGACCCTTACGTCCCTTGTGCAATGGTTTCCTAACGGGGGTTCAGGTTTCTGTCACTCCGGCAACCCCTACGATTAGTAGCCAAATACACAATGCATTCCCCTAGGCCCATATAGGTGAAGTGTCATGTAGTCGATGTTCACATGACACCACTAAAAGAAGTACACCACAACTTAAATAACAATCTATTTAATCTTTCTCAACGCAACTCCACTACTAACAACAAGACTTCTCCCATGTCCTCAAGAAAAAACGAACTAATCACAAAACATCATATGGATCATGATCAGAGATAGAATAATGATGTATAACAATCTGAACATATACAATAATTCAATGGTTCACTCAATAGCATTAACCACAAAGAGTAATCAACACCGGGAAAGTTTCCCCTATGAACTATGCAAGATTCAACACAATTGTTACAGCAATATGGAGATGGTGATGAGGGTGCTGATGGTGATGATGGTGGTGATGATGATGATGATCCCGATGAAGTCCAGCTTGATGGTGGTGTTGATGGCGATGATCTCCCTCTCCGGGAAGGAATTCCCCTTGCAGAAATCTGTCTGCCGAAGAGATCTTTCTCTCTTGGTGTTTTCCACCCCACAGAGGTGGCGGAATCTTTCTGTGGTCACTCCCCGAGTCTTAGGGTTTCGGGAGGATGACATACGCCAGAGGGGAGAGGCTGGAGTGGGCCAGAGCGGCCACACCACCTCTAGGCGTGGCCTAGGGCTGCCCGCGCCATGGAGTGGTGTGGGCCCCCTGTGGCCCATCTCCACTCCATCTTCGGGCATCCTTAGTATTCTGGAAAAATAGGATTTTCCGTACATTTTCCCGGATTTTCTGATCTTCACGAATTTTGCCTCCAAACAACATCTTTTCCATCAGAATCCTGACTGCGGCGGTCCATGCTCCAAAAGTCATCAACCATGCAAAAACAGATGAAATAACATAAGTATCACCTCTCAATATGAAATATATCAATGAATAATAGTGAATTAAGACATAGAATAGTGATGCAAAATGGACATATCAACTCCCCCCAAGCTTAGACTTCGCTTGTCCCCAAGCGAAACTGAGCTCAATAAACATGGCCTCAGGTTTATGGAGTGAAGAGTCGATAAAAGAATACAGACAAGAAGCATCACATTCATCAAATACACAGATCATAATAGAAGACAACTCACTACTATATAACTCAACTTGTAATGAGTAAAGGAAACACAATAAAGATACAGAAAGTGAATCATAATTGGTAATGGCAAACTTAGCTCTTGGTCAAAGAATAGTCGATAATTTGCTGGAGTTCACAAATAACTGGTTTTCAATGATAGCTTTCAAAGTAGTGAATATCAAGATAAGAGCAATGTGCAAAACAAGGAACATAAGAAACATGAGTGAATAAATCATCATACGAATGAATGAAACACAACAACTCAAAATACTTGCTGAGATAAAAGGGAGTAAGTTTACTGACTCAACTACAAAGTAAAAGAAAGGCCCTTCAAAGAGGTAAGCAGGGATTGCAAGTCTCATAAAGAGCTCCCAAAAATTATGATACTTACTAGCTTTCAGCTCTCATTGCCCCTATCATAGGCATCTTTAGGTGATTAAGGTTAAAGTGACACAACTAAAAGGATATGATTGACAAGTTATAAGTGGAAATCTCATGCCCCTTACTTATGAGTACCGATCCTCATGCTACTCAACTTTAGTCACGAGCAAGCTCTTGTCATTGTAAATACATGCGTATCATTGAGAACCGCCAATGGGGTACCCCTTGCACATGACACAGGACCTATCCCATAATCAAAATGACAAGCAAGCAGACAGTGCGCATCTCAGCGATCTTTTTATTTGCTATTTGCATAGGTTTTTATTGAGGATGCTTCATAGAATGCTCACTATAGTTATGCTGCAAGTTTCCACCATGATTAGGCATGGCTTAGGCTAGCGGCCCAGGCGTTTCTCTAACACACATATAAAATCCATGATCTTACAAGTTCCACTTTTATTTCACACCACCGGGATCCATAAGCAAAAGAACATGATATCAACTAGGTACAAAGTACCAAATGAAGTGTTGAAAGCGGTCCCCATGATACATGGTTCGGCTAACTTCAACTCATAAAGCGCAAGCATATACGCAACAAAGAAGGACCCAATGGTTCTAGTTTATTAAATGCATAGGTTTTGGTTTAAAGGAGTGGATGCACGAGAAGAATACCCTTTCAGTACAGGTTTTTGGCTAGCAAGGCTGGGTAGCAAGTATAAGAGTTGAAGGAAACAAACAAACATACAAGTGATAAAGACAAACATGCAATCTTCCTTGGAAGCACAAAAGATCTTAAATAGAGAATACTAGACTTATGAGCAAATCAAGAAAGAAAGATGATGAAATAATTTTTCTATAGAGTACTTCTATCTTTTCATTCAACTCTCAAAAATAGTGTTGCTACTGACCGAGCCAGGTTTGCCAAAACCAACTAAAATAACTCAATGATCCCAAAGTGCTACCAATACTAACAACAAGATCAATCACATAACCACGAATTGAAAACTAATATAAGCTATGAAAAAGAGTGAATGATAGAACTTCTCATTAATATTCCATAACGGCAACTCACACCAAGGGATACATATCTAACGAGAGAGGGGACACTTCCATAATGCAAACCATACTACATAATAACTCCTCTATTCATGATATGACTCTACTAAAAAGGTAAAAAGATAGAAGATAGTGATGTGATACCGCGGCACTCCCCCAAGCTTGGAACAAACCAAGGGGATGCCAAACCTGATGACGAATTAATCCTTTGGTGGTGGTGGTATCCTCTCATCTTTGTCTGTCTTCCAAGGTAAAGGCTTCCCATCAACAAAGGACATCGTGGTTTCCAACATCCTGAAACTTGCAGCAGCACTTATGAGTTTAAATCTAGCCTCATACTCACAGTTTTGATTTTGAACGTCATAGAACTGTGCTTGCAGTTCGTTGGTTGTTTGGCAGAGTGAGAGGACTTCGTCTTTGAGTTCAGCAGTCTCCTTTTGGTGCTCGGTGATGAGTTCGGAACAAATCTTATGGATGATATCCACTTCGCACTCCGCCATCTTCTTGTACCTAAAGACTTCTTGTTCCAATGCTTCCATCCTATCCTCCAGACTTCCTTCACCTTTAGGGCCTTGAACCTCTTTAATCCGAACCTCCCCACCTTTGAGCAATAACTCCTTGGGATGAATCTTCAATTATCTCATGTATGGGTTGATGATATCTTCCAAGGAATCTCCCTTAAATGATCTAGTAGAAGACATTGAGTCTACAAATCTGAGATTTTTACCTGGTAGAAACAGATCGAAACAAAAACACGACGAAAACACAATATACAGACCTCGGGGGATCTGAGGGGTTATATATTACGAAGTTTCATATCAAAAGGAAGGTACTGGGTGAAAACGGGTCGGAGGCGGAGTCTGGGGTGGCCTCACCACCTGGTGGCGCGGCCAGGGGTGGGCCCGCGCCACAGGGTGGTGTGGGCTACCCCGACTCCGGTTCCGTCCCTTTTTCGCTTCGTAACTTTCCATATCGACTGAAAACTGCAAAAATATAGTTGTATTGTATTTTTGCGGAACTTTTCTTACCAGAACTGTTACCTATTTGAAAACAGACTCTGCAGGTCTCTGAATTTGGTCCTCGATGAATTTCTCCGGAGTTATAACTTGAAAGGCATCAACATCTTCATTGTAAGAATCTCCAGCAATATAGTGTTTGAGTCGCTGTCCATTCACTACTTGTGTAGTATTATCTTTTAGAGAAGAAATTTTTATTGCTCCTGAACGGTATACTTCTTCAATGATGAAAGGTCCTTCCCATTTTGATAGTAGCTTACCTGCAAAAAATCTGAGACGGGACCTATACAATAGAACTTTCTCACCAACATGAAATTCTCTCTTAAGTATTCGCTTGTCATGCCATCTTTTAACTTTTTTCCTTAAAGAGCCTAGCATTCTCATAGGCTTCACTCCTCCATTCATCTAAAGAACTTAAGTCAAATAATCTTTTCTCACCAGCGAGCTTACAATCTCTATTTAGTTCTTTCACTGCCCAGTAAGCTTTGTGTTCTAATTCTAAGGGTAGGTGACAAGCTTTCCCATAAACCATTTTATAAGGAGACATTCCCATAGGATTTTTGTAAGCAGTTCTATAAGCCCATAAAGCATCATTCAACTTCTTACCCCAGTTTTTTCTAGACCTATTAACAGTCTTTTGCAAGATAGATTTAATTTCTCTATTTGATAACTCTACTTGCCCGCTAGTTTGGGGGTGATAAGCTAAAGCAATTCTATGATTAACATCATATTTGGCAAGGGTCTTCCTAAAACCACCATGAATGAAATGAGAACCCCCATCAGTCATGAGATACCTAGGCACCCCAAACCTAGGAAAGATAACATCCTTAAGCATTTTTAGAGAAGTCTCGCCGTCAGCACTCTTTGTAGGAATGACTTCTACCCACTTAGTAACATAATCAACGGCAACAAGAATATGAGTGTAACCTTTCGAAGGAGGGAAAGGACCCATAAATTCAAATCCCCAAAAATCAAAAGGTTCAATAACTAGAGGGTAGTTCATAGGCATTTCATTGCGTCTAGAAATATTACCAACACGCTGACATTCATCACAAGATAAAACAAATTTTCTTGCATCTTTAAAAAGGGTAGGCCAGTAGAAACCTGATTGTAGTACCTTTTGCGCAGTTCTATCTTCTGCATGATGTCCTCCATATCCACTACCATGACATTTACGCAATATCTCCTTTTGTTCATATTCTGGAACACATCTTCGCATAATACCATCCACTCCTTCTTTGTATAAGTGTGGGTCATCCCAAAAATAATGCCTCAAATCATAGAAGAACTTTCTTCTTTGCTGAGCTGTAAAAGTTGGAGGCAAATACTTGGAGACAATAAAGTTAGCATAATCAGCATACCAAGGGCTTCCTCGCGAGCTCACCCCTACTGCAGCTAACTGTTCATTTGGGAAACTATCATTAACAGGCATAGGGTCAAAAGAGATGTTTTCCAAACGAGATAAATTATCAGCTACAGGGTTTTCAGCACCCTTCCTATCTACTATATGTAGATCAAACTCTTGTAAAAGAAGTACCCATCTAATAAGCCTAGGCGTAGCGTCCTTCTTCGTCATAAGATATTTAATAGCAGCATGATCAGTATGAATGGTTACTTTTGAGTCCACAATATAGGTCCTAAACTTATCACAGGAAAAAACAACAGCTAGAAATTCCTTTTCAGTAGTGGCATAATTCCTTTGAGCAGCGTCTAAAGTCTTACTAGCATAATGGATAACGTTTAACTTTTTATCAATACGTTGCCCAAGGACAGCCCCTACAGCAAAATCACTAGCATCACACATTATTTCAAAGGGTAAACTCCAATTAGGTGGTTGAACAATAGGGGCTATAATTAAAGCCTTCTTAAGAGTTTCAAAAGCTTCCCTACAATCATCATCAAAAACGAAGGGTACATCCTTTTGAAGAAGATTAGTGAGAGGTTTTGATATCCTAGAGAAGTCTTTAATAAACCTCCTATAGAAACCAGCATGACCAAGGATACTACGAATACCTTTGATGTCTCTTGGACATGGCATCTTCTCAATTGCCTCAACCTTAGCTCTATCAACTTCTATGCCTCTTTCAGAAACTTTATGCCCAAGAACAATCCCTTCATTAACCATGAAGTGGTATTTCTCCCAATTAAGAACAAGATTAGTTTCTTCACATCTCTGCAAAACTTTATCAAGGTTGTGTAGAAAATTATCAAAAGAAGTTCCATAGACAGAAAAGTCATCCATGAACACTTCTACAATTTCCTCACAAAAACCATGAAAGATAGGAGACATGCACCTTTGGAAAGTAGCAGGAGCATTACATAAACCAAAAGGCATACGTCTATAAGCATAGGTGCCATAAGGGCAAGTAGAAGTAGTTTTTTCTTGATATTGTTGTTTAACAACAATTTGAGAGAAACCAGAATAACCATCAAGAAAACAAAAATGGGTCTTTTTAGACAACCTTTCCAACATTTGATCAATAAAAGGAAGCGGGTAGTGATCTTTCTTAGTAACTTTATTGACTTTCCTAATATCGATGCACATCCTATAGCCTACCACTATTCTCTGAGGAATAAGCTCATCATTATCATTAGGGACAACGGTAATACCTCCCTTTTTAGGAACACAATGAACATGACTAACCCATTCACTATCAGCAATAGGGTAAATAATACCAGCATCAAGGAGTTTCAATACCTCATTCCTTACCACTTCCTTCATCTTAGGATTTAAACGTCTTTGGTGTTCCACTACTGGCTTCGCATCTGGTTCTATGTTGATAGAGTGTTGACATATAGTAGGTGAAATCCCTTTTAAATCATCCAGAGTGTAGCCCATAGCTCCTCGGTGTTTCTTCAAAACCTCCAACAGCCTTTCTTCTTATTTTCCTGAAAGTTTAGAGCTAATAATAACAGGATATATCTTTTTATCATCAATATAAGCATATTTAAGATCATCAGGGAGAGGTTTTAGATCGAAGACCGGATCCTTTTTAGGTGGCAAAGTGGTACCCAAGTCTTCTACAGGCAAGTCATGCTTAAGCAACCTAGGTTGACGACGGAGGATCTCGTCAATCTCATTCCTTTCTGCCATGAAGATCTCACTTTCGTGATCTTCCATAAATTGCTGCAAAGCATTGTTAGGAGCAAGAGAGATAGAAGCAAGTTGTTCAACTCTAAAATCCTCATTATGGGTTTCCTCTTCGCAAGGTTCTTTAGTAAATTTCAAAAAATTAAACTCATAAGATTCCCCATCAAACTTAGTCAAGATTTTCTCCCTCTTACAATTAATAATAGCTCCACAAGTATTCAAGGAAGGTCTACAAAAAATGATAGGATAAGTTTTACTAGCAGCTGAACCAAGTACTAGAAAATCAGCAGGATACTTGATCTTACCACAAAGGACTTCCACGTCTCGTATGATACCAATTGGAGAGATGGTCTCTCTATTAGAAAGGTGAATAACCACATCAATTTCTTCCAACTCGCAGGGACTAATTTCATGCATAATTTCTCTGTGAAGCTCATAAGGAATAGCACTGGAACTTGCACCAATATCACATAAACCATAATAGCAATGATCACCAATTCTAACAGAAAGCACAGGAACACTAGCCTTTTTAGTTATATTAGGATGTGAAAAAATATTATAAGCATCTTCACAGAAGACTATGTGCCCATCTTCTACGCTTTTAGTGACAAGGTCTTTCACAATTGCTACAACAGGTTCAATGTTTATTTGTTCGTCAGGTTTTACGGTTCTCTTTTCACTTTTAGTGATTACATTAGTTATCATAGGATGATCCTTTACCTTATCTAGGAAGGGAATCTTCTCAATATAAGGTTCAGGTAAGATATGATCAATAATGCAACACTCAGTGCTCCCAACAGGAACACGGTAAACAATATCTTTATAAGGTGCATGGTACTTATTCCATCCCCTTTTTGGAATTTCAATATAAGAAGCAAAAGCTCTAAAGCAATTCGTAATAACTTGCAAATCAAGACCATAAGCATTACTAATATTTTGAAAGTCATCAGTTCCCATAAAAGACTCAATGCATTCATAATCATAATTTATACCTGACTTTCTACCTTTGTCATTCTCCCAAGCTTCAGCATTGTCTTGAATACGGTCCAGAAGATCCCATTTATCTTCTTCCATACGAGTGAATGATCCAGCACAAGAAGCATCCAGTAAATCTTTATCATGTAGAGGGAGCCTTGCATAAAAGTTATTGATAATAATATTGTTGGGGAGCTCATGAATGGGACATTTGAGCATTAGTAACTTCAATCTCCCCCAAGCTGGAGCTGTACTCTCTCCATCAAGAGGCCAAAATTTGTATATTTGATTCCGATCTTTATGAATCTCACTAGGAGGATAAAACTTTGAATAAAAGAGAGGCACTATTTCCTCCCATTCCAGAGCTTGACCATTCTTCAGCAGCTTATACCATTCCTCAGCTCTTCCTTTCAGCGATAATGAGAATAACTTCTTTTTAACTTGATCTGTAGTAATACCTGCACACTTGAACAAGCCGCATAATTCGTGTATAAAGAGCAAATGATCACCGGGATGGACAGTTCCATCCCCAACATAGTAGTTATCCATAACACGATCAATAATTCTTGTAGGTATTTTGAAAACATCATTCTCAGCAGGTGGTGGCTTATCTACTACCTTAGCAGTGGTAGTAGCATTACCAAATAAGAAACTCAACGAATTATCCATAACGAAAATAAAGCAACTAACAGAAGTAAACAATACTCACAGTAGAAGTTTACTTTACCAGTTCCACTCTCCAATAACGCTTCACTCCCCGGCAACAGCGCCAGAAAATAGTCTTGATGACCCACAAGTATAGGGGGTGTATCGCAGTATTTTCGATAAGTAAGAGTGTCGAACCCAACGAGGAGCAGAAGGTGCTGGCTAGTGGTATGGATCAGGAATTCTCTGCAAATAAACAAAGTACTAGTAAATAAAAGACAGTAGGAATAAATGCAGCAAGTGGCCCAATCCTTTATGCAGCAAATGACAAGCTGGTTGTATTACTTAAGATGACCAAACGTTCTCGAGGACACATGGGAAGACCGTCAAGTGCTTTCACTTCATATAGTTGATTAATCTTCTTTAGCTTGCTAAGTGTTGTGTGGGTGAACCTGTGCTAATGTACCGCCCCATCCAAGACTAATACATACTTGTGATTATACCCCTTGCAAACATCCGTAAGTACAAGAAAGTAATTAAGGTAGAAACCTAACCACAACTTTAAACTCTAAGACCCTTACGTCCCTTGTGCAATGGTTTCCTAACGGGGGTTCAGATTTCTGTCACTCCGGCAACCCCTACGATTAGTAGCCAAATACATAATGCATTCCCCTAGGCCCATATAGGTGAAGGGTCATGTAGTCGATGTTCACATGACACCACTAGAAGAAGTACACCACAACTTAAATAACAATCTATTGAATCTTTCTCAACACAACTCCACTACTAACAACAAGACTTCTCCCATGTCCTCAAGAACAAAAAGAACTACTCACAAAACATCATATGGATCATAATCAGAGATGAAATAATGATGTATAACAATCTGAACATAGACAATAATTCAATGGTTCACTCAATAACATTAACTACAAAGAGTAATCAACACCGGGAAAGTTTACCCCATGAACTATGCAAGATTCAACGCAATTGTTACAACAATATGGAGATGTTGATGAGGGTGCTGATGGTGATGATGATGATGATGATGATGATCCCGATGAAGTCCAGCTTGATGGTGGTGTTGATGGCGACGATCTCCCCTCTCCGGGAAGGAATTCCCCCGGCAGAAATCTGTCTGCCGAAGAGATCTTTCTCTCTTGGTGTTTTCCGCCCTGTAGAGGCGGTGGAATCTTTCTGTGGTTGCTCCCCGAGTCTTAGGGTTTCGGGAGGATGATATACGCCAGAGGGGAGAGGCTGGAGTGGGCCAGGGCGGCCACACCACCTCCAGGCACGGCCTAGGGCTGCTCGCGCCATGGGGTGGTGTGGGCCCCCTGTGGCCCATCTCCACTCCATCTTCTGGCATCCTTAGTCTTCTGGAAAAATAGGATTTTCCGTATATTTTCCCGGATTTTCTGATCTTCGCAAATTTTGCCTCCAAACAGCACCTTTTCCATCAGAATCCTGACTGCAGCGGTCCATGCTCCAAAAGTTATCAACCATGCAAAAATAGATGAAATAACATAAGTATCACCTCTCAATATGAAATATATCAATGAATAATAGTGAATTAAGACATAGAATAGTGATGCAAAATGGACGTATCAACACCGCAATCGTGATGAGGCACCCGCGACATCCATTGAGGACAAACTGTCCGGGCCATGTACGGTACACTTCTACATCGACAAGCATGATGGAAAGAAGAAGTCCAACCACCTCCTCAAGGATTGCCGCGAGTTCCTCAAGCTACATGAGGGATTCGTTCGGATGAACCGCAACACAGTCGAAAGAGGCTATAGAGCTGCTCCAGGCGCCGTGGCACATGGCGCTCCGCCACCACCACTTGGGCCACCCCCGAATGCAGTCGCGCCAGACCAACACCACGGAGGCGAACCCTACCCAAGGGCCATGGGTACCATGATGATCCAAAAAGGTCGCCCCTCCAATCAGGTGCAGACGGCCATCACTCGCCAAGTCAACTTGGCCGCACACTCGCCACCATCTACCACTGAGTACCTCAGTGGAAGCGAGTCATGCATCACCTTCTACAAACGCGACCATCCGCCTCAGGTACCCCGTCCAGGCCATTGCCCCCTCGTACTCGAGGCGCAAATCGGAGGCTTCGACATGAGCCGCGTCTTCATGGATGGCGGAAGCGGCATCAACCTTATATTCGCGAGCACCTTGCGAGCAATGAGGATCCCTCTAACTTGCCCGGAGGCCTCGGACACAACATTCCACGACATCGTCCCAGGAAAAGGCGTATATCCCCTGGGCAAAATCAACCTCGACGTCATCTTTGGCACGCCGAAGAACTTCCGGCACGAGCGTATCGACTTTGAGGTCGTCGACTGGACCTCACAATACCACTGCATCCTCGGACATGTCGCGTTCGCTAGGTTCATGGCAGTACCACACTACGCCTACCTGCAGATGAAAATGCCAGGTCCCAATGGCGTCATCACGATCAACGGGAGCTTCGAGAGATCCGACAGTTGCGACAGAGAATTGAACAAAATTTCCCAGTCCTTCGACATGCAGGAAGAACTCGCAAGGCTGAAAGAGTCGACAGACAACAGTCTGCCCCCTGAGCCGGCTAAGCTCGCCCGATCTATCCTTCGACTCATCGATGCACACAAATAAAGTGCAGGTCCACCCATTGGATCCCGCCAAGACGGCCCTCATCGCCAACAACTTGAGTCCCGGATAGGAACTCGCGCTTGTCTAATTCCTCCGTGAGCACTGGGAAATTTTCGCCTGGTGTCCTACGGACATGCCAGGAGTCCCAGGGAATTCGCCGAGCACGCACTCAACATCAACCCCGACGCAAGGCCAGTCAAGCAAACAATTCGGCGATTGTCTGAGCCACGAGCGCAGGCAGTTGGAATGGAGATCAACAGACTCCTCGACGCCAAGTTCATACGCGAGATCAAGGAAAGCACTTGGCTTTCCAACACAGTGCTGGTACCAAAAAAGGACACGGATATCCCGCGGATGTGCGTGGACTTCACCTCTCTAAATAAGCACTGCCCAAAGGATCACTTCCAGTTGCCGCGCATCGGCCAGATCATCGCCTCCACCGCAGGATGCGAGCGCCTCTGCTTCCTCGACGCCTACTCAGGCTATAATCAGATTCGAATGAAGGAGGAAGATCAAGAGAAAACAGCATTTACAACGCCCTTTGGTGTGTTCTGCTACAACACAATGCCCTTCGGGCTAAAGAACACGGGAGCCACCTACCAGCGGTGCATGCAGGCTTGCCTCAAGGAACAACTGGGTCACAACATTCAAGTCTATGTCGATGACATAGTAATCAAGACCAAGGAAGAGGCCTCCCTAATCGATGATTTGCACGAAACCTTCGCCAACCTCGACCGCTACCGGATCAAGCTCAATCCGGAAAAATGCGCCTTTGGCGTGCCATCTGGGCAACTACTCGGGTACCTCATCTCCGTGAGGGGAATCGAGGCAAAACCGAAGAAAATAAAAGCCATACTGGCCATGGAGAAGCCGAAAAACATAAGGGGCGTTCAGCAGCTGGCTGGGAAAAAAAATGCGGCCCTCAGTTGATTCATCAGTCGGATGGGTGAAAAGGCACTGCCCTTCTACCAACTCCTCCGCAAAGCTGAAAAGTTCGAGTCGACCAACGAAGCGCAGGAAGCATTCGAAGACCTCAAGCGCCTTCTATCCACCTCGCCAGTACTAGTGACCCCACGGGAAAGGGAACCACTATTGCTATACATCTCCGCCACCAACCAGGTGGTCAGCACAGTGCTCGTCGTCGAGCGAGCCGAGGAAAACAAGGTCCACGGGGTACAACGCCCAGTATACTACCTCAGCGAGGTCCTCACGCCAACAAAACAACGGTACTCGCACTACCAGAAGCTAGCATACGGTGTCTTCATGACCGCCTGACGACTGCGCCATTAATTCCAGGAACACCCAAGCGTGGTGGTCAACGACGCCCGATTGGGACATATCCTCAATAACCCCGATGCCACGAGACGAGTCGCGCTTTGGGGAATAGAATTGTCTCCACGATACATCACATACGAAAAGCGCGACGCAATCAAGTCGCAAGTTCTCCCTGACTTCCTCGTGCACTGGATGGAGAACCAGCTCCCGGACAAACCAGATATGTCCTACCTCTGGACAATGCACTTCGATGGGTTGAAGCGGAAGGACGGAGCAGGCACAGGTGTCATACTGACATCACCTCAAGGGGACAAGTTGAAGTATATCCTGTGAATGCAGTTCACAACCTCCAACAACGAAGCTGAATACGAGGCCCTGTTGCATGGGATGAGGATGGCAAAAGCCTGCGGCGCGCAGAGGCTCATCATATACGGTGACTCCAAGTTGGTCGTCAACCAAACAATGCATGAGTGTGACGCACTGAATGACAACATCGCGTACCGCGACCTCTACGACACACTCGAAGGAGACTTCGACGGTTGCAAGCTGCAGCATGTAGGTCGCGAAAGCAACGAAGAGGCGGACGCACTCACCAACATAGGCTCTATCTGTGCTCCCATACCACCCGGGGTATTTCTCGAGCGCATCTGCGAACACTCCATCAAGACAAAGGCCGCAGAGAAGAAAACTAGCGCAGCAACGGACTCAGGGGCTACGCCGTCCCATGAGTCAATGGCACTCGATGACTTGGAGCTGGACACAGGACTTGAGGGACCAATGAGTGTCATGATGATTGAGCAATCCTGGATGCAACCGTACATCACGTACCTCCTCAGCAAAAGGCTACCGGATGATCCGACTGATGCACGGCACATCGCGCGGCGATCCAAGGCATTCGCTGTTATCAACGGCGAACTGTTCAAACACAGTATCACAGGAGTACTCCAACGATTCGTCTCCACGGTTGATGGAAGAGCTGTTCTCCTCGACATCCATGAGGGGACCTGCAGGCACCACGCCGGTAGTCGCGCCCTCGTCGCCAAAGCTCTATGAGCTGGATTCTATTGTCCTACGGCCATGCGCGATGCCAAGGACATCGTCCAGAAATGCAACGCTTGCCAATGATTCACGGACAAGCCGCACGCACCGGGCGCAGAGCTCCGGCCAATTCCATTGGCCCGGCCCTTCGCGCAATGGGGACTCGACATGGTTGGCAAACTCCCAAGGTGCTCATGAGGAGGCTACGTCTACCTCTTGGTCGCAGTCGGCAAATTCACCAAGTGGATTGAGGCCATGCCAATGACCAACCAATTAGGACATAGCACAGTTAAGTTCTTCGAATCCATCGTCTACCGCTTCGTAGTACCGCACAACATCATCACCGACAATGAGACGAACTTCACATCCAAGGAGTTCCAAGAATTCTGCGAGAATCTAGGGATCAACATCACCTACGCCTCTGTAGCACATCCACAGACCAACGGTCAGGTGGAAAAAGCAAATGGGCTCGTCTGCGGCGGCATCAAGAAGCGACTCCTACGGCCACTCAAACAAGCCACGGGTTGCTGGCCAAACAAACCGCAATCTATACTCTGGAGCCTACGCACAACTCCAAACAGTGCAACGGGCTACACGACATTCTTTATGGTGCATGGAGCCGAGGCAGTGCTACCCGCCGAGGTACGGTACAAGGCGTCGCGCGTGGTCGCTTACAATGAACAAGAGTCATCCCTCGCAATCGAAGACTCCGTCAACCTCCTTGACGAGGCAAGAGAAATCGCCGCGGAAAGATCAATGATCTACCAGCAGAAGTGCCCCAAAACTCTGTGTTCGAATAAATAAAGCTAAGTGCCCCAAAACTCTGTGTTCTCCTTTATTTTTTCCAATTTATCTACTCGGGGGCTGCGCCACCCTATATACATCTGTTCTACGAACCAAAACGCGATATCCTGAGTAGCTGGCACATCAATCGAAACCCTTGACACAACATCAACCCAGCTGCAACGCACCTGACAGGTTGATAAGAGACTGAGATAAGAGCATGGCCAGGCTAACAAAAAGGACTCGCATAGTGCAACGCACTTCATGCTCACAAAGCTCGTTATACATATTCGACAATAAATTATATACAACATTTATACGAACTTTACAACACGGGTACACTTATGTGCAGGATACAAACTAAGCTACTACGGCAGCAAGAGAACGTTGGTTTGTTCCTCAAAGAAATCGTCAGCACTGATGTCATCAAAGCTACACAGCAGAAGACTTCGACTACTTTAGTCCTTGATCGAGTCTTCGACTCCACCAAGCACTCGGGGGCTACTCCCATAGGGAGCGCTGGTCGTGACCCTATGATTTTTTTTCTTCTTTTTACAGGAACATGGACAATCAAAGGCAAACCCAACCGCTCGAAATACAGTTCGACTATGGATATGGGTTACTCCCATAGGGAGCGCCGGAAACAAATTCGACTGAAACAAGCAAACAAAAGACGACAGCAGTCGCAAAAGTTCTTTAGTACCTGCCTGAGTCTTCGACTCAACCAGGCACTCGGGGGCTACTCCCATAGGGAGCGCTGGTCACGCACCCTATGATTATTTATATAAAAAACTGTGTGTTGATAACATCCACACTCGAAGCTCATGGTGACACCGCCTCATAATTTTTCCCTACAAAGAGACTACGTCTCCTGGGTCACCCGAATCGTCTCCGCGATGATAAAATTCGGATGCCGTGCTTACAGCGTGAAGGTAAGACCTGAATAAGGCCTGGCAACGCATTAGATGCGCACTACTAGAAATATATCCGTGCCTACAGGTACGATGAACATGCCTTGACGGACGCGTCGAGTGCTCACACCCATATAACTAGAATTCGACTCCTGTAAGACCTCCGCGGCTTGAGTCGAATTACACCAGCACTTTTCTGGATTCGAGTTCGGGGACTCGAGTTCGAGTAGATTGTGTTGTTTCATCCTAAGGTGGTTAACTGATACCGATACATCGGATAAATCAGGCACGCACATCAACAATCCCTATGACACAAAAAAAGCAGTCGAAAATATACTCATTCATGCACTCGAAAGACTTCAAAAAGTCCCCAGTCGAATCTGCGATTCCACTAGACACTCGGGGGCTACTGACATGGGTATACCCTACAGGTACTCGAGCTTGGTATATACGGCCTAAATACGTAAAGACCCACGGTGTCGCCAAGGCCCAAATGAAGGACTCGAGTAACCTACGGCCTCTCGATTGTTTGAAGAACAAGAAGAAGCTAAAGATAGAAAGTTTGAAGGGGAAAACCCTAACTTGTAACTGACTCGACCTGCTACCCGAGACCTAGCCTACCTATATAAATGCTAGGAGGGAGTGGCGAGGAGGACACACACAACCCTAGTTTTCCACCACCCTTGCCAGATTGCATCTGCGTACCATTGTAATCTTCGATTTCTTCGATAATTCCACGAGCAGACAAGCAGGAGTAGGGACCTCTACGAGGCCTGAACCTGGGTAAATCTTTGAGTCCCCTGTGTGCTTGTTTGCTAGTCGATAGATGTCTCCAGCGCTCCCTCCTTCTCCAAAACCCAAGTCCATAACAATGGGCATTGATGAGTTAAACCCTCGTCACTAGGTGTTCATGTTTTTCCTCTAGTCTCTCCACCACCATGATGACCCTGTTTGTCACAGCAAGATAGAGCAACATCGGTTCCTGAGGTTCCGGTGCTGCAAGGATAGGAGCAGACGAGAGTACTATTCTCAGGTCTTGTAGTGCAGCTTCAGCTTCATCAGTCCAAATGAGCTTTTTGGTCTGATTCAGGAGCTTGTAAAGTGGTGCGGCTCTTTCACCGAGCCGGCTCAGAAATTGACTGACTGCAGCAATGCAACCAGTTAGTCTTTGAACATCCTTCAGGCGAGTAGGCTTGGAAATATTGAGTATAGCCTTGATCTTGTCGCGGTTCACCTCTATGCCTATTTGTGACATGATGAAACCTATCAATTTTCCGGCTGGTATTCCAAAGAAGCACTTCTTTGGATTAAGCATTATGTTGTATTTGCGTAAATTGGCGAATGTTTCCTCCAAGTCGGAAATTAAGGTTTCCTTCTTTTTGGACATCACCGCAATGTCGTCCACATATGGATGTACATTGCATCCGATTTAGTCATGGAGGTAACGCTGCATAGTGCGCTCGTACGTAGCTCCTATGTTTTCTATCCCAAAGGGCATCGTAACGAAACAGAAGGTTCCAAAGGGGGTTATGAATGAAGTTTTGACTTTGTCTGATTCCTTCATCTGAATTTGGTGATAACCAGAATATGCATCGAGAAAACATAGGAGTTCTGAGCCTGCTATAGAATCGATAACTTGATCAATCCTAGGAAGAGCGAACGGATCTTTGGGACAAGCCTTGTTCAAGGCAGTGTAATCAACACATATCCTTAAATCAGTGGTGTCCTTTTTAGGGACCATTACAGGATTGGCCGACCACTCAGTGTGGATGACCTCTTCTATGAATCTGTCTAACTCGAGCCAGGCTAGTTCCTTAGCTATTGTTTTTC
This sequence comes from Avena sativa, assembly GCA_916181665.1. Classification (NCBI taxonomy): domain Eukaryota; kingdom Viridiplantae; phylum Streptophyta; class Magnoliopsida; order Poales; family Poaceae; genus Avena; species Avena sativa. The sequence goes on along the minus strand of OV702292.1, from coordinate 479,740,839 downwards.
GCTTTTCATTGCCAAAACATCGTAAGGAATGTTTGACGGGTTTAGCGTTTGGGTGTACATTTAGAGAGTGATCGGCAAGTTCCCTAGGTACTCCGGTCATGTCAGATGGCTGCCATGCGAAGATATCTTGATTTTCTTTGAGGAACTCGACGAGCACGCTTTCCTATGCGCTATCTAAACCTACACCTATCTGGGTCACCTTGGAGGGGTCATCATCCTTCAACAACGTCGTCTTCGTCTCTTCCGATGCCTTGAACTCTGGAGTTGGCTTTGTCACCTCCTTCTTCGTCGTGGGCATCTCGGATGGGTCGATGGTCTTTTTGATCTCCTGGTACTCTTGGGCGTGCAACACGGCTTCGGCAAAGGCGACATTTCTGTCCTTGCACTCTCGCGCTTTCTTTGGGTCTCCCCTGATGGTGATCACGCCTTTGGGACCTGGAATTTTCATCATACTGTAAATGTAACACGGACGAGCCATAAAAGCCCAGTAAGCCGGATGTCCGAATATAGCATGGTAGGGCGCTCTTGAACGGAACCACTTCGAAGGAGAGTGCCTTTGTCTGATAGTTCTTTGTAGTTCCAAAGGTGTCATCCAAAGTAATCTCTCCCAGGGAATTTGCTTGTCTTCCCGACAACTCCGTGAAAGATCACCGAGCTATGATTCAGCTGTGTCTCCGAGATCCGCATCCAGTGTAACGTTTCGACATACAGAATATTGATGTTGTTGCCGCCGTCCATGAGAGTCTTGGAGAAACCATAGCCGTCAATAAGTGGATTGACTACTAAGGCGTATTTTCCTCGCCTGTGCAACTTAGGCAGATGATTAGCACGGTCAAAGGTGATTGCCACTTCCGACCAGTCCAAGAATTGTGGGAAAACCAAAACAGTTGCGTTGATCTCATGCAGTACTGCTTTCTTGACCTTAGATGGTTGATACCCAAGGAAAGTGACGTAGGCGTCTTTCTTTGTTGGGAAGTTCTTCTTTCCTTCCGACTTGGGATTTGAAGTATCAGCTTCCTCCATGTCGGAATCTTCCTTGGTCTCCTTTTCTTTTTCGGGATTCTTCTTTCTCTTCTTCCGCTTAGCCCTGTAGCTAGCGGTATCATCTTTCTTGATGTCTTCATTGAAACGACACTTGGCATTTGTATGGGACGAGCCCCCATTGGCATCTAAGTGATGCACACATGGGTTGTTGGCAATGTCGGTCCAAGGGTAGGTTTTGCCAGGTTGCTGGTCTGCTCTACCTTGGACCCTTGATGTCCCACGACCAAGTCCGCAGCCTCCACCGCACCCTCCTCGACCTCCAGACCCGAAAGTAGCGGTGACCACTACCGTTTCCATGTTGGGTTTCTCTTCCGAAGTATTCTTGCGCTTTTGAGCTTGTTGCTTTGGTTGTTTTACCGACTGTGGCACATCAAGGACATTTAGTAATCCTTCTGCGTCATCGTCAGTGTCTGCATACTTGCTCGTTGTTTCTATCATTTCTCCTAGATCAGTGACCTTGTCGCACTTCAAGCGATGACGTAGTAAACCAATTGGGAGTCCTGCAATGAAAGCTTCAATCGCAGTCTGGTCATTTACTCCTTCACAGGAGTACTTGGTGTCGATCCATTGTCCGAGGTAATCTCGGCAAGTTTCTCTAGTGTTCTGGGTGCAACGCTGTAGGTCTCCTACCGTACAGGGCCTCCGATACATGCCTTCGAAATTCCGAAAGAACGCGCTTTGAATGTCATACCAGTTGTGGATAGTATTCTTCGGAAGTTCATTAAGCCAAGATCGTGCCGTCTTCCGAAACATAGGTAGGAGATATCGGGTTGCGACCAAGCTATTTCCTCTTTTGGCGATGCAACAAGCCTAGAAAAATGCTTGTAGCCAAGTATCTAGCCGCGCTACACCGTCGTAGGGCTGAATGTGTCTTGAGATGGCGAATCCCTCCAGGAACCTTGTTTGTCGGATACGCGGTCCGAAGAACTTTGGACCCACGTAGACGTTATCTGACTCGTAGCGTCGTGCCTCTATGTTAGAATTGATCTGGTGTCTCGCCTCTATGATAGGGAACGGCGTCTTGGTTGCTCGCTATGGCTACGGTACCTTGGAGCCGGACTTCTGCTTCTGACACCACCTCCTCCGCCATGACGCCCTGCTTGAGAGTCGTTGTGGTGGCTGCTTGGAGGAGAGGGTGGTTCAGGTGGATTGTTTCCGGCTGATCGTTGGCCTCCATCCGTAGCGTCATTATTCCGGCTCCGGGGAGGGTCTTCATTGCGATGAGCCCCCTGCCGGCTTGACTCGGCATGGTGTCCGTTGTTCCTTCGTCCATCACTCCCACCACGATGGGGTTCCGCCGAACGGCTTGCGTGTATAGGAGGTGGCACCCTTTGACGATCCTTCTCCCGATGTTTCTCTTTGTCTTCTTCCCTGCGATTCTTTGACTCTCACCGAGGAGGGTATCTCGGATATAGTGCTGCAACTGCATCTCGCTCTGCGGCTGGGGAAACATTGCTCCAGTCACGTGCGGTTCTGTTCCGTTGGCCTGAATATCCGGTTCTTGAGTAGTTATCTTCCTGAGGGTTAGAATGGTGATGCTGTTCTGGCATCCATTGGGGCATGATATCATCCCAGGCCGGATCCGTGCGACATTGGTCGGATTGAGAGACCAATTTTCCGCTTCTGGATTTCACGACCTTCTATTGCTCCAGACCCTTGGTGAGGAGCCTTATGCCCAAACGAACCTCTTCTGGGCCTGGGTTATTTGCCAGGATATCTCGAGCCGCAGCGGTGTTCTGTACTGGTGTTGGGTACACCAGATCTCCACTGCTATCGAACCGAGGCATCCCCGGGTCTTCCTCAAAGAGAACCTTGCAGACTTCCAGAAATTTGTCGGCCCGTAAGTGGCCTTTTTGGGTCTTCTGATGCTGCAAAGAGATGAACTTCTCCACAGTAGCCATACGCTTCTTCTCCTGCTCGATGTTTTTGGCTTCATCCAGGAGTACTTGGCGACGCGCTTCTAGGGTCTGAGCCCTTTCTTCCAATTCCACTGCAGTAAGTTCTGCCGCTGTAGGGATAGGTGTAGTCAACACGGAATCGATGAGCTTACGGGCACTAGCGGTAACCACGTGTCCATCCACCGAAGTTTCTTTGGGCTCGTGTGGGATTAAAGCTCCATCAGAGTCTTCTTTGTAATCCTCGGCAACCACTTCCTCCATTGGAGGATCTTTTGCTGGAGTTTTGTTCTTCTGGTTCCTCTTCTTTGCTTTCTTGGCAACGCCAGTAGCAAAGACTTGGGTCCATTTCCCGGAGTGAAGCTCTGATCGGTACTTTTGGACATCTAGATATCGGGATTGTCTCCGAGATCCATGTCATCCTACGCTTTGGGAGAGTTTTCTCCGGATCCTTCGTCCATGGCTTCTCCTTCTTCTGCAGCTTTAGAGTTGTACTCCGCTTCATATTCCTCGGAGAACTTTCAGAAATCTGCCAACGTCATGGAATCATCCAAAGATGCCGATAAGTCGACGTTTGTTCCGATCGCCTCTAGCACCGAGTCTTTGTTGTCTCCAGCATCAGCAGAGCCGGATCCAACATATTCGACAAAGTGTGATGCGTGCGTCCTGAGGTAGTTGCGGCTTTCCTCAAAAATTCGGATGGTTTCGAGAACCACATCCATGCTTGCATCTTTCATCATCATGCGCCTCAACATATGCCTCAGGAAGGGTTGATCCATTCCGGCGTTAGAAGAGCCGGAACCAGCGTTGTTGACTTGCTCCTCGTGGATTTCGACCTCAGCGGGTGGATCGATCTGGGATTTGGCCTCTCTAGGAAGGCCCACTCTAGATTCGACTTGCACTACAAGATCTGCTTCAGGCTCAGCTTTCTCCACTATGTCCGCAAAAGGTGCGGGCTGGGTGGGATTAGGGTTTTCTGGGATCCGGAACTCCGCCGCCTCCACGGACAGAGGGGGGCCAGAAACTTCTTCTGCCTCTATCATCACCGTTGGGGTGGGTGGGGCAGGTTCAGCAAAGCTGATGTAAACATCGATCTCGCCAAAAGACATGATGGTGTAGGTAGTCCAACCTCCCTAGCCGGAATCCAAGTCTCGTCGAGAACGATGAGAGGGATGTCGCTGGCGTAGAGGATGCGACCGACGATGATGGTTTCGTCGATTCCGATTCTTGCAGATTCTGCCCGGAACTCAGATCCGAAGCTCACTTGCCCCATGGTGGGCGCCAACTGTCGTCAGATTGATGACGAGTACGCCATGAGGGGGTCCTCGAGGCGTGTGGAAGAGAGGGGTGTGAGACTTACGGTAATCCGGGACAGTGAGCACACAAGTTTACCCAGGTTTGAATCCGCCGGCTTTGGACGAGTCCTACTCCTGCTAGCAATCCAGTAATACGGCAGAGCCGGAATATGGGTTACAAGGGTTTCGCCTATGCGAGTTGAGATTGTAGACTATTGTAAGGGGTGCCCTAAAGGCTCTCCCTAGGACGGCTTATATAGATATCCGGCCTAGGGTTTACAGGAGAGACCTATCCGGCTATGACTAAGAGTCAGTTACAGAGTACATCTTGAACTACAAGTAACACTGCAGGCCTATGTCGGTAAGTCTTCTGGGCCTTCCGGTAGCCGGACTGGACTACGTCTCTTCTCCCTGACTGGACCGCCCGTGAAGAAAAGCTCTAACCCGAAGTGGGCCACCCGGGTCAGTGAGGCACAGTGAGGATACCTGGAAAGTATATCCTCAACAGGTGTTTTTGGTTTCTTTTCCTTAAAGCTTCAAAGGTTTTGAATTCAATTATGGGCCACATAAGACCAATTCTAGAAGCCCACCCCTTCCACCCTTCTTCTTCTTGTTTTTGTTGCATGCATTTTTGATTCATAAATTTGGCATGGCTTGATAATTCAAACAAGGTTTTGAAAATAAATTCAAAACCAAACAAATATAAAGAAAGAATCCTATATCTACCTAAACCACTAACCATCTACACCACACTAACCCTACCACCCACCAAACCGTGACCACCACCCATGTGTTGGCCATGGTACACATGGAAGGCATGAAACCACATCACCCTTATCCTTCTCTCCCTTTCTTTGTGAGAACATGACCAGTACCACCACGTCCTCCCCCCTGGTCCCTGCCCTTTCCATCTATAGCTAAAGCACAAGAGGAAAGAAGAGAACTCACACCCGACGCCACCTCCCTCACCATTTGAAAAGCTACCACCCACCCCATGAGCTTCCCCTTCCCTCCCTGATCATTATCTGCTGACCAAGCATCACCCAGCCCCATCCATCTCGAGAGAAAGATCTAGCTTGCCTAGGAACCCCTCTCTTCTTCCCCATGGCCACCTCAAACCCTAGTTCGGCCTAACATTAAGAGGAGGCGGTTGGAGCTGTGCCAAGGAGGATCCATGCGTCCAGGAACCTAACCTGCTTCCTCTTCGACCCCAGAAACCGCCAGCCACACTGGACCCTCGCCCGAGACCGTCGGACGCCGCCGTGCCCGAGCTGAACCCGACGTCGCTGCCGCTAAGCTCCGCCACCGATCTCCCTCACCTCGTGCTCTAGCGCAGCACACACGCGCCTCTGGTGAGCAGGCCCACCTCCCAGACAACCCCCTTCGTACTCTAGATCGCTGTAGCTCCGCCGCCCTCCGAAGAACGCCCTACGCGTGCGCCGCCAACGGAGACAGCCACCGCACGTGTGACCTCCTAGCTCAGGCCTCCTGTTCATCGAGTCCTAGCCATCACTGTGGTGCTCTCCTTCGCGTGAAACCTGCAGCAAAGTTGTAGATCTCGCAACCTTCTTTCAAACAAGCCATCGCATGATCTAAACGATCCACCACAACACTGGGAATCTTGATGGCAAGATTGATGCACAACCAGATCTGCCAGGTTCTGTTGGATTGTTCTTCGCGTTCTAGCGCCTACCACCATCATCACCTTCCAGATCTAAGAGCACCAAGACGTAGATCTTTCAATTCCGTTTAATTCGGGTACTCATACGCCCAAAACCGAGCAACAAGCGAGGAGAAACCTGGCCCGAAAGATCAAGTGTTGGCAAATGAACTCGTCGTGCGAGTAGTTCTTCTCGTCGTCAGAAATATCTAGCTGTGCACATACCTTAAGTTAGCTCGTGTGTGACACGTATCATCAAACCGACCGAGCCCTGGTGTCCAGCTAGTTCGACCTAACCGCGAAGAGAGAGGTCGCCAATTCGATCCCTCCATCGGCTTTTTTTTATTTCCCCATCTGCGTCTGAGGCCCCACCTGTCTGTTACCGTGAGTAGAGCAGCCCCGAGTACCAAATATCCCATTGAACTTTCTAACTCAAACAAAATTTTCAGAAATGTATATAAGTTAAATAAATTCATATCTTTTTAATTGATTTGAATTTGCAGAAACTTTCAAAATGATATATGAATGTTTTAAAAATATAAATTCAACTATATTTTCAAATTCGACCAAAGTTGACTCTAACTGGTCAAACCTTTGACGTTTGACCCTAATTTGAATTATATTGGATTAAATAATAAATTTAGGTTCATAATTCCAAATAATATGAATAATATATGTTTTTGCATCATAAGAATATGAGGAATTCAAATATGACATTTAAAATATTAATTGAGCAATTTAAAATTTCGAAATAAATTAAATACTTATTAAAAATTATTTTTTGCTTAATTAAATCATAACTTTAAATTTATAATTCCGTTTGCAACAAATAATATGTCTAAATCGATCCGCTCGATGAGCTCGTTCTAAATATGCATTTTGTGATATGAATTGAAGTATGTATTATATAAATATAGAATATTCAGAACTGATTATGAGAGTAAAACATGCCTAAATAAATAAATAAAGTGCTTTATTATTGTTTCCACACCTCACCCCTGTTATGCTATGTTATGACATGTAATTGTGTATCATGCCATAATGGCATCCCTTGTTTGCTTGTTGTATTTATTCATATGATTGCACACTTTATTTATTATGTCCATTGTTTGGCTTATTTTATTTCGGACAGACGCCGAACAAAGGATTTATCAGGAGAACCAAGAGTATTACCCGGATCCTTCCTATTCTGCAACTAAACTGCCATGCAAGCAATTCCCCATGCTTTCATACATATAGTACCTATGCTTCTATCTTATTCTTGCATCATTGAGTCGCGATTGCATTAAATTGGAATCCCAAGTACTGCATAGCCTTTACTTTTAAACTCCACCAAATCTTGTTCCTCAATCCTATGATCCATTACTACATGAGTTGTTTGAGCCATGCGAGTCGTAAAAATGCATGTGTAGGGTTTGTGAGAGTCTTTGGATAACGAGGTACCTAAATAACTTAAATTGTGTAGTAATAGGATAACTAAAGAAAGAGGCACCGGTGTGCAATAGCTGTTATTTGGTTCTTCCATGCTCACTTGTGTCCCGTAAGGCCCTAAGTACTTGATTCTTGTTCCTTGACTATTTGCACTATCTACATTCGGGAGACTCTATGGATCCCCCTTCGCCTGAGCTTGATTCACACTTTATTTCTTGGGGCCACAAGTAGTTTGGGGATTTATTACTATCCTGTATTTATGCCATGCTTTACTACTTTATTTATGATTGCGCGTGCAGTGCTTGTACTGTTTTGGAGCATGGAATGTTTTTGCGGTATTGACAAGCCCAGTCACACTTTCGGGTTCCCGGTCGTTTACAGCCATTGACACAAACCCTAGGTCCATCTCGGAGCCGGCCAACTTCTTTGTGGGTAGCTTAGTGGGGTGCCCCCCTAAAATAATTTATGAATCATGTGAATGCATTGTCGCGAGGCCTCGTTGTGTTTTATTTGGTTCTTCCCGAGGTTGATCGTGTGTGTGTTGCGCACCCCTGCAGGATAAATCTTTCTGAAAGCCGTGTCCGCGGTTATGGACGACTTGAAGCACAGTTTCTCGATCATAGACAAGCATAACTAAAGTACCGCCTTTAATTTGACTAATACATGACTAGTAAATAGTGCCACACTAATGGAATGGTTAATAAAATTACCAATGGATGGGATGTTCTTCCACCTTCTCGTCGGTAAGCGAGAAGGAGGTGAGCGATGTTTATATTTGTTACTGTTATAACTGTTGTTATTAATTAACGAACGCCCATCCATCTTTGGTTGGGCGGATGAGTAGCGTGTCTCTATAGAACTAATAAATATTATCTTTCGCTACAATTGCGTCACCCCCAGGTTGTTCCCTTTAGATGCATTAAGGCTTGTGAGTAGCCCTAGGGTCTCACATGATAAATATTTGGTTTAGATGGACATATATACTCTCAAAAAGGTTACTGGGTCGAGGAGACTGATGACGGTGGCAACGATCATCAGGTGTAGAGATTATGAGGATGGAGATCCATGAGATATGTGGGCGGGATGTGCTTAGTTCTATGGCATCTTATGCCGATTTGCTTCTTAATCCGTACTCGGATCTTGTTTTCCGCTTCCGCTTGATACTCTGATGTGTGATGTATGAGGATGTATCCTAAACTACTATATCTATCTAGGATATTTGGATGTTGCTTTATGGCGTTGCAATATTTCTATTTCTTTTAGATGGTGTGGCTATGATGACTCTTGTATGTCGCTGGCATACATACTCATTTGTGTATGTTTTTAATCACTTTACCTGCCAACTATGCCACTCGCTCTTGTCCCAATGTTCTTGAAAGTGGGTAGGGTGGTCCGCCGGTACCGTGCCCTGTTCCGCTTTGACGGGCCTACACGTGGGCGGCCTTGGGCCTTCGCGGTAGAATCCCTTATCCACTTTTGGGTTCATCCAGGCTTGAACTTAGAGCGTAGGGTCCAAGGTATTACAGCTGCTATGCTAGAGAGAGGACGCAAAGGTGGTCAGGTACCGGATGTGTGTGCGATCACAGATGCACTACTGAGGTGCGGTGCTAGACTTCATCATGATCTTGAGATCGGTAAGTGAACAACTACATCATCCATGAGATCAAATCTCGTAACGCTTTGTCGCTCTTTGAGGGTAAGTTCTCTATGGATGTATATCCAGCCGTTGATTGTATTTAGGTTGATAGATCTTGGTTCTTAGTTATTCAAATCATAGAAAAAGTTCTATTTTCTATGCTATGAACCGAACATTTTGCTCTTCTCTTGATATGTCGACCCTACGCTATGTAATGTTGTTTCTGGCGTTGTCATGTGATGAGTCCAAAATTGAAGCATATTTACCTCTTGTTTTTTCATAAGTAGAGTAGGCTTTTGGAAATTTCACTGTGTTTGTGTCGACCTTTTGTCCTTGTTTGAATAGGATCCCGAATTACTAAAGTCTCTTATGAACATATCAATTGGGATTATCATATTATGTTGTAATATAATATTTTTAAGTGATAAAATCCTTTTAATTGATTTTTTTCTCGTACCTAGGAGATTGGCATACGCGGAGGAGGACACATGGGTCTTAACGACCACCTGTACAGGCAGAGCCTACCTATACTGTCCGCCCGTACCATACGGCATCACGTCCACCTCGTCAAATACTTTCACCTCACGAAGATGGATCAAAGATCCGACATTCACAGAAACTTCTAGCCACGAAAAACCACACCAGAAAGGGATCTCGAGGAGGAACTTGGAGAAGAAAAATCCTTGGTGCTTCACAGATCATTGGAGGACATCGCATCATCCCCTTCACCATCAACCGCTGCATCTCCATCATCATTACTACTCCCATCTTCCATGCATAAGATCTTGTTGTAATTCCAGATTCAATTGTGGTTTGCACTAGATTTATCGCCATACTTTTATTCATCCATTTGATTATGATGATGTTGTTGATTGCTTCCATGTGTGAGTAGTTTTCTTTGTTATTGGGGATATGGAGAAACCCTAGCTTTATTATGAAATGAAACAAATATGATCTATTACTTGTGTCCATGATCTATTGATCGATGATGTGTGTTTGATATCTTTCTTTAGATGGTATGTGTAGTCGGCCACATATCATTTGCCTTTGGGTCTAAAGAAAATGGTGAAATCCTTTGGACGTGTTTGGAAGTATGACCAGAGCTATTTGTGACTAGAAGAACTAGCTTATAACCTGCACGGTCAAAGGAGGAATAAAGAGAGACTCACTAAGCTAATTACAATATCCACAAGGAGACACTTAATTGTGGCGGTCTATATGGGTGACTTGTCTCAGACATCACGGCGGATATTTAGAGATGACCTCATTCCTTGGCTCAACAAATTGACTTCCCATGAGCCTTGCGGTGAACATCTTATTACAGAGATCTCTCCACACATGTCATGACATAAGAAATAGGTTATCCTAATTATGATTAATTTCAACATGCTAGTGGTATATCCTACATCCCTGGGAACGCTTTAGCCTTATTGAGTTCAACCACCATTCCAAACGCTTTCGTTACTTTTTTTACTTGTTTTATTTACTTTTCCGTGTTCAACAAAAAACCTTTCAAACACCCTTTACTTGAAATCAAAAGTAGCTTACAAGAATCCTTTGGTAGACAGTGACGAGGGGCATAGATACCTTAACCAAATAGCTCTCTATGGGTTCGATACTCTTATTTTGAAACTAGCTACAATTGATCTATGCACTTAAAGTCATCAAGCTATTGTCTAGCGTTGTTGCCAGGGAGCTAAGCGTTTTTGGTATTTGTTCTTAGTTGCTTATTATACTATTGTTTTACTAAATTTGATTACTTATTTCAGGTAAACATCATGACTGCACTCGAACTGATGAATCAACTCGATTTAACTAAACACCTCAGGAAGTTCAATAGAGGACTTATCAAAGAATTCTCGAGTGGGAGCAAACTAGAATACGAGGTTAACCCTCACTTTATCGCTATTATTAATGATAACACTATTGCAGGAGACAATCTGGATGAGGATCCTTACACTCATTTAATACATTTTACCGAGTTATGTTGGACATTTAAATTTAGAGGCTATTCTGATGATGAATTGAAACTTAAATTGTTTAGCCAATCTCTAACCAACACTGCTTTAGCTTGGTATAGAATTATCCCTGCATAAAAAATTATTACTTGGGAAAAACTCATAGAAGAATTCATATTTCTATTGTTTCCCAAAGTAAAGACAGTTGAGGCAAGAAGGGCAATCATGAACTTCATAAACCACCCAGGTGTAGGCTTGGGCTTTCAAAAGGTATAAGTCCATCCTTAATAAATTTCCCCACCATGATTTACCTGAATGGTATGTTTTACATATTTTCTACAGGGGAATTAATCAAGAAATTAAACATGAGCTAGACACAAATTCTGGAGGATATTTTATGGTGCTAACTATAACTAAATCTTGGGAACTCCTAGAACGTATTCATCGCAATAGAGAAACTTGGGGATTTGATTTAGGCGGTGAAGGAGGTATATAAATTGAATATGATTGTCTTAATGCTTATAAGGAGTCCGGTAAGGTAAGAGAAATTGCTAATGAAATTCAACTTGATGATGACATTATTTTGCAAATTATTTAGTGTTTTACAAAACACATTGAAGCTCCCAAGAAAGATTGGCTTCAATATATTCTCCCACCTGAGCCAGTTGAAGATGTGGAGACAGTAACTACGGCTCATGTAGAGCCATTGAGGGAGATATCCCCTTATGTGGAACCCCTTCCTTTTCCAAGGACCGCGTGAAAGCATATGATGGCTCAGCAACTCGAAGAACAAAGTGAAGAAGAGAGAATGTTCCTCAAAATTCTAGAATAAGAGGCACAAGCAAGAAATACTAACCAAGTGAGTATGGAGGAGACCGGGGAACCAACGAAAGAAGATATCCTAACCATATTTGCACATTGCAACATGATAGAGCTAGATACCAAAGCTTTGCAGTTTGTTGAAGGAAAGGTAAAAGCTAAGGAAGTTGGTAAACCTATACTCCTTTGTAATTTTGATGAATCTTCTTATTATGGCCTCTGTGATATTGGAATAGATGTTAATGTAATCCCCTATAATTTTTTATTTAAAGATCCAAAATAAACTAACCCCAGCTGAATTAGAGGATACTGATATGACAATAATGCTTGTAGATAAAACACTCAGAGTTCCTATGGGAATAATTAGAGATGTCCCAATTTGTATTGGACCATACAAGTACCACATTGATTTTGTACTTGTTGATATACCTACTGATGTTTATTGTCCAATTATTTTTGGAAGAACTTTGTTGAACAACGTAGGGGCAAACATTGACTGCAAGAGATAAGAGAGAAACTGTATCTCTCAAGTTTGGTGAAGAGAAAATGGACTTCCACTTTTCTAAATTCCATCATAAGCCGGTTATTGAGGAGTTGGACGAATATGAATATGGGAAAGAATAGGAAGGTAATATCATTAGTCTTGCCTTTATAGTCGTTGAAACTCCCGATGATAGTTTAGCAAGGAGTTTAGTTGCTAATAATAATATACCTCAAGATATAGATAAGATCAAAATTGATGATTCTCTTGATTCAACCCCTGAGGTAGATCCCGAAATGAATCAAATTTATGAAGAACCTATAAGGAAAGGGGATGATGCACTTCCTCCTCCTATACTCCAAACCTTGCCCAAGGAATTAAAATATAGGTTTCTTCATGAAACTAATAATTTCCCTGTCATTGTAAGTCCTAACCTTGCAGAAAAGGAGGAGGAATACTTGATGATGGTTCCCCGGATGCATCAGCATGCTCTTGGGTATTTGTTGAGCAACTTGAAAGGGATTAGTCCGTCCATAGCCACTCATAGAATATTTATGGAAGAAGGAGCTCAGATGGTTGCAGATTTTCAAAGGCGACTTAAACCCCACATGAAAGAAGAGGTAAGAAAAGAGGTAATACGCTTAATTAGACGTAGGAATAATGTTCATGTGGAAGAAAGTGATTGGGTAAGTCCTGTGCATTGTGTTCCTAAGAAAGGTGGGTTTACTGTTGTTCAAAACAAACACAATGAGATGGTACCAACTAGAACTATTATTGGTCACATGATGTGTATTGATTATAGGAAACTTAATAAGGAAACTAGAAAGGATAATTATCCTTTACCATTTATAGACCAAATTTTCGAGAGGCTTGCTATGCATTCCCATTTTTGCTATCTATAAGGTTATTCCGTTTTTTCTAAAATAGCTGTTCACCCTAATGATCAACTAAAGACAACTTTCACTTGCCTTTCGGCTTATATTCTTATTGCCGTATGACTTTTGGTCTTTGCAATGCCCCTGCCACCTTCCTAAGGTGTATGACTGCAATATTCGCTGATTGTGTTGAAAGTATTATGGAAGTATTCATGGATGATTTTTCTATTTATGGAACTTCATTTAATCATTGTCTCCATAACCTTCATAAAGTTTTGCAAAGATGTGAAGATACTAACCTAGTATTGAGTTGGGAAAATGTCACTTTATGATTCAAGAAGGTATAGTACTTGGTGACAAAATTTCAGGTAAGGGTATAGAACTCGATAAAGCGAAGATTGAAGCAATAGAAAGGCTTCCCCCTCATCGAGATGTAAAAGGTATTAGGAGTTTTTTAGGTCATGTTGGATTCTACAGAAGGTTCATGAAACACTTCTCAAAAACTACCAGACCACTAACCAACCTTCTACAAAAGGATGTTGCGTTTAATTTTGATGAAAAGTTTCTTACTGCTTTCAACATATTAAAGCAAGCCCTTCTTGAAGCTCCTGTTATAAAGCCACCTAATTGGAAGAAACCTTTTGATCTATTCTGTGAGGCTAGCCACGAAGCTGTTGGAGCAATTCTTTGCCAGTATGGTGGCAATGAACTCAATATCATTAATCATGCTAGTCGCACCTTAAATGGCGCCCAAAAGAATTACCCCATGGCATAGAAGGAGTTTTTTGTTGTGGTTTTCTCTTGCGACAAGTTTAGATCTTATATATCGACTCTAAAGTAAGAGTGTATACTGATTATATTGGCTTAAAATAAATTCTAGAAAGGACTGATGTCAAGCCAAGGATGATCTGTTGGACTTTTCTTTTGCAAGAATTTGATTTACACATTCTACAAAGAAAGGAAGAACCGGCGGTCGCACCCATGGATATTGAGCAAATCGAACCACCAGAAGAAGGGCCATCCATCTGCATACCTTCAGGGACTACAACTCCTAAAACAAAGTTTTTAATTTCTCTTGGCAATGGTTTTAGCTTGCGACCAACCTTGTTCAAAGGGAAAAATAAAAAGTTGATTTAAAAATTAGAAGGAGATGAAGGTACCCAAGTAAACTCATTCCCTTTGGATGAACAAGATATTTGAAACCCTATTCATCTTTGTTGTAGATGTTGTTTTGCATTTTCCATTCATATTTTTGGATTCCTTATGTTTCCCTATGCTTACTGCCAGTTTTACGAGGCTGGTACAGGCGGACGGTACGACCGGACCCGCCCGTACTAGTGCTCGTTAAATGATCAGTAGGCTTGTCGCATTTTCTAGAGTTTCGGTATGACCACACCATACGGGCACCCCCGACCGTACAGAAGATTGTTATTCACCCTATGTTCCCACATTCGTTTGGTTTATTGTGGCTTAAAAAGAGAGAGAAGTCGGTAACCACTAGTATGGTCGAATCGTACGGGTGGGTCCCGCCCATACCACTGGGTTGGTTGGTTTCGTACCAACGTTGGAGGGTAGAATTTTGGAAAAATATCTGGCGCGGGCACGCCGTACAGGCACCCGCCTGTACCATTGGTCGTTACCGTTTTGTTTTTTCCTTTTTCTTTTATTTCTTTCCTTATTTATTGGGATTATTTTCTTGGCCGACTCTTTTTCGTCCAGTATGAGTTTTTCCCTATTTCTAACCCTTCACAAGCCTCCCCAAAGACCTTCCTCACTCTTATATCAATACATCCAATCTCCTTGATGCGCTACCCAGTTCTAGGCAAAGGCACATGTTGGGTTATGCCCCTTGGGGTTGCCCGATATTTCACGAATTCCCGTGGAAATCGAGAGGGAGGCAAGTGGGGAAGAGGGAGGGGGTGAAATCCATGAACACGCACGCGAAGATCTCGATGAACACACATACAAAAAAACGATGCAAACCAATAGATCACACTGGCGGCCATCGGTCTGGCGCAATCCCCAGGATCAGCGTCAGACAAGTATCTCTCTCTAACCAGCACGGCAAGCGGGAGTGACGAGGGGTAACCTCGGCAATGCCCATGTTGATGGACTTAAGGTTTTACGGAAAAGAGAACGCTGGTGATTTCGTCGGTTGTCAGGCAAACAAGGGATTTGAAGTCGCCTGATTACTTGATGAACAGCTCTATTACAGATCGCTTGGTTTTTTTTCGGTTATCCTCTCACAGGCTTCTCCCGTCCTATATATAATAGTCCGGGTCTCAAAGCCATATACAGATAGGTTACACATGCATGATTATAACACCAACACAATGTCGGTTCATATTTTCCTTTCCTAATCTTCATGGGTCGTGAGCCTTTATGCAGACAGGGTAACAAATCATAAGCACCCAAATAATCGTATTATGCAGACAGGATAACAAATCATAAGCACCCAAATAATCGTACCCATGTCAGTAGCCCCCGAGACTCTACCTGAACCGTAGATTTTGGTTGAGTCTCAAAGATATGTTTAGTTTTTCATGTTCTGAGATTTTATGAATTGTTTATGCTTTTCTTGTTTTATAGGGATTTGGTACAATAGGCCTGATGCATTCAATGTATCAGGAATCGGTTAATTGCTCCTGGGCAGAAATAATATAGACCTACATAAAATTCAAGTCCCCTAGCCTAAATTCGGAATTATTATTGGCGTAATTCAGTTTGAGTCGTTGAGGTCTTATCAAATACTAAATCCCAGTCCTATTTTATCGGGTACACAACACGTCCGTCGGGATTTTTCATCGTATCGTTGATACAGATATTTTTCTGGCAGAGCGCATTCTTGTGCGATTACCAGGCCACACAAGACGAATCCCGTGGTCTTACCTTCATGTCTTGGACACGACATTCGGAGTTTTATCGCGTCGGGTGCGATCCGAGATTTTTTGTACTAATTTTTATCGGTTGCATTGTTTGGCTGCTGGAACTTCTGAAATGTATCAGATTTTTGTTTTAATGATTCTATAGAGTCTCCCGATGGGATTAACCTTTTGAGAATACACCAAGGTAAAACTCATAGGTCTGGACGAAAATTGTTTTAACTTTTCATGCATGATTTTATTTTTATCGGGTGCGCGCCAGTGCTCTCAATGGGAGTAGCCCCTGAGGCTATGTTCGGATGCTTGTATCTAGACATAGGCTCATAATTATTGTTAGTTTTATCAAAATAATGCTTATAGAGAAATAGAGATCCCTTTCTTTGTTGGTAAAAAAGTATAATTAAATACTTAGAGTATGAAGAACTTATCTTTTATTTATATCCCGAAGACGAAGATACATTGTTTGGTGGATTTCCACATGGCTGTTAGCCTTAATATTCACTAAGAAAATGGGCCATAGGCTTTATTGTAAATTAAATTGCGAGAAAACATAAATTTTAAGCGTAAAAGCACCGCAGTGGTGTGACGTTCCACGAATTGGAGTACTTAACTCCTGTCTTCTTGTCTTGTAAATGATATTCTCCTCCGGGAATAACTTCTGTAACAATGTAAGGCCCCCCTTCCCAAGGCGACTCCAATTTACGGTGACCATCTTGCTTGAGGCGAAGAACTAGGTCCCTTATAATGAAGGAACTAGGACGCAATCATTGACTGTGATAGTTGTGCAAGTTTTGCTGATATAAAGTGGCTATTTGGAGGGCAGCATCGCAGGCTTCATCAAGTGTGTCGACATCATCTTGAAGTGCTTCTCTTGATGCTTCTTCATCATATGTAGCTACCCGTGGTGATTCGTGTGATACTTCGACTGGAAGAACAACTTTAGCACTATGGACTAGAAAGAAGGGTGTTTCTTGTGTTGAATTGTTTGGAGTAGTACGTAAGCTCTACAAAACTGATTGTAACTCATCTACCCATAATCCTTTTTTCCTATCAAGTGGTGATAGTAATCTTTTCTTGAGGCCGGTTGTTACTAGGCCATTGGCTTTTCCCACTTGTCCATTAGTTTGCAGGTGGGCTACTGAGGCGTAGCTTACTTTTATACCCATCTCCTCGCAATATTCCTTGAACTCATTGGACGTGAAATTAGTCCCATTATCAGTGATGATGCTATTTGGCATGCCGAACCGAAACACTATGGATTTGATAAAATTCACAGCCGAAGTTCCGTCTTGGATGGTAACATGCATTGCTTCAATCCATTTAGTAAATTTGTCAAATGCTACAAGCAAAAAGATGTGTCCTCCTGGAGATGATTTGTGAAGTTTGCCCACCATATCGAGTCCCCACTGAGTGAAGATCCATGCAAGAGGTATAGGATTTAGCTCAGCAGCGTATGCACCAGGTTTTCTTGCAAATCTCTGACATGCCTCACATGTTCTAACTATATATTTTGCATCTTGTACTGTTGTAAACCAATAGAATCCTGTCCTGAATGCTTTGGTGGCAATTGCTCGGCTGCTAGCATGATGGCTCCAAACTCCTTCATGTATATGCTTAAGTATAACTTTCCCTTCGTTAGGTGTGACACATTGCTGTAGCACACCCGAAATGCTTCTTTCATATAATTCCCCTTTGATGATTCTGAAGGCTTTTGATCTTCGAGTGATTCGCCCAGCTTCTGTCACATCTTCGGGTAGCTCTCCTCTAGTCATATATGCTATGTATGACTGCATCCATGTAGGCTCTATTATCATAACCTCATCAACTTCTGGTTCTTCTTCTATGATTTCCTCTATACTCGTTCTAGCTGGTGGAGCCCCCGAGTCCTTTTGTGGCTTAATATTTTTCCCTGCCTTGGGTGCTATGACCTAAGAAACTTTCTTGGCCTTGGTAGATTGTTCAGTTATTTCCTCCCAAAAAAACCGGGTGGCACTGGTAGGCACGGGACCCGATGTTTGCTAATTGTCAGCGTCTTTATTACTTGCTCTTCCTATGTGCGATACTTTGCATCCATCAAACTGAGCCTCCATAATGCTATACAGATCACGGTAGGCAATCATGTTAGCAATGACAGCATCGCATTTGTACATTGCTTGCTGTGCTACAAGATTGGTGTCGCCAAATATCTTAAGGCGAGTTGCACCACAAGCTTTAGCCATACGCATACCATGCAACAAGGCCTCATACTCAGTTTATTATTGGATGCGTTTGCGAAGCTCATCTGAAGTATATATCTCATATTATCACCTTGTGGTGATACTAGTATGACTCCTGCTCCTTCTCCTTCTGTTCTTTTTGATCCATCAAAATGCATTGTCCATGCGCTAGAAAGGTCGGGCGGGCCTACACATTGTAGCTCGGTCCATTCGGTGATAAAATCAGGCAAAATTTGTGACTTAATTGCTTTACGCTTATCGTACGTGATATCTCGAGGGGAAAGCTCAATTCCCATAGAGAGACACATCCAGTTTCTTCTAGATTATTGAGGATATTGGACAGAGGTGCTTCGTTAACCACTATGATCAGGTGTTCCAAAAAATAGTGGCATAACTTCCATGCTATAATAAACACTCCATATGCTAGTTTCTTATAATGCAGGTACCTTTATTTGGATGGTGAGAGGACCTCACTCAAGAAATAAACTGGTCTTTGAACACCATGGATTTTTCCTTCTTCGGGTCGTTCTACGACCAGAAGTGTGGTTACCACCTGATTTGTGGTGGTGATGTAAACAAGTAAAGGTTATTTTTCACACGGAGACACGAGAACGGGAGAAGTTGAAAGTGTCCTTTTGAGATATTTAAAGGCGCGCTGAGCTTCTTACGTCCACTCGAATTTATCTAATTTTCTAATAAGGGTATAGAATGGTAGTGCTTTTTCTCCTAACCGAGCACTAAATCAGCTGAGTGCTACGACTCGTCCAGCTAGCTGTTGTACACCTCAAAGATTTGTTGTTTTTTATTATTAGAATCGCCTGTATTTCTTCAGGATTGGGTTCAATTCCTCTTGCTAATACGAGGTATCCGAGGAGTTGCCATGCTGGGACTCTAAAGGAACACTTTGTCGGGTTGACTTTGATGCAAAATTTGTTGATATTTTCAAATGTTTCCCGAAGATCTTTGATAAGTGAAGACCCTTTCTTTGTTGTAACTATAACATCGTCGATGTATACTTGTACGTTTGTGCCGATTTGATTTCCTACGTAGTTCTACATCATCCGTTGATATGTTGCCCCCACGTTTTTGAGACCAAAGGGCATTGTTGTATAGCAGAATATGCCATAGAGCATGATAAATGTTGTTTTCTCTTGATCTTCCTCCTTCATCTGAATTTGATGATATCCTGAATACGCATCGAGAAAATAAAGACGTTCACATCCCGCAGTTGCATCGATTATCTGATCGATTCGTGGTAGTGGGAAGTGATCCTTTGGACAATGTTTGTTCACCACAGTGAAACCAATACACATCCGCAGTTCTTTTGTATTTTTCTTTGGGATGCATACTGGGTTTGCAACCCACTCTGCTTTCTTTAATTATTTGATGAATTTGGCATCAGTGAGGCGATGGAGCTCCTTCCCAGTGGCCTTACGTTTTGGGTCTGCGAAGTGACTGCTTTATTGGCTTCGCCTTAGGGTCCAAATTCAATGCGTGCTCAGCGAGTTCCCTAGGAATCCCAGGCATGTCAGAAGGTAGCCATGCGAAGATCTCCCAGTGCTCACGGAGGAAATCGATGAGCGTGCTTTCCTATGCGGGATCAAGATTTGAGGCCACAAATGTGGTTTTCTTCGGGTCGTTAGGATGGATATGTACTTCCTTGGTGTCTTTTGTGGTGTCAAAAGGCTGGTCGGGATTGACACGTGATATCGCCAAAGGTTATGTAGTTGCCGCCATTTTTAGCTGTTCAAATTCTGTTGCCATCCCGAATGATTCAGAGATTTTATTGAACTCCCAATCACAATTGTTGGATCGTGTGAAGCTTCCCTTGACTGTTATGACTCCTTTTGGTGCTGGCATCTTCATAACTAGATATACATAATGCGGGACTGCCATGAATCGTGTGAAAGCTGGCCGTCCCAGGATCGCGTGATACTGTGATGGCCAGTCCATGACTTCAAACTCGAGCTTTTCTCACCTGAAATTTTCCTTCAATCCAAAAACAACATCAAGAAATATTTTACCTAAAGGGATTTCAGCTTTACCTGGTACTATGTCGTGGAAGGATGTTTCTATTGGTGCTATATTTGCCAATGAGTAATTCATTGCTCTTAGTGTTTTGGCATAAATCAAATTTATGCTACTTCCCACATCCATAAAGACTTTGCTCATGTCGAATCCTCCCACTTGCGCTTCTACTACCAAGGCTGAATGGCCCGGTCGTGGTACTCGAAGCGGGTGATTAGCTCTATTGAATGTGATTTCCTGTTCTGACCAATGAAGATACTCGGGTGTGGCTGGTGGATATATCTCGGCCATGTTGACTTGTCTTATAATTAGCTTTTGTATCCTATTGGATGGGCGCCCTTTCTGAATCATTGACATTGCTCCCTTTGACATGGGATACTCACTTCCTTGATTTGTTGTGTTTTGCGGTTGTCCTGCTGGCGGATTTACCGGTGGCGGTGGTGGTGGGGCGCCGTTGGTTAATGTGCTAGGCGTAGTGGTGTATCCTCTTCTTGCTGCTTCGGTTGCTTTTGCATTGCATAACCCTTTCATCTTTAAAAACGTTCAGCAGTCCTTCATGAGATGGTTGGATCGTCTTTTGCTAGTTGAGTCGATGTAAAAGTGTATATTGCATGGTCCTTCCAGCATTTGCATCGCGAACATGGGTGAGTCCTGAGCTCTTGGTTGGTATCGTTGCGCTGATTGACTTCCACCGGCGTAATCCTTGTTATGGTTGTTGCTTCTATAATTATCCTCTCCCAAGAAACTAGCTGCCATGTAGCTTGGTCCTGTGTGCCCTTCGTTGTTCCTTCGTCTTCTGTCACTGTTGCATTTGTCCCTGTCTTCTTTGGGTGAGCGTGTTTTTCTATTGTGTAGCACGTCTTCCCTATCAGCCTAGCAGTTTTCAATGTCCGTCTGCTACGAAATTGTGTTGGGTTTGACCCTTCCTAGTTCTTCTATGAATTCACGGCGGCGGAGGCCGTCATTGAAGGCGTCGATTGCCCTTTCGTCGTATATGGCTTCGGCTAAGTTTTTGATTATATTCCATCACTGAATAAAGGCTCTTATTGACTTGCTGCGTTTCTGTTTGCATGCTCGCAATTGCTCCAGAGATGCGAGTCATTTGAATGTGGAGTGAAAATGTCGGATGAATTTGTCTTCAAGGTTGTTCCAGCTGCTGATGGAATCTTCGGGTAAGTACCTAAACCATGACCGTGTGACACCGGTTAAGTGTAGTTGCAGGCTTTGCATTGTGGTGGCAGTGGAGCCACCCTGTAACTTGACGGTGGCAAAATAATCTGCTAGCCAGCCTTCTGGTTCTTATAGCCCATTGTATTTTTGATGGCCATGCGGGAGTTTGAAGTCTTTAGGTACTTTGCTTTTGCGAACCCACTGGGTGAAACAACTGGCTCCGCATAACTCATAGTCATCTTTGCTATCTCCGTTGTAGTATCTTCGGCTACGGACTTCGTCCCCTGACCCGTCGTTTCTACATTGCATGTTGTTGTTTCTTGTGCAGTTTCGTGGTTCGGACCGCGAAAAGTGCACCCGATGTGGTGATCTAGACCTTTGGGTGTGCCCCACCTGCCGAGGGCTGCTGTGACAGTATGGGGATCTATCCGGCTGATGCGTGACTCCCTGTTCTACTTCTACAAGGGTTGCTCCGACCATGCGAAGGTTCATTAGAGCTGAACAATGGAGAGCAGCTCGTGGATCGTCGGCTGTAGGTTGGGTTGTGAGTAGATAGGTTTGTGCGGCAATAATTGCTGCTTGGGCTATTTTGGCTGTGATATATCCTGTTGGATCTACTATCATGAACAACAGGTCAAGATCTCGAGTCAGTTTGTTTCTTTCGGCTTCGGGGATGTTCTACAGCCGTGATGCTCCACTTCTTGGCGGTGCTCCCTCGTTACGCTTCCTGATCCTCGGGTGGAACTTAGTTTTGCCCTACATTTGTCGGGTAGTCTTTTCCTTTCATCGAGTTGTATTTGCATCCTTACCAATCTCTCTTTTTGTGGTGAAGCAGGTATTGGTATGCTAGTAAATCTTCGTGCGAGGCATAAACTGTCATTGGTACCACACCCGAGATTGCTTCCCTTGCTTTTTGCCATGCTTCCGCTAGTAATCGGAGAGTCCGCCTCTCTCCTCCACGTGGTTCTCCTCCTCCTTGGATTTTGCGATTTTCTATCGGGTCTCTGTAGTTTCCGAGGTTCCTTTTGTTGCTATGATTCCCTGCATTGTCATCTAATAGAATATTATTGGGGTTGAGAATAGGGTTACCGTTAGAGTCGCGCTATGTCGAAGGTTCCTTGATGAATATGCACACTTCGTGGCGTGTTATGTACAGGCCAGCGGCATCGTTGTTAGATCCGTAGGAGACACTGTCTAGGAGGCTAGTGAAGTACTATAGTTTTTGTTCATGGTAGATTTTAGCTTTTCTAATTCTGAAGTCGCTACTTTCTCCTGTTTCCTCAGATTCTGTGTTTACTGAGCTTGCTCCTTGAGGCGTGAGTGGCTGGGGGTCTGATCTGGAGGATAGATCATCGTGAAGACCATCAAGATCCTCTAGATCTACCGCGTTGTCCTTGTCTTCTTTGGATGCTTCATCTTGCAGTATGACTTCTGCGGATGATCCAACGGATTACACGGTTGTCGTCGTAGGCGCAGATTTCTTGACCGATGGTCCCGATAAGATCGGAGATGAGAGCTATAATTCTTTGGGATCCACTACTTGGAAGTGGAAGCTTTTGATGATGAGATCGGATCCACCATTGAAATCAGCGGGTACTGAAACAGGGGTGGGTAGGCGTGGTGCCTCTTTCGTTGGATTGTTGCTTGATGAAAAGAGGCCCGCCGAATCCATGACTCCAACGTTTAGGTTTCCCACAAACGGTGCCAATTGACGAGGGGTAACCTCGGCAATGCCCATGGTGATGCACTTAGGGTTTTGCAGAAAAGAGAACGCTGGGGATTTCATCGGATGTCAGGCAAACAAGGGAGTTGAAGTCGCCTGATTACTTGATGAATAGCTCTATTACAAATTGCTTGGGTTTTTTCGGTTATTATCTCATAGGATTCTCCCGTACTATATATAATAGGCCGGGTCTCAAAGCCGTATACGGATAGGTTTCATATGGATGATTACAACACCAACACAATGGCGCTTCATATTTTCCTTTTCTAATATAACTAAAGCATTCATCGGATGCTTCCTGGGCCATCATCTTGAATCTTCATGGGCTGTGAGCCTTTATGCAGCTAGGGTAACAAATCATAAGCATCCAAGTAATCATACCCATGTCAGGGAGGCTTGGTGACATATTGACGTCTTGGCGAAGGACTCCGACACCAAGGACTTGTACAACGATGGATGTACTATGCAAAGTCCAAAAGGTGGGGGATAATTGGTGCTCCTTTAGCAAAGGAGCATGAGACTAGAATTAGGGAGATCCACAAGGGTTTCTTCTAATTCCAATTATCCAAGTTTGAGGATTACAATGGAGGGTGGGGGCTATTTATAGGCCAACCACTAAAATAGGTTACTTTGAGTACAAAAGGTAAAGTCTGGACGAAATAGGGAATATTCTAGGGCATCAAATCGAGAGTTGACTCGAAGTCTAGAGGTTCCGGCGATAAGTCCGACGGCACCGGGATTGTCGCTGGAATTTCCGATCGTGGCCGGTTCTTTCAGACTGCGCCGGAACGACTTATATAATAGAGTTCTGGTCTAGTTCCGGTCGGCGCTGGACCTGGCACCAGGATTTCCGGTCGGGGTTCTGGTTCAGGGGAGCTATCGCCAGGAATTCTAGCATTGGCATCTATTTGCCAGACCTGGTGCCAGACCTGAGTAGTTGATCGTATGCTGAGAATATATACATCATATGAAGCAAATGTGTTCGTGAAAGTTTCTTTTATCGCACTCAGTTTTCAATTGAACTGCTTGAGGATAAGCAATAAGCTAAGCTTGGGGGGAGTTGATACGTCCAAAACCTATCTACTTTCCCGAACACTTTTGCTATTGTTTTTCCTCTAAACTTGTGTGATTTGGATACAACTAACACGAACTGACGCTGTTTTCAGCAGAATTACCTTGGTGTCTAGTTTTGTGCAGAAAATCAACTATCAGGAAAAATCCCGGAAAATATGCCAAAAATCCTATTTCACCAGAAGACTCACGAAGCCAGAAGACGAGACAGAGTAGGGCCACGAGAGGCCCACACCACCTGGCCACGCGGGCTAGGCCAGGCCGCGTCTGGGGGTGGTGTGGCTGCCTCGGCTATAAGTTGCCTTCTGACCTAAAAACTTAGGGGGGGTTGACGTTTTTCTAGAAAGAGTTCCGCTCCGCCGCGACCACCAGATTCCGCGATTCGGAACCAGAAACTCCATTCTGGCACCCTGCCAGGACGGGGAATTGGAGGAGATCATCGCCATCATCATCACCATCGCTTCTCCATCGACCATCCATGTTTCCCCATCTATGAGTGAGTAAATCCCCCGCTATAGGCTATGAGGATGGTAGGGATTGGATGAGATCGTTCATGTAATGCCATTGGATTGTTAGGGCATGGTGCCTAATATCTACTATTAATGCTTTTTGACTTTGTTGTAACTTGTTATGCTTAATGCTGGTCACTAGGGCCCGAGTGCCATGATTTCAGATCTGAACATGTTATTGATTCATTATGATAGTATTTTTTATGGTCTTACCTGCAAGTTGTATACACACGTTGTTGTCCGGAACCAAAGGCCCCAAAGTGACAGAAATCGGGATAACCGGAGGGAATGGCTTTGATGTGAGGATCACATGTGTTCACAGAGTGTTAATGCTTTGCTCCGGTGCTCTATTAAATGGAGCACCTTAATTGCCAGTAGTTCCCTTGAGGCCCTGCTGCAAACGGGCTGGCAGGACAAAAGATGTTGTGCAAGTTCTCATTGCGAGCACGTATGACTATATATGGAACACATGCCTATGATTATTTAGTACTTGGATGCTTTATCTTATTTATCTGCAAATGCCCTATGTTCTGATTGCCATGTGAATTGTCTTGTCCATGCAATGCCCGTCCATCCATCCCTATGCCTACCGCGCTCTAATCCAACTGTTTACTGCAATTGTTATTACTGTCTTTACTTTTACTACTGCTATTACTTTACTATTGCTACTACAAAACTGCTGCTACTGATAAACTGCTATGAGAAAGATTGTTTCTAGGTGCAGCTGAATTGACAACTCGGTTGTTAAGGCTGGTGCAGCTGAATTGATAACTCGGTTGTTAAGGCTTATAAATATTCTTTGGCTCCCCTTGTGTCGAATCAATAAATTGGGTTTAACTTCCCTCGAAAATTCTGCGATACACCCCTATACTTGTGGGTCATTAGTCTACTTGGGGGACTTGGTGGTGTAGATGTAGGGACGTCTGTATGATGGGCTGCATCAGCTCTCCCCCTTGGGAAAGAGTCGTCCTCGACTCTTCATGCTTATCATCTTGATCATCTGCATGGACAGGTGAAAGGTCCTTGACATTGAATATCGAGCTCACGGCATACTTTGAGGTTGGTATGTCGATGACATATGCGTTGTTGTTGATTCTCCTGAGGACTTTGAAGGGGCCATCTCCTCTTGGCTTGAGCTTGGAGTCATGATCCTTGGGGAAGCGGTCCTTTCTTAAGTGTATCCATATGAGGTCAGCTTCTTCAAAGATCATCTCTTTCTTGCTCTTGTTTAGCCTTGAAACTTGTTGAAGGACTTGTTTCTCAATGGTAGCTCTTGTGTCTTCGTGGATTTTCTTCATAGCTTGGGCGCGCTTGTCAATGTCCATGTTGGTGCGCTCATGGAGAGGAAGTGGTAGTATGTCGAGCGTGGTGAGGGGCTTGAAGCCGTAGATGATCATGAATGGTCTCATCTTCGTTGTAGAGTGTTTGGCTAGATTATAGGCGAACTCGACATGGGGAATGCATTCCTCCCAATCCTTAAGGTTTTTCCTAATCAACACACGAAGGAGAGTGCCGAGGCTTTGGTTGATGACCTCGGTTTGGCCATTAGTTTGAGGATGCGAGGCAGACAAGAAGAGGAGCTTTACGCCGAGCTTGGCCATGAGTGTCTTCCATACGTAGCTCATGAATTTGAAGTCGTAGCTTTGGAGAATGTATTTATGCTCGAGTCGTTTACCCCGTCGATTGGACAAGGCGTACCTGCAGGCGAGTCGAGTGGAAGAAGTTGGACCGTCAACTTGGTCAAACTAGCCGTTGGGTAATCCAACAGCAACTTCAGCATAATTACCGCGGGTAACGGCTATCCTGAGAATGGCGGGTAGCTCTTCTTTATAAGGAGAGTGACGGAAAATTCCTGTAGATCTTCTCCCGCATTCCTCACTCTCACGCACCCCATTCTCTCTGTCTTTCCACGATCCATAGTCCCCGGACCGAGCGACCTTGTTTCTCCCTCGATGGCACCTCCGAAAGATCTGTGGGGGAAATCCAAGTGCACAACGGCGCAGCTCAAATCATTTGAGGATGCGGGGGTCCTCTGCAAGGGGAATTGGCAAATTCCCGCACCCTCCGAGACTGAACCAAAGCCGCGCGCCGGTGAATTCATCTTCTTCCTGAGCCATTCAGAGGGGGGCTTAGGATTCCCCACCTCAGTCTTCTTCCGGCAGTTCTGCGCGTACTACACGATCAAGCCGTCGGATCTTGGTCCACACAGCATCGAGCAGCTAGCGATCTTTGTCGCCTTCTGCGAATGGTACCTTGGTTGCAGGCCATACTTCCCGATGTGGCTGGAGCTGTTCCATGAGCACATTGGCCTCGACGGATCTGGCGGCCCTATTTTGGCGGTGGGAGGCGTCACCTTCCAGCTGAAGCCAAATGCCAACTTCTTCAAGCTCCTGCTACCAAAGAAGGCCGCAAGCGAGTGAAAGAATAGTTGGTTCTACGTGAAGGAATCCACTCCCTCTGGCAAAGTGGTGCTCCCCATGTACGTTGCAGAGAGAAGTGCGCCTTGTCGGCTGATAGCGTCGAAGCTCCCCGAGGACCAGAAGATGGCCGTCACGGAGATGATGGAGTAGATCAAGGTCTTGAAGAAGAAGGGCCTTGAAACAATCAACCTCTACAATTGCTGGCTCGGGCGGCGCCTGGTTCCGCTGGCAACTCGGCCTCACTAGATGTATGAGTACGTCGGGAAGAACGACCCCTCCAGGACAAGTAAGCAGTCCTGGGAGGGCACGGACTACAAGGCCGCCCTGAAGAAGATTACGGACGCGGAGTTCACCGATACGTCGGTCAGGCTCACTCCATATATAGCCGGGAAGAACGATGATCCCACGGTAAGCCTTTCCCTATCTCTGCTTTGTCCTCAGTCATGGCTCACACGGATGTAATTTGCATTCACGACTCGTGACATTCAATTGTGGTCTCTGACTTGGTCAATTTTCCTTGTCCTCTCTTAGTTGTTTCAGGTCCTCGAAGGCTGGCTTCCCCCTCTCGACGAGGAGATCCCCAAAGAACTCGAGGAGGGGGCCGAGGGAGAGTCCTCCGAGAGCGAAGAGGAAGCGAAGGAGGCCCCACCGCCAGCTCCCGCAACCCACAAGACTCGCATGCAGAAGCAGCGCGAGATCGAGGCGAGCCGCAGTCTTGAAGAGCACGATGAAGACGATGAAATCTTGCAGGAGCACAGTTCATGGCGAACAGCCACATCGGCGAAGCCCGTGCGATAATTGAAGTCGCTCGCTAAGAAGCCGGCTCCGAAGCCGGTGTAGCCACCTAGGTCGGTGGTGGCGTTTGGGTCATATGACGAGTCCGGTGATGAAGTGACCAAAACCTCGCCCGAGATCCCGGAGGGCACAACTCCAATGATGGGACCGGAAGCTACGGATGTGGTGGTAGAGATGGAGGTTCCGCTCGTGGCGATTGCGCCAATAGTCCTGGCTGCCTTGGAACCAAGTGCTGTTGAGGCAGCGGCGTCGAGGTCGCCGCCACCGATGGGAATGACCGCGTCATCCAGGCCGGAGGTTCCTGCAACCGCAACCTCGTCATCGAAGAAGCCCGTGGTGTCATGGGCTGCGAATGTCTTTGAGAAGGGGCTCTCACGGAAGCTGGTCCTGAAGCTGGATAAGCCTGCCCGTATTAGCACGGGGCTACGTTTCCTTCCGGTCGCCAAGTAAACCTAGCATTCTCTTTTTCGTGCCCTGATGCTTTCTTGCGTTACTTGTTTGATGACTGTGGCAATTTTGCAGGTCTGGCAGCAAGAAAGTAGGTCGCCCTTCGGTGGCTAAGATTCCACCAGTCGATGCTGAGGGGGAAGTCATTCCCTCCAAGAAGAGGAAACCTATTGCGGAAGACATGTCAGCCGAAGGTGCAAAGAAGAAGAAGAAGGGGGACGTCACCGCCGCCACGACGGGGGGCAACACGAAAGAGGGTGACCCCACTGCTCGTGCTGAGGAGGTGACAGTCGCCCAATCGGAACCAGCCAAGGTCACCCCATCATCAGAGCCACTGGCTCCGACGGCTAGCCCCTCGGCGAGGGCGGCTGCGACATTTCCGCGCTTTCTGGCAAAGGTGTTTCCTTCCGGGGCAAAAACCCAGTCTCCGCAAATTCCAGAGATCGTTGATGAAGACGTCGGGTCGTGTCGCGGGTGTACATCCTTTGTGGTTGCTTCGACGGATGCCAGCGAACTTCATAATATGCTTGGTGCCGCCATTCAGGTATGTCCAGTCCCCGAGCGCCTAATCGCTGAATTTCAGTGGCTGGGCGCTTAGAACTTCTAGTTGTCAGTCCCTGAGTGTCTAGTCGCTGAATTGCAGCGGCTGGGCACTTGAGTTTTTCGTTATCCAGTACCCGAGTGGCTAGTCGCTGAATTTCAGAGGCTAGACACTTAAGTTTTTGGTTGTCCAGTCCCCGAGTGGCTAGTCGCTGAATTTCAGCGTCTAGGCACTTGAGTTTTTGGTTTTCCAGTCGCTGAATGTCGTTTTGTTGGCAGGGCCTGCAAAGGGAGTCGTCCGATCGGCAAGCCGCGAAAGAGCGCCTGGAGCGTGACTTACGGGCAGCGCAGAAGGCCAACCGACGACTCCAAGAAACTGCTGGTGAGTAGTTGTTCCGTTTGGCAATCTCGAGTCGTTGCTGCTTATGTGAGACTAACTTGTGTTGCCCTTTCTTCATAGATGGACTTTCGGCTGCGATTGCCAAGGCCCACGAGGGGTATGTTCCGGCCGTTGAACTAGATACGGCAAAGGGGCGAATTGACTCGCTGGTGAAGGAGTTGGAGGAGGCAAAGGCCTCGATGATCTCTTCTGAAGAGAGGGCCAAGGCCACAGTCGCTGCGGTGGAGGAGGAGTGGAAGGCCGCCGAATCGGTCATCATCGGACGTTAGGGTGACCTTGGTGCCCTCGAAAAGCATGTGATGGAGAACTGCCGTAAGCTCCTTGGTAAGTGTCCCTTCTTCTCTTTCTTTTATGCGGTGAGTCCCCAAGCGGGGTGGTCCTTAGTGACACTGGGTTCCTGATGTTGTAGCTCTGATAGGTCAAAGCGACCTGGTGGTGCAGACCTACAACGCCTCACAATGCGTGACTGTAGTGGTGAACGCAGCCACCACCTCAGCTTTGTGCGTCCACGCCGTGCTCCAAGGTATGTCCCCCATCGAGGTTATTCCTGGTGGGTTGACTGAAGTTTGGCGCTATCAGGAGGAGGCGCCTACCATTGTCGAGTGGATGGTGTGGTCGGCCTTCAGGCATGGGGTTGCCACGACGTTGAGCCTTGTGCTCGCTCATTTCCCCGATGACTTTGACCTCGATGATGTTACCAGTGGCTATCCATCGGCGAGTGGCTCGGTGGAGATCTCGGAGGTCCTGAAGTTGACCGCCAAGGCTGCCCCGTTTGTGGAGCAGGTGTTGGCGATGGGGAATATGTTACCCTATCAGGATACGGTGGTGGTGTCGGGCGACCCCGAGCCGGTGCTCCAGGATCTGAAATCGGAGCAGCCCTTCCAGTCGGCGATGTCGAAGTCGCTGACAACATACCCAACGAACTCGTGGGAGCCATATATCCGGGTCAAGGGTGATGGCGGCGCTTCCTCGTCAGAGCCTGCAAAATGAGTTGTTGCCCTAAGGGGCTTTTGTAAGTTATGCCGAGTGGCCACTTTTGTAATGTGAACAATATTTATGTATGGAAGTAAGAGGAGTCGATCGACTCGCAATGCATGGTTAAACATGTTTGATGTTGATTTTTATGTGGGCGAGTCCCCGAACGCGTCCGCCCTTTAGTGGGGTTTACCTCGTTTAAGTGCGTGTGTGTATGCTTTGAATTTTTATTATAATTGGTGATGATTTGTCATGGCGTATGAGGCTAGTCGCCTTGCGGCTCCGAAGGGGCATTGTACTTAGCTGTTTCCCCGGTGCGAGCAGGGTCGGTTTAGCCGAGTCCCCGAGCGTGGTACTTAGCCATTCTAGTCGCACGCCCATCGTAGGTGAGGATCTGATGCGTTTTTTATAACACGTCTCTCCCCTGGCTCAGAAAGCCAGTCGCGTGGCGAGTCCAAGGCAGCTCTCTTACTTGGTTTTTTCCCAAGCCGCATGGGGGTTTTCGGTGCGAAGTCCCCGTGCGTGGTACTTAACCGTTCGAGTTTCTTTGCATGAGGATGGGGAGGACAGGTCGCTGTGAGAAGCGTTTATCGGTCGTCTTGGCCCGGTAGGCCAGTCGAGCGAGGCGACTCCGATGGTGGCTGTGGGGTGGCGTGTTCGTGGACGACACAAGGCCTGAATATCTTCGGTGCCCTTGAGTCGCACTACTTAGCCATGTCGGTA
Organism: Avena sativa; assembly: GCA_916181665.1. Taxonomy (NCBI): domain Eukaryota; kingdom Viridiplantae; phylum Streptophyta; class Magnoliopsida; order Poales; family Poaceae; genus Avena; species Avena sativa. The sequence continues at coordinate 479,709,846 of OV702292.1, read as the reverse complement.
GCGCGACCAATGGTTGAGTTCCGTAAGTAGCATATTGCTGAACATACGAGTGCGAGTGGCACAAGAAGATGGCGAGTAGACACAATTTGTGCGATTCGAAATGATTTCATTATATAGCTATTGAGTACAAGTTTTAGTTCTATGTATAGAACTTCCGGAGGAGGTTTACATTCCATGGCCTCCCGACCTCGAGCTGGCCATTGCCTCGTATGTCGATGAGGTAGTAGGCGTCATTGCCGAGGACTCTCCCTATGGCGAATGGCCCCTCCCATGGGGGAGAAAGCTTGTGCATGCCCTTCTTATCCTGGACTAATCATAGGACCAGGTCGCCTTCTTGGAAGGTGCGGGTCCGGACTCGGTGGCTATGGTAGCGGCGGAGTTCCTGCTGGTAGATGGCGGTGTGGGAGCGAGCTAGGTCGTGTGCCTCATCGAGCTGGTCCGAGCGGTTGATAGAGGTGCGAATGCCCCATATTACAGAGGGGAGCTCTTCGACCCAGCATCCTGGGGTTCGCTCGAGGGGCACCCGAAGTCGTGGTTTGAGCCCATGGAGGACACTTTGATTTGCACGTTCTGCTTGGCCATTCGACTCCGGGTGGGCAACTGAGGTGAGGTCAATTCATACGCTGTGCTCCTCGCAGAATTATGCCATGGCGCCCTTGGTGAAGTTTGTGTCGTTGTCCGTTATGATGCTATGCGGCTATCCGTATCGGTAGATGAGCTTGTAGAGGAAGTTTGTGGCGGTCTCGCCGTCGCACTTCTTGATTGGTTTGGCTTCGACCCAGTTGGTGAACTTGTCGACAGCGACCAGGAGGTGGGTGAAGCCGGATGGGGCCTTCTTGAACGGGATGACCATGTCCATGCCCCATACAGCGAATGGCCAGGTGATGGGGATGGTCTTGAGTGCCAAACTAGGGAGATGCGTCTGGTTGGCGTACTTCTGGCACCCGACGCATCGTTGGACGATGTCAATGGCATCGGCATGCGCGGTGAGCCAGTAGAAGCCGTGTCGCATGGCTTTGGAGACTAGCGACCTGGCGCCGGCGTGATGGCCGCAGTCACCGGCATGGATGTCTTGGAGGATCTTGTGTCCTTCTTCATGCTATACACAACGCTGGAACACGCCGGTCACGCTGCGTTTTTGGAGATCACCGTTTATGATGACAAAGGATTTGCAACGACGCACGATCATTCGCTCTTCCGTCTCATTGCTTGGAAGGACCTTGTGCTCGAGGAAGGCAATGTATACTGTGGTCCAATCGCTGGGCTCAATGACCATGGTGACTAGGGCGGGCTCAGGCTGTAGTGGTATCCCGATGTCGATCTCCTTGGGCGGGGAAACCGAAGGCTTGTGGATGATGTCGAGGAAGACTCCTGTGGGTGGCGTTTGCCGGGACGACCCGATGCAGGATAGGACATTTGCCTCCTTGTTTTGCTACTGTTGATCCACTCGACTGAGTAGCCAGCAAAGTGCGCTCCCAGTTGGTACACAGCTTGGCGGTATGCTATAATTGTCAGGGAGACGGCGTCACAGGTCCTCGCGACTTGGCCGGCGACTAGGTCGGAGTCGCCGTAGCATCGTAGGCGATTGACGTTCATCTCCTTAACGGCCCGCATGCCGTGAAGGAGGGCCTCGTACTCGGCCATGTTGTTGATGCAGGGCTTGAAATCAAGGCGGAGCACGTAGCAGAGCTTGTCTCCCTTAGGGGACGTCAGTATGACCCTGGCCCAACGCCATCGGTGTTCTTGGAACCGTCGAAGTGGAGCGACCAGTAATGGAGGTAGGGTAGCTTCTCCGGCTATTGTGCCTCTTCCCAGTCGGTGAGGAAATCAGCCAAGGCTTGCGATTTGATCGTTTTGCATGTCTCGTATTTGATGTTGTGGACGCCGATTTCGACGGCCCACTTGGCGAATCGCCCAGTCGCCTCGCAGTTCCAGATGATGTCCTGTAGTGGCGCAGAGGAGACGACCGTGATTGGGTGCTCCTGGAAGTAGTGGGGGAGTCACCGCTAGGCTCGGAACACCATGTATACCAGCTTCTGGTACTGTGGGTAGCGCTGCCTTGAGTCCGTCAGGACCTCGCTGATGTAGTAGACAGGGCACTATACGGGATGCTCCTTGCCCTCTTCTGGCCGCTCGACGACCATTATGGCACTAATAACTCGAGTGGAGGCCGCGACGTAGACGAGCATTGGCTCTTTGTCGATTGGGATGGCGAGTAGTGGAGCTGCGAGTAGCACTTCTTTGAGTGCCTTAAGCGCGTTGTCTGCTTCTGCGTCACATTGGCACGTGGGGTTCTTGTGCATCAGGCGGTAGAGCGGCATTGAATTATCGCCGAGCCGAGGGATGAAGCGACTGAGAGCCGCGACTCGCCCGACCAACTTCTGGATGTTGCGGAGGCACTTGGGTTTCTCGAGCCGCGCGATGGTGTCGATCTTGGTGGGTTGGCCTTGATGCCTTGCTTGGAGACCACGTACCCTAGGAGCTGTCCGGTTGGGACGCCGAAGGTGCATTTCCCTAGGTTTAGCTTGATATTGTACCTCCACAGATTTGCGAAGGTCTCTGCCAGGTCGGCGAGTAAGTCGTCCTGGCGGGTGGATTTTACCACCACGTCGTCGATGTAGACATGGATGTTGCGGCCAATTTGGCTCGCGAGGCACTCCTTTATGCACCTTTGGTAGGTGGCGCTGGTGTTTTTGAGGCTGAACATCATGGCCGTGTAGCAGAAGGCACCGAATGGCATGATGAACGTCGTCTTCTCCTCATCCTGGACCACCATTTTGATCTGGTTGTAGCTAGAATACGTGTCAGGGAAGCACAACGACTCCAATCCCGCGGTCGAATCAATGATCTGGTCGATGCACGGTAGGACGAACTCCTCCTTCGGGCAGGCGATGTTGAGGTTGGTGTAGTCGATACACATTCTCCATGTGTTGTTCTTTTTCAGGACCAGGACTGGGTTTGCCAGCCACTTGGAGTACTTGATGGGCTGAATGAAGCCTGCGGCTAGCAGGCGCTGTACTTCTTCGGTGCTGGCTCGGCGGCGCTCTTCATTGAAGGGCCACATCGACTGCTTCACTGTTTGCACTTTGGGGCCAACGTTGAGTTTGTGCTCAGCAAGTTCCCTCGAGACACCAGACATGTCGGATGGTTTCCATGCAAAGATGTCGCGATTCTCACGTAGGAACCCGATGAGCATGCTTTCCTATGCGAGGCTCATGTGCGCCCCAATGGTGACCGTCTGGCTGGAGTCGCTCGGGACGAGCTTGATGGTGTGGGTGTGCTTAGTCACCTCGAAAGTAGAATTCGTGACGGTTGGCTTCTTCAGGATGGTGGGGTCGTCCTTGTTGATGTTGCCCGCGTATTTCGCGAGCTCGTCTACATGGTAAGTCTCCGCGGCGATGACGGTGTCGGCGAGCTTCGTGCCTTTGTCCTCACATTCCACGGCCATGTCGGGGTCGCCATGGATGGTAATGATGTCGCTTGGCCCTGGGAGCTTCATCATGTTGTAGGCATACTATGGGGTCTCTATGAATTGTGTGAACGCCTGGCATCCCAGGATGCAGTGGTAGGGGCTGCGGAAGTTCACCAGCTCGAAGACGATCCGCTCGGTGCGGTAGTTTGCTGGTGTGCGAAAGGTGACTGGAGCGTCACTTTGCCAATCGGGTATGCCTTCCGACCAGGGACGATGCCATGGAAGGTTGTCAGGGTTGGCTCGATCGCTGACTTCGGTAGCTGGCGTCTCTTGAATGTGTCCAAGTACATGATGTTGATGGAGCTCCCACCGTCCATCGGCGTCTTGGGCAGCCAGTAGTCGGCCACTTTGGGCCTGACCACCAGGGCGACTCGCCTTGGGTATTCGATCCTGGGCACGTGGTCTTGGCGACTCCAGGTGATGCTTTGCTCGGACCAATTGAGGAAGCGGGGGATGTCGACCACTGTCACTACATTGACGGCGACTGCGCGGGCGAGCACCTTCTTCTCTCTCTTGGTGCCGAGCCCGGTGAAGGTGTGGAGCGATCAAACGGTGTTGCCGAAGCTGCCGGCGTTTCCGTTGCCCCTTGGCGGGTTGTTGTTGGGGTCGTCCCGTGCCCGTGTTGACTTTTCAATCTCCTTGAGGGAGTGACAGTCTGCGTTAGTGTGGGTGGCGGGCTTCCCCTCCCTGCTGTGGTAAACACAGGGCTGGTTGAGCAGGGCGGCGTGGTCGAATTTCAGCCTCATCGCGTTGTTGGTGTGGTAATTCCCGCTGTCGTGATAGTTTCCTCCATCGCGACAAAAGTTATTCGGGTCGTGTTGGCCCTAGCCGGCGTTGGCGACAAAGTTGACTCGCCCGTCACCGTGGCGCTTGCCGGTGAGGCGAGTGTTGCTGTAGCGCATGTCGCGCTATCGCCCGTTGTCGTGGCCACTGGTGTGGCGTCTTCCTCCTGACTCGTCGGAGTCCTGGTTGGGGTCCTCCTCCGCGTACCGCTTGGCGATCTCGAGGAGGTCGGGGATATTGTCGAGCATCCGGTAGACCCACTTAATCTTGGCGACCAGGGGCTCGTACCGGCATGCGTTCTTGAAGCAGTGGATCGCCGTATCTGGGTGGATGCCGGAGGCGTTGATCCACAATTCCTGCCACCTCTAGATCCAGTGGCGGGTCGACTTGCGCTGACCCTGGATGCATCGCTCCAGGTCCTCGATGGTGGTGGTGCGGGTGTAGGTGCCCTTGAAGTGCCTGATGAAGGCATCATGCATCTCCTCACACGAGTCGATGCTGTCAGCGGGGAGGGTGTTGATCCACTGCCTGGTCGCTCCCTCCATCATCAGGGGGAGGTAGCGAGCAGCGAGCAAGTCGGTGTGGCTAGCGATTCCCATCGCATGAGGTACGTGTGCAGCCACACTGTTGGGTCGTACGGTGCTCGTACTTTTTGATATCTTTGGGCGCCTTGAAGTTGGCTGGATACCTCTCGCCTCGGATCATTGGTCCGAAGCACAGGGGGCCGACTCGGCTTAGCGAGCCCCTTGGTTCGGGGTCACCGCGGTTGTTGAGGGTGTGCCTCAAGTCATTGGGCTGGCATGCGTCGATGGGCTGACGATTGACAGCAACCGTATTGTTTGCCAGCCGCGGCTCATTGGTTTTGAGCGTGGGGTTGGCGGCCCACGGCTGGTGCGGCATCGGCTCGGGTCGTGTGCAGTTGGCGGTGTTAGCGTTGGTTGGATGGTCGCTTGAGGCCGCCCTGCTTGCCGATGAGCAGGAATACATCCGCCCTCACGGGTTGACTCCCACGGCTTGCTGCTCGATGGCCTTGGCGAGCAGGCACTTGGCGTACTGGATTTGCAGAGCGCCTTCTCCTTGGATGTCGAGGTGGGCAACCGCAACATCTGCCGCGATGAAGTTGTCCATGGGGGTGGAGTATAGCGGGAGCCTGTTGGCATCCCGGGCCTGCGGTGATATGATGATTCGCGGCTGGTCCGGTGGAGGCGCGTAGCCAATGGGTGGCGGTGGGGCTCCAGTCGCTGGTGCGCCGGGTGCTGGGCGACTGCTACTGCCGGGTGGTGCGTTCTCGCAGTATTCACGCTTGGCCGCGCGTGTGGGGTTGCCCTTGTCATTGAAGTTCACGGCGCAACCCTAGACGTTGGAGTGTAGGCGGGTCCTGATGCGGTGCTGATTGTAGAGTGACAGCTCCTGTGCCGTTTCCCGCTCAAGGAGGAATTTCTCATGCTCGGCGAGTTCCTTGCGTGTCACCTCCTCCAGGCGCAGGCAGGCTTCCTCCACCTCCGTCATTGTGGCGGTTGGCGGGATCGGCATGGAGAATGGATCTGGTGGGGCGGCCGTGCTACCCGCCATGTAGATCATGTTGAAGCAATTGGATCTGGCATGGAAGTCCTTGGGGGACTCCGAGCCGGAGTCGGAATCAAAGATCCCAAGGATGGAGGAACCCTTGAAGTCCTCAGGATTGGAGACCCGCGTGATGGAGTTCTCCCGTGAAGCGGCGGTCATGGATCCGTCGATCGAGGCGGGGGTCACGGAGTCAGTGTCATCGTGGAGAGACGCATCGTTCGTGGCAGCGTTAGTCCCGACCGCGTTGCTGGCAGCCGAGTTGTACTCGGTGGCGAGGCGGCTGATGGAGCGGACCTGCTCCTCCGAGAGCAGATCGCAGCGTGGCGGTGACCCAACGACGATCATTGTACCCGCCGGGTCGACTATGTCGGTGAAGCCGACGAACAGGTTGACGATGCCGACCGGCATCACCGCGCAGTGGGTGATCGGACACGACACCGAGATGTAGCTGCTCGGCAGGATCTGGAGGATCCCGCTGCTGGCGATCATATGGTCGGTGGCGATCGGCCGATCGATTGGCGGTAGGGTCTCGCCGCATAAATCGGGCCAGTCCAGCTAGGCCCCACGGTGGGCGGCACTGTCGTGGAAATGGCCACGGCAGTCGCTACTAGGGCTAGCGATTGATAGAATCGGGGGTGAGAGCTGGCGGCCATCTATGGTACAAGATGGGGCGGATGCACATGAGTTTACCCAGGTTCGGCCCCTCGGAGGGTAAAGACCTACTCCTGCTAGATTGTATTAATGGAGAGAGAGTTACAGTGGTGGCGAGCTCGGGATCTAAGCAGCGAGTCGCTTGAAGGGGTGTATGGTGGAACATGAGTACTCAAGGAACCCTAGGGAGGTTTATATAGAGGGTACCTCGCTAGGGTTTACAGTATACAACCGAACAAGTCATGGATTCAGAGGCTTTGACATAATCCGACTGGGCTTCAGCTATGCTTCTGGGCCTCTAGTCTCCAGTCACTAGGCTCTCTTCTCAGCCGCATTCCAGTTGTCGTCCTATAGGCCCACTCGCGAGGCCTTTGGCGCAATCAGAACGTCCTGCTAGGCATACCCCATTCGGTATATCCCCATCATTGAGTTTTGAGACTTTATGGTATTTGAATTAATCTTTTAATTCATGATTATTATATTAGATGAATGAATTAGGATGAGTGTTATCATACTTGTACAACTATTATGATTTTAGGGCCTTCTACACCAATAAAAGTATTGATTGATTATGAGAAGAAAATTTTGATAGCATGTTATAATCACAGGTTTAGGTTTAGAAGAGCCCTAAAAAGTAGTGAGCATGATCATGTAGCTCTACTATATAAAAAATATAAATGAGAGATAAAAAGGGAAACATCCAGCTATCAAAAGAATTTCAAGGCAAAAGAAAAGTACAAGCTTGTGGAGAAAAGAAAAAGAAAAAAAGGGAGGTGATCATGAATCTTTCATTACTCGAATCTAGTGCTCAACCAATTTAACCTTATGATTTTATAATATGTTAATCCCTAAAAACTTCTTATAACATTATTGATACAAAAAGGTGTGGAAGCCTCTAAGTCATGTGGTGTGTAAAGGTGTGATAAAACTCACGATGCAACTCTACATCTGATATTGTATTCTTGTTTTAATTTTTGCCTCATGTATTGTAACGACTCGTGCCTCGTGAACATGATGATCTTGGGACGAGCAAGAATCTGCTTGGGGGAGTTCATGAGTCCAAAGTTGAACCATATTTACCTCTTGTTTTTGCATAAGTAGAGTAGGTTTTTTGGCATTTTACTGTGTTTGTGCGCATCTTTTGTCCTTGTTTCAATAGGATCACGAATTACTAAAGTCTCTTATGAACATATCAATTGGGACTATCATATTATGTTGTAATATGATATTTTTAAGTGATAAAAGCCATTTAATTGATTTTTCCTCGCACCTGGGAGATTGGCATATGCGGAGGAGGACACAGAGGTCTTAACGACCACTAGTACGGGTGGAGCCAGCCCATACCATACGACAGAACTTCCGCCTCTTCAAATACTTTTAGCTCGCAAAGACGGATCAGAGATCCAACATTCACAGAAACTTCCAGCCACGAAAAACCACACCAGAAAGGGATCTAAAGAGGAACTTGGAGAAGGGCAAATACTTGCTGCTCCACGGATCATTGCAGGACATCGCATCATCCCCTTTACCATCAACCACTACATCTCCATCACCATTATTACGCCCTTATTTCATCCATTAGATCTTGTTGTAATTCTAGATTCAATTGTGATTTGCACTAGATTTATCCCCAAACTTTTATCCATCCATTTGATTATGATGATGTTGTTGATTGCTTCCATGTGTGAGTAGTTTCCTTCGTTCTTGGAGAGATGGAGAAACCCTAGCTTTATTATTAAATGAAATAAATATGATCTATTACTTGTGTCCATGATCTATTGATCGAAGATGTGTGTTTGATCTCTCTCTTTAGATGGTATGTGTAGTCGTCCACATATCATTTGCCTTTGGGTCTAGAGAAAAGGGTGAAATCTTTTGGACATGTTTGGAAGTATGCCTAGAGCTATTTGTGACTAGAAGCACTGGCTTATAACCAGGAAAAGAGAGAGATTCACTAAGATAATTATGATATCCACAGGGATACCCTTAATTGCGGTGGTATGTATGGGTGACTTCTCTTATACATTGCGGTGGTTATTTAGAGATGAACTTATTCCTTGGCTCAACAAAGTGACTGCCTACGAGTCTTGCGGTGAACATCTTATTACGGAGATCTCTCCACACATGTCATAACATAAGAAATAGGTTATCCTAATTATGATTAATTGCAACATGCTAGTGTATATCTTACATCCCCGAGAACGCTTTAGACTTATTGAGTTCAACCACCATTCCAAACGCTTTCGTTACTTGTTTTCGTTTACTTGTTTTATTTACTTTTTCGCATTCAACCAAAAACCTTTCAAACACCCTTTACTTGAAATCAAGGGCATCTTACAAGTATCTTTTGGTAGATAGTGACGAGGAACATAGAGACCTTAACCAAATATCTCTCTATGGGTTCAATACTCTCATTTAGAAACTAGCTACAATCGGTCTGTGCACTTGCAGTCATCATCATGTTGTTCAGGATTTAAGAATTCCACCCAATGCAGTGAGCGTGATCGTCGGGTATACCCCACGTGCCGAGGGCTGTTGCGGTGGCATGGTGATTTGTCGAGTTGATGGATGATTCCTTGTTCTCCTTGTGCGAGGGATGCTCCCACCATGATGAGGTTCATTAAGGAAGAGCGATGGAGGGCCGCCCGGGGATCATCGTCTGCTGGCTGAGTTGTGAGGAGGTAGGTTTGGGTGGCGAAGATGGCGGCTTGTGCTGCTTTTGCTTTTATGTGGCTCGATGGGTCCACTGACATAAAGGACAAGTCTAGATATCTTGCCAGCTCGTATCTTTCGGCTTCCAGTATACGATGTAGCCGTGAGGTTCCTCACCTTGGCGGTGCCCCCGATCATACTACTAGATCCATGGGTGGACCTTAGCTGCGTCCGCCGAAGACTAGATTCATTGGCTAGCTTTTTCCTTTCCCCGAGTTTCCTCTATAGCTTGACCAGCCCCCTTTTTTGTGGTGGAGGAGGTACTGGTAGGCCATCAGATCTTCTCGCGTGGCGTCTGCTGTCATTGGGAATGCACCCTAAACAATGTCTCTTGCCTTTTGCCATGTTTTTGCTGACAACCGAAATGTGATCCGTTTGCCGTCACATGCTCCTTCTCTAACTTATGTGATCGGTTATTGGGGGATACCCTCTGTTTCCACGGTTTCCTGCGTCGGTATCCGATAGAATATCATTAAGATCTAGAATCGGGTTACTATTGGAGTCGTGAGGTGTTGAGTTTCCATCGCTGATGATCACGCGCACTTGACGGTGCGTCATGTACAAGTTATTGTTGTCGCCATTGGATCCGTAGGAGACACTATCCGATATACCACTGAAATCCCACGGATTCTGCTCTAGGTAGGTTTTAGCCTTTTTGATTCTGGAGTCGACGCTTGCGTTAGTTTCATTAGGTTCAACATTTGCTGGGCTTGAGCCACGTGGTGGCATTAGCTAAGAATCTGACCTGAAGGAGAGACCGTTGTATAGTTCAGCCAGATCCCCTATATCTACAGAGTTTCTACAATTATCTTTGTTGTTTATCGGCTGAGGTGTGGCTTCTTTGAATGAGCCAACAGAGGACACAGGTATCACTGTGGGTGTTGTTGTTGTTAACGACGAACCCGAGTAGATCGAGATCAATAGGTAGAGGTTTTCGGGTTCCTCCAGGCATAAGTGGAAGCTCCCAATCATGAGATCGATTTCCCTGTTGAAGTCGACATGAATCTAAACAGGGTGGGCGGGCGTGGTTCCGCTACTATCGAGTTGTTGCTTGGTGAAGAAGGGGCCACCGAATCCGACTCCAGCGTTCAGGTTTCCCACATACGGCGCCAATTAACGAGGGGTAACCTCGACAATACCCATGGTTATGGACTTAGGATTTCATGAAATAGAGAAACAAGAAAATCAAGATCATCTGATTACAGATTGCGCAAAGCTTTGGTACCTCTCCGTTGGCTCGTCCCAGCCTTTATATAATAGGCTGGGTCCCGAGGCCGTATACGGATAGGTTACAAGTTTACAATTACAACACTAATATTATGTCGGTTCCTGTCTCTTTCTTGATTGCCAAGACACGCCTTTGTCCGTCGAATGCTTCCTGGACTTCCCTTATTCTTCATGGGCTTCATGGGCCATAGGCCTTTATATGCCCAGGATAGTTAATCATGGGGACACGATAGGTCATGCCCATGTCAGTGGGAGAATCAGTAGGTGAATATTTGAAATTCAATTTCTCTACTCTATGATCTGTGAGATTCAAATTTATGGAATATACATATGATTTGTGAGAGTGTTAGGTGGCACAGATCACCTGTCTATAGATATTATAAGTAGGCATATCTCTATTGTGTTATTAGCTATCCTTTCTCTAAATAGGGAGTTCATCAAGCTTCCCCATGTCCACCCTCCCAATGATTACAAATGGAAGTGGTTTCACGACACACTTGGAGCACTAGATGGCTTTCATATTCATGTGTAGGCTAATGCCGCTGACAAAGGGAGGTACAGAAACATACATCAAGAAATCACTACTAACATGCTAGGTATGGTTAACTAGAACATGAAATTTCTCTATGTTCTGCCTGATTTGGAGGGCTCAGCATCGGACTCGAGGGTGCTAAAATATGCTATGTTGTTGTTCTTGCTTTGCAATATAGGGCCAGGTAACATATGTACGTATGGTGTTCATATAATTAATAAGAAACAACAATTGCTCGCTATGAACTAAATGTTTGTAGATTCGGCTTTTTCATGCGTGTTTTATTTTGCACAACTATGTAAGGGATAAGCAGCACGTGACAAATGATTTGTTACTATAGGTAGTCGACACTGCACTAGCAGCTATGGCTTCTGAACCTGCATATTATGCTACTCTAATTTGAAATGTGGGACAAACTACCGCATGGTCTAACTTTAAGCAGCAATTTGCCGATGATATGTACGCCGACTACCTTGTGGCGCATGGACAACTAGAGATGGAGTAGATAGCTAGTCGTATGGTGCCCTTTTTTGGCTAGCTACATAGTCTCTTTTGTGTGGTAGCTAGTGTTGGAAATATGCCCTAGAGACAAATAATAGTAAGGACTATTATCATATTTCATATAGTTTATGATTAAGTTTTATATCATGCTATAACTATATTGAGTGGAAACATCAATACACGTGTGATACACAAAAAACCAGGGGTTCCCAGTGAAACTCTAGTCACTGATTCATTGGTCAACAGATGATCATGTTTCCTGATCATGTGGCATTTATGCCAGTTGGAAATGGAGTCATCTCATTCCGAGAATGAGATGATGAACCATACCCAACCTAAACATCATGACCCGATCATGTCACGAAGTTCAAGTTATGATGATTAGAAATGGATCCTCGTAGACTATTCCTTAGACCGTGGGGCTATATCAATCACTGTCTCCCGAGAGTGCTTAGATAGCATCAAGCGCCACTTGGTAATACAGTGGTTATAAAGGTGTGTTCAGGTACTCGGAGGAAACCGTAGAGGCAATATATGTCAAGAGCGGGATTTGTCCACCCATGTGACGGGAAGATACTCAAAGGGCCCACTTGGAGAAGTTATATCCAATAGCTGCGCAGCGTGTGATTTGATCACAGGGATATCACTTGTCGGAACGAGTCAAGTAGCATTGTTCAGTAACAAGATTGAACACGACATGGTGATGTCATTGATCAGATCTCGGGCAATGCAATTATCGAGAGACAAAGGGAATAAGACACGACTGACCCGTTTCAAATGACAAAAGATCTTCGTGGAACGCACAGGCGTCACATGGCCATCCAGGTCCCTCTGTTGATCATTGGTGCGGGAGTGTCCCGACCATGTCTGGAGTGTTCCTGGACCGTGGGGTATCACGCTTAAGGGCTTGATGCTGCTTAGAGAGTGTTTATAGGATCGGTGGAATCGCCAAAGAATAGTAGAGAGAAAACCGGAAGGGTTTTGGTAAGTCCGGAGGATGTCCGAAGTGGAGGTGGAAGGTGTTTCATAGCCACGGAGATTGAATAATGTGTGAATGAATGTTAAATGTTGATTTAATCATTTATTCATAATTATTTAATAAAGAGAAAATCAATTAAAATGGTCAAAGGCTTAATGGGCCAATTTCCGGAGGGAGAGGGCCCATTAGGGGAAAGGAGAGAGGGAGAAGGGGAAAGGGGGCTGGCCGGCTGGGCCTAGCCCCCCGTGCGAGGCCCACTAGGGTGGCCGGCGGCCGCCCCTCCCTCCTCCTCTCCTTTAGTCCCACCCCGGGACTTTGAGGGAGGTAGTACCTCCCCTCCCCCTATATATAGTGGGGGTATTTGGCCAAATTAAATACACCAATAATCAATAAAGGTCTTCTCACTTTTGGGAGGACCTCCAGTTGATATTTTATCTCTCCCCCTCTCTCGTGACCGTGGTCCCAAGTCTGGACTGCACGAACAGGAGACATCTTCACCGCGGAGCGCCGTCACGCTGCGAGATTCGGATCCGGGAGCTCTACTTCCGCAACTGCTTCTGGATCAGGGAAGCGGGAGTCATCGTCAGGCACCGGACGTGTGTAACTCCCTACGAGGTGTCGCACTTGAGGCACTCAAGTCGTTGGAGCCAAGGGAGCACAAGGGCTTCATCACGACCTTGAGGTCGGCTTCGGCTCGTCTACATCAACCACGCTCTCCTGAGCGTTGACAACGCTTTTCGGTCTTCAAGGGTAAGTTCCTGAAATGCCCCTCCCATTACAGTATTACTAATAGATAGGTCCTGGCAGCTTCAGGGGTTCAGGGGCGTAGGGTAAAATTTATTGTTTTCATACGCGGAACCCCAACAGTGGTATCAGAGCTAGATCTATGCGTAGTAATGCTAGTACAGGTAGAACACACGAGATGTAGCATGTGGGCGTTGATCTTTTAGTTGTTACCCTCCCACATGTACTTGTGTATACCGCAGTAATGCTTGATGAAGCGGCCCCAACCGACTTTACGCGTTCATTCACGAGACTAGTCCACGCTTGACATACGGCTTGTACCGTATAAAGTGGCTTAGGGGTTGTCTATCTCTCTCACATTAGTTGGTATACCATTTGCAACGGAGGGCCCCGAAAGGGGTGTAGTAGAGACAACTACTTGATCGGCGTTGTGCTAAAAGTTCGTATGTAAGAACGGTTCTTGTGCGAAAGCCCATTCAGCCACGTAAAACATGCAAAGATAAAGTAGAGGCATCTAACTTTGTTTTGCAGGGGGGCGTTGCTTTGTGATATGTTTGTGGCAAAGGTAAAGTTATTACCTTTTGTTACGTAGTAGTGGATAGTCACGAAGGTGACAGGCTACCACGCTAGAATGACACTGGTACCCTGGTGTCTACGGCGCCAGAACCCTGGCGCCGAAACCCGGTGACGACGGATGGAGATCACGACGTGAAGGACCATATCACATCGCATTTACATTCAATGTTATTGTTTGTATATCTCATTGTGTGCTAGTATTAGATACTCGACGGTAGCCTAATAAGATGATCCCTGTTAAAATTACCAACGATTGTGTTCCCTCTTAGTGTGCACCACCAAGAAAGTTCTTCGGTATGAGGCAGGCCGTGATGATCGGGTGTCAGACATATCTACGTTCGCATACAATGGGTGTAAGCCATGTTGCACAGCGAATACACTAGGGTTGAGTTGGCGATCCTAGCATGTACAGACATGGCCTCAAAACACGGATGGTTGAAAGATCAAGCACGAGTCGCATGAATGATGTGACCGACGTTTAGCGTCCACCCTTGAACCCACATTGATGGCCGTGATGATCGGGGGAGATGTGGCTGATAGGGGTCGTGTTATCACTAGGAACCCTTCTGGGGATAGGCGTTTCTGAGTGAAGTTATTATTAACTCATTTAATTATAAACTTAGTCTAAATTCCTTTTGCAATTATAAATGTAGAAAATGGTTCTCCCCGAGATTACCTTCCCTATCGATGATTGGTTAAAAGGAGAAAAGCTCAAGCTAGATGGATCCAACTTTTCTGCATGGGTCATGCGCCTGTTTGATCTCCTTGGTGAGAACAATGTAGCTGACTACATGACCTGCGAGATGTATTTGGAGCCACCCTATTCTCATGAGACCCAGGAGCAGCGGGATCCGCGCTACCGTCGTCGTGTGATGGCCACATTCATATCAATGACGATGCGCCTCGGAATGGAGGATGGGCTATGGCCAATGGTGGGAAGTCTTAAACCCGGAGTGGTCATGGCACATCTAAGATCGCATTTCGTGGAACAAGTGCGCATGTGGGAGTATGAGCTGATGGGGGACTTCCTCTCCATAAAAATGGAGGAGGGATCCTCACTAGACGAGCACTTATTGAGCATCTACGATGCATACATGAGTCTGGCATACTACCTGGACAACTGGTTCTCAAGTTCTTTTGCGATGGGAGTTGTGCTGCGGTCGCTGCTACCAAGCTTCCAAGCACAAGTTAGGATCTGCATTATGAGAGGCGACACGGAAACACTGGATTTCCTCGAGTTCATATCACATTTCAGAAATGTGGTGGATGAACCCGAAGTCGCTCAAGTCATCAATGACAAAGGTATTTATTTGATATACAGTTTTATAAATGTTATAATCTTGCAAACACATTTGAAGTGTTAAGTATATCTGATACTTGTTCTGTTTTGATGAAAATAGGTCCTTCTGCATGAGAGGTGCTTGTTGGAGAGGAGGTGACATTGCGTGTTGATGGCGAGCATGATGATGATGGCCGATGACACTCTCCCTCAACATTTATCATTTAGTTCATGTTTAAGATGATTATTGTAATCAAGATATTGTGAACTTCTTTAGTGTGTCTCACACTTTGTGAGACGGTTATTCATATGAGTTTGTAACAAACATTTGTTCCACTTTTATGAATGATTTCTATTCATGTCCATATCTTGTTTGATTATGTGTGAATTATCCTTGTTGTTTGAAACTAATTGATAATGTATGAACATTTGTAAAATATTAAAATGCCTTAAAATACCCAACATAAATGATATTTCATTACGGAATGAAAACCATTGTTTAAATTCAAAAGTTATATTGATAATATGTGAAAGTCATTTGATTTCTTATCACATATAAATCATGCCTAAGTTCGGCAAAATAACTCGAACACCGTGTATTACTTGAATACAAAGTGTTTAAATGAATTGTTAAAAGTTAATACATATTCGATGTATTGTGTTTTAACGAAAATGGTAATTATCATTAAATGATTGTTTAAATGTGTAAAGAAGTTTACCAAAGGAAACATGAATATGAAACTATTTGATTTGATCAAAGTGTTTCATCAACAATGGGTATAAAGATAAAAGAGAATCTAATTACTATGATTTCATCAATAGTAATGAGATTCAACTTTATAAGAATGGAATAAAAGAAATCGTGGAATGCAAAGCGTTTTGAAATGTCAAAATGCAAAGCATCACAATGTGATATTAGATATCAAAGTGGGTGAATAGAAGGCACCAAATAAATCGTTGTAGTGTAGATGTAGAGACCATTAGTTAAGAAATAGTTAGCACTCAATTAGAATGTAGTGAACCATTTGAAATTCGTGAAAGTTTTGGGGTTATTCGATATAACAAAAACAATAGCAATAGGTCCTGGTCGAGTATTCATTGGAAACTTTGAATACAAAATACATAGCTGAAACCAAAAGGAAAGCAAAATTCGTATTGCTTGGATTTTGGTGCATTCTTGAGAATGCTCATTTTTAGTGATATTTCTCAATTATGGAGCAAATGGAAGATAGTGAAAAACATGATGAGGATTCAAACCCCTGCATCAGAGTGTTGAGAAGCACAACGGATAACGTTCCTAAACGATTCTCTTCACAAAAGGAAAGAATCAATGATATTGATCATTGTGTTTTCCCCGCTAGTGTTTTCACTACATGAAGTAGGATTCAAAATGTAAATCCATATCTTGTATGGAGACATTTGTGAATCATTTGTCATGATTCTTGGAATATGACATACCTACGAACTACTAAGGAAATAATGGTAAACTAGAATTATGAGAAATCCCCAAAGCAAAATTCACTTGAGATTAGAAAGCAATTCGTTGCTAAATCTCACAAGTAAAAGGAGTTGCTTGAATTTTCCTAAATGACTGCAAAGCCATAGTGGAAAAGGGAGTGAATGACAAAACCACAATTTGTCAAGTACTAGACAAATTCAAGTGAATTTGATTAATGTGTGCTTCATGTCTAGAGGATTTAAAACTAGTAATAGTACTAGTACCTCATAAAGTAAATCTCCAAGCTTGATATTTGATCAAAGGATTTTTGAAGTTATTCAAAATAGTGACTGGATATGCAATTTGCATAAAATTGAGTGGGAGCTATAAAAGTCTTCCTAAAACAATATGTGAATGACATATTTTTGAGTGGGAGCTAATAGGAGTAATTCTTAATTGTGTTAAGAATGAAAGCGCAAATACTTATAAATAATGATTTATAAGATGTAGAAGTTGATAATAGGTGTATTATGATATTATGTAGTATTCCTTAAGGGATTCTGAAAGGGGTTTTCAGAATAGAAGTTAATTAAGGAACTGGTCCTTAATAACTCAAATTAGGAATAGTGTTAAGTTGAACATCAATGGTTGAAAGAAAGAAAAGGATGATCGTCATCCACTATGTTGAGACATAGGTTCTGTCTTAGTAAACCATGATGATAACTTAGCATAATATGTGATCCAAATAAGGAACGTTTAAAAGTGATCAAGTTCGAATCACAGAACGTTGAGCTAAGTTTGTCCGCAGTGTTTAATGGAGAACTGCAGACATGTTTTCCAAATCCATAAAGGATGACATATCTTAAAACATAAAGGGTTATGTTATAAGGGAATATGTTGGAAACTCCTATAAATACCGATTAAAGTCAAATAGGAAGCGAGGTGAACAAAAACATCGAAAGTTACATAGAGTGCACTAGTGTTTCGATGACTACATTTATAATATTAGATAAGGGTACCATCTAAAGTGTTGTATAATGTTATGGTGGGGCTAGTTCGCATTTAACGTAGAATGATGTGTCCCAGGGCATAATGCCCATGAGAAAGCCCTCGAGGTTGATCTAAAGTCATCGTAGGCTCCTGGAATCAGGCCTCGTTCTGCTGCCATAGCAGCGATGCATACACACAGATGTTATCATGTGATGATAAAGTATTAATGTCAATCAAGGTGACATTAGTAAGTTGCAAAGGATTTGGGACTGTAAAGTACAGACCCAAGACTCAACCTCTTCCATGAGCAAGCATGTTCAGGGTACCGGATATATGGTGCCAATGATTAAGGAACAAATGCAGCTAGTGTATTTGTACTCTAGTGCAAGTGGGAGACTGTTGAAAATATGCCATAGAGACAAATAATAGTAAGGACTATTATCATATTTCATATAGTTTATTATTAAGTTTTATATCATGCTATAATTGTATTGAGTGGAAACATCAATACACGTGTGATATACAAACAACCAGGGGTTCCCAGTGAAACTCTAGTCACTGGTTCATTGGTCAACAGATGATCATGTTTCCTGATCATGTGGCATTTATGCCAGTTGGAAATGGAGTCATCTCATTCCGAGAATGAGATGATGAACCAATACCCAACCTAAACATCGTGACCCTATCATGTCACGAAGTTCAAGTTACGATGATTAGAAATGGATCCTCGTAGACTATTCCTTAGACCGTGAGGCTATATCAATTACTGTCTCCCGAGAGTGCTTAGATAGCATTAAGCGCCACTTGGTAATACAGTGGTTATAAAGGTGTGTTCAGGTACTCGGAGGAAACCGTAGAGGAAATATATGTCAAGAGCAGGATTTGTCCGTCCATGTGATGGGAAGATACTCAAAGGGCCCACTCGGAGAAGTTATATCCAATAGCTGCGCAGCGTGCGATTTGATCACAGGGATATCACTTGTCGGAACGAGTCAAGTAGCATTGTTCAGTAACGAGATTAAACACGACATGGTGATGTCATTGATCAGATCTCGGGCAATGCAAGTATCAAGAGACAAAGGGAATAAGACACGACTGTCCCGGCTCAAACAACAAAAGATCTTCGTGGAACGCACATGGGTCACATGGCCATCTAGGTCCCTCTGTTGATCATTGGTGCGGGAGTGTCCCGACCATGTCTGGAGTGTTCCCGAACCGTGGGGTATCACGCTTAAGGGCTTGATGATGCTTAGGGAGTGTTTATAGGATCGGTGGAATCGCTGAAGAATAGTAGAGAGAAAACTGGAAGGGTTTTGGTAAGTCCGGAGGATGTCCGGAGTGGAGGTGGAAGGTGTTCCATAGCCACTGTTGGGGGGATACCTCCGGGTAGGGTCACGCCTGGGTATAAAGGCCGAGTTAGCTGAGGTACAGCAAGGTCAAAGCGAATGCTGGCCGAGTCACCTCAAGGCAGACCGAATCACGGGGTAACCTGGACCGGGGGATGTCCACCTAACTAGGTCTCAAACGACTTAAGCCGTAAGTCGGACAGATGAATTTAACTCATATGTAGGAACAGGTGTGGTCGGATCAACTATGTACTATCCGGGTCATATCAAGCTTGTAGGAGAAGGAAGGTATCTCGCTGGTCAAAGGTGACCACTATACGCAGAGCGTGAGCGAAGCGGACAGAGGCAGGACCACCGAGGCATGGCCGACAAAGGTGACGATGCCAATGTCGGCTGATGCGGGCGCCGCAGAGGCTCACGTAGCCTCTACATGGATGACGCGGGGGAAAAGTGACCCGGTCGGCTTACTATTTTGGGAAGAGGCATATTCCCTGGAATATGCCTCCACGTATTCCCTAATTGGAGACCTATCCACCCCTATATAAGGAGGGCTAGGGTCTCTGTAGAAAGGGTTGAGTTTTACAGGGTTAGTCTTTAGAGGTTATGTTCTACTAGCAAGTGACTGAGAGCTAGCTAGTGGCGAGAGTAAGAGAGTTCCTTCTTCCTCCTCTCTCTAATACAACTCAAGGAGCACTTGTAATTTTTGAAAGTGAAACAAATACAAAACTACTGTGTGTGGAATCACCTCACTATCCCTCCCTGGATCTCCTAGTGCATTTAGTCCCCACCTTTAGCCTATCCATGGCATCTGCCGTTCCACCACCACGACAGTTGGCGCCCACCGTGGGGAGAGCGGTGCTAGCAGGGGTCAAGATCCTGACGGGAAACCTCATCGGCACCGTCGAACGCATCGTCTCCGGGCTCGTTCAGCGCTTTGGAGCGCTGGACTTTGTCAGCGACAACGCTGGCTGCTTCGGCAAGTGTCCACTTCCGCGCAACGGCCTCTTCGTCAAGCTCGGCGCGCATCAGGTCTACGTTGCTATCGATGTGTTGTGCGTTCATCCGCGGCACGTCGCCGAAGGAGGCGAGCCACCCCTTAGCATGGTTCACGGGGCGCGTATCACTCGCATCCCAGACCGTGCTGAGGTGATGATGACTATGCTAGGTGCAGGCGCAAGCAAGGATCTGGCACCGGATCCGGAGGTAACGCCTAAGGCATCGAGGAAAGGTAGAGGTCCTCCTCTAGAGAGGCCAGAGAATGTACTGCGGGAAGCGATGGATAGCTTGGCAAACCCCATAGCAGCAGTGGTAGATCCAGCTCAGGCACAGGCCGAGCTAGAGGAAACTAGGCAAAAATTTCTAGAGGGTGCGAAAAAGATAGCCGCGGCTCAGCAGTCGTTGAACATGACACTGCATGAGTATGCAAAGGCAAATAAAGTAGATGCTGTGAAAGTAAAAAGGAGAAACCTCATGAGTGAAATGAACAAAGAGGGTGATACTAGGATTGAGGAATCTGAGAACTATTTGTCCGTGGGGCTGCCGAAGTATAGTACCCCGGCGAAAAACCTCAGGGCAGCACATGCAGCTGCATCCGAGTTAGAAGGTCTGACGGGTGAAGCCCGCCAAAGACAATAAGGTAGGGTCAATGAGTTGGTTCGGATCGCGAACAGGCAAAATGAGGAATTGCTCAGGGCTAACCCGGAGAGAGCTGGGGCCTCCAAGATCGTTCATTCAGTGATGGGCAACCCAGAGAAATCCGCTGGAGCTGCATCGTCTCCTCATGGTGGTCCTAGGAGAGAAGAGGTAGTAACCTTGGCGAGGAGAAACAAACAGATCGTCCCATATGACCCGGCAAGGGCAGGAAAGGGAAAAGAAGTGCAGAGAAATGAAGATTGAAGAAGTGTGAGCCGAGGTGAAGCTGGCCGAGTTAACCGCGACCAAGGCAATGCCGGTCAAGGAAATGCTATAAACGGCAATGCTGGACAACGTAACTCGGCAGGAGCAGGACAACCGCAGCAGCGGGATATACCAAGGCAAGAGCAAAGTGTCGGCCGAGGTATGCAACAGAGAGGTGCTCCAAGAGAGCAAGACTGGTATAATGATGGTGATTCAGAAATGGCGAACGCAGGATACCCAAGGTCGGACTATCATGTGATAGGGTCAAGATTGGGAAGCAGGGATTTGATGCCTGACGATGTTAGATTAAAACTGGATCGGCTGTATAGGTCGGAGCAGATTGAATGTCAAGGTCCCCCGGGTCCTGCGTGTTTTGGGCCCCGGATCATGAAGGAACCTCCGGTACCTAACTTCTAGCTACCTAGAGGCACTAAGACATACGACGGCTGTACTAAGCCGGAAGATTGGTTGACAAACTATGCCACAGCAGTAAAAATTGCTACAGGCAACTTGAGATGGGCTGTGAGATACGTACCCCAGATGTTGGAGGGGCCAGCGAGGGTATGGCTAAACAATTTGCCGCCTGGAAGTATTAACTGCTGGATCGATTTTGAGGAAATGTTTATCAGCAATTTCTCAAGTACGTATCAGAGGCCGAATAGGCCACAGACCCTAGCAATGTGTAAGCAGAGACCGAACGATACGGATCGGGAGTTCTTGACCCGGTGGTGTACCGTGTGAAACTCATGTGAGGGCGTGATCGAGTCACAGGCCATAGCTTGGTTTGCGCAAGGATGCAGATATGCAAGCATGTTGTGGCAAAGATTGCAAAGGGATATGCCAACTACGTTGGCAGAGACAATCCGGATTGCTGATTCGTACGCTTTGGGTGATCCGACTCAACCCAGACTCATGTCAAACGAGTCAAATGAGGAGTGTTACCGGAGAGATGGGGCCGGGTCATCCCGGAGGAATGACTACCGGGGTAAAAGAAGAGATGACAGACCGGATTACAGGTATAGTTCGCAACAAGTTGCTGTTGTGAATCAAGATCAGCCCGGAGCAGGGGGAAATCAACGACAGAAAAATGGAGGGCAACAATGGGCACCGAGAAATGATGGCAAGAAAACTTGGACACCAGAGCAGAAGAAACAGTGGCAGGAAAAGAAGGACCGTCCGAGGTATACTTATGAGTCAATGTTGGATCAACCGTGTAAATTTCACACGCCAAATACGAGTAACCCAGCGGGTCATACAACAAGGCAATGTGAGTGGATGCGTAAGATAGAACAAGGTGGTTCGGGGAATGCTCAGGCACCTCGGAACAATCAACCTCGGCAGGAGTTACCCCGACAGCAATTGCTCTCCGGAGCAAACACGCAATAGCTAATGTTGCCTCTCCCTCCGCCGAGGTATGATAACCATGAGAGAAGGGATGCAGTGCATCAAGTGGAATACCAGCATCAGCCGGATCAGAGGTACCCCGGAAATGAGGGGAGGAATGAGTACAGAGAGCATCATCAGAGTTACTGTGTGTTCACCACAGAGGAAACAGACAGAAAGAGCTTGCATCACCGACATATGGAGGTCAATGCGGTAATGCCAGCAGTGATGAGGTATACCTGGAGCATCAAAGATCATCCCAAGCTTATGCCGAGTCCTGGTTCATATGCGCTAGTGCTGGACCCAACATTCATTGGGCCTAACATCAATGTGAGGTTCTCCAAGGTACTAGTTGACAATGGCAGTAGCATTAACATCATGTATGCGGATACAATGCGCAAGTTGGGTATCTCGGAGAACATGCTCCAAGCTACAAGGACAACTTTCCATGGCATTGTGCCAAACATTTCTTGTGAGCCCATAGGCAAGGTCCGGGTTGACGTATTGTCCGGCACAAGAGATAACTGCCGAACTGAGAATTTGGAATTTGAAGTGGTGAACCTGGAAAGTGCGTATCACGCGTTACTCGGAAGGCCAGCATTGAACAAGTTCATGGCAAGCTGCCACATCAGTTATCTAAAAATGAAGCTGCACGGGCCAAATGGAGTGATTACCATTGCTGGAGATTTCCGACGTTCCATTGGGTGTGCGTCAACCGGGTCTAACCTAGCCGAGTCACTCGTGATTGCGCAAGAAAAAAGGAAGATACAGGAGGTGGCGGCATTGGCTCAGTCCGCGCAGCAATATATGCCAACGTTGAGTAATCCGCATGGTAGTGTCTCATTCCAAGCCACAAAGGATACCAAGAAAGTGCTTGCTGATGACATGTTCCCAGAGCGCACCATAACAATTAGTGCCGGGTTAAATGATAAATAGGAAAGCGAGCTCGTCAGCTTCCTCCGTGAGAATCGGGATATTTTTGCTTGGTCCACACAGGACTTGCAAGGAATTCCGAGGGAGTTGGCTGAGCACTCTTTGAACGTGAGACCCGGAGCAAGGCCGGTGAAGCAACCTCTCCGTCGCTTCGCCGAGGATAGGAGAAAAGTCATTAGAGATGAGATAGCTCAGTTACTAGCAGCAGGATTTATCATGGAAGTTCTTTACCCGGATTGGCTATCTAATCCGGTGCTGGTGGAGAAGAAGAAGGATGATCCAAATGTGGCCGTGGTTTGGCGTATGTGTATCAATTACACGAACCTGAATAAGACGTGTCCAAAAGATCCATTTCCACTGCCAAGGATAGATCAGGTCATAGACTCAACTGCTGGATGTGAACTATTGTCATTCATTGATGCATATTCTGGTTTTCACCAGATACCTCTGAATCCTGATGATCAAATAAAGACTGCATTTATCACCCCGTATGGGGCTTATTGCTATCGCACCATGCCATTTGGTTTACGTAATGCAGGGGCAACATACCAAAGATGTATGCAGAAATGTTTGCACGACCAAATTGGTCAAAATGTACAGGTGTATGTGGATGATGTGGTTATCAAGACCAAGGAAAGCAAAACGCTCCTTGATGATATCAGGCAGACATTCGCGAACCTAAGAAGGTTCCAGATGAAGCTTAACCCGGAAAAATGTACCTTCGGTGTCCCGGCTAGAAAATTACTCGGATTTCTTGTCTCTAGCCGAGGTATTGAAGTCAATCCAACTAAAATCCGGGCCATTGAGCGAATGGAACTGCCGAAGTGTCTTAACGATGTCCAGAAGTTCACTGGTTGCCTGGCATCGTTAAGTCGGTTTATATGTCAGTTGGGAGAAAAGGCATTGCCTCTCTATCAACTCATGAAAAAGTCGGATAAGTTCATTTGGACACCGCAGGCCAATGAAGCCTTTATCCAATTAAAGAAAATGTTAGCCACTGCACCAGTGTTAGCCTCTCCACTATCAAAGGAGCCAATGTTGCTCTATATAGCCGCAACCAACTGAGTTGTAAGTGCAGTAATCGTGGTAGAGCGCGACGAAGAGGGTAAGTCAGTGTAAAGGCCAGTATATTAGCTGAGCGAGGTACTGTCAGCATCAAAGCAAAATTATCCGCACTATCAGAAAGTGGCGTATGGTGTGTGTATGTCGGCAAAGAAGCTAAAACATTATTTTGAGGAGCACCCCATCAAAGTAATATGTGAAGCCCCAATATCCGAGATAATGAGTAACAAGGATGCAAGTGGCAGAATCGCAAAATGGGCAATTGAACTAGCTCCCTATGCGCCACAATATGACAAAAGAGAAGCAATCAAGTCTCAGGCCGTGGCCGACTTTTTTGTGGATTGGGCCGAGGTGCAGTATGAACCACTGCTGCCAGATCCGAACTACTGGAGAATGCACTTTGACGGGTCAAAAACGAAAAATGGGTTAGGCGCCAGAGTGGTGCTTACCTCACCAAAGAATGACCAGTTGAAATATGTGCTGCAGATCCATTTCGCAGCATCAAACAATGTCACCGAATATGAAGCACTTGTGCATGGGCTCAAAGTGGCAAAAGAAATTGGGATACGTCGGATCCAATGCTTTGGCGACTCGGATTTGGTAGTTCAGCAAGTGCCGGGGCTGTGGGACGCTCTTGATCCAAACATGGCACTATACAGATCCCATGTGCAGAAAATATCTGGTTACTTTGAGGGATGCGAATTTCGCCATATACCCTGGGTGGAAAATGAGGCTGCCGGCGTCTTGTCAAAGCTCGGATCAACCCGACAAGAAATTCCACCGGGTGTAGCATTAGAACACCTCAGAAAACCATCTATCAGACCGTCCCTAGAAACCGACTCAATCTACGTCCCAGAGGATATGGAGTCCGGAGTTGTGCCCATGGACATTGACATGGGAGGTGGTGCGTGAAACCCGGGGACTGCCTCGGCAAACCCGGGGACTGCTTCGCAAGACCCGGGGACTGCTCAGCGTGATCCGGTTGAAGTTATGCCGGTGGATCAGATGGAAATTGATGAGGATGTGTTCCCTGTACGAGCGATACCAGCTTGGGCACTACCTATATTTTAATTCCTGAAAGATGGAAGTTTACCCACTGAGGAGGTGCTATCCATGCAAACTCAGAGGAGAGCAAAGGCATACACAATCATCAATTCCGAGCTATACAAAAGGAGTGTGACCAATGTCCTCCAACGATGCGTTGACCCGGAAGAAGGGCTTGACATCCTCCGAGATATACATCAAGGGGAGTGTGGGCATCATGCCTCGTCCCGAGCCTTGGTGGCAAAAGCTTTCCGGCATGGATTCTACTGGCCAAGTGCCTTAGAACAAGCAGAAGATTTGGTAAGAAAATGTAATGGTTGTCAGAGGTATGCTACCAAGACACATATGCCAATGTCGGAGCTCAAGACCATACCAATCACATGGCCATTTGCCATATGGTGTTTGGACATGGTTGGCCCGTCCAAACCAGCAAGGGGAAATATGACTCACATTTTGGTCATGGTGGATAAATTTACAAAGTGGATTGAAGTAAAGCCAATAAGAAAATGTGATGGAGCTACGGCCGTGACATTTCTCAAAGACATCATCTTGAGATACGGTTATCCTCACAGTATCATAACTGATAATGGCACAAATTTTGCTAAAGGAGCATTTGCGCGATTCTGCCGAGATAAGAAGATCCGGCTGGACGTTGCCTCGGTAGCCCACCCCGCATCGAACAGACAAGTGGAGAGATCCAACGGATTAGTATTATCCGGGATAAAACCCTGGCTCATTGAGCCGCTGCAAAGATCAGCAGGGTGCTGGATAGAAGAACTACCAGCGGTATTGTGGAGTTTAAGAACAACTCCGAATCGATCAACAGGCTATACGCCATTCTTTCTGGTATATGGGGCAGAAGCTGTATTACCAGCCGACATAGAGCATGACTCTCCTAGGGTCACCCAATACATAGAAGCCGAAGTGCAAGAAGCCCGGCAAAATGATGTTGATCTGTTAGAAGAAGCGAGATCATTGGCATTGTCTAGATCCACCATATATCAGCAAAATCTCCGACGCTATCATAGCCGGAAAAATAAACCCCCGAGTCTTCCGGGAAGGTGATCTGGTACTCCGGTTGGTACAACGTACTGCTGGCATGCATAAGTTATCCCCCCCATGGGAAGGGCCATTAATTGTGAGCACAGCATTGCACAATGATTCTTACTATCTCATCGATGCAAAACCACAGGAAAAGAACAAGGCGGACATGTCCGACGAGGAATCTAAGCATCCATGGAATGTAGCTCTACTTCGTCCTTTCTACACTTAGCAGAGAAGTGTATGTATCCGAGTCTCTCATATGTCGGTATGTATGCCGGCAATGAGCTTATCAATGAAATGTTGGCACCTCGAGCAGTAACTCGGGGACTGCCTTAATAATGATTATTGTCTTCTGTATTTATTGTTTATACGTCGGCTGGCGTAAGTTGTTCTACTTAGGCCGGATTAGTAATGTGTGAGCACCAAGAACCCAACTCTTCGACTTGTTGCTGTCCAACAATAATTGGCTTCATGGCAAGCAAGAGAACAAGTTTGGAATTGCGTAGCACATGAAAAACGACTAAGAAAAGGAATTTAATCGAGCCGACGTTTGTTTTTCGGACTAACCTTGTGTTTACTTTCGATTTACTATGCTAAATTACTTTGAGCTAATCCTAAAGTTTCCAAGTATTGTTAAGACAATTTTTGAAGCTCGGATTCGTAAGTCGTAAAACCGAATCAAGGTAGACACGAGCCGAGCCAAAAGATTGGATGAACAAGAAAATGAAACTCGAGGACTACGCCCAAGTTAATCCGGCATAAAAACTTAGTAGCAAAATAGCACTTGTGTACTTGATACAATTCCACCCGGCATACCGGGGATCCGATGAAATTTAAGAGTTTTTTCGCTCAAGGAACAGCAGGAGGAGGTAATTCGGCGCCAGCAGGGGCAGCCTCGGCCTCAGCTTCAGAATCATCTGCGTCTTCCTTGATATCTGAGACTTCGTCCTCTTCGTCCTCATCCGACTCATCTTCAGCATTTTCAACATTTTCGTCATCGACGGCATCTAGGAAGCTTGGTCCCTCGTTCCATTGATGAATGGGGGCGTATTAGATGAAGCTGTGAGCGCAAGCCTTGCGCCAAGCTACCCAATCCGGGTCAGTAGACCACTTTGATCCAGTGCGCATGCGCGCAAGCAGATTGAGGTCAATCTTCTCATACCACGTAAGCACGTAGTGGAGAACGATCTCAGCTCCGACGCGCCCAACAGATTCTCTCCAGAGATCGAGCTGAGTCTCGCATTCCATAAGCCTCGCAAAAAGAACAGGCATACTCTCCGGAGTATCTTCCTCAGGCCAAAAGGCCTTGAAGATCCGGATTACTACGTCCAAGACGTCCTTGCCATAGTTCCTCACAAGTTCGACACAAGAGGACGAGCTGACCAGCAAGTCCTCCAGGTCATATGGAATTTCTCCAGCGCCAGGGACAATTGGGGTACCCCTTTTCTGGTGGAACTTGGCAACAACTTTGGATGTGACGACCTTGCTCTCTGGAAATTTTCCTAAAAAAATAAGACAGGTGGAGTAAGTAAATGGAGCAAACCCGGAAAGGTCAGTGTCTATTGAAGGAAAAGATCTTACCAGCAATGTGGCTGTGGATCCGGGTTAACTCCTTGGTGCACTTTTCACGCCTCTCCCGGAGTTGAACAAGCTCAGCGTTCGCCGACTCAAGTTTAGAGTCGGACTCCTTAAGCAGTTCTTGATCCTTGGCGATCTAGAGGTTGAGGCGCTCGTGCTCTTCATGAAGTCCTGGCCAGCCTTTTGAAGCTCGGATTGGTGCTACGCTTTCAATTTCTTCATATCTACTTTGAGCTTGGCAATCTCATCAACTTTGGCTCGGAGGAGGGCAAGCTCATCATCTTTCTTTTTGAGCTCGGCCTAATGCTGCCCTGCTTGTTCGAGAAAATGCAGCATCATATTAGGCACGGGCACACTATCTTCAAGAGATGCTGAAATAGTTTGTTGACCCGGCAAAGCCAAGGTATGAATGTTTGCCGAGCCAAGGAGAAAAGGAGATATAGAGCATAGCAAAGTTGAGCCAAAACGACTTACCCTTGATCTGGTCCAGGTTTTTCCTCATGATGATGTTCTCAGCTTCCACCTCAGCTGCGAAATCCGAATGTTGGGTTAGTTCGGCGGAAAAGGACGAAGAAACAACAAAAAAATGCCAAGGAAGAAACTTACCCCTTTTATCGTGTTCAGCGATAAGCACAATATGCTTCGCACGTAGCATTTTGTGAGTGTCCAGGAGACGCTGAAATTCAGCGCTCCGGCGGTTGGTGGTCACCTGAAAAGAATACAAGGAGATAGCTTAGCCTTGTGCATATTCGAAGTGTACAAAATCCGGGCCAAGTGGAACTTAACCCGGCTCTAGGTGTGTGCATATTCGAAGTGTACAGAATCCGGGCCAAGTGGAACTTAACTCGGCTCTAGGTGTGTGCATATTAGAAGTGTACACAATCCAGGCCAAGTGGAACTTAACCCGGCTCTAGGTGTGTGCATATTTGAAGTGTACAAAATCCGGGCCAAGTGGAACTTAACCCGGCTCTAGGTGTGTGCATATTCGAAGTGTACAAAATCCGGGCCAAGTGGAACTTAACCTGGCTCTAAGTGTGTGCATATTCGAAGTGTACAGAATCCGGGCCAAGTGGAACTTAACCCGGCTCTAGGTGTGTGCATATTCGAAGTGTACAAAATCCGGGCCAAGTGGAACTTAACCTGGCTCTAGGTGTGTGCATATTCGAAGTGTACAAAATCCGGGCCAGGTGGAACTTAACCCGGCTCTAGGTGTGTGCATATTCGAAGTATACAAGATCCGGGCCTAGTGGAACTTAACCCGGCTCTAGGTGTGTGCATATTCGAAGTTATCAAGGAGCTACGTTAGTTTTCTAAGGAGCATCCGGCCGAGTAACAAGTTACTCCCCCGGAGGCTCCGGGACTAATGGTTATATCACTAATATCTGCAACATGCTAAGGAAAAGGTGAAGTAACGTACCTCCATCATCCGACCCACGAGGTTAATTGCCTTAGCGGCTGTGTTCATTTGAGCAGCAAATTCGGCGGGACCGAACTTCTCCGGGAGATCGTCGTTGTGGACAAACTCCGCCTTGTTCTAGTTGTTCACGAACTCGATCAAGGTCGGAGGGTATCGCTCGCCGCTGAGCATGTGGGGCGCCACCAAACCCTTGGCATGCGCCTCCCTCCTCTCAACCTGGGCAAGGGTTGGGCTAGTGTGCAAAACAAGTTGCACGTCAGCTGGCTCGGCAGGGGCGTCCTTCGGTGGTGGAGTTTTCTTCGAAAGCATGGATGCGAGTGTGCGCTGTCCAGCCTCGATGGATGTTGCCCTGGTAGCGTCAGGGGCCTTCTTGCCCTTAGGTTGCTGCTGAGAAGTGGAAGTTGTTGCAGCAGATTTACCCTTGGGAGCTGCCTTGGTGCTTTCTCGCCAAGACAGGGAAGACTCGGACGAGGCAGAGGGGCTTGGAGTTGCTGCTGTTGCTTTTGATGTTGCTGCTGGGGCTGGAGTTGATGCTGGTGCTGGTGTTGTTTTCTTCTTCGGCGGAGGTGCTGAAGGAACCTTGGTGATAGCTGGTTCCGGTGGAGCCGAAGTTGTGGTCGCTGCTGCCTCAGCAGAGCCAGACTCCCCCGCTCCGAGGTTGCTCTCCTCTTGACGAGGTGGGCTGGAACCCGGAGCAGCCGCTGAACCCTCCGGGATTGGGCTCAGCGGGCGTGAATCATTGCCACGAGGGGGAGAAGGGTTGTGTCAGAGCGGGGAGGCAATGCCGGACCCACTCTGTGGGACCTCCACCATGGCCCTGCCGAATCAAGCATTGTCGGATGAGAAACTATAACAATAGAAGAACAAGTAAATGGCAAAGGGAAAAGAGGCTTACTCATCCGAGGTCAGGGGCTCCTTGGGCTTCCGAGCCCTTCGTGTTGTGGCCTTGGTTGCAGGCTTGGTGGCAGTTTTGTCCCCGGACTTCTTTCGCCTTTTGGCTGGCTGAGAAGGTCCGGAGGAAGAAGTCAATGCGGCTCCCCTTTTCTTCTTCGGTGCGACCGGAACAGGATCACCCACGACAAGGGGAGGGTCCTCATGGATCCGCCCACCAGGGTTACCTGATGCCGGAAAAGCATAAGAAAGGGGGACAGTGTCAAATGCTTCCATCACCTCAACATCCGAATCATCTTCATCATCGGGCCAATCTCTAATAGAAGAGAGTTTATCGGTGGGTCACTTGGTCGCATCGGCCATAGGAAGGAACATCTCCTGGTCCGGTTCCTCCTCGTCCGAGGTATCTCGGTCAGGCGCCCATTTGAGGGAAGGCATGGTGCCATCCTTGATGGTTTGCTGAAGAAATATCTAAGGGAAAGAAAAGGCAACAGGATTAAAACCAACAACAAATACCGACATATGATTTAACTTGGAAAAAGTTTGGGGCACGAGACTTACCGAAGGAGGAAGCCTATCTCGGCAAAAATGTTCCATTCCCCACGTCCACTCAGAGGAGAAGTCCTTGTGGGTGGTGAAGAGGGCCTTGACCCGGCGATAGATCTCTGTGTTACTCAACTCGAAAGACGAGGTCCGATTGGGGTCGCGGCCCCAGCTCATGTGACAAACTTTGTGTGTGCGCTTCTGGAGGAGGGAGATCCGGTTGCGCACAAACGTAATCATGGCATCCTCATTGTGCAACCTGAGATCCTTCAACTCCTGGAACCTCTTGTTGACCCGGTTCGCCAGGACGGTGGGCTAGATCCGGATTGGGAGGACCCGGAGCGTAAGGGCGCAGCCGGATCAGATCCTCAGTAGTGTTGTTCCGGACATAGAAGAAAGTCCGGGCCCATCCCTTGCAAGAGTCCAGCCCAGTGACTCGGTGGAAGACAGACAGTCTCTAGGGAGAAATTGACGCAGCGCCGAACTGCATGAGCTGTTTGTCCTCCGGATCTAGATCTACATTCGGAATCACGTTCCGGCGAAGGCTAAAGAACCGGATCCAGAGCTCCTTCGTGGGCCACAGTCCGGCATAACCTTCGATGGTGGAGGCAAAGGCGGAGAGAGAAGTGATGGCATTAGCCGGAAGATGGTGCAGCTGAAGCTCGTATGTGTTTAGCCAGTCGTGGAAAAAGTCACTGGCTGGGAGACCAAATCCGCGTTGGAAATGAGAAAGGAACACCACATACTCACCCAGATTGGGTGAGGGGGCAAGCTCGGCGGAAGCGAGGCATCGAGTGACGCCCTCCGGGATGCGCCTGGTGCGATAGAGCCAATCCAGGTCATCCTGGCAGACCCAAGATCCAGCCCACGCGCCGCGGTCGGCGGTCGCTTCGTCTTCTTCCATCTCCTGCTCGGCGATGGTGAGCTCTTCTTCTGTCATCTCGAGGTCACTACCCTCACCGGCGCTAGCGGCGGTGGGTGGCAGTGGCCTAGACTGGCAGCGACCCGTGGCGGAAGAGATGCGCGGAGGCGGAGGCGACGCTGGTGCGCGTGGAGGCAGCACAGCTGCTCAGGTGCGGCGGTGGCGACGCTGTCGATGGAGAAGGAAAGGAAAAGGCAAAGGCAGAGAGGCGCAGGAGCGGAGAAAGTGACCCAAGGGGCGCGCCCCTCCTCTATATAACCACTCCCCTAAGGGGGTAGTGGGATCATGTTGTGCAGGTGTGCCACACGGTGCGGCCGTGTATTACCCGGGTCAACCAATCAGCAGTGAGCCACACGGAGGGCCACATGGCGCAGCGGATCCCATGACGTGACATTATGGTGCAGTCAATGAGGAGGCAGGCACGGCGCGACGTGGGCAACAGTAACTTCTGACAATTACTACGGCGGTTACTGTTGCTGGCCCTTAAAATGAGGCAAACATGATGATTAACCTCCACGTGGGGAAGCGTACCGAAGAAGGAAGAGTGACCCGGATGAGAATGTGGTAACCCGACCAGCAAGTGAAAACTTGGAATGTGCCAAGGGAAAGTAAACCCATGGAATCCGAGATAAGGAGGTAACTCGAAAAAGGAACTCAAAGCTCAGTGAAATTGAACCTGCTGTGGCCTTAGCGGCCAAGGCTGCTAAGACCGCACCAGCTTCGGGGACTAATGTTGGAGGGATACCTCCGGGTAGGGTCATGCCGGGGTATAAAGGCCGAGTTAGCCGAGGTACGGCAAGGTCAAAGCGAATGCTGGCCGAGTCACCTCAAGGCATGCCGAATCACGGGGTAACCAGTATCGGGGGATGTCCACCTAACTGGGTCTCAACCGACTTAAGCCGTAAGTCGGACAGATGAATTTAACTCATATGCAGGAACATGTGTGGCCGGATCAACTATGTACGATCCGGGTCAAATCAAGCTCGTAGGAGAAGGAAGGTATCTCGCTGGTCAAAGGTGACCACTGTACGCAGAGCGTTAGCGAAGCGGACAGAGGCAGGACCACCGAGGCGTGGCCGACAAAGGTGACGATGCCAATGTCGGCTGACGCGGGCGCCGTAGAGGCTCACGTAGCCTCTACATGGATGACGCGGGGGAAAAGTGACCCGGTCGTCTTACTATTTTGGGAAGATGCATATTCCCTGAAATATGCCTCCACGTATGCCCTAATTGGAGACCTAGCCACCCCTATATAAGGAGGGCTAGGGCCTCTGTAGAAAGGGTTGAGTTTTACAGGGTTAGTCTTTAGAGGTTATGTTCTACTAGCAAGTGACTGAGAGCTAGCTAGTGGCGAGAGTAAGAGAGTTCCTTCTTCCTCCTCTCTCCAATACAGCTCAAGGAGCACTTGTAATCTGTGAAAGTGAAACAAATACAAAACAACTGTATGTGGAATCACCTCACTATCCCTCCTTGGATTCCCCTAGTGCATTTAGTCCCCACCTTTAGCCTATCCATGGCATCTGCCGTGCCACCACCACGACAGCTACGGAGATTGAATAATGTGTGAATGAATGTTAAATGTTGATTTAATCATTTATTCATAATTATTTAATAAAGAGAAAATCAATTAAAATGGTCAAAGGCTTAATGGGCCAATTTTCGGAGGGAGAGGGCCCATTAGGGGAAAGGAGAGAGGGAGAAGGGGAAGGGGGGCTGGCCGGCTGGGCCTAGCCCCCCGCGCGGGGCCCACTAGGGTGGCCGACAGCCTCCCCTCTCCCCTCCTCCCCTTTAGTCCCACCCTGGGACTTTGAGGGAGGTAGTACCTCCCCTCCCCCTATATATAGTGGGGGTATTTGGCCAAATTAAATACACCAATAATCAATAAATGTCTTCTCACTTTTGGGAGGACCTCCAGTTGATATTTTCTCTCTCCCCCTCTCTCTCTCGTGACCGTGGTTCCAATTTTGAACTGCGCGAACGGGAGAAATCTTCACCGCGGAGCGCCGTCACGCTGCGGAATTCGGATCCGGGAGCTCTACTTCCGCAACTGCTGCTGGATCGGGGAAGCGGGAGTCATCGTCAGGCACCGGACGTGTGTAACTTCCCACGAGGTGTCGCGCTTGAGGCACTCAAGTCGTTGGAGCCAAGGAAGCGCAAGGACTTCATCACGACCTTGAGGTCGGCTTCGGCTCGTCTACATCAACCACGCTCTCCTGGGTGTTGACAACGCTTTTCGGTCTTCAAGGGTAAGTTCCCGAAAAGCCCCTCCCGTTACTGTATTACTAATAGATAGGTCCTGCCAGCTTCAGGAGTTAAGGGGCGTAGGGTAAAATTTATTGTTTTCATTCGTGGAACCCCAACAGCTAGCATATGGTTATGGTGCTAGTCGTGTGGTAGCTAGCGTATGGTCTCTTTTGTGATGATAGCTAGCATGCTCGTAGCTAGCCGTATAGTGCCTTTTGGATAATATTTGTAGATGCATCATGTTGAAATTAAATATATGTGCTTTATCTTGCTTCAAATTATGTGCTTACTTTTATGCACTTGTAGAAGCATGGCTGACCCAAAACAAAGGAAAGGTATTAGGAGTTACCTTTCATGGACTCTTGAGTTGGACGCGGTACTATTGGTGACCATGCTCAAAATGGTTGGAAGTCGCACGTGTACAGTGTTTGCATTAAGCATGTCAAAGATACGTGTGAAGTTGACATCACAAAGGTTGTTGGAAAGATTAAAATATTTAACAAGCAATATGAAATTATTACCAAGATGCTTGCTCAAAGTGGAATTGGATGGGATTGGGATAAAAACATGGTGTCAGTTGAAAGTGATGAAGTGTGAACTTGATATGTGGAAGTAGTTAACATTACATATTTTATTTTTTACTAATTTTTACAACTTTACTATATCAGTTCTGTATATTCTGTAGGCTAATAAGGATGTGCATGCCTACAAGAACAAGGTAGTGAGGAATTGGGATGAGATCCAAACTATCTATTCTAAAGACAATGCAACTGGTGGAGGTGCAAGGATAGCAGGTGAGTGTCATCAAGTGCTTGCTGAAGAATCTCCTGAGGTGCCTCCAAAGAGGCAACGCTTTGGGGATGCTATCCTGTGCATGATGGGAGATATGAGGAAATCTTTTGATGAGGTTTTAAAGACAGCCGAGCCACTTCCTATGCAAAAGGTGACTCCTCCAGATGAAGTCCTTACTGCACTCAAGAAAGTAGATGGTTTAGGTGATTCCAATATCATAACAGCTTATGTGAAGTTGACTGTCAATGAGCGCTCTTCTAATCATTCTTGGCGCTCCATGAGGACATGAAGAAGGCATATATGTTAGCCTTAACTTGATGGTTCCTATGATACTTGGTTGTTGAGATAAACTAGTATGTCATGTACTTTGATTATGAAATGTTCTCTTGTGTTAAGTGTGCGCTATTTGTGAGAGACAATATTATTATTCATGTTGTGACATTTTAATGTTAATATGTGTGGAAAATTATAATATAAACATCAAATATACACAACTATTTGTATACATGTAGACAAGTTTATATTGCCAAAACTGAACAAAAACTTTCAATTCCATGACCTGCACATCCAAACAGGATTTAGAATTGGGTGGTAGCCTATGATTTTGAGTGCAAATTCCATATGCATCCAAACAACAGAAATCGAATTGCAGTCCAATTCCTTTCCAACTTGGATTTGGAATTTCTACACCAATTCAATTCTGAGCTAAAATTCATACATCCAAGCGCAGTGTTATCCAACTCCTCCACTTTTATTGGCGTTATGTATTGTAGGATGGGCATGCCCAAAAAACTATTTTTTGGGACTCTACACATCGTCTTCACTAGCAAGTTGGACATTAAATACACGAAACTACCTATAGGGAATAGGCAAGCTCAATTATGCGCTAATAGTGAATATGCAGGAAGTTATCGATTCTATAAAGTTTACTCTAGCTGCTGACTCACAGCATTATATTTATTAAGCAGTACTAGTTAAATGCCCGTGCATTGCCATGGCTTATATATTTTCTATTGTCACATTTGATATTGGAGGATATTCCTCTATACTTGACTCAAGTCGTTTGTGTCACTTGGACATATTAATTAGGTAGTTTGGAAAATGAACAATGAATTAGTGAATGGAAGAGAAGAAAAGAACACGTATAATCTAAAATTACGTCATGGGTATTATACCCATAAGCTTTGTTTTATTTAGAATTAATTAAAAAATGAATTTAATCACAGTCATTTTCTATATACTTTTTACTTTTTTCCACCTCATATAATACCTCCTCTGCCTAAAATAATTGATTTAAGTTTGTCTAGATTCACAATGTTTAGGTACATTCTAATTTAGCCAAACTCTAGTCACTTATTTTAGGACTCAGCAAGTAGTAGTTAGCCAATTCGGTCACCGGTCATCAAAACATCATCAGGAATAAAAAAAGATGTCTGTTCGGTCCTAGCTCAGCTACACAAGCACGTATGGGACGTGCTGCGAGCGCCGCTCGTTTCCGGCTATCTCACGCGCACGCCTCCGGCATCATCCTGTCCGGTTGCCGCGATGTCTTGTAGCTCGGCCCCCTTTGCGCTTGTCTCCTCCACCACCACCCCGACTCGCCCTCCCCAATTCAGCCGGTGGACCAACGTCCCCCCCAATCCCCTCTCCTCTCCTTGCCGTGGAGTCCTCTCCAACTCTTTCCGGCACCGCCAGCTTCGGTGGAACAAGGATCCATTTCTCTTTCATCAGCTCCCATGATTCCTCAAATTCTCAAACGGCGGCCAAACCTGAGCAAGAGAATGGAGGAGTGGCTCTACAAGACCTCGGCTACCCCATCCCGGTCAGCGCACTAAGGGAGTTTGATAGAATATCCGCAAGAAAGCTGTTGGTGAGAATTTCATTTGTACTGACGATGTTCATGTTCTTCTGTTGTTGACTGGTGAGGGCAGAGGATTGTTTTTGGTGAATTCGTTTCAAGAAATTTGGAGATGATATTAATCATTGCCATGTAGTTCTGGATTCCTATTACTGCGCTCTAGCTAGGCTATGGTTGGTTGCTTATTTTTTTGTCCATTTTTGTGGACCCATCTAGTCTCTAGAATGTACGTTAGTCTGTATTATTCAAATTTTGAGGTTCTAAACTACCTGGTAAATCTTCGTTCTAACTGAATAAGTACTTTTGTTATAGAAGTCACAAGTCAGTTATTTCCTTAGTCAAAATGGAGTAATTATTTCTTTTTTCATGTATGATCTGACAGAAAAGAAAATACAACGTGCAATTGAAGCTATTGGCTCACATGGCAGCATGCTCAAATCTGCTATCCTGAAACTCATCAGCGTTGTGAAGCCTTCTATGTTTCCTGCCTTGTTCATGCGCTTTATGCCAGTGTCATCTGCTCAAATAGAGGATTGTGGATTTGAGAGCAGCACTATTGAAGATATTTTGAAGTTTAAAGGGAAGGTTCCTGATGGATTCTGGCTCTAGTGCACCACATATGATTCTATCAAATCGGTATGATTCCCTACTGGTCATATTATTTTGGTTAGAGTTGTTCATTTTATTGTGACGGATTCATGTTGTATGTAGCTACGAGTTGGCATGACAATATAAAACTGGTATTAGTTGCTGATGACCATGTCCTACAGTTTAATATATTGGTAGATCATACAACTATTTTCTCACCTAAAAAGAATCATGTTGTTTACATCTTTCACTCATAATTGCTCAAGTAAATATTTCAATCAGAAGCAGTATCTTTCAAACACATATAAAATAAAATACCCATACTTTCAGAGTTCTTCCTATCAGTTGGTGTTATACTGCTATTGCTACATTGCATGGGAGCTAATACATGACCCAATCATTAAAAAGTAACACAATTTTCGCCATTATAAAAAAATGAATATGTCAATGAACAACGGGTACAATCTTGTGAGCTGGGTATGATCCTATGGTCAGCTCTGTTATGTATAGAAAATAGGCTAAATACCTGGATAGATGTACTGCCTAACTATGGAGAAGTAAATACTTTTTGCGCATATATTTTCCTCCTAGTATATATTTCTAGAATTTGTACTTGTGACTTTCTAGTTTAATCATAATGAGCTTATACTTACATAATTTCTAAATATAATATATAATTATAACATTTTTTGTTTAGGATCGCTATGCGGACTATTCAATGTCCAGAAATTTTTAATATAGCAACATGCTTATGTGATTGTGGATTTCTTCAAGGAATTAGGAGACCAATGAGATAAGATAAGAATTATACGTATTGGAGAATATTATGAATCAGGTATGCACCATAGATCGAGCACAAGAAACATTTCTACCATCTTTAGCAGTTTGTTGCCCTTTGTTTCTATTGACTACATCCAAGGCCTGCAGTTTATATTGATATTTCTGTGCTTGTTGTCGTTGCCTGGCATCAAGAATAATATGTATAGCAGTTGTCTCTAAAATGCTTCATGTTAGTTTAATTCTCTATCCTTTAATTTTTTTCTTTAGTTTTAGTCGATGCAAATGATTGGTGTGATTTGAAAGAGTGAGGTAATACTGCATTTGTTTACTGCCATAATTCTATTTTGGCCCACAGGGACAAGTCCTTTCTTGCCTTTTGATTTTATATTATGCCTTCAAGAAGAATATGTATTGCCTTTGATACTAAAATGTTGCATGTTAGTTCAGTTTTCTACTCTTTAGTTTTTTCTATCATCACAAATATCTCATGTATAAAATAAAATACAAAAAAATATACTTTTTGCATAAAAAACTGAAAGATATAATAATCATGGAGTCTGCTCAAAGCTAGTCCAGCGAGTTCATGTGCTAAGTACTTGTAGACTATGTTTGGTGTGGTCGTTACTAATGACTCGGTTCTTTTCCGTTTCTTTGAATTCTTTGTCTTGTCATCCTTGATGGCGAGGATCTTGATGTTGCTTTTCGTGGTGGCTCGGGACAATGCGACGTATAGCTGACCATGAGAGAATACCGGCTTCGGTAGGTACACTCCGACAATCGGGATGGTCTGCCCTTGCGCCTTGTTGATTGTCATGGCAAAGCTTAGCCTGACTGGGAACTGCTTCCTTTTGAATTTGAACGGGAACATGTCATCATTGTATGGGCATAAAGGTATCCGAGGAAGAAAAACCCTCTCTCCTGCGTGTTGTCCCACGACGATCTCCGCGTCGATGGCGTTCCTCTGGAACCCGCGGATTACAATTCTTGTGCCGTTACACAGCCCGTTAGCTAGGTCAATATTCCTTAGTAGTATAACGGGGCAATTTTTCTTTAGTTTAAGCGCGTGTAGGGGCATCCCGTTAGGAGTCAGTGAGTTCAGAAACTCAAAAGGGTAGTAGCCATGCAGATCATCCTCTGCACTATCGAAGCTATAGTAGATCATCTCCTCGCCCTGAAAACGCTCAATCATGTGCATGTTTATTCCATCTATGTTGTCATTCTTTGTGGATAGGATTTCTCTAGAAGTCATGTAATGTGGGTTGCCCATATTATGGTCTAGGTCAAGAAACACATGGTTGATTAGCTTCATTATGTCTGCCGCATCGTCTTCCGTAGAGGACACACATATATCTTCAGGAAGACGGATGTTTCCTTCCTCATCGGTTTTCTCAGTTCTGTTATCTATCCTTAGTAGGTAATCTGCGAACCACCGGTCGTTTTGTGCCCTCATGTTCTTGACGAGCCTTAGTTGGCACATGCCATTCCATAGGTTGGATCTCTACAGACTTGCGTCGATTATTTGACCACGTGACCCTTTTCTCACTATCGTAAGCACCTGCCTGAAGTCCTCGCCGAATACGATAGTCTTGCCTCCGAAAGGTTGGTCCCGGCAGCCCATGATGTCGCGCATGCTTCTGTCTAGCGCTTCAACTGCTTGACGTTTCGTCATGGTTGCCTCGTCCCATACTATGAGCGAATCCAACCTTAGGAGCTTGGCTATCCCACTCTACTTAGTGAAGCTGCATGACGCCCCTTCTTCAAGGTTTAGTGGGATCTTGAACCTTGAGTGTGATGTTCTTCCTCCTGGCATGATGGAAGCGGCGACACTCGACATTGCTGTGGCCACCACGATCTTTTTCTCTCCCCGAACCATAGCGAGTAGTTCCCTATAGAGGTATGTCTTCCCGGTTCCTCCCGAACCATCGACGAAGAATACACCCCCATTACCGCCATCAACTGCCTTAAGTATCTCATCATAGGCTAGCCGTTGCTCAGGATTTAGAAATGCCGCTTGTGATTCGTCTTCCTTGTCTACCGTGATATTCATTTCCTCGATGACCTCCCTAGCCTCGCCTCCTGTGTTGTCATACGTCTCGTCGATGTCTGGTAAAGGGAACGACTTTATGTCTTTACCCATTGACTGCAGCATGCCCCTGATATCAAGCAACACCTTCTGCTCCATAACTTTTGGACACGTGTATTCACGTCGGTAGTCGTCAAACATCGCCTCAAGGTTCCTATCCCAAAGACCCCGCACATCGCCAGGCTCACATAATACCAAGATTGTTGCAAATAGCCTCCTGAGTAAGGCTGGCATGGCGAATTGCTCTGATTCAGTAAGACACTCGTCAAGCGTGTTGTCAGCCTCGATGAGACCTCTCCTCTCTGCGGCCTCATGAAATGATGCACATAGCACACCATCCACGGTTTTTAGATCTTCGAAGGACTTTGAGCCAGGTACGTGGTTTAGAAGCACCCTTAGAAAGTACCGCTCGCCCTCTGCATGATGAGCTGTCACGATTCGTCCTACTTGGTGCTCCCTGGTCCTTATCTTCCAGTATTTTTCTATAATTTGCCACGTGAACCTCCCCGGGAAATCTTTGTAAAGAATATCTCGAGCCCACGCGTAATTCTCATTAGCTTTGAAATACTCTATCAGCATGGATGTGCTCTCCCTAGTGGCAACGTCATTCAGGTTGTCTCCCGTTTTGAGCATGACCCTTTGCATATCTGGGAGATGCAGCGGAAGTTGTAAGACCGCCGGGTGGTTCTCATAGAGTTTGAAGCCGAATATCCTCCACATGGCCTCTGGTGGAGTAATCCACCTTGCATCAACGTATCTCTTGATCTTGTCTATGTTACCTTTATCGTCGGGCGTCTCGATATTGAACGAAGTCTGATCGTGGCCCTTGTATATGTACTTATATAGGTACTTGACGGTCTTTATGCTAGAGCACACCTCCACGTTAATGTGGCAGTCGAACATCCGCAAGAGGTAAGGGTTGTAAGGCACAACCCATCTATTATCCAGTGTCTAACCGCGGACCTTCACGCAATAGCCATCCTTTCGTCTCCGGTAGACTGGATATGCGTCCTTCCCTTGTACGATGGTCTCGTTGAATGTCCGTGGGTACCTACACTTGCACGACCCGTCTTTCATGCACACGTTGTTTGGCTTGAGTACACCGCATGGGCCATGCATCATATGTTTCACAACCATGTTGTATAGGTCTGGGTACTTATTCTTGTCCGGGAGTTCGGCGGATATGACGTGGTCGTATTGCTTTGGCACAAGGAGCTTTGAATCCATGATCAACAGGAAATGGGCATGTGGGAGACCCCTCTTTTGGAACCCGACCACGTAGATGTATGCCTTCACAACTTCTAGCATATGCTTCTTGGTAAGCATATCTTTCATCGTCTCCAGCTTGGCCCTAAACACTCGGACCACAATATCCGGTCGGTCTTGTGCGGTTTGTCCTGGAAGCAGCGCATCCTGTATCTCCTGCCAGTTTGGGTTACAGGTCATCGTCAGGAAGGTGTCAGGCTTGCCATACGTTTGCACCAATGCCATGGCATCCATATGTCTCCGTTTCATGTCTCGGAAGCCCCCTTAAACGTCGAGGGTAGAACAATCCTTGTGCCAACGGCGCTTGCTTGAGTCTCTCCAGCTGTGATGCTATCCACAATGCCTTTATATAGATCGGCGCGTATCTCTAGCTGGTGTCTCCTGACCCAATTCAACCTGCAACCCTTGATCTTTATGTACATGTCGACCGCAAACTGTTGGAACAGACGCCCTCCATGTAGTATGGGATTGAATATAGCAGGACGCGTCTGTAGTCGGTAACAGTAGTAGTCCCTGACGGTAAACAGCCACCTCCCTCTGTGTAAATGAAAGAAAGAAGAAGGTTAGGCAACATCCGAGAAGGATATAGATAATAAATGTAGGAGTATCTTGAATAGGCAAACCTGGATCATTGGAACTTTCAGCTCTTGGCATTTGCGCAAGGTACCAAGGCACATTACGTTTCGGGATATTTGGATGCCAACCAAGCTCCCCCTTTGGGAAGAAGAGGGGGTATGAGAGTGGGTCGTAGCATCCTTGTGTTGCCTATATACTATGCCTCTCGTTGTTGTTACCCTATAGGGTAATGCTGCGCTTGAACCTATTTGCCAGGTTGCTGCCCTCAACCCAGATCGCAGCCACCTCAGACAACACCGGTAGATTGAATGTCCGTTGGTCTTTCTTCTGATCGGTGTTCAGTTCTATACGGCAGTCCTCGAGGTTGTCCTTGTGGGCACCCAAACACCTAAACTGCTCGGAGTAAGGGTTTCCTCTCAGTATGTCTGCAACCTTCCAGACGACCTCTTGGTCGAGGTCTTTGGTGGCTTCCTTGCGATGTATCATGTTTGGATCATCACCGTAGAAGTATAGTTGTAGGTGTTCCGGCTTAGAATTTGGCCCGAACGAATGCACGTTGTGGTACAATGAGCCTTGCGCCCAAAATGTGTACACTCCAGACCTCATGTTCGTACAGTCGTTGTCGAGGCTGACACCAAGGGTCGTGAAGGAGAAGTGTCCGTTGAAGAATCTTATGCTCTCCTGAAAATGTCGTGAGTCTGCGTCCTGTCTAGACCATAGTCTTCTCAGCTCCGGGATAGGCTCTAGTTCCTGGTCAGCTAGCTCGACCTTTCCGTTTAGACAGCAAAAGCCGTCAGTCTCACGCTCAAACCTTTTGGCATGAAAGTCTTGGCAGTCTGGTACTTGCTTCAGGATATGTGTGCTGTCTGGGAGATTCAAGTACACAAAGTCAAAAGGATCGATAGATTTCGAGCCTGATGAGTCTATCGTTGTATTTGGGTCCATGTCATCTCCCTCAAAACCTACATGGATTGGTTGTCACATCAGTATGTTCATATTAACTCGTAACAGAGAGTGCCAATGGAAGGATGGTATAATTACCTTCACGGGCATACATGTAGCACTCCTCGTCCATGAGGTTGTCG
Source organism: Avena sativa (assembly GCA_916181665.1). NCBI lineage: Eukaryota > Viridiplantae > Streptophyta > Magnoliopsida > Poales > Poaceae > Avena > Avena sativa. Next base: position 479,667,065 of record OV702292.1, on the reverse strand, counting down.
GGGTTGGAATTCTCGTCCATGATTCTGTTAATGAATGCCTCCATTTCGCCTACAACATTCTTGCTCTGGTAAGTACAATCAGGATGTGCCATGACATAAATAAAGGGAGTAATGATGGGTATGTTACCGTCGGTCCTGATGGTATACTCAGGCGTGCTCGTTGAAGGGGATGTGGGAGGTGAAGCAGTTCTTCTTTGGTGGGTGTTCCCTGTGTGCTTGATGCCAGGTTTATCGTTGGCAAAGTTGCTACAATTGGGCATGGTATTGGGATGGATTCTTTGCACGGGGTGTTCCTCCTAGCTATAGCTTTTGCCCTACGTTGATCAAGCATTCCCGCCCTCTCCTCTTGGGTTTTCATTTGTGTAGATATCTGTTTGGCTGCTCTTCTACGTACATTAGTGTCTTCCTTTTGCTCATCCGGCAACATATTCCGTTTAGCTCTATAATTGGCTCTTGTACATGCATTAATCTCCTCCCTTTTCTCGTCTGTGAAACTATTTCGTTTAGCTCTTTCTTTGTATGCATCAATCTCCTCCTTTTGGTCAGCACTCAAACTATTTCCCCTAGCTCTATCAGGATCATGTCTCGCTTGATTTATATCCTCTGAAATATTTGAAGATTGGATGCCTGCCCAGAATCCCCCAGCTCTATCAGGATCATGTCTCGCTTGATTTATATCTTCTGAAATATTTGAAGATTGGATGCCTGCCTAGAAAGATCCTTAGTAATTCATACTGTATACTGTTTCTAGAATGTATGAGCATTGTATAAATTTCAGAGTAATACCGCTAATCATGACTTCTGGCTGCTTTAGAGTTCGTATGTCACCATCGCCGTTTTCATCATGGATATTACTTGATCAATAACTTTGCTATGTTCATCATCACTGCAGAATGGTGGCGAATATGCATCTTTGTTGGTTGGAAGCAATGGATGGCGCATGCCTGTCAATGAAAGATTGTTAGATTTACATAATCTATACTATATTTGGAATGTCTTGGTATTTAATAAAATGTAAGTATTACTATCAATTAGAATTTTTGGCTGCATTAGATATTCTATGTGGTCATTGCCTATGTTCATCTTGGATGTGCCTTCTTGTGATGATACAAAACAGGTTTTCTTTGTCTTGTCGAGAACTCTTCGTTACGATGATGTAGAAAATTTTGTCTTTGTCCCGGTGTCATAGGTTTTCTTTGTCTTGCGCTAAGGTAGATGTACCAACTTCCTCTTCTGTCCTTATTTTTGGCTCTAATTCTGCATATTTCTTCGCCTCTTTGTTTGTTTTATTTAGCTGATATGCTTTCCGTTGTTTTTTCAGTCTTTCTTTCTTTTCTTCAACAGTCATCCGTGCATACCGCTCTATTTCTTTTTCGTTTTTTTCCTTGGCATCCATTACTTGAGATTGCGAACAAAATGATTTTCCTGTATTGGTATTTGTATACTGTAATTTAGTGACACTGTAATAAATAAACTATTTTAGACATAGCACTTTCATTTAAATCAAACATAGCATGTACTCTCGTATTGCTGGTGATAAATTTAACTTTTACATGGCAGTTTGTAAGGTTGTTGAAGAATGTCTATTGAGGAAGATAATGAACATACCTGATTGGTCCTTTTATTTCTTTGTAAGTGGTGATGCTGCCGCTTTGCTGTGGAAAGAACAATAGCAGTATCAAACCGATACAATAGAACAAGGACGTCCTGGATGCGATGGATTTACCGATGCCTGATTTTTTCATGACAGTTTGTAAGGTTGTTGAAGAATGTCTATTGAGGAAGATAATGGACATACCTGATTGGTCCTTTTGTTTCTTTTTAAGTGGCGATGTTGCCGTAGACAGAACAATAGCAATGTCAAACTGATGCAATAGAACAAGGACGTCCTAGATGCCTGGGCGTGCTGTCTAGCACGTCTTCATGTTTATTTATATGAGAATTTGCTCTAAGCTGAGTCGGATTAGGATTCCGTAGCTAAGTAGTAATCTTGCTTCTCAACTTGGTCGTATTCACTGATTCCCTTGTTTATCATGTCTCTATGTATATTTATTTATATGATATAAATCTCTGTAGTCTGAGTCAGATTAGGATTCCCTATCTGACATGGGTATACCTTACAGGTACTCGAGTTTGGTATATACGGTCTAGATACGGCGGAAGCCCACGGCGTTGCCAAGGCCCAATGGAGAATTCGAGTGGTCTATGGACTCTCAATTGCTTGCAAGACAAGAAGAAGTTTAAGATAGAAAGTTCAAAGGGAAAACCCTAATCTGTAACCGACTCGATCTGCTACCCGAGACCTAGCCTATCTATATAAAGGCTAGGAGGGGGCGGCGAGGAGGACACGCGCAACCCTAGTTTCCACAACTCTCGCCAGATTGCATCTGCGCATCCCTGTAATCTTCGATTCCTCCGTTAATTCCAAGAGCAGATAAGCAGGAGTAGGGACCTCTACGAGGCCTGAACCTGGGTAAAACTTGCGTCCATGTGTGCTTGTTTGCTAGCCGACTGATGCCTCCAGCGCTCCCTCCTTCTCCAAAACCCAAGTCCATAACAATGGGCATTGGCGAGTTAAACCCTCGTCAATTGGCGCCGTCTGTGGGAATTGGGAGTGCTGATGTCGCAGCTTCTTCGGCCCCATCAACCGCGATCTACAACTCCGCAACAGCGGAGATTCGCCAGCTCTTCGACGTGTTCGACTTCACCGTCCACACGCCGGCCACTCGCCCAGCTTTCGAGTCCGTGGGCGATGGAATCAGCTTGGCGATTGGGAGCTTCCGCTTCCAGGTTGGTCAACTGGGCACGCTTCGCATGCCTGACCAGCCGACGGCACCCGCGATTGCTCCATCATCGTGGTTCCCGCCACTAATCGGCACCCTCAGCGAGCTCAACGCCTCAGCAACAGCCAGGAGCACGGACAACGATAGCAGTCGCGGATCCGATCTGGGTGACCTGGCCACTGAAGATGGAGCCTACGGCTCTGGATCTGAAAGTTGCGGGAGTAACAACTTCCCCAACCACTTTATGTGCGCAGTCATCAACGCAGGCAACACAACCGCCAATCGCAAAAACACTGGCACTGGCACCAGACCGCCCAACAGCAGCGCGCCCAACGCCAGCACACCCAACGGTGGCCCCACCAACGGTGGCAACAGCGCACCTGTCAACAATGGAGCGGCAGGAGAACCACCGACCATAGTGAATGAACACACTGGAGAGCGCGTGGTGATCAAGCTCAACGGCAACGAGTGGGCCCACTGTCAAGAAGCTCTGCAAGGCAATCCTCTGCTCTTCAACTCCCCGCAAGACATGCTGATGGGCTACCATTGGCTACTGAAGGAGGAATATAGACGCCAGCTACATGCAATCGCGCAACTCGAAGCACATAAAAAGGCGGCAGACGAATCAAGCCTTCGGCGAGCCGGGCTCTCCTCCCACGGAGGATCCTCCTCCAAAGGCAACGAGTACCTGGCCAGCAAGAGAAGATCTCGACTGGCCCATCTCACCGAGGAGGAGCGTGTGGAAGCCGCGAAAGTCCTTGACTTCGACTCCATGATGGTGGTTACACGGGGCAACATGCTCCTGAAGATGCCGCAAGCCGCGGTAACGGTGGCCACCATGTACCTCCTCAACAACCAGCCGCCAGCTGGAGATCCACGAGCTACCATGCACCGATCTATGATCGCCGGCTTGGGGCTAGTCGAGGCAACCCTCGACAAAGAGCCTGCACCGGAGCCAAAGAAAAGCAAGGCTCTGGCAAAACACTACTCCTCGCCTTCTTCCAGCGACGATAGCCACGATCTGTCTCGGCGTCGCCGCTCACGGTGGCATGATCGCGACTACAATGCGCGCGATGACCTCACGCAGCGCAAAATCGACAAATCATGAGCAAGACGCGCTCGTTCGAATGACTCAGAAGAGGATGAGACTAAGCTTTGTGGCACCAGATGCTTCAGCAGGGCCATCAGGTAGAAGCAAATGCCTAAAGGGTTCAAACTACCGTTAGAGAACCCAAAATTTGACGGTCTATAGGACCCGAAAATCTGGTTGGAGGACCACATCTCCTCTGTCAGACTACATGGTGGGAGTCGAAGCACGGCCATGCAATGCCTACAGCTACAGTTGCAGGGTGCCGCTCGCGCATGGCTCAACAATCTCCCGCGCGGATCCATTCGCAGCTGGGAAGAGCTAGTTTACAGCTTCGTGCGCAATTTCAAGGGCAACTACAAAAGGTCCGCGTCAATCGAAGAGCTGAGAAGCTGCTAGCAAAGGTCGGGCGAATCGCTACGCTCGTACATCCAGAGGTGGTCTATCATAAAGAACTCCATAGAAAACATCTCGGAGGACCGCGCAATCGACACATTCAATAGCGGCATTCGCCATATAGAGCTCAGGGAGGAGCTGGGCCGCTCGAAGCCCAAAACGATCGACCACCTGATGGAAATCGCGAACCGGTGGGCTGACGGAGAAGACTCGGTGAAATACCGTACCTACTCCAACGACGACGACGACCTTGGGCGCAGACGCGACTGCCGAAGCAAACATCGAATGCGTGTCTACGATGACCGCGACGAGGTCAACATGGTCACAGCCGTCTACACCGACAAACGCGACGATAACCACAACAGCGAATACCACGACAGCAGAAAAAACCACGCAGGTGTGGTAGCATCGCACTCGCGAAGAGGCACCCGCAACATCTAGCGAGAACAAACTGTCCGGGCCATGCAACGTGCACTTCTACATCGACAAGCACGATGGCACGAAGAAATCCAGCCACCTTCTTAAGGACTGCCACGATTTCCTCAAACTCCACGAAGGCCTGGCCTGGATGAATCGCGACGCAGTCAACAGGGGCTATGGAGCCGCCCTAGGCGCTATGGCACATGGAGATCCTCCACCACCGCCCGGACCACCACCACCCGCGGCCGCACCGGTCCAGCATCACGGAGGCGAACCATACCCACGAGTCGTGGGCAACATGGGGATGATCCAAAAAGGACGTCCCTCAAATTGAGTGTAGAAGGCCATCACTCGCCAAGTCAACTTGGCGATAAACTCTCCACCTTCCACCACTGAGTACCTCAGTGGAAGCGACTCCTGTATCACCTTCGACAGGCGTAACCACCTGCGCCAAGTTCCTCGTCCAGGCCACTGTCCTCTCATACTCGAGGCGCAGATTGGGGGTTCGACATGAGTTGCGTCTTCATGGATGGCGGTAGTGGCATTAACCTCATGTTCGCGAGTACCTTACGGGCGATGAGGATCCCTCTGACGTGTCTGGAAGTTTCAGACACGACGTTCCACGGCATCGTACCAGGGAAAGGCATATATCCCCTGGGCAAAATCAACCTTGACGTCATCTTCGGCATGCTGCAAAACTTTCGGTGAGAGCGCATCATCTTTTAGGTTGTCGACTGGCCTTCACAATATCACTGCTTCCTCGGACATGTCGCGTTCGCGAGGTTCATGGCAGTGCCACACTACGCCTACCTGCAGATGAAGATGCCAGGTCCAAACGGCGTAATCACAATCAACGACAACTTCGAGAGGTTCGACAGCTGCGACAGGGAATTCAACAGAATCTCCCAGTCCTTCGGCATGCAGGAGGAACTCGCAAGATTGAAGGAGTCGACAGGCAACAGTTTGCCTCCCCTGAGTAGGCCAAGTTCACCCGACCTGTCCTTCGACTCGTCGGTGCACACGAAGAAAGTCCAGGTCCACCCAACAGACCCGACAAAGACGGCCCTCATCGCCAACAACTTGAGTTCTGCATAGGAACTCGCGCTCGTCGAATTCCTCCGGGAGCACTGGGATATCTTCGCCTGGTGTCTAGCAGACATGCCAGGAGTTCCCAGGGAATTCGCCGAGCACTCACTCAACATAAATCCAGATGCAAGGCCAGTCAAGCAGACAATTCGGCGACTGTCTAAACCAAGAGCAAAAGCAGTCGGAATGGAGATCAACAGACTCCTCGACACAAAATGCATACACGAGATCAAGGAAAGCACTTGGCTCGCTAACACAGTGCTTGTGCCCAAAAAAGACACGGATATCCTGTGGATGTGCGTGGACTTCACCTCCTTGAATAAGTACTTTCCAAAGGATCACTTCTCGCTGCCGCAAATCGACCAAATTATCGACTCCACCGCAGGATGTGAGCATCTCTGCTTCCTCGACGCCTACTCAGGCTACAATCAGATTCGAATGAAGGAGGAGTATCAGGAGAAAATGACGTTTATGACGCCCTTTGGTGTGTTCTGCTACAACACAATGCCTTTCGGGCTAAAAAACGCAGGAGCCACCTATCAGTTGTGCATGCAGGCCTGCCTCAAGAACCAACTTGGTCGCAACATCCAAGTCTACGTTGATGACATCGTCATCAAAACAAAAGAGGAAGCCTCGCTAATCGACGATCTACGCGAGACCTTCGCCAACCTCGACCGCTACCGAATCAAGCTCAATTCGGACAAATGCGCCCTCTGTGTATCATCTGGGAAATTACTCGGATATCTCATCTCCACGAGAGGGATCGAAGCAAACCCAAAGAAAATAAGGGCCATACTGACCATGGAGAAGCCAACGAACATAACAGGCGTCCAACAACTGGCCAGGCGAATCGCGGTGCTCAGTCGATTCATCAGTCGAATGGGCAAAAAGGCACTGCCATTGTACCAACTTCTCTGCAAAACTGACAAGTTCGAGTGGATAGACGAGGCGCAAGAAGCATTCGAAGACCTCAAACATCTACTATCCACCTCGCCAGTACTAGTGACTCCACGAGAAAAAGAACCATTGTTGCTCTACATCTCCGCCACCAACCAAGTGGTCATCACGATGCTTGTGGTGGAACAAGCCAAAGAAAACAAGGTTCACGGGGTCCAGCGCCCAGTCTACTACCTCAGCAAGGTGCTCACGCCAACAAAACAGCGGTACCCGCACTACCAGAAGCTGGCATACGGCGTCTTCATGACAGCCAAGCGACTGCGCCACTACTTCTAGGAGCACGCAATCGTGGTGGTCAACGACGCCCCACTCGGGCACATCCTCAATAACCCTGATGCCACCGGGCGAGTCGTGCTTTGGGAATCGAACTGTCTCCACGAGACATCACATATGAAAAGCGCGACGCGATCAAGTCGCAAGTCCTCCCTGATTTCCTCGTGCACTGGATGGAGAACCAGCTCCCCAAAAATCTAGATATGTCCTATCTCTAGACAATGCACTTCGATGGGTCCAACCGAAAGGACGGCGCTAGCGCAGGTGTCATACTGACATCGCCCTAGGGAGACAAGCTGAAATACATTCTGCGAATGCAGTTGATGACCCACAAGTATAGGGGGTGTATCGCCGTATTTTCGAGGGAAGTGAAACCCAATTTATTGATTCGACAGAAGGGGAGCAAAAGAATATTTATAAGCCTTAACAACTGAGTTGTCAATTCAGCTGCACCTGGAAACAATCTGGCTAACAGCATTTTATCAGTAGCAACAGTTTTGTAGTAGGAATAGTAAAGTAGCAGCAAAAGTAAAGTAAAGACAGTAGTAACAATAGTAGTAAATAGTAGGATTCGAGTGCGGTAGGCATAGGGATGGATGGACGGGTGTTTCATGGACAAGACAATTCATATAGCAATCAGAACATAGGGCTATTGCAGATAAATAAGATAAAGCATCCAAGTACTAGATAATCCTAGGCATGTGTTCCATATATAGTCATACGTGCTCGCAATGAGAACTTGCACAACATCTTTTGTCCTGATAGCCCGTTTGCAGCGGGGCCTCAAGGGAACTACTGGCAATTAAGGTGCTCCTTTTAATAGAGCACCAGAGCAAAGCATTAACACTCTGTGAACACATGTGATCCTCACATCAAAGTCATTCCCTCCGGTTATCCAGATTTCTATCACTTCGGGGCCTTTGGTTCCGGACAACAACGTGTGTATACAACTTGCAGGTAAGACCAAAAACAATACTATCATAATGAATCAATAACATGTTTAGATCTAAAAACATGGCACTCGGGCCCTAGTGACAAGCATTAAGGATAACAAGTCGCAACAAAGTCAAAAAGCACCAATAGAAGATACTAGGCACCATGCCCTAACAATCCGATGCCATTACATGAACGATCTCATCCAATCCCTACCATCCCCATAGCCTACAGCGGGGGATTACTCACTCATAGATGGGGGAAATATGGATGGTCGATGGAGAAGCGATGGTGATGATGATGGCGATGATCTCCTCCAATTCCCCGTCCCGGCAGGGTTCCAGAACGGAGTTTCTGGTGCTGTTTCGTGGAATCTGGTGGTGGCGGTGGAGCGGAACTCCTTCTGGAAAAACGTCGAACCCCCCTTAGTTTTTAGGTCAGAAGGCATCTTATAGGCAAAGAGGGAGACCGAGGGGTGTCTGGGGCGACCAGACCACCCCTTGGCGCGGCCAGGCCCAGCCCGCGCGGCCAGGTGGTGTGGCTGGGCCCAATCCCACTCCGTCTCATATTCTGGCTCTGGGAGTCTTCTGGTGAAATAGGATTTTTGGCTTTTGTCCCGTCCAATTCCGAGAATATTCATTTTCTGACTTTCCTGGAACCAAAAACAACAGAAAACAGGCAGCTGTCACTATGGCTCTTGTTAATAGGTTAGTCCAAGAAATCATATGAAAAGTACTCCAAAGTGTGGACAAAACACAAGAAAGTAGATAAAACAAGCATGGAACATCAAAAATTATAGATACATTTGCAATGTATCATCAGTTCACCGCCTCCAACAATGAAGATGAGTATGAGGCTCTAATCCATGGGATGCGGATGGCGAAAGCCTGTGGCGCCAAGAGGCTCATCATCTACGACGACTCCAAGCTGGTGGTCAACCAAACGATGCACGAGTGCGACAACATGATCACCTATCACGATCTCTGCGACACACTCGAAGGGGACTTTGATGGTTGTGAGATGCGACACGTAGGTCGTGAAAGCAACGAAGAGGCGGACACACTCGCCAACATTGGCTCCACCTGTGCCCCCATACCACCTGGGGTATTTCTCGAGTGTATCTGCGAACGCTCCATCAAGCCAAAGGCTCTAGAGAAGAAAGCAAGCGCGTCAATGGACTCGAGGGCTATGCCACCCAATGAGCCAATGGAACTTGACGACCTGGAGCTCGATACAGGACTCAAAGGACAAATGAGCGTCATGATCATCGAGCCATCTTGGACACAACCCTACATCACATATCTACTCAGCAAGAGGTTGCCAGATGATCCGACTGATGCGCAACATATTGCGCGACGATCCAAGGCATTTGCCATCATCAACAGCGAATTGTACAAGTGTAGCATCACAGGAGTGCTCCATCAGTGCATCTCCAATGGGGATGGAAGGGCTGTTCTCCTTGACATCCACGAAGGGACCTACGGGCACTATGCTAGCAGTCACACCCTCGTTGCCAAAGCTCTACGAGCTAGATTCTATTGGCCCATGGCCATGAGTGACACCAAGGACATCGTCCAACGCTGCAACGCTTGCCAGCGATTCACGGACAAACCACACGCACCTGGCGCGGAACTCCGGCCAATACCATTGGCTTGGCCCTTCGTGCAATGGGGACTCGACATGGTCGGCAAGCTCCCGAGGTCCTCACGAGGAGGTTACGTCTACCTCTTGGTCGCAGTCAACAAGTTCACCAAGTGGATCGAGGCCATGCCGGTGACAAATCAATCAGGAGCCAGCACTGTCAAATTCGTCGAATCCATTGTCTACCGCTTTGGAGTGCCACACGGCATCATCACAGACAATGGCACAAACTTCACCTCCAAGGAGTTCCAGGAATTCTACGAAAACCTGGGAATCAACATAAGCTACGCCTCGGTGGCCCACCCGCAGACCAACGGTCAAGTCGAAAAGGCCAACGGCCTCGTCTGCGGCGGAATCAAGAAACGACTCCTCCGGCCACTCGAACAAGCCGCTGGATGCTGGCCAGACGAGCTGCAATCCGTACTCTAGAGCTTGTGCACAACTCCAAACAGCGCCATGGGATATACCCCGTTCTTCATGGTGCACGGTGCTGAAGCGGTGCTACCCACAGAAGTACGCTACAAAGCCCCGCGGGTGGTTGATACGTCCAAAACGTATCTACTTTCCCGAACACTTTTGCTATTGTTTTTCCTCTAAACTTGTGTGATTTGGATACAACTAACACGGACTGACGCTGTTTTCAGCAGAATTACCTTGGTGTCTAGTTTTTGTGTAGAAAATCAACTATCAGGAAAAATCCCGGAAAATATGCCAAAAATCCTATTTCACCAGAAGATTCACGGAGCCAGAAGACGACACGGAGGAGGGCCACGAGGGGCCCACACCACCTGGCCGCATGGGCCAGGCCAGGCCACACCTGGGGGTGGTGTGGCCGCCTCGGTCACCCCCTCGGCCTCCCTCTTCGCCTATAAGTTGCCTCTTGACCTAAAAACGAAGGGGGGTTCAACGTTTTGCCAGAAAGAGTTCCGCTGCGCTGCCACCACCAGATATCGTGATTCGGAACCAGAAACTCCGTTCTAGCACCCTGCCGGGACGGGGAATTGGAGATCATCGCCATCATCATCACCATCGCTTCTCCATCGACCATCCATGTTTCCCCCATCCATGAGTGAGTAATCCCCCGCTGTAGGCTATGGGGATGGTAGGGATTGGATGAGATCGTTCTTGTAATGGTATCAGATTGTTAGGGCATGGTGCCTAGTATCTATTATTAGTGCTTTTTGACTTTGTTGCAACTTTTTATGCTTAATGCTTGTCACCAGGGCCCGAGTGCCATGATTTCAGATCTGAACATGTTATTGATTCATTATGATAGTATTGTTTATGGTCTTACCTGCAAGTTGTATACACATATTGTTGTCCGGAACCAAAGGCCCCGAAGTGATAGCAATCGGGATAACCGGAGGGAATGGCTTTGATGTGAGGATCACATGTGTTCACGGAGTGTTAATGCTTTGCTCCGGTGCTCTATTAAAAGGAGCACCTTAATTACCAGTAGTTCCCTTGAGGCCCCGCTGCAAACGGGCTCGCGGGACAAAAGATGTTGTGCAAGTTCTCATTGCGAGCACATATGACTATATATGGAACACATGCCTATGATTATTTAGTACTTGGATGCTTTATCTTATTTATCTACAAATGCCCTATGTTTTGATTGCCATATGAATTGTCTTGTCCATGCAACGCCCGTCCATCCATCCCTATGCCTACCACGCTTTAATCCTACTGTTTACTGCAATTGTTACTACTGTCTTTACTTTTATTACTGCTATTACTTTGTTATTGCTATTACAAAACTATTGCTACTGATAAACTGTTGTGAGCAAGATTGTTTCTAAGTGTAGCTGAATTAACAACTGAGTTGTTAAGGCTTATAAATATTCTTTGGCTCCCCTTGTGTGGAATCAATAAATTGGGTTTCACTTCCTTCGAAAATACTGCGATACACCCCCTATAAATTGGGTTATCAAGACTATTTTATGGCGCCGTTGCCGGGGAGAATAGCTTTATTTATCAAGTTCACTTGGAATCACTATTGCTCACTGCCATCCATCCATCATGGGTAAGTCTCGTGATGGCAAGGTTCCTATTTTACCACCCACTATAAGGAGAGGTACGGTTCTAAACACCTCTGTTGCTCTTGATTCACCATCTGTTATGAGTAAGTTCCTTACACCACCACATACACATGCTACGCATACTGCTACTACTGCTGAATCTAAAACTTCTGATACTTATGATGCTGCTTCTACTGTGCTTGATAAGAGTGGTTCATTAGGTCATTTCGTAGATTCTACGATTGCTAGAACTATAGCTGGAAATACTGAAACTCCTAATGAAGACACTACTACACCTATCAGTTCACCTGAGTCTAGAGAGAGCTATGATATGAGGACGGTTATATAGAGATGACCGATGAATTTATTAAAGAATGTCAAAACACCCATGATAAGAGTGCTATTAAGAGTCTCCTTGAGAGGCGTACTATAAAACCCAAATTGTCTCCTAATGCTAAGTTTGCTGCATCTCCCATAAACATTAAAGATAAGGATTATGATTTCTCTCTTGATTTATCTTACATAACTATTGTTGAGAAAGAACCTTTTTGTGGGACTAAGAATGAAAGTGTGGTAGCACATATGACTGAGCTTTCTACCATGAGTGGCTTATTTTCTGATGATATTAAGATGCACACCTACTTTGTTGCTAAAATTTTCCCTTTTTCACTGAAAGGAGAAGCTAAAACTTGGTTTAATAATTTACCTCCTGGATCTATTGATAGCCCTGATTGCTTGATTAGTACCTTCCTTCAGAAATATTTTCCACCTAGTGCTAGACATGCTATTTTGCAGGAACTTTTTGATTTTAAACAGGGAGAAAAAGAGATATTTGCCTGAATCATGGGCAAGGTTTTATGCTTTGATTCATGCACATGCTGGATGTCCATTACCTAAGAATGAGCTTCTTGACATATTTTATAATGGACTAACTGAAGAATCTAGGACATACCTGGATAGTTGTGATGATTGTGTTTTCAAGAATAGGACTCCCAAGGAAGCTAAGGAATTAATGGCTAAAATAAGCAAGAATTATGAAGATTGGACTCCTCCTGAACCAGCTATACTTGAGACAACTATACCTGAACCAACTATCCCTGCGCCTATACCAACATCAAAGAAGAGGGGAGTTATCAAACTAAATGATGAAGTGATGAAGGTGAAATGGATCGTATGGGCGCCTAGAGGGGGGGTGAATAGGTGCTACACCAATTTTTAATTCTTTTTCAATTTTAGGCTTAGCACAAAGGTAAATTCTCTAGATAAACTAATGAGTGGAATTTCCCTAAATGCAAACCTATCTACTAGCGAGTAAAGAGCGAGTGGAAGAGGAACGAGTGAACCAAAGTGAAGCACGCAGAGACACATGATTTGTTTGACCGCAGTTCCTTCCTTGTTAAGGGAAGTACGTCTACGTTGGAGGGGTGGGCGGTACTAAGACCACCACGCCACAAAAGGCCTCACCCTGTTCTCCGATGGATCTCTCCACAACAGGCCTGATCCACCTTCCACTATAGGTACCCTTCGAGGCGGACACCAGCGCCTTTACACAACTAGCGTGGCAACAACTCCACAACAACTTGGAGGCTCCCGAAATGACAAGCTGCCACAAGAACAAAGTTGTCAAACACAATAACAAGATCTAGGTATTGATAAGAATACTAGATCAGGGATTTCTCCAAGTGAATGGAGAGGAGTTGAAGTGCTTGATTCTTGATGTTGATGATGAACTTCTCCTCCTTCAATTCCACCAAATATCAAGACCTTCAGGTGGTTGAAGTGGGAGATCGATAATGAGAGCTCTTGCACAAGGTCTGGTCAATTTCGAATGAATCAAGAGTTCTGAACGTTGGGGAAGAAGGGGTACTTATACCCCCTTCCAAAAACCAGCCGTTGCACACTTTGGGGGCCGGATTATCCAGCCCAAGTGAGGGCCGGATTATCCGGCCTGGGGAAAACACCGCCCCAGACTCGGAATATCCAGCAGAAAATCTGCCCCCTCACAGAGCGTCGTGCCGAGCTTGCCCTTGATCAACTTCTGGGGGCCGGATTATTCGGTCCTCTGCGAAGGCCGGATTATCCGGCTTGGGGAAGAAAAACCGCCCCAGTTTGGATTTTCCGGGAGAAAATCCGACCGGATACCGAGCGACGCGCCTTGGCTCCTTTTGCTCAAAAACTGGGGGCCGGATTATCTGGCCCTTGAGAAACCCGGATTATCCGGCCTGGGGAGGAAAAACCGCCCCAATTCAGATTTTTCGGGAGAAAATCCGACTGGACACAAAGCGACGCGCCTTGGCTTCCTTGAGAGATGAGGTAGTCCGGATTATCCGGCCCTTGGAGGGGCGGATTATCCAGCCCCCCTCAAAACTTCCTGCACACTTAGCACACATGAAAAGTCTCCATAGTATTGTTATCTAACACGCAAAACATAGGAAAACATGAAATGTTCTTTCAATCTCCCCCTTTTGGTGTTAGATGACAATACCAGGATTTGCAGGAGAAAGACACAAGACAAACAGAGATAACTATGAAAGGGACTCCCCCTCAATGTGTGCATAATAGAGTTTTGCATTGGAATACAAATGCACACAAATAGGTGAATCTATTCCATAGACATAAGGGCAAAAACACATACCACCGAAGTAGAGAATAGGCATCCTTGACATAAATCACAATTATTATTGGATAACCATTATGAGCGCGCGCCTTCCGTGATAAACCTCCAGTAATAGAATATGAATAGATATAACCATGAGCATAATCCATGATATGAAGTCCATAGGTATCATCCAGACAACCACATAAAGTCTCAACCACAAATCACAAACCACGAATTTAAAAGTTCAACGCTAAATGGGCATAAGCAAGAAATAACGAATAGAAAAGTGCAAGTGCTTATGCCCGACCCATGCAAATCCACGGACAACCTAATAGAACTACTTCTCCCCCTTTGGCATCGAGACACCAAAAAGGGAGAAGAGCGATGCTAACGCCCTATGGGATCACTCATCGTAGTCTTCGTCCTCGTCCTCTTCTTCATTCTCTTCCTCATCCTCATCTTCGAGCTCCTCAGTGTCACCTTCCTCATCTTTAGCATCAGCAGCAGGCGCAGAGGGGAACAAGTGACGCTCCAGCTCACCATAGTTTACCCCGGAGGAAGAGTTCCACCGAGCATACGGAGTGGGAGGTGTAGGAGCCGGAGGAGCACCCGAAGCGCCAGACACGTGGTGAAGAATGAGCTGCTGGGAGTGAGCCAACTCATGGCGTTGCCTGTATGCCTCATACTGACCCTTGCGCGTGTCCACGCCCATGCAGAGAATGTGATGCTGGAACCAATTCAGCTGCATGATCTCACGGGCTACGGGAGGCACTGGGGGCCTGCGAGCATCCCTCATGAGGCCCTCAGGAGCAGAGGATGGGTGAGAGGTCTTCCGAACCTTGTTGTATATCTTCTTGGACTTGTGCACCGAGTCAATGTGGAACTCCTCAGCAGGAAGCATGTGGCGGATGAGCAGCATAATGTAGGGCGCATAGGGAATGGACTGACGGTTGAACATAGCATCACACAGCTCATGGTAAATGAAGTCCATGACATCCAGCATGTACTGCACTGACTCGTCCTCGCAGGAGGCAACCTCTTGAGAAAATTGAAGTAGCTGAACAAGGTGACCACGGATGCTATCATTGTTGCCCCACTCGGTGTAATAGAGTCACGGAAGAGACCCATCAATGCAGCATAGATGGGAGAAAGACCAGCCATAGTACCCACAATGCCATTGTCCACAGTGCACGGAGAGAGAGCTGCATCCTTGTTGGGCTTCAGCTGAGTGATGATGCGGTGGCCACTGGCTCTATCCCTGCTGTGGAAGGAGTACCCCAGAACCTCAACAAACATGTGAAAATCAGCAGCCATGGGCTTGTCATGAGTCATCCACTTCATAGTGCGACGCTCATCCCCACAAATCACCAGAGTGGAGAAGAACTGTTTCACCACTTCAGAGTCAAAAGAGCACTGGAGATACATGAGATGGTGCAACCCCATCCTCTCAGCCACATACATCACATCCACAAGATGCGCCTTCTCCAAAGCCTCAGCAAGTACCAGTGGGTGCATAGGCCTAATGTTCAGCCTGGCATAGATGTCTTCATAAATCCCCTTCTGTTCTGCACACCAAAACCGGGTATCCCCCAGCTCATCATCACGAGGCATCTTAGCAAACAAGTCACGGTGACGAATGGCGGAATAGGAGACCGCATCCAAAGTCCGGTAGTTGATCTTGGGCTCCTTGCCCTTCCTCTTGGACACCCCCTTCCTAGTCCTCTTGGATTGTTCAGCCATGGGCCTCTCTTCGTTCTTCCTTCTCCTCAATTCAACTTCGTCCACTAAGTGATGCTGTCCGTCGTCCCGAAAGTACTTGGCGCGAGGACGGTGCTTGTAGGTCTTGGAGACACTGGAACCACCTGTGAGGAGAATAAGGGCGATAGCATGGGGATAAGCATACACACAAGTCCAGGAGAGAGCATGGAAAAAGTAGTAAAAAAGTTCATAGGACAAACTACTCAATGCATACACCATAGTGAAACTGAAGCAGACTTGAATCTATCAGGCCGGATTATCCGGCCTGGCCAGGGGCGGATAATCCGGCCCTGGCAGAAATTTTAGATTTCACCTAGAATGCATGCAAAAAAGTAGATCGGGCCTAGAAACTGCAAGACTACGAGTTCTATGCGAAAACACATCCTTCTAGACAACGTTCCACCCAACAAGATACACATCTAGCCAAAGATGGGGAGAGAGGGAGTTACCCTCACTCATTGGAGGAAGAACGCGGAGGAGAAGGTACCCGGAGGCGCGGAGAAGAAGATCCGGGGAGGCCCGGAAAATCCGGTGGCCGGAGAGGCTCTGGGGAGGGTGAGGGGCGGCAGGCGGCGGCTGGGGAGAAGGAGAGGGCTGGGGGAGAAGTGTTGCTCGTTATGAGCCCTTCCCTCTATCCCTGCCCTTTAAGATCAAATCCGCCAGGGCCGGATTATCCGGCCAACACTTGGGACGGATTATCCGGGCTAAATTCTAGGATTCTGTTATACACAGAACCAGGCCCGCGCGTCCTCAAACAACACCCCCACAAGGTGTACAAAGGACTTGTGTGCAAGAATAGATGGCTTAGGGGTAGGGAAGGCTTAGGATTAAGAGAGCCAAACTGAGATGGTACTAGACACTCAAAATTGCAAAAACCAAATCAAATAAAAGCCAAGATTGAGTGTGATTCCCATAAGAACATGAGAGAGCAAATAACATCCAAAAAGATCCAATTCTCCACAAGGGAGAGGGCGGTGGCCGAAGCCACCTTGTTGGAGTGTATGGTGTGACACCGTGAAGATATATCTTGGGTTCACGACCAATACTCATCAATAAGCTCACATATCACAACATGATATTAAGAGAAATGATATATCTTGCTATTGGCATTATGGGGGGAGGGTTAGCCCAATGAGTTAGGACCACACTCCCCCTATATCCATGCCCACACCTAGACAAAACAAGTATTGAGATGTACGAGTGGGTGCATGGGTAATCAAGACAAGCTCCCGGAATCAATGATATTTAGCTCATTCCTCAAATAGCAGAATCTTGCTTCATCAAGTGGCTTTGTAAAAATATCCGCCAGTTGGTTCTTCGTGCTCACAAAAGATAGATCAATATCGCCTCGAGCAACATGGTCACGAATAAAATGATTCCGAATCTCAATATGCTTCGTCCTTGTGTGCTGAATTGGATTGTACACAATTTTGATTGCACTTTCATTATCACATAAAAGAGGCACTTTGTCACAATTGACACCGTATTCCTTTAAAGTTTGCCTCATCCACAATAATGGGGTACAAGAGCTGGCAGCAGCAACATATTCAGCTTCGGCGGTGGAGAGAGATATACAATTCTGCTTCTTGGAGGACCAACAAACAAGAGATCTTCCCAAGAATTTACACGCTCCAGAAGTGGACTTCCGGTCATCCTTATCACCAGCCCAATCTGAGTTAGTGTAACCACATAAAGAGAAATTGGAGCCCTTGGGATACCAGAGACCAAAGTTGGGGGAATGAACCAAATATCGAAAGATCCTCTTGACTGCCACTAAGTGGCTTTCTTTAGGAGCTGCTTGATACCTTGCACACACTCCCACACTCAACACAATATCGGGTCTAGATGCGCAGAGGTAAAGAAGAGAGCCGATCATGGACCGGTATACCTTTTGGTCCACATCTTTACCATGAGGGTTGAGTTCAAGATGACACTTTGTTTGCATCGGAGTGGCGACACCATTTAGATCCGACATCTTGAATCTCTTGAGCATGTCTTGGATGTACTTTGCTTGATTAATAAAGGTTCCTTCTCTAAGTTGCTTGATCTCGAATCCAAGAAAGAACCGTAATTCCCCCGTCATAGACATCTCAAACCTGTCAGTCATAAGCTTTCAAAATTCATCTTTAAAAGCTTTGTTAGTAGAACCAAAAATGATATCGTCTACATATAGTTGGCATACAAAGAGCTCCCCCTTAACCTTCTTAGTAAAAAGAGTGGGGTCGATTTGCGCAACTTCGAAGCCACGATCTAACAAAAGCTCTTTAAGGTGCTCATACCACGCACGTGGGGCTTGTTTAAGGCCATAGAGTGCCTTATCGAGTTTGTAGACATGGTTCGGGAAGTTAGGATCCTCAAACCCCGGGGGTTGCTTTACGTATACCAACTCATGTAGAGGACCATTAAGGAAGGCACTCTTGACGTCCATTTGCTGCAACTTAAAATTGTTATGAGCAGCAAAAGCAAGTAGGATACGGATGGACTCAAGGCGAGCCACAGGAGCATAGGTCTCACCAAAGTCGATGCCCTCAACTTGGGAGTACCCTTGTGCCACAAGTCTTGCCTTGTTCCTCACAACAATGCCATTCTCATCTTACTTGTTCTTGAAAATCCACTTGGTGCCGATAACATTGCGGCACTCTTTGGGTTTCTCCACTAGTTTCTAGACTTTGTTGCGCTCGAAATTATTCAATTCTTCATGCATAGCAACAACCCAGTCTGGGTCTTCAAGAGCTTCAAAGACCTTCTTAGGTTCCACCATGGAGATATGAGCTTGGTGCTCACCAAAACTGGCCAATTCTCTTCTGGTAGAAACCCTTCGTCGAAGATCACGAACAACCTTGTCGAGAGTGTGACCCCTCAACTCAAGGTTACGATCAGCCCGAACCTTGCGACGAAGTTCAATAAGTTTGTTGTCTCTTGGTGGAGGATATTCATCACTTGAGTCTTCATTGGAAGCATTTTCTCTGCCTTGATCAGTAACTGGAACATCAGTAGCAGGTGGTGGAGACGCATGCCTTTGAGGTGAATCCGTAGCCATAACAGGAGGCTGCAGAACTAGAGAGTCAGGGCCGGATAATCCGGCCGATGAAGAGGCCAGAAAATCCGGCCTGGGAGTACTTGCAGCAGCTCCATCAGGAAGCCTAGGACTTGCTTGAGCTAGCGAGGAGCCGGATAATCCGGGGACAGCCGGAAAATCCGGCCTGGAGCTTGCGTTGATATCTTCACCACCAGGAGCAGCAAGGTCAGCTGGAGCGGGGTGGCCGGATAATCCGGTGTCAACCGGAAAATCCGTCCTGGAGTTTTCTGGAGCATCTTGACCTTCAGCAGTTGATGGATATGGTGTAGAAGTTACCCCCGTGGTTGGAGCATGTTGCGAATGTGTAGATGAGGGCTCTATATGAGTAGAGCATTGTCCTTCCCGGTCCGCCACAAGGGGTTCCTCAATGGGGCGGAAGAATCCCACACCCATTCTTCTTATGGCATCTTGGGGTATTTCAACATCTGCATCACAAACACCTACTTGCTCCGCACGGGAACCGTCATTTTCTTCGAACACCACACTACAAGATTCTACAACAGTTCCGGAGAGCTTATTGTAGACTCTATAAGTGTGGGATTCGGCACCATAACCAAAAAAAATACCTTCTAGAGCCTTAGATTCAAACTTAGATAAACGAACTCCTTTAATAAGGAAGAAACACTTACACCCGAATACCCGAAAGTATGAGATGTTTGGCTTGTTACCGGTAAGTATTTCATACGGAGTCTTGTCCAAAATCTTGCGGAGGTATAAACGGTTGGATGAATGACAAGCAGTAGAGATTGCTTCAGCCCAGAAGTTATATGGAGATTTGAATTCGGCTAGCATTGATCTTGCCATGTCCATTAGAGTTCGATTCTTCCTCTCGGCTACACCATTTTGTTGAGGGGTGTACGCAGCGGAATATTGATGTCTTATCCCCTCTTCACTTAGGAAATCATTTAAGGTGTAGTTGTTGAACTCTGAGCCGTTATCACTCCTTATAGCCAAAATGGGGACGTTGTGTTGACGTTGAACCTCGTTGGCGAAGTCGATGACAGTTTGTTGAGTTTCACTCTTTAACTTGAAGAAATAAACCCAAGTGTATCTCGAGTAATCATCAACAATCACTAGAAAATACTTCTTCCCACCGAGGCTTGCATGAGATGGAGGACCGAAGAGGTCCACATGAAGGAGCTCCAAAATCCTTTTTGAAGAGATAATGGTTTTCCTTCAATGAGGTGAATCATGCATTTTCCCTTCAACACACGCCCTGCAAACACGATCTTTGGAAAAAGAGACATTTTCTTTTAGTCCAAGAATGTGGCCACCCTTGTGGAGACTTTGCAAAGTTCTCATATTGACGTGGGCTAGTCGGCGATGCCATAGCCAGCCCGTGTCAGCCTTTCCGAAGAGACACATCGGGCATGTAGTGGTTTCCCCCGAAAAGTCCACCACGTACAGGTCATTTTCGACATATCCCACGAAAGCGACTTTAAGAGACTTGCTCCACAAGAGCACCACTAAATCAGCATCAATGTAAACTGCAAAGCCCATCTTACCAAGGGCACGAACTGAAAGTAAGTTATACCCGAGGGTCTCAACAAGCATGACGTCCACAAGAGAGATATCGTGAGCCACCACAACATTGCCGAGACCCAATACCTCAGATTTTGACTTGTCACCATAGGAGACGGTAATATGATCAAGGTTTGGCCGCATCTCCGTGATGATCTCCTTGCTTCCGGTCATATGACTCGTGCAACCGCTATCGAGTACCCATTTAGAACCACCGGAAGCATAGCCCTGCAAGAAAATTACTTCTTGGTTTTAGGTACCCATTTTTCAATGGGTCATCTCATGTTAGTAACAAGGGTCTTGGTAACCCAAATAGACCAAGGAATGTAACAATCATAAGGCCCTACATAACTAGCATAAACATCACCATAAAAATCACAATATAGTTCGAAGTTAGGATTGTTGATCCCTGCAAAACCATCATAATTAGTCTTGTCATTGGTAATGTTGCTAGTCTTTGATTGAGCAGTCTTGTTCTTCTTCTTCTTCTTCTTGTTTTTCTTGCTCTTTATCTTGGGTATGTAACCAAGACCTTCTTTACCGTTGTTTGTCCTTTGCCTTCTCAGTATCTCATAAATAACCCCTTTACCTTTGGGTTGAGAACTTCTTCCAAGATCTTCTTTTCCAAAGGATGAAGTGGAGGTACTTGGCACATCATACCGTTTCAATTGTGTTTGGAGCTGGTCATGAGACTCATTTAGAGTAGAATGATCACTCTTCAATGCCTTGTGAGCACTTTCAAGATCATCAAACTTATCCAAAAGTCTAGCATGAACAGCCCCAAAATCAATCTTTTCGTTCTTTAGTTTCTTTACCTTGGCAAGAGCATGGTCACGTTCTTTAATGAGCTGAGCTACAACATCTTCTTGTGACTCCTCTAGGGATTCGAGTCTTTCTTCCAAAGAAACTCGAGCTTCCTCTTCCTCTTCCAAGGCATTCTTCAAAGAAGCTATCTCCAAGGCATCTTCTCTTTCAATTCTGCCCTTTTCTTCAAGGAGATCTTCGGCTTGAGCAAGTTGACTCATAAGAGCATCAAAATGGAGTTTGTGCTCACCTTGTAGGTTAGTGAAAAAAGTATCCAAGGCAATAACTTCTTATTTCATTTCAAGACTGTCATGATCATCCATATCCAAAATTATGTTAGTCTTAGGAAATGAAGAGTTAGAAGTTGATACCTCGGATCCTCTTGCCATTAGACAAGTGGCGTTGTTGTTGATGGCGTTCTCGTTCGGCGAGTCGAATAGAGAGGAGGGAGTCGATGTGGTGGCTATAGCAGCCACTTCGCGGGAACTATCATCATCCTATTCATCTTCACTTGCGGAGGAGTATTCCTCTTGAGCTACAAGGACCATCTTGGGTTGCTTCTTGAAAGGGCCATTCTTCTTAGTAAACGACTTCTTCTTAGGACTTTGGATTTCTCTTTAAGAATGAGCCTGCCACCATTGTCTTCTCTATTTTGATAAGGACACTCGGCTACAAAGTGCAGTCTATCTCCACAGTTGAAACAAGTTCTCAATCTTGGGCCACTTTCTCTTCTTCCATTTGACCCGTTCTTGCGCTCAAGTTCAGACTTGGCTTTGGTAGGGTCCTTCCAAAAGTTCCTTGCATAGAATGCCATGTACTCACCATGAGCATGTTTGACCTCCTCGGGGCAGTCCATGGATACCCCCTCAAAAACTCCTGCATCGTCCTCTTGCTCAACAGCATTGGCTTTGAGAGCCACATTGACACCCTTTTGCATTCCAATGGCCCGAGCATGGGCATCTTCAGCATTCTTTGCCGCCACTTTGAATGACGCCATTTCTTGCATGACTTCATTGGATGTCATTTGATGATGGTTGTGTCTACCTTGCAAGCTCTTCAAATCCGTTGGTTCGAAAGGCATTAGGGCACTCACATACTTTCTTTTTATCCATGCATCATCAATGTGAGTTGCCCCATGCTTCCGAAATGTTGTTGCGATGCCCTTAAGTCTTCTATACATGTCCTCATGGTTTTCACCATCCAACATGTAGAATCCCTCAGCTTCATTACTAAGGGCATCATACCTGTTTCTTCTCATGCTTTCATTTCCAACGAAAAGGTCTGTAAGAGCATCCCACACCTCTTTAGCTGTGTTGAGATGTTCAATGTGTGGCATGTCCTTGGGACCCACACCCAGCTGTATCATGTGGAGAGCGGTGGCATTCAACTGGCTATCCACAACTTCCCTTCTCGTTAGATTGGTTTGATCTCCAATATGAAGACCTTCTTCAATAATCCTCCATAATTCAATAGAGGAGCTGCAAACATGAGATTTCATTAGAAATTGCCATTGCTTAAAAGAGGATGCAAAGAGCTTGGGTGGATCACCCCTATTGTTTATATGAGGATGAGGGATAGGTGAGTCGGGGGAATATACGTGGCGAACCTCACTATATTCCTCCTTACCACTTCCCTTTTTGGAGGTGGAGCCATTTAGTTTTTCACCTTCCACATCATCATCCTTGGATCCGATGTTACCCTTTTCCTTAGATGATGGTGTGGGAGCCTCAGGGGAGGATGGAGATGGGGCTATGGATGATGTAAGGCGAGCAATCATTTGATTCATCTCCTCCATCTTGGCCTCAAAGGATTTCAACAAGGTTGTTTCCAACGACTTGAGGTCATCCATTATGACCTTATCCACAGCCTCATTTCCATCATCCTTGGTACCCATACTACTCTTAGGCGGTTAAGCCCGAATTAAGAGCCGGGGCTCTCATACCAATTGAAATGGATCGTATGGGCACCTAGAGGGGGGGGTGAATAGGTGCTACACCAATTTTTAATTCTTTTTCAATTTTAGGCTTAGCACAAAGGTAAATTCTCTAGATAAACTAATGAGTGGAATTTCCCTAAATGCAAACCTATCTACTAGCGAGTAAAGAGCGAGTGAAAGAGGAACGAGTGAACCAAAGTGAAGCACGCGGAGACACAGGATTTGTTTGACCGCAGTTCCTTCCTTGTTAAGGGAAGTACGTCCGCGTTGGAGGGGTGGGCGGTACTAAGACCACCATGCCACAAAAGGCTTCACCCTGTTCTCCGATGGATCTCGCCACAACAGGCCTGATCCACCTTCCACTATAGGTACCCTTCGAGGCAGGCACCGGCGCCTTTACACAACTAGCGGGGCAACAACTCCACAACAACTTGGAGGCTCCTGAAATGACAACAAGCTGCCACAAGAACAAAGTTGTCAAACACAATAACAAGATCTAGGTATTGACAAGAATACTAGATCAGGGATTTCTCCAAGTGTATGGAGAGGAGTTGAAGCGTTTGATTCTTGATGTTGATGATGAACTTCTCCTCCTTCAATTCCACCAAATATCAAGACCTTCGGGTGGTTGAAGTGGGAGATCGATAATGAGAGCTGTTGCACAAGGTCTAGTCAATTTCGAATGAATCAAGAGTTCTGAACGTTGGGGAAGAAGGGGTACTTATACCCCCTTCCAAAAACCAGCCGTTGCACACTTTGGGGGCCGGATTATCCGGCCCAAGTGAGGGCCGGATTATCCGGCCTGGGGAAAACACCGCCCCAGACTCGGAATATCCGGCAGAAAATCTGCCCCCTCACAGAGCGTCGCGCCGAGCTTGCCCTTGATCAACTTCTGGGGGCCGGATTATCCGGTCCTCTGCGAAGGCCGGATTATTCGGCCTGGGGAAGAAAAGCTGCCCAGTTCGGATTTTCCGGGAGAAAATCCGACCGGATACCGAGCGACACGCCTTGGCTCCTTTTTGCTCGAAAACTAGGGGCCGGATTATCCGGCCCTTGCGAAACCTAGATTATCCGGCCTGGGGAGGAAAAACCGCCCCAGTTCGGACTTTCCGGGAGAAAATCCGACTGGACACAGAGCGACGCGCCTTGGCTTCCTTGAGAGATGAGGTAGGCCGGATTATCCGGCCCTTGGAGGGGCGGATTATCCGGCCCCCCCTCAAAACTTCCTACACACTTAGCACACATGAAAAGTCTCCATAGTATTGTTATCTGACACGCAAAACATAGGAAAACATGAAATGTTCTTTCAGAAGGAAGCTAAGAAATTTCTTAAGGAGAAGGGAATTAAAGCTGCAGACGTCAAGAATTTACCTCCTATAGAAGAATTATGTAAGTCAATATCCCACTCATCCACTATTGAGGTACACTCTCTCCAACATTTTGATGAAGGTGATATTCCTTACTCTAAACCTCCTGATCAATGCTTAGAAGAATTTGATGTTTTTATTGTTAAGCAGGATAATTTTAATAAAAGGGTGCAAAATCATTTAATGGAAAACTCTAGAGCTATTGTTGAGTTAAAAGATACTGTGGAAAGAACCTCTAATGATGTTAAAATGCTTGTTAAACATTTTCAAATGGTTCAAACTCAAATTGATCAAATATTAAGGTAAAAAAGACTTGCTAGTTAATGCTGCTAAAGAAAAACATGCTTATGAAATTAGAACTAAAAGTGGTGCTGCCACCCAGGATCCTCTATATCCCGAGGGCATCCTAAAAGAATTGAGCAGGATTCTCAACAAGCTGAAAATAGTGGTACTACTCCTATGAAAAGAAAAAAGAAACATAAAACTATTGTAGAACCTTCTGAACCTGCTAAAGATCCTAATAGTATACCTGTCTCTGATGCTGAAACTAAAAGTGGTAATGAAGAAAATGATGCTCCTGATAAAGAAAAAGTTGAAGAACCTGAAAGGCACACTAAGAATACTAAATACACTAAAGAAGATTTTGTTGCTAAGAAACATGGTAGTGAGAGAGAGCCTTGGGTCCAAAAACCTATGCCTTTCCCTGATAAGAAACACAAGTCAAAGGAAGATGAACACTATAACAAGTTTTGTGAGTGGATGAAACCTTTATTCTTGCAAATTCCTTTGATTGATGCTATTAAATTGCCTCCTTATTCAAACTATATGAAGGATATTGTCTCTAATAAAAGTAAGATCCCTAATGAAGAAATTTCTACTTTGCTTGCTAATTATTCCTTTAATGGTAAGGTTCCAAAGAAACTTGGAGACCCAGGGATTCCAACTATTCCATGCTCTATTAAAAATAGTTATGTTAGAACTGCTTTGTGTGATTTGGGAGCAGGAGTTAGTGTTATGCCTTTTTCTCTCTATAATATACTTCAATTGGAAAAACTAATACCAACTGATATATCTTTTCAAATGGCTGATAAATGTACTACTATTCCTATTGGTATATGTGAGGATGTACATGTTCAATTGGCTCATAATTGCTTGATATTAACTGATTTTGTTGTGCTTGAAATGCATGAAGATGATAATATGTCTATTATTCTTGGGAGACCTTTTCTTAATACTGCAGGAGCTGTTATTAATTGTAATCAAAGAAAGGTGACTTTTAATGTTAATGACAAGGAGCATACTGTCTATTTCCCCAAGAAGATTGATAGGACTTATGGCTTAAATTCAATTGAACATGTTGAGGGCATCCGAGTTGGAGAAATATATTGCCCCATACCACGAGAAATATATGAAACTATTATGATTGGGACCATTGCTATCAAGGTTGAGGTAACATAATCATTAGTGGAATACAAAGTTTTGTTTCATATAAAATTGCTTTGGTAACAAGACCTGATCAACCTTGTTAACAAAGGGATTTTAATGAACAAAACAATGTTTTCACCATGATTATCTTTGCTTACTTTTATTTTATCCATTTTAGTTTTTGCTTTCGCTTAGTTTACTTTTCTGTTGTT
Source organism: Avena sativa (assembly GCA_916181665.1). NCBI lineage: Eukaryota > Viridiplantae > Streptophyta > Magnoliopsida > Poales > Poaceae > Avena > Avena sativa. The sequence continues at coordinate 479,640,770 of OV702292.1, read as the reverse complement.
AGTTGCTTGCATATTAGAGTGTCTTAGAACTTTTGAAGTTTTAGTTTTGTTTTTCTTTTGCATCTTTACGAAAAAATCTTTCTGTCAGAAAATCATTCATCTATACCTAAAAATTGCTCAAAAATAAAGTGTCTCGAAAAATTCCAGAAAATTCATATTAAATTTTTACATGAAAAAAGGGACAAAGAAGTGCTTGGAGAGTACCAAGGGGGCCCACCAGGCAGGCACACCACCTGGTGGCGTGGCCAGCCCAGGGGCTCCCCTGGCCATGGTGTGGTCCACCACTGGCCCTCCACTCACTGTCTCACTTCCCACTGCCCTCTCTCTCCCGAGAAAACATCAGCTCATTGCTTGAAATCGCGTTCTTGCTATTCTTGTCCATGATTTTTCGATCTCCTTGTTCAGCCCATCTTTGCTGCTGAAATTTGGAGCAATTGTTCTCCGGTATGTGACTCCTCCGCTTGTCCAAGTAGATTTGTGTTTAGTGGTTTATATCTTGAGTATTTTGCTGTTATAGGTGACAGGTTACGAGAGCTTGTAAGCTTGTTCAATGCTTAGAGATATTGTTTTGATGCATGTTTAGGCCCGTTGCAAGTCCCTATGAGTAGTTCCCTTCATTATGTATTCACTTTGCAATCACTTGTATAATGGATGCTTAAATTTCAGAAAATCAAAGATGAACAACCACACCTTTGGAGAAATATTTGAGAGGGACACACCCAGGAGGGCAAGGCCCTCAAGATCAGCCTCTCAGTTTAGGCCATCATACAATGAAGATCTTATTGCACCACGCTTTGGCAATGAAGGAGATGCTCACCCATCTACCTTCCTTTGTTTTACCTTTTTGCAAGCTGCAGGGATCCTTAATGATTTCTTACTACTAGTTCAGAGGGTTGGCCTGACCACGTACATGGAAGATGAGAGTGAGCAATATGCCGTGCTCACCAAAGCTTTCGTTGAGAGTTTCGTTTTCACTAACACCCCTTATCAGTCAACTGTTTTGTTCAGAATTTATAATCAACCTATTACCATGTCATTGGAAAGGTTTTGCAGCATTATAGGTATAGGCATGACGGGGATAGTGAAGAAGATCCAAGGTCGACCCGCTGATTTGCTGGAGCTCTATCGAAGTGTGACAAATGACGATGACCGCGTAGCTCGGCGCAGGAAGATAAGGAACATTCAACTCTCAGCTCTTAGATATTTTGCTTATTATCTTGCCACTAGCATTCTCGGTAGGGAGAACACTAGTAATATTTCTAATTATCATTTAGCCTTCCTTGCTGCTACACTTAATAATGATACCAAGTACAATCTTGGCTCTCTCAGTGCTCGCCGCCTAGCTGCTAGGGGACCTATTTATGGGGGCATTATTGCCTCACGTATGGTTGTTGATTTAGAACTTTATATGGATCCTAATGACACTGTGTTGGCACCACAAAGGCTTGATCTTGCTGCCGTGAAAACGCATCACTTCGTCACTACTGACTCTGATACGGATAGTTTAGTATACAAGATGTTGTTTACTGACAGAGACGAGAGGGAAATACCTTTGCCACAGTCCACTTTGTTCAGTATTCACAGGAGGCCATGGACGCGTTCTAAGGAGGAGGTGGATGAGCAGCTCCACTTTCTTGGTTTCCACATGCAGCACCAGGAGGATGTGCCTTCTTACGACTACTCTGCACACTACGGTGGGCCGTCCTCGAGCTCATATCACGACGAGGGCACCTCCTCGCTGTACTACGGAGGCGCTCCATATTGGCCAACCTGGGATTGATACCCACTTAGGCCAAAAGCCTAAGCTTGGGGGGAGGTACACCGACATCACCCTCATCTACATATCATGTTTAGTCGGTACTTTGTATATCCATGCTTCGTTCTCTTTTTTAGTTTTCGTTCTTTCTTTACTTTTGCTCTCTAAAACACAAAAAGACCAAAAATATTTTCTTTGTTTCTCTTTGTTTGCTTGTTTTTGCCTTGGCTTGCTTCTTCCATTTGGCTTTGTCTTAATTATTCGAAAAACCCAAAAATATTTTGCTTTACTTGTTCTTCCTTTTTGGTTCTTGCCTTTAAAAATCGAAAACCCGAAAATATTTGTTGTTCTTGTTTGGTTTTGTGAAGTTTGTTGTAGGGTTCAGCAGTCCTCAGTGGAATTTGGTTTCATGTTATTATTCAAGCCACACAAGTGAAGGGCAATAATGAGGATTAATGACAACTTGAGGTGTGGTAAGAGGCTGGTAACAAACTCTATTTGTTTTCATTTTTGTACATATACTCATCATTGTGGGCATGCTTAGTCTGTTCATGTAGGGCGTATGTTATTTATGGATGCTTAGTAGATCTTGCTTTCTTATGATTAGCTCCAGCTTGCCAATAGTTTGTAGCATGTCATATGAATGTTTGCTTGCATTGCTCTATTCATAACTTGGTATGACACTGTGGTATCCTCCTCTGAATGTTTCACTTGAATTAACTTGGCACATGCTCATGCATGCATATGACTAAAACAATAATCAGTTAAGCCTCGATGAATTATTTTGCCTCAGGGGTCTTGAATCACTTTCATGCCATGATTAGTTTTGTTTTGTTGCAAGCATGATTATGACAGTTATTTCTCTCTCTTTTGTCGCTCCCTTACTATTCATAGCCTTCACTTGCACTGAGTATGAGCTCTACTCATGTTTCCAATTCCCCAAAACCAATATTGCCAAAAGTGTCCACCATACCTACCTATTAGCATCATTTGCTTTTCCATGCATATTCAGTATGCCTTGTTTTCTTCCAAATAAAATGTTTGCTTGTTATGAGAAAGTTAGTTAGTAAAGCTCTCACGAACTTGATGGCACACTTTATTTCTTGCACTTAATAAACATGAACCACTGTGACTGTCCATGAAAGTTATATGCTTGCAAATTATAGGTTGGGGATTAGCAGAACTGTGCTGTCATGGGGAACGCTTTCAACACCTATAAATATATACCTAGTTGATATCATGCTCTTTTGTTTACAAATGTCGTCGGTGTGAAATAAAAGGGGAGCTTGTAAGTCCATGGAGTTATGTATGTGTGTTAGAGAAATGCCTGGGCCGCCGGTCTAATCCATGCCTAATCATGGTGGAAACTTGCAGCGTAACCATAATGAGCTGTCTATGAAGCATTCTTCTTATAAAAAAAGAGAGTCAGATATTGACAAAAAGAGAAAAAGAAAAAAAGAGATATGAGAAAAGAGGAAGGAGAGAAAAAAGCACCATTTTCCCATGGTAAATAAGAAGATTGCTGAGATCCTCGTTGTCTGCTTGCCTTGTCATTTTGATATGGAGATTCTTCCGTATCATCAGGCAAGGGGTACCCCGTTGGTGGTTCTCTTTGATACGCATGTATTTACTATGACAAGAACTTACCGGTAACTAAAGTTGAGTAGTATGAGGAGCGGCCCTCGTACTCAAGGGACATGAGATTTCCAGTTTATGGTCTGTCAAGCATATAACTCAGACTGGACCTCACTTTCACCTTAACCATTTAAAGATGCTTATGATAGGGGAAATGAGAGATCAAAGCTAATGAGTACCATACTTTCCACATTTGGAATCCTTTCAAACTTTTCAAAACCTTTTCATTTCCTTGTTGAGTCACCGCATATTCTATGAGCACTTTCTTGAGAGCATAGTTGTCATTCTTAGTGTAATATGCTTGTCTCAAACCCTGATTAATTGTGTCATGACCTTGATGCTTGTATCTTTGATATCTTTACTTCTAGTCTTCACTTGAACTTTAGAGGTGCCTTGGCATTTATGTTTGCTCTACAATGAAAGGCAAGCGAGATACCACTCTATCATACCTTGTTATGGTCATTGCAATGTTGCTTATGTTTATGTTTCATGCTACTTACTATTTTTCAGTTAGAAAGTCTTCATAGCTTGCAATGACTATTAAGTAAACTTAGTTTCATACTCTTTATTATGAATTGCCTGAGTAGTTGATCATATGCTGAGAATATATACATCTTATGAAGCAAATGTGTTCGTGAAAGTTTCTTTATCCCACTCAGTTTTCAACTGAATTGCTTGAGGACAATCAATAAGCTAAGCTTCGGGGGAGTTGATACGTCCAAAACGTATCTACTTTCCCGAACACTTTTGCTATTGGTTTTCCTCTAAACTTGTGTGATTTGGATACAACTAACACGGACTGGCTATGTTTTCAGCAGAATTACTTGGTGTCTAGTTTTTGTGCAGAAAATCAACTATGAGGAAAAAACCCAAAAAATATGCCAAAAATCCTATTTCACCAGAAGATTCACGGAGCCAGAAGACGAGACGGAGGAGGTCCACGAGGGGCCCACACCACCTCGCCGCACGGGCCAGGCCAGGCCGCGCCTAGGTGTGGTGTGGCCGCCTCGGTCACCCCTCGGCCTCCCTCTTCACCTATAAGTTGCCTCTTGACCTAAAAACCAAGGGGGGTTTGACATTTCGCCAGAAAGAGTTCCGCTGCGCCGCCACCACCAGATTCCACGATTCGGAACCAGAAACTCCGTTCTGGCTCCCTGTCGAGACGGGGAATTGGAGGAGATCATCGCCATCATCATCACCATCGCTTCTCCATCGACCATCCATGTTTCCCCCATCCATGAGTGAGTAATCCCCCGCTGTAGGCTATGGGGATGGTAGGGATTGGATGAGATCGTTAATGTAATGGCATCATATTGTTAGGGGCATGGTGCCTAGTATCTATTATTAGTACTTTTTGACTTTGTTGCAACTTGTTATGCTTAATGCTTGTCACTAGGGCCCGAGTGCCATGATTTCAGATCTAAACATGTTATTGATTCATTATGATAGTATTGTTTATGGTCTTACCTGCAAGTTGTATACACATATTGTTGTACGGAACCAAAGACCCCGAAGTGACAGCAATCGGGATAACCGGAGGAAATTACTTTGATGTGAGGATCACATGTGTCACGGAGTGTTAATGCTTTGCTCCGGTGCTCTATTAAAAGGAGCACCTTAATTGCCAGTAGTTCCCTTGAGGCCCCGCTGCAAACGGGCTGACAGGACAAAAGATGTTGTGCAAGTTCTCATTGCGAGCACGTATGACTATATATGGAACACATGCCTATGATTATTTAGTACTTGGATGCTTTATCTTATTTATCTGTAAATGCCCTATGTTTTGATTGCCATATGAATTGTCTTATCCATGCAACGCCCGTCCATCCATCCCTATGCCTACCGCGCTTTAATCCTACTGTTTACTGTAATTATTACTACTGTCTTTGCTTTTATTACTGCTATTATTTCGCTATTGCTATTACAAAACTGTTGCTACTGATAAACTGGTGTGAGCAAGATTGTTTCCAGGTGCAGCTGAATTGACAACTCAGTGTTAAGGCTTATAAATATTCTTTGGCTCCCCTTGTGTCGAATCAATAAATTGGGTTTCACTTTCCTCAAAAATACTGCGATACACCCCCTATACTTGTGGGTCATTAGTGATCGCCTACAACGAGTAGGAGTCAACTCTTGCACTCGAAGACTCCGTCGACCTTCTTGACGAGGTGCGAGAAATCGCAGCGGAGAGATCTATGATCTACCAGCAAAGCCTCCGCAACTCCCACAGCAGAAGGCTACGCCCAAGATCCTTCGTCGAAGGCGACCTGGTCCTGCGACTCAAGCAACAAGGGCATCTCAAGCTCGAGTCTCCTTGGGAGAGACATTACGTGATTACAGAAGTAATCCTAGGTGGCGCCTATCGCCTTAAAGATTTCAAGATAGGAGTCGCATACTCCAACCCCTGAAACGTCGCACAGCTGCGTCGTTTCTACCCCTGGTCGTTTTTACATTACAAATAAGGCTATTCAGCCAGGCTACTTAGCCACATATTGTACCTCGTACTATTCTGTGAATAAATAAAGCTAAGTGCCCCCAAACTCTGTGTTTTCCTCATTTTCCCACAAATCGATCTCTTGGGGGTTGCGCCACCCTTTACACTCTCGTTCTACGAACAAATCGAAGTATCCCGAGTAGCTGACACAACAAGAATCAAACTCTTGATAAACACCAACCTAGTTGCAACGCACCTGACAGGTTGGCAAGGTGCTGAGATAACATAAGTCAGGCTAACGAAAAGGAACTGCAGAGTGCAAACACACTCACAAAATATAAAAGCTAGTAAGCTATTCACGTATCAATGAGTATTAATTACATCCAACATATTCATATGAACTTTACAACACTTGTACAACTATGCTCAGGATACAAATCATGCTACTGCTGCAACAGGAGAACGTTCATTTGTTCCTCAAAGAAGTCGACAATTTCTTTCGCTGGGCGATCAACCGCTTGGTAGTGCGGAACCATGTCCCAAGTCATACCCTCTGGCGGAGGTGGCGGCCCAGTGGCAACAGCCGCAACATCTACATCCGTCCTATGCAGTCGCACCAGTGACAATGCAGCCTTAGCGCCCGCTACTAACTGCTGTCGCACACACTCGTGAACCGCACTCAAATCCTGGAACTTCGCTAGAAGAGCCAACAGGCTTGAAGGGACGACGTCCAACGGAACCATCATTTGGTAGATATGCCTAAGGCACGACTGCGCCTTCTTCAAAAAGTGAAGTACTCGAGAAGCACGATCCTGCAGGGTCGCAAGCGCGATCGCATGATCGTGGTCCACCCAAAAGTACCCACTCGCCTGTAGTTGCTCCTGGGTCAGATCATTCACTCGAACGGCAATCCGGTCCTTCTCATCCTGCGGATGACGGGCACTGACAACTACACCAAGCAAAAGGGTAAAGCATGAAGACAAGGCATCGCCACAACTGACTAAAAGAAAAGATAAGAGGGCAGAAAGCTAACATTTGAACTGCTCACTCAGCTGCGTCACCTCCTCCAAGAGATACTGCTCGCGGGCGGTATCCTTCTCCGCCTTCAACTTCCATACATCCACGCTACCACGGAGGATGGGAAACTCACGCTCTAGTTTCTTAATGCGATCGCGCAGTCGCGAAAGCAGGGACAACTCATCCACCTTTGAGCACAGCTGCGCCAAGGTTTCATCGGTGGGTGGAGGATCACGAGGATCACTCGAGGGACCACTCGATGTACCCTATCATAAACCAAGCAAGAGCAAAATAAGGGACTAAGAGTACATTGATAAAAGGCTCGAATGCATTCCGCAATGGCAAAGTCTCGACAGGGATACTCCCACAAAAAGCATGGTTTCAACACAAAAATAAAACTACAACTATTACAGAATAGCTACTAAGGAGCAGCCTGCTTCTTCGACTTCGACTTGGACTTTGGGGGCCTCGTCGAATCCGTGGCGGTCTCTGACACCACAGACTTTCTAGTGCCAGCCCCTGATGCCGCAGCCTTCACCGCATTCTTCGCTCACTGTAGCTCCTCGGAGTATTTGGCAACTGTATTGATGAGCTGCGGCCCATATTTACCACAACCGGTAGCGAAGGGAGAAAACACTACTTGTTGGCCATATGCGCCGACGGGCATCGCCTTGGAAATCGCGGCGGGACCACCTCCACGCCATGGGCTTGCACCATCGCGAGTGCCATGGTGGCACCGACAAACAGCTGGGAGTTCCTGAAGTCCATGGGAATACCCCCAACAAGGGATTCCACCAGGTCCTCAAGGTTGTCAAGCAGCTCAGCCTTGGGAGTTAGATCCCTGCCTATGCGACTGAGCACACCCTTGGCCTTCGTTAGCGTCCCTTGAAGGGAAGCGCTGCGGTCTTCGACTGCGGCGACAACACCAGCCAATGCATCATCGCGACGAAGGGCCTGGGCGTCAAAGCTCAGGCCGCCGGCATCTACATATAGCAAAGTGTTAGCACAATAACACGATGTCGAAGCAAGAAACAACGAAAATTCAGCTGAAAGAGTACCTGAGAGGAACTTAGCAATCGAGAAAAGCTGCTCGTCGAGCAACTTCTCTCTCTGGGCATTGGAGGAACGCAAGTCCTCTTCGCGCTTTCGCAAGTCCTCCCCGCGCTTTTGCGACTCCTCTAGGGCCGCGATTGCTTCGTCGCAACTCTTCGTCGCCGCGGCAAGCGTCTTTTCGAGTGAAGTAGCATGACGCAGAAGTTCGTTATGCTCAACTGCAAAGAACAAGACGTAGCATCAATCGAATCTAGAAACTTCACCAAGACAAAGACAAAGGCAAAACTAACCTTCAACAACACGATGGCAATTGTCCAACCGTGCATGCTATCGAGCCATGTCTAGGACTTGCTCTGCCAAGCGAGCAGCTTCCTTCATGATGAGCTGCATTAGAAGAAAACAAAGCTCAGCAACAACACCAAGTATATATTCGATGAACAAAATAGCAAAGAGATGCTTACATGGTCCTCCAGAGACTTTGAGGATGACTGTTGCATAGTCACTGGTGTCCCCCAGCATGCGGGGAACTCGATGAGTTGTGCCCGGAGTGGGCCGCCAATGGAGGAGGGAGGATCGTTCGGCCACTTCCTTGGCCTTGGAGTCTGCGACTCCAGATTCCTTCACAAATTGGACATCGCTAGAAGACGACGATGCCGCTTGACTACAAAACACATCTAGCAAAAACCTCAGGGAACGCAACTCCAAAAAAGAAACCAAGGCAAAGTCATGAACTCACCAGTCAAATTTATCAAGGTCGAAGGATTGCTCCTCCGACTCTGACAACTCCTTTGGCGGTCATAGCTTCTTCTGGGTAGGAGGAGCCATGGAGCACACCAGAATGGTGGGGATTGGCTCCTCTGCAAAAACAGGAGGGCCTTCTGCGTCGTCGGTGACAAGACATCTGAATCCTTGCTGTGGGAACGCTTGCGAGTGTCCGGGTCGCTGGACTCGGGGGCCCCCTCCTCCTCTTCGATTGGGATGGTCGACTCCGAGTCGTCCTCTTCATCCACTTCGCGAGGGATAACCCCTTCAGGACGAGGGGGCAAAATCGTAGACACCTGCCAGTCCTGCATTCAGAAGATACAATATTATATATCATAGCATCGTAAAAGGCAACCAAAAATGAAATCTACTTCGTCATACAATTCTACCTCAGGAGGAGGGTTTGAGGCGTCGAAAGGAGGCACGACTGGTTCGCCTGGGAGAACCTCCTTGGTGGTGTATTTGGTCACCAGTCGCACCCTCTTATCAACCTCACCCGTAGAAATGCCATCGGCAGATACGTGAGTGGCATCGTTCGCACCGGCCCAGCGGAACATGGGGTGGACTCTAGCTTGCAGAGGCTGGATACGACAGCGCAACCATGTGCGAACGAGGGCAGTGCCTCCCTCTTCTTTGCCTATGCGACTATTGAGGTCGCAGACGCGCTTATACAGCACCTCCGTTTCCTCGGACTCGCCAGGCATCACGATATTCTTCCAAGAGCGCCTCCTCTTGCACGGCATCGCGGGATCGAAGGGCGCGAGTCCGTAGTGCTCTCCGTCGGTCTTCTAGTTGCGGATGAAGAACCAGTTGTCTCTCCACCCTTCGACGGACGCAGTGAGCTTGATATCGAAGTAAGTGGCCGAAGAGTCGACGTGGACTCTACAGCCTCCTACGTCATAAACTACCGAACCAGATGCCGACTGGTGTTTCAGCTTAAAAAGCCTCTTAAAGAGGCCAAAGTGCGGCTCGACTCTGAGCCATCACTCACAAAGAGTAATGAAGCAGGAGATGTGGAGAATAGAATTTGGGGACAGCTGATGCAGCTGGAGCCCGTAGAAGCAAAGGAGGACCCTGAAGAAAGGATGTAGGGGCAAAGAAAGACCTCGGATGATGAATGCAAGGGGCATCACCCGGAAACTAGGAGGAGGACCAGGGATTACCTCCTCGTCGGGCACTCGTGAGTCGTCTTCCACGTAGGGAAGAACTCCATCTCAATGATGAAGATGCAGCTCGGCAGGCTTGATGATGGACGCACGCCAAGCGCCATTGGTGACGCGGGTCCCCACACCCTTCTTCTTCACATCGCCGGTGGCGGTAGTGCCCATAGTGGCGGAGCCGCCCTTCTTCTAGGTGGTGGCAATGGCGGCAGCAGACCCAGCAGCGGCGCCTCCCTTCTTCTTGCCCATCTTCCGATGGCGGTGAGAACGGAGGAAGTAGCTGGGGAAGATACAGAGCTGGTCCAGTGCCGCAACGAGAAAGTGCGCAAGGAAGTAGAGAGCAGCAGCAATGGCAATGGAGGCAAGAACAAATAAGACAGATGGGGAAATTACCGCAGCTGTGCTGCTACTTAACTCCTCACAGAAACCATCCAACGGCCAGTAGAAACCCTACTACACGCGTGGCGCACATCGCCATCGACACGTGGTGAAGCTGAAGCACGAACCGTCCCCCATTATTCCCATTACGCGCGGAAATCGAGGAGACGTAGTTAAAACAGAAGATTACGCACGTCCGGTCAAGTCGAAGTCAGGAAGTAGGACCCACCACTCGTCACGTCCCGTCAAAGCCGCTCACACGGGCAACCGAGGTCATCACATCGTCAGCACTAATGTCATTGATTTTCAGCAGTAGAAGATTTTGACTACTTTAGTCCTAGCTCGAGTCTTCGACTCAACCGAGCACTCGGGGGCTACTCCCATAGAGAGCGTTGGCCGCGCACCCTAGGATTATCTTCATGCAGGTATATGAACATTCAGGACATATCCACCACTCGAATCTACGATTCGATTGAGGACTATGGGTAACTCCCATAGGGAGCGCTAGAAGCAAATTCGACTGAAACAAGCAGCGAACGACGACAGCAGTCGCAAAAGGTCTTTTAGTCCCTGCTTGAGTCTTCGACTCAACCAGGCACTCAGGGGCTACTCCCATAGGGAGCGCTGGTCACGCACCCTATGATTATTCGTACATCGTACAGTGTGTTGATGACATCCACACTCGAATTCTATGGCGACTCCGCCTCCTACTATCCCTACAAAGAGACTGCGTCTCCTGGGTCACCCGAATCATCTCCGTGATGACAAAGTTTGGATTTCGCGCTTACAGCGTGAAGATAAGACCTGAATAAGGCCTGGCAACGCATCTGTTGTGCACTACCAGAAACATACCCGTGTCTGCCGGTACGATGAACATGCGTTGACAGACGCGTCGAGTGCTCACACTTATACACTAGAATTCGACTACTGTAAGACCTCTGCGGCCTGAGTCGAATTATGCCAGCACTTTTCCGAATTCGAGTCCGGGGACTCGAGTTTGAGTAGATTGCGTTGTTTTTCCCTAAGACAGTTAACTGATACCGATACATCAGATAAATCAGACACGTATATCAACAATCCCTATGACACAAACTGGACACTCGAAAATATACTCGGTCATGCACTTGAAAGACTTCATAAAGTCCCCAGTCGAATCTGCGATTCCACTGGACACTCGGGGGCTACTGACATGGGTATACCCTACAGGTACTCGAGTTTGGTATATACGGTCCAGATACGGCGGAAGCCCACGGTGTTGCCAAGGCCCAATGGAGAATTCGAGTGGCCCACGGACTCTCAATTGCTTGCAAGACAAGAAGAAGCTTAAGATAGAAAGTTTAAAGGAAAAACCCTAATCTATAACCAACTCGATCTGCTACCTGAGACCTAGCCTATCTATATAAAGGCTAGGAGGGGGGGCGAGGAGGACACACACAACCCTAGTTTCCACAACTCTCGCCAGATTACATCTGCGTACCCCTGTAATCTTCGATTCCTCCGTTAATTCCAAGAGCAGACAAGCAGGAGTAGGGACCTCTACGAGGCCTGAACCTGGGTAAAACTTGCGTCCCTGTGTGCTTGTTTCCTAGCCGACTGATGCCTCTAGCGCTCCCTCCTTCTTCAAAACCCAAGTCCATAACAATCGGCATTGGCGAGTTAAACCCTCGTCACTATCTAACTAGTATTAGGACTCCTCAATTGAGTAGGACTCTCGATTAGCACTCTTTTTCAATTTATTTTTGTAACAACTTTGTCACTTTTAAGACTCTGTAGTACTTATTATACAAGTTCTGGAATTTCAATAATGTCGAATCCATGTGTGAGTTTTCAATGGCATGCATATCCAATCAGATATTTCAAAGAAAACCACCAACCAGCATCGAGATTATGCCGCCATCAAGCTGTTGCCCTTTGAGACTTTGACACGTTGTTCCTCCTGCCTGATCCAATGACTCTCATTCTAGGACGACGGTCGGCGAGCACCTTCTACTGTCTGTGCAGCTGTTCCGCATGGCAAGCTAATGGCCTGCTCCAAATCCATGAGGTCGCCGTCCACCCATGTGTTCATTGAAAAGAGAGTACTTCAGCGGCACTACATACACCAGATGACCTCTGATGTCAAGTCCGACATCGTACGTGTAGCCCTTATTGTCGACACCGGTGTGATTTTCCTCCATCTGAGACCTTCGCGGATGGTTGCTCCGGACAGCTCCAGGAGGACAGCCCGGCTCTCCTCTTCTCGCGGATGGCGATGGCGGGGCGCGGATGGCGATGGCGGGGCCGAGAAGATAAGGTTGTGCTCGGGAGGAGCTCTACTGCTTCTGACTTGGGCGGTGGCAGTGCTGTTATATTTCTTTACTACGAGGGGCAAAGTTGTCCAAAAAAATTCGGACCGAAAAAGGGGCAGACGAACCTACCTCTAGCCTTTTAATAGTACTAGCAAAATGACCGCGCGTTGCTGTGAAAGAAGTTAGTCGTTGTTGTGTCGGTGATAATTTTCTTTTAAAATCAGTGGCACTTCGCAGTATAGACAATTTTTTAACTTGCTTTGTGACATCCGCTCCTTGATCAATTGATTGTTCCAATTCGCAAGCAGGATATTTTCTTTCTCCAAACCCCCTCTTCCTCTTCCTTGGTGTGTGACCAGAGCGCCGCTTCCGCCCAATCCGAGGGATTTGGGATTCTCCCGGGTAGCAAGTTGGGGAGGTAAGGAGGGCGCCACGCCACCGGAGGCCGCCGCCTCAATTTCCAGGGCCCCCGAACACCCACGTGAAGGGCTCCCTCCTAACCTCCGTGACAGGAGTTGAGGGGCAGTAAATCACCTATGCCCCCGTCACCATCGATGCCGGTCTTTATCGGCGATGGCCTCTAGGGCAATGAGGGGAGGCAGCAGCAGAGGCGGGGGCGGCGACAGGGTGGTTAGGGTTTCCCCCCCCCCCCCCCCCCCCCCCCCGGTTGTCTTGGAGGAGGCGACGCGAGGAGTGGGTTTTGAGTCAGGTCTGCTTCCATCAGGTTGCCACCTTGCAAATATTTTATCACGACCCATATTTTGCACCAGCATCGATCGCTGGCCACAGTTTGCTATTTACTATCCTTAATTATATATTTGAAATATACCCGTGTGTTGCCTAAGGGTCGATTCCTTTGTATCATAAACCTTGTTTTGGCATGCACTCCAAAAAATTCCACGACACAAAAGAATAGATCAGCTATCCAAATTTGCATGTAGCAGAGATAGAGCTCAAAAGGAAATTAAAATAATAGAAAAAGATCTCGTGGAGGCGTGCACCACAAAAGCAAGGTCAGGGCAAGCCTAGCTATGCTCAGTTAGCCTCCGAGACCACACACGCAAGCCCAAGACCCTTTTGGTCACTTCTTTATCTCCTCAAGTCCATCGCTTCGTACTCAGGTTCCTAGTTGTTCTCCTCTGTCAAGACGACCGCTCGTACTCTCCCTCTCACGAGAGGCCACCGTCACCAGCCGCTTCGACCTCGCTCCCCTCTCCCCTCTGTCCGTGTAGGGCTCTGACCTCTCTCCCCTCTCCCCTCTTTCCGTGTAGGCTATTGAGCTCTCTTCCGTTGGCTCTTGGGAGTTTTTTTCCTTTCCAACGTTTGATTTCAGAGATCAATCAACGCTTATCTATTTTTTGAACTATTTCTCGAACAACTTGCTGATTCTAGGCATCTTGAGATCGTATATGAACCGGTGGGAATCAACCTAAAAGAGCGAGGTGTGACTATCTCTTGTCGATGCAGTCATGATTTTTCGTTTTCCAAAGGAAGCGGACACGGTTTGGTTTACTGGAGAGGATCAGCATGTATAGACATGGCCTCGGAACACAAGAGATCGAAATATCGAGCATGAGTCACATGGCTTATGTGATTGGCATTAGTGAATGTCTACCTTTGATAATGCACTGATGGCCGTGATGATCGGGGGAGGTGCAGAGGATAGGGATCATGTGATCACTAAAATCGTCTAGGGGATGACAATTTTAGTGGAGACCAATTATAAACTAATCTCTTATTATGAACTTAGTCTAGATGTCTATTTGCAAATATCTTAGTAGACCTTGGCCTATCCCATTGAGGTCCTTTGCGACCATGGGAATACATTGCTTAATTTGGAACTTAGCAAAAGGGTCCAACTTCATAGATTAATACCCACGCCTGAGGGATATCCTCGTAAAAGGTGATCTTCTCTTCTTGACATAATAACCATTAGGAGATAATCTGATGACTCCGGAATGTTTGGAAAAACACTTAGCGATCTTGCATTAGAGTTAAGAACTCTTAGAAGGGCTTGATTGCAAATGGAGGTCATTGATGAAAAAGGTATACGTAAGATATACAAATTATAAATGTGGTTCTTGCAAAACTCGTTGTAGTTTGCAAAGTATTTGATACTTGTCCCGTTTTGTGAAAACAGGATGATCTGCTTGAGAATTGCTGGATTTGAGGCAATGTGATTTGATGATGGCAAGCAAAACAGTTGATGGCAACATCACCTCTTCCTCAAAGTTTATTATTTGGATTAGTGGACTTGAATATAATTTTGTAATCCTAGTTTGTGTGTCTTTCTTTTGGCGAGACGATTATTCATATGAACAAGTTACAAACCAGTTTGTACTATTCTTATGAACAATACCTTATGGTCACGTTATGATTATAAATAAAGTTTTTCTCACCACTATGTTAATGATAATAGTTTAAACATTTATAAAGGATTAGAATGCTAAAAGATATCCAAAGCTTAATAATGAAAAGACACTACAGTTTTAGTCATTTTGGTTATTGCATGTTCTTTATGAAAGATCGGGGTCCTAGATGCTTAATCTAGAGACTTTGCAAAACCATGTCTTTTGGGCAGAATGACTAAAACTCCGCATTCTGGTAAAACGGTGATATGCGAAGAAATGTTGAATCTTATACATAGTGATGTATCATATTTTCAACAAATAGTGGAAATCATTTATTGTGGACTTAAGTGAATAAGTGTATTTACTTAATGAAACATGAAGTTTGAAATTATTTGAATTGTTCAAATGAGTTCATAACTAAATGGGATATTGAATTAACTGAATCAACAAGTCTCTTCGATTTGATCGACATGACTAAGGTATTCAAGTTAAGTTTAGCATAAAAGGAACTTGTGAAAGATGTTTCACAAATCATGATAATTGGATGAATTCAAACTATGTTGAAATGTCTAAACATCATAATCATTATGTATTAGATACATATGGCATGATATTATCTCTTATTGGGGTTGTTGTTATCGTTTAGAGCTAGAGATCAAAATAAGCAAACACTCACTTGAAATACAAAGAAACATCTAAAAGATTCATGGAAACAACACCATAAGTGTTATGGCACGTTCGAGTTTCTGGAGATTTCGATAAATCGAAATCATGGCGAATAAACAAGTCTTTGTAGAGCATTCTTAGGAAGCTATAAATGCATCATCCACAAGGGGCAAACCTGTTGTTGTCCTAAGTTGATGTGTCTTGATAAAGATACAGGTGGAAGAAAGTAAAAGATCAAAACAAGGTATTTGACCTTACCTCCGGATTGTTGAGTGGCGCAGCGGAATTTGTTTCGTGAATCCAAACTCTACAAACAGAGGAGAAACTATTGATAATGATCATAAAAGTTCTAGTGAATACTTTTACTAAAGAAAGTAGGATTCGAATATATATTCTACAACTTCGTGGAATTATATTGTTGATTCACTGGTCATGTTTTGAACAAGACATACCTATGAAATACAAAGAAGCATGATGGACCTAAGTGCGAGAAATGAATGGTCATTGAAATCTCGTTAGTGGAATTCTCGATTTGATGATGATCAAAGAATTTTGGAATGTCCAAGATTATCGAGAGGACCTAGATTTGAGTGGGAGAAAATCAGCTTAGCTAATTCATAATATGTAGCTGACATATTTTGAGTGGGAGCTAAGTGAAATCTCTAGATCTCAAACATGAATGTCATATTTGAGTGGGAGCGTAAAATCATTCTAGGATATGTGGACGACATATATAATGATGTGATTGGTGTTAATAATATTTAAGTTAGGATGAAGTTGAAGTTAATAAACAAAAGATCTATCAAGATAGATTGGTGAGTTTAATAAACATTGAATGTCGAATGCTTCCTAGACTTGATTGTGAAAGATGTTCAGAATGTCCTAAGCAAGATTCTGAAGAAGTTTAGAATAGAACAAGGTAAGAAAGAAGTTCTTACTGTATGAAGCATTGAGTATTGCAACTATGGTTGAAAGAAAGAGATGTGTTGCATCTCCTATGCCTCAGTCATAGGTTCTTCCACATAACCATGTTGTATACTCGACGTAATGTGACCCGAGGTTCTGGTTGGTAGGACAAAGTCTTAACTGTAAAAACGAGTCTTTAAGTGATTCCTGTGTTGATCACTAAACTAGAATTAAGTTTGTACATAAATGGCAAGAAGCAATGTAAGTGGCATAGTTGCATTTCATGCACTAGGATCTACACAGATATAGAAGTATAAAGGCTCCATCTAATGTGATGTATAATGTTATGGCGGGGCTAGTTCACTTTTAACGTAGAATGATGTGTCCCAGGGCCCAGTGCCCATGAGAAAGCCCTCGAGGTTGATCTAACATTACTGTAAGCTCCTGGAATCCGGCCTCGTTCTACTGCCATGACTATAGTATATACACAAAGGATAGCAAAGTGTGTTTCGAAGTTTAGATGACAACAGTGAAAACGACCGTCATCATAACCACTAGAAACAAAGTCTCGCTTTGTTGCCAAACAAATACTTCAACCCATTATAAGATAATGGAGTGAATGTCAAAATTAGGAAGGCATTAACGATTTGCGAAAGACATAATGATCTGGTAAAACAGAATATGGACATGACATTTCCCATGAGCATGCATGATCTGTAAACACATATGGTATATTGTTTATATGAGTAAAATGTGAGCTAGATTATTTGTACTCTAGTGCAAGTGGGAGACTGAAGGAGATATGCCCTAGAGGCAAATAATAAATAGGTTTTTATTGTCATATCTCAATTAGTTTATAATAGTTTCATATTGTGCTATAACTGTGCCAAGTAGAAACATTGGTACATGTGTGGTATGAAACAACAAAGTCCCTAGTAGCCTCTATTCATCCTAGTTCGTTGGTCACGAAGATGATCTGGGTTTCAAGATCATGGGCATTTATGCCGACTGACAACGAGATCATATCATTGGAGAATGATGTGATTGGACATCCTCGAAGGATTGCAACACGATCAAGTCATATAGTTCATTGTTGCAATAGCTATACCTAGACTCCTTCTCCTTAGACCGTGAGCTCATATTACTCACTGTTTCCCTAGGCTGCTTAGACTGCATCAACCGACATCTGGTAATATGGTGGCCATAAAGGTGTACGTTGGGTATTCCGAAGGAACAGTAGATGACATGTGACTGCAAGACCGGGATTTGTTCACCCACATGACATGTAAAGATACATACGGCCGGCTTGGTGAGATTACGTCTATAAATGTTGCAACATGTGACTAGGTCACGGGGATGTAATATCACGGTAACAAGAAAACAGAACTTGTTGTGAACGAGATTGAACAAGGTATGGGATACCAATGATCGGATCTCGGACAAGTTGTATCGAGAAACAAAAGGAAGAGGATACTACATTTAGATGGTTCAAACGACATTGTCATCAGTATGCATAGGGGTCACATGGACATCCCTAGTCCCTCTGTTGATCATTGATATAGATCATGTCTATAGCATTCCCGAGCCGTGAGAGGATACACTTAAGGGTACGATGAAAGCGATCATTCGTAAGACGTAATCACAGTAGAGAAAGAGAGAAAGCCGGAATC
Source organism: Avena sativa (assembly GCA_916181665.1). NCBI lineage: Eukaryota > Viridiplantae > Streptophyta > Magnoliopsida > Poales > Poaceae > Avena > Avena sativa. The sequence goes on along the minus strand of OV702292.1, from coordinate 479,622,694 downwards.
GTTCCGCAGAGAGATCCAAAGTTGTTCGGAGAAAGAATAAAGGAAAAGACCCGAAAAGTGTTTTCGGATAAATAGGAATTTAAATATATATTTATTATATGTTAATTATGAATTAATATATACTAAATAATATTTAAGTTAGGATTTATAAAGACAACTTTTTTATTAGGCCAAATCCCGGAGGGAAAAGACCTAGAAGAAAAAGATGCAGAAAAATAAAAGGGAAAAAGAAAACAACCAGCCCAAATGGGCGGCGGATAATAGCCGCCGTACTAGGCGGCAAATAGTTGGGCCGCGCTTGCTCGCAGGCGGCGGATAAAGGGTGCCGCGCGGGGTGAGCCGCAGCTGCCAGCCGCCACCCGGGCCTGCTCGACCCGGCCCACGTGGGTGCGCGGGGAGCTGGCGCATCAGGCGGCGTGCTGGGCCGCCGGGCGGCTGAGCCGGCCCACCCGGGCCATGGGAGCCAGCGGGCCGCCGGGGGGTGACTAGCCCACCCGGGCTCCCCTTGCTAGGCCACCGCCGCGGGAGAGCTGGGCGCGGGGTGGGCCGCGCCAAGGCCCACCCGGTCAGCCCCTGCTGCTGCCCTTTTTTCTTTTATTAGATGTTTTCTGTTTTTTGGCTATTGGGCTGGTTTTGGCCCATCCGGCCAGGACGAAAATGCCTGTCATTTTTCCGTTACTATTAGTCCCACATGGCTAACCCAATGGGGAGGGCACACCCCCTCCGCCTATATAAAGGGGTGCCCATGGGTGGGATTAAACACACAATTAGAGAAGTCTTTTAGTAGACTTTCTCCCTCCTTCTCTCTATACCTTGTGACCATGGCCCTAAGTCTGGGTTGTGCGATCGAGGCAAACCTGCAGCACGCCGTTGCGCTGCAGGGATTCCTAGCCGGATATCAACTTCCGCACCCTCGGTGGGATCAGGGAGCCAGAGGTCTCATCGTGCACCGGATGTGTACGAACACACGAGGCGCAACACTTGGAGCGCTTAAATGTCGTGAGCCGGAGCTGTTGCACGATGAAGATCAAGAAGGAGCAAGGGGTGACCTGCGAGGAGCTTCGTGACCTTGAGGTCGGCTACAAGTACGACTACTTCAACCATGTTCCCCGCAGAACGTTAACTGCGTACGGTCTACAAGGGTATGTATTCTCTATGCTCCGGCCGTTACCGCATTACTACATAGATAGATCCTAGGCAGTTTTTGGGGTTACATCGTAGGAAAATTGTTGTTTTCCGCACCGATCCCCAACAAGGACCACATCTCCTCCGTCAGACTACATGGAGGGAGTCGAAGCACGACCATGCAATGCCTGCAGCTACAGCTGCAGGGTGTCGCTCGCGTATGGCTCAACAACCTCCCGCGCGGATCCATTCGTAGATGGGAAGAGCTGGTCTACAGCTTTGTGCGTAACTTCAAGGGCACTTACAAAAGGCCCGCATCAATCGAAGAACTGAGAAGCTGCCAGCAAAGATCTGGTGAATCGCTACGCTCGTACATCTAGAGGTGGTTTATCATCTAGAACTCCGTAGAAAACATCTCGGAGGACCGCGCAATCAACGCGTTCAACAGCGGTGTTCGCCGTATAGAGCTCAGGGAGGAGCTGGGCCGCTCGAAGCCCAAAATGATTGACCACCTGATGGAAATTACGAATCGGTGGGCTGGCGAAGAAGACTCGGTGAAAAACCGTACCTACTCTGATGATGACGACGACCTCGGGCGCAGGAGCGACCGTCGAGGCAAGCGTCGAATGCGCGTCTACGATGACCGCGACGACGTCAACATGGTCGCAGCCGGCTACGCCGAAAAATGCGACGACAACCGCAACAACAGTTATCGCAGCGGTGGATACCGCGACTCCGGGAAAACCACGCAGGTGTGGCAGCGACGCACTCACGAAGAGGCACCCGCAACATCCATCGAGGACAAACTGGTCGGGCCATGCAACGTGCACTTCTACATCGACAAGCACGACGGCAAGAAAAAGTCCAGCCACGTTCTCAAGGACTACCGCGAGTTCCTCAAACTCCACAAGGGCCTGGCTCGGATGAATCACGAGGCGGTCAACAGGGGCTACGGAGCTGACCCCAGCGCTGTAGCACATGGAGCTCCTCCACCGCCGCCCAGACCACCACCACCCGTGGCCGCGCCAGTCCAGCACCATGGAGGTGAACCATACCCGCGGGTCGTGGGCAACATGATGATCCAAAAAGGGCGTCCCTCAAATCGAGTGCAAAAGGCCATCACTCGCCAAGTCAACTTGGCGAAAAATTCCCCACCTTCCACCACTCAGTACCTCAGTGGAAGTGACTCCTGCATCACCTTCGACAAACGCGACCATCCGCGTCAAGTCCCTCGTCCGGGCCACTATCCCCTCGTACTCGAGGCACAAATCGGAGGCTTCGACATGAGTCGCGTCTTCATGGACGCCTTGAGCGGCATCAACCTCATGTTCGTGAGTACCTTGCATGCGATGAGGATCCCTCTGACTTGCCTAGAAGTCTTAGACGTGACGTTCCACGGCATCGTCCCAGGCAAGGGAATTACCCCCTAGGAAAAATCAACCTCGACGTCATCTTCGGCACGCTGAAAAACTTTCGGTGAGAGCGCATCGACTTTGAAGTCGTCGACTGGCCTTCGCAATATCACTGCATCCTCGGACGTGTCGCGTTTGCTAGGTTCATGGCAGTGCCGCACTACGCCTACCTGCAAATGAAAATGCCAGGTCCAAACAGCATCATTACAATCAACGGAAGCTTCGAGAGGTCCGACAGGGAATTCAACAGAATCTCCTAGTCCTTCGGCATGCAAGAGGAACTCGCAAGGTTGAAGGAGTCGACAGACAATAGTCTACCTCCCCTGAGCAGGCCAAGCTCACCTGACCTTTCCTTCGACTCGTCGGTGCACACCAAGAAAGTCTAGGTCCACCCAACGGACCCGACCAAGACGATCCTCATCGCCAACAACTTGAGTCGCGCATAGGAACGCGCGCTCATCGAATTCCTCCGCCGGTGCTAGTAAATCTTCGCCTGGTGTCCAGCGAACATGCCAGGGGTTCTCAGGGAATTCGTCGAGCATTCACTCAACGTAAATCCAGACGCAAGGCCAGTCAAGCAGACAATACATAGACTGCCTGAACCAAGAGCAAAGCAGTTGGAATGGAGATCAATAGACTCCTCGACGCAAACTTCATACGCGGGATCAAGGAAATCACTTGGCTTGCTAATAAAGTGCTGGTGCCCAAAAAGACAGGGATATCCTATGGATGTGCGTGGACTTCACCTCCCTGAATAAGCACTGCCCAAAGGATCACTTCCAGCTGCCACGAATCGACCAAATCATCGACACATCGCGCGAAGATCCAAGGCATTCGTCATCATCAACAGCGAACTGTACAAGCGCAGCATCACAGGAGTACTTCAACGGTGCGTCTCCAACGGGGACGGAAGGGTCGTCCTCCTCGACATACACGAAGGCACCTATGGGCATCATGCCGGCAGTCGCGCCCTTGTTGCCAAAGCTCTACGAGCTGGATTCTACTGGCCGACAGCCATGCGCGACGCCAAGGACATCGTCCAACACTGCAACGCCTACCAGCAATTCACCGAAAAACCTCACGCACCAGGCACGGAACTTCGGCCAATACCATTGGATTGGCCTTTCACGCAATGGGGACTCGACATGGTCAGCAAGCTCCCAAAATCCTCGTGGGGAGGTTACGTCTACATGTTAGTTGCAGTCGACAAATTCACCAAGTGGATCAAGGACATGCCGGTGACAAATCAATCAGGGGCTAGCGCCGTCAAGTTCTTCGAGTCCATTGTCTACCGCCTCGGAGTGCCACACAGCATCATCACGGATAATGGGACGAACTTCACCTCTAAGGTGTTCCAGGAATTTTGCGAAAACTTGGGAATCAACATAAGCTACGCCTCGGTGCCTCACCCGTAGACCAACGGTCAAGTCGAAAAGGCCAACGGCCTCGTTTGCGGTGGAATCAAGATACGACTCCTCCGACCACTCGAAAAAGCTGCTGGATGCTGGCTAGACAAGCTACAATCCGTACTTTGGAGCCTGCGCACAACTCCAAACAGCGCCACAGGATACACCCCGTTCTTCATGGTGCACGGTGTTGAAGCAGTGCTACCCGCAGAAGTATGCTACAAAGCCCCACGGGTGGTAGCCTATAGCTAGCAAGAGTCAACTCTTACACTCGAAGATTCCGTCGACCTCCTCGACGAGGCAAGAGAAATTGCAGCGGAGAGATCAACGATCTACCAGCAAAATCTCCGCAACTACCACAGCAGAAGGATACGCCCTAGATCCTTTGTCAAAGGAGACCTGGTCCTGCGACTGAAGCAACAAGGGCATCTCAAGATCGAGTCCCCTTGGGAGGGACTTTACGTGATTACATAAGTAATCCCAGGTGGCGCCTATCGCCTTAAAAATTTCGAGACAGGAGTCGCATACTCCAACCCCTGGAATGTCGCGCAGCTGCGTCGCTTCTACCCTTAGTCATTTTTACATTTACAAATAAGGCTATTCAGTCAGGCTACTTAGCCACACATTGTACCTCGAACTATTCTGCAAATAAATAAAGCTAAGTGCCCCAAAACTCTGAGTTTTTCCTTATTTTCTTGCAATTTTATCACTTGGGGGGCTACGCCACCCTTTATACTTCTGTTCTACGAACAAATCACAGTATCCTGAGTAGCTGATGCAACATCAATCGAACCCTTGATAAGCACCAACCCAGTTGTAATGCACCTGACAGGTTGGCAAGGTGTTAAGATAAACACAAGTCAGGCTAATGAAAAGGAACTGCAGAGTACATTACACTCAAAAAATTATATAAGCTAACAAGCTTTTCACATATCAACGGGTGCTCAACACACCCAATACAATCATATGAACTTTACAACACTTATACATTTATGTGCATGATACAAATCACGCTACTGCTGCAATAGAAGAACGTTCGTCTGCTCCTCGAAGAAATCGACGATGTCCTCTGCTGGCCGGTCAACCGCCTGATAATGCGGAACCATGTTCGAAGTCATTCCTTCTGGCAGAGGCGGCGGCCCAGCGGCAACAGACACAACATCCACGTCCGGCCTATGCAGTCGCACCAGCGACAATACAGCTTTAGCACCAGCTACCAGCTACTGCCATACGCACTCGTGAACCGCACTCAAATCTTGAAACTTTGTCAGGAGGGCCAGCAGGCTTGAAGGGACGGCGTCCAACGGGAACATCGTTTGATAAATATGCCTAAGGCATGACTATTGTGGCATCCCGCTAAAACCATTACTAGAAAATCGCGGTGTTTTTGTGCATTGCATCATCATGACCGCATGCTCATGTCATCATGCCACATTGCATTTGAGCATCGTCATCATCATGCATGGATTTGCCTAAAACTATTTTTGAAAAGCCTAGTTTTGTTTTCTAAATATCCCCGTCTTCTTTTCAAATTTTAAAACCGGGCTTCTCCGGATATTTTTTTTTGTCTAAAAACGGTTTACAAAAGACTTTTATAAAATAAATAAAAAGTTAGATTATTTTTAGGAGGCAGCCCGCCAGGCCCGAAAGCCCGGCCAGCCACCTCCAAACCCTAAAAACTAATCATATCCTGTTCTACCTACCCAACCCATCTCTCTCCCTCACCCCGCCGCCAACTGCTGGCACAGCACACACTCACGCATGCGAGGCTGCACCCTCCTGCAGCCTGGCCCACCTCCTGCCCCTGCCACCGGGCCCCACCCCGCAGTAGACACGCCTCCACCTGCTCCCTCTCCTGCCTGTCTCCATGCGACCAACCACCCCAGCCCACACCCCTGCCCACACAACGCGCGCACGCAAGCAGCACGCAGTGGAGAGCCATCCTCTGGTCCACCTCCCCTGGTTCCTCGGCCCCACCTGCAGGCGTGCAGTGCAGCACCGCCCGTGCCGACAACCACCCCGCCTTGGGATCCCGCCCCGCCCTGCCGTTTCCCGCCCGCGCGATCAACACCCCACCAACCGCCCCTCTCCCGCACATCACGCCAGCCCGCTCCCATCCTCCCATCCCGATCCACACGTCACCCCCACCTACCGCGTCGCGGGCCCCACCCCCACCGACACGCCCCGCTCCTATCTCCTCCCGCACGCCCTCGCCCGCGTGGCTTGATCCCAACCCTGCCGCTGCCTTCGCTCCTCTCTGCTGTCGCCGGTGGCTTATCGTCTCGATCCGCCCCAGCCCCAGCCATAGCTCGCCGTACTCCGCCGCCCAAGCTCCTCCACCGCGGCGCCCCCTCTCCTTCTAGGCCAGCGCCGCGCCATCGCCCCGGCCGCTCCCGGGCTCCCCGCCGCCTCGCCTCGGCCTCTCCCGCGAGCTCCCATGCCGCCATGTCGCCCGACGGTGCCCGCGTCCCTCCTTCCGCCGTCGCGAGCCGCCCCCGTCCTTCCCCGCCGACCCTGCCGTCGAGCATCGAGCTCCGCCTCAAGCCGGCCGCCTTCCCTCCTGACTCCGGTGGCGCCTCCTCCTCGTCCGCCTCCGCGACCTAAGCCTTCACTGTCGGTCCTCCTCCCCTCTATGTCATGCGCTGTCGTGCCCTACAAGCTCGCCCCGCGGCTTTTCCCCTGCCACCGGGCCAGGTTCTGCTATCGGTGTACTCTCCTCCGAGCCAACACACCCCTGCTGTCTTCGCTGTCCCCTGCGGCAGGACGAGTTTCGGCCCTTGTGCCCAAGTATTTGGACCTCATGCCGTGCTCCTGTGATGTTTGATGTCCAGTTTCATGTCCAGGTGATGGCAGTTTTCTCTAGTGTTGGTTATCCACACTACTTGTGTGTTGGTTGCCCCGGTTTCCGGATCCGATGGTGCTTTGATGTGGATGTGCTACCACCGTCACCTCTCGGAGAGATGTTGCAGCAAATATCCTCAAGTCGAACAAGAACTTTGAGATGCCCCTCGAAGTAATTGTTGCGGATTCAAGTTCGCCATCGACCTAGTGCCAACAAGATCTCCGTCTCGATCCCGCCCAGACCCCGTAAACCAAGTTCTCTGACAAGGAACACCAAGAACTTCCGGCGCCGAGACCAAGACCGACATCGTCACCCGAGGACTACGACAAGATCGTCCCAACCCGCCAAGTTCGCCTACCCGGACACCGTGCGACAAGATCTGCTTCACGGGCACCGAGCATCAAGATCGCCTTCACGGAAAACCGCAAGACCTCCTTCCCGGATCCGAAGGCGAAACCTTCAAGATCTAAAGACCGCACCCTGGCGCGCCAAGTTCTCCGATCTCCAAAGACCGATCCCGTCGAACCCTGAACCCTGAGTCCGAACCCCGAACCCCCGGAACTCAAGATCTGCCGAACCCAGATGTGTGACCCTAAGCCTCTATTTTTTATAATATGACATATACCTGTCGCATCATTAAATCATCACGCTTGCATACATGTCATCTGGTGGGTTGGGTTAAATAGCCGATTCACCTAAATTAAATATGGAGTCTATATGCAGGCTATTCTAGTCTTATATTGGCCCCATTTAATTTTGTGTAGCGAACAGATACCATGTTTTGCCTTGTTAAGACAACATTTAAATTGTGGGGTATCTAAATAACTCGAACCTATTAATTAATTGTCGGGACCCTGGTCCCGCTTAATACTGCCTAATTGCACCGCATCTTTGCCATGTCATGCATCATATCATAATCATGCCGGATCTTTTGCTGTAGTATTAAATATTGCATCCAGTGTTTCTTCTAGTGTTTGCTTCTTCGCGGATTAGGCCGATGAGTTGATGCGAGTATCGACAAGTTCTCCGGATATGAACCTTCGGCAGTGTTCCCAGGCGAGCACCTCTTCCCCTTCTACCTATTTTGCATTTATAGTCTTTATTTCCTCCTGTTGATCTATTGCTATCCGTGTCTCGATGCTTTAGTTTCCGTGCACCAGTTATATCCCGTGCAGCCTCTATATTGCCATGGACACCTCCTAATACCTATTGTTTGGTAGATAGCTGGCCTTGCGAGTCGTAGTTGCTTGCTCAGGTGCGATCTCGTGTTGTCGAGTACCACAGTTGTTGGAATGCTGGCAGATGTTTATGGTGGAGATGATCATGACTTTAAATACAACTATTAAAATGCTAGATATAACTAATGCAGAGGCATCGGTGGGCAATAGATGTTATTTGGTTCTTCCGCGCTCACTTGTGTCCCGTAGGACCCCGAGTACTTGATACCTGTTCCTTGACTATTCGCACTATCCACATCCGGGAGGCCTTATGGACCCCCCCTGAGCCAGAGCTTGATTCATTTCTATTTCTTGGAGCCACAAACTAGTTTGGGGTTTTATTACTATCCTGTACCTATGCCATGCTTTACTGCTTTATTTCAGATTGTGCGCGGAGCACCTGTACTGTTTTGGATCGCGCCACGTTTCCGCGGTATCGACAAGCCCAGTCACACTTTCGGGTTCCCAGTCGTTCACAGCCATCATCGCAAACCATGGGTCCATTCCGGAGCCGGCCAACTTTGTTGCGGGTAGCTTAGTGGGGTGGCCCCCTGAAATATTTATGAATCCTGTGATTGCTTTGTCGTGAAAGCCTCGTTGGGTTTTGAGTTGGTTTTTCCGAGGTTGATCGAGTGTGTGTTGCTATTTGTGCACCCCTACAGGGTAAAACTTTCTGAAAGCCGTGTCCGCGGTTATGGACGACTTGGATCTCAGTATCTCGATCATAGACAAGCATAACTAAAGTAGTGCTATAAATTTGACTTAATATGTGACTAGTAATCAGATTCAAATACAACGGAATGGATATTAAAAATGCCAACAACTGGTGGATCTGTGGTGATCTGTGTCATACTATACCTGCCTAGTAAGTATTGCAACTCCAATGGAATGTGATAAAAGTGCCAACAATTGCTGGGTTTTGGGATTCCTCAGGACAATTATATCTGACTAGTAAATGTTCCAACTCTCACGGAATGGTTAATTAAAACTACCCACTAGTTATGCTTCAGGATGACTCATGCTATCTATATCTGATTAGTAAGAGCTTCAACTATAATGGAATGAATAAAACTGCCAACCGTGTGAGTTCCTCGGTTTGACTTCCTCGATTTGGTATCGAGGGGGAAATGCCAGGATGGGTATGTTTGGTTGTTAGTATCAGGTTGGATCCGAATAGGTCTCTCTTATCCCTCTCTAATAGCCGCTAGTTGTATCGAGTCTCTATAGATTGTTTAGTGCCGCTGTGCTGCCACTTCAGCCCACCATACCTATGTAGGCGAGAGCCGCCGAATTCTAGCCTCGCCGTGTACTGGCCTCAGTACCGACGCTCCTCTTTTTCCTTTGCCCTTTGTCGGCACCCCTTTTGTTTTAGCAGATTTGGGATTGACGTCGTTAGCAGGGTTACCCTTCCGTCTTGGCCTGGGCAGGGTTATGGACGCCATTGGTTATTCTTCAGGGCTCTCAGCCCAATTTGCATCTTGTCCGTACTCGGACGCTGTATAGTTTTTCAAGGTGATTTGAATCTTTGTATTGTATATCTGTATTCTTGACTCGTTGAGTCGCAGATGTATATATATCTGTTCTGTGGGTCCCATCGAGGACTGTTGTGTAATGGTATTACTTTGTTTTCCACCCGCACGAAAGTGCCTGGTGGGCGTCCTTGAATCGTTTCTATGCGGGTTTGGCGGAAAGGGCTAAACTTGCATAGGGCCGATTCGAGGGTGTTACAACTGTGCCTTCTTCAAGCATTGGAGCACTCGAGAAGAACGATCCTGCAGGTTCACCAAGGCAACCGCATGATCATGGTTAACCCAAAAACCCACTCGCCTGTAATTGCTCCTGGGTCAAGCCATTCATTCGAATAGTAATCCGGTCCTTCTCATCCTGCGGATGACGAGCACTGACAACTACACCAACCAAAATGGCAAAGTGTGAATACAAGGCATCGCCACGACTGACTAAAAGAAAATATGAGAGGGCAGAAAGCTAACATTTGAACTGCTCATTCAGTTGCGCCACCTTCTCCAAGAGATACTTCTCACAGGTGGTGTCCTTCGACTTCCATACATCTGCGCTACCACGGAGGATGGGCAACTGACGCTCCAACTGCTTAATGTGATCGTGCAATCGCGAAAGCAATGACAACTCCTCCACCTTTGAGCGCGGCTGCACCAAGGTTTCATCGGTGGATGGAGGATCACGAGGATCACTCGAAGGACCACTCGACGTACCGTATCACAAATCAAGCAAGAGCAAAATGAGGGACCAAGAATACATTGATAAAAGGCACGAGCGCATTCAAGAAGATCAAGGTCTCGAAGGGGATACTCCCACAAAAGCGTAGTTCCAACAAAAAGACAACTACAAGCTATTACAGACTGGCAAACTAAGGAGCAATTTGCTTCTTCAACTTGTACTTTGACTTCGGAGGCCTCATCGAATCCGTGGTAGCCTCTGATGCCACAGGCTTCCTGGTGGTAGCCCCTGATGTCGCAGTCTTCGTCGCCTTCTTCGCTTGTTTCAGCTCAGCAGAATATTTCGTGACTGTGTCGATGAGCAGCGGCCCATACTTACCACAACTAGTAGCAAAGGGAGCAAAAACTACCTGTTGGCCATCTGCGCCGACGGGCATCGCCTTGGAGATCGCGGCGGTGTCCACCTCCACGCCATAGGCTTGCACCATCGCGAGTTCCATGGTGGCACCGACAGACCGCTGGGAGTTCCTGAAGTCCATGGGAATACCCCCAGCAAGGGATTCCACCAGGTCCTCAAGGTTGTCAATCATCTCAGCCTTGGGGGTTGGATCCTTGCATATGTGACTGAGCAAACCCTTGGCCTTCGTCAGCGTCCCCTGAAGGGAAGCATTGCGGTCTTCGACTGTGGCGACCGCACCAGCCAATGCATCTTCGCGGTGAAGGGCCTGGGCGTCAAAGCTCAGGCCGCTGGCATCTACATACATCAAAGTGTTAGCACAATAACACGACATCGACGCAAGAAACAACGAAAATTCAGCTGAAAGAATGCCTGAGAGGGACTTAGCAATCGAGAAAAGTTGCTCCTCGAAATACTTTTCGCTCTCGGCATTGGAGGCGCGCAAGTCCTCTTCGCGCTTTCGCAAGTCTTCTTCGTGCTTTCGTGATTACTCCAAGGCCGCGATTGCTTCATCACGACTCTTCGCCGCCGTGGCAAGCGCCTTCTCGAGGGAAGCAGCATGACGAAGAAGTTCGTTATGCTCAACTACAAAGCACAAGAAGTATCATCAATCGAATCTAGAAACTTCGTGAAGACAAAGACAAAGCCAAAACTAACCTTCAACAACGCGATGGCGATTCTCCAGCTGTGCATGCTGTCGACCCATGTCAAGGACTTGCTCCGCTAGGCGAGCAGCTTCCTTCATGATGAGCTGCATCAGAAGAAAACAAGAAGTTCAGCAACAGCACCAGGTATAAATTCGACTGCCAAAACAGCAAGAGGATGCTTACATGATCCTCTAGAGACTCCGAAGATGACTGTTGCACAGTCATCCGAACAACCATCTGGTGTTCCCAGCATGCGGGGAACTCGACGAGTTGTGCCCGGAGTGGGCTGCCAATGGAGGAGAGGGAGACCGTTCGGCCACTTCCTTGGCCTTGGAGTCTGTGACTCCGAACTCCTTCACAAATTGGATGTCGTTAGAAGACGACGATGCCGCTCGACTACAAAACATATCAAGCAAAAACTTCAGGGAAAGTAGCTCCAAAAAGAAACCAAGACAAAGTCGTGAATGCAGAACTCACCAGTCAAATTTATCAAGGTCAAAGGATTGCTCCTTCGACTCCGACGACTCCTTCAGTAGTCGCATCTTCTTCCGGGCAGGAGGAGCCATGGAACACACAGGAATGGTGGGGATTGGCTCCTCTACAGTAGTTGAAGGACTTTCTGGCATTGTCGGGGAGGTAGCGTCAGAATCCTTGCTGTGAGAACGCTTGCGAGTGTCCTGGTCGCTGGACTCAGGGGATCCCTCTTCTTCTTCAACGGGGATGGTCGACTCCGACTCGTCCTCCTCCTCCACTTCGTGAGGTATAACTCCTTCAGGGCGAGGAGGCAAATTGGAAGACATCTTCCAATCCTACATTTAGAAGATACATTATTATGCATCAATTACTTAATGGCAATCGACAAAGAAAGCTACTTTGTAGTACAATTCTACCTCAGGAGGACGGTTAGAGGTGTCTAAAGGAAGCACGACTAGTTCGCTCGGAAGATCCTCCTTGGTGGTATATTGGGTCACGAATCGCAGCCTCCTATCTACTTCACCCGCAGAAATGCCATCGGTAGATACGTGAGTGGCATCGTTCGCACCGGCCCAGCGGAACATGGGGTGGACTCTGGCCTGTAGAGGCTAGACACGGCGGTGCAACCATGTGCGAATGAGAGCAGCGCCTCCCTCTTCTTTGCCTATGCGACTCTTGAGGTCGCAGACACGCTTATACAGCACATCCGTTTCCTCGGACTCGCCGGGCATCACGATATTCTTCCAAGAGTGCCTCCTCTTGCACGGCATCGTGGGATCAAAGGGTGCGAGTCCGTAGTATTCTCCGTCGGCCTTCTGGTCGCGGATGTAGAACCACTTGTCTCTCCACCCTTGGACGGACGTAGTGAGCTTGATATCAAAGTAGGTGATAGAGGAGTCGACATGGATTCCGTTGCCTCCTACGTCGTAGACTACCGAATCGGACGCCCACTGGCGTTTCAGCTTAAAAAGCCTCTTGAAGAGGCCAAAGTGCGGCTCGATTCGGATCCAGCACTCGCAAAGAGTAATGAAGCAGGAGATGTGGAGAATAGAATTTGGGGACAGTTGATGAAGTTGGAGCCCATAGAAGCAAAGGAGACCCCTGAAGAAAGGATGCAGGGGGAGAGGAAAACCTCGGATGATGAATGCAAGGAACATCACCCGGAACCTAGGAGGAGGACAAGGGATTACCTCCTCACCGGGCACTCGTGAGTCATCTTCCGCGGACGGAAGAATTCCATCTCGACGATGAAGTTCTAGCTCAGTGGGCTTGATGATGGACGCGCTAGGTGTCGTTGGTGATGCCGGTGCCCGCACCCTTCTTCTTCCCAGCGCCGGCGGCGCTGGTGCCCACATTGGTGGTACTGCCCTTCTTCTTGGTGGCGGCAATGGCAGCCATGGACCCAGCGGTGGCACCTCCCTTCTTCTTGCCCATCTTTCGATGGCGGTGTGAATGGAGGAAGTAACTGGGGAAGACACGGAGTGTGGCATCCCGCAAAACCACTACTAGAAAATCGCGTTGTTTTTGTGCATTGCATCATCATGACCGCATGCTCATGTCATCATGCCACATTGCATTTGAGCATCGTCATCATCTTGCGATTGCTTGCATAAAACTATTTGCAGAAAACCTATTTTGTGTTTTCTAAAACGCCCCGTCTTTGTTCAAACGCAAAACCCGGGTCTCCGGATTATTTTGTTTTGTCTGTTATCGGTTTGCAAAAGCCCTATTTGAAATAAATAAAATGTTCAATTATTTTTAGTGGGGCAGTCGAACGGGCCGATTCGACCCAGTCGACCACCCCAGCATTAAAAACGGTCCACCTAAACCAGCCCACCCGAATCCTAAAACTACCCAAATCTATCCTACCCACCAACCGCAGCGTGCCACCTCACCCTCTCACCCAATTCCTACCCACCCCGCCACATCATCAATCCACCAGCCCCACTTCCCCCTCTCCCTCTTTCTCACACAGTTCCACCTTACCCCTCTCACTTACACCCTGGCCCCACCGCGCCTGGTCCCACCCCACAGTCCCTCTCCTTCCCCACCTGCCCTCCCTGGTCAAACCCCCTGGCCCGCGTCACCAACCCCACCCCTGGCCCCGCGCCACCTGTTCCCCGGGCCCCACCCCTCTCCCCTGTCCCCGCACCGAACGCACCCCCTGGCCCACCTCCGTCCATCCTCCCTCCTCTCTCCCCAACCTCCTCTCTCCCCGCGCCTCCCTCTCCTCTCCGGCGCCGGCCATCGCTCCCGCCGGCCTCCTTCCTCCGTCGTGGTCCCGCCCGCCGACCTCCGCCCCGCGCTAGCCCGGCCCGGCCGAGGCCGTCTCCGCTCGGCTCGCCTTTCCCAGCACCGGACCGCCTCCTCGCCGGCGATCCCGAGCCGCCCTTGCCCCGCGGGCCCTTCTCCTTCCCCTCAGGCGCCCACCTCCACCGCCAAGCAGAGCTCCGCCGCCCGCTCCTCTCTGCCTCGCTCCCGCTCCCGCCGGCCACCTCTGCACCTCCTCTCCTCCGCGCTCGCGCCGCTCACCGTCTTCCTTGTCTCCGGCAACCACGTCGCCCCGCCTGGAGCGCTGTCGCCCGTCACCCAGGCCGCCTCCCTCGCCCCGCTCCGACCCCGCGTCTCCGCCCGAGCTCGCCCGGCCGCCTGAGCTCCCCGCCGTCCTCCGCGAGGGCCCAAGCGCCGTCGCGCCTCACCCTCCTCCTGCCGCAACCTCGACCTCGCCATCCCCTGTCGCCTCTACAGCGTCACGGACCCGGAGCTTCTCCATGCTCGAGCACGCGTGCATGGTGCTGCTATCCAGACGCTGCACCGTCACGTTACCCTGCTCCCGTCACGCCTCTACGCCAAGATCCTCGATGTCGTGCGGAGTCCAACAACCAAACACGGAGAAGGTTGACAAGCGTCAAGTTCCCCTTGTCGACAAGATCGGCTCGATGCTGTTGGATTAGAAGAATGTACTTGGTGGAAAGCGAAGGCCCTGACGCAGATCCCAAGCTCGCCACCGGCGGACAAGATGGTACCCAAGGTCGTCGACATAGGAGACCCCAAGATCTCCTTCATGGAAATCGAAGCCGAACCCGGAGACCTCCGTCATGGATCATCGAGCACTTCTACACGAACCCTGAGACCGACCCCGAACCCCGGAACCCCAAGATCTTCCGAACCCTAATGTGTGACCCTTATCCGAACCCCTATTTTATAAATGCTAAACATAAAACCTGTTGCATATTAAACTGTCATACTCGCATGCATATTTGTGTGGTTTGGGGGCCTTACGCCGATTCACCGTATAATTAAATATGGGGCCCGTATGCGGACAAATCTAGTCTTATATTGGCCTCATTTAAATTTGTGTAGCGAACCGGTAACTTATCTCGCCCTGTTAATTCAACATTTAATTTGCGGGGTAGATAAACAAATAGAACCATATATTTAATTGTCCGGACCCCCGGTTCCGCTTAATATGACCTAATTGCATCGCATCTTTGCCATGTCATACATCATGCATGCATCATGCCCGATCTTTTGCCGTTGTATTAAATATTGCATCCGGTGTTTGTTCTAGTGTTTTGCTTCTTCGCGGATAAGGCCGTTGAGTTGATGCGAGTGTCGATCCGATCTTCGGTTGAACCTTCGACAACGTTTTCAGGCGAGCATCTCCCCCTTTCTACCTATCTTACTTTTATAGTATTTATTCCCTCCTGTTGATCTATTGCTATCTGTGTTGCGTTGCTCTAGTTTTCGTACCCGTGATATCCCTTGCAGCCTCATATTGCCTTGGACACATCCTATTACCTGTTGTTTGGTAGATAGTTGGACTTGCGCGTCGTAGTCGCTTGCTCAAACGCTGTTGCGTGTCGCCAAGAACCACAGTGTTGGAGTAATTGCCGCATGTTGATGTTGGAGATGATCATGGCTTTACTTTTCGTTCACTTTAATTACTGTATAACAACTAAAATTGAAGTAAGTAAGCAGAGGCATCGGTGGGTGATAGATAATGTTGGTTTCCGACCGCCCACTTGTGTCCCGTAGGACCCCGAGTTCTTGACACCTGTTCCGAGATCGAGCGCGCTAACCACAGGTGGGGAGATATGGGCCCCCCATTGATTATTACCTGATTTCAAAGTATTGTACTGGGGGCCACAAACTAGTTTGAGGTTTTATTTACTATCTTGTACTTATGCCATGCTTTACTGCTTTATTTACGATTGTGTGAGGAGCACGCTGTACTGTTTAGGAAGCGGAGTGTTTTCGCGGTATCGACAGTCCCAGTTTTGGGATTCGCTGTCGTTTACAGCCACTGACGCAAACCCTGAGTCCGTCTCGGAGACCGGCCGACTTCGTTGCGGGTAGACTTAGTGGGGTGGCCCCCCGTGCTTGCTTTGGGTCTGGGAACGTCATGACTTAGGCCCCGCCGACATACCGATGGGTGTATGTTAACTGATCTGGCAAAAAGGGTCGAAGTGCTTGTGGATACTTTGGTGCACCCCTGCAGGGTTAAATCTTTTCGAGAAGCCGTGTCCGCGGTTATGGACGACCTAGAGCACAGTGCTTGATCATAGACAACTATAACTAAAGTTTATTGTTATAAATTGACTTGTATCCGATATGACTAGTAATCAGCTTCACTACAACGGAATGGCTAAGTAAAAGTACCAACAACTGCTGGGTTTTGGGGTTATCTCATGCTAATTGTATCTGACTAGTAAGTGTTGCAACTATCACGGAATGGTCAACTAAAAGTGCCCAATGCTTATTTTATCAGGATGATTATCTAAACCTGACTAGTAATTGCTGCAACGATAACTGAATAAATAAAACTACCAACTGTGTGAGTTCCTCGGTTGACTTCCTCGTTTGGTCTCGAGGGGGAATACCAGGATGGGATTGTTTGGTGTTAGTATCAGGCTGGTTCCAGA
This sequence comes from Avena sativa, assembly GCA_916181665.1. Taxonomy (NCBI): domain Eukaryota; kingdom Viridiplantae; phylum Streptophyta; class Magnoliopsida; order Poales; family Poaceae; genus Avena; species Avena sativa. The sequence continues at coordinate 479,605,994 of OV702292.1, read as the reverse complement.
TAGGTCTTTCTTACCCCTCTCTGATAGCCGTCAGTGACATCGAGTCTCTATAGGTTGTTTAGTGCATGCTGCCGCTGCCGCTTCAGTCCACCATACCTATGTAGGCGAGGACCGCCGAATTCTAGCCTCGCCGTGTACTGGCCTCAGTACTGACGCTCCTCTTTTCCCTTTGCCCTTTGTCGGCACCCCTTTTTGTTTAAGCAGGTTTTGAGATCGACGCTGTTAGCAGGGTTACCCTTCCGGCTTGGCCTGGGCAGGGTTATGGACGCCATCGGTTATTCTTCAGGGCTCTTAGCCCCATTTGCATCTTGTCCGTAGCTGGGCGCTCTATCGTTTTCAAGGTGATTTGGATCTTGTACTGTATATCTGTATTCTTGACTCTTGGAGTCGCTGTTGTATATATATCTGTTCTATGGGTCCCATCGAGGACTGTTGTGTAATGTTATTACTTCGTTTTCCACCCGCACGAAAGTGCCTGGTGGGCACCTTCGAATCGTTTCTATGCGGGTTTGGCGGGTTTCGCTAAAACTTGCATAGGGCCGATTCTGAGGGTGTTACACGGAGTTGGTCCAGTGCCGCAAAAAGGAAGTATGCAAGGAAGGAGAGAGAAGCAGCAATGGCGATGGAGGCACGGGCAAAGAAGACAGATGGGGAAAATTACCGCAGCTATGCTGCTACTTAACCTCCTCGTGGAGACCATCCAACGGCCAGCAGAAACTCTACTATACGCGTGGAGCACATCACCATTGACACGTGGCGAAGCTGAAGCACGAACCGTCCCCCACTATTCCCATTACGCGCAGAAATCGAGGAGACATAGTTAAAATAGAAGATTATACACGCCCGATCAAATCAAAGTCAGAAAGTGGGACCCATCACTCGTCACGTCCCGTCAAAGCCGCTCACGCGGGCAACCGAGGTCATCACATCGTCAGCACTGAAGTCATCGTTTCTAGCAGCAGAATATTTTGATTACTTTAGTCCTTGCTTGAGTCTTCGACTCAACCAAGCACTCTGGGGCTACTCCCATAGGGAGCGTTGTTCGTGCACCCTACAATTATTATTATTTCTATAGGGGAATGAACATTCAATACAAACCAATCACTCAAATCTACGATTCGATTGTGCACTATGGGTTACTCCCATAGGGAGCACCGGAAGCAAATTCAACTGAAACAAGCAACAAAGACGACAGCAGTCACAAAAGGTCTTTAGTCCCTGCTTGAGTCTTCGACTCAACCAGGCACTCGGGGGCTACTCCCATAGGGAGCGCTGGCCGCGCACCCTATGATTATTTATTGATCGTACTGTGTGTTGATAACATCCACACTCGAATGTTATGGCGACTCCGCCTCATACCTTCCCTACAAAGAGACCGCATCTCCTGGGCCACCCGAATCATCTCCGCGATGACCAAAATTTTGGATGTCGCGCTTTCAGCGTGAAGATAAGACCTGAATAAGGCCTGACAACGCATCTGTTGCGCACTACCAGAAACATATCCGTGCCTACAGGTACGATGAACATGCCTTGACGGACGCATCGAGTGCTCACACTTATTTACTAGAATTCGACTCCTGTAAGACCTCTGCGGCCTGAGTCGAATTACACCAGCACTTTACCGAATTCGAGTCCCGGGACTCGAGTTTGAGTAGATTGCGTTGTTTTGCCATTTCGACCGAATGGAGCTTATCCCATGATGAGAGCGACCATAACATCACCTTGTACCACGGCAATTTGCACGCCACCGACCTGATAGATAGGAATATGTTCGTGGTGTACCCTTCAATTAGGGCGGCAAACTTTGTGCCCTCTTTCCTGATGTCGATGATCTCTGGTGCTGGTACCGGGTCAGTCAGGTACTAGTGCTTGTTGGAGTAGGTCACTTCGGGCAAATACATCGTGTGGCTAAATTTCAAGTGGTCAAAGATCTCGTGCACATTCAATGGCCAGGTGACGAACTCACATCCTCGCTCCATGCAGGTTGCGCATGGGGCGTAGTAGCACTGGATCTTGTGCTCGTTGACGTCATTGTAGGAGACCAATGAATGTCGTCGGATTGATGACAAGTACGCCATGAGGGGTGTGAGACATACGGTGTTCTGGGATGGTGAGCACACAAGTTTACCCAGGTTCGAATCCACCGGCTTTAGACGGATCCTACTCCTGCTAGCAATCCAGTAATACGACAGAGCCAGAATATGGGTTACAAGGGTTCGCCTGTGTGAGTTGAGATTGTGGACTATTGAGGGTTCCCTAAAGGCTCTCCCTAGGACGACTTATATAGATATCTGGCCTAGGGTTTACAGGAGAGATCTGTCTGGCTACGACTAAGAGTCGGTTACAGAGTACATCTTGAACTACAAGTAACACTATGGGCCTAAGTCGGTAAGTCTTCTGGGCCTTCCCGTAGCTGGATTGGACTCCGTCTCTTCTCCCTGACTGGGCCGCCCGTGAAGCAAAGCTCTAACCCGAAGTAGGCCACCCTGGTCAGTGAGGAACTGTGAGGATACCCGGAAAGTATATCCCCAACAGCAGCCCTCGGAAGTCTGCAAGATCCAAAGTCGGATTCATCATCGTCTAGCTTGATCTTCGGCTTGCAGAATCTTGAAGGATTCCTGAACTTCATAACAAAAAATACGATCCGGGTCTTAAAAATAAGTCGGACCTATCAACGTGTTAGTCGGACTTTCCAGCTTGATTTCAAACTAAGCCGGAACTTGGTCTCTGACGTCATCTGACACTCATCATGGTCAAGTCACGTCATCTGACAAACATCATGTCATCACGACCGTTGGTGGGTCCGCCGTTCGCGGAACCGAGGCGTCGTTTTAATGCGTATGCGGAGATCGAGGCGACGTAATCATCACGTGGGTCCTTCCCAGTTCCTTCCATGACGCGTGGCATTTACACAGTGCTATTCGCATGAATCTTGGCGCATGTAGGTGGTTATAAGGGGTGAGGATTTTCCTTCTCCTCTCTCCACCTGTTCCCTTTGCCGCTTCTTCTCCTCCACATCTCCCCAGCACACAGAGCTCTCCCTCCTCCCAGATTTCCTAGCGCCGCCCATCTAAGGTCACCGGCGCACTAGAGAAATGGCTTCCTCTTCCTCTTCCGGCTTGGCAGCGGCTGCGGCAGAGAAAGAGAGCAACCGGGGTGTCTGGATCCCGTGCCTTCTCGACGACGAGAAACTCCAAGGTGTGGAGAATGAGGGTCTCCTCCGCATCGGCGACTGGCAGAGCGGCTTCGGCGAAACCATCCCCCATCCGCGCGCCGACGAGCGGGTCCACTTTGGCACCCACCTCGACAGAGGTTTGTCCTTTCCTCCCTCGGAATTCTTTTCCGAGGTGATTGATCATTACGGTGTACAGCTCCACCATCTTCCCCCGAACTCCCTCTTAGAGATGAGTTCTTACGCAGCTTTGTGTGAGGGGTATCTCGGCATTAGGCCGAGTCTCACTTTGTTTCATTTCAACTTCCATGTCCGTAGAAACTCCATCACTGCCAGTAATCCTTATATTACCAGTACTATTAGCCTTTCTGTTAGACGCGAGCGTAGTTATCCTTGCATTTCTGCTAGTGACTCGGCCAAACAATGGCCAGCCACTTTCTTCTACCATAAGGATATTCCTGCTCCCGGCAAAGCCACTGCTTTGCCGGCTTTCATCGATGGAGCCGCCACGGCCCAACCGTCTTGGGACGGGGCTCCTCCGGCTCTCAGTGACGATCTGATCCTCGCTAAGAGGCGGATCGAATATCTGATAAAACACAAGGGCTTGAAAGGATCCGACTTAGTCCAGTGCTGGGTCGCACGCCGGATTCAGCCTCTCCAACACCACAGCGACCGTCTGATGCACTCCATCACGGTGTCGAAGAACGATTCCCTCCGCATTAGTCCTAAGGCTTTAAAGCCACAGGATTACATAAGCCAGATTAAATGGATGATCAAGTAGCGGATTGAAAGGAAGATTCCGGACTTGTCTCTAGATATGTGATGCCCTCGACTTTCGACGTAGAGCTCGTTGGGAACCCCAAGAGGAAGGTACGATGAATATAGCAGCAAGTTTTCCCTCAGTTATGAAACCAAGGTTTAATCGAACCAGTAGGAGCAAGGAAACACCCCAAAGGTGTTACTAGCTGAGCTTTGGCAGGGCGCACTACCGGTGCTAGTAGCAACGTGGAGACCTGCACAACATAACCACAGAACTTTGTCCCCAACTTGCGATGAGGTTGTCAATCTCACCGTGTTTTGCGGAAAACAAAGGATTAAACGTATCGAATGGAAAGAAGTAGAAGTTTACAGAAAGTAAACACAAAGCAGTAAAAGATTGTAGATTGTATGTAAAGTAGAAGGACCGGGATCCATAGTTCACTAGAGGTGGCTCTCCTTAGATAGATAACATGCTGGGTGAACAAATTACAGCGGGGCAATTGACAAACACCGAGAAAGCAATACATGCATATACTAATCATCTTGACTCCTCTGAGACTTGATTGGGCATTACAACATAATACATAGACCGCCATCCAACTGCATCTATGACTAATAATCCACCTTCAGGTTATCATACGAACCCCCTCCAGTATTAAGTTGCAAGCAACAGATTATTGCTTTACGAACTGCGTGTAAAGTAAACAATACGATTGTTCTATGAACAAAGGATTGTTGTTTTCTCCCTAGTAGCAACAACACATCTAGTACCTTAGATATTTCTGTCACTTCCCCAGATTACCAGAGGCATGAACCCACTATCGAGCATAAATACTAACTCTTGGAGTTGCTAGCATCTACTTGGCCAAGATAGCTACTAACAACGGAAAGCATGCAAGATCACAAATAACAAAGACATGATAGAATCAATAATCAATCTGAAATAGCATCTCAATATCCATCAGATCTCCGGAAACACAACATGTATGATTTACAAATAGATGATCTTGATCATGAACGGAGCTCACAAGATCTAAACATGAAAGCACAAAGGATGAGAAACCAGCCATCTAGCTACTACATGGATCCGTAGTCCAAGGATGAACTACTCACACATCACATCGGAGGCTTGCATGGTGATGAAGAAGGCCTCCAGGGTGAATTCCCCTCTCCGGCAGGGTGCCGGGAAGAGCTTCAGATCCCTCCCGATCTAGGGATGGAGATGACGGCGGCTATAGACTCTTTCGTGGATTTTTTTGATCGGGTACTTAGGGTTTTCGTCCCGAGGGCAATATATAGGCGGAAGGAGAGGCCGAGGGGGTGCCGGGAGCGGCCGCACCACCCCTGGCGCGGGCCAGGCCTGGCCGCGTGGCCAGGTGGTGTGGTGGCTCCCTGGCCCTTCTCCGTCTCGTATTCTGGCACTTGATCCCTTCTAGAAAAATAGGCACTTTGGCTTTTGTCCCGTCCAATTCCGAGAATATTCATTTTCTGACTTTCCTGGAACCAAAAACAGCACAAAACAGGCAGCTGGCACTATGGCTCTTGTTAATAGGTTAGTCCAAGAAATCATATGAAAAGTACATCCAAAGTTGGAACAAAACACAAGAAAGTGGATAAAACCAAGCATGGAACATCAAAAACTATAGATACATTTGCAATGTATCAACATCCCCAAGCTTAACTCCTGCTTGTCCTCGAGTAGGTAAGTGATAAAAAGAAATAATTTTTGAGGTGACATGCACCATCAAAGACTTGATCAAAGTATTTGCAAAACATTCAAGGCTAGGATCATAGTACTTCAATCATAACATGAAAGACAAAGTTCTAGCAATAAGCAAAGAAACCATGATGCAACATGAAAAGGCACAAACAAAAGATTCATGAATAGCATGCTTTGCAAGACATTTGTTTGTTTCACATAAAGAAAACATAGCATAATAGTATTCAGCTTGTCCCTCAATAGAGTAGCAAATATAAATGCATAGGACACCTTCAAAGTTCATAAGAGTGACTAGATACAATAGTTCAAAACAAGCAATATCAAAGTATGCATCAATCAACTAGTCTTGGGACAATGCACATAGAACTAAGAATGGCCACTATGCTCTCAAAGTAAGTGCATAAAGGTAGAAGGTGGAGACTCAATATAATGGTGGAAGAAAGGCCTTTGTAAAAGGAAGTAGGGATTCAAGTCTCATAAAGAGCTTCCAAAAATTATGGTACTTAATAGCTTTCAGCTCTCATTGCCCCTATCATAAGCATCTTGAAGTGATTAAGGTTAAAGTGAACAAACTATGGTGTACATGCTTGACGAAGTATAAGTCAGAAATCTCATGTCCCTTGTATACGAGGGCCGCTCCTCATGCTACTCAAGTTTAGTCACCGGTAAGTTCTTGTCATCGTAAGTACATGTGTATCATTGAGAACCGCCAACGGGGTACCCCTTGCCCGATGATACGGAAGAATCCCCATATCAAAATGACAAGGCAAGCAGACAACGAGCATCTCAGCATTTTTCTTATTTACCATGGGAATATGGTGCCTTTTTTCTCTCTTTCCTCTTTTCATAGTATCTCTTTTTTTCTCTTTTTTTCTCAATATAGGACTCTTTTTTTTATAAGAAGAATGCTTCATAGACACCTCATTATGGTTATGCTGCAGGTTTCCACCATGTCAGCATGGATTAGACCAGCGGCCCAGGCGTTTCTCTAACACATATACATAACTCCATGGACTTACAAGCTCCCCTTTCATTTCACACCAACGACATCCATATACAAAAGAGCATGATATCAACTAGGTACAAGTACCAAGTGCAATGTTGAAAGCGTTCCCCATGAAAGCATGGTTCTGCTAATTCCCAACAAATAAGTGCAAGCATATACAACATAGAAGACACAATGGTTCAAGTTTATTAAGGGCAAGTAAAGTAAAGTGTGCCTTCAAGTTCGTGAGAGCTTTAATCACTAGTTTTCTCATAACAAGTGGAAGGTAAACAAAAGCATGAATATACTTGGAATAGCATAAGCTAGTAGGTAGGTATGGTGGACTCTTTGGAATAACTTGGTTTAGGGAGTTGGATTCATGAGTGGAACTCATACTTGGTTGTGGAGGCTAGCAAAAGACTAGGAGCGACAAACTGAGAGAGCAATAATGGCCATAATCATGCAGAGCGACAAAACATCATTGATCAAAGCATAAAGTGATACTACAAGTTGAAAACTAAAGGATCATAAAGGCTATGGTGACTTTTTATAGTCATAACATGGTGTGAGCATGTGCCAAGTCAACCCAAATAAAGCATCAAAGGAGAATACCACTATACTATGCTTTAATATGCTAAAACAACGCATGATTCATCCAAGGCACATTAAGCAATCTCAATTGTTTATAACAAGTCATGCTATAGCAAAGAATACTAAGCATAAAGCCAAAACAATATCAAGCATGGCATGACAAAGCATAGGCCACAGTCAAAAACGAGCTCTTTTTACCACATAAGTATGAACTTTCCTACTCTTTTCCAAACCAAACCAAACTATTCGCAAACCTAAGTGTGAAAGAGGGGGTCCAACCAACTTATTCAGAAAACTAAGCAAACCAAGAAAAATAAAAACAAAAACAAAAAAGAAGACGCTCCAAGAACAACATAACTGTGCATGAAACAATAAAAATGAAGCGTTTGGAAGAAACCTGGAATTTTTATTGATGAAGAAGGGGGATGCCTTGGGCATCCCCAAGCTTTGACGCTTGTACTTCTTGGATATTTCTTGGGGTGACACGCGTGGCATCCCCAAGATTGAGCTTTAGTCCATCCTTTATCTCATTACTCGTTCCTTCCATACACCTGGAATTTTTCCTTCATACAAAACTTCACACAATCTCATTAGCAACATTAGTGCACTTAAAATAAATAAGTCTCAAGGTTCAGTTCTAACACCAAATAAACTTCCATTAGAACACTAGATACTGTAGCACTCCCCTCAAAAATCTCAATTCCCCAAAGGAACTCAAGAAGGAACTAACAAGAAGCAAATGCAGAAAATGGCAGAAATCTGTCAAAACATACCAGCAGGTAAAGACGAATTTTTTCGAAGACCTTCTGTTGCTCAAATCAAAAAGTGTTGAACTAACGAAAGTTATATAACAACCTGGGGCAGAATCACAAAACATTACAGCTCAATCCGACATACAGAGCTCTCTCAGGAATTTTCACGGTGAAGCACAAAAATCTGTTTCGGGACAACAACTTTCCCAATCATTACTTCACTCTCATTAGAGGTTACTCTTGGCACAAAAAGCAAATAAAAAGGATAAGAAGAGGTTATTACATAGGTAATAACTTCCAAGACTCATCTAAAACTCTTGGGTTATCTCCCAACAAGTACTTTTCTTTAACGCCTTTAAGTTAGGCATAAGAAGCAAAGAAAGAATCAAGTGTTCTCAAATGAAGAAGCATTAAGACCAAATTTTGTTTTCATAGGAGAAGCAAAAGAAATCTTTTCTCTCTTTTTAGGGAAGTGTTATATACCTTTCTTGAGTGGGAGTTGATATTTAATGGTGCCTTCTTTCATATCAATGATGGCACCAACAGTTCTAAGAAAAGGTCTTCCCAAAGTAATAGGACAAGAAGCATTGTATTCAACATCCAAAACATAGAAATCAACGGGGACATAGGAATCGTTAACCATAATAAGAACATCATTAAGACTCCCCATGAGTTTCTTTTTAGCATTAGCATCAAGTGGGACATTCAAATAACAATCTTCAAGAGGAGGCAAATCAAGCATATCATAAATCCTTCTAGGCATAATAGAAACACTACTATCAAGATCACACAAAGCTTTGAAATAAAAGTCATTCACTTTCATATTAATGATGGGTTTCCAACCATCTTCTTGTTTTTTAGGAATATAAGCTTTATGTTTCATCTTTTCTTCCTTAATCTTTATGAGAGCATCGGTAATGTGTTTTGTAAAAGCCATGTTCATAGCACTAGCATTAGGACTTTTAGCAAGCTTTTGTAGGAACTTAATAACTTCAGATATGTTGCAACCATCAAGATCAAAATCAACTTTATCATCAAAAGTAGTAGAACTATTAGTAGCCTCAACACTACTGGTGGTGATAGTAGAAACACTAATGTTTCTAGCAATTTCATCTTCTCTTTCCCACTTAGCATGTAATTCAGCTAATAGTCTAACATTTTCATCAATTCTTACTTGTATGGCATTAGTAGTTGCAAAGGGATTCTCATTAATTTCAGGTTTAGCAGCCATTTTATTCAAAGTAGATTGAGCTTCAGCCAAAGATGCTATATTTCTTTCAGCATTAGAGAGTTTTTCCTTAATAGTTTTATTGAAAGCAGTTTGTTTACTAATAAACTCTTTAAGCATAACTTCAAGTTCAGAGGCAACACTCTTATTATTGTTGTAAGGATTTCCATAAGCATTACCATTGTTGGGAGGATATGGCTTATAATTGTTGTTACCAAAATTGTTCCTATAAGCATTATTACCATAAGCATTGTTGCCAAAGTTGTTATTTCTTATGAAGTTCACATCAACTTGCTCTTCTTGAGCAACCAAAGAGGCAAAAGGAACATTATTTGGATCAATATGGGTTTTCCCATTAACAAGCATAGACATAATCATATCAATCTTATCACTCAAGGAGGAGGTTTCCTCAACAGAATTTACCTTCTTACCTTGTGGAGCTCTCTCAGTATGCCATTCAGAATAATTAACCATCATATTGTCTAGAAGTTTTGTTGCAGCACCCAAAGTGATGGTCATAAAGGTACCTCTAGCAGCTGAATCCAATATGTTCCTTGAAGAATAGTTCAATCCTGCATAAAAAGTTTGGATGATCATCCAAGCAGTCAGTCCATGAGTGGGACAATTCTTTACCAAAGATTTCATTCTTTCCCAAGCTTGAGCAACATGCTCATTATCAAGTTGTTTAAACTTCATTATTTCACTTCTCATAGATATAATCTTAGCAGGAGGATAGTATTTTCCAATAAAGCATCTTTGCACTTAGTCCAAGAATCAATACTATTCCTAGTTAAGGAATTCAACCATTCTTTAGCTTTTCCTCTCAAAGAGAAAGGAAACAATTTCATCTTAATAATATCACCATCTATATCCCTATGCTTTTGCATCTCACAAAGTTCAAAAAAGTTATTTAGATGGGAAGCAGCATCTTCATTACCAATACCAGAAAATTGTTCTCTCATAACAAGATTGAGCAAAGCAGGTTTTATCTCAAAGAAAGTATTTTCAGCCACAGGTGGAGCAATGGGAGTGCTCATAAGATCATTGTTGTTGGTGCCAGTGAAGTCACACAACTTAGTGTTTTTCAAGAGTAGTCATTTTTTTGGGTTTTCAAATAAGAAAGCAAATAAGTAGAACTATTTTTTTTGTGTTTTTGAAGAACAAAACAAGCAAACTAAGCAAAAAGAAACTAAGCAAAACAAAAACAACAAAGTAAAGAGATTGGTTATGAGGGACTCCCCTTGTGAAGATGTCCTTGACTCCCCGGCAACGGCGCCAGAAAATCTTGATGCGCTCGACTTTCGACGTAGAGCTCGTTGGGAACCCCAAGAGGAAGGTACGATGAATATAGCAGCAAGTTTTCCCTCAGTTATGAAACCAAGGTTTAATCGAACCAGTAGGAGCAAGGAAACACCCCAAAGGTGTTACTAGCTGAGCTTTGGCAGGGCGCACTACTGGTGCTAGTAGCAACGTGGAGACCTGCACAACATAACCACAGAACTTTGTCCCCAACTTGCGATGAGGTTGTCAATCTCACCGTGTTTTGTGGAAAACAAAGGATTAAACGTATCGAATGGAAAGAAGTAAAAGTTTGCAGAAAGTAAACACAAAGCAGTAAAAGATTGTAGATTGTATGTAAAGTAGAAGGACCGGGATCCATAGTTCACTAGAGGTGGCTCTGCTTAGATAGATAACATGATGGGTGAACAAATTACAGCGGGGCAATTGACAAACACCGAGAAAGCAATACATGCATATACTAATCATCTTGACCCCTCTGAGACTTGATTGGGCATTACAACATAATACATAGACCGCCATCCAACTGCATCTCTGACTAATAATCCACCTTCAGGTTATCATCCGAACCCCCTCCAGTATTAAGTTGCAAGCATCTACTTGGCCAAGATAGCTACTAACAACAGAAAGCATGCAAGATCACAAATAACAAAGACATGATAGAATCAATAATCAATCTGAAATAGCATCTCAATATCCATCGGATCCCCACAAACACAACATCTATGATTTACAAATAGATGATCTTGATCATGAACGGAGCTCACAAGATCTAAACATGAAAGCACAAAGGAGGAAAAACCAGCCATCTAGCTACTACATGGATCCATAGTCCAAGGATGAACTACTCACGCATCACACCGGAGGCTTGCATGGTGATGAAGAAGGCCTCTAGGGTGAATTCCCCTCTCCGGCAGGGTGCTGGGAAGAGCTTCAGATCCCTCCCGATCTAGGGATGGAGATGACGGCGGCTACAGACTCTTTCGTGGATTTGTTTGATTGGGTACTTAGGGTTTTCGTCCCGAGGGAAATATATAGGCGGAAGGAGAGGCCGAGGGGGTGTCGGGAGCGGCCACACCACCCCCTGGCACAGGCCAGGCCTGGCCGTGCGGCTAGGTGGTGTGGTGGCTCCCTGGCCCTTCTCTGTCTCGTATTCTGGCACTTGATCCCTTCCGGAAAAATAGGCACTTTGGCTTTTGTCCCGTCCAATTCCGAGAATATTCATTTTCTGACTTTCCTGGAACCAAAAACAGCAGAAAACAGGCAGCTGGCACTATGGCTCTTGTTAATAGGTTAGTCCAAGGAATCATATGAAAAGTACATCCAAAGTTGGAATAAAACACAAGAAAGTGGATAAAACCAAGCATGGAACATCAAAAATTATAGATACATTTGCAATTTATCAATATGCATACAACCGAAGACCCTTTGGTTCCGGTAAGCTTCAATAATAAACCCTTTTATGTGTTTCACCCTTTAAATTATTTCGCAATGCTGAGATATCTTTTTTCTTTTCAGCTTGCTGACCTCCCCGTGTCGGAATTTGCTCCACTCGAGGGATATCCTCTAGAGTTTTCTCAGGAGGCGGAACTGGTCCCACTGCCGGACATTGTGCCCAGGAAGCGCAAGGCTCCAACAGTGGCTGTCGGCACAAAGGAGGTGCCAGTCGTGAAGAGGTAACTTTCAACGCAACTTCTGCCTTTGTACCTTACTCGAATTCTGCTTCCGAGATGTAATGTTTTTTACTCTATTACATTCCCAGAGCTAAGCAGCTCATCAAGGGCAAGGGGAAGGGAATTCCTTCGAAGCCTTTGCGGCAGACGAAGCTGACTATCGATTCTCCTGCCGTAGCTCCTGCGACTCCTCCCCACAACCCTCTACAACGTCGGTGATCATTCCTTTGCCGGTTGTCGCAGAAGATCCGGCTCCTCCTATGGGGCCAGCGACCTTTGAGTCGCAGACTGACGCCACCACGGGTGGCTCAGGTTTAGATAAGGGTGAACCCTCTTCGGGAAATGATCCCTCGGCAGAGACCTTTTCCTAAAACCTCCTGAACAATCCGGGACTTGCCAAATTTGGCGTGTCTCGGAAATCTATAGAAGAAATCCAGCTTCTGGCCCAGCAATGCCTGGAGAAGAGAAATATCTCTGCTGAATAAGAAGCACAAGTGGCGGAGGACATCAAATACTCCGACCTTCTTGAACAACTTCGCCTTCGCGACGAGGGACTTAGAGCTGGTGTGCTTCCACCACCTCTGGTTATTCCACTCACCCTCGGCGAGAAGGTTACCACCGAGGTGAACATGTGTCTGAGCAAGCTCACACATGAACATCATGTAAGTCGGAATTCCAACTCACGATTTTCTTTATTGCATTTCATATCATATCCTCTAGCCCCCAAGCATGAAGTAGGATATACGATCCGGGTTTATGCTTCCTTAGGATGCCAAAGAATGAACTAGTGTAGCCCCCAAGGCTCGTGCTGATATTAGTAAAAATATTAGCCCGAGTCTTCAGTAGACTTCTGACTCTGGGTATTCTGACTTATAGGAAGTTAATTCATATAACCAGGATTTGTTGAAGAACATCTGCAACAAGCGGAGAGAGATAAGAGCTCTCCGACTTGAAAATGCTGAGCTGAAGGTCTCCAAGGATGAGGCCGAAGGTAAACATTCCGAGACTCAAAGCTTGTCTTTGTGTTTTCATAGTCGAATATTTTTTACTGAACTATTGTTCTTTTTGAATTACAGCACTGGTAAAATAGTCCTGCGCTATGATTGAAGAGGCCGAGAACCTCAAAACCTTGGTGGTGGAGAACAAAGAACTTCGCCAAGAGCTAGATAAGCTCAAAGCGGATCATGAGAAGACCATTGCTCAAGTTCTCGAATCCTCCTCCATGGCTACTGATGAGCGTGATCGTAAGATTGTGGCTCAAGATCAGAGAATCTCGGATCTCAACAACAAGCTTTGCAGAGAGAAGGACCTTTCCGAGGCGCTCCGGGATGAACTCAGGAGTCTTCGAGAAGAGAAGACCAAAGTTGACGACGTCATTTTCGGTATGTTTCCATCTTTCTAACTTTTTTATATTCTTCGACTCTTTTGATGTCGGATTTGTCCTTAACCATTTTTGTGTTATATATATAGGTCCTCTTAACTTGACGGACTCTGCCTCCACCGAGCCTCGCACCCACCGACTTACCCAAGTCGGTGATTTACTTCATGACTTCTGCCAATCCATCGAGGATATTGTCGAAGCTCTCAGGGTTCCGGACATGCACAGCATGTCGGACTTTCAGGTGCGAGACTAGGTGAAGGAGCTGCCGCAGCTCGTACGGGACTAGAACATGTCCTACGCGCGATCCGCGGCGCAGAACGCTCTCACCATGGTATTGGGGCATCTCAACATTGGTCGTTGGGGCATCTTCTACCTTTTCCGTCGGCGACCTGGTGGTACTGCTCCTTGGAGCATTAGGCCAGCCTAACGGTGCTGGTAGTGTCCAGACGCATAGTGATTTCATTGAAGACATTGTCGCCGACCTTGCTCCAGCCGCAGTGACGTGGGTTGCACCTCGAATCCACCATCACGTTAGGACGGATTGGGGGCGAGGGTGGATCTATGTAGAGTTGTTGGTGGTTTTTGGAGGAGAGGGCTGGTGGCCTGGAGGGAGTGATGCAGCGGGCAAGACAGCGAATAAAATGTGTGAAGCGCGCGCCAGAGATGCGGCCAGGCGGCGTCGGCGAGTGGGGATAAACTAAACGGAGATAGGAAAGATGGGATGACTCTTTTAAAGAGGTTTTTTCTTTTCTTCTGCTGTAAGAAGCGGCTGCATCGAGGATGCCGGCTAGCATGAATGCGTGATAGACTAACGTGCCCCTATGCAATAAATTAAATATGTCACTTCCTAGCGCAGTACAGTCTCGTCATGTCAGTTTGACCAGACATATTATTTACTATTTACAGCTTCTATTTTCATACTAGTATTAGGGTATCACCTATGTATGTGGCAGAATTTGTCTGTAAGCTGGGAAGTTTTAAGAAAAAGCTTTTCAATAGTTTTCGATGTACTGAATTCATGGTTAGCTTCAAAAAAATTTGGAAATTTTTAAGAGAAATCTATCTATCATGCTTACATGTAGTTAAAATTTGACATGGTCGGTGGGAGTACGGTTTACATCGAAGACCTCAAAAAAGAAAAAATTACATAGAGGTCCATAAATTTAGCACAAAGGACCCTAAAGTTAAGCAAGGAAAAGCAGCCGGGTCCTTCTTGAGCGAGCAGCTCATCTATACCCTTCGTACTACTATACTTGCTTCACACAAACATACAAAACACTCCTCACACTTTTGAACCAGCATGCTAGGGGTGTGCTTGGTGCTTCCTCTCCGTAGGGTGTGAAATGGAACGACAAGGCAGGTTGACGCACGTGGGCGGCGCCATGTTGTGGACAAGGGAGAGATCAGTGGTCCATGGTGTGTGTGGATGGTGATGAGGCGGGGAAGGAGAGAGAAAACACAATTTGTTTTACATGCATATATATAGTAAAGGTCCCGAAATTTTGACAAGAGGTTCAACTTTTTGCTAAGAATATGCATCTTGACAACTTAATGAAATTAGGTCAAACTTGGGCTACAAGTTAGCGTGATAGATTTCTCTTGGATTAATTTGCTTTTCGGAGGTAAATGGTTGCATCTTCTTTTAGTAAACTATGCCATCGGTGTGAGTTTCCAACTATCAGGAAATAACATTCTCGATTTTTCCATGTTTTGCGAATTTTAAAACTTCCTAGCTAACTCTGCTTACTTGAATGAGACTCTGTGCCAATTTATCGAAATTAGGTCAAATTTGAACTACAAGTAAATTGTAGGTTGCTTTGGAAGTTTTACCAAAAAGCTTTTCGGTAGTTTTCGATGTATTGAATTCCTGGTTAGCTTCAAAAGTTTTTTGGAAAATTACAAGAGGAATTTAGCTATCGCGCTTACTTGTAGTTAAAATCTGACACGGTCGGTGGGAGCGAGTATGGTTTATATCGAAGACCTCAAAAAATAGAAAATTACATAGAGGTCCATAAATTTAGCACAAAGGGCCCTAAAGTTAAGAAAGGAAAAGCAATTCGGGTCCTTCTCGAGAGAGCAACTGATCCATACCCTTCAATTCGTACTACTTTACTCGCTTCACACATAGAAAAACGCTCCTCACACTTTTGAACCAGCGTGCTGGGGCTGTGCTTGGTGCTTCCTCTTTGCATGGTGTGAAATGGAACGATAAGGTAGGTCGACGCACATGTGAGCAGCGCCACATTGTGAACGAGGGAGAGATCAACTGGCCGGGGTGTGCATGGATGGTGATGAGGCAGTGAAGGAGAGAGAAAACATAATTTGTTTTGCGTGTATATATACAATAAAGGTCCTGAAATTTTGACAACACGTTTAACTTCTTGCTAAGAATCTCCATCTTGACAACTTAACGAAATTAGGTCAAACTTGAGCTACAAGTTAGCGTGATAGATGCTCTTAGATTAATTGTCTTTTTGAAGGTAGATGGGTGCATCTTATTTTAGTAAACGATGTTGTCGGTGTGAGTTTCCAATTATCAGGAAAGAACATTCTCTATTTTCCCATGTTTTGCGAATTTTAAAACTTCCTAGCTAACTCTGTCGACTTGAATAAGACTTTGTGCTAATTTATTGAAATTAGGTCAAATTTAAACTATAAGTAAATTGTAGGTTGCTTTGGAAGTTTTACGAAACAGCTTTTCGGTGGTTTTTGATGTACTAATTTCTTGGTTAGCTTCAAAAGTTTTTTGGAAAATTTTAAGAGGAGTCTATCTATCGCACTTACTTGTAGTTAAAATTTGACACGGTCAGTGGGAGCGAGTACGGTTTACATCGAAGACCTTAAAAAGGAGAAAATTACATAGAGATCCATAAATTTAGCACAAAGGACCCTAAAATTAAGCAAGAAAAAGCAATTGGGTCCTTCTCGAGCGAGCAACTGAGCCATACCCTTTGTACTATTGTACTAGCTTCACACAAAAAAAAACGCTCCTCACACTTTCGAACCAGCGTGCTAGGGGTGTGGAAAAAAACTGCACCCAACCCTGTGACTCCACGTCATGTCGTAAGTTCGATTCCGTAAAATTCCTCTGTAAGTGTAGCATTACTCGTGTGCTTGGTGCTTCCTCTTCGCAGGGTTGAAATGGAACGACAAGACAAGTCGACGCATGTGGACAGCGCCACATTGTGGACAAGGAAGAGATCAGCTGGCCGAGATGTGTGGATGGTGATGAGTAGGAGTACTACTCACTGTACCCTATACCTCGTGTCAGGAAGCTATCGCAGCTTTGCTCTGACATCGCACCGCCTTCAAATTCCTCTCTTCGCTGCCTCCTGCGTGGTCACGATTAGTTTTTTCTCTCGGATTTTTTTTAACAAGGGGGAAACTCCTAGTGGCAATATTGTTCATCATGCGAGGAAGCACCTATGTACTCCTACCAAATACGGGAACACCACCACGCCAAGCACCTTCGTACGTAATACATGGTCCACTATATCTGGAATCTTGGCTTATCGCATTTAGAACCAAATTGTTCGTACTTTCTGTGCATAGTATTTATGGTGCTAAAGGCCAACGATGGAATCTTCTGGATGCTAGACATGACATAATCTAATGTACTAAAAGAGATCCAATGGTTAACAATGTTGGAATTTTCCAATATATATCCAACTACTGATGTTCGAAATTATTCATATACTATATAGTGGTATATATTGATATTGTGAAGCAACAGAGCAATATTTTATTTTGAAAAGAAGTTAAACACTTATTTCTGATTTTTTTGATGGTGAGCAATACGCGTAAGAGGCACTAGTGGAAAACTGGGCTCTAGTCCTGGTCCATAACTGGCACTAGTCCCGGTTTCGCACCCGGGACTGCTAGATCGGGACTAGAGACCCCAATCTCTAATCCTAGTTTCCTACGGACCGGGACTAGAGGCCACCACGTGGCAGCGGCAACAAGACGGGGCTGGAGGACCTCTAGTCCCAGGCCGTAACACAACCCTAAAATACGATTTTTTGCCGCGGCACGTTTTTGTGTTTTCCTTTTCATTTTGTTTTTCCCATTTAGTTCCTTTTTCAGTTTGTGTTTCATTATAATTTCAGACATGTTTTCATATACTTATTGTATGCTATTACATACACAATACACGTTGATGCATATATAATTAATATTCGTCTTGCGAGCCGTCATCACAATCAAAACTCATTGGCGCTTCGTTTCTTTGTTTTATCTCCATTCTTTCACCGGACTCATTTAGAAACTGTGAGCCATCTTCGGCTCTATCGTCTTCTACTCCACCCTGATATGCTCCACCTTCTGCTCCACCAAGGGGATTCTGTATACGTAGAACATATCCTCCTCACCTTCTCTGCCATTGAAGTCCATAAATTCACTAATACAGAAGATAAAACAGTACCAATGAAACAATAAGTAAAGTTATTACATATAGAATAATACGGTTAATGTAACAATAATATCAGATCCCTGAAGAAACAATAAGTAAATTAATATATCTCGAATAAAACATTACTAATACATATCTATCTCAATCAAACTAGACGTCGATTTCCGGGTCCTGACCCGCGGGCGATGAACACCCAAAGGAACTACCATGTATTGGAGACCCTGACGTCCAACACAGCCATATAGCAACGGACGTACTCGTCCTCCTTCCTAACACGATTATGTACTACCTCCTCGGGGACCGGCTCTCTCTGCACTGATAGTGGACCATATGATCACCACCAAAGAAGCTCCGGATCGACTACGGGACCCGGATTCCTCACCAAGTTACGTGTCCCAAAAGGTAGCAACTCCTAGTGTCAGTCCGGCGGAGCCTAGTCTCGGACATGCCCGGCGAAGCCTAGTCCTCCGTTGTTGCATCCAAGTCGACGACGAGGATGCGAGATGGGCATCACCGCCGATAACAAATTCCTATCGAAATAAAATCAAATTTGTACTAATTAATCCATAAAGTAAGAAAAATAAATAAGTATAATAACTAAGTAAACAACTAAGTAACTAAGATAACTAAGTAAATAAAATAACTAAACAACTAAATAACTAAAGTAACTAAACAACTAAAAAAATAACTAAATAACTAATTAAGAAAACTAGATGAATACCCGTGCGTTGCTACGGCCTATTTAATTATTGTTACCGCACATGTGAATATAGTATATATGAAAATTTACTTTAAGATGGCCACATAATATTCCAAAAACAAATAGATTCTGATTTGCTTGAAATGCAATTAGATAGCAAGCTAACACTCGCAGCATGTAAATAGAAAATAACGACCAATAATTATCTCTTGTCGCCTAATATTTCACCTTGTTTGTATCCTATTGACGGTAGCTTCAAGTGATAGATTTCATCGAGATGAACCAAACTTGGGTTATCACGAGTCCCGTGGATGAACAACGACTGCCCCTGCATTGTCCCATACCGGAAGACTCGGGCGGCTAACCCTAGCCGCTGGCCCCTCCTTGTTGCCCCTCCCCCTCGTTACCACCGGCACACACCACCGGGCGAAAGCCCGTGTGGTAGGCGACGGTGAGGTCTTCTCCCTCCGTGTCTGTCATCCCAGAGGCTCACGGGAGCTCGTGTAGGGCGCTATGTTGGTTGGGCCTCTCCGGCCGGTCGGCGGTGTCGTCCCCCCCCCCCCCCCATCGTTGGGGATGTCGGCAAGTGCGCACATGGTTGAATGCCCTGCCCAAGTCTATCTAAACGTCAAGCTCTTCAAATCAATGACATCGGGAATGTGGAGAAATAAAATCAGACAATCATTTTATTCCTCTTGAACGAAACACTATGATCGTCCATGACATGGTCATACAAGATACTGAAAAAGATAGTAGCACGCTAGATTTTTCTTTCAGCAAAATCATCAAACACCTTGTGTTCAACAAACCCCGAGTGTTCTATCTATTTTTACCTGGTGGAGACGAAGAAGGCCTGACAAGGATATCCAAAGCACGATACGAAAGAGGCCAACTTGATCAGGAAAAATACACTGAACAAGCAAATCGATCCCACTGCAGCAGCCTCCGTCTAACCTTGGCCATGGTCACAAGAATTTAAGATAGGTACACGCATCCATATATCTACTAATTTGTACTCCCTCCGTTTCAAAATATAAGCTGTTTTAGCTTTGTGAAAAGAATGTATCTAGATCCATTTTAGTGTGTAGGTTTACTCCAAACCTAGATGAACCTACATAATAAAGAGGTCTAGATACACTCTATTCACAAAACTAAAATATTTTATATTTTGAAATGGAGGGAGTAGATAACAAAGTCCACAGGCCACGCATTCACACATGTGCTAATTCGTAGCAAATCAAGATCTCCACAAAAACAAAAGAAAATGAATCGGCATCACACAGCAAGCACGCATGACATAGATGCATGTCCACACTCATCACAGAATCTCAGGGGCAGCAGCGCATACGTGCAGATTGAACCATGACCTGGAAAGGAAAAGCGACTTGGATAGACGCTCGCGAGGGTCTAGCAGTCTTCATGATGCGGACGACAACGAGAACACTAATTTTCCTACAAATCATATTTTTTTCCTACAAATCATTTTTTTATCTAAAAGTATCGTAGTGTCAGAGCCTCGAGTCTTTAATTTTCCTACAAATCATATCTTTCTATCTAAAAGTATCATAGTGTCAGAGCCTCGCATTGACCCTTTTTTATCTCGTCTGGAACTTTGGACGATCCGACTGACTGGAATTGCTCAACCAAAGATAGCATCACATAATTTCGCATCGACGTCTCTAATATTTATTTCCTTCAATTTTTTAAATTTGCGTTTATTATCATCTTTTTTTTCAAGCGTATATTTCCCACAAGCTATATTTCTTAATCATCACTATGTCTCTGGATGCTACATCATTGTTGTCGATCTTTTTGCCATCGACGAGCAAAGGCAAATCCAGTTATTCTCTAGCAAGATGGAGAGGGTGTGTGTCTCCTTTTCCAGAAAGGAGCAGCACGTAATCTGTCTTTGTAAGCAAACGGTAGTACATTACCTTCTTCTATTAATCCTCTGACTGTTTGACACAATCTCTCCCCATCTCTTCAAATCTGTGCAGCAGCGCAAATCCCCTCCGATTCACTCTTATGAGCTGAGTGCCTGAGTTGAGCTAGCAAATCAATTTGATTATGGGTGGTATATGGATTTGAAAGAACGGGATGTGAGCTGAGCAGCCACCGCGTGGGGCGGTGATACAGTGACGGAAGGCTGGCCTCTTATGTTCAGAATTTCAGATCCTTCCCAAAAGTTTAGTTGGAGCAGAAACTGTCTCGACGTAGGTACTACCGGCCACCGTAGCGTCGTCTGCCATGGCCGCTTTCCCGAGGTCGGCGCCGCCGGCCATGGTTTCGGCGCAGCGCCCATAAGCTCGCTGGCAGTTGGATTTGGGCGCGATGGCGGCGGCCGGCGACCGTACTCGGCGGTGATGTACCTGAGTCAGGCGACCAAACTCGGCGGAGCTAGAGCTCCAATCCCGGCCAGCAGCGGTGGCGACTGTACTCGGCGGTGATGTACCGGAGTCCGGCGACCAAACTCGGCAGAGGTGGAGCTTCAATCCTGGCCGGCAGCGGCGGCGCTCCAATCCCGGCCAATCAGCGGCCTCGCGCGGCGGAGGCGAGGACGGGGACTCGGCTTCGGGAGGGCTCGCCTCCTCGGGAAGACGTTGATGCACCGGGCGTTGTATCCCGGCGACGGCCGCCCCTTCAATCTCCGCCCAGGCGCGGCTAAGGCCGGGATGGGGACACGACCTCGGGAGGGCTTGAGCTCAAGGTCGTGGACTCGTGGAGTCGTGGTGGTGATAAAAAAACTGAATCCTTTTTCAGTTAGGCGTGGCAGTGGGGTAATTCATCTGCTGGTGGGAGGGTAATTTTGTTCAAAAAAAATCGGATGGAAAAACTTGGAGCGACGAACCTACCTCAAGTCTTTTCTATCTATACTATTACTAGCCGAATATCCGTGCGTTGCTACGGCTCATCACTGTTCCTGTCCTTCCCTTCCTTTTGGTTTCAAACTTCCTCCCTCCTTGTGTGCAGTCTATTCTTTGGTTGACTTGGTAGTTCTTCTACTCTAGCATGACCCACCATGTATCACCCAAAACCGCTGTCCATATCATTGTGTGTTCCCCACAGTCTGATACCATGCTGAGGAGGACCTAGAATATTAAACCTAAGAAAATTGACTGCCAATTCAAATAAAGGGATTAACATCCTTAGCTTTTCTAGAAACCTGGAGCAACCGGATAGGCAACAAAACATTCATTCCTTGTTTCATTGAAGTATAAATGTGTAAGAGACAAACAACTAAGCAATGTCTCCCGGAAGAGGACTCAAACACATTTATAGAGTTTAGACAAACATAATAAATTACTGGATGTTAGTCCAACTTTGACACAAAACATCTATCCTTTCTCGACTGTAGTACTAACACTCCAAAGCCTCCTTTTCCAGGTCTAACTTTCCTGCCTCAACAATTTCCTAGCTCTTGTCTTCCAACTGCATGTCAGGCGAGATCTCTTGCTATAAGGTTTTTAGAAGTTAGGAAGAAAAAATAAACAACTTGGCTCATAATTGACCAATGTAGTACTATGTCAATTCACAGGAATCTGTCGCACAAACTACAATTGAGTGACATCAAGAGTAGTAACATAAGCGCCCACGTGCATTGAAAATGTGTATTTCCCTAATTTTTCCTTTTAATTAAAGCCATCAGGACGACAATACATTTATACAGAGGACTGAAGAAACTGGCCATTTATCTTCTAACCCAGATCATATTGCTCCGGTCTACTTCCATTGCGCAAAAATACGATCCTTGTAGCAACTAACAAAGAGTATGAATGGTAAACAATATCTCAAGTGCTGCAAGACTTGCACTCACCTGATTGCTAAGAGTACTGAATGTGAGGCTACCACAGTTCAGAATGATGTAGCCATCTAATTATAAGAGGTCAACATATGATTAGACGTCATAAGCCTGGTGTGGTTACAGTCGAGTGTTCATATCCTCACAAACGATTGGAACACGAATATATGTGTATACACTACTTTTGTCCCACAATATAAGACGTTTTAAAAAGCTATTTTAGCCTACCAGTTTTTTTAAAAATTTACAAGAAGAAGAAGAAATATGAATAAGTACTCTGCAGCCTTGATATGGCTATATCCAAGGATGCAAGGCTGCAATCACAAGAGGTAAATTGCAATTCCAAATTCCAAATATAAATGTTTAACCTGAGACAGTGAAAAAATAAAAAATAATGCCAGTCTGAAATTCATGTTCATCAAGACTGTAAAATAAAGTATTCATTGCCGCTTCCGACAATGTCAAACGAAGAGAACAGTAATGGCACAACAATCGTTGAACTTATACACTACTCGTAGAACATTTGTGAGGAAGTAGTGCGCTATCATGTAGGATTGCTCCGAGTGTGAAATTGAAGTACAGAGGAAGTGTAATCTGTCCGATCAACATTTGCAAAATTAATCATAGATCCTCCAATGATTACCTGATAGGCAATCATATATCACCTGATAACGGAAAACTGGCTGGTTATGTGTAACTGCTCACCACAGGCACACAAATCTTGGCAGTAGCAGTCGACCTTGGGTAGGAGGAGGGGGCGGCCTTCAGGCTCAAGCGGCTGAGGAAGGCCATGGCCACGCGCCGTTCCAGGCCTCTGTGACCCTGCCGCCCTCTCTTCTTCCTCGATGCCATGGCGCCCGTCTCCATCCTGCCCATCGCCGCCGCGTGCTCTCCTTCGTCTCGCCCCGCTGCCACTCATCCTGGACCCAAGAGCTCGCCAAACGTTTTCTTCTTCTCACCCCTGACGCTCGTGGCCGAGCTGCCTCTGTCGTGCTCTGGCCGCAAGGCCGCCACTGCTGCAGGTCGTCGTCGGGCCGATGCCTCTATTCCGATTGTCCATGGCCTCGACCATGCCGCCTCTTGCCTCACATCGCTGGCCACCGACCTCCCTCTCCTCTGTCTCCCTGCAGGACAAGATTTTCCAAGGCTTTGTGGTCACTGCTGCCCGCGGGGGAGATAGATTCCTAAGGGTTGCGCGGATGGAAGAGGCGGCGACCGCGGCCATGGGTGATGGGCGATGGGTGATATGCACCTGTCCTGGTGTGACCAGATGCAGCCCAAATCGAAGGCCTCACCCGGTGACGATCAGCCCAGTACATGGATGTCCATGTTGTAGTTGCTGTCGCGGTTGACGCGTGTGCGCGTGGGCGTGCCGAGTGTGCGTTAGCCAGATCCGACGGGCGGAGGCGCCGGTGCCGCCGCCGTCCTCCCTCCCCGCACCGTACAGATCTTACAGTGGTAGGCGGCTGTGTTGTGGACGTCCCTGCGCCGACGCCCAGACTCGACGGCTGGAGAAGCCGGTGTACCTATGATGACGGCGGCGACTGGGAGAAGGGAAGGATGTGGTGAGGAGCGATTTCACAGGTGAAGTCCCCGCGCCGGCTGGACGGCTGGAGAGAGCGGGCGCAAACCTGGCCAACGGGCCGGGCTTTGGCGTGCCGGCCCGTAGCACGCAAAATAAGCCCGGCACAAGCCCGGCCCGGCCTGTGGCGAGCCGGGCCCGTGCTGGCCCGTGAAGGAGCAGGGCCGTGTCGGGGCTGCGTTCTCAGGCACGGCCCATGAGGCCTGCTAGCGGCGGGCAAACCTGGCCAACGGGCCGGCCCGGCATGGCCTAGGCCCGGCACGTGCTAAACGGGCCTGGCACGGCATGGCCCGTCGCAGCCTGCCTAGCTCACGTGCCATGCCGGGCCGGCACGGGGGCCTGCCTCCGAGGCCCGGGCACGGCACCAGAGCTAGACAAGGCACGCGGGCCTGTTCTTCTTTTTTGCTGACCCGTTCATAAATATAAAAAAGAGTCGAGTCACACTTATGACAACAAGGTTTCCTTGTCTTGGTGGTTTGGGTAGTTGGTTTTGAGGGCAAGGTCAAGGGTTTGATCCCCACGGAAGACTTTTTGCCACTATATTTCTTGAAAATCAACACATGCGAGCTTGACGGGCCGTGTCGAGCCAGTCCCGCGTGCCCGAGGCCGCGGCACAGGCACGGCCCCAGCCGTGCCACGTGCCAGCACCGGCCCGTCTGACACGTGCCGGGCTTCTGGCGGGCTTAAGCCCGCGTGCCACGGGCCGTGCCGGCCCGTTGGCCAGGTTTGGCGGCGGGAAATCAGCACATATCGCCCGCAAAAAGGTTGAGCCGGGGGGTTCGAACACACGACCTACCCCTCACACCCCATCCGCTTGACCACCGGACCTTGCAAACACTGCTAATTTAGAAGGTAGTCGACACTTATTATAGGATAAAATGACGGGCCAACAGAAAACATCACCAGGCCCGCGTGCTTCACGTGCCACGGGCCGGCCCGCCAAGCATAAGTGTGGTGCCCGGGCCTGGGAGGCAGGCCCCCGTGCCGGCACGGCCCGACACGCGAGCTTCACGGGCCGCCACGTGCCGTGTCAGGCCAGGCACGCGAAGCCTGTGCCGGGTCGGGCCAGCCCGTTGGCCAGGTTTGAGCGGGCATCAACCGGAGGAAGGAACGAAAGGAATCATGTATTTTAACTTAGCAGTGGCACTACAGGTAATATGTCCAGACTTTCAGGGACAAAAGCGTCCAGAAAAATTCGGACGGAAATCAGGGCGTAGGACGAACCTACCTCAAGCAAAATTATAGTATATATATATCCCGTGCGTTGCTACGGACTATAAAAAAATGCATCGAACAATAGATGGAATGTCATATTTTGTGAACCTCCACTTGAGCGAAGCTAAGTTTTCTTAACAATTTAATCATAATTTTGATTAGCCATTGATAGACTGTACATATATTGATTTTAGTCCTGATATTTTTTTGGTGTTTCCTTTTCTTAATTAAGCTTCGACTATATAAATGTGGCCATGCGGTTGCTATAGATTGATTTTTGAAAATATATTTAGACACTGGAGAGTTTTACTACCAGAGGACTCTGATGTAGACAATCATTTGCATAACTCAATATTTTAATTATTGATCTTATTTCTAGAACTTGGTATAGTTATTCTTTTGCCTTTGGAGGTATTTGGCATCCATGAATTTGTCCCTTTTAATAACAATATTTAGTGTGTAACACACATTTTGAACAATGAGACACCATAATTTCAGATTGGACATCTGAATTTAAAAAATCAAGCAATTAGTATTATACCACGCTCCACATACAACGTATGTAGTGCATATGTATAGACGTGTGCATTTTCCCCAAAACAGTATGTATCTTCAAATATAATTTATTTTCTTTTTGTTTTCAATTTCTATGAAAAGTCCAAGCTCCGTGCTACGATCTTCTCTCATAAGTTAGTTAACTAAGACCGTACAACTTTTTTTTAGGGGCAAGACTCCACAACTTTGACACCAATCATTTCCTAGTTGAATACGGTGCGTTGTCACGGATGCTAAATACATCGATTACCATCTTATTAGCCTTCACTTCACATCTATTTTATCCTCACCTTTCAAGAAGAGAAAGTGTGTTGTCTTCCTTCCTCTAACCGTTACACTATTGAATAGCTCCCTCCGTGATACATGGAGTGATCGTTGAATTTAGTCCCAAAGAGGAGAGTAGTAATTTTTTCAAAATATGTGTAGTAAGCGATCATCTTCCAGCAACTTGCAAGTCCAAGGGAGTAAATTAGGACACCAAAAGTGTTAAAAGCTAGAATTAAATATAGTAATGTATCTCATTTCCAAAGCTGAAAGATGAACCATGTTCTGTTATTGAAAAATAAATTCCTATAAAGCATGAGAGCAAAAATTTATCATCCTTCCATAACAAAATTATAGAATGGTAAAAAATAGTACTCCCTCCCTCCGATCCATATTAGTTGACTTGGATTTATCAAGATACAGATGTATCTAATATTCATATGTATCTAAATACGTCCGTATCTAGACAAATCCGAGTTATGGATCGGAGGGAGTAATGACCATTCAACAAACGGCAGTTTAACCAATCATATTATCTCATTGCTTTCTTCTACATAATTATCCCAAACCATGTTTAGACTGCAGTGGGTAAGTCATGTTGCTAAGAATTCTGCCCTTCTTTTTTTTGCTGCGGGCTCACAAGTACAGAAAGAGATAATGGGAGTTATCTAGACATTCTTTTTGGCAAACAACTAACGGAACAAATGAAAGCAACACCATCGCTGTACAGGCTTCTGGCCTTTGGTTGACTTTTACTATGATCTGCAAAAGGAGAAGACAAAAGAATTAAACAAAACGATCTGTCAAAAGAACTAAACAGAAAAGACCAATTAGAAATGGGAATAGATTTGTTGATGTTGTGGTGAGAAAAGCTAGAGAAAATAGAAAATGTTGGCACAATTGGATCAGATGGGTGCGAAGGAAATAAGATAGGCCTCACATGGCAAGATTTGGATGGAAAACCAAGAATTCATGACTGCAGTATGCGGTTAGGAATAAGCTCTTCGCCTGACATCGCCTTTGCAGATTGGGAGGCAGAGGAGCGGCGCAGCCCGGTGGAGGAATATGGAGGCGAGATTGACCTAAATCTCCCAATTCTCAGAGCCCTACAACACGCCCAAATCTCCCAATTCCGCTCATCCGCAAGCCCAATAAAACCATAGCCTAGACGCAAAACAGATTCCTACATACAGGCAGCATGAAAGACTACGAAGTTGGTGTCGATCTCCAGCTCCACCGTACCCGCGGAGGGGTCCACGACCGGGTCGGCCGCATCACCGTAACTCCTGCTCCAGTCCATTCCCAATTTCCCCTAGGAGAGAGCCCGACGACATCTCTGTGCTCTGTGATAGTTGGGCGTTGGAGGCCGCGTGCTAGGAGCCTAGGACCCTCCTCCGGTCGAGCCCGGACTCCGGAGGCATCTCCTTCGTGAGGATAAGGTTGAGTTGTGGGGCACAGATTAATTACAGGATTTGCGCGTCCTCGACCTCCCCCTCCTAGCGCCTTGCTCGTCTCCCCCCGTCGGTCGAGCCCCTCCTTCTGCCCTGTCCGCGCGAGCTGCGTCACCCCGCACGGGAACTCGACCTCGCTGCTCGGCTCCACCTCGCCCCGCCGACGGCCTCGTACGCCTCTACTACCTCTTCCTCATGACGTCGCTGGCTGCACGACCGCGCGTCCCGGCTCTCTCCGTGCCGACGCGCTATTCGACCTTTTTCGCTTGACCGGTACGCGCGCCTGTTGATTTGGCCACCACGGTCGTCGATCTGGGCTCCGAATCCGGGTGGCAACGCAGGCAAGCCCGAGGGCAGCTAGCGCATGTGCCCAACGCTGGTTAGGACCTCCGTCGCCGCCGTCCTGCTCCATCGAGGCGCACGGGGAAGAAATCCGGGCGGCGCACGGGAGCAGACAGACGGCGGCCGGATCTTGACAGTAGGGCGACGGGGTGGCCGCTCCAGGCTATGCACGGGAGCACGGGGCAGTAGTGGCGGCTGAAAGGGGCAGGTGCGGGGCACAGAGCTCGGTCGAGGCGTTGCCCTTCTTTTTTAGTTCGTTTCCCTTTTCTTTTCGGTCACCGAACAGGTAATTGGCGGTGGCAGATCCTTGTAATTTGTTCGAACAGCCATGGGCAAAAACGTCCAAAAAATGTCGGACGGAAAATTTTGTGCAACGAACCTACGCTAAGTAAAATTATAGTATAGATAATACTAGCAGAATGCCCGTGCATTGCAACGGGTTCATATACTGAAAAATCCTAAAACTAATACCATGTAAAAACAACTTAGGTTTTGTATTGATTTTTTCCATACTTTTATTATAAAAGAATAAGTTTAGAATGAATATGATTGTTTGTTACAATGAGAGATAAAAATATTGCATCAACCAAACAGTAAACGCACATCAGATATAACTACATCTTGGCCGGTTGCGCGTCGAACCCTCATCCTCCCTATTGTGCATGTTGAGTTTTATGTTCTTCAGTGGGGTTGAACGAATGGATTTTCTTCAAGATTACAACATTTCTCTTTAAATCCAACTTTACATTTCTATTTACATATTTTTGTTTAATAAATTTCTCCTGTCCGAAGGCAAAGAAATGCCAATTAATAGAAAATCCAGGCTTAGAGTTAACATATCTCACCCACCAACGAAGAAGTGAAGACCAAAATCTGGGGTACCATGTTCACCATGGGAAATCGGTGAAATACATGTACAATCGTACAAATCATAGCATTATAACTTTGTGTTCTTGCCCATCCTTGACCTAGTTTAAGTGAAAAGTAGCCGCAGGGTCCGCATCTCATGTCCTTGTACTTAGAGGCAGATGTTCTTCATAGTTGGCAGACCTAGAGCAGTAAGGACGAGCTGCCCACAAAATTGATCTGCAGCGCGCTGAGCAGAAACCACCATCCAGCCATGGTGAAAGGTTCTGCATGGCGAGCAGAACTCGCCCATCGACCAAGCACTCGAACAACACATGCTCATGCTGCCAGAGAAGATGAATACTACCTCATGGGCACGACGGAACAGTTTTTCTCCGCACGAGGACCCATGATGCCATCTAGAACTCTGTGGTGGACAAAATATTGACATATCAAATGGCCAAAGTTAGACATCTTGTTTACACATTTTCTTCTCAATGTATATTTTTGTGTTTTGTAGTGTGAAGATTCTTTTCATGTCTTAATTAAAGAATTTCCATAAATGAGGTAGTAATTTTGAAAATAAATGTGATGATCCCTTCACCTCCTTAACCTTTGTTTTTACGCAGAAGTAACTTCCAATTTATCTCTATCTTGACTTTTTTTTTGTGATCGCTAGTGTGGTGCCTATAGTTAAATTGTCCCTCTTTTATCTGTAAGGTTCTGTTATATCCTTACAACATGCATTGCATCGCCCTCCAAAGTTGAATGAAAAAAAATTAGAAACGCTCTTAATGTTAAACAAAACTGTGGTCTGATATGTAAAGAAATCCCTATTGTTTTGAATATTATCTCATTATTACTTTCACTTCGATGGCTTATGTGTGTATTTTCTTAGTCAGCTTCATGGATGTCATACAATTTTTTTCTTCAAAAAGATTTTATCAAATAGTTCTACCGTGTTATAAACACAACCAAATTTTCTGAACTAAACGAGCCTACAAAGGTAGCAAATTGGTATCCATAGATGAATCAAATAAACTGAAAACTCACAATTCCCATCCGTCTCACACATTCAACTGCCTGAAGCCCAAAATGGCCAGACAAACAATTATAAACACAATCAAATTTTCTAAACTAAACGAGCCTACAAAGGCAGCAAATTGGTATCCATAGATGAATCAAATCAACTGAAAACTCACATTCCCATTCGTCTCACACATTCAACTGCCTGAAACCATCTGAACCAGAAAAACAATCTCCAGGACTCCATGTACACACTGGCCAATGCCAATGAAGGGCAGCAGGAACGCAAGCAGCAGTGCCACCGAGCCGTGCTTTCAGCCCCTTCACGAGTGCAGCGCCGACAGCGATGGCTGAGGATGAGCCGCTGTCATCAACAACCGCCGCGGAGCCCATGTCGATGCTGCTGCTGCGGTGGTTGAGGGGGCTTGTAGCAGCGGTCCATGACGCATGCATTCTGGTGGTGTCCTGGTGCTCTTTCCAGTTCCACCGCCATGCTTAAGGCCACCGCCTGAACCAGTTCAAACCAAATGGAAATTGTATTTGAATATGTAGTATACTGAATATCTATATCGCTCGATGTGCTTAGCTGCTCATTTTCTTCAAATCATAGATATTATTGATTGAATCGATTTCAGTTTCACAATAGCACAACTAAAAGAATGCAGACCTTTTGTTTCTCGGTGATTTGGAACCATTTAGCTTCTACAAAATTGACCAATATAAGACAAAATAAATGCAAACTAAATAAATTAAACAAACACTGATAAACAAAAGAACTTGTTGCACGGTTTGGAGGCACCTGAGCGAGTCAGGGGAAGTAGAGCAACTGCTGTAGCTGTTCACCACGTAGCCGAATCAGACCTGACGAAATCGACCAGCGGCGGGGATGATGGGCTTCCGGCGGTAGAGAATTTGGTGGCAGCGGTGAGTGTTGGGGGCGATCTGGGAGACGCACTCTACGGGGAAAACATGGAGAGGTCACCGGAGTAGGTATTAGAGTTAGGCCGGCGGTAGAGGAATCGAGGAACCGAGGAAGGAATCGAGGAAGAATAGAGGGCGCTGCCAGGGTGCCAGGACAACGGAGCTACAAGGGATCCTCTTCCGCCAACCGCGTCGCCGGACGACAGCCGGAATGGCCGGCGGCGCCAAACCCTACCGCATCCAATCGCCTCGTCTCCTCTCTCCGCAGGGACAGCCGCCCGCCGTGCAGGGGAAGATGGTCGGCGGCGGCTGTGCAGGCCTTGGGGAGGCACCGGCCGGAGAGAGGGGGAGCAGCAATCGATCTCGGGATGGAGGCGCTCGTGAGGGAGGCGGAGCAGCGATCGATCTGGGGATGGAGGCGGACCAGCGCGGCGTGGGAGGTCGGACCTTCTCCGAGATTTTTTTTAACAGGATTCCACTTGGCGGTGGCAGTGGCATGTAAATACCTAGAAGAAGTAGGGGCAAAATTGACTAAAATACGGCAGACGGAAATTTTCCGACGTGAATCTATCTACTAATTTCTCTTTCTCTTGTGGTACGTTCCTCGCACATGCAAAATTCGTCTGCCATAAAATGACGATTTTGCCCCTGCACTTTTGGAGGTATTACAGCCATTGCCACCGTCAAGTAAAACTGAACCGTCTGTTCGAGATACTTCCGTCCCCTTTATCCTTTCAGCGGACGAGCTCGCGTGAGCGGACGTAGACGCGTGGCTGACGAGGGATTGGAGTGCCACGGCGGCCCCAAACCACCCAGTTCCCGAGGCATATGCGGGAGGGGCGACGGTTGCGTCGGTGGCGGCATCCTTCGATCTGGTCGTCTATGGTGGGAAGGGAGGCGGTGGCGTCGTTCGATCTGGCCATGGAGAGCAGATTCGTGTTGTGGAGTGCCGGATCCGAGCACCCTAGCTCCGGATCTTGCCATGGAGACGACAACAACCTCATCCTAGAAACTTCCTTTCCTCCATCTAATTTCTGCGTTTTTGTATGTTCCTTGACTTGGGACCACGAGAAGCAGCTGCAAGTCTGCAGCTCTGGCAACGGGGAAGGACAGGTCAGAGGTGGAGCGACAACCGCTGGCTTCTGCTGATGAAAATTGTCGACTTGCAGAAACAGAGAAATAGGGATGTGTCGCTGATGGGCAGAGGAGGAGGAGGGTGAGCAGGGAGAGGGAAAGACGCCGGGCTGCCCTGAGGATGTCGAGGATGGTCGGTCGGGCGTGGTCGCAAGGTCGGCAGTTGCTGCGCCGCCTCCCGGCTACGTCTGTTGCCACCGGAGTTCATCCCGCGGGCGCTGCATCGGTAGGTCCAGGTCACGCACACATGCAAAATTCGTCTGCCATAAAATGACGATTTTGCCCCTGCACTTTTGGAGGTATTACAGCCACTGCCACCGCCAAGTAAAACTGAACCGTCTGTTCGGGATACTTCCGTCCCCTTTATCCTTTCAGCGGGCGAGCTCGCGTGAGCGGACGTAGACGCGTGGCTGACGAGGGATTGGAGGGCCACGGCGGCCCCAAACCACCCAGTTCCCGAGGCATATGCGGGAGGGGCGGCGGCTGCGTCGGTGGCGGCATCCTTCGATCTGGTCGTCTGTGGTGGGAAGGGAGGCGGTGGCGTCGTTCGATCTGGCCATGGAGAGCAGATTCATGTTGTGGAGTGCCGGATCCGAGCACCCTAGCTCCGGATCTTGCCATGGAGACGACAACAACCTCATCCTAGAAACTTCCTTTCCTCCATCTAATTTCTGCGTTTTTGTATGTTCCTTGACTTGGGACCACGAGAAGCAGCTGCAAGTCTGCAGCTCTGGCAACGGGGAAGGACAGGTCAGAGGTGGAGCGACAACCGCTGGCTTCTGCTGATGAAAATTGTCGACTTGCAGAAACAGAGAAATAGGGATGCGTCGCTGATGGGCAGAGGAGGAGGGTGAGCAGGGAGAGGGAAAGATGTCGGGCTGCCCTGGGGATGTCGAGGATGGTCGGTCGGGCGTGGTCGCAAGGTCGGCAGTTGCTGCGCCGCCTCCCGGCTACGTCTGTTGCCACAGGAGTTCATCCCGCGGGCGCTGCATCGGTAGGTCCAGGTCACGCACACATGCAAAATTCGTCTGCCATAAAATGACGATTTTCCCCCTGCACTTTTGGAGGTATTACAGCCACTGCCACCGCCAAGTAAAACTGAACCGTCTGTTCGGGATACTTCCGCCCCCTTTATCCTTTCAGCGGGCGAGCTCGCGTGAGCGGACGTAGACGCGTGGCTGACGAGGGATTGGAGGGCCACGGCGGCCCCAAACCACCCAGTTCCCGAGGCATATGCGGGAGGGGCGGCGGCTGCGGCGGTGGCGGCATCCTTCGATCTGGTCGTCTATGGTGGGAAGGGAGGCGGTGGCGTCGTTCGATCTGGCCATGGAGAGCAGATTCGTGTTGTGGAGTGCCGGATCCGAGCACCCTAGCTCCGGATCTTGCCATGGAGACGACAACAACCTCATCCTAGAAACTTCCTTTCCTCCATCTAATTTCTGCGTTTTTGTATGTTCCTTGACTTGGGACCACGAGAAGCAGCTGCAAGTCTGCAGCTCTGGCAACGGGGAAGGACAGGTCAGAGGTGGAGCGACAACCGCTGGCTTCTACTGATGAAAATTGTCGACTTGCAGAAACAGAGAAATAGGGATGCGTCGCTGATGGGCAGAGGAGGAGGAGGGTGAGCAGGGAGAGGGAAAGACGTCGGGCTGCCCTGGGGATGTTGAGGATGGTCGGTCAGGCGTGATCGCAAGGTCGGCAGTTGTTGCGCCGCCTCCCGGCTACGTCTGTTGCCACAGGAGTTCATCCCGCGGGCGCTGCATCGGTAGGTCCAGGTCGCGCACACATGCAAAATTCGTCTGCCATAAAATGACGATTTTGCCCCTGCACTTTTGGAGGTATTACAGCCACTGCCACCGCCAAGTAAAACTGAACCGTCTGTTCGGGATACTTCCGCCCCCTTTATCCTTTCAGCGGGCGAGCTCGCGTGAGCGGACGTAGACGCGTGGCTGACGAGGGATTGGAGGGCCACGGCGGCCCCAAACCACCCAGTTCCCGAGGCATATGCGGGAGGGGCGGCGGCTGCGTCGGTGGCGGCATCCTTCGATCTGGTCGTCTATGGTGGGAAGGGAGGCGGTGGCGTCGTTCGATCTGGCCATGGAGAGCAGATTCGTGTTGTGGAGTGCCGGATCCGAGCACCCTAGCTCCGGATCTTGCCATGGAGACGACAACAACCTCATCCTAGAAACTTCCTTTCCTCCATCTAATTTCTACGTTTTTGTATGTTCCTTGACTTGGGACCACGAGAAGCAGCTGCAAGTCTGCAGCTCTGGCAACGGGGAAGGACAGGTCAGAGGTGGAGCGACAACCGCTGGCTTCTGCTGATGAAAATTGTCGACTTGCAGAAACAGAGAAATAGGGATGCGTCGCTGATGGGCAGAGGAGGAGGAGGGTGAGCAGGGAGAGGGAAAGACGCCGGGCTGCCCTGGGGATGTCGAGGATGGTCGGTCGGGCGTGGTCGCAAGGTCGGCAGTTGCTGCGCCGCCTCCCGGCTACGTCTGTTGCCACCGGAGTTCATCCCGCGGGCGCTGCATCGGTAGGTCCAGGTCGCGCACACATGCATGGGAACGGCCCATGATCGCTGCTGCAGCCCGTGGCTCTCCTTCACGTGTGGCTGATGCTGGGAATCAAGAGTGAACTACAGGCGACGCCTTAGTGCAAGGAGAACAATGCAGACGGGAGGCGGACCAGGCTGGCCCGCTCTAGCTGAGGGGTGGCCGGAGTGATGCGCTATGGCGGAGGGGCGGCCGCGGTGGCGCATCCACTCGTGGAGGTGTTGGAACAAATCAGGGCATCGATCCCCTTTCATCACTTTTTTTAGATCGATCCCGTTTCATCACTTCATCGTTGCGTTGCAAGGAGGAAAGGGCAATCACGTATCCTTTTCATTATACAAGACATGTGGGGCTCATGTGCTTGTGTTACAAACACCCAAGTCTCTTTTACATACACGTTATTTTTTCCTCATTTTCCCTCAAGTATTTCTAATAGGAAACTATTTCTAATAAATAGAAAATTCATAAATTTGTAGATTTTATTTAAGTTTTGACGAATTCTGACAAAGACGATTGCGCGGTGGAGTAGGCACGTGGGAGGCGCCATCGTGCATGATCTTGTGGAGGGGGTCAACTTCATTTGTCGGAACGGGAGGACGTGATTCCTGTCATGGCCTCATGTATATGTTATAGCAATATACTAGAATGTCTGGAAAAAATTCAACTCTCGTATGAATTTGCACCACTCACATTATTATTTATAAAAGGTTCACATGTTTATTTAGATATGGGCTATGGGGTATGCGGGTATGCAGAAAAATACGCATGTTTGTCATGTGACGATAAGACCGTTAGACAATCATGGCATAAATTAGACCCGCATTTTGATCAATTTTTGTTTATTCTTTTATCGTTCCGTAGCAACGCACGGTCATTCAGCTAGTCTTTTTAATAGTACTAGGATAATACCGCGCGTTGCTGCGGAAGAGCACCCTTGTTAATCTTGTAGATTACATTTTTATGAGCATAATATAGTCCAATAAATTATTTATCAAGCATAATATAACACCCTAAGTTTAGTGGTCTCATGTCTACTTGGGCCGAGTAGGCAGCTGGAGTTGGCGGAGAAAAAGAAGCCGTAAGTGCGTGACCGCCAAAAGTTAAACTTTATTTTGATTTTGACTAACCGATGGTTTCCGTGGGTAATTAGCAGTCTAAAAGGAGGGTAAAAAGGTTAAAAAAAATGTTGGACCGCAGGAAACATTTCGTTCTTTATTATTAGTAGTATAGACCCGTGTGTTGCACCAGTAAAAATAAATCATCAGACTTTCCTACGCCCTAGCAACTCATATGTGTTGCCACTTATCCTCTTTGCCACTATTGTAGATGGCAGTCATGTTGTCCATTTTTTCACAACGAACGTGATCCACCCCAAGACGGTAAGTTTGGTCATCATACCAACTAGACCATGAAGATGAGCGTTGCCGCGCCCGTCTATTTTAAAATAATATAACTACTTAAAATTATTGTTGCATTAATCCATCTTGAGAAATAAAACATAGAAATAAATTTACATGGTTGTAGCACCATCCATGTTTTTTAAGAAATTATTTCACATGGGAGAAACATACACTATAATTTGAACGGTTCAAATTAATACGTCTTGCTGTTGAGCGTCACATTTATTTTAAATAATTTAACATTCTCAGAGTGGAAATGAAATCAAAGCCAGCAGAAAAGAACAGTGAGTCTAATTTCTGGAACTCTAGCCGTTCAAACACTAGACTGATACATGATGTGAGAAATTTAACGTGCCAAGAAAAGGTTTTCCAATGCCAAACTGTAACATATAACCGTCGCATTTCTGGCTTGCCTCATGACAGGGTCAAAACAGTACATAGTAAATTACATATGACAAACACCTGGTGCACAACTAAACTAACACTGATTACTTTTGCGATGATCAAATTCAACCTTACTCAGATGACAAACTGTACTAAATTAGCGATAATTAATATGGCACAGATGAAGTACATCTTTCCAGGCTGTTTTCTATGCAACTCAAGTTTTGCATTCAGTATAGCCATAAGGCCATTAAATAAACAACCATCTCTATACTTCACGTCCATCACACATGCTGCTATATGCCTTGATGTTATAAACAAACTTCTCATCCGGACCATACTGTTTAGACCTCAGATGAAAGAAGCACTATTACGTATATGAAAGCAGATAAGAACAAGTCAAGAATGAGTATGCATAGAGTAAGCAGATAAGAGGTGTGAACTAAGTCATAGTGAACTCAAAAAGGTAGACATAATAGATTATCAAAAGGTGCATCACGAGAATGAAGAATACTCCAAATTAGTCAAGAGAAATCTAGAATATCCCAAATATACAAACATGAAATTAGTCAAGAGAAAGAAGTAAGATTGCTAATTTACTATGTATTTGTTTCTTTGGAAGATGCACACCTATGTCTTTTAAAAACAGCATGTCTAACATCAGCAGAGTGAGGGTAATAAATAGTGGTAGAGATTTTAAAAAATCATGGACATCAGACTTGCTATAAGATATACCAATAAACTTTTGTAAATATCTCATAATTTCAATCTAAAATGGACATAGACATGGTTTATCAAGCTAATCAAAATCCTTTTTTCTTTTTACTAAATGAATAATTTCAAGTGCCCAAAATCTAGTATGAAAAAAGGTACAAGAACAAATATATGGTACCGCGATGAATGATAACACTCCCAAGGTGTGTTGCAGTGCCATACGAGATGGTTAGAACGGGCAGCAAGCAAGACATCAAGAAATATTAGTTCTTGTGCATTTTGATTGAACTACTGAATATATTTTTGTATCTTTCAAGTAAGAGTATGTGTTTTTCCTGAGGATAACAGTCACATATTTACCTAAGGACTTGAACTGTTCATATTTATAATGGAATTGATCTTGGGGAACCAGAAATTTGTTCTCCATTAAACATAGGATGACTAACAGGTTGTTGCTATAAATCTTTAATCAGGGAC
Organism: Avena sativa; assembly: GCA_916181665.1. Lineage (NCBI taxonomy): Eukaryota > Viridiplantae > Streptophyta > Magnoliopsida > Poales > Poaceae > Avena > Avena sativa. The sequence goes on along the minus strand of OV702292.1, from coordinate 479,568,661 downwards.
AATTAAAATTTGACCATATTTTGCTCTTTCAAAAGGAACTACACCAACATGCACAAATATCTTGGAGATACATTCTACCTTGCAATCTTACGAGGGGATATTTACGATTGTTAAAATGGGTGTGTGTAAGAATGTTGAGAGCTTGTGGGATATATAATCAACACTTAGTATGATGTGGGATATATAATCAGCACTTAGTATGATGTGGAATATATAATCAGCACTTAGTATGATGCGGGATATAAGAAATCATAAAATTAACGATGTTCAGAGATGGAGATGACTGTGTTACCTTGCTCTCAACAGTGGCAACATAATTTTGTCCTGATGAAAAAGTAAATAAATGGCAGTTATGTAATGATTACTTTGTTAACCAGTATAATCATGGATTCCACATTACGGTAAAAGACAGGCTGTTTGACTTAAGTACACTTGGGCACCTTATATTGAGAATAAAAGCAAAATTTCTGCATATAGAATTAGAGCATGCCTTTCTTCTGTCTTCTTTGCGGTACAAGTACTGACAGTAGTATATATCCCTATGCTTTTTTGAGCTATATGATCTAATGAGTGCTGATGAAATAAATATGTATCATGGGCTCATGACCATGCTAAAAACAAGTAAAGTTGGGGTCTTTGAGTATTAACACTTGTTTCTTTGGTGTGAAGTAATGGTTAAAGGGAGTGCATAGTAACCATGATATTTGTAATATGAAGACACTAAATATGCATTGATCAATAAAGATTAAAGGGTAAAGCTAGCAAACCTCATATCTTGGTACACACCCCGATTTTCCTTGTCATGACCATGGATTCAAATTTGTTCCATGTAGAACTCATTGTCATCCTTGCATGACTCACCGACACTTGCATTTCCCCCTTCTTCTTTGTCCCTTAGCTTTGACAATGTTCTTATAGAAGACCATTATTTTGTGCAGAGTAGTAAAGATTCCATGCTCTGATGCTCTGAGTTAACAAAACCTAAAGAGTGAACCTGCATATATCATACATCTCTAGGAAGCTAGGTATTATGCATGATAAATCATTCATTGATGTGAGAATAAACATTCAGAGAGAACAGATGAGAGTCATATAATAAGTGTGTTCAATGGGTAATGTCGATCAGGATACTTACACGTTGTGTGTACTATGGAGTCTTCAAGAAGAACACGATCTGCATTGTGTGATAAATAAATAAGATCTGGATTGTGTGAAATAAAAGCTACAGTAAGGGCAGAGCAGCAAGAGAAAAAAATATGGTTGTATATCCAAGTAGTACAGGGTCTCCTCCAATCCTAGTCTGACCTCTTTGTGTTGGAAAATAGAAGCCTTCGTCCGCACAGGCGAGACAAGTTGCAGGCTTCTTCCACGCCGGCGAGACAAGTTGCAGGCGGCGATTGTCCGGGCAAGGTTTTTGGAATGGGGTGGTAGAGATAGTAAGGGGAAGAGGAGATCAGAGGTTGCAGACGCACCTCCACGAAGTTTCCTGCATCCCACTGTGCAGCCGGCAGCAAGGCAGGAGAATGACGGCGGCGTCGGCGAACCCCCCCCCCCCCCCCCCCCCCCCCCCCCCCCCTCCACGAAGTCTCCTCTTCCGTCGTTCTTTTCCTGACCTCGCATCCTTCCCATCCTCCATTCTAGTGCCGCTGCCACATACTTTCGACCGTCTTGGTCAAATAGAGGCGCAGGAAAGGATGATACATCAATGGCGGGTTGCGTGGTACGACATGGTTGTGGCAGCGGCGACGAGGGATGGAGCAAGCTAGCCAGAGGGAAGGGCGGCGGCGGCGACTTCACCTAGGTTTCGACCGATGCAGAGAGACACTCTCCTCGGTCATGTCAAACAACGCTGACGTGACCCACAAACCTCAGAAAGTAATGCCCGGCCCATCAGCAGCTTCCGCTATCAAATTAGCCCGTTTCACGTGGAAGCGCCCAGATCGATCCCCGGAGCAGCGGCCCGGTAACGGTGGCCGGACGGAACACGCGCCCTTGCACGGAAAGCATTAGACGATGCTCGCTGTTGCGATCTAACGATCCGGAACGTCCAATGGTAGAATCGAACGGCCAGAGACGCCAAATCACTGTGGTGACTCCTAGGTGGTTGCATTTTACTGTTTCTTAATACGTCGCCTCATGAGCCCCTTCCTACACCAACTTGTAATTATGCGGACTTGTAATGATGGTGGATGCCACACATGTCCTTGTCTCGATTAACACTTCGTACATGCTCTATCTCTACTCTGGCTCTTACTCCACGGACTTGTAATTAACGAAGGTGCAACCCCCTTCTCATCTATACCGTGTGCATGCTGTCTCCGCACTCTTGTCCCCTAGCACATCTACGGCTTTATTTTTATTCATTCAACATAGGAAAAATGTTCGTTTGTTGCATAGGGGAAGTGCTGTAACTCGAGAGCCAAGAATTTGTATTCAATATTTTCTGGACACATGGAATTTAACTACTCCAAATCAGTTTTCTTAATGGGACAGAACAAATATGTCATATGAATTCACCTAGACTTTCTGGAAAAACAGCAGATAGAAATTGCTCAATTAGGTGGAAAATTCGTCGAACACTCAGAGAAATAAGAGTAAAACTGTTATGGGACTTCAGCCGAGGTCGATTTTGTCGGGTCCAAGGGCTGCGCCAAGTCGCGATTGTTCTCAATATGCTCCAAATGTAGCAAAAATTCATTGTTGCCTTCGGAGGTGCAGAACCTCTACGTTATGAAGAGAAGCCAAATGATAGTCATAAAAAGACTCTTTTCTTTACCGTGCCAAGGTTGGGTTGACCTTGACCATCTTAACTTTCATCGAGACAACACTTCTAATAACAATCGCCAAGAACTCATGACTTGATTGGCCGTCCAGCTAAGACGCACGTATTAGTGCAGGTACGGAATTCTAATTTGATCCTTCCATTATCTCCAGCTCCATCCGTTGCCGCAATGACAAGATCCAGGATTTTGTTATACTTACATTTATCTGATATAGAATATGTTGAAATCAATGCAATTGTCTTAAGGAAAAATATGAATAAAAGCACATGAGAAAATAGAAAACAATCAATTCCTTACTTGCCTGGAAATATTTGGAGCTAATCCACGATCATCACCAATATTGCAACTGTCTGCACCATATTTCTCCCATGATATACCCTAAATAATTGTATGGAATTCGGATGAAATTAGCAAACTTATATGTGAAGTACTGTACTATAAAAAAACTTTCGAACATATCCCATGTTTAAGATTTTCAGTTGCCCTGTGAACAATTCACCGACATATAAGTGCTAACCAAGTTAACCATGTGCTTACTTTCAAAAAAAAAAGTTAACCATGTGCTTTTATCCTTCATCGACAATTCAACTCGACGTAACCTTGTGGCCAAACAAAATTCAGAGTGCAGTACCGATTAGTAAGCAATACCGGACAACCATACCATCATCCATCCAAATGCAGAAGCTGTACAAGATCAAGATCATGCATCATATGCGCAGCTCACAAATCAAAGAAATATGTACAAGCCCGCATCCTCCGTAAAAATATGCATCTCAATACGGAGCAACATCTCAGATAGTAGGCTAAATCTCTTCAATAACACATTAACTGACCTAAATCCGATGCATTGGAAGGAGCCCATCTAGTGCTACAGTAACTTATAAGCATTCAGTTCAAACAAATTATGATTAATCAAGCAATGTTGACTATAAAAAGTATGGACTTGCTCCTCAACCTTGTCATTCGACGGTTCGACCATAACCTGAATGTAATCATTGTATTTTGGAGTAGTTGCTTCAGATGCTAGCAGCAACAAAGGCTAAGGTGCTTTTGGGCCGAGTCTATCCATAGAACTGACAGTGTCTGCCGGGAGGAGCTCACCGATGTATGAGGTGAGTCTATGTAGGGGTCTCGGCTAGCTATATCCCACGGATTATTCGGCCATATAGTAGAGCAGATCAGTAGCTATGAGGTCCTTTAGCTTGATCTCCATGTACGCCGTCGGGAGACATGTGGGCAGGGGCATGCGAGACCAAGTCCCAAAGTGGCGCTGCCTGAGGGCACCCGCGGCGCTAGTAGCGAGGTTGTCCTCGCGCCAGGCACGAATAAGGTAGGGCCTGGCCGCGAGCTTGGAGGCGGCGCCGCCGGCTTGCCATCATCAGCTCTTGCTGACACGGCGTGCATCTCTACTCCACCGTCGACCGGTTTGTTGCTGTGTGTGGCTAGCACACCCGCGCGTGGCAGGCAGCAGGCACGCAAAAGCGGCCGACCAGTGACCACACAGCGCGCTCGCCGCCAAAATAGGCTAACGCGCAGTCGCGCACAAACGACGGCCCCCGGGGTTCCAGAAGACAGTGTTGATTCGCTCTGTCTCAGGCCACATCGAGTCGATCCCTTAGGTGGGGATGATCATCACGGCCGCGGACGTGTTCGGCGAGATGGCGGAGATCGTTAGGGCCTTAGCTAGGGCGCCGATGAAGGTCGAGACGGCAGTATCTAGAGCTTGGGAATCATATGTTCGTTTCCTTTTCATCTCGCGCGGCCGCGAACCTGTTCGGCAAGGTGGCGGAGGTCGGTCGAGATGGCAGAAGCTAGAGCTTGGGAATCAAACGTTCCTTTCTTTTTTGGGAAATTCTATCGAGAGGCGCCGCACACGGCGTCTATACGTGCGGCGCGTGCGTGTCCGTTGCATACGAAACTACCCAATCGAATATGATGTCTTCGGTCACCATCTCTTCTGCCCCCTCTGAACGAGCCACAGCGGCACAGCCAACCACGACCCCCCTCTCCCCCCCTCTCTCAGGATATAATTCCCCTTCCCATCTCCCCTCGCCGTGCTGCTTCTCTGGCCAGAAATCAAGTGAGTTGAGTGGTGGGGAAGGAAAGGGAGGCCGAAGGAGACGAGGATCTGCGGGAGTTCTAGACCACGGGGTCACCGCCGAGCAAGCCGTGAGGAGGTGCCACGCCGGCATGGGAGGAGCTGGTTGTCGCCGTTGAGCACGCGGAAGGGAGCCGCGGCGCCGGGAGGTCGACAAAGATCGCCCGGGGATGAACGATAGGAGGGAGACGCCGTCGTGCAATGGAGGTTGAGAAACTCCTTGCCGGCAGGCAGGCAAGGAGCGAGTTGTCGCCTTTGAACACACAGTAGGGAATCGCCGCGCCGGGGAGGTGGAGCCACGCAGGGATGCAAGGAGGAGGTCTCTGACTGGCAAGCGCCAAGCAACGGGATGGTGCGCGCCGATGAGCACATGGATCCACGCGCACGAGCAGGAGGCGCACCAGCACGAGCACTAATTAATCCGGCAATTAGTCTAATTTAAACTTGGCAATCACTCCTAATTAATCGGGCAAATACAAGTAGCGAACTAATCTGGCAATTAGTAAGCTGGCAATTATGACATAATTAATCTGGCAATTACCTGTAATCAATCTGGCAGCTATGACATAATTAATTTTTGCAAATAGTAGTAGCAAGGATCTAATTTATTCTGGCAAGTATTCCTAATTAATGTGTTGATGACTCCTAATTAATCTGGCAACTAGGCCAATAATTTGTTCATTAGTTTGGCACTAGTCCTAATCAATGTGGCAGCTTGACCGAATTAATTTGGCAGCTACAAAGCGTTTGTATGAATGGGTATTCATGGTATCCTTACGCCATCAATTTCTTTTCTCCACAAAAAAAAGTTCTTATTTTATTGTACGTAATATTATCGCTATAGATTTTCACAGCATCGGAACAGATTTTGTGATACAATGTGCCGATGCGTGTATAAAAAGGAAAAGGAAGAAGTAAAGGATTTTTTTAGAAAAGCAAAATCGGAGTTAACACTTCGGCCCAATAAATTGCATCTGTGCTTTGCTTACACGGGCCAAACCACGGGAGACACTTTTGGCGCGCACACCTAACAGCCGCCGCGCGAAATCGCCAGGATGCGGCGCCGCGGCCTAGTCATGTCCTTGATATCTCGGGCCGCTTTGGTGAACGCATCGACCAAGATGTACTTACGACAGACCAAAACGTAACGTGGCGGACCAAGAGAGAAGCCTTTCTCCCTTTATTATTACTAGGAAAAAGGCCCGTACGTTGCAACGGGATAGAAAGTCCCTTCAGTGAAAACATTCGACTTATATGTTGCGACACAATATTAAATTTATAATTTACAAATATTGCACAATTGTTCTGTTTGAAAAGAGTATGAGCTCGTGCTCACCTGATTTTGATATTATCTATCTACTAATTTATACAAAGGTAGGTTCGTCCGCACCTGGTTTTGGTTCCGATTTTTCGTTGGACGGATTTACCCCTGGCTATTTGATTATATTACAGGGGATGCCACCGCTAAGTCAGATGCGGGGTGGAGCGGGGGGGAGGTCGACCCGGGGCACGACGGTCGGCAGAGCTGCGGGTGCGAGGGGATGGGATGGGGCCAAGGCCTCAGGTCGGGTCCGAGCTTGAGAGTTGGTGCGCGGCCAGAACCTTGGACGGACGGAGCCGGCCGGTTGGGGTGCCAAGCGGAGCACAGAAAGAGGCCGCGGCGGAGAGGCGGAGGCGGACATGGAGGGGGGCGCCGCTGGGAGGCGCACGGCGCATGCAGTCGAGGAGAGCCAGGCGGCGGCAGACTCACGTGAGGAAGAAGGAGGCGGAGATGATGGAGCGGGGCGCATTTGGGTGGAGTATGTGCGGCGCGAGGAGAGAGAGACGTGCGGCTCCCCGTGAGTGGTAGGTGGCGTCGGTGTGCGTTGCTGCCGCTGTGTGTGTGTTGCGTTTGTGTGTAGGTCGGGTCGATGCGTTTGTAGCGTGCTCGTTGTGTTGGACTCCATTGGAATTTTACCTTAGGTGAGGTTGCGGGCAGAGGATTTTGAGGATAGATACCGAGGAACAAGGAAAACTGCGCTGATAATTGCATCGGCATGCTAGAATACTTTCTATTTGACATAGCCCTCAGTATATCAAAAGAGATAAAAGATTAAGAAATGACAGATTGAGGTTAGGAAAACATGGCCTGATCAACTTTAGGAAAAATTTAGGTCATATCGACATTTTTTATACTCCTTCCGATCCACATTAGTTGACTTGGATTTATCTAGATTTGGATGTATCTAGACATGTTTTAGTGCTATAAACATCCGAATCTAGAAAAATTTAAGTCAACTAATATAGGTTAGAGGGAGTACATGTATTTATTTTTAATCCCGGTGCAACGTACGGGTATTTTTGCTAGTCAACTATAATTTATGTGATGTTTGCAAATTAAATATAAGTATGGTCTGTTAGAATATAGATACATATACGTATATGAGATAGACTAGGACTCTAAGATCATCTTGTACTCCAAGTCTACCTACCTCGTGTAACTCCATATATACCTCTCACGAGGGTTAAATCAATATACCGAAATATTAGGGATTCATTATTTTCCACATGGTATCAGAGCGGTTAGCCTCACGGCGCCGATCCTAGACCTTCCACCATTTCCGCATCGTGCGCCGCCTCTGGGGAGATCGATCTCTTCTCCTCGGGGGCGGGGCACCCGGTCTCGATCAAAGATCGAATCGTTCCATAGATTAGTTTAGACAAATTTCGAATTTTACAATTCCATAGATTAGATCTAGTTTAGCCAAAATAAATCCCCAAATCACATATGACAATCCTTCTTCGGCGCAAATCAGTGCAAAATTCCAACCGAGAATTCGTTCTGGTGTAGTAGACCAGTGCAAGGCGGCGCAAGGCGCTCGTCTTCATCACGCGGACGACGAGTGCTACTTCCAGGTCCGATTCAATCAGGGACACGACTCTGCCTGGATCCAATCTGCCACACGTTACCGAGCGTGTGCGTAGGCACGGCACGTCCAAACCAATGGGCATGTGGTGCTCCCGTCAAGTTCTCGGTGACCGTCCGTGCTGTTTTTTCTTTTCTGTGTGCAGGACGGCCAAAACAATGAGCATGCCAGGAGACCACGTCTGTGCGAGATGTTTTTCTTTTCGGTGTGCAGCGCATACACATCGAGTGATCTGCACTATATCACGCCGAACTACAACGACCTGAATAAGCTGTACGACTACACTAAGATCTTCATTAAGTATATCCACGATCGACATCATCCACACGCCAGGCCGGTGTGGAACACTACTACGCCGACTTCTCCGACATCAAGGCTTCCACATCATTGCTACCATAAGGGACACCTTCGAGCGACGATCATCGCCGACATGCCTACTCCTTCATCACCGACACATCATCGCCAAGGTCTACATCAAAGTGGTCTTCATCACCATCTTCGTCGACACACCGCCGCCGCCGCTACATCGTCCATACGATGGACATACAACTACGACGCCCTCTGACAGTACACGTACTGCAAGGCACGACGATGGCATGGCCGCGTCCACGACCCTGACGACGGCATCGACCGCGTCCACGACACCGACGACTGCATCAAAAAACCAGCATCACAATTAGTGATGCCCCTACGACCGCGCATACGGTTCTGGCAAAACCTTGTGTGCTTGGTGGGTTCCTCCGGTTCTGGCAAAACCGGTGGTCTCACTTATGACCGCGTCCAAGAGACGTCCTGACGGTACCTTCATAAGGTGCAAAACGTCCACAACCGCAGCTTCGTCAACAACAACAAAAAAAAAACGCGCAATTTTTTGCGCCTTCGGCAATGGCGGCCACACAACATACGACGATTACGAAATCGACCACACCCACCTTGACCACGGCTACATCACGATCGGCTACCTCGACATCGACATCAAGAACAACGTCTACAACAACTCCAGAACTCCAGTCAACAGCGTCCGCGTCGTCACTTGCGTCCACGCCACTTCTGATGTGACTGCGGGAGAAAAGAGAGGCACCAGAAGGGGACGTAGCCACCGCCCCTAGGTGTCAGTCATGATCATGTCCACGCAGGTGATGATGACAAGGAGATGAAGACGACGAAAGCGCAAGACTTCAAATCCAGTCGCAAGCGTCCGCTTCACTCCCGCTCCGACTGAGGGGGATGTTAGAATATAGATACATATACGTATATGAGATAGACTAGGACTCTAAGATCATCTTGTACTCCAAGTCTACCTACCCCTTGTAACTCCATATATACCCTCCACGAGGGTCAAATCAATACACCGAAATATTAGGGATTCATTATTTTCCACATGGTCCTTATATGATGAAGAAGCAAACTTGTTCAAACAAATACCGATTTGTTATAAGAAAATGCAATTGCAAGTTGTTGAAAAGAAAGGAACGAACTGCCTTTAATTTAATTTATGCATAATAATAACCTCATCCTTTGTTTCCAAAGAGAAAAAAAAGAAAAAGGAGCAAAATTCTTTGTACCAGCCGGCCCAAAAAACAACACGGACTCCCTTAAAATAACACACACCGGGACGACACGCACGCACCCATCGCTCGATATAATCCCCAACCACCGCCCGCCGCCAGGAGCCCGAGCAAGCTCTCTCTCTCGCGCCTGGAGCCGCCATCCTTTCTTGCTCGCTTCCCCGCCCGCTCCAGTGCCGCCCCATTCTGCTCCACGGCGCCGCGCGCGCCTCTGTACCCCGACGATGGCTCGTCCCCCAGTCCATGGCCAACTACCGGCGTGTTCCCGAGCCTCGCCGTGCCGCCTCCAAGTTGTGCAAGATCTCGGTATCTCTGTTCCCGAGCCTCGCCGTGCCGCCTCGTCCTCGCCGTCCCGTGTGTGCTCGACGCCGAGACATGCCCTGCTTCTGGCCGCCCGCGCGCATCGACCTCAGCCCGCCTCGCCAAGTTGTGCAAGATCTCGGTATCTGTCCGCCAAATTTCTGCGCACCCATAGTCTACAGGGAGCTCCCAAGCCCTCTCTTCCCACTTGATCCAATAATTACATTTGCAGATGGTGCTGCTCGTTTATTTCAGACGAGTCTGATTCCTGTCCATTTTCGAGGATTATAAATCGGTGAAATTCGGTTTAAGGTAGCAATGTGGGACTATTCAGTACAATCTATCTAACTGCTTTCTCGTCTACCGGTAAACAAAACCTCAGAAATCTCGCTAGCAGTCCATAAAAGAGCCCAGCATAATAGAGCCTAGCAGGGCAGCACTTGTCACTGATTGATCAAAACCTTGTAGATTGGACTAGAAGTAATTCTCTCGGCCCATAAGGAAGCCCCAGCAGGGCACAACGATCGATCGAGTCAGCTGGATTTACTTGTTACGGCGGTGGGTTATTAGTGGGAGGGTAAAATGGTCCAAAAAAATGTTGGACCAGAAGAAACAATCCGTCCTTTATTATTATGTGTGTGTATATATATATATATATATATATATATATATATATATATATATACGTATATATATATATATCTGTGTGTGTGAACGTAGAAACCCTATTCAGCATCCAGGTGCAGAATAGTTATTTTGCACCCCATATATTTTTATCTTCTCACATTCAGAAAGTTATGTTTTGTATGCTAATAATTATGTTCATATTTATTAGAAATGCAAAAAAAATTACATAAAAATACAATTTTGAGTCATTATAGTGTAAAATACATAGAAAATATGCAATTTATGTCGTGTTTTTATACGGTATATAAATAATTTTTTTACGACATGTATAAATTTTCTTATATTTTTCTTGACTTCTGAGGTAAGAAAAAATTTACATGACGTAAAAATCATGTACGGTTTGAAAGATAGAGGGTAGGTGAAGAATAACTATTCTACACCAGAAATATTACTAGCTAAATGCCTGTCATTGCTACGGTCTGTTAATAAATTTTATCAACACACATTTCGCGCATATAAATATTTAATTTATAGAAAGGAGCGCCAAATATATTTCACATCAAACTTCTATGAAAGATTGATGTTTAAAATGCGCTAAACATAATTTATGCGAAACTCCTGATAGATTTGGTTCCGGCCGGTAGGGAGACGGGGAAAAGCCTATTATGGACAATTATATTTTTCCAAATTGCTCCTGTCTTTGTTCTATTTCTTCTGAATTAAAAAAAAAAAAGATAAAAAATGCGGAAGAGACCCCTTCCTGCGCCAGTTCAGCAGGCCAAGGCTAGGCCAAACCCTAGCCCAGCCACATCCTCACTCGCACGCCTGTCCTCTTCCCTCGATCGCCGCCACATACTTCATCTAGATAATTAGGACATCTCCACTGGGTCTATCCAACTCGTTCGAGCGCGTTCAAAAGTGTCTGCGTGGACGCGCGCGACGTGCGTGGCATCGCAACGGCATGACCCATCCGTCCCGACGCGCCCGGCTCGACCCATCTATACACCTAATTTGTATGGCCGTTGGGCCAGCCTGGACAGCGCAAGCACAACGCGGGTGTCCGTCTATCGGCCGCTTAGGGCCCATACGTAAGGGAAACAATAATAATTAAACTGGTTTTCTATTAGATTAAGCCTTGCCGATTACAAAAAGGCATGTTTGAACAAACTAAAAATAAAACTACTACTACTGCTGACGGAGGAGGCCGTCCCTACGGCTACTGACCGATGTTGCCGCGGTCACCGCTGCCGCTAGCACTGTCGATCGTCGCCATAGCCGACCAGATGGTCCTCTACTGGAGGCGATCGTGGTAATTCTCGCTCGCTCGGCTATGAGCCTCCTTCTTGCTGGCCGCCTTCACGCGGTCCGCCACCGCCCGGTTGGCCAGGGTCTTCTCCATCTCGACCGCCCAGTGGTCCCTCTCCTCCTGATCTTCCACCTCCGCCGTCGTGGCCACCCTCGCTGCCAAGGGGGCCACCATCACCAGAGCTCCATTGGGGCCGAGGACGAGGGCCTGCGCGATCTGCAGCGGGACAGCGATCGCCTCCTCCTCCCCCGCCCCCTCCTTGGGCACCGCCTGATCCACCTCCTCCCCCTCCTCGTCGTCGTCCTCCACCTCGGTCTCGTCCCCGTCGACGAGAGCCCACGCGCTCGCCGCCTCGGCGCCGTAGCCACTCGCAGCTGCTCCGCCGTTGTTTCGGCGGCATGCTCCGCTGCTTCCACCGCACTGCGTGTAGCGACGGCCTGGTGAAGCTCGCGGAAGACCACCTTCTCGCGGAGCGCCCCTGTTGCGGCCTCCTTGGCCACCTCCTCCACCACCTCTGCCTCACGCACCACCCATTGGGCCGCCACCTGTGCGGCGACGTGGTGCTCCAGGGGCGCCTTGGCCACACGACTTTCCTCCTCGAAGGCCACCACCTCTGCCTCGACCATGCGCTGGGACAACAACGTGGCTTGGAGGTCGACAACGTCGATGTCGGCGTCCTAGAAGCGGGTGCGACACAACTCCCTAATCTTGCTCTAGTTGGCGATCTTGCGACGAGGCATGGTTGCGGTAGGAGCTTTTTTCCGGTGGTGGTTGCTCTGGCTGGGCTTGTTGTCTCAGCCGCGCCGTGCGGCCGTCTTTTATAGATGACGACGAAGGCGGGAAACGGCCGGGAAGGCGCCCGCGGGAAACGGAAAGCTACAATGGCAGGAAATACCCGTGCGGGAAGCCGTCGGTGCTGATAGCCGACGTCACGTCGTCATTAACGTCCCATCATCGTCGTGGTGTCAAGTGGTGACAACGGGGGAGATGGACAGATGGGTCGGGTCGCAGGGGCGCGGTTGGCCGGACAGGCCGGACCGCGACCCCAAAGCGACCGCGTGCCGACCCAACAGACAGAAATTGACTTTCGGTCGCTCATTTTGGTCGGCCCGGTGAAGATGCCCTTAGCTCCTCATCAGGATAAATTGGTACTCTATCTGACTATGTGGTCCCACATGTGTTATTTATTTCCTTCCACCAATCTCTACCAATCCCTTCCTAACTGATCCCTTTGTGCATTTCTTAGCTCTCTGCGCTTATGTTTCTCCTATGGTCAATTGGTGTTGTGCGTGTGATTGCAACAGAAAAAATTGACAGGATCCAACTTTGTATTGGTAGCATAATGGAATAGGCAGCTAGCATATTGGAAATCAATCGGACGTATTAATCTAGCCTTTTACTGAGATCTCGTACTCCCTCCGTCCTAAAATAAATGACATGGATTTGTCTAGATTTGGATGTATCTAGACATGTTTTAGTATATAAGTACATATGAATCTAGATAAACCTACGTCCCTTATTAAAAGTTGCGGTGGCAGGGAATCACCTCGCAGTGGTGGCCTCGAAAGCGGACGCGCTTACCGGCGTCACCCCCAATCACTGTTAGCTAGCTGTCCTAATATGCGTATCCTACCCTTTCTCGCCGGCGACACAATGGGGCAGAGCGTGGTGGTCATAGACGCCATGGGCCCGCGTACTCGAGCAGAGGCGGTTCCTGTTGTGCTGCTCATGTTGGGACGAGCGGCTCGCCTACAGGAGATCGTGTAGCCAGCTGTTAGCTGCGACCATCTTCTTGCCTGCCGGCAGGAGCGGCCTTGAGTGCTCGACCATCTTCTGTGCATCTCTGCTTTAAGTATGTTTTTTTTAGATAAAACTCGCTAGGTGTCCAGCTTTGAATTAATAAAGCCATAAGGTTCACAACATCCTTACAACCATCTAGACCGATAACTTGCTGAGGCCTACAGCTTAGCCAGAACGACAGAAAGAACACGGGTGCAGCCACCCCAGGTACAGATCAAAGCTACGAGAGGCCTAACGAGGACTACACTTCATTAACCACCGGCGCCATCGAGAGGTATAAAGCCCTAAGCTCGCCTGCCATCCATTCAAGCCCCGCTTTGTCCTTCGCCCTTGAGTTTAGTTTCCACAGCTGCAGACAAATAAGCATTTTGTAAAGCATGTCAGCAGGGTGTCAAATGACCTTCGACTCGATAGTAAGCTTGTTACGAATCAGCCAGAGCGACCAAGCTAAGGCAACGAAGAAGATCCAAAGGAGGCGTCTCGGTTGCCCCGAGAAGCCCGACAGAATAGCGAAAAAGTGCGCGAAGCTAAGCGGGTGCCTGCCAGGGAACAGGTGAAGAAAATGTGAGATGCATCCTCTGCCGCCCAGCACAGGGCACATGTGCCATTTATCGGGCTGTGCCTAGCAGCAATAAGAGTACTCGTGGGGAGGCGATCAAGAGCCAGTTGCCAGGAGAAGATTTTGTTCTTGAGGGGGATTTTTGCTGCCCAGATATCCTTAAAGTGTGCGACCGCCACACCCTGGGAGAGTAGGTTGTACATGGACTTAACCGAAAAAACTCCTGAGGGTTCCGGGTGCCAGGAGATCGAATCTAGGCCAGGGTGAAAGGTCACCACCTCCAAGGCCTCCACCAACACGAGCCAGGACTCGACACCCCTGTGATCCAGAGTCCGGCGGAAATGGAGGTTGATTCACGTGGGGAGACAAACCATCGCCACAGTGGTCGAGGGGTTGTCACAGATGGCGAAGAGGTCGGGGAACTGATGACATAGGGAACCCGCCCCTATCCACCAGTAAAGCCAAAATAGGGTCCTCGCCACGTCCGCCACAACGTGCTTGGCCCTAGCCTTAAAGTAGTGTTTGATTTTATGCAGACTCTTCCAGAAGGGGGAGCCTCCCTGCCCCAAACCCGCAAAGATGTCGTTGGCCTTGCCATACTTAGCCCTGATGATAGCGGCCCAGATAGAGTTGTCGTGCTGATAGAGCTTCCAAATCTATTTCATGAGAAGCCCAATGTTCATCTTCTTGGTGTTGATTAGACCAAGACCACCCTTCTCCTTTGGACGACAAACCGCCGGCCAGTTCACTAGGTGGTATTTGCGCTTGGGGCCCGCCCCCTCCTAGAAAAACTTGGATATGATCGAGTTAAATTTATCATGGATGCTGTCTTGCAGCAGAAATAGACCCATCGCAAATAGAGGGAGGCTATCTAGGCATGAGTTTGTCAGGATTAATCTTCCACCCGCGGAGAGAAATCTGCTGAGCCAAGGTTCCAGCCTGCCGCCTAATTTTCTGACCAAGAATTCCCATTGTTCCATGGTAAGCTTACGGTCCGAGATGGGGAGCCCCAGATAAGTGAAGGGGAAGCCTCCCAGCTTGCAATTTAGAGCGTTTGCCATCCTGAGTTGGACCACCAGAGGTTGACCCATAACCACTGTCTCGCTCTTGTGAAAATTGATTTTGAGTCCTGACATGTCTTCTTAGCACATCAGGAGGAACTTAAGATTGGCGAGGGAAGCTTCATCATGCTGGAAAGGGTGACTCCCCCTGGAATCAGGTGAGGCACCACGCCTCTAATGTGGCCTGCTTTAAGTATGTTTGTCATGGATGTGGGAGAACTTGAAGTGAGGACAGGGACTCGACCAAAAGAGGGCTTGGAGGTCGGGGTAGGGGAGTTTTGTAGTGCTCCTGGCGCCCCTTGTTCGCATCCACAGCAAGAACCCGCCTCCTCCGGCCGTCCATCGCTAGTTTGGTTTGCTCGGAGAGCTCGCATCGATGGGAGCACGCGATTGGGGATTTTTTTCCTACCTCCACCCTCATGCGTGCGCACGACGAAGACCGCCACCACCTCGAACGCGTCCGCCGGCGCCTTCCCAAGCAGCACAGGGGATTTGAGGGAGCAGGCGAGCTCGGGGAGGTTGCCGGCCAGGTTGGGGGATGCCGTCGAGCTCGTCTCAATCTGGAGGTTGGTGGCTAGGAACGTGAGAATCCAATCGTCTACTTTAACTTATCCATGGTAGGGTGGGTAAATATCTAGAAAAGCCAGGGGCAAAATCGTCCATACGACGGCAGACGGAAATTTTGGTTGTGGACGAACGACGCCAATCTTTTTAATAGTATAGACTATTATTAAAAGGCTTACGGTTTTGATGGTCTGGTAGGTCACTTATAAACTACTCCATCTTTTTAAAATATTTACGTCATATGCCACCCCTAAGTAAAATTACCGATTCGAGGCCTGTCCATCGTCCTTCGCTATCTACCATACATACTTCTCGCTCGCGTTCGTCCATCGCTCCACCGTTCCTGAGTCGGTAACAAAACCGGTTCAAACAAGTCCAAACAAAACTCCAGATGTCCAACTCCGGTTTGAACTTTAGATATAAATTATCTCCCAGATTCACTCTATCAAGTTTGTCAAAGCTAATCTAAGCTCTAATATTGAGGAGATGACCCTACATGATCAACACGTCAAAAGGGAGCAGGAGGAGGCAGAGAAGAGGCCTCTTCTCCTCGAGCTCACTGCCGGCTAGAGCGATCGTGGCGGCGACATAGTCCAGAATCCAGTTGAGGTCCAAGATACGTCCAGCGGCCGTGGAGCTCATCCTTGTTGATTTCAAGGGAGGTGGCCTAGCCTGTGCAGCCCTAACACCTCCGGCAAGCAACGACATCCTCCTTGTAGAACGATAGAGAGAGATTGGCGGAATATGTTGGATTATTGAGCCTTATGGGCGAGTATATATATGTGTACTGGGATCAACTTGGAGTACAAGACAAGTTGAACTAGAATCCTAATTATCCTAAACTACTACAATAACCATTTACGTATAATACTCTAACATCCCCCCCCCCCCCCCCGGCAGTCGTAGCGATAGCGTCATGAACAACTGAAACATCACGGATGGTCAGACTAAAGATAAACCAAAGTAGAATCAGTGGGCTAATATCCCCCCGCAGTAGGAGCGGGAACGTCGTGGACGGTGTCGCGTCGCGGTAGCTTGAACTATAGAGTAAGCTGATGATGCTCAAGCGAGGTGGTAGCCCTCGTGCCGATGTCGAGGGATCCGAGAGCGTGAGGCGGAGTCATGGTCGAGGTAGCCACGCGAGGGGTCGCCGTGGTTGATGTCGTGGTCGGGGATGCCGGTGTCGAGGTAGCCGCACGTGAAGCCGCATGTGCATAGTGCGCGAGGAGGATGACAGAGACGTGTCGACGCAGTCGTCGAGGGTGTCGATGTCAAAGTCGATGCAGTCCGAGCCATCGAGGACGAGGTGCGACCATAGTTTTGCCAGAACTAGGCGCACGTCGTGGACGAATGCGCACTCCGGTTTTGCCAGAACTGAGTATTCAAATAAGAACTCGTCGGTGACGCGGTCGAGGAAGTCCTAGAGGGGTCGATGCCAAAGAATACGTTGTCGAAGCCGATGGAGACAAGGCGCCGATCTGAACTTGCCAGACTCGGGAACGCGTCGGGGACGAAGGCACTCCCGGTGTTGCCAGTACCAGGCGTGCGGGGGTAGGGACCATCATGAACTTGTCGGCATGTCAGAAAAACTAGCAGAGGAGACCTCTAGAGCAGTTGCGATACGTGGAGCGGCGAAGGGGGAGATGCCGATGTTGTCCGCGGTTGTCAGAGTAGAGCAACAGGTGGTGTAGTCGGGGATGAGGCGGTGACGCTGGCGACGAAGTTGTAGTGGATGAAGATGTAGAGGGCAGCGAAGCCAGCGGCGACCTGGGTGGTCATGCTGGATGCCTAGAGTGGCGATGGGGTAGTCGACGGGACCTGCGATAGCGAGAGGTCGCCCTGCAGGTTACCTTGTGAAGCGCGACGGTGGTGCTCGAACTAGGCGAGGAAGAACCCGTCCAAGTGACGAAGACCATGTGCAGACGGCGGCGATCTGCACCGTACGAGATGGCGCGGTGGAAGACGAGGATGTCGATGCGCGGGGACAGCGAAGTAGACTGTGTGCAGCAATGCTACGACCTGAGGGGGCGGCATACTGCAGGGCGCAAGTCGGTGCAGCGGCTGGGAGACCACCAACGACGCAGCGGTAGTCCATAACTCGATCGGTGGTAGGCGCGTGCTCGGGGACGTGCTTGGCGTAGACAGGCGCGGAATCGGTTGATCAGACCGCGGTGCGCCGTATGCGCCATGGCGTGGACGATGCGTAGATCGGAGTCTATGGCGGCATTGTCGGTGAAGTCCCGAACAATGAAGACGAAGATGATCCGACGGGGGCGGCCGCGGCAGCCTTCCAAGGAAGGCGTAGCAGCGGTCCGTAGTGTGCGGCAACCTGCCAAGAGACCGCAGTAGTCTGCCGAGGCAGGCGTGGCAGCGGAGAGGGCAGGCGCAAGGGCACGGTGTGGATCGTTCATGCCGATGGTCGGAGTAGAGGCACGACGATGACGACGGCGGTGGACGACTCAATCCAATCTAAGATCAGCAAACCAAAAAAGAAAACCGATCAAGAGATCGGAAAAAAGAACTTACAGGGCAGCCGATCACGGATCGACGGACGAACCCTGCGTACGGGTGGCACGGCCCCCGACAGAGATCATGGAGACCGACCTCCCGGGGGCGGCGCGACGCGGAAGCGTGTGCGGCGGCTAGGTCAAGGATCTTGCCGCTCTGATACCATGTAGAACGATAGAGAGAGATTGGCGGAATACGTTGGATGTATTATTGAGCCTCATGGACGAGTATATATAGACGTAGAGAGATCAACTTAGAATATAAGACAAGTTAGACTAGAATCCTAACTCCGTGCACGTACAATACTCTCTAACACTCCTCCTACGTAGCAGTTCTTCAGGCAGCAACGAGACCCCACTACACGCTGTCGATGTCCATGATCCATCTGCACATGTTAACTAATGTATGTGTGCTGGATAATATTGGTACGTATCCAATCATGTTCTCTCTGTCCCTTGCCAGTCCGATCCGCTACTAAAGTGAATTAGGCAGAATTAGCTACGGCAATCCAAGGCTCAAAATCAACTGAACTGATCACGAAGGCCACACAAAGTTCAGTTAACACTGAACTGTTCCTATACAGCGGACAGAGTTCAGATAACTATGTTTCCGTATGACAATTTCTAGAGTTTAAACTTTAGATATAAATTATCTTCCAGATTAACTCTAGGACAGGACTCACAACGACCATTCTAAAAATTTCAAATCGTGGCGGATCGGACATGAGCAAAACGCGTCGCCACATCCCGCGAGCCAAACCTTCCCACGCAACCGGTGTAGCGTTCATTTCTTTTATCGTTGGATTAGCATGCAAAATCTCTCGTTTTGGATAGGAATAGCACTAAGTACAAAACGACAAAATGCTGATGTCACTAGAATTAAACTCAAATATTTGAAAATTCAAAATGTTTCGTAGCTCAAATCATTTATCCGATTCTAAATCCGTTTTTACCATTGGGCTAAGAGCGATGAGATCTTTAAAACTAGATCCAATGTTAATATGTTTCGATATTTTTTTTTAAAAGTTACCCACCGCTAACACGTAGGTTATCCAGGCTATCATACATAAGTTATCCACTATATGAACAATTAGTTTCGGCTCGAAACCAGATAACATTTTTATTGGTTTCTTTTCGATTGTTTCGATCTTAGAAGTTACAACCTAGTTATACTATCACTTTATAATGGTAATTTATGTTGCAGTAGTGAGTAAAATACATAGTAAAACATGTTACCAACTCCACAATACTTGATGATAGTTATATTGTTTTATGACCGTGCTACCCGGCAGACGTCCTGAAAAAAAACGTTCCTGGTGGGCGTTCCGATACGGACAGAAGTTTCGAATTCCCGCGTCCCGCGTCCCGCACCCTCCCGTCCTAGACACGTGACCGAGTCTAAAAGGGAAAAGGTGGGCTTTTCCCCAAAAGAGGGACCATCTTCCTCTCCAAGCCAAAACCAAACGATTCCCCAGATCTAGGACTACCCCCTCCCCCCCGATTCCGCACATGTCCATGTCGCCTTTAACCTCTAGGCAAAATCGCCATTGGAGCCCCACCTTAACAGTTTGATGCCTAGTGCCTCCTCTCCTGAAAAGTAAAAAAAGACGCACATGATAAAACAACAGATACTTCTCAATTAAACCCTGAATTCACCAGGATTTTGGTAGCAAAACAAAGAGAAAAACACTAGGACCAATATATGGTTTTGTAGATGAAATTCTACTTCTACACACCATGAATCTAAACAAAAACTGGGCATCTACAACTACTTTTCTCCTCAATCAACAAACTATGGTTCTCTAAATCAATTTTGCCTCTAAATATGTACAATCTTGTTTAAACTTTAACATATCAAACTTTCTAAGCTTCAGTATCAGTTTTTGTTGTTCCCTACATGACAAACAACTCAATTAGGACAACTAACAACAAATACAAATATTAGCAAAAATAGAGAACTACTCCTGATAATGGTTTTTTTCTAAATTGACATCCTATAATTGCTACCTAAATTCCTAACATGTTGCATATTTTGGTTGAACAGTGAAGACACCATGGATATCGACCTTAATGCCGAACCAGACCAAGAAATAGAAGAGAAGGAACATGCAGATGTTTCGTGCACAGATGCTATTGTGCAAGTTATGAATGAAGACATGTCGTTTATACACAATCATAGATAGGAAATCACACATGGGGGTATAATCATCAAGTTATCCACCAGTTTATACAATAGTTATTCATGCATATGAGTACAAGTTATCCAGCAGCTAACACATCTGTTATCCAGGAATACGAGTACAGGTTATCCACCAGTTAACGCTACAGTTATGCATGCTTATATGTAGAAGTTACCCCATAAATCATCACTAGATATATATCTGGCAGTGTTATATGTGATTAGCCAACTGCATTAAAAACTTTACAGTATGAAGAAAGTAGAAAAGCACAATTATAGATATGAAATCACACATGGGATATAAAAATCAAGTTATCCACCAGTTTATACAGCAGTGATCCAGACATATGTGTACAAATTATCCAACAGCTAACACTACATTATCCAGGAATATAAGTACAAGTTATCCACCAAGATAACACTATAGTTATTCATGTAGAAATTACACCACAAATCATCACTAGACATATATTCAATAGTGTTGTGTGTGACTAGATAAATGCACTAAAAACTTGACAGTAGGAAGAAAGTAAAAAACACAATCATAGATAGGAAATCATACATGGGGGTATAAAAATCAAGTTATCCACCAGTTTATATAGTAGTTATCCAGGCATATGTGTACAAGTTATTCAACAGCTAACACTGCAGTTATCCAGGAATATGAGTACAAGTTATCTACCCATCTAACACTATAGTTATCCATGCTAATATGTAGAAATTACACCACAAATCATCACTAGACATATATCCAACAATGTTATGTGTGACTAGACAAATGCACTAAAAACTTAACAGTAGGAAGAAAGTAAAAAACATAATCAAAGATAAGAAATCACACATGGGGTACAAAAATCAAGTTATCCAATAGTTTATACAACAGTTATCCAGACATATGTATACAAGTTATCCACCAGTTTATGCAGCAGTTATCTAGGCATATATATAGAAGTTATCCACCAGTTTATGCAATAGTTATCCAGTCATATGTACACAAGTTATCCGCCGGTTTATGCGGCAGTTATTCATCCACCAGTTAGCTTGATCTATAGCTAGCAAACAAATACTATGAAAGCGAAGTTTCACTTCGTACACTGATTTATAGCTAGCACTAGAACACACAAAAAATCATCTAGCTACTCCCTGAACGAAGCAACACTTTTTAGTTGCTGCCGTAGCGATGCATCCATGTCGAACTGGTTCCTCAAAATTACCAGCAATAACTCACCATCAAGCGCAGAAGAAGGATCCCTTATTGACCGCCTAGGACCAGGACGCCACCGACAGTAGAGCTGGGCTGAGCTGAGCGTCCATGGCACTACTCTGCATGCTCTTATCCGTGATGCATCCATAGTCGTCTACAACAGCTAGAAAAATAGCCACAGGATCGGGTAGAGGGCATTGCGATCGTGCCTCATCCTAGGAGTCCGAGGACAGGCGGGCGGTTGTTGCCATGCCGGAGAAGGAGGCAGAGCCATCGCCGCTTAGCTGGGAGGAGACACGCATCACCAGGTCAGTCGACGAAACCATCGACGTCTGCAACAGAGTTGGGGTAGAGCCGAACAACAAGGGATAGAACGGACTGTAGCGGGTAGTCGAGAATGAATCAGGGCGGGGCTCGCCGCCGACCAGAGATGTGCCAGCGTGTAGTGAGCTGGCAAGGAACAGATGGTTAGTGGAGCGCACTAACCAGGGATGTTGCGGGGCAGAGCGCGCCGATGTACTTTGAGCAGCAACATGCGCTTTTGGATCCATATCATGTGACTCTTATTAGTCTGCGGGTTTGGCCAAGTTCAGACCAGTCTGAACATAGATTTCCCGTAACTCTTTATATGATCGGTTGATGACTATACCATGAACACATGGATAACTCTATAGGTATCAGGTTGGTAGTTATACCTTAAACACCTGGATAACTCCATGCATACCGTGTTGGTAACTATTCCTCCTTGTTTTATTTACTTCACGTTCTGGGTTTGGTGAAAGTCAATCCTTTTCAAGTTTGACCAAAATATAGCAAACAATGTTAACATCCATAATACCAAATGCATACAATATGAAATTGTACTTCATAATGATTCTAATACTATAGATTTTACGTTGTAAATGTTGTTATATTTTTCTAAATATTTGGTCACCTTATTAGGTTTGACTTTAACTAAACCTAGAACATGAAGTATTTGTGAACGGAGGAAGTATTAGCAAGATGACAACAATTACCTAGGGCAAGCTAACTACATCGATTTGGTGATGATAACTATATCATAAACACCTGGGTAACTCCATCGGGTATGGGTTGATAACTATTAGTTAAAGAACAAGATAATTATATCGACTTTATATCCCGAGCATTTGGATAACGAATCAGTAATAGGTTTATAAGTATTAGCAAAGTAGGAGGGTAACTATACCAACTAGATGATACCCTGCACGTTGCAGCGGGAATAAAAGGACAATGAAATATTTTTAAAATCAGCATAAAAGAATTTGTGAAGAGAAAAATGACATGTACTATGACACAATGAAGATAGCAGAAGCAAGAAAATACAATTCAATATTTCACACAGAAAATAAGATACATCAAATAAAAAGGATGATCGCAGCCTGCAACCTACGAATGCTATGTGTATTGACTCAGTAAAAGTGCACTACATTCTTTCTATAGAGTTTAATTTTGAAAACATTTGAAGAAAGAACACTTTTGTTCCAAAAACCTTCAAACATGAAACAGGAAAGCGTAGACATGTATATCAAGTTATACCTTGAAGTATATTAAGACAATGATGTTCATGGCATGAACCGAAGGCACTCAAGTCATCCCATTCATTGAATTTGAAGATGAAGAAATTGTTCCCATGTCCATGAGCTCAGATGCTTATTTACAAATAGGAAAATTATTGGGTGCAGAAATGATACTTCATTAGGACATTATATCAGGTAAACTCCAGTAATAGCAGTTGTGTGCGAGTGAAAACTGAGTCCTTACAGTAGTTTGCCTGCATTTGGTGAAAGCGGACAGCCAAAGGGATCCAAATTATGAAACAGGTGATATATGGTCCTTTAAATATATAAAACAAACATTTACCTGTCTCGCTCCTCAAGATGTACAGTCAATCCTTTTTGTGTGATGACTGATGAGTAATCCAAATATACCAAAATCTGAATATACTGTCTTGAATTTATGACATCCAGTTAGTGCAAGGACAAACACATTGTATGCAGTAACCTGTACCGATACAGACGCAAGTACGACCATTGACACAATGGTGTATAACGGTATAAGTATATGTTGAGGGATGGACACTCAAGTATCTAAAAGTAATTTCAAAATAGTGTAGTAGAAGAGATCACACTGGGACATTAGTAAGAACTTAGGAAGGCAAAAGTAGTTGTCATCCGAAACTTTGACACAACATAGTAGAAGAATGAGCTCTCCAGACGGACATGCACTGATATATATACTGGATTTTATTTGATATTTCCCTGTAATTTTACAGCTGACCTCAACAAATATCTGTCTTCACAATGAAACAAAACAAATAAAGCAACTGGAGAGTTAGAATTCTTGTAGTCAATCTCTCTCATTTCTCCCCTGAGGATCTTGAACGTGGCTCTGCAGTTTCTGACGGGAAAACATCAGAGAGGAAAATATTTCTCATAGTCAATCTCGGAAACTTTGAGTATTCGAAAATGAAAGTCGAATTCACAAATCCTACACAATTCTAACACTACAACAATGTCGACCATGTGCAGATTTGAAGAAAATTTCTTCAGATGTCTTCTTTAGGATCACACGATAGTAGCACTCCGGATTTGAAGGTAATTTGATTTCTTGACAGAATTAATGCAAATCTGCAAATAAATCGGAGGAACAGAAGTTAACTCCAGTTGATGATAATAACATGATTGATAATATCTAAGGTTTTTGTAAACGCAACAGCTTGAGCAAATCGAAAAAATCAATAGAAATTTTGTAACCTTGATGGATTTTGTAGGATCTTGGATGTACCATGGCGTCGTTGAGGAAATCTCGACGTATCACTTAACTTCCTCAGAACCAAGCCGATGCTTCGGCCAGCAGCTGCAAGCGTTGGCCGCAGGTTACGGCCACTACCGTGTATACTGCTGGAAATGCGAGAGGGAGAAGGCCACCGAGCCCTGCAACAGAGGAAAATAAGTAGACGGATCGGCTGTTTCTCGCCCGAATCATGGGGGAGAGGAAGCGAGAGCATCGTGGCCAGAATTGGTTGAGAAGAGGAAGAGTTAATGGCTGTCCGTATGGTCTGGATATACTCGGTTGTTTTGTGGTGAAGAAAAATAGTGTTGGGCCACTTTCATCAGATTAGATCTATGTATAGGCTATACGTGGGCTAAATTGACGGATTGCACTGATGGTCTTCTCTGGTGCGAACGGACATCACACGCTGGAAAAAACCAAGGACAGGGACGAAAATAAAAAGGGAAATCAGAAAAAATATTGCTGAGTTGGATTGCTGAGGTGGATAGGCTGCATGTTGAGAGAAATAGGTTAGTGGGGGTGATCTTCTTAGTTATATAGGATTACATGTCGATAACTATGGTGATAATCATTAATTTAAGAATTATATAAGACACACCGGTATATTAGGTGTACAATATACAAAATTGTAGCTCCTTTTATGAAACCCAACCGAGTTTTATAGTCAATTACATAGAGAGAAAGAAAATATTTAACTAAATTTATGCGCAAGTAAGCTAGAGCCGAGCAATCAGCGAGCGACAGACTGCATATGCTGTTCAGCATCAATATATACAAAAAATGCTAAAACAAAGAAGTGCTACTGCATGGTCTGTTCCTTCTCTCCTCACCCCGAACTGAATAAGATTTGTCCTGGTAACCTTCACCCTCTTTATATCAATAAAATGCCAGGCTAATGATGATCAAGTAGCTATCATTGTATATTGTGTTTTCGGTAGTTGCCGGCCCAGGTGCATGTCTCGTCACAATAGTAAAGTCAGTCATCCATGGCTCAAAATTGTGGCTCACAACTCACGCCGTGTCCTGGACCTTGTCTGAATTTGAATTGCTACATTCTCGTCCATGTGAGATGGGGAGGAACCCTTTCTACGTTTGTGGCACATAGCTGAGATGTCAGACCACCCTAGAACCATGCTTCGATGCAGGATGTGTTGACATGTTAAAGCCAGAACCATTGAGCAATTTCTATGTGAGGCGGTCTTTGCTGAAGCAACACTCGAATGCCAGTTGAGCACAAATTCAGTGATCAACAGATTCCTCCGTGACCCAAAATCAACCGCCTTATAATGGGGATCAAATTTTTTGCCATCCCTGCCAGTGAGCTTGAATCACCTCTTCAAATTATCCTGGAGCATACCCACCATGTTTGGTATATGCACGATCTCAGTATCGTGAAGGCACTACGGGTTTGACAGATGGCCTCCTAGGAAATTGACAGCCGTCCCCTCTCGATCCGATGTCGTCGTCGCCGCCCCGAGACCATACCGTCAACACCGCCATATATCCTGCTACCAACTGCTTCGGAGCTTGTACATACCTGTCGCCACTGATGCCCCGAGCCTGTCCCCGGTGAGGAGGGCCTGGCCCTATTCGAGCTCGTCCCCACCGACGGACGACAGCCCTTGTGCCACCAAGTCCAAGGCCGGACACCATGCTCCTGGAGGAGTAGATAGAGAGATCGCCATGGCGTGAAAGGGGGCAGAGGTCTAGGGTGAGAACTGGAGAGAGTACACGAGGAGAAGGGAGGTGGAAGAGATAACAGTAAACGCCAGATTCAGATCTCCACCGCGCGTTCGAAATCCAACGACCCACGGGAGCCCGCCGAGTTTGGCAATCCAACGACCGCCCTGAACGTAGATTTCCCGTAACTCTATCAAGTTTGTCAATGCTAATCTAAGCTCTAATATTGAGGAGATGGAGCACTACGGCTGCTTGTACACATGAAGAAATAATATGGTGAAACATCGGTATATTCGAACATGGTTGTTGCTTGAACATGGTTGTTGTTGGCTGTTTCATGTGGTAACCTAAAGATCAGAAATAAAAAGGAAAGAGGTAAGAAAGGAAACTATAAAAAGATCATCTCCCAAATCACGCTCCCAAATCATCCTTGTGATGGTATTTGTCCGTCCGTTGTTGTTTTCGTTATGTCAACTCAATCCATAGGGTGTCTGTATCGTACACGAACTCTACTCGATCGATTTCCATCCATATATACGCTACTACATAGCCTCCACCTGAAACATATGCAAAAGAAAATGAACGCGGATCCCCCAACGATCACGGGTGCCAAAGCCCCAAGCGCCCATAAACCCGCCGTCGACATGGCGTCGCCGGAGTTTAAACCGAAGGTGCTGTCCCAGCCATCGCCCTTCGCTATCAGGACTTCATGCCCGGCGGTGACCCTCACAACAACAACAATGCGCTGACACTCTCCTCGTATGACCCGACTAGGTTGCCGCGGAAGGCGCTAGCGCCGGTGCTGGGGACAATGGTCGCGTGCACCTGTCAACACCGGGATTTTTAATCCCAGATGCCCGTTATGCCATACCTCGCAATCCCAGGATTACCATTTTTGCGAGACATAACGGATTGGATATCACAGTACATCATCCATTACAAACCATATATAAGGTCTTACACAAATAAGGATCTCATGATCCAGTCTTAATACAACAAGTAGCGGAAATAAACGATAGCGTAGCGGTAGGGTCCATCTTCAGAGGCACAGGCAATGATGACGAAGGCAGATAGTCCTAGTTATCAGAGCTGTCCTGCTGACCATCATCTTGATAGTCTCCTTCATAGTCTGGCCATGATAATAGTCAGGGACAAAAGCCATGAGTACTCTTTAAGTACTCACAAACTACTACTAGCAAGGAGTATAAATCTAAGTTAAAGTGCTGAATCTAAGTTAACTATCAAGTTAAGTTTGAAACCTAAGCTGAGTTTAGAAGCAAAGAAAGATAAAGTAAAGTTCTAGAATCACTTAAGTTGGGAAGCTATTATCATCAACACAACCCTGTTGTGGTCAAGTCAAAGTTCATCATTCATTTCAAGTTATTTAGAAAACATCTGACAACGAAACAGTATGGCCATTCCAACTATCCATAACCGCTGACGCGGCTATTCGAATAGTTTGACACTCTGCAGAGGTGGTACACTTTCACCACAAGATTCGATACATCTGTCAGGGATAACCCTGAATCATCAGACTTAGTATGCAGATAATCAAACATAACCTTCCCTTTACACACCCTAGCACAAGCACCTCTCCTATGAGCATGACCTCCCAACCATGACCATCAGTCATCTTGGGCACTGCATAGGTGGACAACATTGAGAGGTAGCCTCAGCTCAAACCTCTCCCATGAGGGAACTAATACTAATGCATATAAATTTCCAGCTAAGCCTTACCCAATTCAGGTAATGTGGTTGTACGGTAAATTTGGAATGGTATCGCATCCGAATCCAACCATCAGTTTTATAAAAGGGTTAAGGCTCATGCCTCATCATTTTCATCATCATAAACCAGTTGTGTCTCTCAACACATGTCAAAACATCTCAATAGAATGACTCATCATTCCAAGATTTTCACAATTTATTTTCACCAAGTATTCCCATCTAGAGTGACTCAGGTTTTTGATCTATACTAAGATACTAAGTTAAGAGTGTTCACTAAGGTGGAAGTGATGGGTTCAATCTCATGCCATAGAGTGACATCCAAAGGTTTCTAAGTAGGTCAAGGTTTATACTTTTTATGCTACCTTCAAAATAAGTAAAGAACTTTGTGTAAACTAAGGGAGGTAAAACTTGTCAATAAGACTTGGGTACTAATAGTCAAAGGGGTGTGATCAAAGCATGCTTCAGGCATCTTTGCTAAACCATCTAGTTTAATTCTAGCCTGCTAACAATAGCTTGCGTTGGTTGGTGCAGTGGTTGAAGTTTTCTTCTTCTTCTTCTTGGTAGAACTCCTCCTCCTCAAAAGCTTGGTCGGTACTAGCGTCTATAAATGCATAGGGAGTGCACAATCACCAAACAGTACTTAACTAGTCTAAGTAGAATTCTAAAACACACATTTGATGATCTATTATCATCACAAACATCACAAGTTTTAATTCAATAGTTTCATCCTTTTTATTTTAGAAAAGTAATTTCTACTCATTGAAATATTAGCTAAAATTTTAATATTCACCACCAAAATATGGGATCATGTGGACACATGTCCTCACCACATATTCTAACATGTGGAAATGAGATTAAAGGGTTGGATCAATATTACTTTGGTTTAAGTTCATTATTTAATGATTTAAAGTGACTAGAAATGCCTATATAGCATTATTTTGGTACTAGTCCAAAGTCACTGCATGTCAACCTTAATATTATTACATATTTAGATATATATGATGAAATGTGATTTTTGAGAGTTGGAATCAACTCAAAAGCTAACTTGGTTGATTTTATAAAAATGTTGCAAGTTGCAAAAGCTTCTGTTTTGTTATTTTTATTAGGAGAGGTCTATAACTCTAATTGAATTAAATCCAACAGGATTGGATAG
Organism: Avena sativa; assembly: GCA_916181665.1. Lineage (NCBI taxonomy): Eukaryota > Viridiplantae > Streptophyta > Magnoliopsida > Poales > Poaceae > Avena > Avena sativa. The sequence continues at coordinate 479,539,827 of OV702292.1, read as the reverse complement.
ATCATTTTAATACCTTTCAGACAAAATTGGTTTCATACAATTTGGATTTATAAAACTCTCTGAATTGATTTTTGAAACTAGGGGACAGAAACTAGATTTAACTAAAAAGGAAAAATCAGATTTAAATCTATGGGCTAGCGCGGGAAAAGAAATGGGCCGGCCCAGTGGCGCTCCGCGGCGCGGGGCTCAGCTGACCGGGGGGTCCCATGTGTCAGCGGCACTTAACACGCGAAATGGTACGCGCGCTGTGGGCCGTGCGATTAGAAGCGAGATCAACGGCTGAGGATCGTCGTCGACGACGAACAGGTCGCCGGCGAGCTCGAACCCTAGCGGCTCGGTGGGGGTCTACTGGGGGCATACCAGGACTCCAGCGGGGTCGACGAGGCGGGCAAACGGCGTGGAAGACGACGGCGAGGCGAGGCGTGGTCGCGGCGGAGCTTGGGGCGGTCGAAATCAACGACACCCTTCTCCTCCAGAGGCGGCGGCTCCGGCTCCAATTCCGGCGAGCTGCTGCTCCAGTTGCTCCGACTAACGGTGGGTGAGGTTCAGAGAAGTGAGGGGAGTGGAATGGTGTGGAGAAGAATGGCTGGGGAGGGATCCTTTTATAGGCCCGACGGTGAGACCGAGCGGGATAGGCGGTCGACGGTGGCGACATGGCTACGGCGAGCTAGCGGCATGGTGGGGGATGGCGATCGATGGGCGGTTCCCTGGCGGTGCTCTAGGACTTAAATGCGGCCGTAGGGGCGGTGGCACACGGTCTGGGTGAGGTGGCGCTCTGCGCGGCCGAAGCGGCGGTGTCCACGGCGAGCGGTGGCTGTGAGGCTTTGGGCGGCGAACGGGGATGTCTGGGGTGTTCTCCAGGTCGAGGTGGAGTGGCGGGCGCGGGCTACGGTCGAGCGGTGACTTGTGCACGCGGGGACAAGACGCGCTCTAGAGACGGCACCGGCATGGTGCGGTGGCACTAGGCGCGGGCTCTCCTCGGTGGTCCACGACAGCACTTGGCTCGGGCAGGGGACAAAGAGGGGCGGTGAGGTGCTGGCTACCTCCTAGACATGGAGAGAGAGGGGGAGGTGGTCTTCTAGGGTGAGGGCAAGGTTGGCCGGCGAGTTGGTGCTCGACATGACTTGGCCTGGCCACTAGGGTGTAGGGGATGGGGTGGTAATGGCATGGTTTGATCAAGTGGAGACAGAGGGAGTGTTTTGTGGTTAAATGGGTGGCTAAACTCTGTAGAAACAGTGAGCTAGCTATTTGTGTTTGATTCTGCCTGCCATGTGTTTGATGAAATGGCCGCAAGAGAAAAAGTTTTGAATTTTGGTTTCAAATTTTTTGAGTGATCTCCACTAGTGATAGATAGTCTCTGGTTGCAAGGATTTTGAAAATGAAGCTCAAATAGATGGTTTTTGAAATAGGGGTGATCTATGCATATGCATTAGATTCAATTTTAAACTGTCATTTAAAATAGTTAACAGAATATTTTTAGCAGATCAAAAGGTAGGCCTTGGTATCTCATTATGTATACTAGCAAGGGGTGCAAAGATCAAGAATTGTTTCTGTTAAGAATTGAGTACTAGGAATAGCCAAAGTAGGCATAAGAGTTAAATTTGCCAAAATGACCATTCCTTCTTTTTAATTCTTTTTGATTTGATTTTCTTTAGAAAAAGTTTGGGAATGATGTAGATAGGGTTTAAATCACCTAAGAAACATTTTACAAGCATTGGATCACACAATCATGGCAATTCAAAAAAACTCCTATTTTACATGCACACACATATGAATACTTTCATTTTAAATTTAGAAAAGTTTTTGTTAACCCTATTTTTGGATGATTTGATATTGATAAGCTTGGATTGAAGTTTTGGAATGTTACAGCACCTCTACGTGCAACAGTGCAATGGTAGGATGACACTGACCACGGTGCAGGGGCTCAACACGGACTACAACTACGCCAAAGGTGTTGCGGGGTCCTCAAGTTGGAGCTCTGCTACATGAGACCCTGGTGGAGGACAATGAGCTCAGGAACGTTATCCAGCTGAAGTGCGACTACCGCAGGAAGGTCGCTGCCTTCCTTGCCGAGGCGGGGCTCACCAAGATGGACACCTCGCTATACGATCGGTCGAGCTGCATTATAAAAAGTTTATACATCCTCGTCGGAAACATTTTACAGTAATACGTGTTGTGTCAGTCCTTCTCAGATCCGTATGAAAACATATATGGACACGTATGGCAGGTGAGACAGCCCAGGAGGCTAAAAAGTGTTTTAATGGAAAATGACATCGGCATATGCTAATCCAGATTATTCGAATTAATTGCAACGGTGACATATGCATACAATGGCACAAAAATAATATTGTCACTGATTAGTTCTATTTCTTCGAAAAGGGGACATATCCAAGCCTCCCCGACCTCTACATATATTGATGCATGCATCCTCAACTGTAAATTGGGCATATACTATTTCCATCTTTACTCGACTCATTTGGAGAGTTTTATATTCTCTCTTCCTCATCATTCAAAATATATATTTTAATATTTTTAAACTACCATATATTTTTAAACTGGATGTCTAATATTAGAATCCATTTCTCTAAGATGAAATGGCACCAGAGACATAATAACAACATAAACTAGCCCCCAAAGCCAAGCATTGCCGGTCAAAGGCTCGTTCATGCACATGAGAGGTCGCCGACCCACACACATTAGCATAGATACATACGGTCAGATATGACTTCTATATTTTTTGTGACGATATGGGAGGGACGCGTAGAGGGGCACAAGGAGATACCAAAGGCCACAAGCACGAGAGGGGGTCTCTTCGTCTTTATTGGCTAACTGCCAGCGACAGCGAGAAGGAGGGAAGTGATGTAGGTGTCACTAGCAGATAGGGTTGTGGTTCTCGGTTTCTTCCAAAAACAACATGGAACACTGAGGGAAAGGGTGTTGAAAGTGCTCTCAGTTCTTGTGATGGGTAGTTTGATCTAATACGATAAGCGATAACACAAAATCATCGTTTTATAGGTCATAGCAACGCACGGGCATTATGCTAGTAATAGTATAGATAAAGATAACTAATTAAACATATGAAAGAAAATAACTAATAAACAAAGAAAATAACTCACCCATACTTTCTTATGTATACATAAATTATGTTATATATACTTACACTTTCTTATCTATACACACTACAATACATGCAATTTCATAATAATCATTTTTTCATACACAAATATATATATATATACACTTTTTTATAATCATCTCTTTTGTTAAATAAATAAATATGCCTAGCCACTACGTACCACTATTAATATTACTACTACTACTACTAATATGCCTATACTACTACTAATATTACTACTACTAATATGCCTATACTACTACTAATATTACTACTACTAATACTACTATACCACTACCAATATACTGTGTTAATACTACTACTAACCCTAAACTAATTACTTAGCTAATTGACTATGTAATACAACTACTAACCATAGGGCAGGAGATCGAGGTGAGCACCTATCTGCTGGGGCCAGCAGCGCCTGTCGTCGCTGACTGCGGTGGTGTAGCGCGGCGGCCGAGCGCGACGCGAGGACGGCGACGGCGGGCGGTGACGGATAGAAGGACGGCGACAGGTAAATCGTAGGTTTTTTTTGAATGTTTTACGAAAAAGCTTTTGGAGGTACCCATCGGGGGTCAATTAATATATCGGAAACCACCGAGAGTTTGGACAATAGGTTTAACTTCTTTCTAAGATTTTACATCTTAACAATTTAATGAAATTTGATCAAACTTGAGCTACACAGAAGCGAGACTTTTAAAAAAAGAGGCAGTGCGAGAGGACTTAGACGGTGTGATGTTAGAGGAAAACTACGATAGGCTGCTGACACGAGGTACAACGTACACTCCACTAGTAGTAAATGTATGGACCTACTACTAGTATATGCACGCAAAACAAGTTGCGTTGTCTCTCTCCTTCGCTGGCTCTCACCATCCATCCTCCACTGATCTCTTCTCTGCAGCTGTGGGTGCATAGTTCGGCTTGTCTCTTCCTCGTCCACAGCGTGGTGTTGTGCACATGTGCCTTGGTACGACACACCGATCTACTTCCAGAAATCGTTATTTCCTATTCCGAAATTCAAAATAATCATCAATACCAGTAAAAAAGCTCAAAGATAACAATAATTACAAAAAGGTCCTCAGACCACCTTACGACGACAACAAATCCTAGCGCGATAACAGAAGCGTCTCGCTCCTCCATGACCTCTAATTCCAAAAAATAAATAAAGAATGGCACCACCGCAATTTTCGGACAAAGTGTACCATGTTTTCTTACGATTCCTAAGTTATAGGATTTTTTAGGCAGGCATAGAAAAAGGTTTTCATTTTATTCATGTTCAATCTTCCTGCTTTTTAACGAGGTTGTTACATCATAATCCTAGATGTTGTATAGTTTAATCGCTAGGTATTATATATGCTGGTATAAGACCGGTAGTAAATGACGTTTCACTTTCTTATACCTAAGACTCGGTTATACTATTAAACTTTCTCTCACGCACTTCTTGTAGATTATTAAGTTAGACCTAATTCGACATATCGACGAAAGTCGTTTGAGTGAATTAAATTAGGTATGAGTAAAAAATTAAGCCTAAAAAATATAACATATAATTTATCCAACCACTTTATGTACTAGTAAATAAATGGCATATGCTATGAACTCTAATTTAGCCATATTAACCGTACTTCGTCCTGAAAAAACTTTTACTTCTTTACCATGCTAACATGCACCGATCTATACCAAAATATAGACACACCGTCATTATAGATATATAGAGTATGTCCATGACCTTGGTCATTTTCCTTTAAACCCAAGAAAGTTCACACGGAGTACGTGGTATAGTAGGCCATACCGTGAAGGAAGTTTTTCAAGTATTTTACTGGTAGAATAAATTAAAGAACAAAGAACGCCCCCAGTAAATTTTCTTATAAATGAACAATTCTTTCTTATAGTTTCCCAAGTTTAAGGATTTTCCAAACTTTCAAGCCAAAGCTTTATGCACTTAAATGACTCTATGCTAATAAAATGAAATTAGGTCAAACTTGAATACACGTGAGCGCGATAGACTATTACTATTGAAATTTTCCAAAATTCTTCTGAAGAAACCCGGACGGTGAATATATCATGGGCCAACACTAGTTTTGAAAAATTCCAGCAATAATTAGTATTTACATAATGATAAATTGGCTTGAGCGACTAATCATGGTCATGGCCATATCCACATCATAGTTTAGGACCCACGAGTTTAGTGCAATGGAAAAGAGAGTACAAGGCACAAGTGTCTAAGGGCATTCGTAATGTAGGAGCCACACGATTTATATGGAAATTACCACAATATATAAGGTCAACATTTGCCACAAGATAGGACCCACATAGTTTATCATATTGCTCCTTGCAAGAGAGAGGAGAGGGGAAATGAGGAGGGGGGAAATGATGTTTATATTCTCTATGGCAACTCACAAACTTGAGGCAACTTTATTTTCTCCACAATATATAAGGTGAACCTTAGCGGATACCACATAGGCCTTAAGATGTGTTTTTACACATTGCGGATGCCCTAAGGAAAAAACAAAATAATGGGCACACTTGGTAGTGTATGACCAAGCTATAAAACTCCTATGCAAAATTTAGCATCTTCAATAGTAGGTCCCACGCATCATCTCGTTTAGACACTGTGTAAATGGTGGTGCTTACCCGCAGTACAGTAAGTAGTGCTCCCTTCATTTTAAAATATAAGATGTTTTATTTTTGTGAAGGTTATGTATCTAGTTATCTTTTAATGTGTAGATTCAGAGTGAACCTCTACAAACCTATACATTAAAATGTCATCATGACAATTTAACAAAATTAGGTTAAACTTGAGCTACAAGTAAGCGCGATATATTGCTCTTGAATTAAATGTCATTTTAGAGGTAGATGAGTAAATCTTCTTGTAGTAAATAATGTTATTGGTGTGAGTATCCTAACTATCAGGAAAAACATTCTCAATTTTATGAGTGATGACGAGATTGTTCTTTTCTGCAAAGAAAGCCCGAAGAATATTGGATCTGAATGCCACAAGACAAGTTTCAGACATATATAGAGGGTCAGCATGTTTTACTTACGATTCCCATGTTTTATGAGTTTTCGATCTTCCTCTAGCTAAAACTCCATTCACTTGAATGGCTTTATGTCGATGTATCGAAATTTGGTCAAATTTGACCTACAAGTAAATTGTAGGTTTTATGAAAAATCTTTTGGAGGTACCCATTAGGCGGTCAATTAATATATCAGATACCACTGTAAGTTTTGATGACAGGTTCAACTTCTTGCTAAGATTTTGTATCTTAATAGTTTAAGAAAATTAGGTCAAACTTGAGTTACAAGTAAGCGTGATAGATTGTTCTTGAATTAAATGTCATTTCAGAGGTAGATGAGTGCATCTTCCTTTAAAACAGTGTCGTCGGTGTGAGTGTCCAAGTATCAGGAAAGAACATTCTGAATTGATGACGAGATCATTCTTTTCCGTAAAGAAAGTGCGAAAAATATTGGATCTGAATGCCACAAGCCAAGTTTTCACACATATACAGTGGATCAACAACATGTTGTACTTGCGATTTCGATGTTTTATGAGTTTTCAAGCTTCCTAGCTAACTCCGTCCACTTGATGACTTCATGTTGATGTATCGAAATAAGGTTAAATTTGAACTATAAGTAATAAATTGTAGGTTGCTTTAAAAGTTTTATGAAAAATATTTTGGAGGTACCCATCGAGTAGTCAATTAATATATCAGAAACCACAACGAGCTTTGACGACTTCTTCGACCTCTAGCTAAGATTTTGCATCTTGAAAATTTTGAACCCCTTTTGAAAACGATCACATGAAATAGGAAGAGAGCGGAAATGATTTTTCTATTCTCTATGGGAAACCCACAAGCTTGAGGTGCACCTTAGTCTTAAAGATAACTTTATTTTCTCCATAATGTATAAGGTGAACCTTAGCGGATGCCACATACACTACAAGGAATATGGCTATATATGACCCTCTATTTTCGTCACAGAATCGTCACAATAGTCTATTTATGACGATTCTATGACGATTTTGAGATCGTCGAAAGCTGGGTGTCGCTAATGAACTATAACAACGGCTTTGCAAAATCGTAATAACCATCTATGACGATATTGGATCGTCATAACCTTTATGATGATCCAGTATCGTCACGAGATGTCCAGCCTTGCCAGGTCAGATCCAACGTGGCGTATCCTACGTGGCAAAATTGTGATGGAATAGAATCGTCGTAACGTAAATTCAGCCCGGACCATTTTAGTTGTTATATGGGCTAAGCCTAGTAATTCTAGTTTTTTTTGGACTTTGGCCTTCTTAAGCTCATTTCTTTTTTTATTTTTAGCATTTTCTAATCAGGTCCAGAAGTGTATGGGCCATGGCTTTTTTATAGAACTATTTGATTCAGTATAATTCATTTTGGCCTTTTAACGATGCAATAGTATTTGGGCCTTGGCCTTGATACATTGCAAATGTATCTATAATTTTTGATGTTCCATCTTCCCTTGTTGTGCCTTGGCCTTGGCCTTTTAACGATGCAATCTCCTTATTGTGCCCATCCATCTGGCCGATGAACAGCATGCCCATCTTCCCAATGCCGATGACATTTGTTCCCCATGAGCACCTTGCAGGCACCGGCTTAGATGGGTCCCATTGTATGATGTAGTAAAGGACTATGGGCACCTCGATCGAGTGGGTGGATTTGAGGTGCAGATACAATGTTAATTTGTTGCCGACCCTATGCATCCTAGCTCTATGCAGATAAACGGGCTGTGTATGCAGGAGCTCATGTGGGCATAGATTTCATTAAAGGAGACCACTTTCGAGTAGTTGTAGTTCAAGCAACTATAACCTTCTCCATCGGTTACTTGGCGGTGTAGCTCCTTGGAGCATGCGGCAAGCCAGACGGCACTGATACATTGCAAATGTATCTATAATTTTTGATGTTCCATGCTTGGTTTTATCTACTTTCTTGTGTTTTGTCCACACTTTGGAGTACTTTTCATATGATTTCTTGGACTAACCTATTAACAAGAGCCACAATGCCAGCTGCCTGTTTTCTGCTGTTTTTGGTTCCAGGAAGTCAGAAAATGAATATTCTCGGAATTGGACGGGACAAAAGCCAAAGTTGCTATTTTACCGGAAGACATCTGGAGCCAGAATACGAGACGAAGAAGGGCTGGGGCCCGACCACACCACCTGGCCCGCGCCAGGGGGTGGTCTGGACGACCCCAACACCCCCTCGACCTCTCCTTCCGCCTATATATTTCCTTCGGGACCAAAATCCTAGGTACCCGATCAAAACTCCACGAAAGAGTCTGTAGCCGCCGTCATCTCCATCCCTAGATCGGGAGGGATCTAAAGCTCTTCCCGACACCCTGTCAGAGAGGGGAATTCACCCTGGAGGCCTTCTTGATCATCATGCAAGCCTCCGGTCTGATGCGTGAGTAGTTCATCTCTGGACTACGGGTCCATGTAGTAGCTAGATGGCTGGTTCTCCTCCTTTGTGCTTTCATTACTAGATCTTGTGAGCTCCGTTCATGATCAAGATCATCTATTTGTAATTCTACATGTTGTGTTTGTGGGGATCCGATGGATATTGAGATGCTATTTCAGATTGATTATTGATTCTATCATGTCTTTGTTATTTGTGATCTTGCGTGCTTTCTGTTGTTAGTAGCTATCTTGGCCAAGTAGATGCTAGCAACTCCAAGAGTTAGTATTTATGCTCGATAGTGGGTTCATGCCTCTGGTAATCTGGGGAAGTGACAGAAATCTCTAAGGTACTAGATGTGCTATTGCTACTAGGGAGAAACAACAATCCTTTGTTCTTAGAACAATCGTATTGTTTACTTTACACGCAATTCGTAAAGCAATAATCTGTTGCTTGCAACTTAATACTAGAGTGGGTTCGGATGATAACCTAAAGGTGGATTATTAGTCATAGATGAAGTTGCATGGCGGTCTATGTATAATGGTGTAATGCCCAATCAAGTCTCAAAGGAGTCAAGATGATTAGTATATGCTTGTATGCTTTCTCGATGTTTGTCAATTGCCCCGCTGTAATTTGTTCACCCGGCATGTTATCTATCTTAAGGAGAGCTACCTCTAGTGAACTATGGACCCCGGTCCTTTCTTTTACATACAATCTACAAACTGTTTACTGCTTTGTGTTTACTTTCTGCAAACCATTACTTTGTTCCATTCGATACGTTTAATCCTTTGTTTTCAGCAAAACCGGTGAGATTGACAACCTCATCGCAAGTTGGGGAGAAAGTTCTGTGGTTGTGTTGTGCAGGTCTCCACGTTGCTACTAGCACCGGTAGTGTGCCATGCCAAGGCTCAGCTAGCAACACCTTTGGGGTGTTTCCTTGCTCCTACTGGTTCGATAACCTTGGTTTCATAATTGAGGGAAACTTACTTCTGTGCTCATCATACCTTCCTCTTGGGGTTCCCCAACGAGCTCATCAATCACGAGCCACCAAAGTATTTTTCTGGCGCCGTTGCCGGGGAGTCAAGGACATCTTCACAAGGGGAGTCCCTCATAACCAATCTATTTACTTTGTTATTTTTGTTTTGATTAGTTTCTTTTTGCTTTGTTTGCTTGTTTTGTTATCAAAAACACAAAAAAAATTAGTTTTACAAGTTTTCTTTCTTTATTGAAAACACAAAAAAATGACTAATCTTGAAAACACTAAGTTGTGTGACTTCACTAGCACCAACAACAATGATTTTATGAGCACACCTATTGCTCCACCTGTGCCTGAAGCTACTTTCTTTGAGATAAAACCTGCTTTACTCAATCTTGTTATGAGAGAACAATTTTCTAGTATTGGTAATGAAGATGTTGCTGCCCATCTAAATAACTTTGTTGAACTTTGTGACATGCAAAAGCATAGGGATATAGATGGTGATATTATTAAGCTGAAATTGTTTCCTTTCTCTTTGAGAGGAAAAGCTAAAGAATGGTTGAATTCCTTAACTAGGAATAGTATTGATTCTTGGACTAAGTGTAAAGATGCTTTCACTGGAAAATACTATCCTCCTGCTAAAATTGTATCTATGAGGAGTGAAATAATGAAGTTTAAACAATCTGATAATGAACATGTTGCTCAAGCTTGGGAAAGAATGAAATCTTTGGTAAAGAATTGTCCCACTCATGGACTGACTGCTTGGATGATCATCCAAACTTTTTATGCAGGATTGGACTATTCTTCAAGGAACCTATTGGATTCTGCTGCTGGAGGTACCTTTATGACCATCACTTTGGGTGCTGCAACAAAGCTTCTGGATAATAAGATGGTTAACTATTCCGAATGGCATACTGAAAGAGCTCCACAAGGTAAGAATGTAAATTCTGTTGAGGAAACCTCCTCCTTGAGTGATAAGATTGATGTTATTATGTCTATGCTTGTTAATGGGAAAGCCCATATTGATCCAAATAATGTTCATTTAGCCTCTTTGGTTGATCAAGAAGAGCAAGTTGATGTGAACTTCATAATAAATAACAATTTTAGCAATAATGCCTACATGAATAATTTTGGTAACAACAATTATAAGCCATATCCTCCCAACAATGGTAATGCTTACGGAAATTCCTACAACAATAATAGGAGTGTTCCCTCTGAACTTGAAGTTATTCTTGAAGACTTTATTAGTAAGCAAATTGCTTTCAATAAAACTATTGAGGAAAAACTCTCTAATACTGAAAGAAATATAACATCTTTGGCTGAAGCTCAATCTTCTTTGAATAAAATGGCTGCTGAACTTGAAACTAATGATAATCCCTTTGCAGCTACTAATGCCATACAAGTAAGAATTGATGAAAATGTTAGACTATTAGCTAAATTACATGCTAAGTGGAAAAGAGAAGATGAAATTGCTAGAAACATTAGTGTTTCTACTATCACCACCACTAGTGTTGAGGCTAGTAATAGTTCTACTACTTTAGATGATAAATTTGATTTTGATCTTGATGGTTGCAATATCTCTGAAGTTATTAAGTTCCTACAAAAGCTTGCTAAAAGTCCTAATGCTAGTACTATGAACATGACCTTTACAAAACACATTACTGATGCTCTCATAAAGATTAAAGAAGAAAAGATGAAACATAAAGCTTCTATTCCTATAAAACAAGAAGATGGTTGGGAACCCATCATTAATATGAAAGTGAATGACTTTGATTTTAAAGCTTTATGTGATCTTGATAGTAGTGTTTCTATTATGCCTAGAAGGATTTATGATATGCTTGATTTGCCTCCACTTGAAGATTGTTATTTGAATGTCCCACTTGATGATAATGCTAAAAAGAAACGCATGGGGAGTCTTAATGATGTTCTTATTATGGTTAACAATGCCTATGTCCCCGTTGATTTCTATGTTTTGGATGTTGAATGCAATGCTTCTTGTCCTATTACTTTGGGAAGACCTTTTCTTAGAACTGTTGGTGCCATTATTGGTATGAAAGAAGGCACCATTAAATATCAACTCTCACTCAAGAAAGGTATAGAACACTTCCCTAAGAAGAGAGAGAAGATTTCTTTTGCCTCTCCTATGAAAACAAAATTTGGTCTTAATGCTTCTTCATTTGAAAACACTTGATTCTTTTTCTTGCTTCTTATGCCTAACTTAAAGGCGTTAAAGAAAAGTACTTATTGGGAGATAACCCAAAAGTTTTAGATGAGTCTTGGAAGTTATTACTTCAGTAGTAATAACCGCTCCTTATCCTTTTTATTTGCTTTTTGTGCCAAGAGTAAACTCTAATGAGAGAGAAGTAATGATTGGGAAACTTGCTGTCCCGAAACAGATTTCTGTGCTTCGCCGTAAACATTCGTGTAAAATCTCTGAACGTCTTTTTGAGGCGTGAATTTTTGTGATTCTGCCCCAGGTTGTTATCTAACTTTCGTTAGTTCAACACTTTTTGATTTGAGCAACATAAGGTCTTCGAAAAAATTCGTCTTTACCTACTGGTCTGTTTTGACAGATTTCTACCATTTTCTGCATTTGCTTCTTGTTGGTTCCTTTTTGAGTTCTTTTGGGGAATTGAGCTTTTTGAGGGAAGTGCTACAGTAGCTAGTGTTCTAATGGAAGTTCATTGGTGTTAGAACTGAACCTAAAGACTTATTATCTTGAGTGCACTAATGTTGCTAATAAAGATTGTGTGAAGTTTTGTATGAAGGAAAAATTTCAGGTGTATGGAAGGAATGAGTAATGAGATGAAGGATGGACTAAAGCTCAAGCTTGGGGATGACATGCGTGTCACCCCAAGAAATATCCAAGAAGTACAAGCGTCAAAGCTTGGGGATGCCCAAGGCATCACCCTCTTCATCAATAAAAAATCCAGGTTTCTTCCAAACGCTTCATTTTTATTGTTTCATGCACAATTGTGTTATTCTTGGAGCGTCTTCTTTTTCATTTTTGTTTTGGTTTTTCATTTGCTTGGTTTTCTTAGTTTGCTGAATAAATTGGTTGGACCCCCTCTTTCATACATTGGTTTTCAAATAGTTTGGTTTGGTTTGGAAAAGAGTAGGAAAGTTCATGCTTAAGTGGTAAAGAGAGCTCATTTTTGAGCATGAACTTTCCTACTTAAGCATGGCATGGCATGACAAAGCATAGGTCACAGTCAAAAACAAGCTCTCTTTACCACTTCTGCATGTTGTGTTTGCGGGGATTCGATGGATATTGAGATGCTATTTCAGATTGATTATTGATTCTATCATGTCTTTGTTATTTGTGATCTTGCATGCTTTCCGTTGTTAGTAGCTATCTTGGCCAAGTAGATGCTAGCAACTCCAAGAGTTAGTATTTGTGCTCGATAGTGGGTTCATGCCTCTGGTAATCTGGGGAAGTGACAGAAATCTCTAAGGTACTAGATGTGCTGTTGCTACTAGGGAGAAAACAACAATCCTTTGTTTATAGAAAAATCGTATTGTTTACTTTACACGCAATTCGTAAAGCAATAATCTGTTGCTTGCAACTTAATACTAGAGGGGGTTCGGATGATAACTTGAAGGTGGATTATTAGTCATAGATGTTGTTGGATGGCTATCTATGTATAATGTTGTAATGCCCAATCAAGTCTCAAAGGAGTCAAGATGATTAGTATATTCTTGTATGCTTTCTCGATGTTTGTCAATTGCCCCGCTGTAATTTGTTCACCCAGCATGTTATCTATCTTAAGGAGAGCCACCTCTAGTGAAATATGGACCCCGGTCATTTCTTTTACATACAATCTACAAACTGTTTACTGCTTTGTGTTTACTTTCTACAAACTATTACTTCCTTCCATTCGATATGTTTAATCCTTTATTTTCAGCAAAACCGGTGAGATTGACAACCTCATCGCAAGTTGGGGACAAAATTTTGTGGGTGTGTTGTGCAGGTCTCCATGCTGCTACTAGCACTGGTAGTGCACCCTGCTAAGGCTCAGCTAGCAACACCTTTGGGGTGTTTTCTTGCTCCTACTGATTCGATAACCTTGGTTTCATAACTGAGGGAAACTTACTTCTGTGCTCATCATACCTTCCTCTTGGGGTTCCCCAACGAGCTCATGAATCACGAGCCACCTGGCTTCTTTAGATTCAGTACTACACAACCAAGATTACACAGATCAAGCTCGTATGTTATTTCCAATATTACAAACGGAAGAGGGAAAATAATAAAATTCATCAAATAACACTAAACTAGTCTATTACGATCTTTATATATTCCATTACAACACAGGTATGCCTACTGTACAAGAGCTACAGTTTGCTACAATATGCTTGACAGCTTCAATCCAAATATTCAGTGTGCTGTAGTTTTTGTTTCATGGCTCCACACTTCAAATTTCTCAACTTTCTTAGGCCTGGATCTCTTGTAAAAGAGAAAGATGCACAACATTTTTAGTCCATATGAAAGGGAATAACTAACATACAGAAAATTAACTTGGTAATTCACTTATCCAAACATACTTCCAGTATTCTACAAACATCTACTTTTCCTAAAAGAGATGGAATCAAACTGTGAATAAAGCACCATTCATTGTGATAAAATGTCTATTCACAGTAGGCTTTTGCAGCATTTAGGTTCATGTTAACCAACTGTGAACAAGCAAATTTTACAGAGTTTACTCTCGGTTCTCCAAAAATACTATTCTGGCTGTTTTGGCTAAAACTTAATTTCTTACAGCATAACAATGACATAAAACTTAGAATATTCATGCTGGAAAAACATTTACTATGAAGCTCATACATGTATGCTACAAGAACATTAATTATCATGCAAGAGTAAATACTTAACCACCTAGACAAAACTACACAGGTACAAGAATGCATAAATACAAGTTGCGAAGCTTTGGGTGGTCAAGACAAATAAAAACACTCACAAAAGAACTGAATATTGCACTCACCTCGTAGAGCTTGATTTCTTTAGTTGGGGAAAATCTAGCCATTTCATTTAATGTTGTCAGGTTATCAGATGGCTTTCCCAAAGCGTTTATAAAAATCCTACCAATAAAACTATATAACAAAATGATATTACTACAATGGTAGATGTTTTGAAGAAAAACAGAAAGTTATTCGAGTTCAAGTTTAGAAGTCAGCAGTAATATCCAAGACTGAATACATAAATAAGAAAAATACTCCGCTGGAAGGTTGAGGCTCTAGTGAGCTAGGCTATTCTGATGCTACTAATCAGGAGCACATCATGCATAAACTATAGTACACTAATTTCCATTTTACACAGATTATTATGACTTATCACTTACATCAAGCATAAACTCAAAAAGAAATCAGCGACCAGATACATGAAGAAGATGTGACCAGACACACCTAACAAGTAAAAGTACAAAATATTATAGACACTGATGTGTGCGAACAAAACAACCATGACATGCTATCTACTACTATGTTGAATGGTGTTGCCTGTATCTTGTGAATGTTTCGTTCTAATTAAATAATGTAATGTGAATACAAACAAGTGTAGTGTCTCTAGGAACCATGTAAATTTCTATCTTCTTGCATATCAGAAGACTAAGATTGTACTAGCTAGTATCAGGGACAAAGTTAGGATTTGACCATGATAGGAGCGAAGTGGATAACGATTATACATGAGTTTTTTTCTCGACACGCACCTAAGGAGTCAGTTGTTGTTGGAGGTGACAGTGACAGTGACCTTGCTCTTGTCAAGCGTGACGATGAAGGAGTCGCCCATGGTTCCCAGCCTTGCCACCGGCGACCTTGATGCACTACTACATGAACTTCTCCAGCAACCCCTTCTTTCCCTTGGCAGCAACCACCACTGTCATGCCACAAGCCATCTTAGAAAATCAATAAAATATAAAAAATAAGCACAACTGGAGGCATGAGAGATATTCATACTAGACATGCTTGACTAATTAACTACAATATAGAACAGAACAGAACAATAGATCATGGTAAAACTGAGATAAACACGAACAATGTATGATATCTGCAATGCTTGCTGCGAATTACTTGGAGCAAAAAACATGATATTGCACAACATTTTAGCCGAGCAGGATTCCTAAAGATCACGACCAAGTACTTACAATCAACACTTGTAACTTTATAACTATAACAATAGTAAAATGATTGAGCTCACAAATATACACTAGCCGACACAATTCATCTACATCATGTTGTTACAGATTCATGCTACATGATGTGGAAGTACTAAGAAAATTCATTTCTACAGAAGTAGCATGAGTTAAAAAATAACCAAATTGTTTTCTATGGTGGCTCACTGCCACTACAGATCAATACAATAGGTGATAACCTCCCACTTCTACACACTACATTTTGACTGAAGATGTCCTTCCAAAAAATTCTATGGTATCAGACCAGTTGTGTAGATTGTAGAAGAATTCAATGGTACATTTTGACTGAACATTTCCTTCCAAAAATAATGTTATCATGTGAAATTTGAGCTATATACTATAGATTGTACAAGAATCCAATTTACAAATATCTAACATGGTCTGAAATCTAGCCATTTATTTCAAAATCTAACATCTAACAACATGTGATTTGCAGCAGTTTTATGGCTGTTGTTTCATGTATATCGGCTATTGTATGATTAGTATGGACTCACCATGTTCTGAACAGGGAGGCAAGGTCACTAAGGACACCACTGTGGCATGATCGCTAAGGTCTGCATGGTCGAGGAGGTCGGAGGTGACGGTGGCGTCCTTGCAGATCTTGCAGGCATGCGCTCTGATTTCAGTGAAGTTAGGAACCAAGAGTAAATGACTACTACATGTCTTCTTGGATTTATTCATAGAATAAACTTAAAGTGATCATATACAAACTGAATGGATCGTAAAATTAATTAGATTTGGCTCCTCATATGTCAGGGGGATGACCTCCGGATACCCCAACCGGACAAGAACTATGACAGTCGGATCACGCCCGGCTGGCTGAGCGCAGCCGGACAAGGCAAGTCAAGCCGGCTACCTCACGGTAGCCGGAACAACGAGAAGCAGCCGGCTACAGCAGTGTAGCCGGAACCAATCAGGAGGACATGGTGATGTGCAGCACAGTGCGCGGTACACCCTAGTACGACGACAAGACTGGCAACTACTCGGCCATACCGAAGACTTTGCGGGGTGATGCGGGAACAGTGGCCTGATGCTGACGACAGGCTCCCACGGTGTCCACTGTGCCCACCATGACCATACCACGCGTACTCTGATGGGACATGGTTAAACCGGATACTGTAGATGACCAGCCGGCTGGGACCCACCTGTGGGCCCCGCCAGTGAGACCGTTGCCTCTCTGCCTATATAAGGAGAGGCAAGGCCTCGGTAGAGGGTGTTGGTCTATGTGCATTTAAGGCAGTAGTTCGAGAATACAGCTCGAGGAGCACTTGTAGCCCGTATATCGCTCATAGTCAGATCGGCAGGAGTAGGAGTTTTACCTCATCATGAGGGCTCCGAACCTGGGTACTTCCTGCGTCCAGCTACGCTTGCTTGTATCCAATCCTGCATGCGGACGCCGTCGATAGCTTCCCTGCTAGTCCCCATACCTCTATCTAACCTGCTTAGATACTGCCATTCCCAATACAACGACAGTTGGCGCCCACCGTGGAGCAATGATGGCTTCGACCGGAGTCACGTTCCGCATGGGACCCCGCACTTCAGCCGGTGAGCGCGTGGCCTCTGGACTGGTGCTCACGCTCGGCAAATTCGACTGCATCATTGACAATGCTTCCTGCTTCGCCGGAACCTCGTTCCTGGCGAACGACTCCATCCTGCTTTTCGGCGACCTCCTTGTCTATGTCGGCACCGTTCCGGAGCGTTTCCCTAGGGAGATCGTCTCTGTCATGGAGCTGCCGCGTTTAGGTAGCCGCACCTCCGTCGCTTCCCGCGGCATCGAGGTCATGATGGCCGACTCCAGTTCTCACCGCCGCCAGCCGCGGGAGCGGGGCGCAGACGAGGGAGGAACCTCCGCGCCACCACAGCCCCATAACCCGGTGGAGGAGGCCATCGATCGGCTCCTCACACCGGTTAACCTCGGGTATAACCCGGAGGAGGCGGAGGCCAACTTCGCCATGGAGAGACATGTTCTCCTCCAAGAGGCCATGGAGTTGGCAGCAACCCGCAAGCAACTCGAGATCACCCGGTGCGAGTACGACCGCACGCATGGCTTCACTCCGGCTACCGCGGGGCCGAGCCGGCGCGGCCAGGTGCGACACTGGGGCGGCGAGCTAGGCGGAAGGATGGAAAAGGATGGGGAACCGGATCCTGCGCCCGCTCTTATCCGGCCCACCTATAGCATGCCCATCAAGAACCTGCGCGCGGCATGAGCCGCAGCAGAAGAACTGCCCAACCTAGAGGGCGAGGAGCGAGCCCACCAGCACGCTCGGGTGAAGGAGCTCCTCTGGATCGCGGACGAGCAGGCTGACGCCAACCGGCAGATGCAAGAGTACCCCAATTGCTCCAAGGGGAGCAGGCCACCCGCCAACAGCAAATGTGCGCCTCGCGACACCTAACAGGCGTCCTCCCCTCAGCCGGCTAAGGCCCGTAGCAAGCGTCGCGGTTCGAGCAGCAAGGGCCAGCCACGCCAGGAGCAAACGGTGAACAGCAACCCACCGCCTCCCCCTCCCCCAACCGGAGCACCAAGACCCGTCGGTTCCCGTCTCTCGGGCCGAGTGGGAGCACCCAACCTAGATCACCGGACGCCCGTGACCGCATCGAGCTCCTCGCTCAAGCACGCGTTACGGAGGAAGAAGACTCCACCGGACCGGTTTGTTTTGGACCCCGCATCCAGAACGAGCCGTTCCCAGATAAATTCACCCTGCCCAGGGACACCCCCAAGTACGACAGCAACATGAAGCCGGAAGATTGGCTAATCGACTATGCTACGGCAGTCGGCATCGCCCACGGGAACAAGCGCACAGCTGTGCGCTACGTCCCCCTTATGCTAACTGGGTCAACGAGGACATGGCTGAATAGCCTCGCGCCCAACAGCATCAACGCCTGGCCATACTTTGAAAAGGTGTTCGTCCGCTACTTCAATGGCATGTACAAGCGTCCGGAACGCCTACGCGACCTGTCCTTGTGCGTCCAGGGCGACCGCGAAACTGACCGCGGGTACCTCGCTAAGTGTACGGAGCTACGCAACACTTGCAAGGGCATCCTGGAGAGCTAGGCCATTGGTTTCTTCATCGAGGGATGCCGAGAAGGCACCATGCTTCGTCACCGGCTACTGTGTGACGAGCCGAAAACCATGGCGGAGCTCATGACGGTAGCGGACCAGTACGCCACGGCGGATGCCACCATGAAAAAGCCCCTTCGAGTAAGTGTTGACGAGCGTCCGACTCCTACGGAGCCGGCTCGCGACTGTCCGAGTAATCCGGCTAGAGAAGCCGGATCCTCCAGGCGCCACGACAATGACAACCGGTTCCACGGGGACCGCCAGGCTGGATAGCAGAAGCCCCGCTACCACGCGCGGCAGGTCAATGCTGTGGAAGGCACGCCCCACGCGCCGGCTAGCGATGCAAGAAGGCAGAAGCCGCGACTCACCTTCGACCAGATGTTTGACGACCCGTGGCATAGCAGTCCCTTCAAACCGGCTACGCACACCACCCGGAATTGCATCTAGACTCGCCAGCTAAAAGACCAAGGCAACCAGCAACGTCTCCCCCCGCCCCCTCCTGGTGGACCACCACCACCGGCTAGGGGAGCCGGCAATGATGGTAACGGCGGCAACAACAACAACGACAACCCCCAGCGGCACGCCGCCTACCACATCTTCGAGACGGAGCTGGACGACAAGCACAGCCGCAGGCGACACTCCAAGGAGGTCAACGCAATCATCTCTACGGTCCCCCAGTACCTGAACTGGTCGGAAACCCCCATCACCTGGAGCCGAGAAGACCAGCCCGAGCAGCTCCCGACTCCCGGGGGCTACGCCATGGTGGTCGACCCCCTCATCATCTCCAACAACGCACCTGTCGCTTCTCGCGCGTCCTCATGGACGGAGGCAGCAGCCTCAACCTCCTGTACCTTTCTTCGCTGGAGAAGCTGGGCATCCGCGAATGGGACTTGCGCCCGACTACCACAACGTTCCACGACATATTGCCGGGACTGCCTTGCGCCCCGCTGGGTAAAATCCAGCTGGACGTCATCTTCGGGACCGAGGAAAACTTCCGCCACGAGCCAATCTGGTTTGAGGTGGTAAACCTGACGAGCTCCTAGCATGCTCTCCTCGGGCGCCCTACCCTCGCTAAATTTATGGCCGTCCCCTACTACGCATACCTCAAGACAAAGATGCCAGGACCAAACGGCGTGATCACCGTCGCCGGCTGTTTTCCGACGGTCGATGGAGTGCGCCTCAGCCGGTTCCAAACTGGAAGAGGCCCTCATCATAGCCGAAGAGAAGCGCGTGATCATGCGCAACATGGCCATGGCCCAGCAGGATATGCCGGCTAGCAGCAAGCCGGCTGGAGAAGGAGCTTTCCAGCCGGCAAAGGAGACGAAGAGGATCCTGCTCGACCCCTCCGACCCGACCAAGTTTGTCACCATTGGTGCCAAGTTGGACAGCAAATAGGAAGGCGTGCTCGTTGACTTCCTCCGTGAGAATCGGGACATCTTTGCATGGTCACCCAAGGACATGCCAGGTATACCGAGGGAGTTCCCCGAGAACTCACTTCATGTGCGGCCGGATGCCAAGCCGGTCAAGAAACCTCTGCGCTGGTTCGCAGAGGAGAAGAGGAAGATTATCGGTGACGTGATCACCCGGCTCCTCGCAGCCGGGTTCATCATGGAAGTGTACCACCCGGACTGGCTGGCAAACCCAGTCCTGGTGTTGAAGAAGAACAAGACCTTGCGCAAGTGTATCGACTACACTAGCCTGAACAAGGCGTGCCCAAAAGACCCATTCGCATTGCCCCGCATCGATCAAGTCATCGATTCCATGGCCGGCTGCGATTTGTTGTATTTTTTAGATTGTTATTCTGGTTACAATCAGATCCAGCTAAACCCAGCTGGCCAGATAAATACATCGTTTATCACCCCGTATGGGGCTTTCTGCTATGTAACCATGCCTTTCGGTCTGAAGAATGCAGGCGCTACCTATCAGCGCTGCATGCAGAAGTGCTTACACTCGCAGATTGGCCGAAACGTGCATGCTTATGTGGACGATGTGGTCATCAAGACCAAGGAGAAGCGCACCCTCCTCGAGGACCTGGGAGAGACATTTGGCAACCTCCGGCAATACCAGATGAAGCTGAACCCGGAGAAATGCGTCTTCGGAGTCCCATCCGGTCAGCTACTCGGTTTCCTTGTTGACGGCCCAAAATATATCAAGCTCGTTGGGGAACCCCAAGAGGACGGTATGATGAGCACAGCAGCAAGTTTTCCCTCAGTATGAAACCAAGGTTATCAATCCAGTAGGAGCAAGGAAACACCCCAAAGGTGTTGCTAGCTGAGCCTTGGCAGGGCGCACTACCGGTGCTAGTAGCAACATGGAGACCTGCACAACACAACCACAGAACTTTGCCCCCAACTTGCGATGAGCTTGTCAATCTCACCGGTTTTGCTAAAAACAAAGGATTAAACGTATCGAATGGAAGGAAGTAATAGTTTGCAGAAAGTAAACACAAAGCAGTAAACAATTTGTAGATTGATGGTAAAAGAAACGACCGGGGTCCATAGTTCACTAGAGGTGGCTCTCCTTAAGATAGATAACATGTTGGGTGAACAAATTACAGCGGGGCAATTGACTAACATCGAGAAAGCAATACATGCATATACTAATCATCTTGACTCCTTTGAGACTTGATTGGGCATTACAACATTATACATAGACCGCCATCCAACTGCATCTATGACTAATAATCCACCTTCAGGTTATCATCCGAACCCACTCTAGTATTAAGTTGCAAGCAACAGACTATTGCTTTACGAATTGCGTGTAAAGTAAACAATACGATTGTTCTAAGAACAAAGGATTGTTGTTTCTCCCTAGTAGCAATAGCACATCTAGTACCTTAGAGATTTCTGTCACTTCCCCAGATTACCAGAGGCATGAACCCACTATCGAGCATAAATACTAACTCTTGGAGTTGCTAGCATCTACTTGGCCAAGATAGCTACTAACAACAGAAAGCACGCAAGATCACAAATAACAAAGACATGATAGAATCAATAATCAATCTGAAATAGCATCACAAACACAACATGTAGATTACAAATAGATGATCTTGATCATGAACGGAGCCCACAAGATCTAAACATGATAGCACAAAGGAGGAGAACCAGCCATCTAGCTACTACATGGACCCGCAGTCCAGAGATGAACTACTCACGCATCAGACCGGAGGCTTGCATGATGATCAAGAACGCCTCTAGGGTGAATTCGCCTCTCTGGCAGGGTGCCGGGGAGAGCTTCAGATCCCTCCCGATCTGGGGATGGAGATGACGGCGGCTACAGACTCTTTCGTGGAGTTTTGATCGGGTACCTAGGATTTTGGTCCCGAAGGAAATATATAGGCGGAAGGAGAGGTCGAGGGGGTGTTGGGGTCGTCCAGACCACCCCCCGGCGCGGGCCAGGCCTGGCCGCGCGGCCAGGTGGTGTGGCCGGGCCCCAGCCCTTCTCCGTCTCGTATTCTGGCTCCAGATGTCTTCCGGTAAAATAGCAACTTTGGCTTTTGTCCCGTCCAATTCCGAGAATATTCATTTTCTGACTTCCTGGAACCAAAAACAGCAGAAAACAGACAGCTGGCATTGTGGCTCTTGTTAATAGGTTAGTCCAAGAAATCATATGAAAAGTACTCCAAAGTGTGGACAAAACACAATAAAGTAGATAAAACCAAGCATGGAACATAAAAAATTATAGATAGATTTGCAATGTATCAACATCCCCAAGCTTAACTCCTACTCGTCCTCGAGTAGGTAAGTGATAAAAAGAAAGAATAATTTTTGAGGTGACATGCACCATCATAAACTTGATCAAAGTATTTGTAAAACATTCAAAGCTGGGATCATACTACTTCAATCATAACATGAAAGATAAAGTTCTAGCAATAAGATAAATAAACTATGTTGCAACATGAAAAGGCACAAACAAAAGATTCATGAATAACAATGCTTTGCAAGACGTTTGTTTGTTTCACATAAAGAAAACATAGCATAATGGCATTCAGCTTGTCCCTCATAGAGTAGCAAACATAAATGCATAGGACACCTTGAAAGGTTATAAGAGTGACTAGATACAAATAGTTTAAAACAAGCAATATCAAGTTATGCATCAATCAACAAGTCTTGGGACAATGCACATAGAACTAAGAATGGACACTATGCTCTCAAAGTAGGTGCATAAAGGTAGAAGGTGGAGACTCAATATAAAGGTGGAAGAAAGGCCTTCATAGAAGGAAGTAGGGATTCAAGTCTCATTAAGAGCTTCCAAAAATTACGATACTTAATAGCTTTCAGCTCTCATTGCCCCTATCATAAGCATCTTGAAGTGATTAAGGTTAAGGTGAACAAACTATGGTGTACATGCTTGACGAAGTATAAGTTATAAATCTCATGTCCCCTGAATACGAGGGCCGCTCCTCATGCTACTCAAGTTTAGTCACCGGTAAGTTCTTTTCATCGTAAGTACATGTGTATCATAGAGAACTGCCAACGGGGTACCCCTTGCCGATGATACGGAAGAATCCCCATATCAAAATGACAAGGCAAGCAGACAACGAGCAATCTTCTTATTTACCATGGGAATATGGTGCTTTTTTCTCTCTTTCCTCTTTTCATAATCTATTTTTTTTTCTCTTTTCCTCTTTTTTTCTCAATATAGGACTCTTTTTTATAAGAAGAATGCTTCATAGACAGCTCATTATGGTTACACTACAGGTTTCCACCTTGTCAGCATGGATTAGACCAGCGGCCTAAGCATTTCTCTAACACATATACATAACTCCATGGACTTACAAGCTTCCCTTTCATTTCACACCGACGACATCCATAGACAAAAGAGCATGATATCAACTAGGTACAAAGTACCAGTGCAATGTTGAAAGCGTTCCCCATGACAGCATGGTTCTGCTAATCCCCAACAAATAAGTGCAAGCATATACAACATAGATGACACAATGGTTCAAGTTTATTAAGGGCAAGAAAAGTAAAGTGTGCCATCAAGTTTGTGAGAGCTTTAATCTCTAGTTTTCTCATAACAAGTTTAATTTGGAAGGTAAACAAAAACATGAATATACTTGGAATAGCATATGCTAGTATGTAGGTATGGTGGACTCTTTGGAATAACTTGGTTTAGGGAGTTGGTTGCATTAGTGGAACTCATACTTGGTTGTGGAGGCCAACAAAAGACCGGGAGCGAGAATCTAAGAGAGCAATAATGGCCATAATCATGCAGAGCGACAAAACATCATTGATCAAAGCAGAAAGTGATACTACAAGTTGAAAACTAAAGGATCATAAAGGCTTATGGTGACTTGGGATAGTCATAACATGGTGTGAGCATGCGCCAAGTCAACCCAAATAAAGCATCAAAGGAGAATACCACTATACTACGCTTTAATATGCTAAAACAATGCATGATTCATCCAAGGCACATTAAGCAATCTCAATTTTTTATAACAAGTCATGCTACAGCAAAGAATACTAAGCATAAAGCCAAAAAAATATCAAGCATGGCATGACAAAGCATAGGTCACAGTCAAAAACAAGCTCTCTTTACCACTTAAGCATGAACTTTCCTACTCTTTTCCAAACCAAACCAAACTATTTGAAAACCAATGTATGAAAGAGGGGGTCCAACCAATTTATTCAGCAAACTAAGCAAACAAAGAAAATGAAAAACCAAAACGAACATGAAAAAGAAGACGCTCCAAGAACAACACAATTGTGCATGAAACAATAAAAATGAAGCGTTTGGAAGAAACCTGGGATTTTTATTGATGAAGAGGGGAATGCCTTGGGCATCCCCATCGGTCACCCTCTTCGCCTATAAGTTTCCTTCTGACCTAAAAACTCAGGGGGTTCGACGTTTTGCCAGAAAGAGTTCCACTGCGCCACCACCACCAGATTTCGCGATTCGGAACCAGAAACTCCGTTCTGGCACCCTGCCGAAACGGGGAATTGGAGGAGATCATCGCCATCATCATCACCATCACTTCTCCATCGACCATCCATGTTTACCCCATCTATGAGTGAGTAATCCCCCGCTGTAGGCTATGGGGATGGTAGGGATTGGATGAGATCGTTCATGTAATGGCATCGGATTGTTAGGGCATGGTGCCTAGTATCTTCTATTAGTGCTTTTTGACTTTGTTGCGACTTTTTATGCTTAATGCTTGTCACTAGGTCCCGAGTGCCATGATTTCAGATATGAACATGTTAGTGATTCATTATGATAGTATTGTTTATGGTCTTACCTGCAAGTTGTATACACACATTGTTGTCCAGAACCAATGGCCCTGAAGTGACAGAAATCGGGATAACCGGAGGGAATGGCTTTGATGTGAGGATCACATGTGTTCATGGAGTGTTAATGCTTTGCTCCGGTGCTCTATTAAAAGGAGCACCTTAATTGCCAGTACTTCCCTTGAGGCCCCGCTGCAAATGGGCTGGGAGGACAAAATATGTTGTGCAAGTTCTCATTACGAGCACGTATGACTATATATGGAACACATGCCTATGATTATTTAGTACTTGGATGCTTTATCTTATTTATCTACAATTGCCCTATGTTCTGATTGCTATGTGAATTGCCTTGTCCATGCAACACCCGTCCATCCATCCCTATGCCTATCGCGCTCGAATCCTACTGTTTACTGCAATTGTTACTATAGTCTTTACTTTACTACTGCTATTGCTTTGCTATTGCTACTACAAAACTATTGCTACTGATAAACTGCTGTGAGCAAGATTGTTTCCAGGTGCAGCTGAATTGACAACTCAGTTGTTAAGGCTTATAAATATTCTTTGGCTCCCCTTGTGTCGAATCAATAAATTGGGTTTCACTTCCCTCGAAAATACTGTGATACACCCCTATACTTGTGGGTCATCACTATCCTCCATCTCTCCTCCCCTTTCTCCTCGCGCACCGGCCCGACTGATCTCTCTCTCGTCCACAACGTGGTGCTGCGCACGTGTGCATTGGTACGGCGGCTTTGTGTTTCTAGCGTGTTCGGCAGCTGCACGTTAGCGTGGAGTAGGGACGAAGAGTACATAGGACGGAAACCTCTTTGGTCCTTGGCGGCACAAAAATTCAAACTTTTTCGGTTTTCGAAATTTTCACTTGCTTCCCGAACATCAGGAGGGAAGGTTATTCAAAAGATCAGTCATTTGCAGTACTGCACTTCTTATCTTATCTTTATCTTGTCTTATCTCTTACAATGCCATACCACTGTATAGTGGAAGGACCATTGACCATTTGATCAAGACTGGCAAATCCAAACATTGCTAACCATTGGATCTTATTTTCCATTCTTAGCATCTAGAAATATTCTACTGATAGTCTTTAGCACGATGAATGCTAGTATGCGCAAACCTCAAAACACACACTTCATTGCTCAGTTTCAGGGTCCTTGTGCTAAATGCATGGACTTGGATGCAATTTTCATTTTTTTGAGTCCTTGATGTAACTTGTACTTCCACCGACCGTGTTAACTCTCAAGCACCTCACTCCTACGAGACCTACCATTAGATCAACCATTCGCATTACTTCTTATCTTATCTTTATATTGTCTTATCTCCTACAATACCATACCACTATATAGTGTACGGATTAACTTTGAACATTGACCATTGGATCAAGACAGGCAAATCCAAACATTTCTAACAATTGGATCTTCTTTTCCATTCTTAGCATCAAGAATGATTCTACTGATAGTCTTGAGCATGATGAGTGCTAGTATGCGCAAACCTCAAAACGCATACTTAATTTCTCAGTTTGAGGGTCCATGTGCTAAATGCATGGACTTGGATGCAATTTTCATTTTTATGAGGTCCTTGATGTAACTTGTACTTCCACCGATCGTGTTAACTCTCAAGCACCTTGCTCCTACGAGACAACCATTTTATCGGTCATTCGTAGTACTTATTATCTTATCTTTATCTTGTCTTATCTCTTACAATACCATACCACTGCATAGTTTACGGATTAACTTTGAACATTGACCATTGTATCAAGACTAGCAAATCCAAACATTGCTAACCGTTGTATCTTCTTTTCCATTCTTAGCATCTAGAAAGATTCTATTGAAAGTCTTTAGCACGATGAATGCTAGTATGCGCAAACCTCAAAACACACACTTCATTGCTCAACTTCAGGGTCCTTGTGCTAAATGCATGGACTTGGATGCAATTTTCATTTTTATGATGTGCTTGATGTAACTTGTACTTCCACCCACCGTGTTAACTCTCAAGCACCTCGCTCCTACAAGACCTACCATTAGATCGGCCATTCATAGTAGTTTCTTGTCTTTATCTTGTATCTCTTACAATACCATACCACTGTATAGTGTACAGATTAACTTTGAACACTGACCGTTGGATCAAGACTGGCAAATCCAAACATTGCTAACCGTTGGATCTTCTTTTCCATTCTTAGCATCTAGAAAAATTCTACTGATAGTCTTTAGCACGATGCATGTTAGTATGCTCAAACCTCAAAATACACACTTCATTGCTTAGTTTCAGGGTCCTTGTGCTAAACGCATCGACTTGGATGCAATTTTCATTTTTTACAAGGTCCCTGATGTAACTTGTATTCCACCGACCGTGTTAACTCTCAAGCACCCATCTCCTACGAGACCTACCATTAGATCAGCCATTCGAAGTACTTCTTATCTTATCTTTATATTGTCTTATCTCTTACAATACCATACCACTTCATAGTGTATGAATTAACTTTGAACATTGACCGTTGGATCAAGACTGGCAAATCCAAACATTGTTAACCGTTGGATCTTCTTTTCCATTCTTAGAATCTAGAAAGATTCAACTGATAGTCTTGAGCACGATGAACGCTAGTATGTGCAAACCTCAAAACACACACTTGATTGCTCAGTTTTAAGGGTCCTTGTGCTAATAAATGCATGGACTTGGATGGAATTTTCCTTTTTTATGAGGTCCTCGATGTAACTTGTACTTCCATCGACCATGGTAACTCTCAAGCACCTTGCTCCTACGAGACCTACCATTAGATCGGCCATTTGCAGTACTTCTTATCTTATCTTTATCTTGTCTTATCTTTTACAATACCATCCCACTTCATAGTGTATGGATTAACTTTGAACATTGACCATTGGATCAAGACTGGCAAATCCAAACATTGCTAACCGTTGGATCTTCTTTTCCATTCTTAGTATCTAGAAAGATTATATTGATAGACTTAGCACAATGAATGCTAGTATGCACAAACCTCAAAATGCGCAGTTCATTGCTTACTTTCAGGGTCCCTGTGCTAAATGCATGGACTTGGATGCAATTTTCGTTTTTATGAGGTCCTTGATGTAACTTGTAATCTCACCGACCGTCTTAACTCTCAAACACCTCGCTCCTACGAGACCTACCATTAGATCGGCCATTCATAGTAGTACTTCTTATCTTATCTTTATCTTGTCTTATCTCTTACAATACCATACCACTATATAGTGTACGAAACATTTACCGTTTGATCAAGACTGGCAAATCCAAACATTGCTAATAACCATTGGATCTTCTTTTCCATTGTTAGCATCTAGAAAGATTCTACTAATAGTCTTTAGCACGATGAATGCTAATATGCACAAACCTCAAAACACACACTTCATTGCTCTATTTTAGGGTCCTTGTGCTAAATGCATGGACTTGGATGCAATTTTCATTTTTTACAAGGTACTTGATGTAACTTGTACTTCCACCTACTGTGTTAACTCTCAATCACCTCACTCCTATGAGACCTACCATTAGATCGGCCATTCGAAGTACTTCTTATCTTATCTTTATATTTTCTTATCTCTTACAATACCATACCACTATAGTGTACGGATTAACTTTGAACATTGACCGTTGGATCAAGACTAGCAAATCCAAACATTGCTAACCGTTGGATCTTCTTTTCCATTCTTAGCATCTAGAAAAATTCTACTGATAGTCTTTAGCATGTGAACACTAGTATGCATAAACCTCATAACACACACTTCATTGCTCAGTTTTAGGGTCCTTGTGCTAAATGATGCATGGACTTGGATGCAATTTTCATTTTTATGAGGTCCTTGATGTAACTTGTACTTCCACCGACCGTGTTAACTCTCAAGCACCTCGTTCCTACGAGACCTACCATTAGATCGTCCATTCGCAGTACTTCTTATCTTATCTTATCTCTTACAATACAATGCCACTTCATAGTGTACGGAACTTTGACCATTTGATCAAGACTGGCAAATCCAAACATTGCTAACCATTGGATCCTGGTTTCCATTCTTAGATTCTACTGATAGTATTTAGCACGATGACCGCTAGTATGCGCACACCTCAAAAAACACACTTCATTGCTTAGTTTCTGGGTCCTTGTGCTAAATGCATGGACTTGGATGCAATTTTCATTTTTTATGAGGTCCATAATGTAACTTGTACTTCCACCGACCATGTTAACTCTCAAGCATCTCACTCCTATAGGACCTACCATTAGCTCAGCCATTCACAATAGTACTTCTTATCTTATCTTTATCTTGTCTTATCTCTAACAATACCATACCACTGTATAGTGTACGGAACATTGACTGTTGGATCAAGAATGGAAAATCCAAACATTGCTAATTGTTGGATCTTCTTTTCCATTCTATAGCATGATAAATGCTAGTACATGCAAACCTCAAAACACACTCCGAAGTTAAAAGAAAATGTTACCGCCCAATTATCAGACAGAGTAAACGATGTGGTTATACTTCCTATGTTTTTAGTACTAGGATTTTTCAAGATTCCTATCTAACTTCGCACACTTCAATAACTTTTTTCCGATTTAACGAAATAAAGAAAAACAAAAAACAAAAGATTTATGCATGATGACGTATCATGTCACGGGCACTACGTGCCATGAAAACGGTAACCATGGCAAGTAATACGCATAAGAGGATGCCACATGAAAGTATTTGGATTGTTATAATTTCTTTGTTTTATTTCCATGTCTTCAAAATATTATCAAATTTGTAGGCATGAAGTTACTTGCCTTTCTCGAAACTTGCGCTAGTTCTTGGTATATTGACATTGTTGGTACCTTCAAATGACATTTGTAAAATTCAAGAGCAAACCCTATCGCGCTTACTTGTAGTTCATATCTGACCTAAATTCGTTAAATTGACATAAAGTCCATGGGTGAAATGAGCTAGGAAGATTTAAAAATGCTAAAACTAGGAAAATGTAAGAAAATCATAGTCCACTTTGTCTGAAATGTGGGGTGGTGGCATTTTTTCAACAAGAGGGTGGGCCTAGAAGGAGCAAGATGCTCCAGTTAACAACTTAACACGGTCAGTGGAAGTGCATGTTACATTAATTAAGGACCTAAAAAGGAGAAAATTACATCCAAGTCCACATATTTAATACAAAGGGCTATGAAATAAAGCATGGAAAAGCAGTCGGGTTTGGATCTCATTCTCCACCCACTAGCTGAGGCATACTCTTCATACAGATCAGAGTACTAGAACTTGTACTTTCTTAACAAAGGAAATCAACGTGGTGCTCACTCCTGTAGCCTTAAAGTGTGCTACTCCTCCTCTATCCAAGGAAAATAAATTGTGTACTACTCTCTCCTTTGCTGCATCACGTTCATCCTCTAGATGATCTCTCCCTCGTCCACAGCGTGGCGCAGCGCACGTGTGCCATGGTACTACGGCGACTCTGTGTCTATCTCTTATTTTCATAACTTTACTCTGACATCGAACCACCTTCAACACCTCTTCGCTGTTGCCCTCTCGGGCTGCCTTCTCTAACCACATAATCTCTTCTACAATAGCTCTTCGTTTTTCCCCCTACATTTCAATCCATCTTTTTCCTAGTACTACTATTTGCTTTAAGGAAAACAACATTACAGTTTTCGCAAAAAAAATCATGTCACATGGAAAATTGAGATCGTCTCTTTTCATAATACTTCTTGGAAACTCCCCTTGGCAAAATATTGTTTACCATGCCAAGATGCACCAATCTACATAATATGGGTAAATTACCATAAACTATGATGTGGATTACAGGATATGGCATTGACCTTGGTCGTCCGACTCGAAACCTGTTCATACGCATTGCAATGTAATGAAAATTGTGAACCTAGTTTTTAAAAAGTTGTCAAAACTCTACTTTATCATTTTGCATGGCATGTGATACATGCAAAAGGACGCCACACACATGTCTTCAGTGAAATTTTAAGAACAATCCACCTCAACCTCATGTTACAATTCCTTTACTTTCCTATGAATCAAACACTTCTTTAAGAAAAATTCCTACAGGCTCCAAATCTTGTAGGATTCGACTGTACATGATATTCTAATAGTAGTGCATTTTCCTATTCCTTTGTTTTTCCTATCCCGCAAATCAAACAAGCCCAATGTTGAGACTCCCGTGGGCAACATTGCCTACTACGCCAAGATGCACCCATATATCAAATTAATGTGGGAACAGTACATTAACTATGATGTTGATATGGCCATGATCTTTTTTGGTTATCAGGGTTGAAACCAAATAATATTCATACATGCTGGGACAATATCACGGGCCTGATTTTCAGAAGTTGTCAAATCCCATGGTTATCAGTTTCCAGGCAGGCTGTACACGTGATGTCATAGGATGCCATGCGTAAATATTTGTTTTTCTGTTTTTCTTTATTACATTTGATTGTTTCAAAACGGGTTCAAAATTGTCAAAAGATACAAATTCTTACCAGGAAGTTGAATTGGTCAAAACTCCCATTTGTTTCCAATATATTAACTGCCTGATGGGTACCTCCAAAAGCTTTTTTGTAGAACTTCGATAGCAATCTACAACTTTCTAGAGCTTCTAGTTTAAATATGACCTGATTTTGTTAAAAGAGACATACAGTTATTTGAGTGGGCCGAGTTAGCTCGAAATCTTTGAAAACTCATAAAACTTGGGAATCTTACGTAAAACATTGTCCACTATATCTGTAAACTTGGCTTGTGGTAATCAGAACCATATTCTTCGTACTGTTTGTGCATACTATATATATTCATGGTGCTAAAGACCAACAATGGAATCTTCTATATGCTAGACATGATATAATCAAATGTACTGAAAGAGATCTAATTGCCAACAATGTCGGGTTTTGCCAATCTATATCCAACTGCCGATGTTCGAAGTTATTCGTACACTATATAGTGGAATGGAAATTGTGAAGCAACATAGTAGTTTTTTCTTTTGAAAAGAAGTGTCAATCACTTATTTCTGATTTTTTATGGCGAGCAATACGCATAAGAGGACGCCACATGAAAGTATTTGGTTTATTCTTTGTTTTATTCAATGTCTTCAAAACATTATCAAATTTGTAGGCATGCATATTCTTAGCACGAAGTTAGTTGCATTTTTCAAATCTCGCGATGGTTCTCGATATATTGACAACATTGGTACCAACAAACAGCATCTGTAAAATTCAATACCAACCTATCACACTAACTTGTAGTTCATATCTTACATAATTTCATTAAATCGGCATAAAGTTCTCTAAGTGGGGGAAGTTACCTAGCTAGGAAGCTTCATCAATTCTAAAACTATGAAGTTATAAGAAAGCATGGTCCACTTAGTCTGAAATGTGGGGCAGTGGTACCTTTTCCACTAGGTTTGGCCTAGAATGAGCGATATGCTTTAGTTAACAACTTAACATGGTTAGTGGAAGTGTACATGTTACATCAAGGACCTCAAAAACAAGAAAATTACACCCAACCCATGTTTTAGTATAAAGGGGCCTGAAAATAAGCATGGAAAAGCAGTCGAGACTGGCTCTCCTTCTCCGCCCACTAGTTGAGGCATACCGTTCATACTAGAACAACAACAACTTGCTTAACAAAGAGGAAATTAGCGCGGTGCTCACTTTTGCCAGATCTTGCCGATGAACTGCATTGAATGTGATGGGACGTGTATATATATGTATACATATCAAGTACAATATCCCTAATCTAGTATTGCAAGTGTCTATATTTGTAATATCCTTCCATGTCGATGTTTGGGAAGAAGCAAGTGAAAAAATTGAAACCCGAAAAGTTTGATTCGCTACTACTTTTTGCCGCCGCCCCAACCCAAGGCCCAAAGTGGTTCCTTCCTATGCACACCAACACAACGTAGCTGACAAACACATGAAAGACAGACACAGAGCCATCGTACCATGTCTAGAGTTGAAAGCGGCATCCCGCAAAAGTTCTGCTTCTAGTTCATTTTGAAGTACTCCTATAGAAACTTCAAAATGAACTAGAAGCGGGACTTTCGCGGGATCCCGCTCGCAACCCTAACCATGGCACATGTTCTGAGCACCACACTGCAGACGAGGGAGAGATCAACTAGCAGGTGTGCGCACGGGTGTCGAGAAGATACAAACTTGATTACATTGTGTAAAATTTGACCGAATAAATAGAGTAACTAATACACTTGATTACTTTGTGTAAAATTAGTACTGTTGGAGGTAGAGTAATACTTTCCTATAATGCTAATTTTGTACCAACATTCTTTATATATTTAGAGTAAATATTGGTCAAAGAAAAAACACGCAAAACAAGGACGACTTCCTCAGTACGGAGGTAGATTAATACTCCTACTAACTACCCCTACTAACTATGCAAATCCTATAGTAGAACTTGTAAATAAATAATGTGTTTAGTCAAACTGATGTGAAGAGACTATACTGTGCTAGGAGGTGACATGGTTAATTTACTACAAGAAAAGAAAAAAACCTCTTTCAAAGAGCCATCACATCTTCCCCATCTCCGTTTAGTTTATCCCACTCGCCGACGCCGCCTAGCCGCATTTGGGATCCTCTCCACCGTGCGGTTCACACATTTTCCTCGCCATCTCGCTCGCTGCATCACTCCTTCCAAACCACCACTCCTCTCCTCCAAAAACCCCAAACAATTCTATATAGATCCACCCTCGCCCCAATCCTCCTAGACACGATGGTAGATCATCTGTACAAAATTTGGAGATGCTCAAGGGAGAGCCGGCGGTGCAGCCGCTTTAGCAAGGTCGGTGATGACTTTGTCAACAAAATCACTGAGCGTCTGGATGCTAAAAGTGCCTGCTGGCGCAAAATATATCGAGCTTGTTGGGAGACCCCAAGAGGAAGGTATGATGAGCACAACAGTAAGTTTTCCCTCAGTACGAAACCAAGGTTATCAATCCAGTAGGAACAAGGAAACACCCCAAAGGTGTTTCTAGCTGAGCCTTGGCAAGGCGCACTACCGATGCTAGTAGCAACGTGGAGACCTACACAACACAACCACATAACTCTGTCCCCAACTTGCGATGAGGTTGTCAATCTCATCGGTTTTGCTGAAAACAAAGGATTAAACGTATCGAATGGAAGGAAGTAATAGTTTGAAGAAAGTAAATAGAAAGCAGTAAACAGTTTGTAGATTGAATGTAAAAGAAAGGACCGGGGTCCATAGTTCACTAGAGGTGGCTCTCCTTTAGATAGATAACATGCTGGGTGAACAAATTACAGCGGGGCAATTGACAAACATCGAGAAAGCATACAAGCATATACTAATCATCTTGACTCCTTTGAGATTCGATTGGGCAATACAACATTATACATAGACCATCATCCAACTACATCTATGACTAATAATCCACCTTCAGGTTATCATCCAAACCCCCTCCAGTATTAAGTTGCAAGCAACAGATTATTGCATTATGAATTGCGTGTAAAGTAAACAATATGATTGTTCTATGAACAAAGGATTGTTGTTTTCTCCCTAGTAGCAACAGCACATCTAGTACCTTAGAGATTTCTGTCACTTCCCCGGATTACCAGAGACATGAACCCACTATCGAGCATAAATACTAACTCTTGGAGTTGCTAGCATCTACTTGGCCAAGATAGCTACTAACAATGGAAAGCATGCAAGATCACAAATAAATAAGACATGATAGAATCTATAATCAATCTGAAATAGCATCTCAATATCCATCGGATACCCGCAAACACAACATGCAGAACTACAAATAGATGATCTTGATCATGAACGGAGCTCACAAGATCTAGACATGAAAGGACAAAGGAGGAGAACCAGCCATATAGCTACTACATGGACCCGTAGTCTAGAGATGAACTACTCATGCATCACACCGGAGGCTTGCATGATGATGAAGAAGGCCTCCAGGGTGAATTGCCCTCTTCGACAGGGTGCCGGGAAGAGCTTCAGATCCCTCCCGATCTAGGGATGGAGATGACGGCGGCTACAGACTCTTTCGTGGAATTTTGATCGGGTACTTAGGCTTTCCATATCAGAGGCAATATATATGCAGAAGGAGAGGCCGATGGGGTGCCTGGGGCGGCCAGACCACCCCCTGGCGCGGGCCAGGCCTGGCCGCGCGGCCAGGTGGTGTGGCTAGGCCCCAGCCCCTCTCCGTCTCATATTCTGGCTCCAAGTGTCTCCCGGTCAAATATTGACTTTGGCTTTTGTTTCGTCCAATTCCGAGAATATTCATTTTCCGACTTCCTGAAACAAAAAACAGCAGAAAACAAGCAGCCGGCACTGTGGCTCTTGTTAATAGGTTAGTCCAAGAAATCATATGAAAAGTACTCCAAAGTGTGGACAAAACACAAGAAAGTAGATACAACCAATCATGGAACATCAAAAATTATAGATACATTTGCAATGTATCAACATCCCCAAGCTTAACTCCCGCTCGTCCTCAAGTAGGTAAGTGTTAAAAAGAAAGAATAATTTTTGAGGTGACATGCACCATCATAAACTTGATCAAAGTATTTGTAAAACATTCAAAGCTGGGATCATAGTACTTCAATCAAAGCATGAAAGACAAAGTTCTAGCAATAAGACAAAGAAACTATGTTGCAATATGAAAAAGGCATAAACAAAAGATTCATGAATAACAATGCTTTGCAAGACGTTTGTTTGTTTCACATAAAGAAAACATAGCATAGTAGTATTCAGCTTGTCCCTCATAGAGTAGCAAATATAAACGCATAGGACACCTTCAAAGTTCATAAGAGTGACTAGATACAAATAGTTTAAAACAAGCAATATCAAGGTATGCATCAATCAACAAGTCTTGGGACAATGCACATAGAACTAAGAATGGCCACTATGCTCTCAAAGTAGGTGCATAAAGATAGAAGGTGGAGACTCAATATAATGGTGGAAGAAAGGCCTTCATAGAAGGAAGTAGAGATTGAAGTCTCATAAATAGCTTCCAAAAATTATGGTACCTAATAGCTTTCAGCTCTCATTGCCCCTATCATAAGCATCTTGAAGTGATTAAGGTTAAAGTGAACAAACTATGGTGTACATGATTGACGAAGTATAAGTTAGGAATCTCATGTCCCTTGAATATGAGGGTCACTCCTCATGCTACTCAAGTCTAGTCACCGGTAAGTTCTTGTCATCGTAAGTACATATGTATCATAGAGAACCGCCAACAGGGTACCCCTTACCCGATGATACGGAAGAATCCCCATATCAAAATGACAAGGCAAGCAGACAACGAGCACCTCAGCAATCTTCTTATTTACCATGGGAATATGGTGCTTTTTTCTCTCTTTCCTCTTTTCATAATCTCTTTTTTTCTCTTTTTCTCTTTTTATCAATATAGGACTCTTTTTTATAAGAAGAATGCTTCATAGACAACTCATTATGGTTACACTGCAGGTTTCCACCATGTCAGCATGGATTAGACCAGCGGCCCAGGTGTTTATCTAACACATATACATAACTCCATGGACTTACAAGCTCCCCTTTCATTTCACACCGACGACATCCATAGACAAAAGAGCATGATATCAACTAGGTACAAAGTACCAGTGTAATGTTGAAAGCATTCCCCATGACAGCATGGTTCTGCTAATCCCCAACAAATAAGTGCAAGCATATACAACATAGACGACACAATGGTTCAAGTTTATTAAGGGCAAGAAAAGTGAAGTGTGCCTTTAAGTTCGTGAGAGCTTTAATCACTAGTTTTCCCATAACAAGTTTAATTCGGAAGGTAAACAAAAACATGAATATACTTGGAATAGCATAAGCTAGTAGGTAGGTATGGTGGACTCTTTGGAATAACTTGGTTTTAGGAGTTGGATGCATGAGTGGAACTCATACTTGGTTACAGAGGCTAGCAAAAGACTGGGAGCGACCAACTAACAAAGCAGTAATGGCCATAATCATGCAAAGCGACAAAACATCATTGATCAAAGCAGAAAGTGATACTAAAAGTTGAAAACTAAAGGATCATAAAGGCTATGGTGACTTGGGATAGTCATAACATGGTGTGAGCATGCGCCAAGTCAACCCAAATAAAGCATCAAAGGAGAATACCACAATACTATGCTTTAATATGCTAAAACAACGCATGATTCATCTAAGGCACATTAAGCAATCTCAATTGTTTATAACAAGTCATGCTACAACAAAGAATACTAAGCATAAAGCCAAAACAATATCAAGCATGGCATGACAAAGCATAGGACACAGTCAAAAACAAGCTCTCTTTACCACTTAAGCATGAGCTTTCCTACTCTTTACCAAACCAAACCAAACTATTTGAAAACCAATGCATGAAAGAGGGGGTCCAACCAATTTATTCAGAAAACTAAGCAAACAAAGTAAACGAAAAACCAAAACAAAAAGAAAAATAAGACGCTCCAAGAACAATACAACTGTGCATGAAACAATAAAAATGAAGCGTTTGGAAGAAACCTGGAATTTTTATTGATGAAGAGGGGGATGCCTTGGGCATCCCCAAGCTTTGACGCTTGTAATTCTTGGATATTTCTTGGGGTGACATGCGTGGCATCCCCAAGCTTGAGATTTAGTCCATCCTTCATATCATTACTCATTCCTTCCATACACCTGAAAATTTTCCTTCATACAAAACTTCACACAATCTTTATTAGCAACATTAGTGCACTCAAGAGAATAGGTCTTTAGGTTCAGTTCCAACACCAATAAAACTTCCATTAAAACACAAGCTACTGTAGCACTTCCCTCAAAAGCTCAATTCCCCAAAAGAACTCAAAAATGAACCAACAAGAAGCAAATGCAGAAAATGGCAGAAATCTGTCAAAACAGACCAGCAGGTGAAGGCGAATTTTTTCGAAGACCTTATGTTGCTCAAATCAAAAAGTGTTGAACTAACGAAAGTTAGATAACAACCTGGGGCAGAAGCAAAAACATTCACGCCCCAAAAGGACATACGGAGATTTTACACAAATTTTTACGGTGAAGCACAGAAATCTGTTTTTTGACAGCAACTTTCCCAATCATTACTTCTCTCTCATTAGAGGTTACTCTTGGCACAAAAAGCAAATAAAAAGGATAAGGAGAGGTTACTACTGAAGTAATAACTTCCAAGACTCATCTAAAACTTTTGGGTTATCTCCCAATAAGTACTTTTCTTTAACGCTTTTAAGTTAGGCATAAAAAGCAAAAAGAATCAAGTGTTCTCATATGAAGAAGCATTAAGATCAATACCAGAAATATCTTCAACAAGGCAAGGTATATCATCCAAATAAGTTCTAGAGGATCCTGTCTCAATGCTCTTAGGTTCACTATTTTCATCAAAAGGGTTTTCAGGAACAATCCAATCAAGATTCTTTTCTATGGCTTCTTGTATTGCTACCAGTTTAAAGGGTATTGGTATCTTAGTTTCCTCCCCATTAGGTTCAGTTTTGTTCATCTTTTCAGGGTCTTCAATTTCTTTAAGTTTAAGAAACATTACTTGCATTAAGGGGTTGAGGTTAACAAACCTACCTTCCAACATGTGAACTAAAGAAGCTGCATCAATCTCATAGTTTGGAGCAAGTTCTGCAAGGGATCTATCCTCAATATCCTCATGTTTACTAACATGATTAAAGAATTCTTCAATATTATCTTTTCCAATTATAGAACCACTCCCTATTGAAAGGTCTTTCAGGGTGAATTTAGGGATCAACATGGTGTGCTAAGGAAGGGGTAACAACTATAGAAAGACTTAATTTTTGTGTGTTTTGTAATAAGGAAAGCAAACTTGTAAAACTAATTTTTTGTGTGTTTTTGATAAAGAAACAAGCAAACAAAGCAAAAGTAAACTAAGCAAAACAAAAATAACAAAGTAAAGAGATTGTTTATGAGGGACACCCCTTGTGAAGATGTCCTTGAATCCCCGGCAACAGCGCCAGAAAAAGTGCTAGCGCGTGGTTGACGTGGGAGCTTCTTCTTGTTCTTCAGTCCCCGGCAACGGCGCCAGAAAAAGTCTTGCTGGCCCAAAATATATCGAGCTTGTTGGGGAACCCCAAGAGGAAGGTATGATGAGCACGGCAGTAAGTTTTCCCTCAGTACGAATCCAAGGTTATCAATCCAGTAGGAGAAAGGAAACACCCCAAAGGTGTTGCTAGCTGAGCCTTAGCAGGGCGCACTACCGGTGCTAGTAGCAACGTGGAGACCTGCACAACACAACCACAGAACTCTGTCCCCAACTTGCGATGAGGTTGTCAATCTCACCGGTTTTGCTGAAAACAAAGGATTAAATATATCTAATGGAAGGAAGTAATAGTTTGCAGAAAGTAAACACAAAGCGGTAAACAGTTTGTAGATTGAATGTAAAAGAAAGGACCGGGGTCCATAGTTCACTAGAGGTGGCTCTCCTTAAGATAGATAACATGTTGGGTGAACAAATTACAGCGGAGCAATTGACAAGCATCGAGAAAGCATACAAGCATATACTAATCATCTTGACTCCTTTGAGATTTGATTGGGCATTACAACATTATACATAAACCATCATCCAACTGCATCTATGACTAATAATCCACCTTCAGGTTATCATCCGAACCCCCTCTAGTATTAAGTTGCAACCAACGGATTATTGCATTATGAATTGCGTGTAAAGTAAACAATATGATTGTTCTATGAACACATGATTGTTGTTTTCTCCCTAGTAGAAACAACACATCTAGTACCTTAGAGATTTCTGTCACTTCCCAGATTACCAGAGGCATGAACCCACTATCGAGCATAAATACTAACTCTTGGAGTTGCTAGCATCTACTTGGCCAAGATAGCTACTAACAACAGAAAGCATGCAAGATCACAAATAACAAAGACATGATAGAATCAATAATCAATCTGAAATAGCATCTCAACATCCATTGGATCCCCGCAAACACAACATGCAGAATTACAAATAGATGATCTTGATCATGAACAGAGCTCACAAGATCTAGACATGAAAGCACAAAGGAGGAGAACCAGCCATCTAGCTACTATATGGACCCGTAGTCCAGAGATGAACTACTCACGCAACACACAGGAGGCTTGCATGATGATGAAGAAGGCCTCCAGGGTGAATTCCCCTCTCCGGCAGGGTGCCTGGAAGAGCTTCAGATCCCTTCCGATCTAGGGATGGAGATGACGGTGGCTACAGACTCTTTCGTGGAATTTTGATCGGGTACTTAGGGTTCTGTATTAGAGGCGATACATAGGCGGAAGGAGAGGCTGAGGGGGTGCCTGGGGCGGCTAGACCATCCCCTAGCGCGGGCCAGGTGGTGTGGCCAGGCCCTAACCCCTCTCTATCTCGTATTCTCGCTTCAAGTGTCTCCCGGTAAAATAGTGACTTTGGCTTTTGTCCCGTCCAATTCCGAGAATATTCATTTTCTGACTTCCTGAAACCAAAAACAGCAGAAAACAGGCAGCTGGCACTATGGCTCTTGTTAATAGGTTAGTTCAAGAAATCATATGAAAAGTACTCCAAAGTGTGGACAAAACACAAGAAAGTAGATAAAACCAAGCATGGAACATAAAAAAATTATAGATACATTTGCAATGTATCAGTGCCATCTGGTGGGCCGCATGCTCCAAGGAGCTACACCGCCAAGTCACCGATGGAGAAGGTTATAGTTGCCTGAACTACAACTGCTCGAAAGTGGTCTCCTTTAATGAAACCTTTGCCCACATGAGCTCCTGCATCCATAGCCCGTTTATCTGCATGGAGCCAGGATGCAACAGAGTCGACAACAAATTAACATTGTATCTACACCTCAAATCCACCCACTCGATCGAGGTGCCCATAGTCCTTTACTGCATCAAACAATGGGACCCGTCTAAGCCGGTGCCTGCAAGGTGCTCATGGGGAACAAATGTCATCGGCATCGGGAAAATGGGAATGCTGTTCATCGTCCAGATGGACGGGCACAATAAGGAGATTATCCTGTCCGTCTGCCAGGTAAGGTCAGCGGTGTGGGAATTGGAGGAGTACAAGGTGAGGATGTCGCCATTGGTCTCTTTTCGTGGGTTCTATCAGCTCGAGTTTTATTCTGAGCCAAAGATTGTGGAGCTGCTGGCCGAAGCCACGCTAGATGCGCTCAACCATTACCTGTTGGTGCTGCGGACTTATTGTCAAGCTCCTCAATCATTGGTAGGAGTTCCTCGTGGAGTTCCAATATTAGATCGATGACGACATCAACCCATTGTGACATATCACATCTTAATATTCTCCCGATGATCCTAATATGAATGTAATACTGTATGTAATTTTCTAGTCCTGCTGTTCTAATATTAACTACTTTATTTAAGTTAGTGGCAGATTCCCTTCATAATCGGAGTGGTGGAAATTGCTAGAAAGATCTGTGAATTTTACATCTATCTTACTGAGGGTGAAAAGGCGAAAGCCTATTACGAGGATCCGCAGATGATGGTAAAACAAGAGAATCCTGCTAGGCTGGAAAGCAAGCGCTACCTGGCTAGGACTTGGACATGCTGAATCGTTGGCATACAGATCTTGTGGTGATTCTGACCTCTCTCTTTTCTCTCATGCATGTTTGGAGTATATGATGGGACATGTAATCGTTCCTAACTAGCTTAAGGTACTACTACGAGTAGTTTTATACTTCTACCGAGTATTTTGTATGCAGTTCTACAACTTGTATATATTTTGTAATAACTCCTAAGTACTAGGAATTGTTCAGATCGTGTGCAGAATATGGCATGTACTGCTGAATCTTTCAAAAGCTACTGAATCTCTCAAATGTTCTGATGTTGCTATTATTAATGTATTTTGTAGAACTAATACTATTGTACTGGTACTTGTTTTGATCAATGGTAGTAGATTGTTTTGCTTTTCTTTTGAAACATGGCCTTGTCAATCTAGATGAGTCCTGGGCTTGTTGGGTTGCATATATGTTGGTCAAACATGAATTAATGTAAGAACGAGGTATGCACACAAATGCAGACTTGATCGTTAGTTTTGCTTGCTCCAATGATGGAGTGTGTTCGAAGAAGAAGGGCAAAATCATCCTATGCCAAGTTTTTGAGAGCTAAAACAAGAACTGATTCTCTCTGTACTGCTATTGAATTTAAGTGTCTATATTGCTGAATTAGTCCCTTTGAAATGCTCTAAATCAGTCAAGTGCTGCTGAATATGAATCTGTGATATTTGCCTGTCTTATTATGTACTGCTGAATCTTTCAAATTTGAACTACAAGTAAATCATAGGTTTCTTTGATTTTTTTACAAAAAAGCTTTTGGAGGTACCCATCGGGGGTTAATTAATATATCGGAAACCACCGAGAGTTTGGAAAACAGGTTTAACTTCTTCCTAAGATTTTGCATCTTGACAATTTAACGAAATTTGGTCAAACTTGAGCTACACAGGAGCGAGACTTTTAAATAAAAAGAGGCAGCACGAGAGCAGCGAGAGGAGGACTTGAAGGCAGTGTGATGTCAGAACAAAGCTACGATGGGCTGCTGACACAAGGTAGAAGGTATACTCCACTAGTAGTAAATGTATGGACCTACTACTAGTATATGCATGCAAAACAAGTTGTGTTTTCTCTCTCCTTCGGTGGCTCTCACTATCCATCCTCCATTGATCTCTTCTCTGCAGTAGTGGGTGCACAGTCCGGCTTGTCTCTTCCTCGTCCATAGCGTGGCGCTGTGCATGTGTGCCTAGGTATGACACACTGATCTACTTATAGCAACCGTTTGTTTCTATTCTAAAATTCAAAATAATCATCAACACCTGTACCAAAAGGCTAAATGTAACAATAATTACAAAAAGATCCTCAGACCACCTTGCGACGACAACAAACCCTAGCGCGATAATAGAAGCATCTCGCTCCTCCACGACCTCTAGTTCCAAAAAATAAATAAAGAATGCCACCACCCCGATTTTCAGACAAAGTGTACCATGCTTTCTTACAATTTCCATGTTACATGATTTTTCAAGCAGACATAGAAAGGTTTTTCATTTTATTCATGTTCAATCTTCTTGCTTTTGACGAGGTTGTTGCATCATAATGCTACATGTTGTATAGTTTAATCGCTTGGTATTGTATATGCTAGTATAAGGCTGGTAGTAAACGGCATGTCACTTTGTTACACCTAAGACTCGGTTATACTATTGAACTTGCTATCACGCACTTCTTGTAGATTATTAAATTAGACCTAATTTGACAGATCGACGGAAAGTCGTTTGAGTGGGTTAAATTAGGTAGAAAATTAAGCTTGAAAAATATAACATGTAATTTATCCAACCACTTTATGTACTAGTAAATAAATGGCACATGCTATGAACTCTAATTTTGCCATATTAACCATACTTCATTCTGAAAAAAACTTTTACTTCTTTACCATGCTAACATGTACCGACCTATACCAAAATATGGACACACCATCATTATAGATATATCGAGTATGTCCATGACCTTGGTCATTTGCCTTTAAACCCAAGAAAGTTCATACGGAGTACATGGTATAGTAGGCCATACCTTGAAGTGAGTTTTTCAAGTATTTTACTAGTAGAATAAATTAAAGAACAAAGAATGCCCCCCAACAAATTTCCGTACAAAGTGGATGATTCTTTATTATAGTTTCCCAAGTTTAAGGTTTTTTCAAAATTTCAAGCCAAAGCTCCACGCACTTAAATGACTCTATGCAGATAAAACGAAATTAGGTCAAACTTGAATACACGTGAGCAAGATAGACTATTACTCTTGGAAATTTCCAAAATTCTGCTGAAGGAACCCGGACGGCAAATATATCATTAGCCAAGAATAGTTTTGAAAAATGCCAGCACTAATTAGTATTTGCATAACGATAAATTGGCTTGAGCGACCAATCATGGTCATGGCCATATCCACATCATAGTTTAGGACCCACGAGTCTAGTGAGGTGGGGAAGGGAGTAGAAGGCATGAGTGTCTAAGGCATCCGTAATGTAGGACCCACCCGTCTTATATGGAAATTACCACAATGTATAAGTTCAACATTTGCCACAAGATAGGACCCACATAGCTTATTATATTGCTCCTTGCAAGAGAGAGGAGAGAGGGGAAATGATGTTTCTATTCTCTATGGCAACCCACAAGCTTGAGGCAACTTTATTTTATCCACAATATATAAGGTGAACTTAGCGGATGCCACATAAGCCTTAAGGTGTTTTTTTACACACTG
Source organism: Avena sativa (assembly GCA_916181665.1). NCBI lineage: Eukaryota > Viridiplantae > Streptophyta > Magnoliopsida > Poales > Poaceae > Avena > Avena sativa. The sequence continues at coordinate 479,495,630 of OV702292.1, read as the reverse complement.
GGGATGCCCTAAGGAAAAAAGAAAATAATGGGCCCAATTGGCAGTGTATGACCAAGCTATAAAACTCCTATGCAAAAGTTAGCATCTTTAGTTTAGTAGGTCCCACAGATCATCTCGTTTAGACAGTAAGTAGTACTATGTAAACGGTGGAGCTTACTCATAGTATAGTAAGTAGTACTCCCTCAGTTTCAATATATATAAGATGTTTTAGGTTTTTGAAGGTTATGTATCTAGTCATCTTTTAGTGTGTAGATTTAGATTGAACCTCTACGAACCTATACATTAAAGGTGTCTAGATATTTATCTTCACAAAGATAAAACATCTTATATTGTGAAACAGAGTGAGTATTTCTTTGCTTAGACATATGCTCACCTCTGTCCATGCGTTGTACATGCTAAGAGAATAAAACATAGGCAGGGAAGAGGCAGCAGCGAAGAGAGAATAATAGTTGCTAAAGGCGATTGGATATCAGAGCAAAGTTATGATGGGTTACTCAAATGAGGTACTCCTGCTGCCTTACAGTGTACTCTACTAGTAGTACTAGTAAGTTGCACATGTCCTACACGTGAGACTCAGATAATAGACGTCTGACATATCATAACTATATAAAATTATAATAGGTAAAGCAGAAAAAATTATGAATTTGATCAACATCTATAAAGTATGGGTGTATATTTGGTTCTTGTAATTTGTATATCATGTAGAAGTAAACAATTATTAGCTATCTAAAAATTGAAATTTTTGGTAACATGGTCTAGAGAAACGACGGAGAAGATTCTAGAATGATGGAGAAGTGTATTTTGAGGTTTGTGCATAGCATTCATTGTGATGAAGACTATCAATAGAATCTTCTAGATGCTAGAATGGAAAAGAAGATACAAGATGGAAATGTTGGGATTCGCGAGTCTTGATCCAACGGTTAATATTCAAAGTTATTCGTATAGTATATAGTGGTAAGAAAATAAAAATAAAATAGTGGTAAGATAAGAAAAGAAATACTGTCAATATTATAACTTCTCGATGCTAAAATGGAAAAGAAGATCCAATGACTGGCAATGGTTGGATTCGTGAGTCTTGATCCAACAGTCAATATTCAAAGTTATTCGTACACTATATAGTGGTAAGATAAGATAACAAAGACTATCAATAGTATATTCTAGATGATGGAATGGAAAAGAGAATCCAAGAACTAGCGACAATTTAGGAATTCACGGGTCATGATTCAACGGACAATATTCAAACTTATCCCTATACTATATATAATAGTGGTATGATAAGAAAAGAAAGACTATCCATATTATATCTTCTCCATGCTAAAATGGAAAAGAAGATCCAATGGCTGGCAATGTTGGGATTCGCGAGTCTTGATCCAATGGTAAATATTCAAAGTTATTCATACACTATATAGTGGTAAGAAATTTCTTAGGATCTATGCACGCAAAACAAATTGTGTGTTTTCTCTCTCTTTCGCCGCCTCTCATCTCTCCTCCCCTCTCCCCTCACACACCGCCCGACTGATCTCTCCCTCATCTAGAGCGTGGCACTACACACGTGTGCCTTGGTATGGTGGCTATATGTCTCTCATGTGTTTGGTAGCCGTGTTGGTGTGGAGTAGGAGGAGTCATAGGAAGGAAACCACTTTGGTCCTTGGCGGCAAAAAAATCAAACTTTTTCGGTTTTGAAATTTTCACTTGCTTCCCAAACATCGGGAGGGGAGGTTATTCAACAGACTAGGCATCCGCCGTACTTCTTATCTTATCTTATCTTATCTTTATATTGTATTATCTCTTACAATACCATACCACTATATAGTGTACAAATAACTTTAAACACTGACCATTGGATCAAGACTGGCAAATCCAAACATTGCTAACCGCCGGATCTTGAAGATTTTATTCATAGTCTTTAGCACAATTAATGCTAGTATGTGCAAACCTGAAAACACACTCTAGTTCTTAGTTTCGGGGAACTTGTGCTAAATGCATGGACTTGGATGTAATTTTTATTTTTATGAGGTCCTTGATGTAACTTGTACTTCCACACCATGTTAACTGAAGCACCTCGCTCCTACGGGACCTACCATAGTTATAAGAAAATGCAACAGAGCCCCAGTTATCACACAAAGTGGACCGTGGTTTCTTATAATTCCATTTTCAAGCTTCCTAGCTCACTTCGCACACCTCACCGACTTCTTGCCGATTCAACAAAATTAGGTCAAAGTTGAGCTACAAGTAAGCACGATTGATTGCTCTTGAATTAAATGTCTTTTTAGAGGTAGATGGGTGCATCTTCTTGTAATAAACAATGTTGTTAGTGTAAGTTTCCAACTATCACGAAAGAACATTCTCAGTTTCCATCCATCGGGGGTCATTTAATATATCACAAACTACCACCTATAGTTTTGACAATAGGTTCAACTTCTTGCTAAGATTTTGCATCTTGACAACTGTAGCACCCTGGTAAAGCCACTACTAGAAAATCACTTGGTGTTTGTGCTTTGGTGCATCATCATGACTTCATGCTCTTGTCATCATGCCACATTGCATTTGAGCATTATCATGACATCATGCATGGTTTGCCTAAAACTATTTTCTAAAATTCTATCTTTGTTTTCTAAATATTCCCCGTATTTATTTCAAATCAAAACCCCGGGTCCACCTGGATATTTTTATTTGTGTGAAAACTACTTGCAAATGTGTTTTATATAAAAATAAATGAACAAACAAAATAAAGACTTTTTTTACCGGGGGAGCCAGCCAGATAGGCTAGTGGCCCAGCTAGCCACCTACTATCCTGGCCCAACCCAAAATCGATCTAACCCTAACCAGCTACCTAACCCCTCTCTCCTCACCTGCCGCCGCCACTCCCCTAGGACGCTCATGCGTGCAAAACGCATTCATGTTGTGGCACACCCACCTGCCTGGCCTACCCTACTGACATGCTCCCGCCCACAGAGTACACCGCCCGCACCTGATCCCTGTCATGCTGCACGACACGACCAAACCCACCCCGTCGCGGTACCCACCCAGCCTAGCAACAACCACCGGTAATGCCCATGCCTCACCGCTCCCCTCTCTGTCTCGGCACGTCTCTCTCCTGCGACCCAACCCCCACCTCTCGCTCGCCACCAACCCTCGCACAATCCTCCTCTGGGTCGATGCCTTCCTCGCCTTGCCTCTGTGCGACTCCCACAGCAACTGCCGCTACTCGCTCGGTTCCTGGCCGCACCCCGTTGGAGTCCTGCCGCTCCCCGCTTCCTCGCATCCTCCCCGCGACGCCAGCTCTCCCTCGTCTCCGCCCGCGTCGAGCGCCACCTCCTCCTCTGCAACTCCTCACCGAGCGCCGCCCTCCCGTTGTTCCTTCTCCAACCCGTCGTTCGCCTCCAGCATCATCCGGTACCGCGAGCTCTGGGTCCTCATCTTCCTTGTCAGGTGCCCTTTCTCGTCTCTACAAGCGACGTCGCGCCGCCGTAGGCGTCCTTCACCTTGTCGAGCCCTGCATCTCCGTCCTACCTTCTGCAGCGCACTGGCGCCCCGCCCTCTCTGCACTGCCCTCTTCCGGTGCCGCTGTGTTGCCCTCTCCTCCCATAGATCCTGCGTGCCACTACACGCAGGTGCTCACCCTCGCCTGCAGAAGCTCCCGGCGGTCGCCAACCCAGGTCAGCCTTGCCTCCACGCGAGCTCCTCTTCTTGGCCGATGTCCTGCCGCATGATGACCCACAAGTATAGGGGGCGTATCGCAGTATTTTCGAGGGAAGTGAAACCCAATTTATTGATTCGACACAAGGGAAGCCAAAGAATATTTATCAGCCTTAACAACTAAGTTGTCAATTCAGCTGCACCTGGAAACAATCTTGCTCACAACAGTTTATCAGTAGCAACAGTTTTGTAGTAGGAATAGTAAAGTAACAGCTGTAGTAAAGCAAAGACAGTAGTAACAAAAGCAGTAACAGTGGGATTCGAGTGCGGTAGGCATAGGGATGGATGGACGGGCGTTGCATGGACAGGACAATCCACATAGAAATCAGAACATACGGCAATTGCAGATAAAATAAGATAAAGCATCCAAGTACTAGACAACCCTAGGCATGTGTTCCATATATAGTCATACGTGCTCGCAATGAGAACTTGCACAACATCTTTTGTCCTGCCATCCCGTTTGGAGCGGGGCCTCTAGGGAACTACTGGCAATTAAGGTGCTCCTTTTAATAGAGCACCGGAGCAAAGCATTAACACTCTGTGAACACATGTGATCCTCACATCAAAGCCTTTCCCTTCCGGTTATCCTGATTTCTGTCACTTCGGGGCCATAGGTTCCAGACAACAACGTGTGTATACAACTTGTAGATAAGACCAAGAACAATACTATCATAATGAATCAATAACATGTTTAGATCTGAAATCATGGACTTGGGCCCTAGTGACAAGCATTAAGCACAACAAGTCGCAACAAAGTCATAAAGCACTAATAAAAGATACTAGGCACTATGCCCTAACAATCTGATGCCATTACATGAACAATCTCATCCAATCCCTACTATCCCCATAGCCTACAGCGGGGGATTACTCACTCATAGATGGGGGAAACATGGATGGTCGATGGAGAAGCGATGGTGATGATGATGGCGATGATCTCCTCCAATTCCCCGTCCCGGCAGGGTGCCAGAACGGAGTTTCTGGTGCTGTTTCGTGGAATCTGTTGGTGGCGGCGGAGCGGAACTCCTTCTGGAAAAACATCGAACCCCCCTGAGTTTTTAGGTCAGAAGGCTCCTTATAGGCGAAGAGAGAGGCCGAGGGGATGCCTGGGGGGCCCACACCACCCCCTGGCGTGGCCTGGCCTGGCCCGCGCCACCAGGTGGTGTGGCCACCCTAGGGCTCTTCTCCGTCTCGTATTCTGGCTCCTGGAGTCTTCGGGTGAAATAGGATTTTTGGCATATTTTCCGGGATTTTTCCTGATAGTTGATTTTTTGCACAAAAAGTAGACACCAAGGCAATTCTGCTGAAAACAGCGTCAGTTCGCATTAGTTGCATCCAAATCACACAAGTATAGATGAGAAACAATAGAAAAAGTGTTGGGGAAAGTAGATACGTTTTGGACGTATCAACTCCCCCCAAGCTTAGCTTATTGCTTGTCCTCAAGCAATTCAGTTGAAAACTGAGTGCGATAAAAGAACTTTCACGAACACATTTGCTTCATATGATGTAAATATTCTCAGCAATGTGATCAACTACCTAGACAATTCATAATAGAGTATGCAACTGAGTCTACTTAATAGTCAATGCAAGCTATGAAGAGATTCCAACTCAAGAATAATAAGTAGCATGAAGCACAAACATAAGCAACATTACAATGCTCATAGAAAGGTATGATAGAGTGGTATCTCGCTTGCCTTTGATTATGAATGCCAAGGCATCTCTGAAGTTCAAGTGATGACTAGAAGTAAAGATATCAAAGATACAAGCATCAAAGTCATAACACAAATAATCAAGTATTGGAACAAACACAAAGGATGACAACTAAGCTCTCAAGAAGGTGCTCAAAGAATAAGTGGAGACTCAACAAGTAGAAGAAAAGGTTTTGAATAATTTGAAAGGCTTCCAAATGCTGAAAGTATGGTACTTGTTAGCTTTGAGCTCTCATTGCCCCTATCATAAGCATATTTAATGTGGTTAAGGTGAAAGTGACACAACTAAGTGGATATGCTTGACAAGTTATAAATCGAAGTCTCATGCCCCTTACTTACGAAGACCGATCCTCATGCAACTCAACTTCAGTCACAAGTAAGCTCTTGTCATTGTAAGTACATACGTATCATAGAGAACCGCCAACGGGTACCCCTTGCACATGACACGGGAGCTATCCCATAATCAAAATAACAAGGCAAGCAGACAATGAGCATCTCGGCGATCTTTTTATTTACTATGTGCATAGATTTTTATTGAGGATGCTTCATAGAATGCTCATTATGGTTATGCTGCAAGTTTCCACCATGCTTAGGCATGGCTTAGGCTAGCGGCCCAGGCGTTTCTCTAACATACATACAGACTCCATGATCTTACAAGTTCCACTTTTATTTCACACCGTCGAGATCCATAAGCAAAAGAACATGATATCAACTAGGTACAGAGTACCTATGAAGCGTTGAAAGCGGTCCCCATGATACATGGTTCTGCTAACTTCAACACATAAAGAGCAAGCATATGCGCAACAAAGAAGGACGCAATGGTTTAGGTTTATTAAGTGCAATAAAGTAAAGTGTGCCATCAAGTTCGTGAGAGCTTTACTAACTAACTTTCTCATAACAAGCAAACATTTTATTCGGAAGAAAACAAGGCATATTGAATATGCACGGAAGTAGCAAATGATGCTAATGGGTAGGTATGGTGGACACTTTGGAAACATTTGGTTTATGGAGTTGGAAACATGAGTAAAACACTCAGTGGAAGTGAAGGCTAGCAAAAGTAAGGGAGCGACAAACGAGAGAGCAATAGCTGTCATTATCATGCTTGCAACAAAACAGGACTACTCATGGCATGAAAATGATTCAAGATCCTCAAGGCAAAATAATTCATCGAGGCTCAACTGATTATTACAGACATGTGCATGCGTGAGCATGTGCCAAGTCAATTCAAATGAAACATTCAGAGGAGGATACCACGGTGTCATACCAATTTATGAATAGAGTAATGCAAGCAAACATTCATGAGACATACTACAATTTAATAGCAAGTTGAAGCTAATCACAAGAAAGTAAGAACTACTAAGCATCCAAAGATAACATACACCCTACATGAATGGACTAAGCAAGCTCACAATGATGAGTATATGTACAAAAATGAAGACAAATAGAGTTTGTTACCAGCCTCTTACCACGCCTCAAGTTGTCATTAATCCTCATTATTGCGCTTCACCTGTATGGCTTGAATAATAATATGAAACCAATAATCCACTGAGATCTGCCAAACCCTGTAGCAACTTGCAAAAACCAAAGAAGAACGACAAATATTTTTGGTGTTTTCGATTTTTAAATAAGAACCAAAAGAGAAAAACAAGCAAAGCAAAATCTTTTTGGGTTTTTCGAATAGTTCAAACAAAGCAAAAAGGGAAAAGCAAACCAAGGAAAAAAGAAGAAGCAAACCAAAGAGAAACAACAAAAATATTTTTGGTATTTTTGTGTTTTTAGAAAGCAAAAGCAAAGAAGAACGAAAACTAAAAAGAGAACAAAAACATGAATATACAAAGTAACGACGCAACATGATATGGAGATGAGTGCGGTGTCGGCGTACCTCCCCCCAAGCTTAGGCTTTTGGCCTAAGTGGGTATGAATCCATGTACGAATAAGGGTTCCAAGCGGGCGGATCTTGGTAAGAATGGTCGTAGCTGGGCCCATGAGAAGAAGAAGCTCCCCAATCATAAGTGGGCTGCTGATATGAAGACTCTCCCTCATTCGAAGGCTAGACCGAATCATCCGTGACCTCCCTTCTAGTGTCCTGCTCCTGCTAGGAAAGCTCTCCCAGGTACGTGTCAAGATCCTCCTAAGTGAGGGACCATCCTTCCCTGTTATCAAGGTTAAACAAAACAGGTGCAGGCAAAAGAACAACACGCTCGGACTTGTTCTTTCTCCAGCCAGCCTTGAGAAAGGTTATTTCATAAGATAACTCACTCAAACTAGCCCACAAGGAAATAAATTTATGCTGTATCATGGAATTAAGATCAAGCCTCTCTATGAGGAACTGTAGGTCTAGATGATGATGCACTAAACCATGCAATGCTAGCAAACGAGAAGCAATAAGGCCTCCACAAATTCCACCTTTCTCACGGTTAGCAGCAAGACAGAAGGCTATCAAAGCACCCAAGTTGTAAGACCTATCTCGTCTAAGGGCAGCAGAGATAAATGCTAGATCAAACGAAGATAACTTATTGGCAGTTTTCCTAGCAAGAACACACTTGGCAATAAAGTAGGCAAAGTAGCGAATGGAGGGAAGATGAATGTTACGGATTTTTCCATTCTCCTTCGAGAAGCTACTTCCTTGACAAATTTCTGTGTATAAATCCATGAGTGGTTCCGGTCTCTCTTTAATCTTCTTACATGATCCCCATTGAGGTACCTTAATAGCTGCACAAAAATCATCAAGAGAAAGATTGACAGCAATATTGTAAATTTTGTAATGGACCATGGGGTTAGGCAAAGAGTTACTAAATTGGAAATCCTGCACCACAGATATGATTAGCTTCACAAATTGACAAGGTTCATCTTCCAAGAAACGCTCTAACCCTGCATTAGAAACCAAAGTGTGGAAATCTTGTAAAATTCCTGCAGCTCTCATGAACTTAGGGCATGGATAAATGGAGGGAAAAACTTCCTCCTCCTGATGGACCTTCATGACCTCAAGCACCCAAAGCTAATGTTGGTTTAGGTGGTGTTCACTGATCTTCTATTCTGAAATTTAAACACCTATTAAACAAGTGATTGCAAAGCAAATATAATAAAGGATTCTACTCATAGGGACTTGCAAGAGGCCTAAACATGCATCAAAACTTTATCTCTAAGCATCAAACAAGCTTACAAGCTCTCATAACCAGTCACCTACAGTAGCAAAATACTCAACACAAAATCCACTAAACACAAATCTACTTGGACAAGGAGAGGAGTCACATACCAAGGAACAATTGCTCCAAAATTCAGCAAGAAAGATGGGCTGAGCAAAGAGATCGAAGAAATCGAGAGCAACCACAGAAAGAACGCGATTTTGAGCTATGAACTGGAGCTTACTCGGGAGAGAGAAGAAAGTGGCAGGTGAGAGAAGTAGTGGGGGGCCAGGGGTGGCCCACACCAGGGCATGGCGCCACCCAGGGTTGGCCGCGCCACCACATGGTGTGCCTGCCTGGTGGGCCCCCCTGGTACCTACCAGGTACTCCTCTTCCCCCTTTTTCACGTAAAAATTTAATATGAATTTTCTGGAATTTTCCGAGACACTATATTTTTGGGCAATTTTCAGAAATAGAAGAATGATTTTTCGGACAGACAGATTTTTTTTCTTTTTAAAACATGATGCAAGGACAAAACAAGGCTAGAACTACAGAAGTTCTAGCATGCAAGCAACTAACAACACAAAGAAAACTAAACGAAAGCAAAAACTAAAATGCAAAGGATAAAAATAAACAGAGATAATCATAATGAAAACATTGTTTTGTTCAATGGAATCCTTTCATTAGCAAGGTTGATCAAGTCTTGCTACCAAAACAATTGCATATGAGACAAAACTTTGTACTCCACTAATGATTATGTTACCTTAACCTTGATAGCAATGGTCTCAATCATAATAGTTTCAAATTTTTCTCTTGGTATGGGACAATATATTTCTCCAACTTGAATGCCTTCAACATGTTCAATTGAATTCAGTCCATAAGTCCTTTCAATCTTCTTGGGGAAATAGACAGTATGTTCCTTGTCATTAACATTGAAGGTCACCTTTCCTTGATTACAATTAATAACAGCTCTTGCAGTATTAAGAAAAGGTCTCCCAAGAATAATAGACATATTATCATCTTCAGGCATTTCAAGCACAACAAAATCAGTCAATATCAAGCAATTGTGAGCCACCTGAACAGGTACATCCTCACATATACCCACAGGAATAGTGGTAGATTTATCAGCCATTTGCAAAGATATATCAGTTGGAATCAATTTTTCAAGTTGAAGCCTCTTATAGAGAGAGAAAGGCATAACACTAACTCCAGCTCCCAAATCACACAAAGCAGTTCTAACATAACTATTCTTAATAGATCAAGGGATAGTTGGAATCCCTGGGTCTCCATGTTTCTTAGGAACCTTACCATTGAAAGAATAATTAGCAAGCAAAGTAGAGATTTCTTCATTAGGGATCTTCCTTTTATTCGAGACAATGTCCTTCATATACTTTGAGTAAGGAGGCAATTTAATAGCACCAGTCAACGGAATTTGCAAGAATAAAGGCTTCATCCACTCACAAAACTTATTATAGTGTTCATTTTCCTTTGACTTGTGTTTCTTATCAGGGAAAGACATAGGTTTTTGGACCCAAGGTTCTCTTTCACTACCATGTTTCTTAGCAATAAAATCTTCTTTAGTGTATTTTGTATTCTTAGTTTGGTTTTCAGGTTCTTCTTCAACTTTTTCTTCATTAGGCACTTCATTTTCTTCATTACCACTTTCAGTTTCAGCATCAGAGATAGATATACTATTAGGATCTATAGCAGGTTCAGAGGGTTCTACAACAGTTTTATGTTTCTTTTTCCTTTTCTTACGAGTAGAACCGCTATTTTCAGCTTGTTGAGAATCCTACTCAATTCTTTTGGGATGCCCCTCAGGATATAGAGGATCCTGGGTAGCAGCTCCACTTCTAGTTCTAATTTCATAAGCATGTTTTTCTTTAGCAGCATTAACTAGCAAGTCGTTTTGCACTTTAACGAGTTGATCTATTTGAGTTTGAACCATTTGAAAGTGTTTAACAATCATTTTAACATCATTAGAAGTTCTTTCCACAATATCTTTCAACTCAACAATAGCTCTAGTGTTTTCCATTAGATGATTTTGAACCCTTTTACTAAAGTTATCTTGCTTAACAATAAAGATATCAAATTCTTCTAAGCATTGATCAGGAGGCTTCAAGTAAGGGATATCACCTTGATCAAAGTGTTGGAGAGAGTGTACCTCAATAGTGGGTGAGTAGGGAATAGGCTTACATAATTCTTCTATAGGAGGTAAATTCTTGACATCTGCAGCTTTAATTCCCTTCTCTTTAAGACATTTCTTAGCTTCCTTCATCACTTCATCATTTAATTAAATAACTCCCCTCTTCTTTGATGTTGGAATAGGCACATGAATAGATGGTTCTGGTACAATTACTTCAGGTATAGCTTGTTTAGGAGGAGTCCAATATTCATAATTCTTTCTTTATTTAGCCATTAATTCCTCAGCTTCCTTAGGAGTCATATTCCTGAAAACACAATCAGCACAACTATCTAGGTATGTCCTAGATTCCTCGGTTAGTCCATTATAAAATATATCAAGAAGCTCATTCTTAGGTAATGGACTTCCAGCCTGTGCATGAATCAAAGCACAAAACCTTGCCCAAGATTCAGGCAATACCTCTTTTTCTCCCTGTTTAAAATCAAAAAGTTCCTGCAAAATAGCATGTCTAGCACTGGGAGAAAATATTTCTGCAGGAAAGTACTAATCAAGCACTCAGGGCTATCAATAGATCTAGGAGGTAAATTACTAAACCAAGTTTTAGCTTCTCCTTGCAGCGAAAAGGGGAAAACCTTAGCAACAAAGTAAGTACGCATCTTAATATCATCAGAAAACAAGCCACTCATGGTAGAAAGTTCATTCATATGTGCTACCGCACTTTCATTCTTAGTCCCAAAAAAAGGTTCTTTCTCGACAATAGCTATGTAAGATTGATCGAGAGAGAAATCATAATCTTCATCTATAATGTTTATGGGCGAAGCAGCAAACTTAGCATCAAGGGATAATTTGGGTCTAATAGTACGCCTCTCAAGGAGATTCTTAGCAGCGCTCCTATCATGGGTGTTCCTACATTCTTCAATAAACTCATCAGTCATCTCAACATAATCTTCTTCAGCATCATAACTCTTACTAGACTTAGGTGAGCTAACAGGTGTGGTAGTGTATTCATTAGGAGTTTCGGTATTTCCAGCTATAGTTCTAGCAATCGTAGCATCTAGGAAAGGACCTAATGAACCACTCTTATCAAGCACAGTAGAAGCAACATCATAAGTATCAGAAGTTTCAGATTCAGTAGTAGTAGCAGTGTGTGTAGCATGTGTATGGGGTGGTATAAGGAACTTACTCAAAACAGACGGTGAATCAAGAGCAACAGAGGTGTTCAGAACCGTACCTCTTCTTGTAGTGGATGGTAAAATAGGAACCTTGCCATCACGAGACTTACCCATGATGGATGGATAGCAGCGAACAATAGAGAACCCAAGTGAACTTGATAAATAAAGCTATGGATCCCCGGCAACGGCGCCTAAAAATAGTCTTGATGACCCACAAGTATAGGGGGTGTATCGCAGTATTTTCGAGGGAAGTGAAACCCAATTTATTGATTCGACACAAGGGGAGCCAAAGAATATTTATCAGCCTTAACAACTGAGTTGTCAATTCAGATGCACCTGGAAACAATCTTGCTCACAGTAGTTTATCAGTAGCAACAGTTTTGTAGTAGGAATAGCAAAGTAACAATAGTAGTAAAGCAAAGACAGTAGTAACAAAAGCAGTAACAGTGGGATTCGAGTGCGGTAGGCATAGGGATGGATGGACGGGTGTTGCATGGACAAGACAATCTACATAGCAATCAGAACATACGGCAATTGCAGATAAATAAGATAAAGCATCCAAGTACTAGACAATCCTAGGCATGTGTTCCATATATAGTCATACGTGCTCGCAATGAGAACTTGCACAACATCTTTTGTCCTGCCAGCCCGTTTGTAGCGGGGCCTCTAGGGAACTATTGGCAATTAAGGTGCTCCTTTTAATAGAGCACTGGAGCAAAGCATTAACACTCCGTGAACACATGTGATCCTCACATCAAAGCCTTTCCCTTCCGGTTATCCCGATTTCTGTCACTTCGGGGCCAGAGGTTCCGGACAACAACGTGTGTATACAACTTGTAGATAAGACCAAGAACAATACTACCATAATGAATCAATAACATGTTCAGATCTGAAATCATGGCACTTGGGCCCTAGTGACAAGCATTAAGCACAACAAGTCGCAACAAAGTCATAAAGCACTAATAAAAGATACTAGGCACTATGCCCTAACAATCTGATGCCATTACATGAACAATCTCATCCAATCCCTACCATCCCCATAGCCTACAACGGGGGATTACTCACTCATAGATGGAGGAAACATGGATGGTCGATGGAGAAGCGATGGTGATGATGATGGCGATGATCTCCTCCAATTCCCCATCCCGGCAGGGTGCCAGAATGGAGTTTCTGGTGCTGTTTCGTGGAATCTATTGGTGGCGGTGGAGTGGAACTCCTTCTGGAAAAACGTCGAACCCCCCCTGAGTTTTTAGGTCAGAAGGCTCCTTATAGGCGAAGAGAGAGGCCGAGGGGGTGCCTGGGGGGCCCACACCACCTCTTGGCGCGGCCTGGCCCGACCCTCGCCACAAAGTTGTGTGGCCACCCCAGGGATCTTCTCCGTCTCGTATTCTGGCTCCTGGAGTCTTCGGGTGAAATAGGATTTTTGGCATATTTTCCGGGATTTTTCCTGATAGTTGATTTTCTGCACAAAAAGTAGACACCAAGGAAATTCTGCTGAAAATAGCGTCAGTTCGCATTAGTTGCATCCAAATCACACAAGTATAGAGGAGAAACAATAGCAAAAGTGTTCGGGAAAGTAGATACGTTTTGGACGTATCACCGCACATGGACTTCCGCATCCCCATCTCTCCCAAAGGGCCTCTGTGGTGGTTGTCCTTCTGTTGCACGGTGCCCAACCTGAGGTGTGGTCGCCGACCATGGCCGCCACCTGATGGGGCCCTCTCCTGGATGTCCTTGTCTACCTCGCCCTTGGTGCCAGATACACCTTAGATGTGGTGAGGTTGACTCAGTTGTTCGAGCTCCATGCGATGTTTCGAAGACCGATTCCGAACCTTTGGCGCACTCCAAGTCCTTCATCGGTCTCCTTCATGGAGCCAAAGACCCTTTTCCATGGACCCGATGACCCGAAGATCTACTTCAGCGAGCCAAAGGTCGCCGACCCTGAATATGTCTGCCACGGATGACAAGATCGCCTTCATGGATTCGAAGATCCAAACCCCTCTGAAGACCGATCCCAGACCCGAAGACCTCGATTACTCTGTCACAGAATCCGGAGGAAAAGACGTAGGTACGCTAAGAACTTCTTCATGAAGACTAGAGACCCTGATCCCCAGATCCGACGACCGAGATGCTGAAGACCGATTCGGACACCCTCAGAACCCAAGATCACCGAGTCCCCTTTGTGTGACCCCGATCCTTTATCTTTTTAAAAAAATGCTATATATCCTTATTGTATTTTAATTGTTCATGCTTGCATACATATGTTATGGGTTGGAGGCATTATGCCGATTCACCTAAAGTAAATATGGAGACCATATGTGGGCATTTCTACTCTTATGTTGGCCCCATTTAAATTTGTGTAGAGAACCATCATGTTTTGCCTTGTTAAGCCAACATTTAAGATGCGGGGTACATAAATAACATGAACCCTCTAATTAATGGTCGGGATCCCGGTTCCGCTTAATATTGCCTAATTGCATCGCACCTTTGTCATGTCATGCATCATATATGCATCATGCCCGATCTTCTGCAGTAGTATTAAATAGTGCATCTGGTTTTTTATTAGTGTTTTGCTTCTTCACGGATTAGGCTGTTGAGTTGATGCGAGCTTCGCCCCGTTGTCCGGTGTATCTTCGGTTGTAACATCCCAATTTCAGCAACCCTAATTAATTGTCCAGAATGCAAAAATCAGGGGGAAGAAAAACTTTTTCTTGTTCATTGATGCAGTGCTTGCTTGTTGTATGTTTGTACTTGTGCATGTGAGTGTATACCATATGATACTCCTTACCTCACCATCAGTTGACAAAAGCTATTTAACAAAACTATCCTGAATCATTTTACATATTCTCAAATGTTCTGGCATTTCAAAACCTGAGCCAAGATGCTTGTGTAACCAAAACTAGTTTAGTAGCTTCCATTGACAAAACTATGGAGAGCTATAACCTCCTTATGTTTTCAAGACATAACCTTCAACTACTCCTACCTCTAGGATCTCCAAAACCTTTTATTAAGCTTTTGAATTCTACTCTTGGTAGAGGTACCAAGGACTCTCATCTTATTCAAAATCCAAACTCTTTAAAATACCCCAACCTTACCTCAAGCTAGGCTTGATGGTAACCCCAGTAGTGGATTTACTTAGTTCATAAGATGAGTTGCCTTGATCTGCTGTCTGACTTAATTGCTTAGAAGTAGTATGAGCTACCCTAGGAGCTCATCCTATAGGATCAAGAAACCTTAAAATCCCCAAACCCTAAGCAAGAATACAAGGTGGATCTGATCTCTAGATACTAGGGGATCATCTAAAACCCTTAACCAGATCAATTCTGCAGTGATCCATTCTAGAAGCTTCCAAGTCAACCAAGACCAATATCAAGCATGGATCCCTGCTACTCCCTCTACACTTCAACATCATCCACTTGATGATGCTTTGGTACCTTGCAACCCCTCAAAAACATCCCCTCTCATACTCTAGTCAAAATCCTCAAAACTGCCAAATTTGACAAAGTCTGGAAATTATTTCAACATCACCTTTTTGAATGCATCCCTTTCTCAAACCATGTGCATTTTTGGAAATGCACTTGAACCATCTTGTTAAACATCCTAAGGACTACCAAGTCCCACTCTTTCCCTTGGTTAGTTCGTCCTTCAACCCACTTGTTCTTGATGGTTTTGCAGGCAAGAAAATAACTCTTCTTGCAAATCTAGTCATCATGCCTACTTTGACAGAAGCTCACACCATCATCCAACCTTTTATGGACCAACTCTTTGCATGGTTGTGTTCTACTCATATAGGTCTATAAACATCTACTTCACTTGTTCCAACTGGATATTTGTGCTTCTTAAACCCACATGGTTTATAAGGCATCATGACTCATCTGGTATGGCAGCCATATTTTTTAACAAGTTTGCCATCACTTCCAAATCACCTCAAATGTAACCAATCCAAACTCCTTATGCCATGATCATATATATGACTTGGTCTAACTATCCATCTATCCCTTGCATCAAGGTGAGCTCTGAGCTCCAAGATCTAACAAGGTTTTGGTGGTATAAAAATAACAGAACCCTAGATCCACAACTCCTTGTTTTCCATCTAATTCAAGTTGGATTTACATTTCCCAAGTTTGAAAATGCTTGCTAAAGCTTGTCTACATCATCTACCTTGATCACCAAGATTTATCAAATATTATCCATAATTATTTTGTCCCAAGACCTATTAAATCCCCTTAATCAACAAAAACCTCAAAACTCCTACAAAGGAAAGTTTGGTTCTTGCCAAAACACTTCTCCAATATTTTTGAAGAGTTTCAATAATTCTTTTTGCCTATTTTCTTAAATGGCAGAAAGGGAATAATAATTGTTTTAAATACTTTTAAGCCATAATAAATCTTGGGAAAATTCCCCTAAGTGTGCATTCACATTTGGGACCCTCTCACACCAAAAACTAACCTTATCCAATGTAAATATATCAAATGAGATTCTAGAAACTACAACTGCCCCTTTGAATAAATGGATTTAAGTGGACTTCTAATCTTCTGAAAATTCCCAAGTAATTATAGGCATGTATCTTGATCACCCCTATCTACCAGCACCCTTGTTCCAGTATGCCAGGATCAAAGCCTTCAACTTGCTTCACAATCCCCTCTTTAGCCAATATTTGAGTTTTTTCAAACTCAAGCTTCCAAACCAACCCAACCACCACCAAACTGGTCAACCAAGCTTGCACAACACATCTCTCACTCCCCTGGTCGAGATTATTGTAGCACTGCCCTCTTGGGTCCCATGTGCTTGTATGAGAGGAGAGGCATATCTTACAAAAGATCTTGTACATCAAAAGCAGCAGCAGCCACCTCCACCCCCCTCTCTATGGTCGAGCTGATGGCCCCACATACCACCAACACCGACCTCCTCGACCATTGCCCTTGTCCTGCCCTCCTCTTGCTCCCCATGGACCTTGTCCATCATAGACCTCCCCCACTCGAGATAAAAGGGCCAGAGGCTAGCCAGCCCCCTCTCAGCCTCTCATTTGCTCCTTGCCACTCCCACTCACCTCCCCCGAGAACCACTCCCTCTCCCCTGCCTTGTCCTGCCCAAGAGAAAGAGAGAGAGAGCTGTCGGCTCCCTCCCTAGGTTCGAGCAAGGCTCCCTCCTCCCCATATTTCCCCCTCTGCATGTCACACTACTGGATTCCCCTTGATCCCCTGCATCTAACCATGCCCTTATTTTCGGCAGGCAGCAGGTCCTGGGTGCTGCGGCAGCGAGCTCCGACGAGCCCCTCTCGTCCACCATCGCGCGAGCACCCTTCCTGAAGCGAGCACCGCCTTGGCGCCCCTCTCCCGACTCGTCGTGGTGCGCCGCATCCGCCTGCAGCCTCATCGACGCCTCCCGAGCATCTGGTAAGCTCCCCGCTCCCAGCCCGCCGCTGTTAGGGTTTCGGCCGCGTCGCTAGAGCCTCCGCGGGGACGACGAAGGGAGGTCGTCCATCGCGCCTAGATCAAACGGCCAGCAGCGCGCCATACCCCTTCGCCCTCCCCCTCTCACTGGCAGGTTGGCCCCGCCTGTCGGCTTCAAACGCGCCTCCCGCGCGAGCCAGCGTCGGGTGGGCCGAATCCCCTCCCCGTGGCCCATTTTTCCCACAGATCCGGCCTAGCTGCCCTTTTCCTTTTTCTTTTAATTCTAGATCCAGAAATGTACCAGTAGGATTTAATTCTTTTAAAAATATAAATAAGATCCAAGTGCCAAGATCTAATTTTCTGATAGTCCCCAGTTGTTTTCTTAAACATGTAGATGTAACACCCGGTCAAAAATAATTTTTATTATTTGTTGGTAATTAATCTGCAACAAGGAGTAGTTTACACTAAATAAATTCCTCAGTGACCTACGCATCTCCAAAATAGATTAAACCAAGCTCCAATGAAAGTATATCCATAGTCCTACCATCTAGCTTTTATCTCAGGTCAAGGTGAACTAAGGTCACCCTATAGCAAAAATAACAAAAACAAAGAATATTTACCTTAAGGAATTTCTCTAGGTCAACCCAAATGTGGTATTGACCTGATTCCACCTCCCAGTACATCCTAGTAGCAGCATCTATCAAACCCCAGCAGCTCAGATTTTACGGAGCTCTGGTTTAATGATAGTGAATTAAACTATTCTGTGTACCCCCTTTTCACTAAATAAACCACTCCAGTAGTTCTTGATATCCAAACTGGGTAATTCCAATTTCTACAGAAAGGTATTCTAAATGCCTACCATGTTCCCTTCGAATCAAATCAAAAGCTTCTGTAGATTTAATTTGGTGAAAAAGACAAAACAGCTCCAGAACTGCCTTTGGGAATTTCCTGAGGGCATTCTGGTAACAATTTTGGAGTGATTCCAACTCTCAGCTACTCAGTACATCAAAAACCACTTAATCATCCAAGGAAATAATTTTTGGTGCTACAGAAATTCCCTGGTGAATTATTTCCTAAAACTAGAGTTTATTTCACTAGAAATTTAATAACTAAATAAAGAAAAGTGATAAAATAGTGAAACCACTTTTGTTGGTTTCATTTTATCAACTCCTATCTGTTGGTATCATTATTACCCAATGGTATCGTACAGAATATGTTCTTTGTCCAAAACCCATCTTCTTAGGTAGTTTCTAGACTATAAACCCTAAGGGATGTTCATCCTGGTCTCCAAGGCCATCTTCTACTTCTAAATCTAATCCTCTCAAAACCTACTGAATTGTAAACTTGTATTGTCCATTGCTTGCTAGATGCCTGTATGCCTTGTATTGATTGTGGTATTGTCTGCTTGCATGTATACTCATTGACGATGATAGTGTGATTGTTTGACGACGAGAAGAAAGGGACTTCTTATTATTATATGTGTTGGGTATTCTTGGTTATCTAAGGAAGTCTAGGGACTTATCGCTGATCATAGGCAAGCCACCATTCCCGAATTCTGATACTTGTCCTACTCTTTTTAGTACCTATTTTGTACCTCCTTTATAAATTTTATTATTTATCTGCATGTCTTGTTTTATAAATACTGCGCTAATGACTTGGCTCCTCCAAGTTATGACTTGGTGTCCCTCGTGGCACCCACCCTAATGTAAACCCACCAATTACCCCTTTGATCGAGGTTATGATGATTAGCATCCTACCCCGTTGAGGAACCACGGATTTTTGATGAATAAAATTGTTTTGGGATTTACCCTACGACAAATGTTTCAAAACTGCTTTGTAAAACCCTTGGGAAGAGGCATCGTTCCAAGCAGGTGTTTTAACGAAAGAAGTGGTGATGATGAGAACTGAGGAAATGGACAAGAGAAAGAGAAGGGATGTTCTACGCCTTTACCACAACAATTTATAAGTGCAACCACATTACCCCAGGTGCTGGTGCTTTGCTCGTAGTTTGTCGTCTTTAGCCGAGGCAGCTTGTACAATGCTTATAGGGAGAAATCCCTTGAATTCCGGGAAGGCGCTAACAGTTCTATAGACCTGAAGCCTGTAGCTTGCTTCGGCAAGAGTGAGCCTGTCTTGGCAGGAGTGCCGGTGCAACAATTGGGTCTCCTGCGGATGGTATGACTTAGGTGGTACGGAAGGAAGTGGAGTCACCAAGTTAAGGTATACGCCAAGCTGCAGTTTGGGTATACGCGTGTACGGAAGGCAGGACTATGGCCGGGGGCCACATACTCGTTGCCGGGGAGAACAAACCACAAAGGAAAAGCAGCCTTTGCTAGGGTCGACAAGCGAAAGGTTAGGTTTGATTATCCAAACCCCCATCTACCGTGTGTAGAGGGCCGTGGTTTTATCCCGGCGGATGTATTGATTCTTGTAGGGAAAGTGCGCAAACTCTGCAGAGTATAATCTATTCGAATAGCCGCGTCCATGGTCAAGGATGGTTGGAAAGGTGATGGTTAGGAGTAACCAAAAATGTGGTGTTTGGAGAAATGGATGGAAGTATGGAGGTTCCGAGGGAACCTGAGTTTAAAGTTTTGTTTTGACCATAGGTGGTCAAAGAGGATTAAAAAGGGTTTTTCTCCAAAACTGTTTTCAAAAAAGGTTTTCAGCAGGATATGGGGATATCCTGATTTATAAAATGGAAGCATGTTTCAAAACTCTTTTTGAACAAAGTTATGGAGATGCCATAACTACATGAGATAGTCTAGGCTTTTCAAAAACAACCCTAGATAGAGCTATCTCGCCACAGCCAGAATTGCATTTCCTTATTTAACTTATCTTGGTGGTTTGCGAGTAGATTCAAACGTACTCATGGCATTGTCCCTGGCTATCTACTTGGCCAGGCTTTCAGAAGCTTGACAACGGAAGGTTAAGGTGATGTCCATGCGATCTAGGCCATCCTCCCAGTCAGTCGCCTGTAGGTTGAGGCATGATTGGGCCCTGTGTGTGATGAAGCTCTGCTATTGAAAGATTGTGTAGCCATAATGGCAACTATGTAAGTCTTGTATTCGTTATGTTTCGGATGCTGTAATGATACTTGTCGGTTATGCTCCATGGCTCACTGATCATGGGAACATGGATATTTACATAACAGGGATTTCTCGGATGTTGAATCAGGGGGACCCCACAGACTTGGTATCAGAGCCATCCTGACTGTAGGAGACCTTAGTTAGCATGGACGTTAGACAGGAAACGACAAACCTATTTTCTAAAATACAAGGGAGAAGAGATGACTATTTCCAAAAGTGCTTATGTATTTCCCCCTCCATCTTGAAAACTACTTGCATTAATATGATCTTCTAATCTTAAAATCTTGCACACTTGTCACTAACCCAACCCCATATCCAAAAATTGCTTAGATGGCCTCTTTCCGCTTGGAACGCATCATCATTGGGGACAACTTCTGGCCTTTTGAAGAGCAGCTCCACGACCTGTTGAAGAGAGTCAATAGGCCCTCGCTAACGATTGAAGGAACCGAACTTCCCCGCAGCAACACCAATGTGATGCAATGGGTCATCAAGGTTGTAATTCCCTCCCCCGAAGATGACACCGCGCCCATAATCTTCACCTTCCTCAATAGCAACTAGGTGGATGGCGTGGTGCGAGCTATACAAGAGATCATGGCGTGCCTCTGCAAGATCCACGAAGATGAGTTGAAGGATACCCCTACCACCTGTTTGGAAAGCGCGACCAAGATGGACTTCCTACCGAGTCCTTCCTCACATGCTGCATAGGGAATCATTTAGAGAACATGGAATACCTACTCCAATGTTCCCAAGAAGATCTTGACAAGGCGAGGCGAGAGAATCTACTTCTAAATATGGATATCAACCTACTCCGTAACCACGAAAGAAGTCTTAGAGCCACCAATGCTCGCTTGGAGAAGAAGCTGACCATTGAAGTACCCCAACCCCTGAAGACGAAAATCCTGGGACTAATGACGAACTCCCCTTCCTCAATGAGTACTACCCTATCGTACAGTCACCCGCGCCGGCCAAGCCAACAGCCCACCCTACACCTTGGGAAGGCACCACTCTCACCTTCACTGAAGCCGAGCTGAATATCCCACATACCCCCGAGGATCTACAGTAACTGGAAACCCCCTTGGAGTCAGCAAGAACCACAGATGCACCCTCCGAGTAATCACCCGCTCTACTGTACTCGCCCCTCTAGCAATATGGTAGAGTCATGTATCGTCCCTGACGCATTTTGTAATGTGAAGTACTATTGACACCTCCGGGTGCAGACTGGCTTGTTATGTAATAACTTCCTTGGATTGCTATGTTTCCTTTGATGTTTTCCCTCTTGCGGGTGTTACCCAAGATGTTGCATCAGACCCAACCCGGAACGGAAACGCCCCAAATGAACACATCTCCTGGTTGTCTAGTCTTCCTCTCGAATGCTGGACGACTGCAGGTACCCCGTTAAACACACCCCGTGGGATCTAGAACCCCGGTTGGATCTGCTTGATTAGACCAAAAATTGCTATCCTATAGTTCTATACCCCATTTGAACTCAGAAAGCTAACCGTTTAATATAGCTTACTCCCATAACCGGAGCGCTTACCACCAGCAGGAACCCCCTCAAGATGGCCGTGAGGACCGGAAGCTCGAAGAAAGCATGTAGCCGTTGCGGAGAAGAAGGACATCAAGCCCGCAAGTGTTCCGGCCACTGCCCAAACTGTGGGAAACCTCATTCGCCCAGAGTTTGACCAACTCTGTCTGTCACTTGTTTCCTTTGCGAATGCCAAGACCTTGTCCCTGTCGACTGCCCAGTATATCTCCTCATTAGCAAGGCCCGTCAACTTCCCGGTGTCAGCATAGGAAGGTCGTCAATTCAGCTATGCCAAAAGAAAGGTACCTGTTTCTCATGTGATCAACCCGGTCACTTCAACCGAGAATGCCCCCAGCATACACCCGTCAAGGCCTCCGCAAAGGTGAAGCCCGAAGGCACCAAGGTCCTTACCTCCAGAAAAGACGGTCATCCGACCTCTCGCAATCCTGCAACTCAAGACTGAGGAATCAACATGCATCTACAATCGACTACACCTCGTTGGGAGTAAAGTCGGGAGAAGCCCCTTAACCTTACCCTAGAAATCCCTGAATGTCAGCAAGTGCAACTTGAAATAAACTAGTCCTTGTTTCCCCCCCTTGAACGACCACCTTTGATGCTACCTCCCTTATGTTGTTGTACGCAACCTTAAGAACTATCTTTTGCCACCCTCATCTGTTGGTATTAGGGATGTTCCAGGCTTGTAACTCTCCGAGCTACCCTAGTTTCACCCTAAGGGGGAAAGACTGCGTCTTTCCCGCAAAATAGACTAACCCTGTGGCATAAGCAATCCAACAGTTGGACCCAAAGACGTAAACTAGGATACGATAATCCCTTAAGAGAGACGCCATAAATCCTTACAGCAGGAAGATCACTCCTCGCAATCCTGATTGAAGCCTGCTCAACACTCGTGTTTTCAAGACGATTGAAGTTCAACCTCACTGTCGTAGTGACCCTGTTCAAAGGCAAAGCCGACAAGTTAGTACGCGAGAAACACTAAGCACTAACTCCAACACAAATCCCCAACCTTTCTCTCCCGAATCCTGGGACGAGATTCTTTTAAGGGGGAAAGGTCTGTAACATCCCAATTTCAGCAACCCTGATTAGTTGTCCAGAATGCAAAAATTAGGGGGAACAAAAAAAATTCTTGTTCATTGGTGCAGTGTTTGCTTGTTGTATGTTTGTACTTGTGCATGTGAGTGTATACAATATGATACTCCTTACCTCACCATCAGTTGACAAAAGCTATTTAACAAAACTATCCTGGCTCATTTTACATATTCTCAAATGTTCTGGCATTTCAAAACCTAAGCCAAGATGCTTGTGTAACCAAAACTAGTTTATTATCTTCCATTGACATAACTATGGAGAGCTATAACCTCCTTATGTTTTCAAGACAGAACCTTCAACTACTCTCACCTCTAGGATCTCCAAAACCTTTTATTAAGATTTTGAATTCTACTCTTGGTAGAGGTACCAATGACTCTCATCTTATTCAAAATCCAACCTCTTCAAAATACCCCAACCTTACCTCAAGCTAGGCTTGATGGTAACCCCAGTAGTGGATTTGCTTAGTTCATAAGATGAGTTGCCTTGATCTGCTGTCTGACTTAATTACTTAGAAGTAGTATGAGCTACCCTAGGAGCTCATTCTCTAGGATCAAGAAACCGTAAAATCCCCAAACCTACAAGGTGGATCTGATCTCTAGATACTAGGGGATCATCTAAAACCCTTAACCAGATCAATTCTGCAGTGATCCATTCTAGAAGCTTCCAAGTCAACAAAGACCAATATCAAGCATGGATCCCTTCTACTCCCTCTACACTTCAACATCATCCACTTGATGATGCTTTGGTACCTTGCAACCCCTCAAAAACATCCCCTCTCATACTCTAGTCAAAATCCTCAAAACTGCCAAATTTGACTAAGTCTAGAAATTGTTTCAACTTCACCTTTTTGAATCCCTCCCTTTCTCAAACCATGTGCATTTTTGGAAATGCACTTGAACCATATTGTTAAACATCCTAAGTACTACCAAGGCCCACTCTTTCCCTTGGTTAGTTCATCCTTCAACCCACTTGTTCTTGATGGTTTTGCAGGCAAGAAAATAACTCATCTTGCAAATATAGTTATCATGCTTACTTTGACAGAAGCTCACACCATCATCCAACCTTTTATGGACCAACTCTTTGCATGGTTATGTTCTAATCATATATGTCTATCAACATATACTTCACTTGTTCCAAGTGGATATTTGTGCTTCTTAAACCCACATGGTTTATAAGGCATCATGACTCATCTGATATGGCAGCCTTATTTTTTAACAAGTTTGCCATCACTTCCAGATCACCTCAAATATAACCAATCCAAAATCTTTCTTCCATGATAATATATATGACTTGGTCTAACTATCCATCTATCCCTTGCATCAAGGTGAGCTCTGAGCTCCAAGATCTAACAAGGTTTTGGTGGTATAAAAATAACATCACCCTAGATCCACAACTCCTTGTTTTCCATCTAATTCTAGTTGGATTTCCATTTCCCAAGGTTGAAAATGCTTAATAAACCTTTTCTACATCATCTACCTTGATCACCAAGATTTATCAAATATTATCCATAATTATTTTGGCCCAAAACCTATTAATTCCCCTTAATCAATAAAAACCTCAAAATCCTACAAAGGAAAGTTTGGTTTTTGCCAAAACACTTCTTCAAATTTTGGCTCATTTGACGTCCATATATCATACCCTATCATCCCATTTCAAAAATAAATATTTTTGAAGAGTTTCAATAATTCTTTTTGCCTATTTTGTTAAATGGCAAAAAGGGAAAAATAATTGTTTTAAATACTTTTAAGCCACAATAAATCTTGGGAAAATTCCCCTAAGTGTGCATTCACATTTGGGACCCTCTCACACCAAAAACCAACCTTGTCCAATGTAAATATATCAAATGACCTTCTAGAAACTACTTCTGCCCTCTTTGAATAAATGGATTTAAGTGGACTTCTAATCTTCTGAAAATTCCCAAGTAATTACAGGGCATGTATCGTGATCACCCCTATCTACCAGCACCCTTGTTCCAGCATGCCAGGATCAAACCCTTCAACTTGCTTCACAATCCCCTCTTTAGCCAATATTTGAGTTTTTGCAAACTCAAGCTTCCAAACCAACCCAACCACCACCAAACTGGTCAACCAAGCTTGCACAACACATCTCGCACTCCCCTGGTCGAGATTACTGTAGCACTGTCCTCTTGGGTCCCATGTGCTTGTATGAGAGAAGGAGAGGCATATCTTACAAAAGATCTTGTACATCAAAAGCAGCAGCAGCCACCTCCACCCCCCTCCTCTCTGTTCGAGCTGATGGCCCCACATACCACCAACGCCGCCCTCTTGGACCAATGCCTTTGTCCTGCCCTCCCCCATGCTCCCCATGGACCTTGTCCATCATGGACCTCCCCCACTCGAGATAAAAGGGCCAGAGGCTGGCCAACCCCTCTCGCACTCTCATTTGCTCCCTCCCACTCCCACTCACCTCCCCCGAGCACCACTCCCTGTACCTACCTTGTCCTGCCCAAGAGAAAGAGAGAGAGCTGTCGGCTCCCTCCCTAGATTTGAGCAAGGCTCCCCCCTCCCCATATTTCCCCCTCTGCATGTCACACTACTGGATTCCCCTTGATCCCCTGCATCTAACCATGCCCTTATTTTCGGCAGGCAGCAGGTCCTGGGTGCTGCGGCGTCAAGCTCCGACGAGCCCCTCTCGGCCACCGTCGTGCGGGCACCCTTCCTGAAGCGAGCACCGCCTTGCCGCCCCTCTCCGGACTCGTTGTGGTGCATCACCGACGCCTCCCGAGCATCTGGTAAGCTCCCCGCTCCCAGCCCGCCGCCGTTAGGGTTTTGGCCGTGCCGCCATAGCCTCCGCGGGGATGACGACGGGAGGCTGTCCATCGCGCCTAGATCGAACGGCCAGCACCGCGCCATACCCCTTCACCCTCCCGCTCCCACTGGTAGGCGGGCCCCACCTATCGGCTTCAAACGTGCCTCCCGCACGAGCCAGCACCGGGTGGGCCGAATCCCCTCCCCGTGGCCCATTTTTCCCACAGATCCGTCCCAGCTGCCCTTTTCCTTTTTCTTTTAATTCCATATCCAGAAATGTACCAGTAGGATTTAATCCTTTTAAAAATATAAATAAGATCCAAATGCCAAGATCTAAATTTCTAATAGTCCCCAGTTGTTTTCTTAAACATGTAGAGGTAACACCCGGTCAAAAATAATTTTTATTATTTGTTGGCAATTAATCTGTAGCAAGGAGTAGTTTACACTAAGTAAATTCCTCAGTGACCTACACATCTCCAAAATAGATGAAACTAAGCTCCATTGAAAGTATATCCCTAGACCTAGCATCTAGAGTTTATCTCAGGTCAAGGTGAACTAAGGTCACCCTATAGCAAAATTAACAAAAACATAGAATATTTACCTTAAGGAATTTCTCTAGGTCAACCCAAATGTGGTATTGACCTGATATTCCACCTCCCAGTACTTCCTAGTAGCAGCATCTATCAAACCCCAGCAACTCAGATTTTACTGAGCTCTGGTTTAATGATAGTGAATTAAACTATTCTGTGTACCCCCTTTTCACTAAATAAACCACTCCAGTAGTTCTTGATATCCAAACTGGGTAATTCCAATTTCTACAGAAAGGTATTCTAAATGCCTACCATGTTCCATTCGAATCAAATCAAAAGCTTCTGTAGATTTAATTTGGTGAAAAAGACAAAACAACTCCAGAACTGCCTTTGGGAATTTCCTGAGGGCATTCTGGTAACAATTTTGGAGTGATTCCAACTCTCAGCTACTCAGTACATCAAAAATCACTTAATCATCCAAGGACATAATTTTTGGTGCTACAGAAATTCCCTGGTGAATTATTTCCTAAAACTAGAGTTTATTTCACTAGAAATTTAATAACTAAATAAAGAAAAGTGATAAAATAGTGAAACCACTTTTGTTGGTATCATTTTTACACAATGGTATCATACATAATATGTTCTTGGTCCAAAACCCATCTCTTAGGTAGTTTCTAGACTATAAACCCTATGGGATGTTCATCCTGGTCTCCAAGGCCATCTTCTACTTCTAAATCCAATCCTCTCATAACCTACTGAATTGTAAACTTGTATTGTCCATTGCTTGCTATATGTATTGATGCCTGTATGCCTTGTATTGATTGTGGTATTGTCTGCTTGCATGTATACTCGTTGACTGCGATAGTGTGCTTGTTTGACGACGAGAAGAAAGCGACTTCTTATTATAATATGTGTTGGGTATTCTTGGTTATCTAAGGAAGTACAGGGACTTATCGCTGATCATAGGCAAGCCACCATTTCCGAATTCTGATACTTGTCCTACTCTTTTTAGTACCTGTTTTGTACCTCCTTTATAAATTGCATTATTTTTCTACATGTCTTGTTTTATAAATACTGTGCTAATGACTTGGCTCCTCCAAGTTATGATTTGGTGTCCCTCGTGGCACCAACCCTGCTGTAAACCCACCAATTACCCCTTTGATCAAGGTTATGATGATTAGCATCCTATCCCGTTGAGGACCCATGGATTTTTGATGAATAAAATTGTTTTGGGATTTACCCTACGACAAATGTTTCAAAGCTGCTTTGTAAAACCCTTGGGAAGAGGCATCGCTCCAAGCGGGTGTTTTACCGAAAGAAGTGGTGATGATGAGAAATGAGAAAATGGACAAGAGAAAGAGAAGGGATGTTCTACGCCTTTATCAGAACAATTTATAAGTGCAACCACATTACCCCACGTGCTGGGGCTTAGATCGTAGTTTGTCTTCTTTAGCCGAGGCAGCTTGTACAATGCTTATAGGGAGAAATCCCTTGAATTCCGAGCAGGCGCTAACAGTTCTACGGACCTGAAGCCTGTAGCTTGCTTCGGCAAGAGTGAGCCTGTCTTGGCAAGAGTACCGGTGCAACAATTGGGTCTCCCGCGGACGATATGACTTAGGTGGTACGGAAGGAAGTGGAGTCACCAAGTTAAGGTATACGCCAAGCTGCGGTTTGGGTATACGCGTGTACGGAAGGCAGGACTATGGCCGGGGGCCACATACTCGTTACCGGGGAGAACAAACCCAAAAGGAAAAGCAGCCTTTGCTAGGGTCGACAAGCGAAAGGTTAGGTTTGATTATCTGAACCCCCGTCTACCGTGTGTAGAGGGCCGTGGTTTTATCCCGACGGATGTTTTGATTCTTGTGGGGAGAGTGCGCAAACTCTGCAGAGTATAATCTATTCGAATAGCGCGTCCATGGTCAAGGACGGTTGGAAAGGTGATGGCTAGGAGTACCCAAAAAGGTGGTGTTTGGAAAAATGGATGGAAGTATGGAGGTTCCGAGGGAACGTGAGTTTAAAGTTTTGTTTTGACCATAGGTGGTCAAAGAGGTTTAAAAAGGGTTTTTCTCCAAAACTATTTTCAAAAAAGGTTTTTAGCAGGATATGGGGATATCCTGATTTATAAAACGGAAGCATGTTTCAAAACTCTTTTTCAACAAAGTTATGGAGATGCCATAACTACAAGAGATAGTCTAGGCTTTTCAAAAACAACCCTGGATAGAGCTATCTCGCCACAGCCAGAATTGCATTTCCTTATTTAACTTATCTTGGTGGTTTGCGAGTACATTCCAACGTACTCATGGCATTGTCCCTGGCTATCTACTTGGCCAGGCTTTTAGAAGCTTGACAATGGAAGGTTAAGGTGACGTCCATGCGAGCTAGGTCGTCCTCCTAGTCAGTCGCCTGTAGGTTGAGGCATGATTGGGCCCTGCGTGTGATGAAGCTCTGCTACTGAAAGATTGTGTAGCCATAATGGCAACTATGTAAGTCTAGTATTCGTTATGTTTCGGATGCTGTAATGATACTTGTCGGTCATGCTCCACGGCTCACTGATCATGGGAACGTGGATATTTACATAAGGATTTCTCGGATGTTGAATCCGGGGGACCCCACATCGGTATTGTTTCTCAGGCGAGCATTCTCCCCCTTTCTACCTATTTTTCGTTTATAGTCTTTATTACTTCCTCCTGTTGATCTATTGCTATCCGTGTTGCGATGCTTTAGTTTCCGTGCACCATTTATATTCCCTGCAGCCTCTATATTGCCTTGGACACATCCTATTGCATGTTGTTTGATAGACAGTCGGCCTTGCGAGTCGTATTTGCTTGCTCAGGTGCTGCTTCATGTTGTTGTTGTTCCACCATTGTTGGGAGGTTGACACAAAATTAATGGTAGAGATGATCTTAGTTGTAATTATATCTTGTCAATTATAATGTTGAAAATAGATAATGTAGAGGCACCGGTGGCTAATAGTCAATATTTGGTTTTTAATCACCCACTTGTGTCCACCTAGGACCCGAGTTCTTGAAACCTGTTCCGAGATCGAGCGCGCCAACCATAGGTGGGTGTGTGGGCTCCCCATCGTCTTACTACCTGATTTCATAGTACTGTGCTGGGGGCCACAAACTAGTTTGGGGCGTTATTACTATCATATACTAATGCCATGATTTACTGTTTTATTTATGATTGCGCATGGAGCGCCTGTACTATTTAGGAACCCCGTGCCATGTTTTTGCTGTATCGACAAGCCCAGTCACACTTTCGAGTACCTAGTCATTTACAACCATTGTCACAAACAATGGGTCCATATCGGAGATGACCGACTTTGTTGCGGGTAGCTTAGTGGGGTGACCCCCATGTACTTTCTTTGGGTCTGGGAAACATCATGTCTGAGGCCCCATCGCATACCGTTGGATGTATGTTCAGGATCTTGCTCATATTTGGATCTGACAACAAGGGTTAAAGGGCGTGTGGATACTTTGGTGCACCCCTGCAGGGTTAAATCTTTTCGAAAAGCCATTTCCTAGGTTATGGACGACTTGGAGCACAGTTTCTCGATCATAGATAACTTTAACTAAAGAATTGATGTTATAATATGACTTGAATCTGATATGACTAGTAAAGATGGATAACCACCATGGAATGAATGAATAAAACTGCCAACTGTGTGAGTTTCCTCAGAATGACTTCCTCGTTTGGTCTCCAGGGGAATACCAGGATGGGTATGTTTGATGTTAGTATCAGGTGGTTCTGAATAGGTCTTTCTTATCCCTCTCTAATAGCTTATAGTAGTATCGAGTCTCTATAGGTTGTTTTGTGCATGCTTCGCTGCCGCTTCAGTCCACCATACCTATGTAGGTGAGAGCCACCGAATTCTAGACTCGCCGTGTACTGTCCTCAGTACTGACCACTCTCTTTGTTCGTCTGCCCTTTGTCAGCACCCCTTTAGTTTTAGCAGGTTTGAGATCGACGTTGTTAGCAGGATTACCCTTCCGGCTTGGCCTGGGCAGGGTTATGGACGCAATTGGTTATTCTTCACGTCTCTTAGCCCCATTTGCATCTTATCCATACTTGGATGTTGTATCATTTAAGGTGATTTGGATCTTTGTACTATATATCTATATTCTTGACTCATGGAGTCGTTGTTGTATATATGTTTCTGTGGGTTCCATCATGGACTATTGTGTAATGGTATGACTTCGTTTTCCGCCCGCACGCAAGTGCCTGGTGGGCACGTTTGAATCGTTTCTATGCGGTTTTGGCGGGAATCGCTAAAATCTGCATAGGGCCAATTCAAGGGTGTTACAAAGTGGCATCAGAGCTCAGCAGTTGCGATACCCTACTGGTCCAGCCTGTAGGATAACCTAGCTAATGGACAGAGTAGAGTGTCAAAACTATTTTGCAAAATCGGTTAGATAGATCTGAGTAGGTCTTTTTTTACTCCTTACCCATATATTATTCTCCTCTTATCTCTATGTGATTTAAATTTGTTCTCTTATCTTTTCTTCGAGTCCAGGATTTCTCGTGGTTGAGTTTCCGTCGTACCTTTAGGGTTTCGCTTCCTCCCTTTCATAACGGTGGTGCCAGAATCATCGAATCTGCATCTCGTTTGTTGTACCTCCCTCCAATCTCTTTGTCCTTGAACTCTTTATCTGTGTGTGCCCTTGACGGATATCCGGTATTGTTGAGAAACATGTGAGAAGGATGAGAATTGGTGAAGTTGGACTATACCTTGAGCATGTGTTGTTCATACTAATGGATCCATCGCGGAACCTAATCATTTTGTCCTTTCATACGATTTCTTTTGTATCTTCCGGTGTTTATCCAACACGACATCATCCTCTACATCAGATCCGATGAAGAGCCTGGATCACACCTTTGTTTTCGAACATCGTTTGTGAAGATCTTCAGTCTAAATTCCGAGAATGGATTGCACGATTTTCTACTGCATGTGCGGAGTAATAGTTTGGGTACGTGATGGATTGGCCCCCATGCCGACTACTCATTCTATTCACTCGTGTACATTAAAGTGGATTAGGTTGCACCTTTTCTCTCCTCTCACGGAAGTTAGAGGTGGCCTTATATTTTGAGACCTTTAACTTTGCCTTTGTTTCTCTGGAGTGTTCTCTCGACGAATGTGAGCAACTACCCCTTGTTGGTGGCATCGCTGATTTCAGGATGGAGTAAGAATTTTTGTTAGTGGTGTCATGAGGATCTACATGAAGCAAGAAGATCCAGATCATCAGATGTCTCCCCCGTACCATGAGGCGGATCTCGAGGGAGAGATCCCTTGTTAGTGGTGTCGAATTGTAGCACCCTAGTAAAACCACTACTAGAAAATCGCTTGGTGTTTCTGTTTTGGTGCATCACCATGACTGCATGCTCATGTCATCATGCCACATTGCATTTGAGTATCATCATGACATGATGCATGGTTTGCCTAAAGTATATCTTTGTTTTCTAAATATTCTCCGTCTTTATTTCAAATCAAAACCACGGGCCTATCTGGATATTTTTATTTGTCTAAAAACTATTTGCAAAAGTCTTTTGTATAAAAATAAATGAACAAACAAAATAAAGACTATTTTTATTACCGGGGAAGCAAGCCAGGCCAGTGGCCTAGCTAGCAAGTTACTACCCCGGCCCAACCCAAAACCAATCTAACCCTAACAAGCTACCTAACCCCTCTCTCCTCACCTGCCGCCGCCACTCCCCTAGGCCGCCCGCGCGTGCAACACGCACTCACGCTGTGGCACACCCACCCGCCTAGCCTATCGCACCAACACGCTCCCGCCCGCAGTGTACACCCCCGCACCCGGCCCTATCACGCTGCACGACACGACCAAACCCACCCTGTCATGGTACCCACCCAGCCTAGTGACAACCACCGACAATGCCCAGGCCCCACCACTCCCCTCTCTGTCTCGGTGCATCTCTCTCCTGGGAGGGAATTTGAATAGAAATAACCCAAATAAATAACAAATTCACGAAATAAACTCAGGCCAACATAAATTCACGGAACTAACCCTTTTTGCAACACGGTCAACAACGACGCGCACTCTAAAGCGCAATGCCATGAGTGGTGGCGCCGCACGGCTGCCAGCGTGGCATCGCTGTGGTCTCGCGGGCCCCAGTTCCGTAAGTGCGGCGCCACACACTACGACGCCGCACTGCTATATGCGACGCCACGGCGCATGGCGCCGCACTTTAGGTCTTGTACCAGCGCGCGTGGCCGCCCCAGCCCGACCCTCACTTACCCAGCCTCCCCCATGAATAGAGAAGAAAGCGGCGGCGGCGGGATTCGGCTCCTCCCTCAAATCCCTCCCTCCAAGAGGCTAAATTGGAAACTTCTCTCCATGGATTTCAATCACCCAAGTGCCTAGAGGTATTCTTCCCCTTTTTCTTTGTTTTCACCCATTAAATTCTTGGTTTGACCCATATCTTGGAAACCCTAGGTTGTTATGCAAGATGTATGGTAGATTTTGGCATAGGGTATTATTCAATTGGCATAGGGATGGGTATTGTGTTAATGTTACCAATGAGTATGTTGACCATGGTATTATTCTTGCGATTATTTGAGGAATGTCAAGAATTGTTCATGTTCACCATTTAGACAAGGATGCCTTTTTGAGAGGTAATATAGAACCGGACCCGGATGAGCTTGACTTGGTGTTTGAGCGTAGTCCCACCTACGCCGAGGCCTTGGAGCAAGTTAGGATTGAATTGAAATGGATGGATCCAAATGATGTTGTTGAGTTGGTGGGAAGGCATAATGTGGCTTTTGGAATGCACACCCGTTGGAAGACCATGCGTATCTTCTACGAGCCCCGTTGGGTTGCATACAAGGAGGTGGTGGCGGAGTCGCTAGACAAAGCTCTTGAACTATTTGCCACCAAGAAGTTTGATAATAACTTGCACTTGGATTTGAACCGTACTGCCTCCCCATTGGGTTCTAGGAGTCCTCCACCAATAAACCAAGAGGTATTGATTGAACCTCCATTTACCCAAACATTGAGCCCGATTTTGAAGAACCAAGATGAAGTGTTGGAAGAGCAAAATGATGATTATTGGCACGATTAGAATGAGGTTGAGCTCCACGACAACAATGTTGGAGATTTAGACAAATATATTACGCAAGAGAACATTGACCGTGACATCCCGTATACTCGATGCTCTGCATCGGACTCAGATGATTATGGTCCCGAAGAAGAACTTGACGAGGAGGGGTTCACGGCTAGAGAGGCCAAAATCCACGAGAACGTATTGGGGCGGGACCACATGGTATCTTTGTTCTGTGATGTTAGTCTCGCAGATGAAGCCACAGTTGATGGTGGGAAGGGCATAGTGCTTGGACCAAGGTCAAGTTCTTGCTGGGATGGTAATCAAGAGAATAATGGCTTTTCTAGTGGATCGAGGTTCAAGACCTTGTTGGAATTTAAGCAATAGATAAAGGACTTCTCGGTTAAGCATCATCGCCCTTACACAGTGGTGCACTTGGACATGAGGAAGTGTTACACGGTTAAATGTGAGGAGGATGGATGTCCTTGGATTGTGCGTGCAAGACCATTTAAGGGAGGTCCAAGTTGGCATATATCTATTTGTGTATCAACTCACATGCGTTGAGGTCCAAGGATGATGTACCACACATACACACGAGCGTACGTAATGACCGTTTCCTCGTCAGCATCCTCAGGCAGTTCTTGAAATTCTGTCTGATCCAACTAAAAGTGGCCCCTGCAGCGACCCTCAGTGTTTCCCCTTCGTGTTTATAACCTCGAGTGGATCCTTCCCTATAAGGCCGACCATCTGCTCACGCCACCCCTCTAAATCTGTGCTTATGCACACAGGGTTTCCCTCGATTGGGAGTGCTAGGATCATGCTCATGTTCTGCAAGGTCACCATAGTCTCACCGGTCCTAAGGTAAAATGTGTGTGTCTCCGGTCTCCAACGATCGACAAGCGCGGTGATCGCAGCAGGGTTGAACTTCGGTGTCGACTGAGTGACCATGTGGATAAAGGGGAGGAGTCCTAGCTTCTCAATGTATGGAGTGTACCAATCATCATAAGTTAGGTTCTTGGCCGACGAGACCTCGTGATACCTAAGTCGAAGAGGTACAAGCTCCTGCAAACATACAATGTCCTAGGTTAGATTTACATCTCAACAAACCGGAGCAATAGGAACTACCGTGTGGTTTTTTTAGTACCTGTCTCTTTTCTGACAACTTGTAGGAACGGTGTTGAACATCGTAGTGAGGATTAAGAAGAGTCATCCTAGTGACACAATGAAACAATAAAAACAATAGAATAAATAAATATCACATGTCATACTTGTAAACAATACAAACAATAATTTCCACTCTATCTATAATTATTATGGCACGAATAAACATTCCATCTTACTCTACCATTAATTTCCACTCATACCTATAGTTCTAACTTTACAAGTATTCACATGAACATATATTCCACTTTAGCAAAACTATGCTTGTAACATTACAAATATCCAACCATAGTCTATCTACATTTGTACATTAAACAATTATTATAGCATTTATGAGGATTGCAAAATATCTTCTATCATCTAACATAATTAAAGAGAAATTGCTACTATGAACCACACATACTAACACATATATTGGGTTTGTATGCTAAAATAACCAACTAAAGTTCTACCATTGAATACTAAGGTATTGCTATAACCAAAGGTCAAATAAATATAATAATGCTTCATACCAATCTCTAAATCCAATGGAAACTAGGGTTTCATCGAAATTTGAAGAAAAGGGGACAAATACAAAGAAAAATTCGGATAAAACTGAGAGGATTGAGAGAAAATACCAAGGGGAGGGATTAGGAGCAAGATTCTTGGAGGAATACTCAGATCTGGCAGTTTTTGGAGAGGGGGATCACATGGAGTCACCACCACAGCCGCCGCCGCCTCTCTGTTCGTGGATGGGGAAACTAGAGTGAGGGTCGGGCTGGGGCGGTCGCGCGCGCTGGTACAAGACCTAAAGTGCGGCACCACGCACCGTGGCGTCGCATATAGCAGTGCGGCGCCATAGTGTGGGGCGCCACACTTACATAACTGGGGGCTGCGAGACCACGGCGATGCCACGCTGGCAGCCGTGTGGTGCCACGACTCATGACGTTGCTCTTCAGAGTGCGGCGCCGTTGTTAACGGCGTTGCAAAAAGGGTTAGTTCCGTAAATTTTTGTTGGCCCGAGTTTATTTCGTGAATTTGTTATTTATTTGGGTTATTTCTATTCAAATACCCCTCTTGGGACCCAACCCCTACCTTTGGCTCGGCACAAGCCCCCGCACCCTCCTCCTCTCGGTCGGCGCCTTCCTCGCCTCGCCTCTGCGTGACTCCCGCAGCAACCGCCGCTGCTCGCTCGGTTCATGGCCTCGCCCCATCGGAGTCTCGCTTCTCCCCTCTTGCTCGCATCCATGCCGCGACGCTGACGCTCCCTCCTCTCCGCCCGTGTTGAGCGCCGCCTCCTCCTCTACATATGCTCGCCGAGCGCCGCCCTCCCATTGTTCCTTCTCTGACCCTCTGTTCGCCTCCAGCATCATCCGGTACCACGAGCTTCGGGTCCTCCTCTTCCTTGTCGGCCGCCCTTTCTCGTCTCAGCAAGCGCCGTCGCGCCGCCGTGGGCGTCTTTCACCTCGTCGAGCCCCACATCTCTGCCCTGCCTTCTACAACACACCGGCGCCCCGCCCTCTCTACGCCGCCCGCGCGTGGCTGCCTCCTCCCCTTCATCGTCTCCCTCTTTCGGCGCTGCTACATCGCCTTCTCCCTCCCCCCCGCAGATCCTGCGTGCCGCCACAAGCAGGCGCTCTACCTCGCATGCAGAAGCTCCCCACGGTCGCCACCCCAGGTCAGCCTCGCCGCCGCGCGAGCTCCTCCTCTTGGCTGATGTCCTGCCGCACATGGACTTCCGCGTCCCCGTCGCTCCTGAAGGGCCTCTGTGGTGGTTGTCCTTTTGTCGCACGATGGCCAACCTGAGGCGTGGTCACCGGCCATGGCCGCCACCCGATGGGCCCCTCTCCTGGCTGTCCTCATCTGCCTCGCCCTTGGTGCCAGATACACCTCGAACATGGTGAGGTTGACTCAGTTGTTTGAGCTCAACTAGATGTTTCGAAGACCGATTCCGAACCTTTAGCACAGTCAAAGTCCTTCGTCGGTCTCCTTCATGGAACCGATGACCCTTTTCCGCGAACCCGATGACCCCAAGATCTACTTTAACGAGCCAAAGTTTGCCGACCCTAAGTCTATCCTCCGCGGACGACAAGATCGCCTTCAAGGATTCAAAGATCTAAACCCCTCTGAAGGCCGATCCCGGACCCGAAGACCCCGAGTACTCTATCACCGAATCCGGAGGCAAAGACGATGGTACGCCAAGAACTTCTTCATGAAGACCGGAGACCCCGATCCCTGGATTTGATGGCTCAGACCCTGAAGACCGATCCGGAGACCCTCGGAACCCAAGATCGGTGAGTCCCCTATGTGTGACCCCGATCCGTTATCCCTTTAAAAAAATGCTATATATACTTGTTCTATTTAAATTGTTCATGCTTGCATACATATGTTATGGCTTGGGGGCACTATGCCGATTCACCTAAATTAAATATGGAGACCATATCCAGGCTTTTCTTGTCTTATATTGGCCCCATTTAAATTTGTGTAGAGAACCATCATGTTTTCCCTTGTTAAGCCAACATTTAAAATGCGGGGTACCTAAATAACATGAACCCTCTAATTAATTGTCAGGACCCTGGTTCTGCTTAATATTGGCTAATTGCATCGCACCTTTGCATGTAATGCATCATATATGCATCATGCCCAATCTTCTGTAGTAGTATTAAATATTGCATCTGGTTTTCTTTTAGTGTTTTGCTTCTTCATGGATTAGGCCGTTGAGTTGATGCGAGCTTCGCCCTGTTCTTTGGTGTATCTTCGATAGTGTTTCTCAGGCGAGCATTCTCCCCCTTTCTACCTATTTTACGTTTATAGTCTTTATTACTTCCTAATGTTGATCTATTGCTATATGTGTTGCGATGCAGCCTCTATATTGTGTTGGACACATCCTATTGACTATTGTTTGATAGACAGTCGGCTTTGCGAGTCGTAGTTGCTTGCTCAGGTGTTGTTTCACGTTGTTGTTCTTTCACCGTTGTTGGGAGGTTGACACAAAATTAATGGTGGAGATGATCATAGTTGTAATTATATCTTGTCAATTAAAATGTCGAAAATAGATAATGCAGAGGCACCGGTGGGTAATAGTCAATATTTGGTTTTTAATCGTCCACTTGTGTCCACCTGGGAGCTGAGTTCTTGAAACATGTTCCGAGATCGAGCGCGCTAACCATAAGTGGGTGTGTGGGCACCCCATCGGCTTACTACCTAATTTCAAAGTACTGTGTTGGGGGCCACAAACTAGTTTGGGGCATTATTACTATCATGTACTTATGCCATGCTTTACTGCTTTATTTATGATTGCTTGTGGAGCCCCTATACTGTTTAGGAACCCCGTGCCATATTTTTGCTGTATCGACAAGCCCAGTCACACTTTCAGGTACCCAGTCGTTTACAGTCGTCGTCACAAACCCTGGGTCCATACCGGAGAAGACCGACTTTGTTGTGGGTAGCTTAGTGGGGTGGCCCCCATGCACTTGCTTTGGGTCTAGGAAACATCTTGTCCGAGGCCCCGTCGCATACCGTTGGGTGTATGTTCAGGATCTTGCTCATATTCGGATATGACAACATGGGTTGAAGTGCGTGTGGATACTTTGGTGCACCCCTATAGGGTTAAATCTTTTCGAAAATCCATGTCCACAGTTATGGACGACTTGGAGCACTGTTTCTCGATCATAGACAACTATAACTAAAGAGTTCCTGTTATAATATGACTTGGGTGTGATATGACTCGTAAAGATAGATAACCACCATGGAATGAATGAATAAAACTACCAACTGTGTGTGTTTCCTTAGAATGACTTCCTCGTTTGGTCTCGAGGGGGAAATACCAGGATGGGTATGTTTAGTGTTAGTATCAGGTGGTTCCGAATAGGTCTTTCTTATCCCTCTCTGATAGCTGATAGTTGTATCGAGTCTCTATAGGTTGTTTAGTGAATGCTTCGCTGCCGCTTCAGTCCACCATACCTATGTAGGCGAGAGCCGCTGAATTCTAGACTCGCCATGTACTAGCCTCAGTACTGACCGCTCTCCTTTTTCCTCTGCCCTTTGTCGGCACCCCTTTTGTTTTAGCGGGTTTGAGATCGACGTCGTTAGCAGGGTTACCCTTCCGGCTTGGCCTGGGCAGGGTCATGGATGCCATTGGTTATTCTTCAGGGATCTTAGCCACATTTGCATCTTATCCGTACTCAGATGTTGTATCGTTTTCAAGATGATTTGGATCTTTGTACTATATATCTGTATTTTTGACTCATGGACTCGTTGTTGTATATATATTTATGTGGGTTCCATCAGGGACTATTGTGTAATGGTATTACTTCGATTTCCACCTTCACGCAAGTGCCTGGTGGGCATGTTTGAATCGTTTCTATGCGGGTTTGGTGAAAATCGCTAAAATCTACATAGCGCCGATTCAAGGGTGTTACAACAACTTAACAAAATTAGGTCAAACTTGATCTACAAGTAAGCACGATAGATTGCTCTTGAATTAAATGTCTTTTCAGAGGTAGATGGGTGCATCTACGTATTGTAGTAAACAATGCTATTGGTGTGAGTTTATAACTATCAATAAAGAACATTCTCAGTTTCCAACAATCATGGAATCATTTAATATATCACAAACCACCACCGAGAGTTTTCACAATAGGTTCAACTTCTTGCTAAGATTTTGCATCTTGACAACTTAACGAAATTTGGTCAAATTTGAACTACAAGTAAGCTTGATATATTTCTCTTGAATTAATTGTCTTTTTGAAGGTAGATGGGTCCATCTTCTTTTAGTAAACGACATCGTTGGTGTGAGTTTCCTGCTATTAAGAAAGAACATTCTCAATTTTCGCATGTTTTGCAAATTTTAAAACTTCCTAGCTAATTTTGCCAACTTGAATGACACTTTGTGCCATTTATCGAAATTAGGTCAAATTTGAACTACAAGTAAATTGTAGGTTGCTTTGAATGTTTTACGAAATAGCTTTTCGATGGTCTTCGATGTACTGAATTCCTGGTTAGCTTCAAAAGGTTTTTGGAAAATTCTCCTCTTCGCTTCTCTTGTGCTGGATCCTGTGTGCTCTCAGTCTCTTCTATCTCCCAGATATTTTTTCAACATGGGGGAAACTCCTAGTGGCAATATTGTTCATCATGCGAGGAAGCTCTTGTGTACTCCTACCAAATACGGGAACACCACCACGCCAAGTTCTTGCATACTCCCTCCATCCACAAATAAGTGTTCTTCTAGTATCTCTTAGTCCAAATCAAACTTTTATAAAATTTGACTACTTTTTAAAACTAATAGAGCAATATTTATAACATGAAATCTACATATTATGACAGTACATTTCAAAACGAATAAACGTGTACTAGTTTTGTGTCATAAATATTACTATGCTTATAAATTAAATTTGGTTGGAAATAGTTAAGTTTGATTTAGAACAAACACTAGAAGCACACCTAATTAAGGACGGAGGAAGTAGCTAAATGCACAAGACACGGCACAACCAACATTCACGATTTATTTTATACTTTATGAGAACTTGAAAGTACAACAAATAAAAAGGGGTGCGTGCACAACTACTTTGTGGAATATACATGAGAGATTGCAATGAGGTTTTGCAATAAACTTGATAAATCTGAGACATCTATTTTGAGACGGAGGGAGTATTATTTGGGCGCTAGCCAAATTCAAAATCTCTGTCAAGCGGAAAAATTTACCGCCTAGGCTGTGTGAATCGTAGGTATTCAATGTTGCAAGAAAAATATGGATATGAATGATCAGTTGATGTTACTCTCGACCTTGAATTCCTGGACCGATAGCTTACAATCTACTACCTTTTTTTATTACTAGATGGACGCTAGCCAAATTCAAAATCTGAAACGAGCGACAAAATCACCCACCGACCTTGAAGCATTTCCCGCCCCACCGATTCAAAACCTTTGAGCCAAAATCTCCCACCGGATAGTACCTTTTTTCTATTATTATTAGCTGGACGCTAGCCAAATTCAAATTTCAATCGAGCGGCAATATCACACACCAAACTTTTATCTTTAAATTTCCTGTTCTACCCATTATTCAGATGATAGATGGCCATGCTAAAGTAAGTAGCTCGGGGGCACGATCATAATTATATTTCTTTTACCTCTATGGTCCCGATTCACGCAGTTTTTCCCACTGGCCCTCCCAAAAATCCCAAGCTCCTCTGTCCCCTCCACGGCCACTGCGCGTATAGGCTTGATCTGTGATCGCGTGCACCGCTGCAGAGCCGCTTCACCGATGCTCACCCACCGAATCTAGTTTACCGGGACTCTCTGCCAGTTCACCGGAGTTGCGGTGTCGTTCACCATGCCGATGGCATCATCGACCGCCCAAGTTGTGCTTCATCGCCGTTGAAAGCTAGCCAACTATACCGGATCCGCTTCACCAGTGTTCACAGGACGTGATCTAGTTCAAGGAGTTCCATGTCCACCGCTCCATACCAGCTGCACGGCCGTCGCTATCGACTGCACCGGATCTGCCTCAGCGATGCTCTCATCCACTGCGCTCAAGTCGGCATCAATCGCCCAAGATTTGCTTCCCTGGTGACAACAACTACCACAACCGTAGCACCCTTGGTGACCGCGACGTCACCCGCATGGTACCGACGATGCTTAGACGCCTCTCCTACCAAGGTAACCAAATCTCCAACCCATTTTTGTTTTGTTAGCAGTATAGTAGGTTCAAGCCTATCGTAGTGAACTAAATTTTTGTAATTGTTCTACACACGAAGTCAATGCGCACGCCTGTTGTACACACTACATACAAGGTCACTAGACATGTTTTTTTGCATTCGCTGCTCTACAAATTTTAAAGTCATGC
Source organism: Avena sativa (assembly GCA_916181665.1). Classification (NCBI taxonomy): domain Eukaryota; kingdom Viridiplantae; phylum Streptophyta; class Magnoliopsida; order Poales; family Poaceae; genus Avena; species Avena sativa. The sequence continues at coordinate 479,454,333 of OV702292.1, read as the reverse complement.
ACATGTTCTTAGCTACTCCGTACAACAGTAATTGTCTGCTACATTGTAATTCTTGTAAAATCTGAAGTCAGTGGAAAATATTACTATGGATTCCCTGCTCTACAGTTACTGAATATATCTGGTTCGTCCTGAGATCAGTTCCTGTTATAATTTCCTCCTTGGCATTATTCTGCTATCCTGTAGTAGCCGTTAAACTCTTCGTACTAATTCGATTATAATTTTCTTGTTGCAGTCTAGTTCTTCAAAAGCCGCATCACTAACTATTTTATTTTTCTTGCATAAAGCTCAAAATGGAACAATGAAAATGTTGGTCTGCATAGCCTATTCTATAGGTTCACAAATGACGCCATTATTTCCTTATCTAGTGTTGGTTCGTCCTGAGCAATGGCATAACTGTCCTCTACTATGTAGTTCACTCGTGGTTTGCATTCCTACTCTTGAAGTTCTGTTATGATGCCATTATAATTTCTATCTGGTTGATTCTTAGCTATGATAATAACTACATGCCATTGTGTAGCTCACCGCAAATTCGAGTCACCCAACGACTCTTGCATTCTAGAAGATACCATTGCTTCCATATATATATTTGCTGAAATGACCTGACTAGTTTATATTTGCTGAAATTCTAAGAAACACTTTGTTTGATTGCTCATTTCATTCTAGGCACACTTGCCTAATGCCTCTTTGTCCTAATCTATAGGTTCACGAGCGATGCCATTATATCTCTCATCTTGTTCTAGTTCTTCCTAAGCAACAACATAACTATCCTCTACTATATATAGTTCATTCATGGTTTGCATTCCTGCTCTACAAGTTCTTGTATGATGCAGTTATAATTTCTATCTGGTTCATTCTTTGCTACGACAGTAACTGCATGCCATTTTGTGGTTCAACGCAAATTCCGAGTCACCCAATGACGAGGGTTTAACTCATCAATGCCCATCGTTATGGACTTGGGTTTTGGATAAGGAGGGAGCGCTTGAAGCATCAATCGACTAGCAAACAAGCACACATGGACGCAAAGTTTACCCAGGTCGAGGCCTCATAGAGGTCCCTACTCCTGCTTGTCTGCTCGTGGAATTAACGAAGGAATCGAAGATTACAATGGTGCGCAGATGCAATCTGGCGAGGGTTGTAGAAACTAGGGTTGCGTGTGTCCTCCTCACCGCCCCCTCCTGGCCTTTATATAGATAGACCAGGTCTCGGGTAGCAGGTTGAGTCGGTTACAGTTTAGGGTTTTCCCTTCAAACTTTCTATCTTTAGACTTCTTCTTGTCCCGCAAGTTATCGAGAGTCCGTAGGCCACTCGAAATCTTTATTGGGCCATGGCAACGCCATGGGCTTCCACCGTATCTAGACCGTATACACAAGACTCGAGTACCTGCAGGGTATACCAATGTCAGTAGCCCCCGAGTGTCCAGTGGAATCGCATATTCGACTGGGGACATTATGAAGCCTTTCAAGTGCATGACTAAGTATTTTTTCGACTGCTCTATTTGTGTCATAGGGATTGTTGACGTGCGTGCCTGATTTAACCGATGTATCGGTATCAGTTAACTACCTTAGGGTAAAACAACGCAATCTACTCAAACTCGAGTCCCCGGGCTCAAATTCAGGAAAGTGCTGGTGTAATTCGACTCAAGCCATGGAGGTCTTACAGGAGTCGAATTCCAGTATATGGGTGTGAGCACTCGACGCGTCCGTCAAGGCATGTTCATCGCACCTGTAGACATGGATAAATTTCTGGTATTGCACAGCAAATGCGTTGACAGGCCTTATTCAGGTCTTATCTTCATGCTGCAAGCGCGACATCCGAAATTTTGTCATCGCGGAGATGATTCGGGTGACCCAGGAGACGCAGTCTCTTTGTAGGGAAAAATATGAGGCGGTGTCACCATAGACTTCGAGTGTGGATGTTATCGAGACACAGTACGATGTACAAATAATCATAGGGTGCGCGACCAACGCTCCCTATGGGAGTAGCCCCCGAGTGCCTGGTTGAGTCGAAGACTCAGGCAGGGACTAAAGAACTTTTTGCGACTGCCGTCGTCTTTTGTTTGCTTGTTGTAATCGAATTTATTTCCGGCGCTCCCTATGGGAGTAACCCATGTCCATAGTCGAATCGTAGACTCGAGTGGTTGGGTATGCTTTGAATGTTCAAGTTCCCGCATAAGAAGAAAATGATAGGGTGCGCGACCAGCGCTCCCTATGGGAGTAGCCCCGAGTGCTTCGTGGAGTCGAAGACTCGAGCAAGGACTAAAGCAGTCAAAATCTTCAGTTGCTAATGATGATGACGTCAGTGCTGACGATGCGATGACCTCAATTGCCTACGTGAGCGGTTTTGACGGGACGGGACGAGCCATAGGGCCCACTTTCTGACTTTGATTTGACCGGGCGTGCATAATCTTCCGATTTAACTGTGCCTCCTTGATTTCCGTGTAATGGGGATAGTGGGCGACGGTTCGTGCTTCAGGTCCTCCACGTGTCGATCACGATGGACGCCACGCGACTGATAGGGTTTCTGCTGGCCGTTGGATTACATCTTCCAGGGGGTTAAGTAGCAGTGATGTGGCGGTAATTTTTCCCATCTGCTCTTTTCTCTGCCTTTGCCTCCATTGCCATTGTTGCTGCTCCTCTGCTCCCTAGAGTTCATCTTCTTCGCGGCGCTGGACCAGCTCCGCATATTCCCTAGTTACATTGAGTGCGTGGTCGGTGAATTCCCTGGGAACTCCTGGCATGTCCGCTGGACACCGGGCGAAGATTTCCCAATGCTCACGGAGGAATCCGACGAGAGCGAGTTCCTATGCAGTACTCAAGTTGTTGGCGATGAGGGCCTGATACATTGCAAATGTATCTATAATTTTTGATGCTCCATGCTTGGTTTTATCCACTTTCTTGTGTTTTGTCCACAGTTTGGAGTACTTTTCATATGATTTCTTGGACTAACCTATTAACAAGAGCCACATTGCCAGCTGCCTATTTTTGGTTCCAGGAAAAGTTAGAAAATGAATATTCTCGAAATTGGACGGGACAAAAGCCAAAGTGCCTAGTTTTCCAGAAGACTCCAGGAGCCAGAATACGAGACGGAGGAGGGCCAAGGGCTGGCCACACCCCCCAGGCGTGGGCTGGGCCTGGCCGCGCCAGGGCATGGTGTGGTGGCCCCAGGCACCCCGTCGGTCTCCGTCTTCGCCTATAAGAAGCCTTCTGACCTAAAAACTTCGGGGGGGTTTGACGTTTTTTCAGAAGAAGTTCCGCAGCGCCACCACCACCGAAGGGGAGATTCGGGGGACAGAAAATCTCTGTTCCGGCACCCAGCCAGGACGGGGAAGTGCCCCCGGAGCCATCTCCATCGATATCCACCATCATCTCCATCAACCATCCATGTTTCCCCCATCTATGAGTGAGTAATCTCCCGCTGTAGGCTATGGGGATGGTAGGGACTGGATGAGATCATTCATGTAATGGCATCAGATTGTTAGGGCATGGTGCCTAGTATCTTTTAATAGTGCTTTATGACTTTGTTGCGACTTGTTGTGCTTAATGCTTGTCACTAGGGCCTGAGTGCCATGATTTCAGATCTGAACATGTTATTGATTCATTATGATAGTATTGTTTTTGGTCTTATCTGCAAGTTGTATACACACGTTGTTGTCCGGAACCTATGGCCCCGAAGTGATAGAAATCGGGATAATCGGAAGGGAATGGCTTTGATGTGAGGATCACATGTGTTCATGGAGTGTTAATGCTTTGCTCCGGTGCTCTATTAAAAGGAGCACCTTAATTGCCAGTAGTTCCCTAGAGGCCCTGCTGCAAACGGGCTGGCAGGACAAAAGATGTTGTGCAAGTTCTCATTGCGAGCATGTATGACTATATATGGAACACATGCCTAGGATTATCTAGTACTTGGATGCTTTATCTTATTTATCTGCAATTTCCCTATGTTCTGATTGCTATGTGAATTTTCTTGTCCATGCAACGCCCGTCCATCATCCCTATGCCTACCGCACTCGAATCCCACTGTTACTGCTTTTGTTACTACTGTCTTTGCTTTACTACTACTGTTACTTTGCTATTCCTACTACAAAACTGTTGCTACTGATAAACTGCTGTGAGCAAGAATGTTTTCCAGGTGCAGCTGAATTGACAACTCAGTTGTTAAGGCTTATAAATATTCTTTGGCTCCCCTTGTGTCGAATCAATAAATTGGGTTTCACTTCCCTCGAAAATACTGCGATACACCCCCTATACTTGCGGGTCATCAAGACTATTTTCTGGCGCCGTTGCCGGGGAGCATAGCTTTATTTATCAAGTTCACCTGGATTCACTATTGTTCAAGCTAAGTTTATTTTCTCCTTGTTTGCTTGTTTCTTTATCAAAAATACAAAAAAGTAGTTCCTTCTCTAGTTGTTATTTTTGTCGGTCTGTTATTGTCTTGCCTTATCATGCTTGTTGTCAATGGTTGGTTTCTTTGAAACTGAAGCTTATTATGGTGGGTTCACGGAAGATCAAAAATATTATTATAAGGAACACCGCTTGTCACAAAAAGGGAAACACTTATGGGACCAAATTGATAGATTGTATACCATTGCTAGAAACGTGTGCTCTACTTATAATGTTACTTATTGCCGTGATGAGTCTTGTTGCAGAAAGAGGTATAAACACCTCCCTTTTCAATGTGAGTATAATGATAATGGTACCATATCTTCCTATGCTAAAGGAATTTATGACTTTTATGATGCAGAACAAATTGAAGAATTTATTGCTTGGAAGGGTGCTTTTGAGCTTGCTAGTTTGCTTGAAAGTATTGATGATTCACCTTACAAATATGAGGTTTATGGTATACTTAAATTTTGCTTTGATAATTACAAGGATGAAAATGGCTACATTCTTGAATATTTTAATAGATGCTTTCCACAAATGGAAGAGACTAATGCCTTGCAGGATCCTATGGAAGAAGAAATTGATGAACCTGAAAGGTCATTAGATGAAAAAGAGGAGGAGAGTAATGAACAAAAGGAGGAAGAATGGATTAGCTACCCATGCCTACCTTCTAATGAGAGTAACTCTTTATCCCTTACATTATTTGATTGTCCTCCATGCTTACTAAAGGAGGATGAATGTTATGTTCCCGAGGTTTCTTTTGAAAATGTTTATAATAAAGTTCTAGTGCTTGTAGATCATGAAGAGCATGCTTTCTGTGATAGTTATATTGTTGAGTTTATTCATGAGGCTACTGAAAATTATTATGAGAGAGGAAAATATGGTTGTAGAAGTTTTCATGGCATTGAAACACCTCTCTATGTGCTGAAAGTTTTGAAGTTACTCTTGTTTTACCTTCCTATGCCTGTCACTTTGTTCTTTGCGAATTTATTTGCTTACAAGATTCCTATGAATAGGAAGTGGGTTAGACTTAAATTTGTTTTGGATTTGCTTCTTGATGCTCTCTTTTACTTCACTTCATATTTCTTATGTGAGCATCCTCTCAAATTTTTATGCCTGAAGATGATAATATGTCTATTATTCTTTGGAGACCTTTTCTTAAATACTGCAGGAGCTGTTATTAATTGTAATCAAGGGAAGGTGACCTTCAATGTCAATGACAAGGAACATACTATCTATTTCCCCAAGAAGATTGATAGACTTATGGTTTTGAATTCAATTGAACATGATGAGGGCATTCAAGTTGGAGAAATATATTGTCCCATACCAAGAGAAAAATTTGAAACTATTATGATTGGGACCATTGCTATCAAGGTTGAGGTAACATAATCATTAGTGGAATACAAAGTTTTGTCTCATATGAAATTGTTTTGGTAACAAGACCTGATCAACCTTGTTAACAAAAGGATTTCATTGAACAAAACAATGTTTTCACCATGATTATCTCTGCTTACTTCTATTTTATCCATTTTCAGTTTTTGCTTTTGCCTAACTTAAAGGCATTAAAAAAAGTACTTATTGAGAGATAACCCAAAAGTTTTAGATGAGTCTTGGAAGTTATTACTTCAGTAATAACCGCTCCTTATCCTTTTTATTTGCTTTTTTTGTGCCAAGAATAACCTCTAATGAGAGAGAAGTAATGGTTGGGAAAGTTGCTGTCCCGAAATGTGCCTCACCGTAAAAAATCATGTAAAATCTCTGAACGTCTTTTTGAGGCGTGAAATTTTTTGCTTCTGCCCCACGTTGTTATCTAACTTTCGTTAGTTCAACACTTTTTGATTTGAGCAACAGAAGGTCTTCGAAAAAATTCGTCTTTACCTGCTGGTCTGTTTTCATAGATTTCTGCCATTTTCTGCATTTGCTTCTCCTTGGTTCCTTTTTGAGTTCTTTTGGAGAATTGAGCTTTTTGAGGGAAGTGCTACAATATCTAGTGTTCTAATGGAAGTTTATTTGGTGTTAGAACTGAACCTTAAGACTTATTTATCTTGCGTGCACTAATGTTGCTAATAAAGATTGTGTGAAGTTTTGTATGAAGGAAAATTTTCAGGTGTATGGAAGGAATGAGTAATGAGATGAAGAATGGACTAAAGCTCAAGCTTGGGGATGCCACGCGTGTCACCCCAAGAAATATCCAAGAAGTACCAGCATCAAAGCTTGGGGATGTCCAAGGCATCCCCTTCTTCATCAATAAAAATCCCAGGTTTCTTCCAAACGCTTCATTTTTATTGTTTCATGCACAGTTGTGTTGTTCTTGGAGCGTCTTGTTTTTCGTTTTTGTTTTGGTTTTTCGTTTGATTTTGTTTGCTTAGTTTGCTGAATAAATTGGTTGGACCCCCTCTTTCATACATTGGTTTGCAAATAGTTTGGTTTGGTTTGGAAAAGAGTAGGAAAGTTCATACTTATGTGGTAAAAAGAGCTTGTTTTTTACTGTGGCCTATGCTTTGTCATGCCATGCTTGATATTGTTTTGGCGTTATGCTTAGTATTCTTTACTGTAGCATGACTTGTTATAAACAATTGACATTGCTTAATGTGCCTTGGATGAATCATGCGTTGTTTTAGCATATTAAAGCATAGTATAGTGGTATTCTCCTTTGATGCTTTATTTGGGTTGACTTGGCGCATGCTCACACCATGTTATGACTATCCCAAGTCACCATAAGCCTTGACGATCCTTTAGGTTTCAACTTGTAGTATCACTTTATGTTTTGATCAATGATGTTTTGTCGCTCTGCATGATTATGGCCATTATTGCTCTCTCGTTTGTTGCTCCCTTACTATTGCTAGCCTTCACCTTCACTGAGTATGTTTTACTCATGTTTCCAACTCCCTAAAACCAAATATTGCCAAAGTGTCCACCATACCTACCTATTAGCATCATTTGCTACTTCCGTGCATATTCATTATGCCTTGTTTTCTTCCGAATAAAATGTTTGCTTGTTATGAGAAAGTTAGTTAGTAAAGCTCTCACGAACTTGATGGCACACTTTATTTTCTTGCACTTAATGAACTTGAACCATTGGGTCCTTCTTTGTTGCATATATGCTTGCGCTTTATGAGTTGGAGTTAGCAGAACCATGTATCATGGGGACCGCTTTCAACATTTCATTGGTACTTAGTACCTAGTTGATATCATGTTCTTTTGCTTATGGATCCCGGCGGTGTGAAATAAAAATGGAACTTGTAAGATCATGGACTTTGTATGTATGTTAGAGAAATGCCAGGGATGCTAGCCTAAGCCATGCCTAATCATGGTGGAAACTTGCAGCATAACCATAATGAGCATTCTATGAAGCATCCTCAATAAAAATCTATGCACATAGTAAATAAAAAGATCGCCGAGATGCTCATTGTCTGCTTGCCTTGTTATTTTGATTATGGGATAGCTCCCGTGTCATGTGCAAGGGGTACCCCGTTGGCGGTTCTCTATGATACGTATATACTTACAATGACAAGAGCTTACTTGTGACTGAAGTTGAGTAGCATGAGGATCGGTCTTCGTAAGTAAGGGGCATGAGGCTTCGATTTATAACTTGTCAAGCATATCCTCTTAGTTGTGTCATTTTAACCTTAACCATTTAAAGATGCTTATGATAGGGGCAATGAGAGCTCAAAGCCAATGAGTACCATACTTTCAGCATTTGGAAGCCTTTCAAACTATTCAAAACCTTTTCTTTTACTTGTTGAGTCTCCACACATTCTTTGAGCACTTTCTTGAGAGCATAGTGGCCATTCTTAGTTCTATGTGCATTGTCCCAAGACTTGTTGATTGATGCATACCTTGATATTGCTTGTTTTAAACTATTTGTATCTAGTCAGTCTTGTAAACTTTGAAGGTGTCCTATGCATTTATGTTTGCTACTCTATGATGGACAAGCTGAATGCCACTATGCTATGTTTTCTTTATGTGAAACAAACAAACATCTTGCAAAGCATTGTTATTCATGAATCTTTTGTTTGTGCCTTTTTATGTTGCAACATAGTTGCTATGTCTTATTGCTAGAACTTTGTCTTTCATGTTATGATTGAAGTGCTATGATCCCAGCTTTGAATGTTTACGAATACTTTGGTCAAGCCTTTGATGGTGCATGTCACCTCAAAAATTATTCTTTCTTTTTATCACTTACCTACTCGAGGACGAGCAGGAGTTAAGCTTGGGGATGTTGATACATTGCAAATGTATCTATAATTTTTGATGCTCCATGCTTGGTTTTATACACTTTCTTGTGTTTTGTCCACACTTTGGAGTACTTTTCATATGATTTCTTGGACTAACCTATTAACAAGAGCCACAGTGCCAGCTGCCTGTTTTCTGCTGTTTTTGGTTCCAGGAAAGTTAGAAAATGAATATTCTCGGAATTGGACGGGACAAAAGCCAAAGTGCCTATTTTTCCAGAAGACTCCAGGAGCCAGAATACAAGACGGAGGAGGGCCAGGGGCTGGCCACACCCCCCAGGCGCGGGCTAGGCCTGGCCGCGCCAGGGCAAGGTGTGGTGGCCCCAGGCACCCCCTCGGTCTCCCTCTTCGCCTATAAGAAGCCTTCTGACCTTAAAACTTCGGGGGAGTTCAACATTTTTCCAGAAGAAGTTCCGCAGCGCCGCCACCACCGAAGGGGAGATTCGGGGGACAGAAAGTCACTGTTCTGGCACCCTGCCGGGACGGGGAAGTGCCCCCGGAGCCATCTCCATCGATCTCCACCATCATCTCCATCGACCATCCATGTTTCCCCCATCTATGAGTGAGTAATCCCCCGCTGTAGGCTACGGGGATGGTAGGGATTGGATGAGACCGTTCATGTAATAGCATCAGATTGTTAGGGCATGGTGCCTAGTATCTTTTATTAGTGCTTTATGACTTTGTTGCGACTTGTTGTGCTTAATGCTTGTCACTAGGGCCCGAGTGCCATGATTTCAGATCTGAACATGTTATTGATTCATTATGATAGTATTGTTTTTGGTCTTATCTGCAAGTTTTATACACACGTTGTTGTCCGGAACCTATGGCCCAGAAGTGACAGAAATCGGGATAACCGAAAGGGAATGGCTTTGATGTGAGGATCACATGTGTTCACGGAGTGTTAATGCTTTGCTCCGGTGCTCTATTAAAAGGAGCACCTTAATTGCCAGTAGTTCCCTAGAGGCCCCGCTGCAAACGGGCTGGCAGGACGAAAGATGTTGTGCAAGTTCTCATTGCGAGCACGTATGACTATATATGGAACACATGCCTAGGATTGTCTAGTACTTGGATGCTTTATCTTATTTATCTGCAATTGCCGTATGTTCTGATTGCTATGTAGATTGTCTTGTCCATGCAACACCCGTCCATCCATCCCTATGCCTACCGCACTCGAATCCCACTGTTACTGCTTTTGTTACTACTGTCTTTGCTTTACTACTGCTGTTACTTTGCTATTCCTACTACAAAACTGTTGCTACTGATAAACTGCTGTGAGCAAGATTGTTTTCCTGGTGCAGCTGAATTGACAACTCAGTTGTTAAGCCTTATAAATATTCTTTGGCTCCCCTTGTGTCGAATCAATAAACTGGGTTTCACTTCCCTAGAAAATACTGCGATACACCCCCTATACTTGTGGGTCATCAGGGCCGTCTTGGCCGGGTCCGATGGGTGGACCTGAACTTTCTTCGTGTGCACCGACAAGTCGAAGGACAGGTCAGGTGAACTTGGCCGGCTCAGGGGAGGCAGACTGTTGTCTGTCGACTCCTTCAATCTTGCGAGTTCTTCCTGCATGCCAAAGGACTGGGAAATTCCGTTGGATTCCCTATCGCAACTGTCGGACCTTTCGAAGCTCCCGTTGATTGTGATGACGCTATTGGGGCCTGGCATTTTCATCTGCAGGTAGGCATAGTGCGGCACTGCCATGAACCTGGTGAACGCAACACGTCCGAGGATGCAGTGATACCGTGAGAGCCAGTCGACGACTTCGAAGTCGATGCGTTCGCGTCGAATTTTTTTCGGCATGCCGAAGATGACGTCGAGGTTGATTTTTCCAAGGGGATATACGCCCTTGCCTGGGATGATGCCATGGAATGTTGTGTTCAAGACCTCTAGGCAGGTCAGAGGGTTCCTCATTGCTCGCAAGGTAATTGCGAACATGAGGTTAATGCCGCTTCCACCGTCCATGAAGACGCGACTCATGTCGAAGCCTCCAATTTGTGCCTCGAGTACGAGGGGACAATGGCCTGGACGAGGTACTTGGCGCGGGTGGTCACGCTCTTTGAACGTGATGCAGGAGTCGCTTCCACCGAGGTACTCAATGGTGGATGGTGGTGAGTTTGTCGCCAAATTGACTTGGCGAGTGATGGACTTTTGCACCCGGTTGGAGGGGCGGCCCTTTTGGATCATCATGGTGCCCATGGCCCGTGGGTTCGGCTCGCCTCCCTGATGCTGGTTGGGTGCAACTGCGGTTGGTGGTGGTCCAGGTGGTGGTGGAGGATCTCCATGTGCCAGAGCGCTTGGGCGGCTCCATAGCCCCTATTGACCGCGTCGCGATTCATCCGAGCCAGACCCTCATGAAGTTTGAGGAACTCGTGGTAGTCCTTGAGGAGGTGGCTGGATTTCTTTTTGCCGTCATACTTGTCGATGTAGAAGTGCACGGTGCATGGCCCGGACAACTTGTCCTCAATGGATGTTGCTGGTGCCTCGTCGCGAGTGCGGCGTTGCCACACTTGCGTGGTTTTTCGCGGTGACCACAGCTGCGATAGCCGCTATTGCGGTTGTCGTTGCGCCTGTCGGCGTAGCCGGCTGCGACTATGTTGACATCGTCACGGTCATCGTAGATGCACATTTGATGTTTGCTTCGGCAATCGCGTCCGCCCTCGAGTTTTGCTTCGTCATTGGAGTGAACACGATTTTTCACCGAATCTTCTCCATCTGCCCACCGATTCGCGATTTCCATCTTGTGGTCAATGGTTTTGGGCTTCGAGCGGCCCAGCTCCTCCCTGAGCTCTATGCGGCGAACACCGCCGTTGAATGCGTCAATCGCCCGGTCCTCCGAGATATTTTCTGCGGAGTTCTTGATGATGAACCACCTCTGGATGTACAAGCGTAGCGATTCTTCCGACCTTTGCTGGCAGCATCTCAGCTCTTTGATTGATGTGGGCCTTTTCTAGGTGCCCTTGAAGTTGCGCACAAAGCTGTAGACCAGCTCATCCCAGCTGCGAATGGATCCATGCGAGAGATTATTGAGCCAAGCTCGGGCGGCGCCTTGTAGCTGCAGCTGTAGGCATTGCATGGCAGTGCTTCGACTCCCACCATGGAGCCTGACGGAGGAGATGTGGTCTTCCAACCAGATTTTTGGGTCTTGCAGGCCATCAAACTTTGGGTTCTCCGATGGGAGCTTGAACCCCTTGGGCATTCGCTTTTGTCTGATGGCCCTACTGAAGCATCTAGCGCCATAGAGCTCCACGTCTTCGTCCTCTGAGTCAGTCGATCGGGCACGTCGTGCCCTTGACTTGTCGATTTCGCACTGTGTGATGTCATCACGCGCGTCGTAGTCGTGGTCGTTTCGCCGTGAGCGGCGACGTCGAGACAGATCATGACTGTCGTCGCTGGACGAGGGTGAGGAATAGCGTTTTTCTAGAGCCTTGCTTTTCTTCGGCTCCGGCGTTGGCTCTTTGTCGAGAGCAGCCTTGATTAATCCCAAGCCCGCGATCGTAGATCGGTGCATGGCGGCTCGGGGATCTCCAGCTGGCGGTTGGTTGTTGAGGAGGTACATGGTGGCCGCTGTCACCGCATCTTGTGGTGTCTTTGGGACCACGTTGCCCCGTGTGTCGACTGTCATGGAGCCGAAGTCGAGGACTTTTGCAGCTTCTATGCGTTTCTGCTCGGTGAGGTGAGCCATTCGAGATCGCCTCTTGTTGGCCACGTACTCGTTGCCTTTGGAGGAGGATCCTCCATGGGAGGAGAGCCCAGCCCTTCGAAGACTTGACTCGTCTGCCGCCTTTTTACTCGCTTCGAGTTGCGCGATTGTTTTTAGCTGGCGTCTGTACTCCTCCTTCAGCAGACAATGATAGCCCATCAGCAATTCTTGCGGTGTGCTAGGGGGTAGAGGATTGCCTCGCAGGGCGTCTCGGCAACAAGCTCACTCGAGATTGTTAAGTTTGATCATGACACGTTCACCGGTGTGCTCATTAACCATGGTTGGAGGTTCGACTGCCCCTCCATTATTGATGGGCGCGTCGTTGCCACTATTGGTGGGGCCGCCATTAGGTGGTCCGCCGTTAGGTATGCCACCGTTGGGTGGGTCAGAACCGTTGCCACCGTTTTCGCGATTAACGGTGGAGTCGCCGGTGTTGATGACAGCGCACATGAAGTGGCTGGGGAAGCTATTGCTCCTGCAACTCTCGGATCCGGAGCCGTAGGCTCCATCTTCAGTTGCTAGATCGCCTAGATCGGATTCGCGACTACTGTCGCTGTCTGTATTCTCGACTGTTGTCGAGGCATTGAGCTCACTGAGTGTGCTGATCGGTGGAGGGAACCTCGATGCTGGAGCAATTGATGGTGTTGTCGGCTGGTCAGGCATGCGAAGCGTGCCCATCTGACTAACTTGGAAGCGGAAGCTCCCGATCGCCAGGCTAATTCCATCGCCCACGGACTCGAAAGCCGGGCAAGTGGCCCGCGTGTGGATGGTGAAGTCGAACGCGCCGAAGAGCTGGCGAATCTCCGCTGTTGCGGAGTTGTAGGTCGCAGTTGATGGGGCCGAAGAAGCCGCAACATCAGCACTCCTAATTCTCACAGACGGCGCCAATTGACGAGGGTTTAACTCATCAATGCCCATTGTAATGGACTTGGGTTTTGGAGAAGGAGGGAGCACTAGAAGCACCAATGGGCTAGCAAACAAGCACACAGGGACACAAAGTTTACCCAGGTTCAGGCCTCGTAGAGGTCCCTACTCCTGCTTGTCTGCTTGTAGAATTAACGAAGGAATCAAAGATTACAATGGTGCGCAGATGCAATCTGGCGAGGGTTGTGGAAACTAGGGTTGCGTGTGTCCTCCTCACTGCCCCCTCCTGGTCTTTATATAGATAGACCAGGTCTCGGGTAGCAGGTCGAGTCGGTTACAGTTTAGGGTTTGCCCTTCAAACTTTCTATCTTTAGACTTCTTCTTGTCCCGCAAGTTATCGAGAGTCCGTAGGCCACTCGAAGTCTTTATTGGGCCATGGCAACGCCGTGGGCTTCCACCGTATCTGGACCGTATATGCAAGACTCGAGTACCTGCAGGGTATACCCATGTTAGTAGCCCCCGAGTGTCCAGTGGAATCGTAGATTCGACTAGGGACTTTATGAAGCCTTTCGAGTGCATGACTGAGTATTTTTTCGACTGCTCTATTTGTGTCATAGGGATTTTTGATGTGTGTGCCTGATTTAACCGATGTATCGGTATCAGTTAACTACCTTAGGGTAAAACAACGCAATCTACTCGAACTCGAGTCCCCGGGCTCGAATTCGGAAAAGTGCTGGTGTAATTCGACTCAAGCCGCGGAGGTTTTATAGGAGTCGAATTCCAGTATATGGGTGTGAGGACTCGACGCGTCCGTCAAGGCATGTTCATCGCACCTATAGGCACGGATAAATTTCTGGTAGTGCGCAACAAATGCGTTGCCAGGCCTTATTCAGGTCTTATCTTCATGCTACAAGCGCGGCATCCGAAATTTTGTCATCGCGGAGATGATTCGGGTGACCAAGGAGACACAGTCTCTTTGTAGGAAAAAATATGAGGTGGTGTCGCCATAAACTTCGAGTGTGGATGTTATCGACACACAGTATGATGTACAAATAATCATAGGGTGCGCAACCAGTGCTCCCTATGGGAGTAGCCCCCGAGTGCCTGGTTGAGTCGAAGACTCAGGCAGGGACTAAAGAACTTTTTGCGACTGCCGTCGTCTTTTGTTTGCTTGTTGCAGTCGAATTTATTTCCGGCGCTCCCTATGGGAGTAACCCATGTCCATAGTCGAATCGTAGACTCGAGTGGTTGGGTATGCTTTGAATGTTCAAGTTCCTGCATAAGAAGAAAATGATAGGGTGCAGGACCAGCGCTCCCCATGGGAGTAGCCCCGAGTGCTTGGTGGAGTCGAAGACTCGAGCAAGGACTAAAGCATTCAAAATCTTCAGTTGCTAATGATGATGACGTTAGTGCTGACGATGCGATGACCTCAATTGCCTGCGTGAGCGGTTTTGATGGGATGGGTCGAGCGATAGGTCCCACTTTCTGACTTTGATTTGACCGGGCGTGCGTAATCTTCTGTTTTAACTGTGCCTCCTCGATATCCATGCGTAATGGGGATAGTGGGGGACGGTTCTTCCTTCAGGTCCTCCACGTGTCGATCACGATGGGCGCCACGCATCCGATAGGGTTTCTGTTGGCCGTTGGATTACATCTTCCAGGGGGTTAAGTAGCAGTGCTGTAGCGGTAATTTTTCCCATCTGCTCTTTTCTCTGCCTTTGCCTCCATGGCCATTGTTGCTGCTCCTCTGCTCCCTAGAGTTCATCTTCTTCGCGGCGCTGGACCAGCTCCGCATATTCCCTAGTTACATTGAGTGCGTGGTCGGTGAATTCCCTGGGAACTCCTGGCATGTCCGCTGGACACCAGGCAAAGATTTCCCAGTGCTCACGGAGGAATCCGACGAGCGCGAGTTCCTATGCGGTACTCAAGTTGTTGGCGATGAGGGCCGTCTTGGCCGGGTCCGATGGGTGGACCTGAAATTTCTTCGTGTGCACCGACGAGTCGAAGGACAGGTCGGGTGAACTTGGCCGACTCAGGGGAGGCAGACTATTGTCTGTCGACTCCTTCAATCTTGCGAGTTCTTCCTGCATGCCGAAGGACTGGGAAATTCTGTTGGATTCCCTGTCACAACTGTCGGACCTTTCGAAGCTCCCGTTGATTGTGATGATGCTGTTGGGGCCTAGCATTGTCATCTATAGGTAGGCATAGTGCGGCACTGCCATGAACCTGGCGAACGCAACACGTCCGAGGATGCAGTGATACTGTGAGAGCCAGTCGACGACTTTGAAGTCGATGCATTCGCGTCGAAAGTTTTTTGGCGTGCCAAAGATATCGTCGAGGTTGATTTTGCCAAGGGGATAGACGCCCTTGCCTGGGATGATGCCGTGGAATGTTGTGTCCGAGACCTCTAGGCATGTCAGAGGGATCCTCATTGCTCGCAAGGTACTTGCGAACATTAGGTTAATGCCGCTTCCACCGTCCATGAAGACATCTCATGTCGAAGCCTCCAATTTGTGCCTCGAGTACGAGGGGACAATGGCCTGGACGAGGTACTTGGCACGGGTGGTCAAGCTTGTCGAAGGTGATGCAGGAGTCGCTTCCACTGAGGTACTCAGTGGTGGATGATGGTGAGTTTGTCGCCAAATTGACTTGGCGAGTGATGGCCTTTTGCACCCGGTTGGAGGGGCGGCCCTTTTGGATCATCATGGTGCCCATGGCCCGTGGGTACGGCTCGCCTCCGTGATGCTGGTCGGGCACAGCTGCGGTTGGTGGTGGTCCAGGTGGTGGTGGAGGAGCTCCATGTGCCATAGCGCCTGGGGCGGCTCCATAGCCCCTGTTGACCACGTCGTGATTCATCCGAGCCAGACCCTCATGAAGTTTTAGGAACTCGTGGTAGTCCTTGAGGAGGTGGCTGGATTTCTTTTTGTCGTCATGCTTGTCGATGTAGAAGTGCACGGTGCATGTCCCGGACAACTTGTCCTCAATGGATGTTGCGGGTGCCTCGTCGCGAGTGCGGCGTTGCCATACTTGCGTGGTTTCCCGGGAATCGCGGTGTCCACCGCTGCGATAGCCGCTATTGCGGTTGTCGTTGCGCCTGTCGGCGTAGCCGGCTGCAACTATGTTGACGTCGTCGCGGTCATCGTAGATGCACATTTGATGTTTGCATCGGCAATCGCGTCTGCCCTCGAGTTCTGCTTCGTCATTGGAGTGAACACGATTTTTCACTGAATCTTTTCCATCTGCCCACCGATTCGCGATTTCCATCTGGTGGTCAATGGTTTTGGGCTTCGAGCGGCCTAGCTCCTCCCTGAGCTCTATGCGGCGAACGCCGCCGTTGAATGCGTCAATCGCCCGGTCCTCCGAGATATTTTCTGTGGAGTTTTTGATGATGGACCACCTCTGGATGTACGAGCGTAGCGATTCGCCTGACCTTTGTTGGCAGCATCTCAGCTCTTCGATTGATGCGGGCCTTTTGTAGGTGCCCTTGAAGTTGCGCACAAAGCTGTAAACCAGCTCATCCTAGCTGCGAGTGGATCTGTGCGGAAGATTAGTGAGACAAGCTCGGGCGGCGCCTTGCACCTGCAGCTGTAGGCATTGCATGGCAGTGCTTCGACTCCCACCATGGAGCCTGACGGAGGAGATGTGGTCTTCCAACCAGATTTTTGGGTCTTGCAGGCCATCAAACTTTGGGTTCTCTGATGGGAGCTTGAACCCCTTGGGCATTCGCTTTTGTCTGATGGCCCTACTGAAGCATCTGGCGCCACAGAGCTCCACGTCTTCGTCCTCTGAGTCAGTCAATCAGGCATGTCGTGCCCTTGACTTGTTGATTTTGCGCTGTGTGATGTCATCACGCGCGTCGTAGTCGTTGTCATGTCGCCGTGAGCAGCGACGTCGAGACAGATCGTGACTGTCGTTGCTAGACGAGGGTGAGGAATAGCGTTTTGCTAGAGCCTTGCTTTTCTTCGGCTCCGGCGTTGGCTCTTTGTCGAGAGAAGCCTTGATTAATCCCAACCCGCGATCATAGATCAGTGCATGGCGACTCGGGGATCTCCAGCTGGCGGTTGGTTGTTGAGGAGGTACATGGTGACCGCTGTCACCACAGCTTGTGGCGTCTTTGGGACCACGTTGCCCCTGTGTGTCCACTGTCATGGAGCCGAAGTCAAGTACTTTTGCAGCTTCTATGTGTTCCTGCTCGGTGAGGTGAGCCATTCGAGATCGCCTCTTGTTGGCCACGTACTCGTTGCCTTTAGAGGAGGATCCTCCGTGGGAGGAGAGCCCAGCCCTTCGAAGACTTGATTCGTCCGCCGCCTTTTTACGTGCTTCGAGTTGTTGTTTGTAGCTGGCGTCTGTACTCCTCCTTCAGCAGCCAATGATAGCCCATCAGCAATTCTTGCGGTGTGCTAGGGGGTAGAGGATTGCCTTGCAGGGCGTCTCGGCAGCGAGCCCACTCGAGATCGTTAAGTTTGATCATGACACGTTCGTCGGTGTGCTCGTTCACCATGGTTGGAGGTTCGACTGCTATCGCTGTCTGTATTCTCGACTGTTGTCGAGGCATTGAGCTCACTAAGGGTGCTGATCGATGGAGGGAACCACGATGCTGGAGCAATCGATGGTGTTGTCGGCTAGTTAGGCATGCGAAGCGTGCCCATCTGACCAACTTGGAAGCGGAAGCTCCCGATCGCCAGGCTAATTCCATCGCCCACAGACTCGAAAGCCGGGCGAGTGGCCTGCGTGTGGATGGTGAAGTCGAACGCGCCGAAGAGCTGGAGAATCTCCACTATTGCGGAGTTGTAGATTGCAGTTGATGGGGTCGAAGAAGCCGCAACATCAGCACTCCCAATTCCCACAGACGGCGCCAATTGACGAGGGTTTAACTCATCAATGCCCATTGTTATGGACTTGGGTTTTTGAGAAGGAGGGAGCACTAGAAGCATAAATCGGCTAGGAAACAAGCACACAGGGACACAAAGTTTACCCAGGTTCAGGCCTCGTAGAGGTCCCTACTCCTGCTTGTCTGCTCGTGGAATTAACGAAGGAATCGAAGATTACAATGGTGCGCAGATGCAATCTGGCGAGGGTTATGGAAACTAGGGTTGCGTGTGTCCTCCTCACCGCCCCTTCCTAGCCTTTATATAGATAGGCCAGGTCTCGGGTAGCAGGTCGAGTCGGTTATAGTTTAGGGTTTGCCCTTCAAACTTTCTATCTTTAGACTTCTTCTTGTCCCGCAAGTTATCGAGAGTCCGTAGGCCACTTGAAGTCTTTATTGGGCCGTGGCAACACCGTGGGCTTCCACCATATCTGGACCGTATATGCAAGACTCGAGTACCTGCAGGGTATACCCATGTCACCCAACGTCTCTTGCATTTTAGGGTATACAACTGCTTCCATATATATTTGTTGAAATGACCTGGCTAGTTTATATTTGCTAAAATTCTAAGCCATACACACATTTTTTGATTGCTCGTTTCACGGTAGGCACACTTATTTAATGCTTGCTTGCTTGTCCTGTTTGTTTGACTTGTTGGTCAATAATTGAACCGTTGACGAGTTGTAAACTCCAGTTCATAGCTCCTGCCATATCAGTCAAATCAGTAGTTTGTCTTGTTTGATGTATTAACTTGTTATTACTTAGTTTCAGACTACAATTATTGCTATCGCCACAAAAGAGGGGGCTGCAAGATCATGCCTCCTCTAATGTAACTATCATACTCAAAGGAAAATGTAGGTGATCGATTTAGAAAGCAAATTGGGGACTCTGCTATCAACTCGATTGCCAACTAAAATGCCGAATTTTCTTTCCCTTGAGTTGATAATGTGTAATAATTTTAAGAAGTTCGCAGCTGATGTAATATCTAGATAACTCGCATAGGCCATGTAGGCATTTAGTTAACGCTGTCCACACATGGTAGTAGTCGTTACCAAAACTACGCCAGCTAGGTCGATTAGGGAACAATATCGTGCTTTGTTATTGGCCAATCTTGTATTCGGCCGACAATGAACAGTAAAGGATGCTCGTTAATTATACACCTTTTATGATATTGGCATGGGCTTCAGAAAGGCCAAAACTTCAAAAGACTGTAAACGTAATGGGCCGACCCACATGTGGGAACAAGTAACAGTAACATGCTATAATAGTAAGAGTCCAGAACAGTAGCAGGCCATAACAGTAACAAGCAACAATAGTAAAAGGCAAGAAACTGTAATATAGGATAGAAAAGTAACAGACTAGAGGATTAACAGACTAGAACAGTAGCAAACAACAATAGTAAAATACCGCAGCAGTAAAGGGCCAAAACAGTAATGTACCATGAAATTTTCAGACGAGAACATTAACATGCCGACAGAATTACTAGGCCGGAACAGTAACAGGCTGCCTGTTGGGAACATATTTTGAGTGGGAGCTTAATGGTTGATTCTTAGGTGTGTAGGACACATTAGGAACGAAAGCACACGCACCAATAAATAATGATTTATAGGGATTGTCAGTTGAAAGTAGGTGTATTAAAATTTTATGTTGTATTCCTAAAAGAGATTCTGAAATAGTTTCAGAATAAGAACTGATTAAGGAATGTCTTTAGTCATTGGAATTAGGAATAACACTAAGTTAAAATATCAGTGGTTGAAAGAAAGAAAAGGATTATCATCATCCACTATGTTGGGACATAGGTTCTGTCTTAGAAACCATGATGAGAACTTAACATAATATATGATCCAAGAAGAAACGTTCAGAAGTGATTAAGTATGAATCGCTGAACATTGAGCTAAGTTTTTCCACAGTGTCTGTATGAGAAATGTAGACATTTTCAAGTCTATAAAGGATGACATAGCTTATAACATGAAGGGTTATGTTATGAAGGCATATGTTAACCTTGAAAGATTGGAAATCCTTACATCGATAATACCGACTAGAGGCAATTAGGAAGCGAGGTGGTAAACATTGAAAATTGCACATAGTGCACTAGTGTTTCGATGATTACATTTATAATATAATATAAGGGTACCATCTAACATGATGTATATTGTTGTGGTGGGACTACTTCGTCTTTTTGCAGAGGGTGTGTCCCAGGGCACAGTGCCCATGAGAAAGCTTGTTTTTGATGATCTAATGTCACTACTGGCTCCTGGAAACCGACCTCACTCTTTTTCCATAACTACGATGCATACACAAAGGTTATCATGTGATGATAAAGTATTAATGTCAATTAAGGTGACATTAGTAAGTTGCATAAGGATATGGGGCTGGAAAGACCCATGAATCAACCTCTTCCATGAGAAATCATGATCAAATGTGCCAGGTTATATGGTGCCGATGATTGGTAAACAAATGCAACTAGTTTATTTCTACTCTAGTGCAAGTGGGAGACTGTTGGAAATATTTCGTAGAGACACATAATAATATGGATTATTATCAAATTTCATAAAGTTTATGATTAAGTTTTATATCATGCTATAACTGGATTGAAAGGAAACATCAATACACGTGTGATATATAAACAACCAGGAGTTCCCGATGAAGCTCTATTCACTGGTTCATTGGTCACCAGATGATCAAGGTTTCCTGATCATGTGGCATTTATGCCAGTTGACAATGGAGTCACGTCATTACGAGAATGAGATGATGAGCTATACCCAACCTAAGCATCGTGACCCGATCATGTCACGAAGTTCAAGTTACGATGATTAGAATAGACCTAGTATCCTATTTCTTAGACCGTGAGGCCATATCAATCACTGTCACCCGAGAACTCCTAGATAACATCAAACCTCATATGCGGGAGAAATGATCATAAAGGTGTGTTTAGGTATTTGGAGGAACATGTAGAGGCATTATGTGTCAAAAGTAGGATTTGTCCATTCGTGTGATGGAAAGATACTATAGGGCCCACTCGGAGAAGTTATATCCAATAGCTGCGTAGCGTGTGATTTGATCACAAGGATATCACTTATCAGAATGAGTCAAATAGCATTTGTTAGAAACAAGATTGAACATGGCATGGAGATGTCAATGATCAGATGTCGGGAAATGCAAGTATCAAGAGACAAAAGGAATATGACACGATGTTCATGGTTCAGCAAAGAAAGATTCATGGAATTCACAGGGGTCATCATGGGCATCTAGGTCCCGCTGATGATCATTGGTACAGGAAGATCTCGACCATGTCTAGAATGTTACCGAACCATGGGGTATCACGCTTAAGAGCTTGATGATACTCAGGGTGTGTTTTGGTATCGGCAGAATCACCAAAGAAAAAAAAGAGAGAAAACCTGAAGGGTTTCGATAAGTCTGGAGGATGTCCGGAGTGGACGTGGAAGGAGTTCCATAGCCACGGGGATTGAATAATATGTGAGTAAATGTTAAATAATGATTTGATCAGTTATTCATAATTATTTAATAAAAGAAAACTGAATTAAAATGTCAAATACCTAATTGGGCCAAAATCCGGAGGGAAAAGGGCCCATGAGGGAAAAGACCAAAGGGAGGAGAGATAGGGGTGGCCAGCTGGGGCTTGGGCACTCCGCGTGGTGCCCACAAGGAGAATATCATTTTGTGGCCTGAAAGTTGGGGTGTCCAGGCAACGCGGTACCCAAGTTCCCTGAAATCAGCCGGGATGACTATAGTTGGTGTGCCAAATACTCAGAGGGTCTTTTTTGGCACGAATTCAACTTTACATTTCAATACAAAAAATCAGACTAACGACCGTCAAGTTGGGCTCCCCCTGTCAGTTCTCGCCATTATGTCGCTCCCGTCGCTTAGGCGGGGTGGTTGTCACGTAGGCTTGCAACATTGGCACAGTGGATAGGACAACACCCCCTGCCCACCCCCTACCCAGTGTATTGACGTGACAAAACAGGGCACATGTATCGGTGTTATAATTATTTTTTGTTTACTCAGAAGCTGGAACGACCACCTCCACGCGTCTCTCCTTGGACTTCCATCCCCGTCGTTAACCACTACCTTAAAAGCGCATTGACGGTTCCACCGTTCCCCTGCCTCGCAGAAACCACTCTTCTTCTTCCTGTCATCTATCTTCTTCCCATCTTCTTCTTGCCGCCATGGAAGGTCGTCGCACTCTAGAGACAAGCTTCACTACCCATGACAATAAGAAGATAGACGTTGTCTACACCAATGAGGAGGAGACAGTGGTGCGTGTCCTGAGGATGTACGAGGGTTGGCTTGGGATAAACGAGGACAAGTTTGTGGGATTGGACCTCGAGTACACCCCGGAGTACCCATATGAAGGGAGTGAAGTCGCCGTCGTTCAACTGGCCATGCGGAAACACGTCCTCGTCTACCACCTCTCCCGGTTTGTAGATCTGCTCTCTGTAGCTAACTGCTTTTAGGGTTTTCTCCTCTTGTTCTTTATCCACTTGCTCATCTTGCAACTACTGGATTTTATTTAGGACCAAATAAATTATGACAAGACAATGTTGAGAGTCTTGATCTTGCATTTACTAAACTTTTCAAAATTATATTCAGATGATGATCTTGCATTGACAAAATATTTGTAGTTGCAAATTTTGGTGATGACAAACTACATACTTTCAGGACTGACATGAATTGTCCGGCGCTGCGCCAGTTCCTTGTAGAAAAGGGAATTGTTTTCTGCACTGTCAACAAAACAACTGATTTTTCGAAATTTTATCAAGAGGGAATTATAATTCCTGCGCATAGCTGGATCGATATTCAGAGTCTTGTCAAGATCCTAGGGGGATCGAGGAAGGATGGAATGGCATCACTCGTAACTAGAATCCTCGATGAGTCGTACGGCAAAATGAAGGAAGACTTCCCTACGGATAGGCACGATTTCTGGGACGAGTGGCCGTTGTATGATATAAACCTAAAGTATGCAACCATAGATGCTTACGTGACCTACCAACTGTACAAGAAGATCCATATTTTTCTACGTTGCCTCGCGTTTTGCCCTATTTGCAAGATGGAAGACGAGCTTAGGGGAGCCCTTTGTAGAAAATGCAGAATAGCTGAGTTTGAAGCTGCATATGCAAAGAAAATGGCTGCATCTGAAGCAGCTGGCAGAGAGGCTGCAGAAGCAGCTGAAAGAGAGCTTGCAGCTGAAGCAGAAGCAGCTGACAGAGAGGCTGCAGCTGAAGCAGCAAACAGAGAGGCAACATCTTCTAGCGCAACAATCAGGCCTATGCTGCACCGCTAATTGTGCCGCAGGACGCTAAAGATAGGGAAGCCAAGTCAGATCCCAGGTGGGACGAAGCATTTCGTGAGCTGTGGAGTACCTGGAATGGTCGCAGTTGGTCGCCTAGGAACGATGGCAAGCGCCTCAAGTGGTCTGATGAGAAGTGAATTAAATTTTACTTGTCAGTGTTATGTTTCTGTTTTGTGGAACTCAGTAAGCTTGTCAAGATGTCTAGCGCCTCAAGTGATAGTAGTAAAATAAATTTAACCCTCTTTGTGTTATGCTTATGTATGTGTCTTGTAGCTTGTCAAGATGGTAGCTCGTTAATTGGCAGTTTGAAAGAGTGCCATTTTCCTCTCTCGCTAAACAGATATGTTTCATTTTGCCCAAATTGGTAGCAAATCTAGAGAAGATTCTCACTTTGATAATTCGTTCCCTTTTGGACCTCTTTTTGCCTCCGATCAGGTAGCAAATCTAGAGCAGCAAATCACACCAGGCAGAATACATTCATTCAGAAAACAAAAAAAATGTGGATATAGCTGTGCGCAGCTAAATAGGATATAGCGATAGAAAGTAGGTTGCTTAACGAGGTTCGATGCATTCAGCCAGAAATAGGATATAGCTAGAAAGAAGTTGCTTAGCAGCAGCAGCCGCTGCAGCTGCAGGCACATCCTGCAAGTGCCCGCGCCCCCGCCTCCTCGCTCTGGCGCTTCCTCCACTTCTTGATGCCCAGTCCCTTGATCTTGGGGGCCTTGGGCCTGATTGGAGGCATGCGACCCTCTTTGATGGCCACCCGCTAGAGGTTTCGGAGGTGACTGCCGAGAGCCCGGTGTTCAGTGATGTAGGCGTTGATGTTCACGGTCTCGCGCTTGCTGCCTTCGTGGATGCTAGAGCCCCGGGCCTCTGCATGCTTCTGTAAGGAGTTAAAGTCGGTGTCAGCGAGACTCACCCAGCTGAAGGCGATCCCCTTGCAGAAGGGGCAGCACCGGGAGCCGCCCCTAAAGAAGGCGTCGTACTGGCCGGCACGCAGCCTCCTCAGCACCTGACGAGTCTTGGTGTGGATGGACTCGTCATCGCTGCAGACATCGCTACCGGAAACCTATTGGAAGAAAAGGAAAAGGAGGAGTAGATGATGTAAGAAGACCGAGCAATCGAAATGCAAACCAAGATCTAACATCCAACGATGGGAACGGTAGAAGAACCAGGGGAGGGGAGCAAGCCCTAGTTACCTCCGACCATGGGTCGTTGATGCCGGTGTCATAGGGGTTCAGTGGAACGATGTACTTATCTAGATCATACGTGCCCAAGAAGTGTTTGATATGCTTGTGACCGGCAGGGGCCTCCTCACCGGCGGGGGGCTCCTTTTCGGCGACCCCGTCAGTAGCGGGGACGGGGGCCTAGACGGGAACATCGGCTGCCATCGATGGCTTGACTAGGGCCTGGACAGAGATGGCGGCTGCTTTCAACGCGTCGAGGGGGACCGGCGAGGAGACGGGGGCCTCCTCACCGGCGGCCTAGGAGGCGACGATGGTCACCTTATCCTCCTCCGCCATCGCCAGCACGAATGGGGTATTCTCGGGAGTTTGCGGGTGCTAGTGGGACAATGGAGAGGGTTGCGTGGGGAGACTGTAACACCCTCGAATCGGCTCTATGCAAGTTTTAGCCCTTTCCGCCAAACCCACATATAAACGATTCAAGGACGCCCACCAGGCACTTTCGTGCGGGTGGAAAACGAAGTAATACCATTACACAACAGTCCTCGATGGGACCCACAGAACAGATATATATATATATATATATATATACAACACGACTCCAAGAGTCAAGAATACAGATATACTATACAAAGATCCAAATCACCTTGAAACGATAGAGCGTCCGACTACGGACAAGATGCAAATGGGGCTAAGAGCCCTGAAGAATAACCAATGGCGTCCATAACCCTGCCCAGGCCAAGCCGGAAGGGTAACCCTGCTAACGACATCGATCTCAAACCTGCTAAACAAAAGGGGTGCCGACAAAGGGCAAAGGAAAAAGAGGAGTGCCAGTACTGAGGCCAGTACATGGCGAGGCTAGAATTTGGCGGCTCACGCCTACATACGTACGGTGGGCTGAAGCAGCGGCGCAGCGGCACTAAACAACCTACAGAGGCTCGAAACAACTAGCGGTTATCAGAGAGGGATAAGAAAGACCTATTCGGATCCAACCTGACGCTAACACCAAACAAACCCATCCTGGTAATTCCCCCCTCGAAACCAAACGAGGAAGTCGGACCGAGGAACTCACATAGTTGGCAATTTTACTCATTCCGTTATAGTTGCGACAATTACTAATCAGATATAGATAGCATGAGTCATCCTGATAGCATAAGTAGTGGGCAGTTTTAATCACCATTTCGTTGTAGTTGGAACATTTACTAATCAGATATAATTGTCCTGAGGAATCCCAAAACCCAACAGTTGTTGACACTTTTATCTCATTCCATTGGAGTTACAATACTTACTAGGCAGGTATATCAGAACACGATACGACCAAGGTCCACCAGTTGTTGGCATTTTTAACATCCATTCCGTTATAATTGGGCTGATTACTAGTCACATATTAAGTCAAATTTATAGCACTACTTTAGTTATGCTTGTCTATGATCGAGATACTGTGCTCCAATTCGTCCATAACCGCGGACACGGCTTTCAGAAAGTTTTACCCTGCAGGGGTGCACAAATAGCAACACACACTCGATCAACCTCGAAAAAACCAACTCAAAACCCAACGAGGCTTTCACGACAAAGCGATCACAGGATTCAGAAATATTTCAGAGGGCCACCCCACTAAGCTACCCGCAACAAAGTTGGCCGGCTCTGGAACGGACCCAGAGTTTGTGTCAATGGCTATAAACGACTGGGAACCCGAAAGTGTGACTGGGCTTGTCGATACCGCGAAAACATTCCACGATCCAAAACAGTACAGGTGCTCCACGCACAATCTTAAATAAAGCAGTAAAGCATGGCATAAGTACAGGATAGTAATAAAGCCCCAAACTACTTTGTGGCCCCAAGAAATAGAAATGAATCAAGCTCTGGCTCAGGGGGGTCCATAAGGCCTCCCGGATGTGGATAGTGCAAAAAATCAAGGAACAGGTATCAAGTACTCGGGGTCCTACGGGACACAAGTGAGCGTGGAAGAACCAAATAACATCTATTGCCCACCGATGCCTCTGCATTAGTTATATCTAGCAATTTAATAGTTGTAATTAAAGACATGTTCATCTCCACCACTAAGCATCTCCACCATAAACATCTGCCAGCATTCCATCAACTGCGGTACTTGACAACACGAGATCACACCTGAGCAAGCAACTACGACTCGCAAGGCCAGCTATCTACCAAACAACAGTAATAGGAGGTGTCCAAGGCAATATAGAGGCTGCACGAGATATAACTGGTGCACGGAAACTAAAGCATCGCGACACGGATAGCAATAGATCAACAGGAGGAAATAAAGACTATAAATGCAAAATAGGTAGAAGGGGGAGAGATGCTTGCCTGGGAAACACTGCCGACGGATCATATCCAGAGAACATATCGATACTCGCATCAACTCATCGGCCTAATCCGCGAAGAAGCAAACAGTAGAAGAAACACTGGATGCAATATTTAATACTACGGCAGAAGATCCGGCATGCTTATGATATGATGCATGACAAGGCAACGATGCGGTGCAATTAGGCAATATTAAGTGGAACCGGGGTCCCGACAATTAATTATATGGTTCATGTTGTTTAGCTACCCCGCAAATTAAATGTTGTATTCACATGGTGAAACATGGCATCGGTTCGCTACACCATTTTAAATGGAGTCGACATAAGACTAGAAAAGCCCTCATATAGACTCCATATTTAACTATGATATGAATCGACAAAATGCCCCCAAACCCATATGATGCGATGCGAATATGAACCATTTAATATGCAACAGATATATGTTATATATTGTAAAAATAGAGGTCTCGGAAAAGGGGTCACACATCAGGGTCGAAGGTCTTGGGTGTCGAGGGTTCGGGGTCTGGTCTCAGGGGATCGTTGTTTGGACAACGGGAAGTATATCTTGTCGCATCCGCGGTCTTTGGGTCATGTAATCTGGGTAGGAGTTCTTGTCGTTGGGCATCCTTCGATTCTATCGGCGACCTTGTGGTTCAGGCTCCGTGTCCATATTGGTCACTCATGCAGTACCGAAGATCTCGTCGGAACTCCCGTCAACCTTCTCCATCGCGAGGGTCTTGTGGACACACCACATATTCTTGTATCAGCAATATCACCACATCTGCATATTGCATTCCAAAAGTACTTATACTATTGTCACCGCGTAAAAATAACCGAACGGGTACAGCAGAGAGAAGGCCCTGCACGCGCGCGGGCGGAGGCGAGGCCACGGCTGGCGAGGCGGAAGATGGCGGCAGCGCAACGCTTGTAGGGGTGGTGGTGAGAAGGCAGCCGGAGGGCTCGGTCGGGCCGAGGTGACGATGCACAGCGAGCCCGAGCGCGAGGAGCCGCACAGAGGGCAGACGGGGCGGCGGCTCGTGGTGCTGGGTCGAGCGAGGCAAGGCAGAGGTCACCGCAGGGTCGTGGGGCTCGGGGCTGCGACGGCGGGACTCGAGCGGCAGGCTCAATGACGCGAGCAAGGATGCGGCGGTGCTTGATGGCGACCTGGGGCCAGGGTGGCGCAGAGAGGAGGGAGGTCGAGGGAGGGCGGAGCAGCGGAGGGGGGGGGGCGCCTGACGTGGCTCCGGCGGGTGACGGCGCAGCTCCGATGGGGAGGAGGGGAATGGGTCCGGGGCTGTTATGGCGGGGCTCGGCTCGAGCGGCCGGAGAAGTACCGGTGGCGACGGCGGCGTGATGCGAGAGGTAGGCGGCACCCTGGCGGCGGGGTCGAGCAAGGTGGGCGGCGGGCGAGGCCCAGGTGGAAGATGCAGGGAGAGGAGGGACGACTAGAGAAGCGGTGGAGGCGACCGAGGTCACGGCGGCGGACGGCAGGGCGAATCGCGGCGGCGGGAGGAGGCCGGCGTGGGGCAGGCCCGGGGAAGATGGGGCTGCCGGGGGGAGAGAGATCGCGCGGCGCGCGAGGTAGGTAGGAAGAGAGAGGAGGGCGCGAGGGAAGGGAGGCGCGGTAGGGGGAGGTGGGCCCGCGGGGAGACAGGAGGCGTGGGGATCGGTGCGCGGGCGGGAGATGATGTGGCGTGCGGCGCGGAAAAAGAGGGAGTGCACGACGGCTGTCCATCCTAGGAGGTGGGGCCCGCGCGGCTGGGTGGCGGCGCGTTTGGTGGGAGATGGGCAGGGGGATGAGGTGGCGGTGGGTGAAAGGGTGAAAAAAAGGGCCAGGGTGATGTGGCGCGCTGTGATAGGTTGGGGTGATGTGGAGGGGGCTGGGTAGGATAGGCTGGGTAGGTTATATGGTGAAAAAGGTTTTGAGTGGTTCTGGGGTAGGTAGGATTTTTATCTGGAGGTGGCCGGCTGGGCTTTCGGGCCGGGCTGGCTGCCTCCCAAAAATAATTTAAATATTTCATTTATTAAAAACAAGGCTATTGCAAACCATTGATAGACAAAACAAAATATTCCGGACAAGCCCGGTGTTTTTGATTTGAATTAAAGACAGGGTATTTAGAAAACAATAATAGACTTTTCGAAAATAGTTTAAGACAAAACCATGCATGATGATGACGATGCTCAAATGCAATGTGGCATGATGACATGAGCACGCGGTCATGATGATGCAATGCACAAAAACAACATGATTTTCTAGTAGTGGTTTTTGCGGGGCACCACAATTCGACACCCCTAACAATGGATCTCGCCCTCGAGATCCGCCTCATGGTACCGGAAGGAAGGTCGGCGATCTGAACCT
This sequence comes from Avena sativa, assembly GCA_916181665.1. Lineage (NCBI taxonomy): Eukaryota > Viridiplantae > Streptophyta > Magnoliopsida > Poales > Poaceae > Avena > Avena sativa. The sequence continues at coordinate 479,425,107 of OV702292.1, read as the reverse complement.
TCTCGCTTCGCGTAGATGCTCGCGACACCACTAACAAGAGGTCGTTTTCCATGATCGTCGAGAGAACACTCCGGGGACAAAGGCGAAGGTAGAGGTATCAACAAACAAAGCCACCTCCAACTTCGACAGAAGGAGAAAAATGATGCATTCTAATCCACTTCAATATATGAGAGCAAATAGATTGAGTAGTCAGCATGGGGGCCAATCCATCACGCACCCAAACTATTACTCCGCACAATCAGTAGGAGAAGCGTGCAACCATTCTCGGAATCAGACTGAAGATCTCGACACTCGAGGTTCGGAAACAAAGGAGTGATGCAGGCTCTGCATCGGATCTGGCGTAGATGTTGTCGTGGCGTCAGAAAACACCAGAAGGCACAAACAAGGAACAAAGAATGGAACCACAGATAAAGGTTTACTCAGATAGCATGAAGTCCGGAGATAGAAACACCGTTGCCAAAGGAGGAAGTGATGCCCTGAAGGTACGACAGAAAACCCAACCACGAGAAGTCCTGTACTAGAAGAAGGTAAGAGAATAGATCCAAAACACGCAGAGGTAAGAGGAGAATAGCATAGGGATAAGGAGTAAAAGCAGAACTAATCAGATCTATCCAACCGATTTTGCAAAATAGTTTTGACACTCTACTTCGGCCGTTAGCTAGGTTATCCTACAGGCTGGACTTGTGGGGTATCGCAACTGCTGAGCTCTGATACCACTCTGTAACACCCTCGAATCGGCCCTATGCAAGTTTTAGCCCTTTCCGCCCAACCCGCATAGAAACGATTCAAGGACGCCCACCAGGCACTTTCGTGCGGGTGGAAAACAAAGTAATACCATTACACAAAAGTCCTCGATGGGACCCACAGAACAGATATATATACAACACGACTCCAAGAGTCAAGAATACAGATATACTATACAAAGATCCAAATCACCTTGAAACGATAGAGCGTCCGACTACGGACTAGATGCAAATGGGGCTAAGAGCCCTGAAGAATAACCATTGGCGTCCATAACCCTGCCCAGGCCAAGCCAGAAGGGTAAGCCTGCTAACAACATCGATCTCAAACCTGCTAAACAAAAGGGGTGCTGACAAAGGGCAAAGGAAAAAGAGGAGCGTCAGTACTCTGAGGCCAGTACATGGCGAGGCTAGAATTCGGCGGCTCTCGCCTACATAGGTATGGTGGGCTGAAGCGGCGGCGCAGCGACACTAAACAACCTATAGAGACTCGAAACAACTGGCGTTTATCAGAGAGGGATAAGAAATACCTATTCGGATCCAACCTGACGCTAACACCAAACAAACCCATCCTGGTAATCCCCCCCTCGAAACCAAACGAGGAAGTCAGACCGAGGAACTTACACAGTTGGCAATTTTACTCATTCCGTTATAGTTGCGGCAATTACTAATCAGATATAGATATCATGAGTCATCCTAATAGCATAAGTAGTGGGCAGTTTTAATCACCATTTCTTTGTAGTTGGAACATTTACTAATCAGATATAGTTGTCCTGAGGAATCCCAAAACCCAACAGTTGTTGACACTTTTATCACATTCCATTGGAGTTACAATACTTACTAGGCAGGTATATCAGAACACGATACGACCAAGGTCCACCAGTTGTTGGCATTTTTAACATCCATTCCGTTATAATTGGGCTGATTACTAGTCACATATTAAGTCAAATTTATAGCACTACTTTAGTTATGCTTGTCTATGATCGAGATACTGTGCTCCAATTCGTCCATAACCGCGGACACGGCTTTCAGAAAGTTTTACCCTGCAGGGGTGCACAAATAGCAACACACACTCGATCAACCTCGAAAAAACCAACTCAAAACCCAACGAGGCTTTCACGACAAAGCGATCACAGGATTCAGAAATATTTCAGAGGGCCACCCCACTAAGCTACCCGCAAGAAAGTTGGCCGGCTCTGGAACGGACCCAGGGTTTGTGTCAATGGCTATAAACGACTGGGAACCCGAAAGTGTGACTGGGCTTGTCGATACCGCGAAAACATTCCACGATCCAAAACAGTACAGGTGCTCCACGCACAATCTTAAATAAAGCAGTAAAGCATGGCATAAGTACAGGATAGTAATAAAGCCCCAAACTACTTTGTGGCCCCAAGAAATAGAAATGAATCAAGCTCTGGCTCAGGGGGGTCCATAAGGCCTCCCGGATGTGGATAGTGCAAAAAATCAAGGAACAGGTATCAAGTACTCGGGGTCCTACGGGACACAAGTGAGCGTGGAAGAACCAAATAACATCTATTGCCCACCGATGCCTCTGCATTAGTTATATCTAGCAATTTAATAGTTGTAATTAAAGACATGTTCATCTCCACCACTAAGCATCTCCACCATAAACATCTGCCAGCATTCCATCAACTGCGGTACTTGACAACACGAGATCACACCTGAGCAAGCAACTACGACTCGCAAGGCCAGCTATCTACCAAACAACGGTAATAGGAGGTGTCCAAGGCAATATAGAGGCTGCACGGGATATAACTGGTGCACGGAAACTAAAGCATCGCGACACGGATAACAATAGATCAACAAGAGGAAATAAAGACTATAAATGCAAAATAGGTAGAAGGGGGAGAGATGCTCGCCTGGGAAACACTGCCGACGGATCATATCCAGAGAACTTGTCGATACTCGCATCAACTCATCGGCCTAATCCGCGAAGAAGCAAACAGTAGAAGAAACACTGGATGCAATATTTAATACTACAGCAGAAGATCCGGCATGCTTATGATATGATGCATGACAAGGCAACGATGCGGTGCAATTAGGCAATATTAAGTGGAACCGGGGTCCCGACAATTAATTATATGGTTCATGTTGTTTAGCTACCCCGCAAATTAAATGTTGTATTCACATGGTGAAACATGGCATTGGTTCGCTACACCATTTTAAATGGAGTCGACATAAGACTAGAAAAGCCCTCATATAGACTCCATATTTAACTATGATATGAATCGACATAATGCCCCCAAACCCATATGATGCGATGCGAATATGAACCATTTAATATGCAACAGATATATGTTATATATTGTAAAACTAGAGGTCTCGGAAAAGGGGTCACACATCGGGGGTCGAAGGTCTTGGGTGTCAGGGGTTCAGGGTCTGGTCTCAGGGGATCGTTGTTTGGACAACGGGAAGTATATCTTGTCGCATCCGCGGTCTTTGGGTCATCTAATCTGGGTAGGAGTTCTTGTCGTTGGGCATCCTTCGATTCTATCGGCTATCTTGTGGTTCAGGCTCCGTGTCCATATTGGTCACTCATGCAGTACCGAAGATCTCGTCGGAACTCCCGTCAACCTTCTCCATCGCGAGGGTCTTGTGGACACACCACATATTCTTGTAGCAGCAATATCACCACATCTGCACATTGCATTCCAAAAGTACTTATATTATTGTCACCGCGTAAAAATAACCAAACGGGTACAGCAGAGAGGAGGCCCTGCACGCGCGCGGGCGGAGGCGAGGCCGCGGCTTGCGAGGCGGAAGATGGCGGCAGCGCAGCGCTTGTAGGGGCGGTGGTGAGAAGGCGGCCGGAGGGCTCGTTCGGGCCGAGGTGACGATGCACAGCGAGCCCGAGCGCGAGGAGCCGCACAGAGGGCAGACGGGGCGATGGCTCGCGGCGCTGGGTCGAGCGAGGCAAGGCAGAGGTCGCCGCAGGGTCGCAGGGCTCGGGGCCATGACGGCGGGACTCGAGCGGCAGGCTCGGTGACACGGGCAAGGATGAGGCGGTGCTCGACGGCGACCTGGGGCCAGGGTGGCGTAGAGAGGAGGGAGGTCGAGGGAGGGCGGAGCAGCGGAGAGGAGGGGGAGCCCGACGTGGCTCTGGCGGGCGGCGGTGTAGCTCCGACGGGGAGGAGGGGAACGGGTCCGGGGCTGTGATGGTGGGGCTCGGCTCGAGCGGCCGGAGAAGTACCGGTGGCGACAGCGGCGTGATGCAAGAGGGAGGCGGCTCCCTGGCGGCGGGCGAGGCCCAGGTGAAAGATGCGGGGAATGGAGGGACGGTTGGAGAAGCGGTGGAGGCGACCGAGGTCGCGGCAGCGGATGGCGGGGCGAATCGCGGCGGCGGGAGGAGGCCGGCGTGGGGCAGGCCCAGGGAAGATGGGGCTGTCGGGGGGAGAGAGAGTGCACGGCGTGCGGGGTAGGTAGGAAGAGAGAGGAGGGCACGGGGGAAGGGAGGCGCAGTAGGGGGAGGTGGGCCCGCGGGGAGACAGGAGGCGTGGGGATCGGTGCGCGGGCGGGAGATGATGTGGCGTGCGACGCGGAAAAAGAGGGAGTGGACGACGCTGTCCATCCCAGGAGGTGGGGCGCACGCAGCTGGGTGGCGGCGCGTTTGGTGGGAGATGGGTAGGGGGATGAGGTGGCGGTGGGTGAAAGGGTGAAAAAAAGGGCCAGGGTGATGTGGCGCGCTGTGATAGGTTGGGGTGATGTGGAGGGGGCTGGGTAGGATAGGCTGGGTAGGTTATATGGTGGAAAAGGTTTTGAGTGGTTCTAGGGTAGGTAGGATTTTTATCTGGAGGTGGCCGGCTGAGCTTTCGGGCCTGGCTGGCTGCCTCCCAAAAATAATTTAAATATTTCATTTATTAAAAACGAGGCTTTTGCAAACTGTTGATAGACAAAACAAAATATTTCGGACAAGCCCGGTGTTTTTGATTTGAATTAAAGACGGGGTATTTAGAAAACAATAATAGACTTTTCGAAAATAGTTTAAGACAAAACCATGCATGATGATTACGATGCTCAAATGCAATGTGGCATGATGACATGAGCACGCGGTCATGATGATGCAATGCACAAAAACAACGCGATTTTCTAGTAGTGATTTTTTGCAGGGCGCCACAGAGAGTGAGCGAGAGTGAGAGTGGGTGTGCGGAGAGGGGCTCTATTGTTAAGGTGGATGGAAGCAAGGCACATTTCGTTGCACCACCGTGCAACGCGCCGTGCAGTCTACTGCACCGTGTACAGCGACACGCACACGGTACGTCACGTTTTTTTCTCGGGCCATGCATGGCAGTTCTGTATTGAGCCACATGCAAAGGGCGTATACACAATTTCTATGTACGAAGTTTGACACGGCCCTAAAATTGGCGATAGTTAAAAGTGGAAATGTAGAGGGGAAGGTAGGTGGCTGTACGGCGAGATTAGTGGGGTTGTGCTAGATCGGGTAGAGGGATGTGTTGATGGCTGCGAGGGACTCAATGAAGGCGGAGACGTTAGGTCTCGTCGATCTCAGCTCTTCGGCCACTGGCTAGCGCGTGCAAGCATCTTACGGTGGGGCCCAGTTGGAAGTGAGATTGAGAGCCGCAGCATAAAAAATGGGATATGTCTTATTAAAATCAAGTGGCAATAAATTGCAGTTGTCCATCAATGACCGTGCACTCGATGACGCATGTGTTGTGGCGTAGTAGTAGCAGTAGTAGGCTTTTCAGACTTGATTAAACATGACATGAACGCTCGATGACTTTTTCAATGGACGGCTTCGTGTTCCTTATTGTAGAAGTCTCGCTGAGGGAGACGTCCGTGATGTCTCACGCTGTACTATGAAGGGCACGACGTGTGCAACAATCATCATTGGATCACACAGAATCAACGGTTGGTGCGCACGATCCGCGTGACAACTGTGACAACCAATCAGGGAGTAGCAGACAGAGTGAGCACATGTTTGGGCTTCTACCAAAGATAGAGAGAGGGGGCAAAACTGAGTAGTGTCAAAAAACAAAGCGCAAAACTGAGTAGTATAAAAAATGGAAAGTGAGTGTCGTGTACAATGAAATACATGGATCAACCAATGGCATTGCATGTCAGTTCTTTTCACAAACCACATAAGGTTACACCAGTGTCATTGCATGTGTGTTCTTTTCATGAACCACACCCAGTGTGATTGCATGTCTGTGCTTTTAACAAACCACATATGGATACATCAGTGTCATTGGATGTCTGCTCTTTTCATGAACCACACCTAGTGTCATTGCATGTGTGTTCCTCTAAACAAACCACACATGGATCCACCTAGTGTGACTGCATGTCTGTTCTTTTCACAAACCACACATGGATCCACCAGTGCCATTACATGTGTGTTCTTCTCATGAACCACAGCCAGTGTCATTGCATGTATGTTCTTCTCACAAACCACACATAGATCCACCAGTGTCATTGCATGTGTGTTCTTTTCATGAACCACACATGGATACACAAGTGTCATAGCATGTCTGTTCTTTTCATGAACTACAGCTAGAGTCATTGCATGTCTGTTCTTTCCACAGACCACACATGGATCCACCTAGTGTCATTGCATGCCTGTTCTTCTCATGGACCACACCTAGTGTCATTGCATGTTTGTTCCTCTAAACAAACCACACATGGATCCACCTAGTGTGATTGCATGTCTGTTCTTTTCACAAACCACACATGGATCCACTAGTGTCATTGCATGTGTGTTCTTTTCATGAACCACAACTAGAGTCATTGCATGTGTGTTCTTCTAAACAAACCACACATGGATCCACCCAGTGTCATTGCATGTATGTTCCTCTAAACAAACCACACATGGATGCACCTAGTGTGATTGCATGTCTGTTCTTTTCACAAACCACACATGGATCCACCAGTGTCATTGCATGTGTGTTCTTTTCATGAACCACAGCCAGAGTCATTGCATGTCTGTTCTTCTAAACAAACCACACATCGATCCACCCAGTGTCATTGCATGTATGTTCCTCTAAACAAACCACACATGGATCCACCTAGTGTGATTGCATGTCTGTTCTTTTCACAAACCACACATGGATCCACAAGTGTCATTACATGTGTGTTCTTTTCATGAACCACAACTAGAGTCATTGCATGTGTGTTCTTCTAAACAGACCACACATGGATCCACATAGTGTGATTGCATGTCTATTCTTTTCACAAACCACACATGGATCCACCTAGTGTGATTGCATGTCTGTTCTTTTCACAAACCACACATGAATCCACCAGTTTTGTTGCATGTCTGTTCTTTTCATGAACCACACATGGATACACCAGTGTCATTGCATGTGTGTTCTTTTCATGAACCACAACTAGAGTCATTGCATGTCTGTTCTTTCCACAAACCACACATGGATCCACCTAGTGTGATTGCATGTCTGTTCTTCTCATGAACCCCACATGGATCCACCAGTGTCATTGCATGTGTGTTCTTCTCACGAACCACAGCCAGTGTCATTACATGTATGTTCTTCTCAAAAACCACACAAGGATCCACCAGTGTCATTGCATGTGAGTTCTTCTCATGAACCACAGCCAGTGTCATTGCATGTCTGTTCTTCTCACAAACCACATAAGTATCCACCAGTGTCATTGCATGACTGTTCTTCTCACAAACAACACATGGATCTAGCAGTGTCATCGGATGTGTGTTCTTCTCATAAACCACACATGGATCCACCAGTGTCATTGCATGTCTGTTCTTTTCATGAACCACAACTAGAGTCATTGCATGTTTGTTCATTCCACAAACCACATATGGATCCACCAGAGTCATTGCATGTCTCTTATTTTCATGAACCACACCATGTGTGATTGCATGTCTGTTCTTCTAAATAAACCACACATGGATCCACCTAGTGTGATTGCATGTCTGTTCTTTTCAAAAACAACACATGGATCCGCTAGTGTCATTGCATGTGTGTTCTTCTCACGAACCACAGCCAGTGTCATTGCATGTGTGTTCTTCTCACAAACCACACATGGATCCACCTAGTGTGATTGTATGTCTGTTCTTTTCACAAACCAGACATGGATCCACTTACTGTGATTGCATGTCTGTTCTTTTGACAAACCACACATGGATCCACCAGTGTCCTTGCATGTGTGTTCTTTTCATGAACCACAACTAGAGTCATTGCATGTGTGTTCTTCTAAACAAACCACACATGGATCCACCTAGTGTCATTGCATGTCTGTTCCTCTAAAGAAACCACACATGGATCCACCTAGTGTGATTGCATGTCTGTTCTTTTCACAAACCACACATGGATCCACCATTGTCATTGCATGTGTGTTCTTTTCATGAACCACAGCCAGAGTCATTGCATGTCTGTTCTTCTAAACAAACCACACATGCATCCACCCAGTGTCATTGCATGTATGTTCCTCTAAACGAACCATACATGATCCACCTAGTGTGATTGCATGTCTGTTCTTTTCACAAACGACACATGGATCCACAAGGGTCATTGCATGTGTGTTCATTTCATGAACCACAACTAGAGTCATTGCATGTGTGTTCTTCTAAACAAACCACACATGGATCCACATAGTGTGATTGCATGTCTGTTCTTTTCACAAACTACAACGGATCCACCTAGTGTGATTGCATGTCTATTCTTTTCACAAACCACACATGAATCCACCAGTTTCATTGCATGTCTGTTCTTTTCATGAACCACACATTGATACACCAGTGTCATTGCATTTGTGTTCTTTTCATGAACCACAGCTAGAGTCATTACATGTCTGTTCTTTCCACAAACCACACATGGATCCACCTAGTGTGATTGCATGTCTGTTCTTTTCACAAACCACACATGGATCCACAAGTGTCATTACATGTGTGTTCTTTTCATGAACCACAACTAGAGTCATTGCATGTGTGTTCTTCTAAACAGACCACACATGGATCCACATAGTGTGATTGCATGTCTATTCTTTTCACAAACCACACATGGATCCACCTAGTGTGATTGCATGTCTGTTCTTTTCACAAACCACACATGAATCCACCAGTTTTGTTGCATGTCTGTTCTTTTCATGAACCACACATGGATACACCAGTGTCATTGCATGTGTGTTCTTTTCATGAACCACAACTAGAGTCATTGCATGTCTGTTCTTTCCACAAACCACACATGGATCCACCTAGTGTGATTGCATGCCTGTTCTTCTCATGAACCCCACATGGATCCACCAGTGTCATTGCATGTGTGTTCTTCTCACGAACCACAGCCAGTGTCATTACATGTATGTTCTTCTCACAAACCACACAAGGATCCACCAGTGTCATTGCATGTGAGTTCTTATCATGAACCACAGCCAGTGTCATTGCATGTCTGTTCTTCTCACAAACCACATAAGTATCCACCAGTGTCATTGCATGACTGTTCTTCTCACAAACAACACATGGATCTAGCAGTGTCATCGGATGTGTGTTCTTCTCATAAACCACACATGGATCCACCAGTGTCATTGCATGTCTGTTCTTTTCATGAACCACAACTAGAGTCATTGCATGTCTGTTCATTCCACAAACCACATATGGATCCACCAGAGTCATTGCATGTCTCTTATTTTCATGAACCACACCCAGTGTGATTGCATGTCTGTTCTTCTAAATAAACCACACATGGATCCACCTAGTGTGATTGCATGTCTGTTCTTTTCACAAACCACACATGGATCCGCTAGTGTCATTGCATGTGTGTTCTTCTCACGAACCACAACCAGTGTCATTGCATGTGTGTTCTTCTCACAAACCACACATGGATCCACCTAGTGTGATTGTATGTCTGTTCTTTTCACAAACCAGACATGGATCCACTTACTGTGATTACATGTCTGTTCTTTTCACAAACCACACATGGATCCACCAGTGTCATTGCATGTGTGTTCTTTTCATGAACCACAACTAGAGTCATTGCATGTGTGTTCTTCTAAACAAACCACACATGGATCCACCTAGTGTCATTGCATGTATGTTCCTCTAAAGAAACCACACATGGATCCACCTAGTGTGATTGCATGTCTGTTCTTTTCACAAACCACACATGGATCCACCTAGTGTGATTGCATGTGTGTTATTTTCATGAACCACAGCCAGAGTCATTGCATGTTTGTTCTTCTAAACAAACCACACATGGATCCACCCAGTGTCATTGCATGTATGTTCCTCTAAACAAACCACACATGATCCACCTAGTGTGATTGCATGTCTGTTCTTTTCACAAACGACACATGGATCCACAAGGGTCATTGCATGTGTGTTCTTTTCATGAACCACAACTAGAGTCATTGCATGTGTGTTCTTCTAAACAAACCACACATGGATCCACATAGTGTGATTGCATGTCTGTTCTTTTCACAAACTACAACGGATCCACCTAGTGTGATTGCATGTCTATTCTTTTCACAAACCACACATGAATCCACCAGTTTCATTGCATGTCTGTTCTTTTCATGAACCACACATTGATACACCAGTGTCATTGCATTTGTGTTCTTTTCATGAACCACAGCTAGAGTCATTACATGTATGTTCTTTCCACAAACCACACATGGATCCACCTAGTGTGATTGCATGTCTGTTCTTTTCACAAACCACACATGAATCCACCAGTTTCATTGCACGTCTGTTTGTTTCATGAACCACACATTGATACACCAGTGTCATTGCATGTGTGTTCTTTTCATGAACCACAACTAGAGTCATTACTATGTGAACTAGATTATTGTCTCTAGTGCAAGTGGGAGACTGAAGGAAATATGCCCTGAGAGGCAATAATAAAGTTGTTATTATGTATTCCTTGTATATGATAGATGTTTATTTTGCATGCTATAATTTTATTGATAGGAAACATCAATACATGTGTGTTTAGTAAACAAAAAGGGTTCCTAGTCATGCCTCTCTTATAGACTAGCTTGTTGATTAACAGGATGATCAAGGTTTCCTGATCATGGACATTGGATGTTAATAACAAGGTCACACCATTGGTGGAATGATGTGATGAACATTCATCCGAAGTATAGCATTACGATCAAGTCATTGTGTTTATATTGCTATAACATCATACGAAGTAATCTTTATCCTTAGACCATGAGATCATGTTAATTGCTAACACCGGAAGAGTATCTTGATAACATCAAACGTCACACCGTAACAGGGTGACTATAAAGATGGGTTCAGTGCTACGAAGGTGTTATGTTGAGGCTCATGGATCAAGAGTGGAATTTGTCAATCCAAATGACGGATAGATATACTCTGGGCCCTCTCGGTGATATCACATTAGGATAGCTTGCAAGCAAGTGATGTGATCACTAGAATGTTATATCATGGGAACGAGAAAAGAGTGCATGTCGGTAACGAGATCAAACTAGGTATGGAGATACCGATGATCGAATCTCGGACATGTAATATATCGAGAGACAAAGGGATTTAGTTACAAGCGTTAAAGGTTCTCACGATCACAGGAGTCATCGTTGAATGTGTAGGAGTCAGTACGGATCTCTAGGTCCCGCTGCTGATTATTGATCGGAGAAGCATATCGATCATGTCTGCATTATTCATGAACCATAGGGTGGCACACTTAGGAGTTACCGGACACCATTTTGGAGCACATATGTTTCAGACGAAAGAATTGCAAAGCGCAGGAATTGTTTCAATAGAAACCGGAAATTGTTTCGGGTGAAATTGCAGAAGGTGGTTCTGCATGTGATATTGAAATATTGCAAGGGGCTATATGTGAATGTTTGTTAATTTAAGTAATTAACAAAATTCTGAATAAATTTAATAAAATAGTTTTATTAAATGAGAGAGCATTAAATTTGGAGAAACTTAATGCATTTAAAGTGGAGACTTTAAAAGGGAATGTGAAGAGGCATTTTAATGTGGAGGAGTTACCACCACATGAATAGGGAGGTGAGGGGTCACCCCCCCATGTGTCGGCCATGGAGAGAGGGGGCACCCCCCTCCTCCTATAAAAGGCCACCCATTCCCTCCTTCATCCTCACAAATCCTTGTGAAGGATCTCTCTCCCCCTCTAGAATTATTCCCCCATGGTCTCGGATTAGCGAGATACATGTTCCCGGTGCCATTTCGTCTGGAAGGAGTTGTTGCTTCCGCTGGATCGCTGTAGCGAGGAGGTGGAGGTTGTCCGGTGGCTTGAGCGTGTGTGCGAGTGCGAATGCGCTGCTGAGTTGCGGCGCTCGGACTTCCTCATGATCTTGAGATCGACAGGTGTACGACTACATCAACCACGAGTTCCTACTCGTTAACAAAGCTCGTTGTCTTCGAGGGTAAGTTCTCTATGGATGTATGTCCACCCGTTTGCTTTGTACCTAGTAGATAGATCTTGGCGTGTAGTTCACACCGTAGGAAATTTTTTGTTTTCTATGTTGCGGACCCAACAGTCTATTCTTTTCATGAACCACGGCTAGAGTCATTGCATGTCTATTCCTTCCGTAAACCACATATGGATCCACCAGTGTCATTGCATGTCTGTTCTTTTCATGAACCACACCCAGGGTCATTGCATGTGTGTTCCTTTAAGAAAACCACACATGGATCCACCTAGTGTGATTGCATGTCTGTTCTTTTCACAAACCACACATGGATCCACCAGTGTCATTGCATGTGTGTTCTTCTCATGAACCACAACCAGTTTCAATGCATGTATATTCTTCTCACAAACCACACATGGATCCACCAGTGTCATTGCATGTGTGTTCTTCTCATCAACCACACTTGGATCTACCAGTGTCATTGCATGTCTGTTCTTTTCATGAACCACAACTAGAGTCATTGCATGTCTGTTCCTTCCACAAACCACATATGGATCCACTAGTGTCATTGCATGTCTGTTCTATTCATGAACCACACCCAATGTCATTGCATGTCTGTTCCTCTAAACAAACCACACATGGATCCACCTAGTGTGATTGCATGTCTGTTCTTTTCACAAACCACACATGGATCCACAAGGGTCATTGCATGTGTGTTCTTTTCATGAACCACAACTAGAGTCATTGCATGTGTGTTCTTCTAAAAAAACCACACATGGATCCACATAGTGTGATTGCATGTCTGTTCTTTTCACAAACCACACACGGATCCACCTAGTGTGATTGCATGTCTATTCTTTTCACAAACCACACATGAATCCACCAGTTTCATTGCATGTCTGTTCTTTTCATGAACCACACATTGATACACCAGTGTCATTGCATTTGTGTTCTTTTCATGAACCATAGCTAGAGTCATTACATGTCTGTTCTTTCCACAAACCACACATGGATCCACCTAGTGTGATTGCATGTCTGTTCTTTTCACAAACCACACATGAATCCACCAGTTTCATTGCACGTCTGTTGTTTTCATGAACCACACATTGATACACCAGTGTCATTGCACGTCTGTTCTTTTCATGAAGCACACATTGATACACCAGTGTCATTGCATGTGTGTTCTTCTCATGAACCACAGCTAGAGTCATTACTATGTGAACTAGATTATTGTCTCTAGTGCAAGTGGGAGACTGAAGGAAATATGCCCTGAGAGGCAATAATAAAGTTGTTATTATGTATTCCTTGTATATGATAGATGTTTATTTTGCATGCTATAATTGTATTGATAGGAAACATCAATACATGTGTGTTTAATAAACAAAAAGGGTTCCTAGTCATGCCTCTCTTATAGACTAGCTTGTTGATTAACAGGATGATCAAGGTTTCCTGATCATGGACATTGGATGTTGTTAATAACAAGGTCACACCATTGGTGGAATGATGTGATGAACATTCATCCGAAGTATAGCATTACGATCAAGTCATTGTGTTTATATTGCTATAACATCATACGAAGTAATCTTTATCCTTAGACCATGAGATCATGTTAATTGCTAACACCGGAAGAGTATCTTGATAACATCAAACGTCACACCGTAACAGGGTGACTATAAAGATGGGTCCAGTGCTACGAAGGTGTTATGTTGAGGCTCATGGATCAAGAGTGGAATTTTTCAATCCAGATGACGGATAGATATACTCTGGGCCCTCTCGGTGATATCACATTAGGATAGCTTGCAAGCAAGTGATGTGATCACTAGAATGTTATATCACAGGAACAAGAAAAGAGTGCATGTCGGTAACGAGATCAAACTAGGTATGGAGATACCGATGATCGAATCTCGGACATGTAATATATCGAGAGACAAAGGGATTTAGTTACAAGCGTTAAAGGTTCTCACGATCACAGGAGTCATCGTTGAATGTGTAGGAATCAGTACGGATCTCCAGGTCCCGCTGCTGATTATTGATCGCAGAAGCGTCTCGATCATGTCTGCATTATTCGCGAACCATAGGGTGGCACACTTAAGAGTTACCGGACACCATTTTGGAGCACATATGTTTCAGACGAAAGAATTGCAAAGCGCAGGAATTGTTTCAATAGAAACCGGAAATTGTTTTGGGTGAAATTGCAGAAGGTGGTTCTGCATGTGATATTGAAATATTGCAAGGGGCTATATGTGAATGTTTGTTAATAAAAGTAATTAACAAAATTCTGAATAAATTTAATAAAAGAGTTTTATTGAATGAGAGAGCATTAAATTTGGAGAAACTTAATGCATTTAAAGTGGAGACTTTAAAAGGGAATGTGAAGAGGCATTTTAATGTGGAGGAGTTACCACCACATGAATGGGGAGGTGAGGGGTCACCCCCCCATGCGCCGGCCATGGAGAGAGGGGGCAGCCCCCCTCCTCCTATAAAAGGCCACCCATTCCCTCATTCATCCTCACACCTCCTTGTGAAGGATCTCTCTCCCCCTCTAGAATTATTCCCCCATGGTCTCGGATTAGCGAGATACATGTACCCGGTGGCATTTCGTCTGGAAGGAGTTGCTGCTTCCGCTGTATCGCTGGAGCGAGGAGGTGGAGGTTGTCCGGTGGCTTGAACGTGTGTGCGAGTGCGGATGCGCTGCTGAGTTGCGGCGCTCGGACTTCCTCACGATCTTGAGATCGACAGGTGTACGACTACATCAACCACGAGTTCCTACTCGTTAACAAAGCTCGTTGTCTTCGAGGGTAAGTTCTCTATGGATGTATGTCCACCCGTTTGCTTTGTACCTAGTAGATAGATCTTGGCGTGTAGTTCACACCGTAGGAAATTTTTTGTTTTCTATGTTGCAGACCCAACAGTCTGTTCTTTTCATGAACCACGGCTAGAGTCATTGCATGTCTATTCCTTCCACAAACCACATATGGATCCACCAGTGTCATTGCATGTCTGTTCTTTTCATGAACCACACCCAGAGTCATTGCATGTGTGTTCCTCTAAGAAAACCACACAAGGATCCACCTAGTGTGATTGCATGTCTGTTCTTTTCACAAACCACACATGGATACACCAGTGTCATTGCATGTGTGTTCTTCTCATGAACCACGGCCAGTTTCAATGCATGTATATTCTTCTCACAAACCACACATGGATCCACCAGTGTCATTGCATGTGTGTTCTTCTCATCAACCACACTTGGATCTACCAGTGTCATTGCATGTCTGTTCTTTTCATGAACCACAACTAGAGTCATTGCATGTCTGTTCCTTCCACAAACCACATATGGATCCACTAGTGTCATTGCATTTCTGTTCTTTTCATGAACCACACCCAATGTCATTGCATGTCTGTTCCTCTAAACAAACCACACATGGATCCACCTAGTGTGATTGCATGTCTGTTCTTTTCACAAACCACACATGGATCCACAAGGGTCATTGCATGTGTGTTCTTTTCATGAACCACAACTAGAGTCATTGCATGTGTGTTCTTCTAAACAAACCACACATGGATCCACATAGTGTGATTGCATGTCTATTCTTTTCACAAACCACACACGGATCCACCTAGTGTGATTGCATGTCTATTCTTTTCACAAACCACACATGAATCCACCAGTTTCATTGCATGTCTGTTCTTTTCATGAACCACACATGGATACACCAGTGTCATTGCATGTGTGTTCTTTTCATGAACCACAGCTAGAGTCATTACATGTATGTTCTTTCCACAAACCACACATGGATCCACCTAGTGTGATTGCATGTCTGTTCTTTTCACAAACCACACATGGATCCACCAGTTTCATTGCACGTCTGTTCTTTTCATGAACCACACATTGATACACCAGTGTCATTGCATGTGTGTTCTTTTCATGAACCACAGCTAGAGTCATTACTATGTGAACTAGATTATTGTCTCTAGTGCAAGTGGGAGACTGAAGGAAATATGCCCTGAGAGGCAATAATAAAGTTGTTATTATGTATTCCTTGTATATGATAGATGTTTATTTTGCATGCTATAATTGTATTGATAGGAAACATCAATACATGTGTGTTTAATAAACAAAAAGGGTTCCTAGTCATGCCTCTCTTATAGACTAGCTTGTTGATTAATAGGATGATCAAGGTTTCCTGATCATGGACATTGGATGTTGTTAATAACAAGGTCACACCATTGGTGGAATGATGTGATGAACATTCATCCGAAGTATAGCATTACGATCAAGTCATTGTGTTTATATTGCTATAACATCATACGAAGTAATATTTATCCTTAGACCATGAGATCATGTTAATTGCTAACACCGGAAGAGTATCTTGATAACATCAAACGTCACACTGTAACAGGGTGACTATAAAGATGGGTTCAGTGCTACGAATGTGTTATGTTGAGGCTCATGGATCAAGAGTGGAATTTGTCAATCCAGATGACGGATAGATATACTCTGGGCCCTCTCGGTGATATCACATTAGGATAGCTTGCAAGCAAGTGATGTGATCACTAGAATGTTATATCACGGGAACAAGAAAAGAGTGCATGTCGGTAACGAGATCAAACTAGGTATGGAGATACCGATGATCAAATCTTGGACATGTAATATATCGAGAGACAAAGGGATTTAGTTACAAGCATTAAAGGTTCTCACGATCACAGGAGTCACCGTTGAATGTGTAGGAGTCAGTATGGATCTCCAGGTCCCGCTGCTGATTATTGATCGGAGAAGGGTCTCGATCATGTCTGCATTATTCGCGAACTGTAGGGTGGCGCACTTAAGAGTTACTGGACACCATTTTGGAGAACATATGTTTCAGACGAAAGAATTGCAAAGCGCAGGAATTGTTTCAATAGAAACCGGAAATTGTTTCGGGTGAAATTGCAGAAGGTGGTTCTGCATGTGATATTGAAATATTGCAAGGGGCTATATGTGAATGTTTGTTAATTAAAGTAATTAACAAAATTCTGAATAAATTTAATAAAAGAGTTTTATTAAATGAGAGAGCATTAAATTTGGAGAAACCTAATGCATTTAAAGTAGAGACTTTAAAAGGGAATGTGAAGAGGCATTTTAATGTGGAGGAGTTACCACCACATGAATGGGGAGGTGAGGTGTCACCCCCCCATGCGCCGGCCATGGAGAGAGGGGGCACCCCCCTCCTCCTATAAAAGGCCACCCATTCCCTCCTTCATCCTCACACCTCCTTGTGAAGGATCTCTCTCCCCCTCTAGAATTATTCCCCCATGGTCTCGGATTAGCGAGATACATGTTCCCGGTGACATTTCATCTGGAAGGAGTTGCTGCTTCTGCTAGATCGCTGGAGCGAGGAGGTGGAGGTTGTCCGGTGGCTTGAACGTGTGTGCGAGTGCGGATGCGTTGCTGAGTTGCGGCGCTCGGACTTCCTCACGATCTTGAGATCGGCAAGTGTACGAATACGTCAACCACGAGTTCCTACTCGTTAACAAAGCTCGTTGTCTTCGAGGGTAAGTTCTCTATGGATGTATGTCCACCCGTTTGCTTTGTACCTAGTAGATAGATCTTGGCGTGTAGTTCACACCGTAGGAATTTTTTTGTTTTCTATGCTGCGGACCCAACTGTGGTATCAGAGCCTGATCTATGCGTAGGTGCTTTGCACGGGTAGTACACATATGTTTATATGTGGGCGATGATGATCATGTTATTGCATCTTCTATGTACTTTGGATATTGGTGGCATAGTGGGATGAAGCGGCCCGGACCAACCTTACATGGCATCGTACATGAGACCGGTTCCACGACTGACATGCAACTTGTTTTGCATATGTGTCTGGCGGGTGTCTGTCTCTCCTACTATAGTCAATATCTGATTTACAATGAGTTGCTAATCACTTAGTTATCCTCGTTGTGGTTCATGTTTGTAGGTTAGACAGGTTCTATCTCCGAAAGCCCTAAGCCACGTAAAACTTGCAATTGATAAATTAGAGGCGTCTAGTTTAGATCGTTGCTGTACTAGTGTTTTGATATGGTATTGTTGTAAGTAGATGTATAATAGATACTCTTACAACTCACTTAACGTGTAAGTTCCATAGACCTTGGCCTTACACACAAAGGAATGATAAATATCATACCACGATGCAAATGATAGAGATCAAATGCATGGACCATATCATCTCACTTCACACATTAGATGTTAGCATCTTATATTGCTAGTTTGGCGCGTTTGGTAGCATTATAAGATGATCCCTCATTTAGATATCAAGATAAAATGTGTTCTTCCTTAAGTATGCACCATTTTGTGGATCGTGTTTTGAGGCATCACATGATGATCGGGTGTTTTCAACTCTACGCTTTCATACAACGGGTGTAAGACAGTTTTACACACGCAAATACTAAGGTTCTTACTTGACGAGCCTAGCATGTACAGACATGGCCTCGGAACACGGACCGAAAGGTTAAACATGAGTCATATAGTTGATATGATGCCCATATAGATGCTCGCCTTTGAAGCTACACCGACTCACGTGATGATCGGACTTGGTGTAGTGGATTTGGTTCATGTAATCACCAAAAGGACACGAGGGATGTCATTTTTGAGTGGGAGTTCATTATTAATTTGGATTAGTCGAACTCAATCTATCATAAACTTAGTCTAAATATACTTTACAAATTCTGTTGTAGATGGCACCACCTGCTTTTAATTTCAATGTGTTCATGGAGAAAGAGAAACTTGCTGCGAATGGTAGCAACTTCACAAACTGGGCTATGAATTTGAGGATTCTCCTCACTATTGCACAAAATAAATATGTGCTAGATGCGCCACTAGGCCCCCCACCAGCTCCTGATGCCCCTGACAAGGAAAAGAACGTCTATATAACTCGTCAGGAGGACCACAACTTAGTTCATTGCGGCATACTATATGGGCTAGAGCCAGAACTTCGAAAGCGTTTTGAAAATGGCAATGCCTTTGATACCATGGGAGAATTGAAAATGATTTTCGATACCCATGCTGCCGTAGAGAGTTATAATGCTACAGAAAAGTTCTTTAGCTGCATGATGGAGGAAAATAGCTCCGTTAGTGAGCACGTACTCAAAATGTCTGGGTACGCCGATAAGCTTGTGTCCTTGGGAATAACGATTCCCATTGACTTAGGCATACATCGTGTTCTCCAATCTCTGCCACCTAGCTACAAGAGCTTCATGATGAACTATAATATGCAGGGCATGAAGAAGTCTCTTCCCGAGCTTCTGTCAATGCTTAAGACTGCAGAAATGGAGATTAGGAAAGAACATCAAGTGTTGATGATCAATAGGACCACCGGTTTCAAGAAGGACAAGAAAGGCAAGCACAAGGGAAAGAAGGGTGGCAAGTCTGTTGCCACGCCTGAAAAGAAACCCCGAGCTGGCCCTAAGTCTGACACCGAGTGCTACTATTGCAAGGGGACTGGCCATTGGAAGTGCAACTGCCCCAAGTATTTGGCGGACACGAAGTCCGGCAAGGCAAACAAAGGTATATGTGATATACATGTTATTGATGTGTACTTGACTAGTACTCGCAGTAGCACCTGGGTATTTGCTACATGATCGGTTGCTAATATATGTAACTTGGTTCAGGGGCTGCGGAACAAGCGACAACTAGCAAGGGATGAGGTCTCGATGCGGGTCGGCAATGGATCAAGAGTTGATGTGATCGCCGTCGGAACGCTGCCTCTCCATATGCCATCGGGATTAGTTATAAACCTAAATAATTGTTATTTGGTGCCTGCACTGAGCATGAACATTGTATCCGGATCGTGTTTGATGCAAAGTGGTTATTCATTTAAGTCTGAAAACAATGGTTGTTCGATT
Organism: Avena sativa; assembly: GCA_916181665.1. Lineage (NCBI taxonomy): Eukaryota > Viridiplantae > Streptophyta > Magnoliopsida > Poales > Poaceae > Avena > Avena sativa. The sequence continues at coordinate 479,405,161 of OV702292.1, read as the reverse complement.
TATATGAATAATATCTTTTATGGTCATGCACCTATGTTGAATGGTTTATTTCTGTTGGATCTCGATAGCAGTATTACGCATATTCATAATGTTGATGCTAAAAGGATTAAACTTGATAATGATATATCTACATATATGTGGCACTGCCATCTAGGTCATATTGGCGTTAAACGCATGAAGAAACTCCATTCTGATGGACTTTTGGAATCACTTGATTTTGAATCATTTGATACATGTGAGCCATGCCTTATGGGCAAGATGACTAAAACGCCGTTTTCCGGTTCAATGGAACGGGCGACAGATCTATTGGAAATCATACATACTGATGTGTGTGGACCAATGAGTGTGTCGACGTGAGGTGGATATCGTTATTTTGTTACTTTCACGGATGATTTGAGTAGATATGGGTATATCTATTTGATGAAACACAAGTCTGAAACTTTTGAAAAGTTCAAAGAATTTCAGAATGAAGTGGAAAATCATCATAACAGAAAGATCAAATTTCTTTGGTCTGACCGTGGAGGAGAGTATCTTAGTTACGAGTTTAGCACACATATTAAAGACTGTGGAATAGTTTCACAACTCACGCCTACCGGAACACCACAACGTAATGGTGTGTCAGAACGTCGTAATCGTACTTTATTGGATATGGTTCGATCTATGATGTCTATGACTGACTTGCCACTGTCATTTTGGGGTTATGCACTGGAAACCGCTACATTCACTTTAAATAGGGCACCATCTAAATCCGTTGAAAAGACACCGTATGAATTATGGTTTGGAAACAAACCTAAGCTGTATTTTCTTAAAGTTTGGGGATGCGATGTTTATGTGAAGAAACTTCAACCGGATAAACTCGAACCCAAAGCAGAAAAATGCGTCTTCATAGGATACCCTAAGGAAACGATTGGGTATACCTTCTATCACAGATCCGAGGGCAAGGTCTTTGTTGCCAAGAATGGATCCTTTCTTGAGAAGGAGTTTCTCACGAAAGGTGTGAGTAGTCGGAAGGTAGAACTCGAAGAGGTTATTGAACCTTCTCTTCATGAAATGGCGAGTAGCGCAGCTCCAGAAGTTGTTTCGGAGTTGACTTCACCTAATGAAGAGAGAGCTAATGATATTGATCATGAAACTCCGAAAGAGGACACTACCGAACCTCGCAGGTCAAGCAGGACACGTGCAGCTCCTGAACTGTACGGCAATCCTGTTATGAATTTCATGATTGATGAAATGGATGACCCTGCGACATATGAAGAAGCGATGATGAGCCCGGATTCCAAAAAATGGCTAGAAGCCATGAAATCCGAGATGGAATCCATGTACGAGAACCAAGTTTGGAACTTGGTGGACTTACCTCACGACCGAAAGGCCGTTGAGAATAAATGGATTTTCAAAAGGAAAACTGATGTTGATGGTAATGTGACCATCTATAAGGCTCGACTTGTCACAAAGGGGTTTCGACAAATTCAAGGAGTTGACTACGATGAGACATTCTCTCCCGTAGCGATGCTTAAGTCGGTTAGGATTATGTTAGCAATTGCTGCATATTTCGATTATGAAATATGGCAGATGGATGTCAAAATTGCGTTCCTCAATGGTAAGATTGAAGAAGAGTTGTATATGATACAACCTAAGGGTTTTGTCGATCCTAAGGATGCTAATAAGGTGTGCAAACTTTAGCGATCCATCTATGGACTGAAGCAAGCATCACGAAGTTGGAATCTCCGCTTTGATGAGGTGATCAAAGAGTTTGGATTTGTCCAAAATTATGGAGAGGCTTGTATTTACAAGAAAGTGAGTGGGAGCAATGTGGCATTTCTGATATTATATGTGGATGACATATTATTGATTGGAAATGATTTAGATCTTTTAAACAGTGTTAAAAGTTATCTAAACAGCAAATTTTCGATGAAGGACCTTGGTGAAGCTTCATATATATTAGGCATCAAAATCTATAGAGATAGATCAAGACGCCTAATTGGGCTATCGCAGAGTACATACCTTGATAAGATATTAAAGAAGTTTAATATGGACGGAAGTAAGAAGGGGTTCTTACCTATGTTGCAAGGCAAGACATTGAGTAAGACTCAAAGTCTGGCTATGGCGGAAGAAAGAGAGATAATGGATAGGATCCCCTATGCCTCAGCCATAGGCTCTATAATGTATGCCATGCTATGTACAAGACCGGATGTGGCACATGCTATTAGTTTGACTAGTAGGTACCAATTTGATCCAGGTTCGGAACACTGGATAGCGGTCAAGAATATCCTTAAGTACTTGAGAAGAACTAAGGATATGTTTCTTATATACGGAGGTGAAGAAGAGATAGTCGCTAAGTGTTATGTCGATGCTTGCTTTAACACTGATCCAGATGACTCTAAGTCTCAATCCGGATACGTATTTCTCTTGAACGGGGCAGCAGTTAGTTGGAGGAGCTCCAAACAACCTGTGGTGGCTAGATCAACAACGGAGGCGGAATATGTTGCTGCTTCAGAAGCGGCGCAGGAAGCGGTTTGGATGAAAGAGTTCATTACGGAACTGGGTGTGGTTCCCAGTGTGTTGGACCCGATGGTGATCTATTGTGACAACAATGGAGCCATAGCCAACGCCAAGGAACCAAGGTCTCACAAGAATTCCAAGCATATTAAACGCCGGTTTCACTCCATCCACGAACATGTCAAGGATGGAGATATAAAGATTTGTAAAGTGCACACGGACCTGAATGTAGCAGATCCGTTGACTAAAGTACTCCCTAGGGCAAAACATGATCAACACTAGAACTCCATGGGTGTTAGATTTATCACTATGTGAACTAGATTATTGTCTCTAGTGCAAGTGGGAGACTCAAGAAAATATGCCCTGAGAGGCAATAATAAAGTTGTTATTATGTATTCCTTGTATATGATAGATGTTTATTTTGCATGCTATAATTGTATTGATAGGAAACATCAATACATGTGTGTTTAATAAACAAAAAGGGTTCCTAGTCATGCCTCTCTTATAGACTAGCTTGTTGATTAACAGGATGATCAAGGTCTCCTGATCATGGACATTGGATGTTGTTAATAACAAGGTCACACCATTGGTGGAATGATGTGATGAACATTCATCCAAAGTATAGCATTACGATCAAGTCATTGTGTTTATATTGCTATAACATCATACGAAGTAATCTTTATCCTTAGACTATGAGATCATGTTAATTGCTAACACCAGAAGAGTATCTTGATAACATCAAACGTCACACCGTAACAGGGTGACTATAAAGATGGGTTCAGTGCTACGAAGGTGTTATGTTGAGGCTCATGGATCAAGAGTGGAATTTGTCAATCCATATGACGGATAGATATACTCTGGGCCCTCTCGGTGATATCACATTAGGATAGCTTGCAAGCAAGTGATGTGATCACTAGAATGTTATATCACGACAACGAGAAAAGAGTGCATGTCGGTAACGAGATCAAACTAGGTATGGAGATACCGATGATCGAATCTCGGACATGTAATATATCGAGAGACAAAGGGATTTAGTTACAAGCGTTAAAGGTTCTCACGATCACAGGAGTCATCGTTGAATGTGTAGGAGTCAGTACGGATCTCCAGGTCCCGCTGCTGATTATTGATCAGAGAAGCGTCTCGATCATGTCTGCATTATTCGCGAACCATAGGGTGGCACACTTAAGAGTTACCGGACACCATTTTGGAGCACATATGTTTCAGACGAAAGAATTGCAAAGCGCAGGAATTGTTTCAATGGAAACCGGAAATTGTTTCGGGTGAAATTGCAGAAGGTGGTTCTGCATGTGATATTGAAATATTGCAAGGGTCTATATGTGAATGTTTGTTAATTAAAGTAATTAACAAAATTCTGAATAAATTTAATAAAAGAGTTTTATTAAATGAGAGAGCATTAAATTTGGAGAAACTTAATGCATTTAAAGTGGAGACTTTAAAAGGGAATGTGAAGAGGCATTTTAATGTGGAGGAGTTACCACCACATGAATGGGGAGGTGAGGGGTCACCCCCCATGCGCCGGCCATGGAGAGAGGGGGCACCCCCCCTCCTCCTATAAAAGGCCACCCATTCCCTCCTTCATCCTCACACCTCCTTGTGAAGGATCTCTCTCCCCCTCTAGAATTATTCCCCCATGGTCTCGGATTAGCGAGATACATGTTCCCGGTGGCATTTCGTCTGGAAGGAGTTGTTGCTTCCGCTGGATTGCTGGAGCGAGGAGGTGGAGGTTGTCCGGTGGCTTGAACGTGTGTGCGAGTGCGGATGCGCTGCTGAGTTGCGGCGCTCGGACTTCCTCACGATCTTGAGATCAGCAAGTGTACGACTACATCAACCACGAGTTCCTACTCGTTAACAAAGCTCGTTGTCTTCGAGGGTAAGTTCTCTATGGATGTATGTCCACCCGTTTGCTTTGTACCTAGTAGATAGATCTTGGCGTGTAGTTCACACCGTAAGCAATTTTTTGTTTTCTATGTTGCGGACCCAACAGTCTGTTCTTTTCATGAACCACGGCTAGAGTCATTGCATGTCTATTCCTTCCACAAACCACATATGGATCCACCAGTGTCATTGCATGTCTGTTCTTTTCATGAACCACACCCAGGGTCATTGCATGTGTGTTCCTCTAAGCAAACCACACATGGATCCACCTATTGTGATTGCATGTCTGTTCTTTTCACAAACCACACATGGATCCACCAGTGTCATTGCATGTGTGTTCTTCTCATGAACCACAGCCATTTTCAATGCATGTATATTCTTCTCACAAACCACACATGGATCCACCAGTGTCATTGCATGTGTGTTCTTCTCATCAACCACACTTGGATCTACCAGTGTCATTGCATGTCTGTTCTTTTCATCAACCACACTAGAGTCATTGCATGTCTATTCCTTCCACAAACCACATATGGATCCACTAGTGTCATTGCATGTCTGTTCTTTTCATGAACCACACCCAATGTCATTGCATGTCTGTTCCTCTAAACAAACCACACATGGATCCACCTAGTGTGATTGCATGTCTGTTCTTTTCACAAACCACACATGGATCCACAAGGGTCATTGCATGTGTGTTCTTTTCATGAACCACAACTAGAGTCATTGCATGTGTGTTCTTCTAAACAAACCACACATGGATCCACCCAGTGTGATTGCATGTCTGTTCCTCCAAACAGAACACACATGGATCCACCTAGTGTGATTGCATGTATGTTCTTTTCACAAACCACACATGGATCCACCAGTGTCATTGCATGTGTGTTCTTTTCATGAACCACAGCCAGAGTCATTGCATGTGTGTTCTTCTAAACAAACCACACATGGATCCACCCAGTGTCATTGCATGTCTATTCCTCTAAACAAACCACACACGGATCCACCTAGTGTGATTGCATGTCTATTCTTTTCACAAACCAGACATGGATCCACCAGTGTCATTGCACGCCTGTTCTTTTCATGAACCACACCCAGTGTCATTGCATGTTTGTTCCTCTAAACAAACCACACATGGATCCACCTAGTGTGATTGCATGTCTGTTCTTTTCGCAAACCACACATGGATCCACCAGTGTCATTGCATGTGTGTTCTTCTCATGAACCACAGCCAGTGTCATTGCATGTATGTTATTCTCACAACCCACACATGGATCCACCAATGTCATTGCATGTGTGTTCTTCTCATGAACCACACATGGATCCACCAGTGTCATTGCATGTCTGTTCTTTTCATGAACCACAGCTAGTGTCATTACATGTGTGTTCTTCTCATGAACCACACATGGATCCACTAGTGTCATTGCATGTCTGTTCTTTTCATGAACCACACCCAGTTTGATTGCATGTCTGTTCCTCTAAGCAAACCACACATGGATCCACCTAGTGTGATTGCATGTCTGTTCTTTTCACAAACCACCCATGGATCCACCAGTGTCATTGCATGTGTGTTCTTTTCATGAACCACAACTAGAGTCATTGCATGTGTGTTCTTATAAACAAACCACACATGGATCCACCCAGTGTGATTGCATGTCTATTCCTCTAAACAGACCACACATGGATCCACCTAGTGTGATTGCATGTCTGTACTTTTCACAAACCACACATGGATCGACCAGTGTCATTGCATGTGTGTTATTTTCATGAACCACAGCCAGAGTCATTGCATGTGTGTTCTTCTAAACAAACCACACAGGGACCCACCCAGTGTCATTGCATGTCTGTTCCTCTAAACAAACCACACATGGATCCACCTAGTGTGATTGCATGTCTGTTCTTTTCACAAACCACACATGGATCCACCAGTGTCATTGCATGTCTGTTCTTTTCATGAACCACACCAAGTGTCATTGCATGTCTGTTCCTCTAAACAAACCACACATGGATCTACCTAGTGTAATTGCATGTTTGTTCTTTTCACAAACCACACATGGATCCACCAGTTTCATTGCATGTGTGTTCTTCTCATGAACCATAGCTAGTGTCATTGCATGTATGTTCTTCTCAAAAACCGCACATGGATCCACCAGTGTCATTGCATGTGTGTGATGGCTCAGTTTTGATGTAGAGCTCGTTGGGAACCCCAAGAGGAAGGTATGATGAGCACAACAGCAAGTTTCCCTCAGTTATGAAACCAAGGTTTAATCGAACCAGTAGGAGAAAGGAAACACCCCAAAGGTGTTGCTAGATGAGCCTTGGCAAGGCGCACTACCGGTGCTAGTAGCAACGTGAAGACCTGCACAACACAACCACAGAACTCTGTCCCCAACTTGTGATGAGATTGTCAATCTCACCGTGTTTTGCTGAAAACAAAGGATTAAACGTATCAAATGGAAAGAAGTAAAAGTTTGCAGAAAGTAAACACAAAGCAGTAACAGTTTGTAGATTGTATGTAAAGAAAAGGACCAGGATCCATAGTTCACTAGAGGTGGCTCTCCTTAAGATAGATAACATGATGGCTAAACAAATTAGAGCGGGGCAATTAACAAACATCGAGAAAGCAATACATGCGTATACTAATCATCTTGACTCCTTTGGAACTTGATTGGGCATTACAACATTATACATAGACCGCCATCCAACTGCATCTATGACTAATAATCCATCTTCAGGTTATCATCCGAACCCCCTCCAGTATTAAGTTGCAAGCAACCGATTAATTCTTTACGAATTGCGTGTAAAGTAAACAATATGATTGTTCTATGAACAAAGGATTGTTGTTTTCTCCCTAGTAGCAACAGCACATCTAGTACCATAGAGATTTCTGTCACTTCCCCAGATTACCAGAGGCATGAACCCACTATCGAGCATAAATACTAACTCTTGGAGTTGCTAGCATCTACTTGGCCAAGATAGGTACTAACAACGGAAAGCATGCAAGATCACAAATAACAAAGACATGATAGAATCAATAATCAATCTGAAATAGCATCTCAATATCCATCGGATCCCCGCAAACACAACATGCAGAATTAAAAATATATGATCTTGATCATGAACGGAGCTCACAAGATCTAGACATGAAAGCACAAAGGAGGAGACCCAGCCATCTAGCTACTACATGGATCCGTAGTCCAAGGATGAACTACGCACGCATCACACTGGAGGCTTGCATGGTGATGAAGAAGGCCTCCAGGGTGAATTCCCCTCTCCGCCAGGGTGCCGGGAAGAGCTTCAGATCCCTCCCGATCTAGGGATGGAGATGACGGCGGCTACAGACTCTTTCGTGGATTTTTGATCGGGTAGTTAGGGTTTTCGTCCCGAGGTCATCTTATAAGAGGAAGGGGAGGCCGAGGGGGTGCCGGAGGCGGCCACACCACCCCCTGGCATGGGCCAGGCTGGGCCGCGCGGCCAGGTGGTGTGGTGGCCCCTGGCCCCTCTCCGTCTCGTATTTTGGCATCTGATGACTTCCGGAAAAATTGGCACTTTGGCTTTTGTCCCGTCCAATTCCGAGAATATTCATTTTCTGACTTTCTTGGAACCAAAAACAACAGAAAACAGGCAGCTGGCACTGTGGCTCTTGTTAATAGGTTAGTCTAAGAAATCATATGAAAAGTACTCCAAAGTGTGGACAAAACACAAGAAAGTGGATAAAACCAAAAATGGAACATCAAAAATTATAGATACATTTGCAATGTATCAACATCCCCAAGCTTAACTCCTGCTCATCCTCGAGTAGGTAAGTGATAAAAAGAAAGAATAATTTTTGAGGTGACATGCACCATCAAAGACTTGATCAAAGTATTTGTAAAACATTCGAAGCTGGGATCATAGTACTTCAATCATATCATGAAAGACAAAGGTGTAGCTATAAGACAAAGAAACTATGATGCAACATGGAATGGCACAAACAAAAGATTCATGAATAACGTTTGTTTGTTTCACATAAAGAAAACATAGCATAATAGCATTCAACTTGTCCCTCATAGAGTAGCAAATATAAATGCATAGGACACCTTCAAAGTTCATAAGAGTGACTAGATACAAATAGTTTAAAACAAGGAATATCAAGTTATGCATCAATCAACTAGTCTTGGGACAATGCACATAGAACTAAGAATGGCCACTATGCTCTCAAAGTAGGTGCATAAAGATAGAAGGTGGAGACTCAATATAATGGTGGAAGAAAGGCCTTCATAAAAGGAAGTAGGGATTCAAGTCTCATAAAGAGCTTCCAAAAATTATGGTACTTAATAGCTTTCAGCTCTCATTGCCCCTATCATAAGCATCTTGAAGTTATTAAGGTTAAAGTGAACAAACTATGGTGTACATGCTTAACGAAGTATAAGTCAGAAATCTCATGTCCCTTGTATACGAGGGCCGCTCCTCATGCTACTCAAGTTTAGTCACCGGTAAGTTCTTGTCATCGTAAGTACATGTGTATCATAGAGAACCGCCAATGGGGTACCCCTTGCCCGATGATACGGAAGAATCCCCATATCAAAATCACAAGGCAAGCAGACAACAAGCATCTCAACAATCTTCTCATTTACCATGGGAATATGGTGCTTTTTTCTCTTTTTCCTCTTTTCATAATCTCTTTTTTTTCTTTCTCTTTTTTTCTCAATATAGGACTCTTTTTTTATAGGAAGAATGCTTCATAGACAGCTCATTATGGTTACGCTGCAGGTTTCCACCATGTCAGCATGGACTAGACCAGCGGCCTAGGCGTTTCTCTAACACATATACATAACTCCATGGACTTACAAGATCCTCTTTCATTTCACACCGACGACATCCATATACAAAAGAGCATGATATCAACTAGGTCCAAGTACCAAGTGCAATGTTGAAAGCGTTCCCCATGAAAGCATGGTTCTGCTAATTCCCAACAAATAAGTGCAAGCATATACAACATAGACGACACAATGGTTCAAGTTTATTAAGGGCAAGAAAAGTAAAGTGTGCCATCAAGTTCGTGAGAGCTTTAATCACTAGTTTTCTCATAACAAGTTTAATTTGGAAGGTAAACGAAAGCATGAATATACTTGGAATAGCATAAGCTAGTAGGTAGGTATGGTGGACTCTTTGTAATAACTTGGTTTAGGGAGTTGGATGCATGATTGGAACTCATACTTGGTTGTGGAGGCTAGCAAAAGACTGGGAGCGACAAACTAGGAGAGCAATAATGGCCATAATCATGTAGAGCGACAAAACATCATTGATCAAAGCATAAAGTGATACTACAAGTTGAAAACTAAAGGATCATAAAGGCTATGGTGACTTGAGATAGTCATAACATGGTGTGAGCATGCACCAAGTCAACCCAAATAAAGCATCAAAGGAGAATACCACTATACTATGCTTTAATATGCTAAAACAACGCATGATTCATCCAAGGCACATGAAGAAATCTCAATTGTTTATAACAAGTCATGCTACAGCAAAGAATACTAAGAATAAAGCCAAAACAATATCAATCATGGCATGACAGAGCATAGGCCACAGTCAAAAACGAGCTCTTTTTACCACATAAGCATGAACTTTCCTACTCTTTTCCAAACCAAACCAAACTATTTGAAAACCAATGTATGTAAGAGGGGGTCTCACCATTTTATTCATAAAACTAAGCAAACAAAAACCAAAATGAAAACGAAAAAGACGACGCTCCAAGAACAACACAACTATGCATGAAACAATAAAAATGAAGCGTTTGGAAGAAACCTGGGATTTTTTTATTGATGAAGAAGGGGATGCCTTGGGCATCCCCAAGCTTTGATGCTTGTACTTCTTGGATATTTATTGGGGTGACACGCGTGGCATCCCCAAGCTTAAGCTTTAGTCCATCCTTCATCTCATTACTCATTCCTTCCATACACCTGAAATTTTTCCTTCATACAAAACTTCACACAATCTTTATTAGCAACATTAGTGCACTCAAGATAAATAAGTCTTAAGTTTCAGTTCTAACACCAAATAAACTCCCATTAGAACACTAGATACTGTAGCACTTCCCTCAAAAATCTCAATTCCCCAAAAGAACTCAAAAAGGAACCAACAAGAAGCAAATGCAGAAAATGGCAGAAATCTGTCAAAACAGACCAGCAGGTAAATTCGAATTTTTTCGAAGACCTTCTATTGCTCAAATCAAAAAGTGTTGAACCAACAAAAGTTAGATAATAACCTGGGGAAGAAGCACAACAATTCACGCCTCAAAAAGACATTCATAGATTTTACACGAATTTTTACGGTGAAGCACAGAAATCTGTTTCGGGACATCAACTTTCCCAATCATTACTTCTCTCTCATTAAAGGTTACTCTTGGCAGAAAAAGCAAATAAAAAGGATAAGGAGCGGTTATTACTGAAGTAATAACTTCCAAGAATCATCTAAAACTTTTGGGTTATCTCCCAATAAGTACTTTTCTTTAACACCTTTAAGTTAGGCATAAGAAGCAAGAAAGAATCAAGTGTTCTCAAATGAAGAAGCATTAAAACCAAATTTCTTGCCCTTACCTCTCTTACTTTTATTCTTAACCTTGGGGAAAATATGATTATTTGGTGGAGAACAAAGGTGCATGGTCCCCTTTCCCACATCTATTATTGCTCCAAGGAGTTCAAATAGGGACCTTCCAAGTGTAATTTGACCTTTTCCTGCACATTCAATAACAAGACAATCAGTAGAAATCATTTTCCCAAGGATCTTTGTAAACACTCCTTCAGCTATTCCAATAGGTAATATGGTAGCGTTATTAGCAAGAGATATTTCTTTTCCTTCTTCAGTAAGCCCCCAAGTATTCAAAGATTCATAAATATCTTTGGGCATAAGACAAAATTCAGACATGATATCACAGCGAGCTTGAAAAGTTTCAGTGTTTATCTCAATCTTTACTGTAGGGAGCCACTTTGATGGTTCAGAATTTATTGGAACATAATTGGGATGCTCCCTAAGCGTATTATAGCAATCTTTTAAGCTAGTAGTGCTAGTCTCAAGAGTGTTCAATCTAGCAAATATTTTTGCGAAAGAAATATCAGTTTGGCTAGGCAAGTTGTAAGTGAGGATCAATTTCTTTATAGCATTTATAGCATCATCCTCATTACATTGGAGGAAATCTCCTCCCACAACAGCATCTAAACCATATCTATAGCAAAGAGCAATTCCAAGGTAAAAACTGCTAAGGAACAAGCTTTGAGTCATTTTAAGCTCAGTTTTTTCATGTAGATCAGAGACACTAGACCAAGCTTCCGTGAAACTCTCTTCCATTCCTTGTTTAAAAGTGAAAATCATTTCCTCGGGTGACATAGTGATTCGAGCAAGGCTAGACATAGTGGCAACTCAAGATAGGAACTAATTTTTTTTGTGTGTTTTCAAATAAGAAAGCAAACTTGTAAAACTATTTTTTTTGTGTTTTTGATAAAGAAACAAGCAAACAAAGCAAAAAGAAACTAATTAAAACAAAAATAACAAAGTAAAGGGATTGGTTATTAGGGACTCCCCTTGTGAAGATGTCCTTGACTCCCCGGCAACGGCGCCAGAAAAATGCTGGTGCAGTGTTGACGTGCGAGTTTCTTCTTCTTCGTTCCCCGACAACGGCGCCAGAAAAATGCTTGATGGCTCAGTGTTGATGTAGAGCTCGTTGGGAACCCCAAGAGGAAGGTATGATGAGCACAGTAGCAAGTTTCCCTCACTTATGAAACCAAGGTTTAATCGAACCAGTAGGAGCAAGGAAACACCCCAAAGGTGTTGCTAGCTGAGCCTTGGCAGGGCGCTTTACCGGTGCTAGTAGCAACGTGGAGACCTGCACAACACAACCACAGAACTTTGTCCCCAACTTGCGATGAGGTTGTCAATCTCACCGTGTTTTGCTGAAAACAAAGGATTAAACGTATCGAATGGAAAGAAGTAAAAGTTTGCAGAAAGTAAACACAAAGCAGTAACAGTTTGTAGATTGTATGTAAAGAAAAGGACCGGGATCCATAGTTCACTAGAGGTGGCTCTCCTTAAGATAGATAACATGCTGGGTGAACAAATTACAGCGGGGCAATTGACAAACATCGAGAAAGCAATACATGAATATACTAATCATCTTGACTCCTTTGGAATTTGATTGGGCATTACAACATTATACATAGACCGCCATCCAACTGCATCTATGACTAATAATCCACCTTCAGGTTATCATCCGAACCCCCTCCAGTATTAAGTTGCAAGCAACAGATTAATTCCTTACGAATTGCGTGTAAAGTAAACAATACGATTGTTCTATGAACAAAGGATTGTTGTTTTCTCCCTAGTAGCAACAGCACATCTAGTACCATAGAGATTTCTGTCACTTCCCCAGATTACCAGAGGCATGAACCCACTATCGAGCATAAATACTAACTCTTGGAGTTGCTAGCATCTACTTGGCCAAGATAGGTACTAACAACGGAAAGCATGCAAGATCACAAATAACAAAGACATGATAGAATCAATAATCAATCTGAAATAGCATCTCAATATCCATCGGATCCCCGCAAACACAACATGCAGAATTAAAAATATATGATCTTGATCATGAACGGAGCTCACAAGATCTAGACATGAAAGCACAAAGGAGGAGACCCAGCCATCTAGCTACTACATGGATCCGTAGTCCAAGGATGAACTACTCACGCATCACACTGGAGGCTTGCATGGTGATGAAGAAGGCCTCCAGGGTGAATTCCCCTCTCCGCCAGGGTGCCGGGAAGAGCTTCAGATCCCTCCCGATCTAGGGATGGAGATGACGGCGGCTACAGACTCTTTCGTGGATTTTTGATCGGGTAGTTAGGGTTTTCGTCCCGAGGTCATCTTATAAGAGGAAGGGGAGGCCGAGGGGGTGCCGGAGGTAGCCACACCACCCCTTGGCACAGGCAGGCTGGGCCGCGCGGCCAGGTGGTGTGGTGGCCCCTAGCCCCTCTCTGTCTCGTATTCTGGCATCTGATGACTTCCGGAAAAATAGGCACTTTGGCTTTTGTCCCGTCCAATTCCGAGAATATTCATTTTCTGACTTTCCTGGTACCAGAAACAACAAAAAGCAGGCAGCTGGCACTATGGCTCTTGTTAATAGGTTATTCCAAGGAATCAAATGAAAAGTACTCCAAAGTTAGTACAAAACACAAGAAAGTGGATAAAACCAAGCATGGAACATCAAAAATTATAGATACATTTGCAATGTATCAGTGTGTTCTTCTCATGAACCACACATGGATCCACCAGTGTCATTGCATGTCTGTTCTTTTCATGAACCACAGCTAGAGTGATTGCATTTCTGTTCCTTCCACAAACCACATATGGATCCACCAGTGTCATTGCATGTCTGTTCTTTTCATGAACCACACCCAGTGTCATTGCATGTGTGTTCCTCTAAACAAACCACACATGGATCCACCTAGTGTGATTGCATGTCTGTTCTTTTCACAAACCACACATGGATCCACCAGTGTCATTGCATGTGTGTTCTTCTCATGAACCACATCCAGTGTCATTGCATGTATGTTCTTCTCACAAACCACACATGGATCCACCAGTGTCATTGCATGTGTATTCTTTTCATGAACCACACATGGATACACCAGTGTCATTGCATGTCTCTTCTTTTCATGAGCCATAGCTAGAGTCATTGCATGTCTGTTCCTTCCACAAACCACACATGGATCCACCTAGTGTCATTGCATATTTGTTCTTCTCATGAACCACACCCAGTGTCATTGCATGTCTGTTTCTCTAAACAAACCACACATGGATCCACCTAGTGTGATTGCATATCTGTTCTTTTCACAAACCACACATGGATCCACTAGTGTCATTGCATGTGTGTTATTTTCATGAACCACAACTAGAGTCATTGCATGTGTGTTCTTCTAAACAAACCACACATGGATCCACCCAGTCTCATTGCATGTCTGTTCCTCTAAACAAACCACACATGGATCCACCTAGTGTGATTGCATGTCTGTTCTTTTCACAAACCAAACATGGATCCCCAAGTGTCATTGCATGTGTGTTCTTTTCATGAACCATAGCCAGAGTCATTGCATGTCTGTTCTTCTAAACAAACCACACATGGATCCACCCAGTGTCATTGCATGTCTGTTCCTCTAAAGAAACCACACATGGATCCAACTAGTGTGATTGCATGTCTATTCTTTTCACAAACCACACATGGATCCACCAGTGTCATTGCATGTCTGTTGTTTTCATGAACCACACCAAGTGTCATTGCATGTATGTTCCTCTATTCAAACCACACATGGATCCACCTAGTGTGATTAAATGTCTGTTCTTTTCACAAACCATACATGGATCCACCAGTATCATTGCATGTGTGTTCTTCTCATGAACCACAGCCAGTGTCATTGCATGTATGTTCTTCCCTCAAACCACAAGTGGATCCACCAGTGTCGTTGCATGTGTGTTCTTCTCATGAACCACACATGGATCCACCAGTGTCATTACATGTGTGTTCTTCTCATGAACCATAGCCAGTGTCATTGCATGTATGTTTTTCCCACAAACCACACATGGATCCACCAGTGTCATTGCATGTGTGTTCTTTTCATGAACCACACATGGATACACCAGTGTCATTGCATGTCTCTTCTTTTCATGAACCATAGCTAGAGTCATTGCATGTCTGTTCCTTCCACAAACCACACATGGATCCACCTAGTGTCATTGCATGTTTGTTCTTCTCATGAACCACACTCAGTGTCATTGCATGTCTGTTTCGCTAAACAAACCACACATGGATCCACCTAGTGTGATTGCATGTCTGTTCTTTTCACAAACCACACATGGATCCACCAGTGTCATTGCATGTGTGTTCTTTTCATGAACCACAACTAGAGTCATTGCATGTGTGTTCTTCTAAACAAACCACACATGGATCCACCCAGTGTCATTGCATGTCTGTTCCTCTAAACAAACCACAAATGGATCCACCTTGTGTGATTGCATGTCTGTTCTTTTCACAAACCACACATGGATCCACTAGTGTCATTGCATGTGTGTTCCTTTCATGAACCATAGCTAGAGTCAATGCATGTCTGTTCTTCTAAACAAACCACACATGGATCCACCTAGTGTCATTGCATGTCTGTTCCTCTAAAGAAACCACACACGGATCCAACTAGTGTGATTGCATGTCTTTTCTTTTGTCAAACCACATATGGATCCACCAGTGTCATTGCATGTCTGTTCTTTTCATGAACCACACCAAGTGTCATTGCATGTACGTTCCTCTATTCAAACCACACATGGATCCACCTAGTGTGATTGCATGTCTGTTCTTTTCACAAACCATACATGGATCCACCAGTATCATTGCATGTGTGTTCTTCTCATGAACCACAACCAGTGTCATTGCATGTATGTTTTTATCACAAACCACACATGGATCCACCAGTGTCATTGCATGTGTATTCTTCTCATGAACCACACATGGATCCACTAGTGTCATTGCATGTCTGTTCTTTTCATGAACCACATCTAGAGTCATTGCATGTCTGTTCTTTTCATGAACCACAGCTAGAGTCATTGCATGTCTGTTCCTTCTACAAACCACATATGGATCCACCAGTGTCTTTGCATGTCTGTTCTTTTCATGAACCACACCCAGTGTCATTGCATGTGTGTTCCTCTAAACAAACCACACGTGAGTCCACCTAGTGTGATTGCATGTCTGTTCTTTTCACAAACCACACATGGATCCACCAGTGTCATTGCATGTGTGTTCTTCTCATGAACCACAGCCAGTGTCATTGCATGTATGTTCTTCTCACAAACCACACATGGATCCACCAGTGTCATTGCATGTGTGTTCTTTTCATGAACCACGCATGGATACACCAGTGTCATTGCATGTCTCTTCTTTTCATGAACCACCACTAGAGTCATTGCATGTCTGTTCCTTCCACAAACCACACATGGATCCACCTAGTGTCATTTCATGTATGTTCTTCTCATGAACCACACCCAGTGTCACTGCATGTCTGTTTCTCTAAACAAACCACGCATGGATCCACATAGTGTGATTGCATGTTTGTTATTTTCACAAACCACACATGGATCCACCAGTGTGATTCCATGTGTGTTCTTTTCATGAACCACAGCTAGAGTCATTGCATGTGTGTTCTTCTAAACAAACCACACATGGATCCACCCAGTGTCATTGCATGTCTGTTCCTCTAAAGAAACCACACATGGATCCACCTAGTGTGATTGCATGTATGTTCTTTTCACAAACCACACATGGATCCACTAGTGTCATTGTATGTGTGTTCTTTTCATGAACCACAACTAGAGTCATTGCATGTGTGTTCTTCTAAACAAACCACACATGGATCCACCCAGTGTGATTGCATGTCTGTTCCTCTAAATAGACCACACATGGATCCACCTAGTGTGATTGCATGTCTGTTCTATTCACAAACCACACATGGATCCACAAGTGTCATTGCATGTGTGTTCTTTTCATGAACCATAGCCAGAGTCATTGCATGTGTGTTCTTCTAAACAGACCACACATGGATCCACCCAGTGTCATTGCATGTCTGTTCCTCTAAACAAACCACACATGGATCCACCTAGTGTGATTGCATGTTTGTTCTTTTCATAAACCACACATGGATCCACTAGTGTGATTGCATGTCTGTTCTTTTCATGAACCACACCAAGTGTCATTGTATGTCTGTTCCTCTAAACAATCCACACCAGGATCCACGTAGTGTGATTGCATGTTTGTTCTTTTCACAAACCACACATGGATCCACCGGTGTCATTGCATGTGTGTTCTTCTCATGAACCACACATGGATCCACCAGTGTCATTGCATGTCTGTTCTTTTCATGAACCACAGCTAGAGTCATTACATGTCTGTTCTTTTCATGAACCATAGCTAGAGTCATTGCATTGTCTGTTCCTTCCACAAACCACATATGGATCCACCAGTGTCATTGCAGTCTGTTTCTCTAAACAAATCACACACGGATCCACCTAGTGTGATTGCATGTCTGTTCTTTTCACAAACCACACATGGATCCACCAGTGTGATTGCATGTGTGTTCTTTTCATGAACCATGGCCATTGTCATTGCATGTCTGTTCTTCTAAATAAACCACACATAGATCCACCCAGTGTCATTGCATGTCTGTTCCTCTAAAGAAACCACACATGGATCCAACTAGTGTGATTGCATGTCTGTTCTTTTCACAAACCACACATTGATCAACTAGTGTCATTGGATGTGTGTTCTTTTCACAAACCGCACATGGATCCACCAGTGTCATTGCTTTTCATGAACCACAACTAGAGTCATTGCATGTCTGTTCCTCTAAACAAACCACACATGGATCCACCTAGTGTGATTGCATGTCTGTTCTTTTCACAAACCACACATGGATCCACCAGTGTCATTGCATGTGTGTTCTTTTCATGAACCACAACTAGAGTCATTGCATGTCTGTTCTTCTAAACAAACCACACATGGATCCACCTAGTGTCATTGCATGTCTGTTCCTCTAAACAAACAACACATGGATCCACCTAGTGTGATTGCATGTCTGTTCTTTTCACAAACCACACATGGATCCACCAGTGTCATTGCATGTGTGTTCTTTTCATGAACCACAACTAGAGTCATTGCATGTGTGTTCTTCTAAACAAACCACACATGAATCCACCCAGTGTCATTGCATGTCTGTTCCTCTAAAGAAACCACACATGGATCCACCTAGTGTGATTGCATGTCTCTTCTTTTCACAAACCATACATGGATCCACTAGTGTCATTGCATGTGTGTTCTTTTCATGAACCACACATGGATACACCAGTGTCACTTCATGTGTGTTCTTTTCATGAACCACAGCTAGAGTCATTGCATGTCTGTTCTTTCCACAAACCACACATGGATCCACCTAGTTTTTTTGCATGTCTGTTCTTCTCATGAACCACACATGGATCCACCAGTTTCATTGCATGTGTGTTCTTATCATGAACCACAGCCAGTGTCATTGCATGTATGTTCTTCTCACAAACCACACAAGGATCCACCAGTGTCATTGCATGTGTGTTCTTCTCATGAACCATAGCCAGTGTCATTGCATGCCTGTTCTTCTCACAAACCACATAAGTATCCACCAATGTCATTGCATGTCTATTCTTCTCACAAACCACACATGGATCCACCAGTGTCATTGGATGTGTGTTCTTCTCATGAACCACACATGGATCCACCAGTGGCATTGCATGTTTGTTCTTTTCATGAAACACAGCTAGAGTCATTGCATGTCTATTCCTTCCACAAATCACATATGGATCCACCAGTGTCATTGCATGTCTGTTCTTTTCATGAACCACGCCCAGTGTCATTGCATGTTCGTTCCTCTAAACAAACAACATATGGATACACCTAGTGTGATTGCATGTCTGGTCTTTTCACAAACTACGCATGGATCCACCAGTGTCATTGCATGTGTGTTCTTCTGATGAACCACAGCCAGTGTCATTGCATGTGTGTTCTTCTCACAAACCACACATGGATCCACCTAGTGTGATTGTATGTCCGTTCTTTTCACAAACCACACATGGATCCACCTAGTGTGATTGCATGTATGTTCTTTTCAAAAACCACACATGGAGCCACCAGTGTCATTGCATGCGTGTTCTTTTCATGAACCACACATGGATACACTAGTGTCATTGCACGTGTGTTCTTTTCATGATCCACAGCTAGAGTCATTGCATGTCTGTTCTTTCCACAGACCACACATGGATCCACCTAGTGTGATTGCATGTTTGTTCTTCTCATGAACCACACCCAGTGTCATTGCATGACTGTTCCTCTAAACAAACCACACATGGGTCCACCTAGTGTGATTGCATGTCTATTCTTTTCAAAAACCACA
The DNA here is from genome assembly GCA_916181665.1 of Avena sativa. NCBI lineage: Eukaryota > Viridiplantae > Streptophyta > Magnoliopsida > Poales > Poaceae > Avena > Avena sativa. The sequence continues at coordinate 479,385,785 of OV702292.1, read as the reverse complement.
CATGCATCCACAAGTGTCATTGCATGTGTGTTCTTTTCATGAACCACAACTAGAGTCATTGCATGTGTGTTCTTATAAACAAACCACACATGGATCCACCCAGTGACATTGCATGTCTGTTCCTCTAAACAAACCACACATGGATCCACCTAGTGTGATTGCATGTCTGTTCTTTTCACAAACCACACATGGATCCACCAGTGACATTGCATGTGTGTTCTTCTCATGAACCACAGCCAGTGTCATTGCATGTATGTTCTTCTCAGAAACCACACAAGGATCCACTAGTGTCATTGCATGTGTGCTCTTCTAGTGAACCACAGCCAGTGTCATTGCATGTCTGTTTTTCTCACAAACCACATAAGTATCCACCAGTGTCATTGCATGTCTGTTCTTCTCACAAACCACACATGGATCCACCAGTGTCATTGGATGTGTGTTCTTCTCATGAACCACACATGGATCCACCAGTGTCATTGCATGTTTGTTCTTTTCATGAACTACAGCTAGAGTCATTGCATGTATGTTCCTTCCACAAACCACATATGGATTCACCAGTGTCATTGCATGTCTGTTCTTTTCATGAACCACACCCAGTGTCATTGCATGTCTATTCCTCTAAGCAAACCACACATGGATCCACCTAGTGTGATTACATGTCTGTTCTTTTCACAAACTACACATGGATCCACCATTGTCATTGCATGTGTATTCTTCTCATGAACCACAACCACTGTCATTGCATGTGTGTTCTTCTCCAAACCACACATGGATCCACCTAGTGTGATTGTATGTCTGTTCATTTCACAAACCACACATGGATCCACCTAGTGTGATTGCATGTCTGTTCTTTTCACAAACCACACATGGATCCACCAGTGTCATTGCATGTGTGTTCTTTTCATGGACCACACAAGGATACACCAGTGTCATTGCATGTCTCTTCTTTTCATGAACCACAGCTAGAGTCATTGCATGTCTGTTCCTTCCACAAACCACACATGGATCCACCTAGTATCATTTCATGTCTGTTCTTCTCATGAACCACGCCCAGTGTCATTGCAGTCTGTTTCTCTAAACAAACCACACACGGATCCACCTAGTGTGATTTCATGTCTGTTCTTTTCACAAACCACACATGGATCCGCCAGTGTGATTGCATGTGTGTTCTTTTCATGAACCACGGCCAGAGTCATTGCATGTCTGTTCTTCCAAATAAACCACACATAGATCCACCCAGTGTCATTGCATGTCTGTTCCTCTAAAGAAACCACACATGGATCCAACTAGTGTGATTGCATGTCTGTTCTTTTCACAAACCACACATGGATCCACCAGTGTCATTGCATGTGTGTTCTTTTCATGAACCACAACTAGAGTCATTGCATGTGTGTTCTTCTAAACAAACCACACATGGATCCACCCAGTGTCATTGCATGTATGTTCCTATAAAGAAACCACACATGGATCCACCTAGTGTGATTGCATGTCTCTTCTTTTCACAGACCATACATGGATCCACTAGTGTCATTGCATGTGTGTTCTTTTCATGAACCACACATGGATACACCTGTGTCATTTCATGTGTGTTCTTTTCATGAACCACAGCTAGAGTCATTGCATGTCTGTTCTTTCCACAAACCACACATGGATCCAGCTAGTTTTTTGCATGTCTGTTCTTCTCATGAACCACACATGGATCCACCAGTTTCATTGCATGTGTGTTCTTATCATGAACCACAGCCAGTGTCATTGCATGTATGTTCTTCTCACAAACCACACAAGGATCCAACAGTGTCATTGCATGTGTGTTCTTCTCATGAACCATAGCAAGTGTCATTGCATGCCTGTTCTTCTCACAAACCACATAAGTATCCACCAGTGTCATTGCATGTCTATTCTTCTCACAAACCACACATGGATCCACCAGTGTCATTGGATGTGTGTTCTTCTCATGAACCACACATGGATCCACCAGTGGCATTGCATGTTTGTTCTTTTCATGAAACACAGCTAGAGTCATTGCATGTCTATTCCTTCGACAAATCACATATGGATCCACCAGTGTCATTGCATGTCTGTTCTTTTCATGAACCACGCCCAGAGTCATTGCATGTCCGTTCCTCTAAACAAACCGCATATGGATACACCTAGTGTGATTGCATGTCTGTTCTTTTCCCAAACTACGCATGGATCCACCAGTGTCATTGCATGTGTGTTCTTCTGATGAACCACAGCCAGTGTCATTGCATGTGTGTTCTTCTCACAAACCACACATGGATCCACCTAGTGTGATTGTATGTCTGTTCTTTTCACAAACCACACATGGATCCACCTAGTGTGATTGCATGTATGTTCTTTTCAAAAACCACACATGGAGCCACCAGTGTCATTGCGTGCGTGTTATTTTCATGAACCACACATGGATACACTAGTGTCATTGCACGTGTGTTCTTTTCATGATCCACAGCTAGAGTCATTGCATGTCTATTCTTTCCACAGACCACACATGGATCCACCTAGTGTGATTGCATGTTTGTTCTTCTCATGAACCACACCCAGTGTCATTGCATGACTGTTCCTCTAAACAAACCACACATGGGTCCACCTAGTGTGATTGCATGTCTATTCTTTTCACAAACCACACATGCATCCACAAGTGTCATTGCATGTGTGTTCTTTTCATGAACCACAACTAGAGTCATTGCATGTGTGTTCTTATAAACAAACCACACATGGATCCACCCAGTGACATTGCATGTCTGTTCCTCTAAACAAACCACACATGGATCCACCTAGTGTGATTGCATGTCTGTTCTTTTCACAAACCACACATGGATCCACCAGTGACATTGCATGTGTGTTCTTCTCATGAACCACAGCCAGTGTCATTGCATGTATGTTCTTCTCAGAAACCACACAAGGATCCACTAGTGTCATTGCATGTGTGCTCTTCTAGTGAACCACATCCAGTGTCATTGCATGTCTGTTTTTCTCACAAACCACATAAGTATCCACCAGTGTCATTGCATGTCTGTTCTTCTCACAAACCACACATGGATCCACCAGTGTCATTGGATGTGTGTTCTTCTCATGAACCACACATGGATCCACCAGTGTCATTGCATGTCTGTTCTTTTCATGAACTACAGCTAGAGTCATTGCATGTATGTTCCTTCCACAAACCACATATGGATTCACCAGTGTCATTGCATGTCTGTTCTTTTCATGAACCACACCCAGTGTCATTGCATGTCTATTCCTCTAAACAAACCACACATGGATCCACCTAGTGTGATTACATGTCTGTTCTTTTCACAAACTACACATGGATCCACCATTGTCATTGCATGTGTATTCTTCTCATGAACCACAACCACTATCATTGCATGTGTGTTCTTCTCCAAACCACACATGGATCCACCTAGTGTGATTGTATGTCTGTTCATTTCACAAACCACACATGGATCCACCTAGTGTGATTGCATGTCTGTTCTTTTCACAAACCACACATGGATCCACCACTGTCATTGCATGTGTGTTCTTCTCACAAACCACACAAGGATCCACCAGTGTCATTGCATGTGTGTTCTTTTCATGAACCACAGCTAGAGTCATTGCATGTTTGTTCTTTCCACAAACCACACATGGATCCACCTAGTGTGATTGCATGTCTGTTCTTTTCATGAACCACACCCAGTGTCATTGCATGACTGTTCCTCTAAACAAACTACACATGAATCCACCTAGTGTGATTGCATGTCTGTTCTTTTCACAAACAACAAATGGATGCACCAGTGTCATTGGATGTGTGTTCTTTTCATGAACCACAACCAGAGTCATTGCATGTGTGTTCTTCTAAACAAACCACACATGGATCCACCCCGTGTCATTGCATGTTTGTTCCTCTAAACAAACCACACATGGATCCACCTAGTGTGATTGCATGTCTGTTCTTTTCACAAACCACACATGGATCCACCAGTGTCATTGCATGTGTGTTCTTTTCATGAACCACAACCAGAGTCATTGCATGTGTGTTCTTCTAAACAAACCACACATGGATCCACCCAGTGACATTGCATGTCTGTTCCTCTAAACAAACCACACATGGATCCACCTAGTGTGATTGCATGTCTGTTCTTTTCACAAACCACACATGGATCCACGAGTGACATTGCATGTGTGTTCTTCTCATGAACCACAACCAGTGTCATTGCATGTATGTTCTTCTCACAAACCACACAAGGATCCACCAGTGTCATTGCATGTGTGCTCTTCTAATGAACCATAGCCAGTGTCATTGCATGTCTATTTTTCTCACAAACCACATAAGTATCCACCAGTGTCATTGCATGTCAGTTCTTCTCACAAACCACACATGGATCCACCAGTGTCATTGGATGTGTGTTCTTCTCATGAACCACACATGGATCCACCAGTGTCATTGCATGTCTGTTCTTTTCATGAACTACAGTTAGAGTCATTGCATGTCTGTTCCTTCCACAAACCACATATGGATTCACCAGTGTCATTGCATGTCTGTTCTTTTCATGAACCACACCCAGTGTCATTGCATGTCTATTCCTCTAAACAAACCACACATGGATCCACCTAGTGTGATTACATGTCTGTTCTTTTCACAAACTACACATGGATCCACCATTGTCATTGCATGTGTGTTCTTCTCCAAACCACACATGGATCCACCTAGTGTGATTGTATGTCTGTTCATTTCACAAACCACACATGGATCCACCTAGTGTGATTACATGTCTGTTCTTTTCACAAACCACGCATGGATCCACCACTGTCATTGCATGTGTGTTGTTCTCACAAACCACACAAGGATCCACCAGTGTCATTGCATGTGTGTTCTTTTCATGAACCACATCTAGAGTCATTGCATGTCTGTTCTTTCCATAAACCACATATGGATCCACCTAGTGTGATTGCATGTCTGTTCTTTTCATGACCACACCCAGTGTCATTGCATGACTGTTCCTCTAAATAAACCACACATGAATACACCTAGTGTGATTGCATGTCTGTTCTTTTCACAAACCACACATGGATGCACCAGTGTCATTGGATGTGTGTTCTTTTCATGAACCACAACCAGAGTCATTGCATGTGTGTTCTTCTAAACAAACCACACATGGATCCACCCAGTGTCATTGCATGTCTGTTCCTTTAAAAAAACCACACATGGATCCACCTAGTGTGATTGCATATCTGTTCTTTTCACAAACCACACATGGAGCCACCAGTGTCATTGCATGTGTGTTCTTTTCATGAACCACAACTAGAGTCATTGCATGTCTGTTCTTCTAAATAAACCACACATGGATCCACCCAGTGTCATTGCATTCCCGTTCCTCTAAACAATCCACACATGGATCCACCTAGTGTCATTGCATGTCTGTTCTTTTCACAAATCACACATGGATCCACCAGTGTCATTGCATGTGTGTTATTTTCATTAACCACATCTAGAGTCATTTCATGTCTGTTCTTTCCACAAACCACACATGGATCCACCTAGTGTGATTGCATGTATGTTCTTCTCATGAACCACACCCAGTGTCATTGCATGACTATTCCTTGAAACAAACCACACATGGATCCACCTAGTGTGATTGCATGTCTGTTCTTTCCACAAACCACAAATGGATCCACCATTGTCATTGCATGTGTGTTCTTTTGATGAACCACAACCAGAGTCATTGCATGTGTGTTCTTCTAAACAAACCACACATGGATCCACCTAGTGTCATTGCATGTGTGTTCCTCTAAACAAACGACACATGGATCCACCTAGTGTGATTGCATGTCTGTTCTTTTCACAAACCACACATGGATCCACCAGTGACATTGCATGTGTGTTCTTCTCATGAACCACAACCACTGTCATTGCATGTATGTTCTTCTCACAAACCACACAAGGATCCACCAGTGTCATTGCATGTGTGTTCTTCTCATGAACCACAGCCAGTGTCATTGCATGTCTGTTCTTCTCACAAACCACTTAAGTATCCACCAGTGTCATTGCATGTCTGTTCTTCTCACATAACACACATGGATCCACCAGTGTCATTTGATGTGTGTTCTTCTCATGAACCACACATGGATCCACCAGTGTCATTGCATGTCTGTTCTTTTCATGAACCACAGCTAGAGTTGTTGCATGTATGTTCCTTCCACAAACCACAGATGGATCCACCAGTGTCATTGCATGTCTGTTCTTTTCATGAACCACACCCTGTGTCATTGCATGTCTGTTCCTCAAAACAAACAACACATGGATCCACCTAGTGTGATTACATGTTTGTTCTTTTCACAAACTACACATGGATCCACTAGTGTCATTGCATGTGTGTTCTTCTCATGAACCACTGCAAGTGTCATTGCATGTGTGTTCTTCTCACAAACCACACATGGATATACCTAGTGTGATTGTATGTCTGTTCTTTTCACAAACCACACATGGATCCACCTTGTGTGATTGCATGTCTGTTCTTTTCACAAACCACACATGGATCCACCAGTGTCATTGCATGTGTGTTCTTTTCATGAACCACACATGGATACACCAGTGTCATTGCATGTGTGTTCTTTTCATGAACCACAGCTAGAGTCATTGCATGTCTGTTCTTTCCACAAACCACACATGGATCCACCTAGTGTGATTGCATGTCTGTTCTTCTCATGAACCACACCCAGTGTCATTGCATGACTGTTCCTCTAAACATCCGACACGTGAATCCACCTAGTGTGATTGCATGTCTGTTCTTTTCACAAACCACACATGGATCCACCAGTGTAATTGCATGTGTGTTCTTTTCATGAACCACAACTAGATTCATTGCATGTGTATTCTTCTAAGCAAACCACACATGGATCCACCCAATGTTATTGCATGCATGTTCCTCTCAACAAACCACACATGGATCCACCTAGTGTCATTGCATGTCTGTTATTTTCACAAACCACACATGGATCCACCAGTGTCATTGCATGTGTGTTCTTTTCATGAACCACACATGGATACACCCGTGTCATTGCATGTGTGTTCTTTTCATGAACCACAGCTAGAGTTATTGCATTTCTGTTCTTTCCACAAACCACACATGGATCCACCTAGTGTGATTGCATGTCTATTCTTCTCCTGAACTACACCCAGTGTCATTGCATGTCTGTTCCTGTAAACAAACCACACATGGATGCACCTAGTGTTATTGCATGTCAGTTCTTTTCACAAACCGCACATGGATCCACAAGTGTCATTGCATGTGTGTTCTTTTCATGAACCACAACTAGAGTCATTGCATGTGTGTTCTTCTAAACAAACCACACATGGATCCACCCAGTGTCATTGCATGTCTGTTCCTCTAAACAAACCACACATGGATCCACCTTGTGTGATTGCATGTCTGTTCTTTTGACAAACCACACATGGATCCACTAGTGTCATTGCATGTTTGTTCTTTTCATGAACCACAACTAGAGTCATTGCCTGTCTGTTCTTCTAAACAAACCACACATGGATCCACCCAGTGTCATTGCATTCCTATTCCTCTAAACAAACCACACATGGATCCACCTAGTGTCATTGCATGTCTGTTCTTTTCACAAACCACACATGGATCCACCAGTGTCATTGCATGTGTATTATTTTTATTAACCACATCTAGAGTCATTGCATGTCTGTTCTTTCCACAAACCACACATGGATCCACCTAGTGTGATTGCATGTCTGTTCTTCTCATGAACCACACCCAGTGTCATTGCATGACTGTTCCTCTAAACAAACCACACATGGATCCACCAAGTGTGATTGCATGTCTCTTCTTTTCACAAACCACAAATGGATCCACCAGTGTCATTGCATGTGTGTTCTTTTCATGAACCACAGCCAGAGTCATTGCATGTGTGTTCTTCTAAACAAACCACACATGGATCCACCCAGTGTCATTGCATGTGTGTTCCTCGAAACAAACCACACATGGATCCACCTAGTGTGATTGCATGTCTATTCTTTTCACAAACCACACATGGATCCACCAGTGACATTGCATGTGTGTTCTTCTCATGAACCACAGCCACTGTCATTGCATGTATGTTCTTCTCACAAACCACACAAGGATCCACCAGTGTCATTGCATGTGTGTTCTTCTCATGAACCACAACCAGTGTCATTGCATGTCTGTTCTTCTCACAAACCACTTAAGTATCCACCAGTGTCATTGCATGTCTGTTATTCTCACAAAACACACATGGATCCACCAGTGTCACTGGATGTGTGTTCTTATCATGAACCACACCTGGATCCACCAGCGTCATTGCATGTCTGTTCTTTTCATGAACCACGGCTAGAGTCGTTGCATGTATGTTCCTTGCACAAACCACAGATGGATCCACCAGTGTCATTGCATGTCTGTTCTTTTCATGAACCACACCCTGTGTCATTGCATGTCTGTTCCTCAAAACAAACAACACATGGATCCACCTAGTGTGATTACATGTTTGTTCTTTTCACAAACTACACATGGATCCACCAGTGTCATTGCATGTGTGTTCTTCTCATGAACCACTACAAGTGTCATTGCATGTGTGTTCTTCTCACAAACCACACATGGATCCACCTAGTGTGATTGTATGTCTGTTCTTTTCACAACCCACACATGGATCCACCTTGTGTGATTGCATGTGTGTTCTTTTCACAAACCACACATGGATCCACCAGTGTCATTGCATGGGTGTTCTTTTCATGAACCACACATGGATACACCAGTGTCATTGCATGTGTGTTCTTTTCATAAACCACAGCTAGAGTCATTGCATGTCTGTTCTTTCCACAAACCACACATGGATCCACCTAGTGTGATTGCATGTCTGTTCTTCTCATGAACCACACCCAATGTCATTGCATGATTGTTCCTCTAAACAAACGACACGTGAGTCCACCTAGTGTGATTGCATGTCTGTTCTTTTCACAAACCACACATGGATCCACCAGTGTCATTCCATGTATGTTCTTTTCATGAAACACAACTAGAGTGATTATATGTCTGTTCTTCTAAACAAACCACACATGGATCCACCTAGTGTGATTGCATGTCTGTTCCTCTAAACAAACCACACATGGATCCACCTAGTGTGATTGCATGTCTGTTCTTTTCACAAAACACACATGGATCCACCAGTGTCATTGCATGTGTGTTCTTTTCAAGAACCACAACTAGATTCATTGCATGTGTATTCTTCTAATCAAACCACACATGGATCCACCTAGTGTGATTGCATGTCTGTTCCTCTAAATAGACCACACATGGATCCACCTAGTGTGATTGCGTGTTTGTTCTTTTCACAAACCACACATGGATCCACCAGTGTCATTGCATGTGTGTTCTTTTCATGAACCACAACTAGAGTCATTGCATGTCTGTTCTTCTAAACAAACCACACATGGATCCACCCAGTGTTATTGCATGCCTGTTCCTCTCAACATACCACACATGGATCCACCTAGTGTCATTGCATGTCTATTATTTTCACAAACCACACATGGATCCACCAGTGTCATTGCATGTGTGTTCTTTTCATGAACCACACATGGATACACCAGTGTCATTGCATGTGTGTTCTTTTCATGAACCACAACTAGAGTCATTGTATGTCTGTTCTTTCCACAAACCACACATGGATCCACCTAGTGTGATTGCATGTCTATTCTTCTCATGAACCACACCCAGTGTGATTGCATGTCTCTTCCTGTAAACAAACCACACATGGATCCACCTAGTGTGATTGCATGTCAGTTCTTTTCACAAACCGCACATGGATCCACCAGTGTCATTGCATGTGTGTTCTTTTCATGAACCACAACTAGAGGCATTGCATGTGTGTTCTTCTAAACAAACCACACATGGATCCACCCAGTGTCATTGCATGTCTGTTCCTCTAAAGAAACCACACATGGATCCACCTAGTGTGATTGCATGTCTGTTATTTTCACAAACCATACATGGATCCACTACTGTCATTTCATGTGTGTTCTTTTCATGAACCACACATGGATACACCAGTGTCACTGCATGTGTGTTCTTTTCATGAACCACAGCTAGAGTCATTGCATGTCTGTTCCTATAAACAAACCACACATGGATCCACCTAGTGTGATTGCGTGTCAGTTCTTTTCACAAACCGCACATGGATCCACGTGTCATTGCATGTGTGTTCTTTTCATGAACCACAACTAGAGTCATTGCCTGTCTGTTCCTCTAAACAAACCACACATGGATCCATCTAGTGTGATTGCATGTCTGTTCTTTTCACAAACCACACATGGATCCACCAGTGTCATTCCATGTGTGTTCTTTTTATGAACCACAACTAGAATGATTGTATGTCTGTTCTTCTAAAAAAACCACACATGGATCCACCTAGTGTGATTGCATGTCTGTTCCTCTAAACAAACCACACATGGATCCACCTAGTGTGATTGCATGTCTGTTCTTTTCACAAACCACACATGGATCCACCAGTGTCATTGCATGTGTGTTCTTTTCTTGAACCACAACTAGAGTCATTACATGTGTGTTCTTCTAAACAAACCACACATGGATCCACCTAGTGTGATTGCATGTCTGTTCTTTTCACAAACCACACATGGATCCACCAGTGTCATTGTATGTGTGTTCTTTTCATAAACAGAACTAGAGTCATTGCATGTGTGTTCTTCTAAACAAACCACACATGGATCCACCTAGTGTGATTGCATGTCTATTCTTTTAACAAACCACACATGGATCCACCTAGTGTGATTGTATGTCTGCTCTTTTCACAAACCACACATGGATCCACCACTGTCATTGCAGGTGTGTTCTTTTCATGCACCACACATGGATACACCAGTGTCATTGCATGTGTGTTCTTTTCATGAACCACAGCTAGAGTCATTGCATGCTTGTTCTTTACACAAACCACACATGGATCCACCTAGTGTGATTGCATGTCTGTTCTTCTCATGAACCACACCAGTGTCATTGCATGTCTGTTCCTCTAAACAAACCACACATGGATCCACCTAGTGTGATTGCATGTCAGTTCTTTTCACAAACCGCACATGGATCCACCAGTGTCATTGCTTTTCATTAACCACAACTAGAGTCATTGCATGTCTGTTCCTCTAAACAAACCACACATGGATCCACCTAGTGTGATTGCATGTCTGTTCTTTTCACAAACCACACATGGATCCACCAGTGTCATTGCATGTGTGTTCTTTTCATGAACCACAACTAGAGTCATTGCATGTCTGTTCTTCTAAACAAACCACACATGGATCCACCTAGTGTCATTGCATGTCTGTTCCTCTAAACAAACCACACATGGATCCACCTAGTGTGATTGCATGTCTGTTCTTTTCACAAACCACACATGGATCCACCAGTGTCATTGCATGTGTGTTCTTTTCATGAACCACAACTAGAGTCATTACATGTGTGTTCTTCTAAACAAACCACACATGGATCCACCTAGTGTGATTGCATGTCTGTTCTTTTCACAAACCACACATGGATCCACCAGTGTCATTGCATGTGTGTCCTTTTCATAAACCACAACTAGAGTCATTGCATGTGTGTTCTTCTAAACAAACCACACATGGATCCACCTAGTGTGATTGCATGTCTGTTCCTCTAAACAAACCACACATGGATCCACCTAGTGTGATTGCATGTCTATTCTTTTCACAAACCACACATGGGTCCACCACTGTCATTGCATGTGTGTTCTTTTCATGCACCACACATGGATACACCAGTGTCATTGCTTGTGTGTTCTTTTCATGAACCACAGCTAGAGTCATTGCATGTTTGTTCTTTACACAAACCACACATGGATCCACCTAGTGTGATTGCATGTCTGTTCTTCTCATGAACCACACCAGTGTCATTGCATGTCTGTTCCTCTAAACAAACCACACATGGATCCACCTAGTGTGATTGCATGTCAGTTCTTTTCACAAACCGCACATGGATCCACCAGTGTCATTGCTTTTCATGAACCACAACTAGAGTCATTGCATGTGTGTTCTTCTAAACAAACCACACATGGATCCACCTAGTGTGATTGCATGTCTGTTCTTTTCACAAACCACACATGGATCCACCAGTGTCATTGCATGTGTGTTCTTTTCATGAACCACAACTAGAGTCATTGCATGTCTGTTCTTCTAAACAAACCACACATGGATCCACCTCGTTTCATTGCATGTCTATTCCTCTAAACAAACCCCACATGGATCCACCTACTGTGATTGCATGTCTGTTCTTCTCACAAACCACACATGGATCCACCAGTGTCATTGCTTGTGTGTTCTTTTCATGAACCACAACTAGAGTCATTGCATGTCTGTTCTTCTAAACAAACCACATATGGATCCACCTAGTGTCATTGCATGTCTGTTCCTCTAAACAAACCACACATGGATCCACCTAGTGTGATTGCATGTCTGTTCTTTTCACAAACCACACATGGATCCACCAGTGTCATTGCATGTGTGTTCTTTTCATGAACCACAACTAGAGTCATTGCATGTCTGTTCTTCTAAACAAACCACACATGGATCCACCTAGTGTCATTGCATGTCTGTTCCTCTAAACAAACCACACATGGATCCACCTAGTGTGATTGCATGTAAGTTCTTTTCACAAACCGCACATGGATCCACCAGTGTCATTGCTTTTCATGAACCACAACTAGAGTCATTGCATGTGTGTTCTTCTAAACAAACCACACATGGATCCACCTAGTGTGATTGCATGTCTGTTCTTTTCATAAACCACACATGGATCCACCAGTGTCATTGCATGTGTGTTCTATTCATGAACCACAACTAGAGTCATTGCATGTCTGTTCTTCTAAACAAACCACACATGGATCCACCTAGTGTCATTGCATGTCTGTTCCTCTAAACAAACCACACATGGATCCACCTAGTGTGATTGCATGTCTGTTCTTTTCACAAAACACACATGGATCCACCAGTGTCATTGCATGTGTGTTCTTTTCATGAACCACAACTAGAGTCATTGCATGTCTGTTCTTCTAAACAAACCACACATGGATCCACCTAGTGTCATTGCATGTCTGTTCCTATAAAAAAACCACACATGGATCCACCTAGTGTGATTGCATGTTTGTTCTTTTCACAAACCACACATGGATCCACCAGTGTCATTGCATGTGTGTTCTTTTCATGAACCACAACTAGAGTCATTGCATGTGTGTTCTTCTAAACAAACCACACATGGATCCACCTAGTGTGATTGCATGTCTGTTCTTTTCACAAACCAGACATGGATCCACCAGTGTCATTGCATGTGTGTTCTTTTCATAAACCACAACTAGAGTCATTGCATGTGTGTTCTTCTAAACAAACCACACATGGACCCACCTAGTGTGATTGCATGTCTGTTCTTTTCACAAACCACACATGGATCCACCAGTGTCATTGCATGTGTGTCCTTTTCATAAACCACAACTAGAGTCATTGCATGTGTGTTCTTCTAAACAAACCACACATGGATCCACCTAGTGTGATTGCATGTCTGTTCCTCTAAACAAACCACACATGGATCCACCTAGTGTGATTGCATGTCTATTCTTTTCACAAACCACACATGGGTCCACCACTGTCATTGCATGTGTGTTCTTTTCATGCACCACACATGGATACACCAGTGTCATTGCTTGTGTGTTCTTTTCATGAACCACAGCTAGAGTCATTGCATGTTTGTTCTTTACACAAACCACACATGGATCCACCTAGTGTGATTGCATGTCTGTTCTTCTCATGAACCACACCAGTGTCATTGCATGTCTGTTCCTCTAAACAAACCACACATGGATCCACCTAGTGTGATTGCATGTCAGTTCTTTTCACAAACCGCACATGGATCCACCAGTGTCATTGCTTTTCATGAACCACAACTAGAGTCATTGCATGTGTGTTATTCTAAACAAACCACACATGGATCCACCTAGTGTGATTGCATGTCTGTTCTTTTCACAAACCACACATGGATCCACCAGTGTCATTGCATGTGTGTTCTTTTCATGAACCACAACTAGAGTCATTGCATGTCTGTTCTTCTAAACAAACCACACATGGATCCACCTCGTTTCATTGCATGTCTATTCCTCTAAACAAACCCCACATGGATCCACCTACTGTGATTGCATGTCTGTTCTTCTCACAAACCACACATGGATCCACCAGTGTCATTGCTTGTGTGTTCTTTTCATGAACCACAACTAGAGTCATTGCATGTCTGTTCTTCTAAACAAACCACATATGGATCCACCTAGTGTCATTGCATGTCTGTTCCTCTAAACAAACCACACATGGATCCACCTAGTGTGATTGCATGTCTGTTCTTTTCACAAACCACACATGGATCCACCAGTGTCATTGCATGTGTGTTCTTTTCATGAACCACAACTAGAGTCATTGCATGTCTGTTCTTCTAAACAAACCACACATGGATCCACCTAGTGTCATTGCATGTCTGTTCCTCTAAACAAACCACACATGGATCCACCTAGTGTGATTGCATGTAAGTTCTTTTCACAAACCGCACATGGATCCACCAGTGTCATTGCTTTTCATGAACCACAACTAGAGTCATTGCATGTGTGTTCTTCTAAACAAACCACACATGGATCCACCTAGTGTGATTGCATGTCTGTTCTTTTCATAAACCACACATGGATCCACCAGTGTCATTGCATGTGTGTTCTTTTCATGAACCACAACTAGAGTCATTGCATGTCTGTTCTTCTAAACAAACCACACATGGATCCACCTAGTGTCATTGCATGTCTGTTCCTCTAAACAAACCACACATGGATCCACCTAGTGTGATTGCATGTCTGTTCTTTTCACAAAACACACATGGATCCACCAGTGTCATTGCATGTGTGTTCTTTTCATGAACCACAGCCAGAGTCATTGCATGTGTGTTCTTCTAAACAAACCACACATGGATCCACCCAGTGTCATTGCATGTGTGTTCGTCGAAACAAACCACACATGGATCCACCTAGTGTGATTGCATGTCTATTCTTTTCACAAACCACACATGGATCCACAAGTGACATTGCATGTGTGTTCTTCTCATGAACCACAGCCACTGTCATTGCATGTATGTTCTTCTCACAAACCACACAAGGATCCACCAGTGTCATTGCATGTGTGTTCTTCTCATGAACCACAGCCAGTGTCATTGCATGTCTGTTCTTCTCACAAACCACTTAAGTATCCACCAGTGTCATTGCATGTCTGTTATTCTCACAAAACACACATGGATCCACCAGTGTCACTGGATGTGTGTTCTTCTCATGAACCACACATGGATCCACCAGCGTCATTGCATGTCTGTTCTTTTCATGAACCACGGCTTGAGTCGTTGCATGTATGTTCCTTGCACAAACCACAGATGGATCCACCAGTGTCATTGCATGTCTGTTCTTTTCATGAACCACACCCTGTGTCATTGCATGTCTGTTCCTCAAAACAAACAACACATGGATCCACCTAGTGTGATTACATGTTTGTTCTTTTCACAAACTACACATGGATCCACCAGTGTCATTGCATGTGTGTTCTTCTCATGAACCACTGCAAGTGTCATTGCATGTGTGTTCTTCTCACAAACCACACATGGATCCACCTAGTGTGATTGTATGTCTGTTCTTTTCACAAACCACACATGGATCCACCTTGTGTGATTGCATGTGTGTTCTTTTCACAAACCACACATGGATCCACCAGTGTCATTGCATGGGTGTTCTTTTCATGAACCACACATGGATACACCAGTGTCATTGCATGTGTGTTCTTTTCATAAACCACAGCTAGAGTCATTGCATGTCTGTTCTTTCCACAAACCACACATGGATCCACCTAGTGTGATTGCATGTCTGTTCTTCTCATGAACCACACCCAATGTCATTGCATGACTGTTCCTCTAAACAAACGACACGTGAGTCCACCTAGTGTGATTGCATGTCTGTTCTTTTCACAAACCACACATGGATCCACCAGTGTCATTCCATGTATGTTCTTTTCATGAACCACAACTAGAGTGATTGTATGTCTGTTCTTCTAAACAAACCACACATGGATCCACCTAGTGTGATTGCATGTCTGTACCTCTAAACAAACCACACATGGATCCACCTAGTGTGATTGCATGTCTGTTCTTTTCACAAAACACACATGGATCCACCAGTGTCATTGCATGTGTGTTCTTTTCAAGAACCACAACTAGATTCATTGCATGTGTATTCTTCTAATCAAACCACACATGGATCCACCTAGTGTGATTGCATTTCTGTTCCTCTAAATAGACCACACATGGATCCACCTAGTGTGATTGCGTGTTTGTTCTTTTCACAAACCACACATGGATCCACCAGTGTCATTGCATGTGTGTTCTTTTCATGAACCACAACTAGAGTCATTGCATGTCTGTTCTTCTAAACAAACCACACATGGATCCACCCAGTGTTATTGCATGCCTGTTCCTCTCAACATACCACACATGGATCCACCTAGTGTCATTGCATGTCTATTATTTTCACAAACCACACATGGATCCACCAGTGTCATTGCATGTGTGTTCTTTTCATGAACCACACATGGATACACCAGTGTCATTGCATGTGTGTTCTTTTCATGAACCACAACTAGAGTCATTGTATGTCTGTTCTTTCCACAAACCACACATGGATCCACCTAGTGTGATTGCATGTCTATTCTTCTCATGAACCACACCCAGTGTGATTGCATGTCTCTTCCTGTAAACAAACCACACATGGATCCACCTAGTGTGATTGCATGTCAGTTCTTTTCACAAACCGCACATGGATCCACCAGTGTCATTGCATGTGTGTTCTTTTCATGAACCACAACTAGAGGCATTGCATGTGTGTTCTTCTAAACAAACCACACATGGATCCACCCAGTGTCATTGCATGTCTGTTCCTCTAAACAAACCACACATGGATCCACCTTGTGTGATTGCATGTCTGTTCTTTTGACAAACCACACATGGATCCACAAGTGTAATTGCATGTGTGTTCTTTTCATGAACCATAGCTAGAGTCATTACATGCATATTCTTCTAAACAAACCACACATGGATCCACCCAGTGTCATTGCATGTCTGTTCCTCTAAAGAAACCACACATGGATCCAACTAGTGTGATTGCATGTCGGTTCTTATCACAAACCACACATGTATCCACCAGTGTCATTGCATGTGCGTTCTTTTCATGAACCACAACTAGAGTCATTACATGTGTGTTCTTCTAATCAAACCACACATGGATCCACCCAGTGTCATTGCATGTCTGTTCCTCTAAAGAAACCACACATGGATCCACCTAGTGTGATTGCATGTCTGTTATTTTCACAAACCATACATGGATCCACTACTGTCATTTCATGTGTGTTCTTTTCATGAACCACACATGGATACACCAGTGTCACTGCATGTGTGTTCTTTTCATGAACCACAGCTAGAGTCATTGCATGTCTGTTCCTATAAACAAACCACACATGGATCCACCTAGTGTGATTGCGTGTCAGTTCTTTTCACAAACCGCACATGGATCCACGTGTCATTGCATGTGTGTTCTTTTCATGAACCACAACTAGAGTCATTGCCTGTCTGTTCCTCTAAACAAACCACACATGGATCCATCTAGTGTGATTGCATGTCTGTTCTTTTCACAAACCACACATGGATCCACCAGTGTCATTCCATGTGTGTTCTTTTCATGAACCACAACTAGAATGATTGTATGTCTGTTCTTCTAAACAAACCACACATGGATCCACCTAGTGTGATTGCATGTCTGTTCCTCTAAACAAACCACACATGGATCCACCTAGTGTGATTGCATGTCTGTTCTTTTCACAAACCACACATGGATCCACCAGTGTCATTGCATGTGTGTTCTTTTCTTGAACCACAACTAGAGTCATTACATGTGTGTTCTTCTAAACAAACCACACATGGATCCACCTAGTGTGATTGCATGTCTGTTCTTTTCACAAACCACACATGGATCCACCAGTGTCATTGTATGTGTGTTCTTTTCATAAACAGAACTAGAGTCATTGCATGTGTGTTCTTCTAAACAAACCACACATGGATCCACCTAGTGTGATTGCATGTCTATTCTTTTAACAAACCACACATGGATCCACCTAGTGTGATTGTATGTCTGCTCTTTTCACAAACCACACATGGATCCACCACTGTCATTGCAGGTGTGTTCTTTTCATGCACCACACATGGATACACCAGTGTCATTGCATGTGTGTTCTTTTCATGAACCACAGCTAGAGTCATTGCATGCTTGTTCTTTACACAAACCACACATGGATCCACCTAGTGTGATTGCATGTCTGTTCTTCTCATGAACCACACCAGTGTCATTGCATGTCTGTTCCTCTAAACAAACCACACATGGATCCACCTAGTGTGATTGCATGTCAGTTCTTTTCACAAACCGCACATGGATCCACCAGTGTCATTGCTTTTCATGAACCACAACTAGAGTCATTGCATGTCTGTTCCTCTAAACAAACCACACATGGATCCACCTAGTGTGATTGCATGTCTGTTCTTTTCACAAACCACACATGGATCCACCAGTGTCATTGCATGTGTGTTCTTTTCATGAACCACAACTAGAGTCATTGCATGTCTGTTCTTCTAAACAAACCACACATGGATCCACCTAGTGTCATTGCATGTCTGTTCCTCTAAACAAACAACACATGGATCCACCTAGTGTGATTGCATGTCTGTTCTTTTCACAAACCACACATGGATCCACCAGTGTCATTGCATGTGTGTTCTTTTCATGAACCACAACTAGAGTCATTACATGTGTGTTCTTCTAAACAAACCACACATGGATCCACCTAGTGTGATTGCATGTCTGTTCTTTTCACAAACCACACATGGATCCACCAGTGTCATTGCATGTGTGTTCTTTTCATAAACCACAACTAGAGTCATTGCATGTGTGTTCTTCTAAACAAACCACACATGGATCCACCTAGTGTGATTGCATGTCTGTTCCTCTAAACAAACCACACATGGATCCACCTAGTGTGATTGCATGTCTATTCTTTTCACAAACCACACATGGGTCCACCACTGTCATTGCATGTGTGTTCTTTTCATGCACCACACATGGATACACCAGTGTCATTGCATGTGTGTTCTTTTCATGAACCACAGCTAGAGTCATTGCATGTTTGTTCTTTACACAAACCACACATGGATCCACCTAGTGTGATTGCATGTCTGTTCTTCTCATGAACCACACCAGTGTCATTGCATGTTTGTTCCTCTAAACAAACCACACATGGATCCACCTAGTGTGATTGCATGTCAGTTCTTTTCACAAACCGCACATGGATCCACCAGTGTCATTGCTTTTCATGAACCACAACTAGAGTCATTGCATGTGTGTTCTTCTAAACAAACCACACATGGATCCACCTAGTGTGATTGCATGTCTGTTCTTTTCACAAACCACACATGGATCCACCAGTGTCATTGCATGTGTGTTCTTTTCATGAACCACAACTAGAGTCATTGCATGTCTGTTCTTCTAAACAAACCACACATGGATCCACCTCGTGTCATTGCATGTCTGTTCCTCTAAACAAACCCCACATGGATCCACCTACTGTGATTGCATGTCTGTTCTTCTCACAAACCACACATGGATCCACCAGTGTCATTGCTTGTGTGTTCTTTTCATGAACCACAACTAGAGTCATTGCATGTCTGTTCTTCTAAACAAACCACATATGGATCCACCTAGTGTCATTGCATGTCTGTTCCTCTAAACAAACCACACATGGATCCACCTAGTGTGATTGCATGTCTGTTCTTTTCACAAACCACACATGGATCCACCAGTGTCATTGCATGTGTGTTCTATTCATGAACCACAACTAGAGTCATTGCATGTCTGTTCTTCTAAACAAACCACACATGGATCCACCTAGTGTCATTGCATGTCTGTTCCTCTAAACAAACCACACATGGATCCACCTAGTGTGATTGCATGTAAGTTCTTTTCACAAACCGCACATGGATCCACCAGTGTCATTGCTTTTCATGAACCACAACTAGAGTCATTGCATGTGTGTTCTTCTAAACAAACCACACATGGATCCACCTAGTGTGATTGCATGTCTGTTCTTTTCATAAACCACACATGGATCCACCAGTGTCATTGCATGTGTGTTCTTTTCATGAACCACAACTAGAGTCATTGCATGTCTGTTCTTCTAAACAAACCACACATGGATCCACCTCGTGTCATTGCATGTCTGTTCCTCTAAACAAACCCCACATGGATCCACCTACTGTGATTGCATGTCTGTTCTTCTCACAAACCACACATGGATCCACCAGTGTCATTGCTTGTGTGTTCTTTTCATGAACCACAACTAGAGTCATTGCATGTCTGTTCTTCTAAACAAACCACATATGGATCCACCTAGTGTCATTGCATGTTTGTTCCTCTAAACAAACCACACATGGATCCACCTAGTGTGATTGCATGTCTGTTCTTTTCACAAACCACACATGGATCCACCAGTGTCATTGCATGTGTGTTCTATTCATGAACCACAACTAGAGTCATTGCATGTCTGTTCTTCTAAACAAACCACACATGGATCCACCTAGTGTCATTGCATGTCTGTTCCTCTAAACAAACCACACATGGATCCACCTAGTGTGATTGCATGTAAGTTCTTTTCACAAACCGCACATGGATCCACCAGTGTCATTGCTTTTCATGAACCACAACTAGAGTCATTGCATGTGTGTTCTTCTAAACAAACCACACATGGATCCACCTAGTGTGATTGCATGTCTGTTCTTTTCATAAACCACACATGGATCCACCAGTGTCATTGCATGTGTGTTCTTTTCATGAACCACAACTAGAGTCATTGCATGTCTGTTCTTCTAAACAAACCACACATGGATCCACCTAGTGTCATTGCATGTCTGTTCCTCTAAACAAACCACACATGGATCCACCTAGTGTGATTGCATGTCTGTTCTTTTCACAAAACACACATGGATCCACCAGTGTCATTGCATGTGTGTTCTTTTCATGAACCACAACTAGAGTCATTGCATGTCTGTTCTTCTAAACAAACCACACATGGATCCACCTAGTGTCATTGCATGTCTGTTCCTATAAACAAACCACACATGGATCCACCTAGTGTGATTGCATGTTTGTTCTTTTCACAAACCACACATGGATCCACCAGTGTCATTGCATGTGTGTTCTTTTCATGAACCACAACTAGAGTCATTACATGTGTGTTCTTCTAAACAAACCACACATGGATCCACCTAGTGTGATTGCATGTCTGTTCTTTTCACAAACCACACATGGATCCACCAGTGTCATTGCATGTGTGTTATTTTCATAAACCACAACTAGAGTCATTGCATGTGTGTTCTTCTAAACAAACCACACATGGATCCACCTAGTGTGATTGCATGTTTGTTCCTCTAAACAAACCACACATGGATCCATCTAGTGTGATTGCATGTCTGTTCTTTTCACAAACCACACATGGATCCACCAGTGTCATTCCATGTGTGTTCTTTTCATGAACCACAACTAGAGTGATTGTATGTCTGTTCTTCTAAACAAACCACACATGGATCCCCCTAGTGTGATTGCATGTCTGTTCCTCTAAACAAACCACACATGGATCCACCTAGTGTGATTGCATGTCTGTTCTTTTCACAAACCACACATGGATCCACCAGTGTCATTGCATGTGTGTTCTTTTCATGAACCACAACTAGAGTCATTACATGTGTGTTCTTCTAAACAAACCACACATGGATCCACCTAGTGTGATTGCATGTCTGTTCTTTTCACAAACCACACATGGATCCACCAGTGTCATTGTATGTGTGTTCTTTTCATAAACCACAACTAGAGTCATTTCATGTGTGTTCTTCTAAACAAAGCACACATGGATCCACCTAGTGTGATTGCATGTCTATTCTTTTCACAAACCACACATGGATCCACCTAGTGTGATTGTATGTCTGCTCTTTTCACAAACCACACATGGATCCACCACTGTCATTGCAGGTGTGTTCTTTTCATGCACCACACATGGATACACCAGTGTCATTACATGTGTGTTCTTTTCATGAACCACAGATAGAGTCATTGCATGTTTGTTCTTTACACAAACCACACATGGATCCACCTAGTGTGATTGCATGTCTGTTCTTCTCATGAACCACACCAGTGTCATTGCATGTCTGTTCCTCTAAACAAACCACACATGGATCCACCTAGTGTGATTGCATGTCAGTTCTTTTCACAAACCGCACATGGATCCACCAGTGCCATTGCTTTTCATGAACCACAACTAGAGTCATTGCATGTCTGTTCCTCTAAACAAACCACACATGGATCCACCTAGTGTGATTGCATGTCTGTTCTTTTCACAAACCACACATGGATCCACCAGTGTCATTGCATGTGTGTTCTTTTCATGAACCACAACTAGAGTCATTGCATGTCTGTTCCTCTAAACAAACCACACATGGATCCACCTAGTGTCATTGCATGTCTGTTCCTCTAAACAAACCACACATGGATCCACCTAGTGTGATTGCATGTCTGTTCTTTTCACAAACCACACATGGATCCACAAGTGTCATTGCATGTGTGTTCTTTTCGTGAACCACAACTAGAGTCATTACATGTGTGTTCTTCTAAACAAACCACACATGGATCCACCTAGTGTGATTGCATGTCTGTTCTTTTCACAAACCACACATGGATCCACCAGTGTCATTGCATGTGTGTTATTTTCATAAACCACAACTAGAGTCATTGCATGTGTGTTCTTCTAAACAAACCACACATGGATCCACCTAGTGTGATTGCATGTCTGTTCCTCTAAGACAACCACACATGGATCCACCTAGTGTGATTGCATGTCTATTCTTTTAACAAACCACACATGGATCCACCACTGTCATTGCATGTGTGTTCTTTTCATGCACCACACATGGATACACCAGTGTCATTGCATGTGTGTTCTTTTCATGAACCACAGCTAGAGTCATTGCATGTTTGTTCTTTACACAAACCACACATGGATCCACCTAATGTGATTGCATGTCTGTTCTTCTCATGAACCACACCAGTGTCATTGCATGTCTGTTCCTCTAAACAAACCACACATGGATCCACCTAGTGTGATTGCATGTTAGTTCTTTTCACAAACCGCACATGGATCCACCAGTGTCATTGCTTTTCATGAACCACAACTAGAGTCATTGCATGTGTGTTCTTCTAAACAAACCACACATGGATCCACCTAGTGTGATTGCATGTCTGTTCTTTTCACAAACCACACATGGATCCACCTAGTGTGATTGTATGTCTGCTCTTTTCATAAACCACACATGGATCCACCACTGTCATTGCAGGTGTGTTCTTTTCATGCACCACACATGGATACACCAGTGTCATTGCATGTGTTTTCTTTTCATGAACCACAGCTAGAGTCATTGCATGCTTGTTCTTTACACAAACCACACATGGATCCACCTAATGTGATTGCATGTCTGTTCTTCTCATGAACCACACCAGTGTCATTGCATGTCTGTTCCTCTAAACAAACCACACATGGATCCACCTAGTGTGATTGCATGTCAGTTCTTTTCACAAACCGCACATGGATCCACCAGTGTCAATGCTTTTAATGAACCACAACTAGAGTCATTGCATGCTTGTTCTTTACACAAACCACACATGGATCCACCTAATGTGATTGCATGTCTGTTCTTCTCATGAACCACACCAGTGTCATTGCATGTCTGTTCCTCTAAACAAACCACACATGGATCCACCTAGTGTGATTGCATGTCAGTTCTTTTCACAAACCGCACATGGATCCACCAGTGTCAATGCTTTTCATGAACCACAACTAGAGTCATTGCATGTCTGTTCCTCTAAAAAAACCACACATGGATCCACCTAGTGTGATTGCATATCTGTTCTTTTCACAAACCACACATGGATCCACCAGTGTCATTGCATGTGTGTTCTTTTCATGAACCACAACTAGAGTCATTGCATGTCTGTTCTTCTGAACAAACCACGCATGGATCCACCTAGTGTCATTGCATGTCTGTTCCTCTAAACAAACCCCACATGGATCCAGCTAGTGTGATTGCATGTCTGTTCTTTTCACAAACCACACATGGATCCACCAGTGTCATTGCATGTGTGTTCTTTTCATGAACCACAACTAGAGTCATTGGATGTCTGTTCTTCTAAACAAACCACACATGGATCCACCTAGTGTCATTGCATGTCTGTTCCTCTAAACAAACCACACATGGATCCACCTAGTGTGATTGCATGTCTGTTCTTTTCACAAACCACACATGGATCACCAGTGTCATTTCATGTGTGTTCTTTTCATGAACCACAACTAGAGTCATTGCATGTTTGTTCTTCTAAACAAACCACACATGGATCCACCTAGTGTCATTGCATGTCTGTTCCTCTAAACAAACCACACATGGATCCACCTAGTGTGATTGCATGTAAGTTCTTTTCACAAACCGCACATGGATCCACCAGTGTCATTGCTTTTCATGAACCACAACTAGAGTCATTGCATGTGTGTTCTTCTAAACAAACCACACATGGATCCACCTAGTGTGATTGCATGTCTATTCTTTTCATAAACCACACATGGATCCACCAGTGTCATTGCATGTGTGTTCTTTTCATGAACCAAAACTAGAGTCATTGCATGTCTATTCTTCTAAACAAACCACACATGGATCCACCTAGTGGCATTGCATGTCTGTTCCTCTAAACAAACCACACATGGATCCACCTAGTGTCATTGCATGTCTGTTCTTTTCACAAAACACACATGGATCCACCAGTGTCATTGCATGTGTGTTCTTTTCATGAACCACAACTAGAGTCATTGCATGTCTGTTCTTCTAAACAAACCACACATGGATCCACCTAGTGTCATTGCATGTCTGTTCCTCTAAACAAACCACACATGGATCCACCTAGTGTGATTGCATGTTTGTTCTTTTCACAAACCACACATGAATCCACCAGTGTCATTGCATGTGTGTTCTTTTCATGAACCACAACTAGAGTCATTACATGTGTGTTCTTCTAAACAAACCACACATGGATCCACCTAGTGTGATTGCATGTCTGTTCTTTTCACAAACCACACATGGATCCACCAGTGTCATTGCATGTGTGTTCTTTTCATGAACCACAACTAGAGTCATTGCATGTCTGTTCTTCTAAACAAACCACACATGGATCCACCTAGTGTCATTGCATGTCTGTTCCTCTAAACAAACCACACATGGATCCACCTAGTGTGATTGCATGTCTGTTCTTTTCACAAACCACACATGGATCCACAAGTGTCATTGCATGTGTGTTCTTTTCGTGAACCACAACTAGAGTCATTACATGTGTGTTCTTCTAAACAAACCACACATGGATCCACCTAGTGTGATTGCATGTCTGTTCTTTTCACAAACCACACATGGATCCACCAGTGTCATTGCATGTGTGTTATTTTCATAAACCACAACTAGAGTCATTGCATGTGTGTTCTTCTAAACAAACCACACATGGATCCACCTAGTGTGATTGCATGTCTGTTCCTCTAAGACAACCACACATGGATCCACCTAGTGTGATTGCATGTCTATTCTTTTCACAAACCACACATGGATCCACCACTGTCATTGCATGTGTGTTCTTTTCATGCACCACACATGGATACACCAGTGTCATTGCATGTGTGTTCTTTTCATGAACCACAACTAGAGTCATTGCATGTTTGTTCTTTACACAAACCACACATGGATCCACCTAATGTGATTGCATGTCTGTTCTTCTCATGAACCACACCAGTGTCATTGCATGTCTGTTCCTCTAAACAAACCACACATGGATCCACCTAGTGTGATTGCATGTCAGTTCTTTTCACAAACCGCACATGGATCCACCAGTGTCATTGCTTTTCATGAACCACAACTAGAGTCATTGCATGTGTGTTCTTCTAAACAAACCACACATGGATCCACCTAGTGTGATTGCATGTCTGTTCTTTTCACAAACCACACATGGATCCACCTAGTGTGATTGTATGTCTGCTCTTTTCATAAACCACACATGGATCCACCACTGTCATTGCAGGTGTGTTCTTTTCATGCACCACACATGGATACACCAGTGTCATTGCATGTGTTTTCTTTTCATGAACCACAGCTAGAGTCATTGCATGCTTGTTCTTTACACAAACCACACATGGATCCACCTAATGTGATTGCATGTCTGTTCTTCTCATGAACCACACCAGTGTCATTGCATGTCTGTTCCTCTAAACAAACCACACATGGATCCACCTAGTGTGATTGCATGTCAGTTCTTTTCACAAACCGCACATGGATCCACCAGTGTCAATGCTTTTCATGAACCACAACTAGAGTCATTGCATGCTTGTTCTTTACACAAACCACACATGGATCCACCTAATGTGATTGCATGTCTGTTCTTCTCATGAACCACACCAGTGTCATTGCATGTCTGTTCCTCTAAACAAACCACACATGGATCCACCTAGTGTGATTGCATGTTAGTTCTTTTCACAAACCGCACATGGATCCACCAGTGTCAATGCTTTTCATGAACCACAACTAGAGTCATTGCATGTCTGTTCCTCTAAAAAAACCACACATGGATCCACCTAGTGTGATTGCATATCTGTTCTTTTCACAAACCACACATGGATCCACCAGTGTCATTGCATGTGTGTTCTTTTCATGAACCACACCTAGAGTCATTGCATGTCTGTTCTTCTAAACAAACCACGCATGGATCCACCTAGTGTCATTGCATGTCTGTTCCTCTAAACAAACCCCACATGGATCCAGCTAGTGTGATTGCATGTCTGTTCTTTTCACAAACCACACATGGATCCACCAGTGTCATTGCATGTGTGTTCTTTTCATGAACCACAACTAGAGTCATTGGATGTCTGTTCTTCTAAACAAACCACACATGGATCCACCTAGTGTCATTGCATGTCTGTTCCTCTAAACAAACCACACATGGATCCACCTAGTGTGATTGCATGTCTGTTCTTTTCACAAACCACACATGGATCACCAGTGTCATTTCATGTGTGTTCTTTTCATGAACCACAACTAGAGTCATTGCATGTTTGTTCTTCTAAACAAACCACACATGGATCCACCTAGTGTCATTGCATGTCTGTTCCTCTAAACAAACCACACATGGATCCACCTAGTGTGATTGCATGTAAGTTCTTTTCACAAACCGCACATGGATCCACCAGTGTCATTGCTTTTCATGAACCACAACTAGAGTCATTGCATGTGTGTTCTTCTAAACAAACCACACATGGATCCACCTAGTGTGATTGCATGTCTGTTCTTTTCATAAACCACACACGGATCCACCAGTGTCATTGCATGTGTGTTCTTTTCATGAACCACAACTAGAGTCATTGCATGTCTATTCTTCTAAACAAACCACACATGGATCCACCTAGTGGCATTGCATGTCTGTTCCTCTAAACAAACCACACATGGATCCACCTAGTGTCATTGCATGTCTGTTCTTTTCACAAAACACACATGGATCCACCAGTGTCATTGCATGTGTGTTCTTTTCATGAACCACAACTAGAGTCATTGCATGTCTGTTCTTCTAAACAAACCACACATGGATCCACCTAGTGTCATTGCATGTCTGTTCCTCTAAACAAACCACACATGGATCCACCTAGTGTGATTGCATGTTTGTTCTTTTCACAAACCACACATGAATCCACCGGTGTCATTGCATGTGTGTTCTTTTCATGAACCACAACTAGAGTCATTACATGTGTGTTCTTCTAAACAAACCACACATGGATCCACCTAGTGTGATTGCATGTCTGTTCTTTTCACAAACCACACATGGATCCACCAGTGTCATTGCATGTGTTTTTTTTCATAAACCACAACTAGAGTCATTGCATGTGTGTTCTTCTAAACAAACCACACATGGATCCACCTAGTGTGATTGCATGTCTATTCCTCTAAACAAACCACACATGGATCCATCTAGTGTGATTGCATGTCTGTTCTTTTCACAAACCACACATGGATCCACCAGTGTCATTCCATGTGTGTTCTTTTCATGAACCACAACTAGAGTGATTGTATGTCTGTTCTTCTAAACAAACCACACATGGATCCCCCTAGTGTGATTGCATGTCTGTTTCTCTAAACAAACAACACATGGATCCACCTAGTGTGATTGCATGTCTGTTCTTTTCACAAACCACACATGGATCCACCAGTGTCATTGCATGTGTGTTCTTTTCATGAACCACAACTAGAGTCATTACATGTGTGTTCTTCTAAACAAACCACACATGGATCCACCTAGTGTGATTGCATGTCTGTTCTTTTCACAAACCACACATGGATCCACCAGTGCCATTGTATGTGTGTTCTTTTCATAAACCACAACTAGAGTCATTGCATGTGTGTTCTTCTAAACAAACCACACATGGATCCACCTAGTGTGATTGCATGTCTATTCTTTTCACAAACCACACATGGATCCACCTAGTGTGATTGTATGTCTGCTCTTTTCACAAACCACACATGGATCCACCACTGTCATTGCAGGTGTGTTCTTTTCATCCACCACACATGGATACACTAGTGTCATTGCATGTGTGTTCTTTTCATGAACCACAGCTAGAGTCATTGCATGTTTGTTCTTTACACAAACCACACATGGATCCACCTAGTGTGATTGCATGTTTGTTCTTCTCATGAACCACACCAGTGTCATTGCATGTATGTTCCTCTAAACAAACCACACATGGATCCACCTAGTGTGATTGCATGTCAGTTCTTTTCACAAACCGCACATGGATCCACCAGTGTCATTGCTTTTCATGAACCACAACTAGAGTCATTGCATGCCTGTTCCTCTAAACAAACCACACATGGATCCACCTAGTGTGATTGCATGTCTGTTCTTTTCACAAACCACACATGGATCCACCAGTGTCATTGCATGTGTGTTCTTTTCATGAACCACAACTAGAGTCATTGCATGTCTGTTCTTCTAAACAAACCACACATGGATCCACCTAGTGTCATTGCATGTCTGTTCCTCTAAACAAACCACACATGGATCCACCTAGTGTGATTGCATGTCTGTTCTTTTCACAAACCACACATGGATCCACAAGTGTCATTGCATGTGTGTTCTTTTCATGAACCACAACTAGAGTCATTACATGTGTGTTCTTCTAAACAAACCACACATGGATCCACCTAGTGTGATTGCATGTCTATTCTTTTCACAAACCACACATGGATCCACCTAGTGTGATTGTATGTCTGCTCTTTTCACAAACCACACATGGATCCACCACTGTCATTGCAGGTGTGTTCTTTTCATGCACCACACATGGATACACCAGTGTCATTGCATGTGTGTTCTTTTCATGAACCACAGCTAGAGTCATTGCATGTTTGTTCTTTACACAAACCACACATGGATCCACCTAGTGTGATTGCATGTCTGTTCTTCTCATGAACCACACCAGTGTCATTGCATGTCTGTTCCTCTAAACAAACCACACATGGATCCACCTAGTGTGATTGCATGTCAGTTCTTTTCACAAACCGCACATGGATCCACCAGTGTCATTGCTTTTCATGAACCACAACTAGAGTCATTGCATGTCTGTTCCTCTAAACAAACCACACATGGATCCACCTAGTGTGATTGCATGTCTGTTCTTTTCACAAACCACACATGGATCCACCAGTGTCATTGCATGTGTGTTCTTTTCATGAACCACAACTAGAGTCATTTCATGTCTGTTCTTCTAAACAAACCACACATGGATCCACCTAGTGTCATTGCATGTCTGTTCCTCTAAACAAACCACACATGGATCCACCTAGTGTGATTGCATGTCTGTTCTTTTCACAAACCACACATGGATCCACAAGTGTCATTGCATGTGTGTTCTTTTCATGAACCACAACTAGAGTCATTACATGTGTGTTCTTCTAAACAAACAACACATGGATCCACCTAGTGTGATTGCATGTCTGTTCTTTTCACAAACCACACATGGATCCACCAGTGTCATTGCATGTGTGTTATTTTCATAAACCACAACTAGAGTCATTGCATGTGTGTTCTTATAAACAAACCACACATGGATCCACCTAGTGTGATTGCATGTCTGTTCCTCTAAACCAACCACACATGGATCCACCTAGTGTGATTGCATGTCTATTCTTTTCACAAACCACACATGGATCCACCACTGTCATTGCATGTGTGTTCTTTTCATGCACCACACATGGATACACCAGTGTCATTGCATGTGTGTTCTTTTCATCAACCACAGCTAGAGTCATTGCATGTTTGTTCTTTACACAAACCACACATGGATCCACCTAGTGTGATTGCATGTCTGTTCTTCTCATGAACCACACCATTGTCATTGCATGTCTGTTCCTCTAAACAAACCACACATGGATCCACCTAGTGTGATTGCATGTCAGTTCTTTTCACAAACCGCACATGGATCCACCAGTGTCATTGCTTTTCATGAACCACAACTAGAGTCATTGCATGTGTGTTCTTCTAAACAAACCACACATGGATCCACCTAGTGTGATTGCATGTCTGTTCTTTTCACAAACCACACATGGATCCACCTAGTGTGATTGTATGTCTGCTCTTTTCACAAACCACACATGGATCCACCACTGTCATTGCAGGTGTGTTCTTTTCATGCACCACACATGGATACACCAGTGTCATTGCATGTGTGTTCTTTTCATGAACCACAGCTAGAGTCATTGCATGCTTGTTCTTTACACAAACCACACATGGATCCACCTAGTGTGATTGCATGTCTGTTCTTCTCATGAACCACACCAGTGTCATTGCATGTCTGTTCCTCTAAACAAACCACACATGGATCCACCTAGTGTGATTGCATGTCAGTTCTTTTCACAAACCGCACATGGATCCACCAGTGTCAATGCTTTTCATGAACCACAACTAGAGTCATTGCATGTCTGTTCCTCTAAAAAAACCACACATGGATCCACCTAGTGTGATTGCATGTCTGTTCTTTTCACAAACCACAGATGGATCCACCAGTGTCATTGCATGTGTGTTCTTTTCATGAACCACAACTAGAGTCATTGCATGTCTGTTCTTCTAAACAAACCACACATGGATCCACCTAGTGTCATTGCATGTCTGTTCCTCTAAACAAACCCCACATGGATCCACCTAGTGTGATTGCATGTCTGTTCTTTTCACAAACTACACATGGATCCACCAGTGTCATTGCATGTGTGTTCTTTTCATGAACCACAACTAGAGTCATTGCATGTCTGTTCTTCTAAACAAACCACACATGGATCCACCTAGTGTCATTGCATGTCTGTTCCTCTAAACAAACCACACATGGATCCACCTAGTGTGATTGCATGTCTGTTCTTTTCACAAACCACACATGGATCACCAGTGTCATTGCATGTGTGTTCTTTTCATGAACCACAACTAGAGTCATTGCATGTCTGTTCTTCTAAACAAACCACACATGGATCCACCTAGTGGCATTGCATGTCTGTTCCTCTAAACAAACGACACATGGATCCACCTAGTGTGATTGCATGTCTGTTCTTTTCACAAACCGCACATGGATCCACCAGTGTCAATGCTTTTCATGAACCACAACTAGAGTCATTGCATGTCTGTTCTTTTCACAAACCACACATGGATCCACCAGTGTCCTTGCATGTGTGTTCTTTTCATGAACCACAACTAGAGTCATTACATGTGTGTTCTTCTAAACAAACCACACATGGATCCACCTAGTGTGATTGCATGTCTGTTCTTTTCACAAACCACACATGGATCCACCAGTGTCATTGCATGTGTGTTCTTTTCATAAACCACAACTAGAGTCATTGCATGTGTGTTCTTCTAAACAAACCACACATGGATCCACCTAGTGTGATTGCATGTCTATTCCTCTAAACAAACCACACATGGATCCATCTAGTGTGATTGCATGTCTGTTCTTTTCACAAACCACACATGGATCCACCAGTGTCATTCCATGTGTGTTCTTTTCATGAACCACAACTAGAGTGATTGTATGTCTGTTCTTCTAAACAAACCACACATGGATCCCCCTAGTGTGATTGCATGTCTGTTCCTCTAAACAAACCACACATGGATCCACCTAGTGTGATTGCATGTCTGTTCTTTTCACAAACCACACATGGATCCACCAGTGTCATTGCATGTGTGTTATTTTCATGAACCACAACTAGAGTCATTACATGTGTGTTCTTCTAAACAAACCACACATGGATCCACCTAGTGTGATTGCATGTCTGTTCTTTTCACAAACCACACATGGATCCACCAGTGTCATTGTATGTGTGTTCTTTTCATAAACCACAACTAGAGTCATTGCATGTGTGTTCTTCTAAACAAACGACACATGGATCCACCTAGTGTGATTGCATGTCTATTCTTTTCACAAACCACACATGGATCCACCTAGTGTGATTGTATGTGTGCTCTTTTCACAAACCACACATGGATCCACCACTTTCATTGCAGGTGTGTTCTTTTCATGCACCACACATGGATACACCAGTGTCATTGCATGTGTTTTCTTTTCATGAACCACAGCTAGAGTCATTGCATGTTTGTTCTTTACACAAACCACACATGGATCCACCTAGTGTGATTGCATGTCTGTTCTTCTCATGAACCACACCAGTGTCATTGCATGTCTGTTCCTCTAAACAAACCACACATGGATCCACCTAGTGTGATTGCATGTCAGTTCTTTTCACAAACCGCACATGGATCCACCAGTGTCATTGCTTTTCATGAACCACAACTAGAGTCATTGCATGTCTGTTCCTCTAAACAAACCACACATGGATCCACCTAGTGTGATTGCATGTCTGTTCTTTTCACAAACCACACATGGATCCACCAGTGTCATTGCATGTGTGTTCTTTTCATGAACCACAACTAGAGTCATTTCATGTCTGTTCTTCTAAACAAACCACACATGGATCCACCTAGTGTCATTGCATGTCTGTTCCTCTAAACAAACCACACATGGATCCACCTAGTGTGATTGCATGTCTGTTCTTTTCACAAACCACACATGGATCCACAAGTGTCATTGCATGTGTGTTCTTTTCATGAACCACAACTAGAGTCATTACATGTGTGTTCTTCTAAACAAACAACACATGGATCCACCTAGTGTGATTGCATGTCTGTTCTTTTCACAAACCACACATGGATCCACCAGTGTCATTGCATGTGTGTTATTTTCATAAACCACAACTAGAGTCATTGCATGTGTGTTCTTATAAACAAACCACACATGGATCCACCTAGTGTGATTGCATGTCTGTTCCTCTAAACCAACCACACATGGATCCACCTAGTGTGATTGCATGTCTATTCTTTTCACAAACCACACATGGATCCACCACTGTCATTGCATGTGTGTTCTTTTCATGCACCACACATGGATACACCAGTGTCATTGCATGTGTGTTCTTTTCATCAACCACAGCTAGAGTCATTGCATGTTTGTTCTTTACACAAACCACACATGGATCCACCTAGTGTGATTGCATGTCTGTTCTTCTCATGAACCACACCATTGTCATTGCATGTCTGTTCCTCTAAACAAACCACACATGGATCCACCTAGTGTGATTGCATGTCAGTTCTTTTCACAAACCGCACATGGATCCACCAGTGTCATTGCTTTTCATGAACCACAACTAGAGTCATTGCATGTGTGTTCTTCTAAACAAACCACACATGGATCCACCTAGTGTGATTGCATGTCTGTTCTTTTCACAAACCACACATGGATCCACCTAGTGTGATTGTATGTCTGCTCTTTTCACAAACCACACATGGATCCACCACTGTCATTGCAGGTGTGTTCTTTTCATGCACCACACATGGATACACCAGTGTCATTGCATGTGTGTTCTTTTCATGAACCACAGCTAGAGTCATTGCATGCTTGTTCTTTACACAAACCACACATGGATCCACCTAGTGTGATTGCATGTCTGTTCTTCTCATGAACCACACCAGTGTCATTGCATGTCTGTTCCTCTAAACAAACCACACATGGATCCACCTAGTGTGATTGCATGTCAGTTCTTTTCACAAACCGCACATGGATCCACCAGTGTCAATGCTTTTCATGAACCACAACTAGAGTCATTGCATGTCTGTTCCTCTAAAAAAACCACACATGGATCCACCTAGTGTGATTGCATGTCTGTTCTTTTCACAAACCACAGATGGATCCACCAGTGTCATTGCATGTGTGTTCTTTTCATGAACCACAACTAGAGTCATTGCATGTCTGTTCTTCTAAACAAACCACACATGGATCCACCTAGTGTCATTGCATGTCTGTTCCTCTAAACAAACCCCACATGGATCCACCTAGTGTGATTGCATGTCTGTTCTTTTCACAAACTACACATGGATCCACCAGTGTCATTGCATGTGTGTTCTTTTCATGAACCACAACTAGAGTCATTGCATGTCTGTTCTTCTAAACAAACCACACATGGATCCACCTAGTGTCATTGCATGTCTGTTCCTCTAAACAAACCACACATGGATCCACCTAGTGTGATTGCATGTCTGTTCTTTTCACAAACCACACATGGATCACCAGTGTCATTGCATGTGTGTTCTTTTCATGAACCACAACTAGAGTCATTGCATGTCTGTTCTTCTAAACAAACCACACATGGATCCACCTAGTGGCATTGCATGTCTGTTCCTCTAAACAAACGACACATGGATCCACCTAGTGTGATTGCATGTCTGTTCTTTTCACAAACCGCACATGGATCCACCAGTGTCAATGCTTTTCATGAACCACAACTAGAGTCATTGCATGTCTGTTCTTTTCACAAACCACACATGGATCCACCAGTGTCCTTGCATGTGTGTTCTTTTCATGAACCACAACTAGAGTCATTACATGTGTGTTCTTCTAAACAAACCACACATGGATCCACCTAGTGTGATTGCATGTCTGTTCTTTTCACAAACCACACATGGATCCACCAGTGTCATTGCATGTGTGTTCTTTTCATAAACCACAACTAGAGTCATTGCATGTGTGTTCTTCTAAACAAACCACACATGGATCCACCTAGTGTGATTGCATGTCTATTCCTCTAAACAAACCACACATGGATCCATCTAGTGTGATTGCATGTCTGTTCTTTTCACAAACCACACATGGATCCACCAGTGTCATTCCATGTGTGTTCTTTTCATGAACCACAACTAGAGTGATTGTATGTCTGTTCTTCTAAACAAACCACACATGGATCCCCCTAGTGTGATTGCATGTCTGTTCCTCTAAACAAACCACACATGGATCCACCTAGTGTGATTGCATGTCTGTTCTTTTCACAAACCACACATGGATCCACCAGTGTCATTGCATGTGTGTTATTTTCATGAACCACAACTAGAGTCATTACATGTGTGTTCTTCTAAACAAACCACACATGGATCCACCTAGTGTGATTGCATGTCTGTTCTTTTCACAAACCACACATGGATCCACCAGTGTCATTGTATGTGTGTTCTTTTCATAAACCACAACTAGAGTCATTGCATGTGTGTTCTTCTAAACAAACGACACATGGATCCACCTAGTGTGATTGCATGTCTATTCTTTTCACAAACCACACATGGATCCACCTAGTGTGATTGTATGTGTGCTCTTTTCACAAACCACACATGGATCCACCACTTTCATTGCAGGTGTGTTCTTTTCATGCACCACACATGGATACACCAGTGTCATTGCATGTGTGTTCTTTTCATGAACCACAGCTAGAGTCATTGCATGTTTGTTCTTTACACAAACCACACATGGATCCACCTAGGGTGATTGCATGTCTGTTCTTCTCATGAACCACACCAGTGTCATTGCATGTCTGTTCCTCTAAACAAACCACACATGGATCCACCTAGTGTGATTGCATGTCAGTTCTTTTCACAAACCGCACATGGATCCACCAGTGTCATTGCTTTTCATGAACCACAACTAGAGTCATTGCATGTCTGTTCCTCTAAACAAACCACACATGGATCCACCTAGTGTGATTGCATGTCTGTTCTTTTCACAAACCACACATGGATCCACCAGTGTCATTGCATGTGTGTTCTTTTCATGAACCACAACTAGAGTCATTGCATGTCTGTTCTTCTAAACAAACCACACATGGATCCACCTAGTGTCATTGCATGTCTGTTCCTCTAAACAAACCACACATGGATCCACCTAGTGTGATTGCATGTCTGTTCTTTTCACAAACCACACATGGATCCACCAGTGTCATTGCATGTGTGTTCTTTTCATGAACCACAACTAGAGTCATTACATGTGTGTTCTTCTAAACAAACCACACATGGATCCACCTAGTGTGATTGCATGTCTGTTCTTTTCACAAACCACACATGGATCCACCAGTGTCATTGCATGTGTGTTCTTTTCATAAACCACAACTAGAGTCATTGCATGTGTGTTCTTCTAAACAAACCACACATGGATCCACCTAGTGTGATTGCATGTCTGTTCCTCTAAACCAACCACACATGGATCCACCTAGTGTGATTGCATGTCTATTCTTTTCACAAACCACACATGGATCCACCACTGTCATTGCATGTGTGTTCCTTTCATGCACCACACATGGATACACCAGTGTCATTGCATGTGTGTTCTTTTCATGAACCACAGCTAGAGTCATTGCATGTTTGTTCTTTACACAAACCACACATGGATCCACCTAGTGTGATTGCATGTCTGTTCTTCTCATGAACCACACCAGTGTCATTGCATGTCTGTTCCTCTAAACAAACCACACATGGATCCACCTAGTGTCATTGCATGTCTGTTCCTCTAAACAAACCACACATGGATCCACCTAGTGTGATTGCATGTAAGTTCTTTTCACAAACCGCACATGGATCCACCAGTGTCATTGCTTTTCATGAACCACAACTAGAGTCATTGCATGTGTGTTCTTCTAAACAAACCACACATGGATCCACCTAGTGTGATTGCATGTCTGTTCTTTTCATAAACCACACATGGATGCACTAGTGTCATTGCATGTGTGTTCTTCTCATGAACCACAACTAGGGTCAATGCATGTCTGTTCTTCTAAACAAACCACACATGGATCCACCTAGTGGCATTGCATGTCTGTTCCTCTAAACAGACCACACATGGATCCACCTAGTGTGATTGCATGTCTGTTCTTTTCACAAAACACACATGGATCCACCAGTGTCATTGCATGTGTGTTCTTTTCATGAACCACAACTAGAGTCATTGCATGTCTGTTCTTCTAAACAAACCACACATGGATCCACCTAGTGTCATTGCATGTCTGTTCCTCTAAACAAACCACACATGGATCCACCTAGTGTGATTGCATGTTTGTTCTTTTCACAAACCACACATGGATCCACCAGTGTTATTGCATGTGTGTTCTTTTCATGAACCACAACTAGAGTCATTACATGTGTGTTCTTCTAAACAAACCACACATGGATCCACCTAGTGTGATTGCATGTCTGTTCTTTTCACAAACCACACATGGATCCACCAGTGTCATTGCATGTGTGTTCTTTTCATAAACCACAACTAGAGTCATTGCATGTGTGTTCTTCTAAACAAACCACACATGGATCCACCTAGTGTGATTGCATGTCTATTCCTCTAAACAAACCACACATGGATCCATCTAGTGTGATTGCATGTCTGTTCTTTTCACAAACCACACATGGATCCACCAGTGTCATTGCATGTGTGTTCTTTTCATGAACCACAACTAGAGTGATTGTATGTCTGTTCTTCTAAACAAACCACACATGGATCCCCCTAGTGTGATTGCATGTCTGTTCCTCTAAACAAACCACACATGGATCCACCTAGTGTGATTGCATGTATGTTCTTTTCACAAACCACACATGGATCCACCAGTGTCATTGCATGTGTGTTCTTTTCATGAACCACAACTAGAGTCATTACATGTGTGTTCTTCTAAACAAACCACACATGGATCCACCTAGTGTGATTGCATGTCTGTTCTTTTCACAAACCACACATGGATCCACCAGTGTCATTGTATGTGTGTTCTTTTCATAAACCACAACTAGAGTCATTGCATGTGTGTTCTTCTAAACAAACCACACATGGATCCACCTAGTGTGATTGCATGTCTATTCTTTTCACAAACCACACATGGATCCACCTAGTGTGATTGTATGTCTGCTCTTTTCACAAACCACACATGGATCCACCACTGTCATTGCAGGTGTGTTCTTTTCATGCACCACACATGGATACACCAGTGTCATTGCATGTGTGTTCTTTTCATGAACCACAGCTAGAGTCATTGCATGTTTGTTCTTTACACAAACCACACATGGATCCACCTAGTGTGATTGCATGTCTGTTCTTCTCATGAACCACACCAGTGTCATTGCATGTCTGTTCCTCTAAACAAACCACACATGGATCCACCTAGTGTGATTGCATGTCAGTTCTTTTCACAAACCGCACATGGATCCACCAGTGTCATTGCTTTTCATGAACCACAACTAGAGTCATTGCATGTCTGTTCCTCTAAACAAACCACACATGGATCCACCTAGTGTGATTGCATGTCTGTTCTTTTCACAAACCACACATGGATCCACCAGTGTCATTGCATGTGTGTTCTTTTCATGAACCACAACTAGAGTCATTGCATGTCTGTTCTTCTAAACAAACCACACATGGATCCACCTAGTGTCATTGCATGTCTGTTCCTCTAAACAAACCACACATGGATCCACCTAGTGTGATTGCATGTCTGTTCTTTTCACAAACCACACATGGATCCACCAGTGTCATTGCATGTGTGTTCTTTTCATGAACCACAACTAGAGTCATTACATATGTGTTCTTCTAAACAAACCACACATGGATCCACCTAGTGTGATTGCATATCTGTTCTTTTCACAAACCACACATGAATCCACCAGTGTCATTGCATGTGTGTTCTTTTCATGAACCACAACTAGATTCATTGCATGTCTGTTCTTCTAAACAAACCACACATGGATCCACCTAGTGTCATTGCATGTCTGTTCCTCTAAACAAACCACACATGGATCCACCTAGTGTGATTGCATGTTTGTTCTTTTCACAAACCACACATGGATCCACCAGTGTCATTGCATGTGTGTTCTTTTCATGAACCACAACTAGAGTCATTACATGTGTGTTCTTCTAAACAAACCACACATGGTTCCACCTAGTGTGATTGCATGTCTGTTCTTTTCACAAACCACACATGGATCCACCAGTGTCATTGCATGTGTGTTATTTTCATAAACCACAACTAGAGTCATTGCATGTGTGTTCATCTAAACAAACCACACATGGATCCACCTAGTGTGATTGCATGTCTATTCCTCTAAACAAACCACACATGGATCCATCTAGTGTGATTGCATGTCTGTTCTTTTCACAAACCACACATGGATCCACCAGTGTCGATCCATGTGTGTTCTTTTCATGAACCACAACTAGAGTGATTGTATGTCTGTTCTTCTAAACAAACCACACATGGATCCCCCTAGTGTGATTGCATGTCTGTTCCTCTAAACAAACCACACATGGATCCACCTAGTGTGATTGCATGTCTGTTCTTTTCACAAACCACACATGGATCCACCAGTGTCATTGCATGTGTGTTCTTTTCATGAACCACAACTAGAGTCATTACATGTGTGTTCTTCTAAACAAACCACACATGGATCCACCTAGTGTGATTGCATGTCTGTTCTTTTCACAAACCACACATGGATCCACCAGTGTCATTGTATGTGTGTTCTTTTCATAAACCACAACTAGAGTCATTGCATGTGTGTTCTTCTAAACAAACCACACATGGATCCACCTAGTGTGATTCCATGTCTATTCTTTTCACAAACCACACATGGATCCACCTTGTGTGATTGTATGTCTGCTCTTTTCACAAACCACACATGGATCCACCACTGTCATTGCAGGTGTGTTCTTTTCATGCACCACACATGGATACACCAGTGTCATTGCATGTGTGTTCTTTTCATGAAGCACAGCTAGAGTCATTGCATGTTTGTTCTTTACACAAACCACACATGGATCCACCTAGTGTGATTGCATGTCTGTTCTTCTCATGAACCACACCAGTGTCATTGCATGTCTGTTCCTCTAAACAAACCACACATGGATCCACCTAGTGTGATTGCATGTCAGTTCTTTTCATAAACCGCACATGGATCCACCAGTGTCATTGCTTTTCATGAACCATAACTAGAGTCATTGCATGTCTGTTCCTCTAAACAAACCACACATGGATCCACCTAGTGTGATTGCATGTCTGTTCTTTTCACAAACCACACATGGATCCACCAGTGTCATTGCATGTGTGTTCTTTTCATGAACCACAACTAGAGTCATTGCATGTCTGTTCTTCTAAACAAACCACACATGGATCCACCTAGTGTCATTGCATGTCTGTTCCTCTAAACAAACCACACATGGATCCACCTAGTGTGATTGCATGTCTGTTCTTTTCACAAACCACACATGGATCCACCAGTGTCATTGCATGTGTGTTCTTTTCATGAACCACAACTAGAGTCATTACATATGTGTTCTTCTAAACAAACCACACATGGATCCACCTAGTGTGATTGCATGTCTGTTCTTTTCACAAACCACACATGGATCCACCAGTGTCATTGCATGTGCGTTCTTTTCATGAACCACAACTAGAGTCATTGCATGTCTGTTCTTCTAAACAAACCACACATGGATCCACCTAGTGTCATTGCATGTCTGTTCCTCTAAACAAACCACACATGGATCCACCTAGTGTGATTGCATGTCTGTTCTTTTCACAAACCACACATGGATCCACCAGTGTCATTGCATGTGTGTTCTTTTCATGAACCACAACTAGAGTCATTACATATGTGTTCTTCTAAACAAACCACACATGGATCCACCTAGTGTGATTGCATGTCTGTTCTTTTCACAAACCACACATGGATCCACCAGTGTCATTGCATGTGTGTTCTTTTCATAAACCACAACTAGAGTCATTGCATGTGTGTTCTTCTAAACAAACCACACATGGATCCACCTAGTGTGATTGCATGTCTGTTCCTCTAAACCAACCACACATGGATCCACCTAGTGTGATTGCATGTCTATTCTTTTCACAAACCACACATGGATCCACCACTGTCATTGCATGTGTGTTCCTTTCATGCACCACACATGGATACACCAGTGTCATTGCATGTGTGTTCTTTTCATGAACCACAGCTAGAGTCATTGCATGTTTGTTCTTTACACAAACCACACATGGATCCACCTAGTGTGATTGCATGTCTGTTCTTCTCATGAACCACACCAGTGTCATTGCATGTCTGTTCCTCTAAACAAACCACACATGGATCCACCTAGTGTGATTGCATGTCAGTTCTTTTCACAAACCGCACATGGATCCACCAGTGTCATTGCTTTTCATGAACCACAACTAGAGTCATTGCATGTGTGTTCTTCTAAACAAACCACACATGGATCCACCTAGTGTGATTGCATGTCTGTTCTTTTCACAAACCACACATGGATCCACCAGTGTCATTGCATGTGCGTTCTTTTCATGAACCACAACTAGAGTCATTGCATGTCTGTTCTTCTAAACAAACCACACATGGATCCACCTAGTGTCATTGCATGTCTGTTCCTCTAAACAAACCACACATGGATCCACCTAGTGTGATTGCATGTCTGTTCTTTTCACAAACCACACATGGATCCACCAGTGTCATTGCATGTGTGTTCTTTTCATGAACCACAACTAGAGTCATTACATATGTGTTCTTCTAAACAAACCACACATGGATCCACCTAGTGTGATTGCATGTCTGTTCTTTTCACAAACCACACATGAATCCACCAGTGTCATTGCATGTGTGTTCTTTTCATAAACCACAACTAGAGTCATTGCATGTGTGTTCTTCTAAACAAACCACACATGGATCCACCTAGTGTGATTGCATGTCTGTTCCTCTAAACCAACCACACATGGATCCACCTAGTGTGATTGCATGTCTATTCTTTTCACAAACCACACATGGATCCACCACTGTCATTGCATGTGTGTTCCTTTCATGCACCACACATGGATACACCAGTGTCATTGCATGTGTGTTCTTTTCATGAACCACAGCTAGAGTCATTGCATGTTTGTTCTTTACACAAACCACACATGGATCCACCTAGTGTGATTGCATGTCTGTTCTTCTCATGAACCACACCAGTGTCATTGCATGTCTGTTCCTCTAAACAAACCACACATGGATCCACCTAGTGTGATTGCATGTCAGTTCTTTTCACAAACCGCACATGGATCCACCAGTGTCATTGCTTTTCATGAACCACAACTAGAGTCATTGCATGTGTGTTCTTCTAAACAAACCACACATGGATCCACCTAGTGTGATTGCATGTCTGTTCTTTTCACAAACCACACATGGATCCACCAGTGTCATTGCATGTGTGTTATTTTCATGAACCACAACTAGAGTCATTGCATGTCTGTTCTTCTAAACAAACCACACATGGATCCACCTAGTGTCATTGCATGTCTGTTCCTCTAAACAAACCCCACATGGATCCACCTAGTGTGATTGCATGTCTGTTCTTTTCACAAACCACACATGGATCCACCAGTGTCATTGCATGTGTGTTCTTTTCATGAACCACAACTAGAGTCATTGCATGTGTGTCCTTCTAAACAAACCACACATGGATCAACCTAGTGTGATTACATGTCTGTTCTTTTCACAAACCACACATGGATCCACCAGTGTCATTGCATGTGTGTTCTTTTCATAAACCACAACTAGAGTCATTGCATGTGTGTTCTTCTAAACAAACCACACATGGATCCACCTAGTGTGATTGCATGTCTATTCTTTTCACATACCACACATGGATCCACCTAGTGTGATTGCATGTCTGCTCCTTTCACAAACCACACATGGATCCACCACTGTCATTGCATGTGTGTTCTTTTCATGCACCACACATGGATACACCAGAGTCATTGCATGTTTCTTCTTTACACAAACCACACATGGATACACCTAGTGTGATTGCATGTCTGTTCTTCTCATGAACCAAACAAGTGTCATTGCATGTCTATTCCTCTAAACAAACCACACATGGATCCATGATTGCATGTCAGTTCTTTTCACAAACCGCACATGGATCCACCAGTGTCATTGCTTTTCATGAACCACAACTAGAGTCATTGCATGTCTGTTCCTCTAAACAAACCACACATGGATCCACCTAGTGTGATTGCATGTCTGTTCTTTTTACAAACCACACATGGATCCACCAGTGTCATTGCATGTGTGTTCTTTTCATAAACCACAACTAGAGTCATTGCATGTGTGTTCTTCTAAACAAATGACACATGGATCCACCTAGTGTGATTGCATGTCTGTTCCTCTAAACAGACCACACATGGATCCATCTAGTGTGATTGCATGTCTGTTCTTTTCACAAACCACACATGGATCCACCAGTGTCATTCCATGTGTGTTCTTTTCATGAACCACAACTAGAGTGATTGTATGTCTGTTCTTCTAAACAAACCACACATGGATCCACCAGTGTGATTGCATGTCTGTTCCTCTAAACAAACCACACATGGATCCACCTAGTGTGATTGCATGTCTGTTCTTTTCACAAACCACGCATGGATCCACCAGTGTCATTGCATGTGTGTTCTTTTCATGAACCACAACTAGAGTCATTACATGTGTGTTCTTCTAAACAAACCACACATGGATCCACCTAGTGTGATTGCATGTCTGTTCTTTTCACAAACCACACATGGATCCACCAGTGTCATTGTATGTGTGTTCTTTTCATAAACCACAACTAGAGTCATTGCATGTGTGTTCTTCTAAACAAACCACACATGGATCCACCTAGTGTGATTGCATGTCTATTCTTTTCACAAACCACACATGGATCCACCTAGTGTGATTGTATGTCTGCTCTTTTCACAAACCACACATGGATCCACCACTGTCATTGCAGGTGTGTTCTTTTCATGCACCACACATGGATACACCAGTGTCATTGCATGTGTGTTCTTTTCATGAACCACAGCTAGAGTCATTGCATGTTTGTTCTTTACACAAACCACACATGGATCCACCTAGTGTGATTGCATGTCTGTTCTTCTCATGAACCACACCAGTGTCATTGCATGTCTGTTCCTCTAAACAAACCACACATGGATCCACCTAGTGTGATTGCATGTCAGTTCTTTTCACAAACCGCACATGGATCCACTAGTGTCATTGCTTTTCATGAACCACAACT
The DNA here is from genome assembly GCA_916181665.1 of Avena sativa. Lineage (NCBI taxonomy): Eukaryota > Viridiplantae > Streptophyta > Magnoliopsida > Poales > Poaceae > Avena > Avena sativa. The sequence goes on along the minus strand of OV702292.1, from coordinate 479,340,979 downwards.
AGAGTCATTGCATGTCTGTTCCTCTAAACAAACCACACATGGATCCACCTAGTGTGATTGCATGTCTGTTCTTTTCACAAACCACACATGGATCCACAAGTGTAATTGCATGTGTGTTCTTTTCATGAACCACAACTAGAGTCATTGCATGTCTGTTCTTCTAAACAAACCACACATGGATCCACCTAGTGTCATTGCATGTCTGTTCCTCTAAACAAACCACACATGGATCCACCTAGGGTGATTGCATGTCTGTTCTTTTCACAAACCACACATGGATCCACCAGTGTCATTGCATGTGTGTTCTTTTCATGAAACACAAATAGAGTCATTACATGTGTGTTCTTCTAAACAAACCACACATGGATCCACCTAGTGTGATTGCATGTCTATTCTTTTCACAAACCACACATGGATCCACCATTGTCATTGCATGTGTGTTCTTTTCATAAACCACAACTAGAGTCATTACATGTGTGTTCTTCTAAACAAACCACACATGGATCCACCTAGTGTGATTGCATGTCTGTTCCTCTAAACAAACCACACATGGATCCATCTAGTGTGATTGCATGTCTGTTCTTTTCACAAACCACACATGGATCCACCAGTGTCATTGCTTTTCATGAACCACAACTAGAGTCATTGCATGTGTGTTCTTCTAAACAAACCACACATGGATCCACCTAGTGTTATTGCATGTCTGTTCTTTTCACAAACCACACATGGATCCACCAGTGTCATTGCATGTGTGTTCTTTTCATGAACCACAACTAGAGTCATTGCATGTCTGTTCTTCTAAACAAACCACACATGGATCCACCTAGTGTCATTGCATGTCTGTTCCTCTAAACAAACCCCACATGGATCCACCTAGTGTGATTGCATGTCTGTTCTTTTCACAAACCACACATGGATCCACCAGTGTCATTGCATGTGTGTTCTTTTCATGAATCACAACTAGAGTCATTGCATGTGTGTTCTTCTAAACAAACCACACATGGATCAACCTAGTGTGATTACATGTCTGTTCTTTTCACAAACCACACATCGATCCACCAGTGTCATTGCATGTGTGTTCTTTTCATAAACCACAACTAGAGTCATTGCATGTGTGGTCTTCTAAACAAACCACACATGGATCCACCTAGTGTGATTGCATGTCTATTCTTTTCACAAACCACACATGGATCCACCTAGTGTGATTGCATGTCTGCTCCTTTCACAAACCACACATGGATCCACCACTGTCATTGCATGTGTGTTCTTTTCATGCACCACACATGGATACACCAGAGTCATTGCATGTTTCTTCTTTACACAAACCACACATGGATACACCTAGTGTGATTGCATGTCTGTTCTTCTCATGAACCACACAAGTGTCATTGCATGTCTATTCCTCTAAACAAACCACACATGGATCCATGATTGCATGTCAGTTCTTTTCACAAACCGCACATGGATCCACCAGTGTCATTGCTTTTCATGAACCACAACTAGAGTCATTGCATGTCTGTTCCTCTAAACAAACCACACATGGATCCACCTAGTGTGATTGCATGTCTGTTCTTTTCACAAACCACACATGGATCCACCAGTGTCATTGCATGTGTGTTCTTTTCATAAACCACAACTAGAGTCATTGCATGTGTGTTCTTCTAAACAAACGACACATGGATCCACCTAGTGTGATTGCATGTCTGTTCCTCTAAACATACCACACATGGATCCATCTAGTGTGATTGCATGTCTGTTCTTTTCACAAACCACACATGGATCCACCAGTGTCATTCCATGTGTGTTCTTTTCATGAACCACAACTAGAGTGATTGTATGTCTGTTCTTCTAAACAAACCACACATGGATCCACCTAGTGTGATTGCATGTCTGTTCCTCTAAACAAACCACACATGGATCCACCTAGTGTGATTGCATGTCTGTTCTTTTCACAAACCACGCATGGATCCACCAGTGTCATTGCATGTGTGTTCTTTTCATGAACCACAACTAGAGTCATTACATGTGTGTTCTTCTAAACAAACCACACATGGATCCACCTAGTGTGATTGCATGTCTGTTCTTTTCACAAACCACACATGGATCCACCAGTGTCATTGTATGTGTGTTCTTTTCATAAACCACAACTAGAATCATTGCATGTGTGTTCTTCTAAACAAACCACACATGCATCCACCTAGTGTGATTGCATGTCTATTCTTTTCACAAACCACACATGGATCCACCTAGTCTGATTGTATGTCTGCTCTTTTCACAAACCACACATGGATCCACCACTGTCATTGCAGGTGTGTTCTTTTCATGCACCACACATGGATACACCAGTGTCATTGCATGTGTGTTCTTTTCATGAACCACAGCTAGAGTCATTGCATGTTTGTTCTTTACAGAAACCACACATGGATCCACCTAGTGTGATTGCATGTCTGTTCTTCTCATGAACCACACCAGTGTCATTGCATGTCTGTTCCTCTAAACAAACCACACATGGATCCACCTAGTGTGATTGCATGTCAGTTCTTTTCACAAACCGCACATGGATCCACTAGTGTCATTGCTTTTCATGAACCACAACTAGAGCCATTGCATGTCTGTTCCTCTAAACAAACCACACATGGATCCACCTAGTGTGATTGCATGTCTGTTCTTTTCACAAACCACACATGGATCCACCAGTGTCATTGCATGTGTGTTCTTTTCATGAACCACAACTAGAGTCATTGCATGTTTGTTCTTCTAAACAAACCACACATGGATCCACCTAGTGTCATTGCATGTCTGTTCCTCTAAACAAACCACACATGGATCCACCTAGTGTGATTGCATGTCTGTTCTTTTCACAAACCACACATGGATCCACCAGTGTCATTGCATGTGTGTTCTTTTCATGAACCACAACTAGAGTCATTACATGTGTGTTCTTGTAAACAAACCACACATGGATCCACCTAGTGTGATTGCATGTCTGTTCTTTTCACAAACCACACATGGATCCACCAGTGTCATTGCATGTGTGTTCTTTTCATAAACCACAACTAGAGTCATTGCATGTGTGTTATTCTAAACAAACCACACATGGATCCACCTAGTGTGATTGCATGTCTGTTCCTCTAAACAAACCACACATGGATCCACCAAGTGTGATTGCATGTCTATTCTTTTCACAAACCACACATGGATCCACCACTGTCATTGCATGTGTGTTCTTTTCATGCACCACACATGGATACACCAGTGTCATTGCATGTGTGTTCTTTTCATGAACCACAGCTAGAGTCATTGCATGTTTGTTCTTTACACAAACCACACATGGATCCACCTAGTGTTATTGCATGTCTGTTCTTCTCATGAACCACACCAAGTGTCATTGCATGTCTATTCCTCTAATCAAACCACACATGGATCCACCTAGTGTAATTACATGTCAGTTCTTTTCCCAAACCGCACATGGATCCACCAGTGTCATTGCTTTTCATGAACCACAACTAGAGTCATTGCATGTGTGTTCTTCTAAACAAACCACACATGGATCCACCTAGTGTGATTGCATGTCTGTTCTTTTCACAAACCACACATGGATCCACCAGTGTCATTGCATGTGTGTTCTTTTCATGAACCACAACTAGAGTCATTGCATGTATGTTCTTCTAAACAAACCACACATGGATCCACCTAGTGTCATTGCATGTCTGTTCCTCTAAACAAACCCCACATGGATCCACCTAGTGTGATTGCATGTCTGTTCTTTTCACAAACCACACATGGATCCACCAGTGTCATTGCATGTGTGTTCTTTTCATGAACCACAACTAGAGTCATTGCATGTGTGTTCTTCTAAACAAACCACACATGGATCCACCTGGTGTGATTACATGTCTGTTCTTTTCACAAACCACACATGGATCCACCAGTGTCATTGCATGTGTGTTCTTTTCATAAACCACTACTAGAGTCATTGCATGTGTGTTCTTCTAAACAAACCACACATGGATCCACCTAGTGTTATTGCATGTCTATTCTTTTCATAAAACCACACATGGATCCACCTAGTGTGATTGCATGTCTGCTCTTTTCACAAACCACACATGGATCCACCACTGTCATTGCATGTGTGTTCTTTTCATGCACCACACATGGATACACCAGAGTCATTGCATGTTTGTTCTTTACACAAACCACACATGGATACACCTAGTGTGATTGCATGTCTGTTCTTCTCATGAACCACACCAGTGTCATTGCATGTCTATTCCTCTAAACAAACCACACATGGATCCATGATTGCATGTCAGTTCTTTTCACAAACCGCACATGGATCCACCAGTGTCATTGCTTTTCATGAACCACAACTAGAGTCATTGCATGTCTGTTCCTCTAAACAAACCACACATGGATCCACCTAGTGTGATTGCATGTCTGTTCTTTTCACAAACCACACATGGATACACCACTGTCATTGCATGTGTGTTCTTTTCATGCACCACACATGGATACACCAGTGTCATTGCATGTGTGTTCTTTTCATGAACCACAGCTAGAGTCATTTCATGTTTGTTCTTTACACAAACAACACATGGGTCCACCTAGTGTGATTGCATGTCTGTTCTTCTCATGAACCACACCAGTGTCATTGCATGTCTGTTCCTCTAAACAAACCACACATGGATCCACCTAGTGTGATTGCATGTCAGTTCTTTTCACAAACCGCACATGGATCCACCAGTGTCATTGCTTTTCATGAACCACAACTAGAGTCATTGCATGTCTATTCCTCTAAACAAACCACACATGGATCCACCTAGTGTGATTGCATGTCTGTTCTTTTCATAAACCACACATGGATCCACCAGTGTCATTGCATGTGTGTTCTTTTCATGAACCACAACTAGAGTCATTGCATGTCTGTTCTTCTAAACAAACCACACATGGATCCACCTAGTGTCATTGCATGTCTGTTCCTCTAAACAAACCACACATGGATCCTCCTAGTGTGATTGCATGTCTGTTCTTTTCACAAACCACACATGGATCCACCAGTGTCATTGCATGTGTGTTCTTTTCATGAACCACAACTAGAGTCATTGCATGTGTGTTCTTCTAAACAAACCACACATGGATCCACCTAGTGTGATTACATGTCTGTTCTTTTCACAAACCACACATGGATCCACAAGTGTCATTGCATGTGTGTTCTTTTCATAAACCACAACTAGAGTCATTGCATGTGTGTTCTTTTCATAAACCACAACTAGAGTCATTGCATGTGTGTTCTTCTAAACAAACCACACATGGATCCACCTAGTGTGATTTCATGTCTATTCTTTTCACAAACCACACATGGATCCACCTAGTGTGATTGCATGTCTGCTCTTTTCACAAACCACACATGGATCCACCACTATCATTGCATGTGTGTTCTTTTCATGCACCACACATGGATACACCAGAGTCATTGCATGTTTGTTCTTTACACAAATCACACATGGATCCACCAGTGTCATTGCATGTGTGTTCTTTTCATGAACCACAACTAGAGTCATTGCATGTTTGTTCCTCTAAACAAACCACACATGGATCCACCTAGTGTGATTGCATGTCTGTTCTTTTCACAAACCACACATGGATCCACCAGTGTCATTCCATGTGTGTTCTTTTCATGAACCACAACTAGAGTCATTGCACGTCTGTTCCTCTAAACAAACCACACATGGATCCACCTAGTGTGATTGCATGTCTGTTCTTTTCACAAACCACACATGGATCCACTAGTGTCATTGCATGTGTGTTCTTTTCATGAACCACAACTAGAGTCATTGCATGTATGTTCTTCTAAACAAACCACACATGGATCCACCTAGTGTCATTGCATGTATGTTCCTCTAAACAAACCACACCGGGATCCACCTAGTGTGATTGGATGTCTGTTCTTTTCACAAACCACACATGGATCCACTAGTGTCATTAGATGTGTGTTCTTTTCATGAACCACAACTAGAGTCATTGCATGTGTGTTCTTCTAAACAAACCACACATGGATCCACCTAGTGTGATTACATGTCTGTTCTTTTCGCAAACCACACATGGATCCACCAGTGTCATTGCATGTGTGTTCTTTTCACAAACCACAACTAGAGTCATTGCATGTGTGTTCTTCTAAACAAACCACACATGGATCCACCTAGTGTGATTGCATGTCTATTCTTTTCGCAAACCACACATGGATCCACCTAGTGTGATTGCATGTCTGCTCTTTTCACAAACCACACATGGATCCACCATTGTCATTGCATGTGTGTTCTTTTCATGCACCACACATGGATACACCAGTGTCATTGCATGTGTGTTCTTTTCATGAACCACAACTAGAGTCATTGCATGTTTGTTCTTTACACAAACCACACATGGATCCACCTAGTGTTATTGCATGTCTGTTCTTCTCATGAACCACACCAAGTGTCATTGCATGTCTGTTCCTCTAATCAAACCACACATGGATCCACCTAGTGTGATTGCATGTCAGTTCTTTTCACAAACCGCACATGGATCCACCAGTGTCATTGCATGTGTGTTATTTTCATGAACCACAACTAGAGTCATTGCATGTCTGTTCCTCTAAACAAACCACACATGGATCCACCTAGTGTGATTGCATGTCTGTTCTTTTCACAAACCACACATGGATCCACTAGTGTCATTGCATGTGTGTTCTTTTCATGAACCACAACTAGAGTCATTGCATGTCTGTTCTTCTAAACAAACCACACATGGATCCACTAGTGTCATTGCATGTGTGTTCTTTTCATGAACCACAACTAGAGTCATTACATGTGTGTTCTTCTAAACAAACCACACATGGATCCACCTAGTGTGATTGCATGTCTGTTCTTCTCACAAACCACACATGGATCCGCCAGTGTCATTGCATGTGTGTTCTTTTCATGAACCAGAACTAGAGTCATTGCATGTGTGTTCTTCTAAACAAACCACACATGGATCCACCTAGTGTGATTGCATGTCTGTTCTTTTCACAAACCAGACATGGATCCACCAGTGTCATTGCATGTGTGTTCTTTTCATAAACCACAACTAGAGTCATTGCATGTGTGTTCTTCTAAACAAACCACACATGGATCCACCTAGTGTGATTGCATGTCTATTCTTTTCACAAACCACACATGGATCCACCTAGTGTGATTACATGTCTGCTCTTTTCACAAACCACACATGGATCCACCACTGTCATTGCATGTGTTTTTTTTTCATGCACCACACATGGATACACCAGTGTCATTGCATGTGTGTTCTTTTCATGAACCACAGCTAGAGTCATTGCATGTTTGTTCTTTACACAAACCACACATGGATCCACCTAGTGTGATTGCATGTCTGTTCTTCTCATGAACGACACCCAGTGTCATTGCATGTCTGTTCCTCTAAACAAACCACACATGGATCCACCTAGTGTGATTGCATGTTTGTTCTTTTCACAAACCACAGATGGATCCACCAGTGTCATTGCATGTGTGTTCTTTTCATGAACCACAACTAGAGTCATTGCATGTGTGTTCTTCTAAACAAACCACACATGGATCCACCTAGTGTGATTACATGTCTGTTCTTTTCACAAACCACACATGGATCCACCAGTGTCATTGCATGTGTGTTCTTTTCATGAACCACAGCTGGAGTCATTGCATGTTTGTTCTTTACACAAACCACACATGGATCCACCTAGTGTTATTGCATGTCTATTCCACTCATGAACCACACCAAGTGTCATTGCATGTCTGTTCCTCTAATCAAACCACACATGGATCCACCTAGTGTGATTGCATGTCAGTTCTTTTCACAAACCGCACATGGATCCACCAGTGTCATTGCATGTGTGTTATTTTCATGAACCACAACTAGCGTCATTGCATGTCTGTTCCTCTAATCAAACCACACATGGATCCACCTAGTGTGATTGCATGTCTGTTCTTTTCACAAACCACACATGGATCCACTAGTGTCATTGCATGTGTGTTCTTTTCATGAACCACAACTAGATGCATTGCATGGCTGTTCTTCTAAACAAACCAGACATGGATCCACCTAGTGTCATTGCATGTCTGTTCCTCTAAACAAACCACACATGGATCCACCTAGTGTGATTGCATGTCTGTTCTTTTCACAAACCACACATGGATCCGCCAGTGTCATTGCATGTGTGTTCTTTTCATGAACCACAACTAGAGTCATTGCATGTGTGTTCTTCTAAACAAACCACACATGGATCCACCTAGTGTGATTGCATGTCTATTCTTTTCACAAACCAGACATGGATCCACCAGTGTCATTGCATGTGTGTTCTTTTCATAAACCACAACTAGATTCATTGCATGTGTGTTCTTCTAAACAAACCACACATGGATCCACCTAGTGTGATTGCATGTCTATTCTTTTCACAAACCACACATGGATCCACCTAGTGTGATTGCATGTCTGCTCTTTTCACAAACCACACATGGATCCACCACTGTCATTGCATGTGTGTTTTTTTCATGCACCACACATGGATACACCAGTGTCATTGCATGTGTGTTCTTTTCATGAACCACAGCTAGAGTCATTGCATGTTTGTTCTTTACACAAACCACACATGGATCCACCTAGTGTGATTGCATGTCTGTTCTTCTCATGAACCACACCCAGTGTCATTGCATGTCTGTTCCTCTAAACAAACCACACATGGATCCACCTAGTGTGATTGCATGTCTGTTCTTTTCACAAACCACACATTGATCAACTAGTGTCATTGGATGTGTGTTCTTTTCATGAACCACAACTAGAGTCATTGCATGTGTGTTCTTCTAAACAAACCACACATGGATCCACCTAGTGTGATTGCATGTCTGTTCTTTTCACAAACCACACATGGATCCACCAGTGTCATTGCATGTGTGTTCTTTTCACAAACCACAACTAGAGTCATTGCATGTGTGTTCTTCTAAACAAACCACACATGGATCCACCTAGTGTGATTGCATGTCTATTCTTTTCGCAAACCACACATGGATCCACCTAGTGTGATTGCATGTCTGCTCTTTTCACAAACCACACATGGATCCACCATTGTCATTGCATGTGTGTTCTTTTCATGCACCACACATGGATACACCAGTGTCATTGCATGTGTGTTCTTTTCATGAACCACAACTAGAGTCATTGCATGTTTGTTCTTTACACAAACCACACATGGATCCACCTAGTGTTATTGCATGTATGTTCTTCTCATGAACCACACCAAGTGTCATTGCATGTCTGTTCCTCTAATCAAACCACACATGGATCCACCTAGTGTGATTGCATGTCAGTTCTTTTCACAAACCGCACATGGATCCACCAGTGTCATTGCATGTGTGTTATTTTCATGAACCACAACTAGAGTCATTGCATGTCTGTTCCTCTAAACAAACCACACATGGATCCACCTAGTGTGATTGCATGTCTGTTCTTTTCACAAACCACACATGGATCCACTAGTGTCATTGCATGTGTGTTCTTTTCATGAACCACAACTAGAGTCATTGCATGTCTGTTCTTCTAAACAAACCACACATGGATCCACTAGTGTCATTGCATGTGTGTTCTTTTCATGAACCACAACTAGAGTCATTACATGTGTGTTCTTCTAAACAAACCACACATGGATCCACCTAGTGTGATTGCATGTCTGCATGTGTGTTCTTTTCATGAACCAGAACTAGAGTCATTGCATGTGTGTTCTTCTAAACAAACCACACATGGATCCACCTAGTGTGATTGCATGTCTGTTCTTTTCACAAACCAGACATGGATCCACCAGTGTCATTGCATGTGTGTTCTTTTCATAAACCACAACTAGAGTCATTGCATGTGTGTTCTTCTAAACAAACCACACATGGATCCACCTAGTGTGATTGCATGTCTATTCTTTTCACAAACCACACATGGATCCACCTAGTGTGATTACATGTCTGCTCTTTTCACAAACCACACATGGATCCACCACTGTCATTGCATGTGTTTTTTTTTCATGCACCACACATGGATACACCAGTGTCATTGCATGTGTGTTCTTTTCATGAACCACAGCTAGAGTCATTGCATGTTTGTTCTTTACACAAACCACACATGGATCCACCTAGTGTGATTGCATGTCTGTTCTTCTCATGAACGACACCCAGTGTCATTGCATGTCTGTTCCTCTAAACAAACCACACATGGATCCACCTAGTGTGATTGCATGTTTGTTCTTTTCACAAACCACACATGGATCCACCAGTGTCATTGCATGTGTGTTCTTTTCATGAACCACAACTAGAGTCATTGCATGTGTGTTCTTCTAAACAAACCACACATGGATCCACCTAGTGTGATTACATGTCTGTTCTTTTCACAAACCACACATGGATCCACCAGTGTCATTGCATGTGTGTTCTTTTCATGAACCACAGCTGGAGTCATTGCATGTTTGTTCTTTACACAAACCACACATGGATCCACCTAGTGTTATTGCATGTCTATTCCTCTCATGAACCACACCAAGTGTCATTGCATGTCTGTTCCTCTAATCAAACCACACATGGATCCACCTAGTGTGATTGCATGTCAGTTCTTTTCACAAACCGCACATGGATCCACCAGTGTCATTGCATGTGTGTTATTTTCATGAACCACAACTAGCGTCATTGCATGTCTGTTCCTCTAATCAAACCACACATGGATCCACCTAGTGTGATTGCATGTCTGTTCTTTTCACAAACCACACATGGATCCACTAGTGTCATTGCATGTGTGTTCTTTTCATGAACCACAACTAGATGCATTGCATGGCTGTTCTTCTAAACAAACCAGACATGGATCCACCTAGTGTCATTGCATGTCTGTTCCTCTAAACAAACCACACATGGATCCACCTAGTGTGATTGCATGTCTGTTCTTTTCACAAACCACACATGGATCCGCCAGTGTCATTGCATGTGTGTTCTTTTCATGAACCACAACTAGAGTCATTGCATGTGTGTTCTTCTAAACAAACCACACATGGATCCACCTAGTGTGATTGCATGTCTATTCTTTTCACAAACCAGACATGGATCCACCAGTGTCATTGCATGTGTGTTCTTTTCATAAACCACAACTAGATTCATTGCATGTGTGTTCTTCTAAACAAACCACACATGGATCCACCTAGTGTGATTGCATGTCTATTCTTTTCACAAACCACACATGGATCCACCTAGTGTGATTGCATGTCTGCTCTTTTCACAAACCACACATGGATCCACCACTGTCATTGCATGTGTGTTTTTTTCATGCACCACACATGGATACACCAGTGTCATTGCATGTGTGTTCTTTTCATGAACCACAGCTAGAGTCATTGCATGTTTGTTCTTTACACAAACCACACATGGATCCACCTAGTGTGATTGCATGTCTATTCTTCTCATGAACCACACCCAGTGTCATTGCTCGTCTGTTCCTCTAAACAAACCACACATGGATCCACCTAGTGTGATTGCATGTCTGTTCTTTTCACAAACCACACATTGATCAACTAGTGTCATTGGATGTGTGTTCTTTTCATGAACCACAACTAGAGTCATTGCATGTGTGTTCTTCTAAACAAACCACACATGGTTCCACCTAGTGTGATTGCATGTCTGTTCTTTTCACAAACCACACATGGATCCACCAGTGTCATTGCATGTGTGTTCTTTTCATTAACCACAACTGGAGTCATTGCATGTGTGTTCTTCTAAACAAAGCACACATGGATCCACCTAGTGTGATTGCATGTCTATTCTTTTCACAAACCACACATGGATCCACCTAGTGTGATTGCATGTCTGTTCTTTTCACAAACCACACATTGATCAACTAGTGTCATTGGATGTGTGTTCTTTTCATGAACCACAACTAGAGTCATTGCATGTGTGTTCTTCTAAACAAACCACACATGGATCCACCTAGTGTGATTGCATGTCTGTTCTTTTCACAAACCACACATGGATCCACCAGTGTCATTGCATGTGTGTTCTTTTCACAAACCACAACTAGAGTCATTGCATGTGTGTTCTTCTAAACAAACCACACATGGATCCACCTAGTGTGATTGCATGTCTATTCTTTTCGCAAACCACACATGGATCCACCTAGTGTGATTGCATGTCTGCTCTTTTCACAAACCACACATGGATCCACCATTGTCATTGCATGTGTGTTCTTTTCATGCACCACACATGGATACACCAGTGTCATTGCATGTGTGTTCTTTTCATGAACCACAACTAGAGTCATTGCATGTTTGTTCTTTACACAAACCACACATGGATCCACCTAGTGTTATTGCATGTATGTTCTTCTCATGAACCACACCAAGTGTCATTGCATGTCTGTTCCTCTAATCAAACCACACATGGATCCACCTAGTGTGATTGCATGTCAGTTCTTTTCACAAACCGCACATGGATCCACCAGTGTCATTGCATGTGTGTTATTTTCATGAACCACAACTAGAGTCATTGCATGTCTGTTCCTCTAAACAAACCACACATGGATCCACCTAGTGTGATTGCATGTCTGTTCTTTTCACAAACCACACATGGATCCACTAGTGTCATTGCATGTGTGTTCTTTTCATGAACCACAACTAGAGTCATTGCATGTCTGTTCTTCTAAACAAACCACACATGGATCCACTAGTGTCATTGCATGTGTGTTCTTTTCATGAACCACAACTAGAGTCATTACATGTGTGTTCTTCTAAACAAACCACACATGGATCCACCTAGTGTGATTGCATGTCTGCATGTGTGTTCTTTTCATGAACCAGAACTAGAGTCATTGCATGTGTGTTCTTCTAAACAAACCACACATGGATCCACCTAGTGTGATTGCATGTCTGTTCTTTTCACAAACCAGACATGGATCCACCAGTGTCATTGCATGTGTGTTCTTTTCATAAACCACAACTAGAGTCATTGCATGTGTGTTCTTCTAAACAAACCACACATGGATCCACCTAGTGTGATTGCATGTCTATTCTTTTCACAAACCACACATGGATCCACCTAGTGTGATTACATGTCTGCTCTTTTCACAAACCACACATGGATCCACCACTGTCATTGCATGTGTTTTTTTTTCATGCACCACACATGGATACACCAGTGTCATTGCATGTGTGTTCTTTTCATGAACCACAGCTAGAGTCATTGCATGTTTGTTCTTTACACAAACCACACATGGATCCACCTAGTGTGATTGCATGTCTGTTCTTCTCATGAACGACACCCAGTGTCATTGCATGTCTGTTCCTCTAAACAAACCACACATGGATCCACCTAGTGTGATTGCATGTTTGTTCTTTTCACAAACCACACATGGATCCACCAGTGTCATTGCATGTGTGTTCTTTTCATGAACCACAACTAGAGTCATTGCATGTGTGTTCTTCTAAACAAACCACACATGGATCCACCTAGTGTGATTACATGTCTGTTCTTTTCACAAACCACACATGGATCCACCAGTGTCATTGCATGTGTGTTCTTTTCATGAACCACAGCTGGAGTCATTGCATGTTTGTTCTTTACACAAACCACACATGGATCCACCTAGTGTTATTGCATGTCTATTCCTCTCATGAACCACACCAAGTGTCATTGCATGTCTGTTCCTCTAATCAAACCACACATGGATCCACCTAGTGTGATTGCATGTCAGTTCTTTTCACAAACCGCACATGGATCCACCAGTGTCATTGCATGTGTGTTATTTTCATGAACCACAACTAGCGTCATTGCATGTCTGTTCCTCTAATCAAACCACACATGGATCCACCTAGTGTGATTGCATGTCTGTTCTTTTCACAAACCACACATGGATCCACTAGTGTCATTGCATGTGTGTTCTTTTCATGAACCACAACTAGATGCATTGCATGGCTGTTCTTCTAAACAAACCAGACATGGATCCACCTAGTGTCATTGCATGTCTGTTCCTCTAAACAAACCACACATGGATCCACCTAGTGTGATTGCATGTCTGTTCTTTTCACAAACCACACATGGATCCGCCAGTGTCATTGCATGTGTGTTCTTTTCATGAACCACAACTAGAGTCATTGCATGTGTGTTCTTCTAAACAAACCACACATGGATCCACCTAGTGTGATTGCATGTCTATTCTTTTCACAAACCAGACATGGATCCACCAGTGTCATTGCATGTGTGTTCTTTTCATAAACCACAACTAGATTCATTGCATGTGTGTTCTTCTAAACAAACCACACATGGATCCACCTAGTGTGATTGCATGTCTATTCTTTTCACAAACCACACATGGATCCACCTAGTGTGATTGCATGTCTGCTCTTTTCACAAACCACACATGGATCCACCACTGTCATTGCATGTGTGTTTTTTTCATGCACCACACATGGATACACCAGTGTCATTGCATGTGTGTTCTTTTCATGAACCACAGCTAGAGTCATTGCATGTTTGTTCTTTACACAAACCACACATGGATCCACCTAGTGTGATTGCATGTCTATTCTTCTCATGAACCACACCCAGTGTCATTGCTCGTCTGTTCCTCTAAACAAACCACACATGGATCCACCTAGTGTGATTGCATGTCTGTTCTTTTCACAAACCACACATTGATCAACTAGTGTCATTGGATGTGTGTTCTTTTCATGAACCACAACTAGAGTCATTGCATGTGTGTTCTTCTAAACAAACCACACATGGTTCCACCTAGTGTGATTGCATGTCTGTTCTTTTCACAAACCACACATGGATCCACCAGTGTCATTGCATGTGTGTTCTTTTCATTAACCACAACTGGAGTCATTGCATGTGTGTTCTTCTAAACAAAGCACACATGGATCCACCTAGTGTGATTGCATGTCTATTCTTTTCACAAACCACACATGGATCCACCTAGTGTGATTGTATGTCTGCTCTTTTCACAAACCACACATGGATCCACCACTGTCATTGCAGGTGTGTTCTTTTCATGCACCACACATGGATACACCAGTGTCATTACATGTGTGTTCTTTTCATGAACCACAGATAGAGTCATTGCATGTTTGTTCTTTACACAAACCACGCATGGATCCACCTAGTGTGATTGCATGTCTGTTCTTCTCATGAACCACACCAGTGTCATTGCATGTCTGTTCCTCTAAACAAACCACACATGGATCCACCTAGTGTGATTGCATGTCAGTTCTTTTCACAAACCGCACATGGATCCACCAGTGCCATTGCTTTTCATGAACCACAACTAGAGTCATTGCATGTCTGTTCCTCTAAACAAACCACACATGGATCCACCTAGTGTGATTGCATGTCTGTTCTTTTCACAAACCACACATGGATCCACCAATGTCATTGCATGTGTGTTCTTTTCATGAACCACAACTAGAGTCATTGCATGTCTGTTCTTCTAAACAAACCACACATGGATCCACCTAGTGTCATTGCATGTCTGTTCCTCTAAACAAACCACACATGGATCCACCTAGTGTGATTGCATGTCTGTTCTTTTCACAAACCACACATGGATCCACAAGTGTCATTGCATGTGTGTTCTTTTCATGAACCACAACTAGAGTCATTACATGTGTGTTCTTCTAAACAAACCACACATGGATCCACCTAGTGTGATTGCATGTCTGTTCTTTTCACAAACCACACATGGATCCACCAGTGTCATTGCATGTGTGTTATTTTCATAAACCACAACTAGAGTCATTGCATGTTTGTTCTTCTAAACAAACCACACATGGATCCACCTAGTGTGATTGCATGTCTGTTCCTCTAAAACAACCACACATGGATCCACCTAGTGTGATTGCATGTCTATTCTTTTCACAAACCACACATGGATCCACCACTGTCATTGCATGTGTGTTCTTTTCATGCACCACACATGGATACACCAGTGTCATTGCATGTGTGTTCTTTTCATGAACCACAGCTAGAGTCATTGCATGTTTGTTCTTTACACAAACCACACATGGATCCACCTAATGTGATTGCATGTCTGTTCTTCTCATGAACCACACCAGTGTCATTGCATGTCTGTTCCTCTAAACAAACCACACATGGATCCACCTAGTGTGATTGCATGTCAGTTCTTTTCACAAACCGCACATGGATCCACCAGTGTCATTGCTTTTCATGAACCACAACTAGAGTCATTGCATGTGTGTTCTTCTAAACAAACCACACATGGATCCACCTAGTGTGATTGCATGTCTGTTCTTTTCACAAACCACACATGGATCCACCTAGTGTGATTGTATGTCTGCTCTTTTCATAAACCACACATGGATCCACCACTGTCATTGCAGGTGTGTTCTTTTCATGCACCACACATGGATACACCTGTGTCATTGCATGTGTTTTCTTTTCATGAACCACAGCTAGAGTCATTGCATGCTTGTTCTTTACACAAACCACACATGGATCCACCTAATGTGATTGCATGTCTGTTCTTCTCATGAACCACACCAGTGTCATTGCATGTCTGTTCCTCTAAACAAACCACACATGGATCCACCTAGTGTGATTGCATGTCAGTTCTTTTCACAAACCGCACATGGATCCACCAGTGTCAATGCTTTTCATGAACCACAACTAGAGTCATTGCATGTCTGTTCCTCTAAAAAAACCACACATGGATCCACCTAGTGTGATTGCATGTCTGTTCTTTTCACAAACCACACATGGATCCACCAGTGTCATTGCATGTGTGTTCTTTTCATGAACCACAACTAGAGTCATTGCATGTCTGTTCTTCTAAACAAACCACGCATGGATCCACCTAGTGTCATTGCATGTCTGTTCCTCTAAACAAACCCCACATGGATCCAGCTAGTGTGATTGCATGTCTGTTCTTTTCACAAACCACACATGGATCCACCAGTGTCATTGCATGTGTGTTCTTTTCATGAACCACAACTAGAGTCATTGGATGTCTGTTCTTCTAAACAAACCACACATGGATCCACCTAGTGTCATTGCATGTCTGTTCCTCTAAACAAACCACACATGGATCCACCTAGTGTGATTGCATGTCTGTTCTTTTCACAAACCACACATGGATCACCAGTGTCATTTCATGTGTGTTCTTTTCATGAACCACAACTAGAGTCATTGCATGTTTGTTCTTCTAAACAAACCACACATGGATCCACCTAGTGTCATTGCATGTCTGTTCCTCTAAACAAACCACACATGGATCCACCTAGTGTGATTGCATGTAAGTTCTTTTCACAAACCGCACATGGATCCACCAGTGTCATTGCTTTTCATGAACCACAACTAGAGTCATTGCATGTGTGTTCTTCTAAACAAACCACACATGGATCCACCTAGTGTGATTGCATGTCTGTTCTTTTCATAAACCACACATGGATCCACCAGTGTCATTGCATGTGTGTTCTTTTCATGAACCACAACTAGAGTCATTGCATGTCTATTCTTCTAAACAAACCACACATGGATCCACCTAGTGGCATTGCATGTCTGTTCCTCTAAACAAACCACACATGGATCCACCTAGTGTCATTGCATGTCTGTTCTTTTCACAAAACACACATGGATCCACCAGTGTCATTGCATGTGTGTTCTTTTCATGAACCACAACTAGAGTCATTGCATGTCTGTTCTTCTAAACAAACCACACATGGATCCACCTAGTGTCATTGCATGTCTGTTCCTCTAAACAAACCACACATGGATCCACCTAGTGTGATTGCATGTTTGTTCTTTTCACAAACCACACATGAATCCACCAGTGTCATTGCATGTGTGTTCTTTTCATGAACCACAACTAGAGTCATTACATGTGTGTTCTTCTAAACAAACCACACATGGATCCACCTAGTGTGATTGCATGTCTGTTCTTTTCACAAACCACACATGGATCCACCAGTGTCATTGCATGTGTTTTTTTTTCATAAACCACAACTAGAGTCATTGCATGTGTGTTCTTCTAAACAAACCACACATGGATCCACCTAGTGTGATTGCATGTCTATTCCTCTAAACAAACCACACATGGATCCATCTAGTGTGATTGCATGTCTGTTCTTTTCACAAACCACACATGGATCCACCAGTGTCATTCCATGTGTGTTCTTTTCATGAACCACAACTAGAGTGATTGTATGTCTGTTCTTCTAAACAAACCACACATGGATCCCCCTAGTGTGATTGCATGTCTGTTCCTCTAAACAAACCACACATGGATCCACCTAGTGTGATTGCATGTCTGTTCTTTTCACAAACCACACATGGATCCACCAGTGTCATTGCATGTGTGTTCTTTTCATGAACCACAACTAGAGTCATTACATGTGTGTTCTTCTAAACAAACCACACATGGATCCACCTAGTGTGATTGCATGTCTGTTCTTTTCACAAACCACACATGGATCCACCAGTGTCATTGTATGTGTGTTCTTTTCATAAACCACAACTAGAGTCATTGCATGTGTGTTCTTCTAAACAAACCACACATGGATCCACCTAGTGTGATTGCATGTCTATTCTTTTCACAAACCACACATGGATCCACCTAGTGTGATTGTATGTCTGCTCTTTTCACAAACCACACATGGATCCACCACTGTCATTGCAGGTGTGTTCTTTTCATGCACCACACATGGATACACCAGTGTCATTGCATGTGTGTTCTTTTCATGAACCACAGCTAGAGTCATTGCATGTTTGTTCTTTACACAAACCACACATGGATCCACCTAGTGTGATTGCATGTCTGTTCTTCTCATGAACCACACCAGTGTCATTGCATGTCTGTTCCTCTAAACAAACCACACATGGATCCACCTAGTGTGATTGCATGTCAGTTCTTTTCACAAACCGCACATGGATCCACCAGTGTCATTGCTTTTCATGAACCACAACTAGAGTCATTGCATGCCTGTTCCTCTAAACAAACCACACATGGATCCACCTAGTGTGATTGCATGTCTGTTCTTTTCACAAACCACACATGGATCCACCAGTGTCATTGCATGTGTGTTCTTTTCATGAACCACAACTAGAGTCATTGCATGTCTGTTCTTCTAAACAAACCACACATGGATCCACCTAGTGTCATTGCATGTCTGTTCCTCTAAACAAACCACACATGGATCCACCTAGTGTGATTGCATGTCTGTTCTTTTCACAAACCACACATGGATCCACAAGTGTCATTGCATGTGTGTTCTTTTCATGAACCACAACTAGAGTCATTACATGTGTGTTCTTCTAAACAAACCACACATGGATCCACCTAGTGTGATTGCATGTCTATTCTTTTCACAAACCACACATGGATCCACCTAGTGTGATTGTATGTCTGCTCTTTTCACAAACCACACATGGATCCACCACTGTCATTGCAGGTGTGTTCTTTTCATGCACCACACATGGATACACCAGTGTCATTGCATGTGTGTTCTTTTCATGAACCACAGCTAGAGTCATTGCATGTTTGTTCTTTACAGAAACCACACATGGATCCACCTAGTGTGATTGCATGTCTGTTCTTCTCATGAACCACACCAGTGTCATTGCATGTCTGTTCCTCTAAACAAACCACACATGGATCCACCTAGTGTGATTGCATGTCAGTTCTTTTCACAAACCGCACATGGATCCACCAGTGTCATTGCTTTTCATGAACCACAACTAGAGTCATTGCATGTCTGTTCCTCTAAACAAACCACACATGGATCCACCTAGTGTGATTGCATGTCTGTTCTTTTCACAAACCACACATGGATCCACCAGTGTCATTGCATGTGTGTTCTTTTCATGAACCACAACTAGAGTCATTGCATGTCTGTTCTTCTAAACAAACCACACATGGATCCACCTAGTGTCATTGCATGTCTGTTCCTCTAAACAAACCACACATGGATCCACCTAGTGTGATTGCATGTCTGTTCTTTTCACAAACCACACATGGATCCACAAGTGTCATTGCATGTGTGTTCTTTTCATGAACCACAACTAGAGTCATTACATGTGTGTTCTTCTAAACAAACCACACATGGATCCACCTAGTGTGATTGCATGTCTGTTCTTTTCACAAACCACACATGGATCCACCAGTGTCATTGCATGTGTGTTATTTTCATAAACCACAACTAGAGTCATTGCATGTGTGTTCTTATAAACAAACCACACATGGATCCACCTAGTGTGATTGCATGTCTGTTCCTCTAAACCAACCACACATGGATCCACCTAGTGTGATTGCATGTCTATTCTTTTCACAAACCACACATGGATCCACCACTGTCATTGCATGTGTGTTCTTTTCATGCACCACACATGGATACACCAGTGTCATTGCATGTGTGTTCTTTTCATGAACCACAGCTAGAGTCATTGCATGTTTGTTCTTTACACAAACCACACATGGATCCACCTAGTGTGATTGCATGTCTGTTCTTCTCATGAACCACACCATTGTCATTGCATGTCTGTTCCTCTAAACAAACCACACATGGATCCACCTAGTGTGATTGCATGTCAGTTCTTTTCACAAACCGCACATGGATCCACCAGTGTCATTGCTTTTCATGAACCACAACTAGAGTCATTGCATGTGTGTTCTTCTAAACAAACCACACATGGATCCACCTAGTGTGATTGCATGTCTGTTCTTTTCACAAACCACACATGGATCCACCTAGTGTGATTGTATGTCTGCTCTTTTCACAAACCACACATGGATCCACCACTGTCATTGCAGGTGTGTTCTTTTCATGCACCACACATGGATACACCAGTGTCATTGCATGTGTGTTCTTTTCATGAACCACAGCTAGAGTCATTGCATGCTTGTTCTTTACACAAACCACACATGGATCCACCTAGTGTGATTGCATGTCTGTTCTTCTCATGAACCACACCAGTGTCATTGCATGTCTGTTCCTCTAAACAAACCACACATGGATCCACCTAGTGTGATTGCATGTCAGTTCTTTTCACAAACCGCACATGGATCCACCAGTGTCAATGCTTTTCATGAACCACAACTAGAGTCATTGCATGTCTGTTCCTCTAAAAAAACCACACATGGATCCACCTAGTGTGATTGCATGTCTGTTCTTTTCACAAACCACACATGGATCCACCAGTGTCATTGCATGTGTGTTCTTTTCATGAACCACAACTAGAGTCATTGCATGTCTGTTCTTCTAAACAAACCACACATGGATCCACCTAGTGTCATTGCATGTCTGTTCCTCTAAACAAACCCCACATGGATCCACCTAGTGTGATTGCATGTCTGTTCTTTTCACAAACTACACATGGATCCACCAGTGTCATTGCATGTGTGTTCTTTTCATGAACCACAACTAGAGTCATTGCATGTCTGTTCTTCTAAACAAACCACACATGGATCCACCTAGTGTCATTGCATGTCTGTTCCTCTAAACAAACCACACATGGATCCACCTAGTGTGATTGCATGTCTGTTCTTTTCACAAACCACACATGGATCACCAGTGTCATTGCATGTGTGTTCTTTTCATGAACCACAACTAGAGTCATTGCATGTCTGTTCTTCTAAACAAACCACACATGGATCCACCTAGTGGCATTGCATGTCTGTTCCTCTAAACAAACCACACATGGATCCACCTAGTGTGATTGCATGTCTGTTCTTTTCACAAACCGCACATGGATCCACCAGTGTCAATGCTTTTCATGAACCACAACTAGAGTCATTGCATGTCTGTTCTTTTCACAAACCACACATGGATCCACCAGTGTCCTTGCATGTGTGTTCTTTTCATGAACCACAACTAGAGTCATTACATGTGTGTTCTTGTAAACAAACCACACATGGATCCACCTAGTGTGATTGCATGTCTGTTCTTTTCACAAACCACACATGGATCCACCAGTGTCATTGCATGTGTGTTATTTTCATAAACCACAACTAGAGTCATTGCATGTGTGTTCTTCTAAACAAACCACACATGGATCCACCTAGTGTGATTGCATGTCTATTCCTCTAAACAAACCACACATGGATCCATCTAGTGTGATTGCATGTCTGTTCTTTTCACAAACCACACATGGATCCACCAGTGTCATTCCATGTGTGTTCTTTTCATGAACCACAACTAGAGTGATTGTATGTCTGTTCTTCTAAACAAACCACACATGGATCCCCCTAGTGTGATTGCATGTCTGTTCCTCTAAACAAACCACACATGGATCCACCTAGTGTGATTGCATGTCTGTTCTTTTCACAAACCACACATGGATCCACCAGTGTCATTGCATGTGTGTTATTTTCATGAACCACAACTAGAGTCATTACATGTGTGTTCTTCTAAACAAACCACACATGGATCCACCTAGTGTGATTGCATGTCTGTTCTTTTCACAAACCACACATGGATCCACCAGTGTCATTGTATGTGTGTTCTTTTCATAAACCACAACTAGAGTCATTGCATGTGTGTTCTTCTAAACAAACCACACATGGATCCACCTAGTGTGATTGCATGTCTATTCTTTTCACAAACCACACATGGATCCACCTAGTGTGATTGTATGTGTGCTCTTTTCACAAACCACACATGGATCCACCACTTTCATTGCAGGTGTGTTCTTTTCATGCACCACACATGGATACACCAGTGTCATTGCATGTGTGTTCTTTTCATGAACCACAGCTAGAGTCATTGCATGTTTGTTCTTTACACAAACCACACATGGATCCACCTAGTGTGATTGCATGTCTGTTCTTCTCATGAACCACACCGGTGTCATTGCATGTCTGTTCCTCTAAACAAACCACACATGGATCCACCTAGTGTGATTGCATGTCAGTTCTTTTCACAAACCGCACATGGATCCACCAGTGTCATTGCTTTTCATGAACCACAACTAGAGTCATTGCATGTCTGTTCCTCTAAACAAACCACACATGGATCCACCTAGTGTGATTGCATGTCTGTTCTTTTCACAAACCACACATGGATCCACCAGTGTCATTGCATGTGTGTTCTTTTCATGAACCACAACTAGAGTCATTGCATGTCTGTTCTTCTAAACAAACCACACATGGATCCACCTAGTGTCATTGCATGTCTGTTCCTCTAAACAAACCACACATGGATCCACCTAGTGTGATTGCATGTCTGTTCTTTTCACAAACCACACATGGATCCACCAGTGTCATTGCATGTGTGTTCTTTTCATGAACCACAACTAGAGTCATTACATGTGTGTTCTTCTAAACAAACCACACATGGATCCACCTAGTGTGATTGCATGTCTGTTCTTTTCACAAACCACACATGGATCCACCAGTGTCATTGCATGTGTGTTCTTTTCATAAACCACAACTAGAGTCATTGCATGTGTGTTCTTCTAAACAAACCACACATGGATCCACCTAGTGTGATTGCATGTCTGTTCCTCTAAACCAACCACACATGGATCCACCTAGTGTGATTGCATGTCTATTCTTTTCACAAACCACACATGGATCCACCACTGTCATTGCATGTGTGTTCCTTTCATGCACCACACATGGATACACCAGTGTCATTGCATGTGTGTTCTTTTCATGAACCACAGCTAGAGTCATTGCATGTTTGTTCTTTACACAAACCACACATGGATCCACCTAGTGTGATTGCATGTCTGTTCTTCTCATGAACCACACCAGTGTCATTGCATGTCTGTTCCTCTAAACAAACCACACATGGATCCACCTAGTGTCATTGCATGTCTGTTCCTCTAAACAAACCACACATGGATCCACCTAGTGTGATTGCATGTAAGTTCTTTTCACAAACCGCACATGGATCCACCAGTGTCATTGCTTTTCATGAACCACAACTAGAGTCATTGCATGTGTGTTCTTCTAAACAAACCACACATGGATCCACCTAGTGTGATTGCATGTCTGTTCTTTTCATAAACCACACATGGATCCACTAGTGTCATTGCATGTGTGTTCTTTTCATGAACCACAACTAGGGTCAATGCATGTCTGTTCTTCTAAACAAACCACACATGGATCCACCTAGTGGCATTGCATGTCTGTTCCTCTAAACAAACCACACATGGATCCACCTAGTGTGATTGCATGTCTGTTCTTTTCACAAAACACACATGGATCCACCAGTGTCATTGCATGTGTGTTCTTTTCATGAACCACAACTAGAGTCATTGCATGTCTGTTCTTCTAAACAAACCACACATGGATCCACCTAGTGTCATTGCATGTCTGTTCCTCTAAACAAACCACACATGGATCCACCTAGTGTGATTGCATGTTTATTCTTTTCACAAACCACACATGGATCCACCAGTGTCATTGCATGTGTGTTCTTTTCATGAACCACAACTAGAGTCATTACATGTGTGTTCTTCTAAACAAACCACACATGGATCCACCTAGTGTGATTGCATGTCTGTTCTTTTCACAAACCACACATGGATCCACCAGTGTCATTGCATGTGTGTTCTTTTCATAAACCACAACTAGAGTCATTGCATGTGTGTTCTTCTAAACAAACCACACATGGATCCACCTAGTGTGATTGCATGTCTATTCCTCTAAACAAACCACACATGGATCCATCTAGTGTGATTGCATGTCTGTTCTTTTCACAAACCACACATGGATCCACCAGTGTCATTCCATGTGTGTTCTTTTCATGAACCACAACTAGAGTGATTGTATGTCTGTTCTTCTAAACAAACCACACATGGATCCCCCTAGTGTGATTGCATGTCTGTTCCTCTAAACAAACCACACATGGATCCACCTAGTGTGATTGCATGTCTGTTCTTTTCACAAACCACACATGGATCCACCAGTGTCATTGCATGTGTGTTCTTTTCATGAACCACAACTAGAGTCATTACATGTGTGTTCTTCTAAACAAACCACACATGGATCCACCTAGTGTGATTGCATGTCTGTTCTTTTCACAAACCACACATGGATCCACCAGTGTCATTGTATGTGTGTTCTTTTCATAAACCACAACTAGAGTCATTGCATGTGTGTTCTTCTAAACAAACCACACATGGATCCACCTAGTGTGATTGCATGTCTATTCTTTTCACAAACCACACATGGATCCACCTAGTGTGATTGTATGTCTCCTCTTTTCACAAACCACACATGGATCCACCACTGTCATTGCAGGTGTGTTCTTTTCATGCACCACACATGGATACACCAGTGTCATTGCATGTGTGTTCTTTTCATGAACCACAGCTAGAGTCATTGCATGTTTGTTCTTTACACAAACCACACATGGATCCACCTAGTGTGATTGCATGTCTGTTCTTCTCATGAACCACACCAGTGTCATTGCATGTCTGTTCCTCTAAACAAACCACACATGGATCCACCTAGTGTGATTGCATGTCAGTTCTTTTCACAAACCGCACATGGATCCACGAGTGTCATTGCTTTTCATGAACCACAACTAGAGTCATTGCATGTCTGTTCCTCTAAACAAACCACACATGGATCCACCTAGTGTGATTGCATGTCTGTTCTTTTCACAAACCACACATGGATCCACCAGTGTCATTGCATGTGTGTTCTTTTCATGAACCACAACTAGAGTCATTGCATGTCTGTTCTTCTAAACAAACCACACATGGATCCACCTAGTGTCATTGCATGTCTGTTCCTCTAAACAAACCACACATGGATCCACCTAGTGTGATTGCATGTCTGTTCTTTTCACAAACCACACATGGATCCACCAGTGTCATTGCATGTGTGTTCTTTTCATGAACCACAACTAGAGTCATTACATGTGTGTTCTTCTAAACAAACCACACATGGATCCACCTAGTGTGATTGCATGTCTGTTCTTTTCACAAACCACACATGGATCCACCAGTGTCATTGCATGTGTGTTCTTTTCATAAACCACAACTAGAGTCATTGCATGTGTGTTCTTCTAAACAAACCACACATGGATCCACCTAGTGTGATTGCATGTCTGTTCCTCTAAACCAACCACACATGGATCCACCTAGTGTGATTGCATGTCTATTCTTTTCACAAACCACACATGGATCCACCACTGTCATTGCATGTGTGTTCCTTTCATGCACCACACATGGATACACCAGTGTCATTGCATGTGTGTTCTTTTCATGAACCACAGCTAGAGTCATTGCATGTTTGTTCTTTACACAAACCACACATGGATCCACCTAGTGTGATTGCATGTCTGTTCTTCTCATGAACCACACCAGTGTCATTGCATGTCTGTTCCTCTAAACAAACCACACATGGATCCACCTAGTGTCATTGCATGTTTGTTCCTCTAAACAAACCACACATGGATCCACCTAGTGTGATTGCATGTAAGTTCTTTTCACAAACCGCACATGGATCCACCAGTGTCATTGCTTTTCATGAACCACAACTAGAGTCATTGCATGTGTGTTCTTCTAAACAAACCACACATGGATCCACCTAGTGTGATTGCATGTCTGTTCTTTTCATAAACCACACATGGATCCACTAGTGTCATTGCATCTGTGTTCTTCTCATGAACCACAACTAGGGTCAATGCATGTCTGTTCTTCTAAACAAACCACACATGGATCCACCTAGTGGCATTGCATGTCTGTTCCTCTAAACAGACCACACATGGATCCACCTAGTGTGATTGCATGTCTGTTCTTTTCACAAAACACACATGGATCCACCAGTGTCATTGCATGTGTGTTCTTTTCATGAACCACAACTAGAGTCATTGCATGTCTGTTCTTCTAAACAAACCACACATGGATCCACCTAGTGTCATTGCATGTCTGTTCCTCTAAACAAACCACACATGGATCCACCTAGTGTGATTGCATGTTTGTTCTTTTCACAAACCACACATGGATCCACCAGTGTCATTGCATGTGTGTTCTTTTCATGAACCACAACTAGAGTCATTACATGTGTGTTCTTCTAAACAAACCACACATGGATCCACCTAGTGTGATTGCATGTCTGTTCTTTTCACAAACCACACATGGATCCACCAGTGTCATTGCATGTGTGTTCTTTTCATAAACCACAAC
Source organism: Avena sativa (assembly GCA_916181665.1). Lineage (NCBI taxonomy): Eukaryota > Viridiplantae > Streptophyta > Magnoliopsida > Poales > Poaceae > Avena > Avena sativa. Next base: position 479,313,803 of record OV702292.1, on the reverse strand, counting down.
TAGAGTCATTGCATGTGTGTTCTTCTAAACAAACCACACATGGATCCACCTAGTGCGATTGCATGTCTATTCCTCTAAACAAACCACACATGGATCCATCTAGTGTGATTGCATGTCTGTTCTTTTCACAAACCACACATGGATCCACCAGTGTCATTCCATGTGTGTTCTTTTCATGAACCACAACTAGAGTGATTGTATGTCTGTTCTTCTAAACAAACCACACATGGATCCCCCTAGTGTGATTGCATGTCTGTTCCTCTAAACAAACCACACATGGATCCACCTAGTGTGATTGCATGTCTGTTCTTTTCACAAACCACACATGGATCCACCAGTGTCATTGCATGTGTGTTCTTTTCATGAACCACAACTAGAGTCATTACATGTGTGTTCTTCTAAACAAACCACACATGGATCCACCTAGTGTGATTGCATGTCTGTTCTTTTCACAAACCACACATGGATCCACCAGTGTCATTGTATGTGTGTTCTTTTCATAAACCACAACTAGAGTCATTGCATGTGTGTTCTTCTAAACAAACCACACATGGATCCACCTAGTGTGATTGCATGTCTATTCTTTTCACAAACCACACATGGATCCACCTAGTGTGATTGTATGTCTGCTCTTTTCACAAACCACACATGGATCCACCACTGTCATTGCAGGTGTGTTCTTTTCATGCACCACACATGGATACACCAGTGTCATTGCATGTGTGTTCTTTTCATGAACCACAGCTAGAGTCATTGCATGTTTGTTCTTTACACAAACCACACATGGATCCACCTAGTGTGATTGCATGTCTGTTCTTCTCATGAACCACACCAGTGTCATTGCATGTCTGTTCCTCTAAACAAACCACACATGGATCCACCTAGTGTGATTGCATGTCAGTTCTTTTCACAAACCGCACATGGATCCACGAGTGTCATTGCTTTTCATGAACCACAACTAGAGTCATTGCATGTCTGTTCCTCTAAACAAACCACACATGGATCCACCTAGTGTGATTGCATGTCTGTTCTTTTCACAAACCACACATGGATCCACCAGTGTCATTGCATGTGTGTTCTTTTCATGAACCACAACTAGAGTCATTGCATGTCTGTTCTTCTAAACAAACCACACATGGATCCACCTAGTGTCATTGCATGTCTGTTCCTCTAAACAAACCACACATGGATCCACCTAGTGTGATTGCATGTCTGTTCTTTTCACAAACCACACATGGATCCACCAGTGTCATTGCATGTGTGTTCTTTTCATGAACCACAACTAGAGTCATTACATATGTGTTCTTCTAAACAAACCACACATGGATCCACCTAGTGTGATTGCATATCTGTTCTTTTCACAAACCACACATGGATCCACCAGTGTCATTGCATGTGTGTTCTTTTCATGAACCACAACTAGATTCATTACATGTCTGTTCTTCTAAACAAACCACACATGGATCCACCTAGTGTCATTGCATGTCTGTTCCTCTAAACAAACCACACATGGATCCACCTAGTGTGATTGCATGTTTGTTCTTTTCACAAACCACACATGGATCCACCAGTGTCATTGCATGTGTGTTCTTTTCATGAACCACAACTAGAGTCATTACATGTGTGTTCTTCTAAACAAACCACACATGGTTCCACCTAGTGTGATTGCATGTCTGTTCTTTTCACAAACCACACATGGATCCACCAGTGTCATTGCATGTGTGTTCTTTTCATAAACCACAACTAGAGTCATTGCATGTGTGTTCTTCTAAACAAACCACACATGGATCCACCTAGTGTGATTGCATGTCTATTCCTCTAAACAAACCACACATGGATCCATCTAGTGTGATTGCATGTCTGTTCTTTTCACAAACCACACATGGAACCACCAGTGTCGATCCATGTGTGTTCTTTTCATGAACCACAACTAGAGTGATTGTATGTCTGTTCTTCTAAACAAACCACACATGGATCCCCCTAGTGTGATTGCATGTCTGTTCCTCTAAACAAACCACACATGGATCCACCTAGTGTGATTGCATGTCTGTTCTTTTCACAAACCACACATGGATCCACCAGTGTCATTGCATGTGTGTTCTTTTCATGAACCACAACTAGAGTCATTGCATGTCTGTTCTTCTAAACAAACCACACATGGATCCACCTAGTGTCATTGCATGTCTGTTCCTCTAAACAAACCACACATGGATCCACCTAGTGTGATTGCATGTCTGTTCTTTTCACAAACCACACATGGATCCACCAGTGTCATTGCATGTGTGTTCTTTTCATGAACCACAACTAGAGTCATTACATATGTGTTCTTCTAAACAAACCACACATGGATCCACCTAGTGTGATTGCATGTCTGTTCTTTTCACAAACCACACATGGATCCACCAGTGTCATTGCATGTGCGTTCTTTTCATGAACCACAACTAGAGTCATTGCATGTCTGTTCTTCTAAACAAACCACACATGGATCCACCTAGTGTCATTGCATGTCTGTTCCTCTAAACAAACCACACATGGATCCACCTAGTGTGATTGCATGTCTGTTCTTTTCACAAACCACACATGGATCCACCAGTGTCATTGCATGTGTGTTCTTTTCATGAACCACAACTAGAGTCATTACATATGTGTTCTTCTAAACAAACCACACATGGATACACCTAGTGTGATTGCATGTCTGTTCTTTTCACAAACCACACATGGATCCACCAGTGTCATTGCATGTGTGTTCTTTTCATAAACCACAACTAGAGTCATTGCATGTGTGTTCTTCTAAACAAACCACACATGGATCCACCTAGTGTGATTGCATGTCTGTTCCTCTAAACCAACCACACATGGATCCACCTAGTGTGATTGCATGTCTATTCTTTTCACAAACCACACATGGATCCACCACTGTCATTGCATGTGTGTTCCTTTCATGCACCACACATGGATACACCAGTGTCATTGCATGTGTGTTCTTTTCATGAACCACAGCTAGAGTCATTGCATGTTTGTTCTTTACACAAACCACACATGGATCCACCTAGTGTGATTGCATGTCTGTTCTTCTCATGAACCACACCAGTGTCATTGCATGTCTGTTCCTCTAAACAAACCACACATGGATCCACCTAGTGTGATTGCATGTCAGTTCTTTTCACAAACCGCACATGGATCCACCAGTGTCATTGCTTTTCATGAACCACAACTAGAGTCATTGCATGTGTGTTCTTCTAAACAAACCACACATGGATCCACCTAGTGTGATTGCATGTCTGTTCTTTTCACAAACCACACATGGATCCACCAGTGTCATTGCATGTGCGTTCTTTTCATGAACCACAACTAGAGTCATTGCATGTCTGTTCTTCTAAACAAACCACACATGGATCCACCTAGTGTCATTGCATGTCTGTTCCTCTAAACAAACCACACATGGATCCACCTAGTGTGATTGCATGTCTGTTCTTTTCACAAACCACACATGGATCCACCAGTGTCATTGCATGTGTGTTCTTTTCATGAACCACAACTAGAGTCATTACATATGTGTTCTTCTAAACAAACCACACATGGATCCACCTAGTGTGATTGCATGTCTGTTCTTTTCACAAACCACACATGGATCCACCAGTGTCATTGCATGTGTGTTCTTTTCATAAACCACAACTAGAGTCATTGCATGTGTGTTCTTCTAAACAAACCACACATGGATCCACCTAGTGTGATTGCATGTCTGTTCCTCTAAACCAACCACACATGGATCCACCTAGTGTGATTGCATGTCTATTCTTTTCACAAACCACACATGGATCCACCACTGTCATTGCATGTGTGTTCCTTTCATGCACCACACATGGATACACCAGTGTCATTGCATGTGTGTTCTTTTCATGAACCACAGCTAGAGTCATTGCATGTTTGTTCTTTACACAAACCACACATGGATCCACCTAGTGTGATTGCATGTCTGTTCTTCTCATGAACCACACCAGTGTCATTGCATGTCTGTTCCTCTAAACAAACCACACATGGATCCACCTAGTGTGATTGCATGTCAGTTCTTTTCACAAACCGCACATGGATCCACCAGTGTCATTGCTTTTCATGAACCACAACTAGAGTCATTGCATGTGTGTTCTTCTAAACAAACCACACATGGATCCACCTAGTGTGATTGCATGTCTGTTCTTTTCACAAACCACACATGGATCCACCAGTGTCATTGCATGTGTGTTATTTTCATGAACCACAACTAGAGTCATTGCATGTCTGTTCTTCTAAACAAACCACACATGGATCCACCTAGTGTCATTGCATGTCTGTTCCTCTAAACAAACCCCACATGGATCCACCTAGTGTGATTGCATGTCTGTTCTTTTCACAAACCACACATGGATCCACCAGTGTCATTGCATGTGTGTTCTTTTCATGAACCACAACTAGAGTCATTGCATGTGTGTCCTTCTAAACAAACCACACATGGATCAACCTAGTGTGATTACATGTCTGTTCTTTTCACAAACCACACATGGATCCACCAGTGTCATTGCATGTGTGTTCTTTTCATAAACCACAACTAGAGTCATTGCATGTGTGTTCTTCTAAACAAACCACACATGGATCCACCTAGTGTGATTGCATGTCTATTCTTTTCACATACCACACATGGATCCACCTAGTGTGATTGCATGTCTGCTCCTTTCACAAACCACACATGGATCCACCACTGTCATTGCATGTGTGTTCTTTTCATGCACCACACATGGATACACCAGAGTCATTGCATGTTTCTTCTTTACACAAACCACACATGGATACACCTAGTGTGATTGCATGTCTGTTCTTCTCATGAACCACACAAGTGTCATTGCATGTCTATTCCTCTAAACAAACCACACATGGATCCATGATTGCATGTCAGTTCTTTTCACAAACCGCACATGGATCCACCAGTGTCATTGCTTTTCATGAACCACAACTAGAGTCATTGCATGTCTGTTCCTCTAAACAAACCACACATGGATCCACCTAGTGTGATTGCATGTCTGTTCTTTTCACAAACCACACATGGATCCACCAGTGTCATTGCATGTGTGTTCTTTTCATAAACCACAACTAGAGTCATTGCATGTGTGTTCTTCTAAACAAACGACACATGGATCCACCTAGTGTGATTGCATGTCTGTTCCTCTAAACAGACCACACATGGATCCATCTAGTGTGATTACATGTCTATTCTTTTCACAAACCACACATGGATCCACCAGTGTCATTCCATGTGTGTTCTTTTCATGAACCACAACTAGAGTGATTGTATGTCTGTTCTTCTAAACAAACCACACATGGATCCACCTAGTGTGATTGCATGTCTGTTCCTCTAAACAAACCACACATGGATCCACCTAGTGTGATTGCATGTCTGTTCTTTTCACAAACCACGCATGGATCCACCAGTGTCATTGCATGTGTGTTCTTTTCATGAACCACAACTAGAGTCATTACATGTGTGTTCTTCTAAACAAACCACACATGGATCCACCTAGTGTGATTGCATGTCTGTTCTTTTCACAAACCACACATGGATCCACCAGTGTCATTGTATGTGTGTTCTTTTCATAAACCACAACTAGAGTCATTGCATGTGTGTTCTTCTAAACAAACCACACATGGATCCACCTAGTGTGATTGCATGTCTATTCTTTTCACAAACCACACATGGATCCACCTAGTGTGATTGTATGTCTGCTCTTTTCACAAACCACACATGGATCCACCACTGTCATTGCAGGTGTGTTCTTTTCATGCACCACACATGGATACACCAGTGTCATTGCATGTGTGTTCTTTTCATGAACCACAGCTAGAGTCATTGCATGTTTGTTCTTTACACAAACCACACATGGATCCACCTAGTGTGATTGCATGTCTGTTCTTCTCATGAACCACACCAGTGTCATTGCATGTTTGTTCTTTACACAAACCACACATGGATCCACCTAGTGTGATTGCATGTCAGTTCTTTTCACAAACTGCACATGGATCCACTAGTGTCATTGCTTTTCATGAACCACAACTAGAGTCATTGCATGTCTGTTCCTCTAAACAAACCACACATGGATCCACCTAGTGTGATTGCATGTCTGTTCTTTTCACAAACCACACATGGATCCACAAGTGTAATTGCATGTGTGTTCTTTTTATGAACCACAACTAGAGTCATTGCATGTCTGTTCTTCTAAACAAACCACACATGGATCCACCTAGTGTCATTGCATGTCTGTTCCTCTAAACAAACCACACATGGATCCACCTAGTGTGATTGCATGTCTGTTCTTTTCACAAACCACACATGGATCCAGCAGTGTCATTGCATGTGTGTTCTTTTCATGAAACACAAATAGAGTCATTACATGTGTGTTCTTCTAAATAAACCACACATGGATCCACCTAGTGTGATTGCATGTCTATTCTTTTCACAAACCACACATGGATCCACCAGTGTCATTGCATGTGTGTTCTTTTCATAAACCACAACTAGAGTCATTACATGTGTGTTCTTCTAAACAAACCACACATGGATCCACCTAGTGTGATTGCATGTCTGTTCCTCTAAACAAACCACACATGGATCCATCTAGTGTGATTGCATGTCTGTTCTTTTCATAAACCACACATGGATCCACCAGTGTCATTGCTTTTCATGAACCACAACTAGAGTCATTGCATGTGTGTTCTTCTAAACAAACCACACATGGATCCACCTAGTGTTATTGCATGTCTGTTCTTTTCACAAACCACACATGGATCCACCAGTGTCATTGCATGTGTGTTCTTTTCATGAACCACAACTAGAGTCATTGCATGTCTGTTCGTCTAAACAAACCACACATGGATCCACCTAGTGTGATTGCATGTCTGTTCTTTTTACAAACCACACATGGATCCACCAGTGTCATTGCATGTGTGTTCTTTTCATAAACCACAACTAGAGTCATTGCATGTGTGTTCTTCTAAACAAACGACACATGGATCCACCTAGTGTGATTGCATGTCTGTTCCTCTAAACAGACCACACATGGATCCATCTAGTGTGATTACATGTCTATTCTTTTCACAAACCACACATGGATCCACCAGTGTCATTCCATGTGTGTTCTTTTCATGAACCACAACTAGAGTGATTGTATGTCTGTTCTTCTAAACAAACCACACATGGATCCACCTAGTGTGATTGCATGTCTGTTCCTCTAAACAAACCACACATGGATCCACCTAGTGTGATTGCATGTCTGTTCTTTTCACAAACCACGCATGGATCCACCAGTGTCATTGCATGTGTGTTCTTTTCATGAACCACAACTAGAGTCATTACATGTGTGTTCTTCTAAACAAACCACACATGGATCCACCTAGTGTGATTGCATGTCTGTTCTTTTCACAAACCACACATGGATCCACCAGTGTCATTGTATGTGTGTTCTTTTCATAAACCACAACTAGAGTCATTGCATGTGTGTTCTTCTAAACAAACCACACATGGATCCACCTAGTGTGATTGCATGTCTATTCTTTTCACAAACCACACATGGATCCACCTAGTGTGATTGTATGTCTGCTCTTTTCACAAACCACACATGGATCCACCACTGTCATTGCAGGTGTGTTCTTTTCATGCACCACACATGGATACACCAGTGTCATTGCATGTGTGTTCTTTTCATGAACCACAGCTAGAGTCATTGCATGTTTGTTCTTTACACAAACCACACATGGATCCACCTAGTGTGATTGCATGTCTGTTCTTCTCATGAACCACACCAGTGTCATTGCATGTTTGTTCTTTACACAAACCACACATGGATCCACCTAGTGTGATTGCATGTCAGTTCTTTTCACAAACTGCACATGGATCCACTAGTGTCATTGCTTTTCATGAACCACAACTAGAGTCATTGCATGTCTGTTCCTCTAAACAAACCACACATGGATCCACCTAGTGTGATTGCATGTCTGTTCTTTTCACAAACCACACATGGATCCACAAGTGTAATTGCATGTGTGTTCTTTTTATGAACCACAACTAGAGTCATTGCATGTCTGTTCTTCTAAACAAACCACACATGGATCCACCTAGTGTCATTGCATGTCTGTTCCTCTAAACAAACCACACATGGATCCACCTAGTGTGATTGCATGTCTGTTCTTTTCACAAACCACACATGGATCCAGCAGTGTCATTGCATGTGTGTTCTTTTCATGAAACACAAATAGAGTCATTACATGTGTGTTCTTCTAAATAAACCACACATGGATCCACCTAGTGTGATTGCATGTCTATTCTTTTCACAAACCACACATGGATCCACCAGTGTCATTGCATGTGTGTTCTTTTCATAAACCACAACTAGAGTCATTACATGTGTGTTCTTCTAAACAAACCACACATGGATCCACCTAGTGTGATTGCATGTCTGTTCCTCTAAACAAACCACACATGGATCCATCTAGTGTGATTGCATGTCTGTTCTTTTCACAAACCACACATGGATCCACCAGTGTCATTGCTTTTCATGAACCACAACTAGAGTCATTGCATGTGTGTTCTTCTAAACAAACCACACATGGATCCACCTAGTGTTATTGCATGTCTGTTCGTTTCACAAACCACACATGGATCCACCAGTGTCATTGCATGTGTGTTCTTTTCATGAACCACAACTAGAGTCATTGCATGTCTGTTCTTCTAAACAAACCACACATGGATCCACCTAGTGTCATTGCATGTCTGTTCCTCTAAACAAACCCCACATGGATCCACCTAGTGTGATTGCATGTCAGTTCTTTTCACAAACCGCACATGGATCCACCAGTGTCATTGCTTTTCATGAACCACAACTAGAGTCATTGCATGTCTGTTCGTCTAAACAAACCACACATGGATCCACCTAGTGTGATTGCAGGTCTGTTCTTTTTACAAACCACACATGGATCCACCAGTGTCATTGCATGTGTGTTCTTTTCATAAACCACAACTAGAGTCATTGCATGTGTGTTCTTCTAAACAAACGACACATGGATCCACCTAGTGTGATTGCATGTCTGTTCCTCTAAACAGACCACACATGGATCCATCTAGTGTGATTGCATGTCTGTTCTTTTCACAAACCACACATGGATCCACCAGTGTCATTCCATGTGTGTTCTTTTCATGAACCACAACTAGAGTGATTGTATGTCTGTTCTTCTAAACAAACCACACATGGATCCACCTAGTGTGATTGCATGTCTGTTCCTCTAAACAAACCACACATGGATCCACCTAGTGTGATTGCATGTCTGTTCTTTTCACAAACCACGCATGGATCCACCAGTGTCATTGCATGTGTGTTCTTTTCATGAACCACAACTAGAGTCATTACATGTCTGTTCTTCTAAACAAACCACACATGGATCCACCTAGTGTGATTGCATGTCTGTTCTTTTCACAAACCACACATGGATCCACCAGTGTCATTGTATGTGTGTTCTTTTCATAAACCACAACTAGAGTCATTGCATGTGTGTTCTTCTAAACAAACCACACATGGATCCACCTAGTGTGATTGCATGTCTATTCTTTTCACAAACCACACATGGATCCACCTAGTGTGATTGTATGTCTGCTCTTTTCACAAACCACACATGGATCCACCACTGTCATTGCAGGTGTGTTCTTTTCATGCACCACACATGGATACACCAGTGTCATTGCATGTGTGTTCTTTTCATGAACCACAGCTAGAGTCATTGCATGTTTGTTCTTTACACAAACCACACATGGATCCACCTAGTGTGATTGCATGTCTGTTCTTCTCATGAACCACACCAGTGTCATTGCATGTTTGTTCTTTACACAAACCACACATGGATCCACCTAGTGTGATTGCATGTCAGTTCTTTTCACAAACTGCACATGGATCCACTAGTGTCATTGCTTTTCATGAACCACAACTAGAGTCATTGCATGTCTGTTCCTCTAAACAAACCACACATGGATCCACCTAGTGTGATTGCATGTCTGTTCTTTTCACAAACCACACATGGATCCACAAGTGTAATTGCATGTGTGTTCTTTTTATGAACCACAACTAGAGTCATTGCATGTCTGTTCTTCTAAACAAACCACACATGGATCCACCTAGTGTCATTGCATGTCTGTTCCTCTAAACAAACCACACATGGATCCACCTAGTGTGATTGCATGTCTGTTCTTTTCACAAACCACACATGGATCCAGCAGTGTCATTGCATGTGTGTTCTTTTCATGAAACACAAATAGAGTCATTACATGTGTGTTCTTCTAAATAAACCACACATGGATCCACCTAGTGTGATTGCATGTCTATTCTTTTCACAAACCACACATGGATCCACCAGTGTCATTGCATGTGTGTTCTTTTCATAAACCACAACTAGAGTCATTACATGTGTGTTCTTCTAAACAAACCACACATGGATCCACCTAGTGTGATTGCATGTCTGTTCCTCTAAACAAACCACACATGGATCCATCTAGTGTGATTGCATGTCTGTTCTTTTCACAAACCACACATGGATCCACCAGTGTCATTGCTTTTCATGAACCACAACTAGAGTCATTGCATGTGTGTTCTTCTAAACAAACCACACATGGATCCACCTAGTGTTATTGCATGTCTGTTCGTTTCACAAACCACACATGGATCCACCAGTGTCATTGCATGTGTGTTCTTTTCATGAACCACAACTAGAGTCATTGCATGTCTGTTCTTCTAAACAAACCACACATGGATCCACCTAGTGTCATTGCATGTCTGTTCCTCTAAACAAACCCCACATGGATCCACCTAGTGTGATTGCATGTCAGTTCTTTTCACAAACCGCACATGGATCCACCAGTGTCATTGCTTTTCATGAACCACAACTAGAGTCATTGCATGTCTGTTCGTCTAAACAAACCACACATGGATCCACCTAGTGTGATTGCAGGTCTGTTCTTTTTACAAACCACACATGGATCCACCAGTGTCATTGCATGTGTGTTCTTTTCATAAACCACAACTAGAGTCATTGCATGTGTGTTCTTCTAAACAAACGACACATGGATCCACCTAGTGTGATTGCATGTCTGTTCCTCTAAACAGACCACACATGGATCCATCTAGTGTGATTGCATGTCTGTTCTTTTCACAAACCACACATGGATCCACCAGTGTCATTCCATGTGTGTTCTTTTCATGAACCACAACTAGAGTGATTGTATGTCTGTTCTTCTAAACAAACCACACATGGATCCACCTAGTGTGATTGCATGTCTGTTCCTCTAAACAAACCACACATGGATCCACCTAGTGTGATTGCATGTCTGTTCTTTTCACAAACCACGCATGGATCCACCAGTGTCATTGCATGTGTGTTCTTTTCATGAACCACAACTAGAGTCATTACATGTCTGTTCTTCTAAACAAACCACACATGGATCCACCTAGTGTGATTGCATGTCTGTTCTTTTCACAAACCACACATGGATCCACCAGTGTCATTGTATGTGTGTTCTTTTCATAAACCACAACTAGAGTCATTGCATGTGTGTTCTTCTAAACAAACCACACATGGATCCACCTAGTGTGATTGCATGTCTATTCTTTTCACAAACCACACATGGATCCACCTAGTGTGATTGTATGTCTGCTCTTTTCACAAACCACACATGGATCCACCACTGTCATTGCAGGTGTGTTCTTTTCATGCACCACACATGGATACACCAGTGTCATTGCATGTGTGTTCTTTTCATGAACCACAGCTAGAGTCATTGCATGTTTGTTCTTTACACAAACCACACATGGATCCACCTAGTGTGATTGCATGTCTGTTCTTCTCATGAACCACACCAGTGTCATTGCATGTTTGTTCTTTACACAAACCACACATGGATCCACCTAGTGTGATTGCATGTCAGTTCTTTTCACAAACCGCACATGGATCCACTAGTGTCATTGCTTTTCATGAACCACAACTAGAGTCATTGCATGTTTGTTCCTCTAAACAAACCACACATGGATCCACCTAGTGTGATTGCATGTCTGTTCTTTTCACAAACCACACATGGATCCACAAGTGTAATTGCATGTGTGTTCTTTTTATGAACCACAACTAGAGTCATTGCATGTCTGTTCTTCTAAACAAACCACACATGGATCCACCTAGTGTCATTGCATGTTTGTTCCTCTAAACAAACCACACATGGATCCACCTAGTGTGATTGCATGTCTGTTCTTTTCACAAACCACACATGGATCCACCAGTGTCATTGCATGTGTGTTCTTTTCATGAAACACAAATAGAGTCATTACATGTGTGTTCTTCTAAACAAACCACACATGGATCCACCTAGTGTGATTGCATGTCTGTTCTTTTCACAAACCACACATGGATCCACCAGTGTCATTGCATGTGTGTTCTTTTCATAAACCACAACTAGAGTCATTACATGTGTGTTCTTCTAAACAAACCACACATGGATCCACCTAGTGTGATTGCATGTCTGTTCCTCTAAACAAACCACACATGGATCCATCTAGCGTGATTGCATGTCTGTTCTTTTCACAAACCACACATGGATCCACCAGTGTCATTGCTTTTCATGAACCACAACTAGAGTCATTGCATGTGTGTTCTTCTAAACAAACCACACATGGATCCACCTAGTGTTATTGCATGTCTGTTCTTTTCACAAACCACACATGGATCCACCAGTGTCATTGCATGTGTGTTCTTTTCATGAACCACAACTAGAGTCATTGCATGTCTGTTCTTCTAAACAAACCACACATGGATCCACCTAGTGTCATTGCATGTCTGTTCCTCTAAACAAACCCCACATGGATCCACCTAGTGTGATTGCATGTCAGTTCTTTTCACAAACCGCACATGGATCCACCAGTGTCATTGCTTTTCATGAACCACAACTAGAGTCATTGCATGTCTGTTCGTCTAAACAAACCACACATGGATCCACCTAGTGTGATTGCATGTCTGTTCTTTTTACAAACCACACATGGATCCACCAGTGTCATTGCATGTGTGTTCTTTTCATAAACCACAACTAGAGTCATTGCATGTGTGTTCTTCTAAACAAACGACACATGGATCCACCTAGTGTGATTGCATGTCTGTTCCTCTAAACAGACCACACATGGATCCATCTAGTGTGATTGCATGTCTGTTCTTTTCACAAACCACACATGGATCCACCAGTGTGATTCCATGTGTGTTCTTTTCATGAACCACAACTAGAGTGATTGTATGTCTGTTCTTCTAAACAAACCACACATGGATCCACCTAGTGTGATTGCATGTCTGTTCCTCTAAACAAACCACACATGGATCCACCTAGTGTGATTGCATGTCTGTTCTTTTCACAAACCACGCATGGATCCACCAGTGTCATTGCATGTGTGTTCTTTTCATGAACCACAACTAGAGTCATTACATGTGTGTTCTTCTAAACAAACCACACATGGATCCACCTAGTGTGATTGCATGTCTGTTCTTTTCACAAACCACACATGGATCCACCAGTGTCATTGTATGTGTGTTCTTTTCATAAACCACAACTAGAGTCATTGCATGTGTGTTCTTCTAAACAAACCACACATGGATCCACCTAGTGTGATTGCATGTCTATTCTTTTCACAAACCACACATGGATCCACCTAGTGTGATTGTATGTCTGCTCTTTTCACAAACCACACATGGATCCACCACTGTCATTGCAGGTGTGTTCTTTTCATGCACCACACATGGATACACCAGTGTCATTGCATGTGTGTTCTTTTCATGAACCACAGCTAGAGTCATTGCATGTTTGTTCTTTACACAAACCACACATGGATCCACCTAGTGTGATTGCATGTCTGTTCTTCTCATGAACCACACCCGTGTCATTGCATGTTTGTTCTTTACACAAACCACACATGGATCCACCTAGTGTGATTGCATGTCAGTTCTTTTCACAAACCGCACATGGATCCACTAGTGTCATTGCTTTTCATGAACCACAACTAGAGTCATTGCATGTCTGTTCCTCTAAACAAACCACACATGGATCCACCTAGTGTGATTGCATGTCTGTTCTTTTCACAAACCACACATGGATCCACAAGTGTAATTGCATGTGTGTTCTTTTTATGAACCACAACTAGAGTCATTGCATGTCTGTTCTTCTAAACAAACCACACATGGATCCACCTAGTGTCATTGCATGTCTGTTCCTCTAAACAAACCACACATGGATCCACCTAGTGTGATTGCATGTCTGTTCTTTTCACAAACCACACATGGATCCACCAGTGTCATTGCATGTGTGTTCTTTTCATGAAACACAAATAGAGTCACTACATGTGTGTTCTTCTAAACAAACCACACATGGATCCACCTAGTGTGATTGCATGTCTGTTCTTTTCACAAACCACACATGGATCCACCAGTGTCATTGCATGTGTGTTCTTTTCATAAACCACAACTAGAGTCATTACATGTGTGTTCTTCTAAACAAACCACACATGGATCCACCTAGTGTGATTGCATGTCTGTTCCTCTAAACAAACCACACATGGATCCATCTAGTGTGATTGCATGTCTGTTCTTTTCACAAACCACACATGGATCCACCAGTGTCATTGCTTTTCATGAACCACAACTAGAGTCATTGCATGTGTGTTCTTCTAAACAAACCACACATGGATCCACCTAGTGTTATTGCATGTCTGTTCTTTTCACAAACCACACATGGATCCACCAGTGTCATTGCATGTGTGTTCTTTTCATGAACCACAACTAGAGTCATTGCATGTCTGTTCTTCTAAACAAACCACACATGGATCCACCTAGTGTCATTGCATGTCTGTTCCTCTAAACAAACCCCACATGGATCCACCTAGTGTGATTGCATGTCTGTTCTTTTCACAAACCACACATGGATCCACCAGTGTCATTGCATGTGTGTTCTTTTCATGAACCACAACTAGAGTCATTGCATGTGTGTTCTTCTAAACAAACCACACATGGATCAACCTAGTGTGATTACATGTCTGTTCTTTTCACAAACCACACATGGATCCACCAGTGTCATTGCATGTGTGTTCTTTTCATAAACCACAACTAGAGTCATTGCATGTGTGTTCTTCTAAACAAACCACACATGGATCCACCTAGTGTGATTGCATGTCTATTCTTTTCACAAACCACACATGGATCCACCTAGTGTGATTGCATGTCTGCTCCTTTCACAAACCACACATGGATCCACCACTGTCATTGCATGTGTGTTCTTTTCATGCACCACACATGGATACACCAGAGTCATTGCATGTTTCTTCTTTACACAAACCACACATGGATACACCTAGTGTGATTGCATGTCTGTTCTTCTCATGAACCACACAAGTGTCATTGCATGTCTATTCCTCTAAACAAACCACACATGGATCCATGATTGCATGTCAGTTCTTTTCACAAACCGCACATGGATCCACCAGTGTCATTGCTTTTCATGAACCACAACTAGAGTCATTGCATGTCTGTTCCTCTAAACAAACCACACATGGATCCACCTAGTGTGATTGCATGTCTGTTCTTTTCACAAACCACACATGGATCCACCAGTGTCATTGCATGTGTGTTCTTTTCATAAACCACAACTAGAGTCATTGCATGTGTGTTCTTCTAAACAAACGACACATGGATCCACCTAGTGTGATTGCATGTCTGTTCCTCTAGACATACCACACATGGATCCATCTAGTGTGATTGCATGTCTGTTCTTTTCACAAACCACACATGGATCCACCAGTGTCATTCCATGTGTGTTCTTTTCATGAACCACAACTAGAGTGATTGTATGTCTGTTCTTCTAAACAAACCACACATGGATCCACCTAGTGTGATTGCATGTCTGTTCCTCTAAACAAACCACACATGGATCCACCTAGTGTGATTGCATGTCTGTTCTTTTCACAAACCACGCATGGATCCACCAGTGTCATTGCATGTGTGTTCTTTTCATGAACCACAACTAGAGTCATTACATGTGTGTTCTTCTAAACAAACCACACATGGATCCACCTAGTGTGATTGCATGTCTGTTCTTTTCACAAACCACACATGGATCCACCAGTGTCATTGTATGTGTGTTCTTTTCATAAACCACAACTAGAGTCATTGCATGTGTGTTCTTCTAAACAAACCACACATGGATCCACCTAGTGTGATTGCATGTCTATTCTTTTCACAAACCACACATGGATCCACCTAGTGTGATTGTATGTCTGCTCTTTTCACAAACCACACATGGATCCACCACTGTCATTGCAGGTGTGTTCTTTTCATGCACCACACATGGATACACCAGTGTCATTGCATGTGTGTTCTTTTCATGAACCACAGCTAGAGTCATTGCATGTTTGTTCTTTACACAAACCACACATGGATCCACCTAGTGTGATTGCATGTCTGTTCTTCTCATGAACCACACCAGTGTCATTGCATGTTTGTTCTTTACACAAACCACACATGGATCCACCTAGTGTGATTGCATGTCAGTTCTTTTCACAAACCGCACATGGATCCACTAGTGTCATTGCTTTTCATGAACCACAACTAGAGTCATTGCATGTCTGTTCCTCTAAACAAACCACACATGGATCCACCTAGTGTGATTGCATGTCTGTTCTTTTCACAAACCACACATGGATCCACCAGTGTCATTGCATGTGTGTTCTTTTTATGAACCACAACTAGAGTCATTGCATGTCTGTTCTTCTAAACAAACCACACATGGATCCACCTAGTGTCATTGCATGTCTGTTCCTCTAAACAAACCACACATGGATCCACCTAGTGTGATTGCATGTCTGTTCTTTTCACAAACCACACATGGATCCACCAGTGTCATTGCTTTTCATGAACCACAACTAGAGTCATTGCATGTGTGTTCTTCTAAACAAACCACACATGGATCCACCTAGTGTTATTGCATGTCTGTTCTTTTCACAAACCACACATGGATCCACCAGTGTCATTGCATGTGTGTTCTTTTCATGAACCACAACTAGAGTCATTGCATGTCTGTTCTTCTAAACAAACCACACATGGATCCACCTAGTGTCATTGCATGTCTGTTCCTCTAAACAAACCCCACATGGATCCACCTAGTGTGATTGCATGTCTGTTCTTTTCACAAACCACACATGGATCCACCAGTGTCATTGCATGTGTGTTCTTTTCATGAACCACAACTAGAGTCATTGCATGTGTGTTCTTCTAAACAAACCACACATGGATCAACCTAGTGTGATTACATGTCTGTTCTTTTCACAAACCACACATGGATCCACCAGTGTCATTGCATGTGTGTTCTTTTCATAAACCACAACTAGAGTCATTGCATGTGTGTTCTTCTAAACAAACCACACATGGATCCACCTAGTGTGATTGCATGTCTATTCTTTTCACAAACCACACATGGATCCACCTAGTGTGATTGCATGTCTGCTCCTTTCACAAACCACACATGGATCCACCACTGTCATTGCATGTGTGTTCTTTTCATGCACCACACATGGATACACCAGAGTCATTGCATGTTTCTTCTTTACACAAACCACACATGGATACACCTAGTGTGATTGCATGTCTGTTCTTCTCATGAACCACACAAGTGTCATTGCATGTCTATTCCTCTAAACAAACCACACATGGATCCATGATTGCATGTCAGTTCTTTTCACAAACCGCACATGGATCCACCAGTGTCATTGCTTTTCATGAACCACAACTAGAGTCATTGCATGTCTGTTCCTCTAAACAAACCACACATGGATCCACCTAGTGTGATTGCATGTCTGTTCTTTTCACAAACCACACATGGATCCACCAGTGTCATTGCATGTGTGTTCTTTTCATAAACCACAACTAGAGTCATTGCATGTGTGTTCTTCTAAACAAACGACACATGGATCCACCTAGTGTGATTGCATGTCTGTTCCTCTAAACATACCACACATGGATCCATCTAGTGTGATTGCATGTCTGTTCTTTTCACAAACCACACATGGATCCACTAGTGTCATTCCATGTGTGTTCTTTTCATGAACCACAACTAGAGTGATTGTATGTCTGTTCTTCTAAACAAACCACACATGGATCCACCTAGTGTGATTGCATGTCTGTTCCTCTAAACAAACCACACATGGATCCACCTAGTGTGATTGCATGTCTGTTCTTTTCACAAACCACGCATGGATCCACCAGTGTCATTGCATGTGTGTTCTTTTCATGAACCACAACTAGAGTCATTACATGTGTGTTCTTCTAAACAAACCACACATGGATCCACCTAGTGTGATTGCATGTCTGTTCTTTTCACAAACCACACATGGATCCACCAGTGTCGTTGTATGTGTGTTCTTTTCATAAACCACAACTAGAATCATTGCATGTGTGTTCTTCTAAACAAGCCACACATGGATCCACCTAGTGTGATTGCATGTCTATTCTTTTCACAAACCACACATGGATCCACCTAGTGTGATTGTATGTCTGCTCTTTTCACAAACCACACATGGATCCACCACTGTCATTGCAGGTGTGTTCTTTTCATGCACCACACATGGATACACCAGTGTCATTGCATGTGTGTTCTTTTCATGAACCACAGCTAGAGTCATTGCATGTTTGTTCTTTACACAAACCACACATGGATCCACCTAGTGTGATTGCATGTCTGTTCTTCTCATGAACCACACCAGTGTCATTGCATGTCTGTTCCTCTAAACAAACCACACATGGATCCACCTAGTGTGATTGCATGTCAGTTCTTTTCACAAACCGCACATGGATCCACTAGTGTCATTGCTTTTCATGAACCACAACTAGAGTCATTGCATGTCTGTTCCTCTAAAATACCACACATGGATCCACCTAGTGTGATTGCATGTCTGTTCTTTTCACAAACCACACATGGATCCACCAGTGTCATTGCATGTGTGTTCTTTTCATGAACCACAACTAGAGTCATTGCATGTCTGTTCTTCTAAACAAACCACACATGGATCCACCTAGTGTCATTGCATGTCTGTTCCTCTAAACAAACCACACATGGATCCACCTAGTGTGATTGCATGTCTGTTCTTTTCACAAACCACACATGGATCCACCAGTGTCATTGCATGTGTGTTCTTTTCATGAACCACAACTAGAGTCATTACATGTGTGTTCTTGTAAACAAACCACACATGGATCCACCTAGTGTGATTGCATGTCTGTTCTTTTCACAAACCACACATGGATCCACCAGTGTCATTGCATGTGTGTTCTTTTCATAAACCACAACTAGAGTCATTGCATGTGTGTTATTCTAAACAAACCACACATGGATCCACCTAGTGTGATTGCATGTCTGTTCCTCTAAACAAACCACACATGGATCCACCAAGTGTGATTGCATGTCTATTCTTTTCACAAACCACACATGGATCCACCACTGTCATTGCATGTGTGTTCTTTTCATGCACCACACATGGATACACCAGTGTCATTGCATGTGTGCTCTTTTCATGAACCACAGCTAGAGTCATTGCATGTTTGTTCTTTACACAAACCACACATGGATCCACCTAGTGTTATTGCATGTCTGTTCTTCTCATGAACCACACCAAGTGTCATTGCATGTCTATTCCTCTAATCAAACCACACATGGATCCACCTAGTGTAATTACATGTCAGTTCTTTTCACAAACCGCACATGGATCCACCAGTGTCATTGCTTTTCATGAACCACAACTAGAGTCATTGCATGTGTGTTCTTCTAAACAAACCACACATGGATCCACCTAGTGTGATTGCATGTCTGTTCTTTTCACAAACCACACATGGATCCACCAGTGTCATTGCATGTGTGTTCTTTTCATGAACCACAACTAGAGTCATTGCATGTATGTTCTTCTAAACAAACCACACATGGATCCACCTAGTGTCATTGCATGTCTGTTCCTCTAAACAAACCCCACATGGATCCACCTAGTGTGATTGCATGTCTGTTCTTTTCACAAACCACACATGGATCCACCAGTGTCATTGCATGTGTGTTCTTTTCATGAACCACAACTAGAGTCATTGCATGTGTGTTCTTCTAAACAAACCACACATGGATCCACCTGGTGTGATTACATGTCTGTTCTTTTCACAAACCACACATGGATCCACCAGTGTCATTGCATGTGTGTTCTTTTCATAAACCACTACTAGAGTCATTGCATGTGTGTTCTTCTAAACAAACCACACATGGATCCACCTAGTGTGATTGCATGTCTATTCTTTTCATAAAACCACACATGGATCCACCTAGTGTGATTGCATGTCTGCTCTTTTCACAAACCACACATGGATCCACCACTGTCATTGCATGTGTGTTCTTTTCATGCACCACACATGGATACACCAGAGTCATTGCATGTTTGTTCTTTACACAAACCACACATGGATACACCTAGTGTGATTGCATGTCTGTTCTTCTCATGAACCACACCAGTGTCATTGCATGTCTATTCCTCTAAACAAACCACACATGGATCCATGATTGCATGTCAGTTCTTTTCACAAACCGCACATGGATCCACCAGTGTCATTGCTTTTCATGAACCACAACTAGAGTCATTGCATGTCTGTTCCTCTAAACAAACCACACATGGATCCACCTAGTGTGATTGCATGTCTGTTCTTTTCACAAACCACACATGGATACACCACTGTCATTGCATGTGTGTTCTTTTCATGCACCACACATGGATACACCAGTGTCATTGCATGTGTGTTCTTTTCATGAACCACAGCTAGAGTCATTGCATGTTTGTTCTTTACACAAACCACACATGGGTCCACCTAGTGTGATTGCATGTCTGTTCTTCTCATGAACCACACCAGTGTCATTGCATGTTTGTTCCTCTAAACAAACCACACACCGATCGACCTAGTGTGATTGCATGTCAGTTCTTTTCACAAACCGCACATGGATCCACCAGTGTCATTGCTTTTCATGAACCACAACTAGAGTCATTGCGTGTCTGTTCCTCTAAACAAACCACACATGGATCCACCTAGTGTGATTGCATGTCTGTTCTTTTCATAAACCACACATGGATCCACCAGTGTCATTGCATGTGTGTTCTTTTCATGAACCACAACTAGAGTCATTGCATGTCTGTTCTTCTAAACAAACCACACATGGATCCACCTAGTGTCATTGCATGTCTGTTCCTCTAAACAAACCACACATGGATCCACCTAGTGTGATTGCATGTCTGTTCTTTTCACAAACCACACATGGATCCACCAGTGTCATTGCATGTGTGTTCTTTTCATGAACCACAACTAGAGTCATTGCATGTGTGTTCTTCTAAACAAACCACACATGGATCCACCTAGTGTGATTACATGTCTGTTCTTTTCACAAACCACACATGGATCCACAAGTGTCATTGCATGTGTGTTCTTTTCATAAACCACAACTAGAGTCATTGCATGTGTGTTCTTTTCATAAACCACAACTAGAGTCATTGCATGTGTGTTCTTCTAAACAAACCACACATGGATCCACCTAGTGTGATTTCATGTCTATTCTTTTCACAAACCACACATGGATCCACCTAGTGTGATTGCATGTCTGCTCTTTTCACAAACCACACATGGATCCACCACTATCATTGCATGTGTGTTCTTTTCATGCACCACACATGGATACACCAGAGTCATTGCATGTTTGTTCTTTACACAAATCACACATGGATCCACCAGTGTCATTGCATGTGTGTTCTTTTCATGAACCACAACTAGAGTCATTGCATGTTTGTTCCTCTAAACAAACCACACATGGATCCACCTAGTGTGATTGCATGTCTGTTCTTTTCACAAACCACACATGGATCCACCAGTGTCATTCCATGTGTGTTCTTTTCATGAACCACAACTAGAGTCATTGCACGTCTGTTCCTCTAAACAAACCACACATGGATCCACCTAGTGTGATTGCATGTCTGTTCTTTTAACAAACCACACATGGATCCACTAGTGTCATTGCATGTGTGTTCTTTTCATGAACCACAACTAGAGTCATTGCATGTATGTTCTTCTAAACAAACCACACATGGATCCACCTAGTGTCATTGCATGTATGTTCCTCTAAACAAACCACACCGGGATCCACCTAGTGTGATTGGATGTCTGTTCTTTTCACAAACCACACATGGATCCACTAGTGTCATTGCATGTGTGTTCTTTTCATGAACCACAACTAGAGTCATTGCATGTGTGTTCTTCTAAACAAACCACACATGGATCCACCTAGTGTGATTACATGTCTGTTCTTTTCGCAAACCACACATGGATCCACCAGTGTCATTGCATGTGTGTTCTTTTCACAAACCACAACTAGAGTCATTGCATGTGTGTTCTTCTAAACAAACCACACATGGATCCACCTAGTGTGATTGCATGTCTATTCTTTTCGCAAACCACACATGGATCCACCTAGTGTGATTGCATGTCTGCTCTTTTCACAAACCACACATGGATCCACCATTGTCATTGCATGTGTGTTCTTTTCATGCACCACACATGGATACACCAGTGTCATTGCATGTGTGTTCTTTTCATGAACCACAACTAGAGTCATTGCATGTTTGTTCTTTACACAAACCACACATGGATCCACCTAGTGTTATTGCATGTCTGTTCTTCTCATGAACCACACCAAGTGTCATTGCATGTCTGTTCCTCTAATCAAACCACACATGGATCCACCTAGTGTGATTGCATGTCAGTTCTTTTCACAAACCGCACATGGATCCACCAGTGTCATTGCATGTGTGTTATTTTCATGAACCACAACTAGAGTCATTGCATGTCTGTTCCTCTAAACAAACCACACATGGATCCACCTAGTGTGATTGCATGTCTGTTCTTTTCACAAACCACACATGGATCCACTAGTGTCATTGCATGTGTGTTCTTTTCATGAACCACAACTAGAGTCATTGCATGTCTGTTCTTCTAAACAAACCACACATGGATCCACTAGTGTCATTGCATGTGTGTTCTTTTCATGAACCACAACTAGAGTCATTACATGTGTGTTCTTCTAAACAAACCACACATGGATCCACCTAGTGTGATTGCATGTCTGTTCTTTTCACAAACCACACATGGATCCGCCAGTGTCATTGCATGTGTGTTCTTTTCATGAACCAGAACTAGAGTCATTGCATGTGTGTTCTTCTAAACAAACCACACATGGATCCACCTAGTGTGATTGCATGTCTGTTCTTTTCACAAACCAGACATGGATCCACCAGTGTCATTGCATGTGTGTTCTTTTCATAAACCACAACTAGAGTCATTGCATGTGTGTTCTTCTAAACAAACCACACATGGATCCACCTAGTGTGATTGCATGTCTATTCTTTTCACAAACCACACATGGATCCACCTAGTGTGATTACATGTCTGCTCTTTTCACAAACCACACATGGATCCACCACTGTCATTGCATGTGTTTTTTTTTCATGCACCACACATGGATACACCAGTGTCATTGCATGTGTGTTCTTTTCATGAACCACAGCTAGAGTCATTGCATGTTTGTTCTTTACACAAACCACACATGGATCCACCTAGTGTGATTGCATGTCTGTTCTTCTCATGAACGACACCCAGTGTCATTGCATGTCTGTTCCTCTAAACAAACCACACATGGATCCACCTAGTGTGATTGCATGTTTGTTCTTTTCACAAACCACACATGGATCCACCAGTGTCATTGCATGTGTGTTCTTTTCATGAACCACAACTAGAGTCATTGCATGTGTGTTCTTCTAAACAAACCACACATGGATCCACCTAGTGTGATTACATGTCTGTTCTTTTCACAAACCACACATGGATCCACCAGTGTCATTGCATGTGTGTTCTTTTCATGAACCACAGCTGGAGTCATTGCATGTTTGTTCTTTACACAAACCACACATGGATCCACCTAGTGTTATTGCATGTCTATTCTTCTCATGAACCACACCAAGTGTCATTGCATGTCTGTTCCTCTAATCAAACCACACATGGATCCACCTAGTGTGATTGCATGTCAGTTCTTTTCACAAACCGCACATGGATCCACCAGTGTCATTGCATGTGTGTTATTTTCATGAACCACAACTAGAGTCATTGCATGTCTGTTCCTCTAATCAAACCACACATGGATCCACCTAGTGTGATTGCATGTCTGTTCTTTTCACAAACCACACATGGATCCACTAGTGTCATTGCATGTGTGTTCTTTTCATGAACCACAACTAGATGCATTGCATGGCTGTTCTTCTAAACAAACCAGACATGGATCCACCTAGTGTCATTGCATGTCTGTTCCTCTAAACAAACCACACATGGATCCACCTAGTGTGATTGCATGTCTGTTCTTTTCACAAACCACACATGGATCCGCCAGTGTCATTGCATGTGTGTTCTTTTCATGAACCACAACTAGAGTCATTGCATGTGTGTTCTTCTAAACAAACCACACATGGATCCACCTAGTGTGATTGCATGTCTATTCTTTTCACAAACCAGACATGGATCCACCAGTGTCATTGCATGTGTGTTCTTTTCATAAACCACAACTAGATTCATTGCATGTGTGTTCTTCTAAACAAGCCACACATGGATCCACCTAGTGTGATTGCATGTCTATTCTTTTCACAAACCACACATGGATCCACCTAGTGTGATTGCATGTCTGCTCTTTTCACAAACCACACATGGATCCACCACTGTCATTGCATGTGTGTTTTTTTCATGCACCACACATGGATACACCAGTGTCATTGCATGTGTGTTCTTTTCATGAACCACAGCTAGAGTCATTGCATGTTTGTTCTTTACACAAACCACACATGGATCCACCTAGTGTGATTGCATGTCTGTTCTTCTCATGAACCACACCCAGTGTCATTGCATGTCTGTTCCTCTAAACAAACCACACATGGATCCACCTAGTGTGATTGCATGTCTGTTCTTTTCACAAACCACACATTGATCAAAAAGTGTCATCGGATGTGTGTTCTTTTCATGAACCACAACTAGAGTCATTGCATGTGTGTTCTTCTAAACAAACCACACATGGATCCACCTAGTGTGATTGCATGTCTGTTCTTTTCACAAACCACACATGGATCCACCAGTGTCATTGCATGTGTGTTCTTTTCATTAACCACAACTGGAGTCATTGCATGTGTGTTCTTCTAAACAAACCACACATGGATCCACCTAGTGTGATTGTATGTCTATTTTTTCACAAACCACACATGGATCCACCTAGTGTGATTGCATATCTGCTCTTTTCACAAACCACACATGGATCCACCACTGTCATTGCATGTGTGTTCTTTTCATGCACCACACATGGATACACCAGTGTCATTGCATGTGTGTTCTTTTCATGAACTACAGCTAGAGTCATTGCATGTTTGTTCTTTACACAAACCACACATGGATCCACCTAGTGTGATTGCATGTCTGTTCTTCTCATGAACCACACCCAGTGTCATTGCATGTCTGTTCCTCTAATCAAACCACACATGGATCCACCTAGTGTGATTGCATGTCAGTTCTTTTCACAAACCGCACATGGATCCACCAGTGTCATTGCATGTGTGTTATTTTCATGAACCACAAACTAGAGTCATTGGATGTCTGTTCCTCTAAACAAACCACACATGGATCCACCTAGTGTGATTGCATGTCTGTTCTTTTCATGAACCACAACTAGAGTCATTGCATGTATGTTCTTCTAAACAAACCACACATGGATCCACCTAGTGTCATTGCATGTATGTTCCTCTAAACAAACCACACCGGGATCCACCTAGTGTGATTGGATGTCTGTTCTTTTCACAAACCACACATGGATCCACTAGTGTCATTGCATGTGTGTTCTTTTCATGAACCACAACTAGAGTCATTGCATGTGTGTTCTTCTAAACAAACCACACATGGATCCACCTAGTGTGATTACATGTCTGTTCTTTTCGCAAACCACACATGGATCCACCAGTGTCATTGCATGTGTGTTCTTTTCACAAACCACAACTAGAGTCATTGCATGTGTGTTCTTCTAAACAAACCACACATGGATCCACCTAGTGTGATTGCATGTCTATTCTTTTCGCAAACCACACATGGATCCACCTAGTGTGATTGCATGTCTGCTCTTTTCACAAACCACACATGGATCCACCATTGTCATTGCATGTGTGTTCTTTTCATGCACCACACATGGATACACCAGTGTCATTGCATGTGTGTTCTTTTCATGAACCACAACTAGAGTCATTGCATGTTTGTTCTTTACACAAACCACACATGGATCCACCTAGTGTTATTGCATGTCTGTTCTTCTCATGAACCACACCAAGTGTCATTGCATGTCTGTTCCTCTAATCAAACCACACATGGATCCACCTAGTGTGATTGCATGTCAGTTCTTTTCACAAACCGCACATGGATCCACCAGTGTCATTGCATGTGTGTTATTTTCATGAACCACAACTAGAGTCATTGCATGTCTGTTCCTCTAAACAAACCACACATGGATCCACCTAGTGTGATTGCATGTCTGTTCTTTTCACAAACCACACATGGATACACTAGTGTCATTGCATGTGTGTTCTTTTCATGAACCACAACTAGAGTCATTGCATGTCTGTTCTTCTAAACAAACCACACATGGATCCACTAGTGTCATTGCATGTGTGTTCTTTTCATGAACCACAACTAGAGTCATTACATGTGTGTTCTTCTAAACAAACCACACATGGATCCACCTAGTGTGATTGCATGTCTGTTCTTTTCACAAACCACACATGGATCCGCCAGTGTCATTGCATGTGTGTTCTTTTCATGAACCAGAACTAGAGTCATTGCATGTGTGTTCTTCTAAACAAACCACACATGGATCCACCTAGTGTGATTGCATGTCTGTTCTTTTCACAAACCAGACATGGATCCACCAGTGTCATTGCATGTGTGTTCTTTTCATAAACCACAACTAGAGTCATTGCATGTGTGTTCTTCTAAACAAACCACACATGGATCCACCTAGTGTGATTGCATGTCTATTCTTTTCACAAACCACACATGGATCCACCTAGTGTGATTACATGTCTGCTCTTTTCACAAACCACACATGGATCCACCACTGTCATTGCATGTGTTTTTTTTTCATGCACCACACATGGATACACCAGTGTCATTGCATGTGTGTTCTTTTCATGAACCACAGCTAGAGTCATTGCATGTTTGTTCTTTACACAAACCACACATGGATCCACCTAGTGTGATTGCATGTCTGTTCTTCTCATGAACGACACCCAGTGTCATTGCATGTCTGTTCCTCTAAACAAACCACACATGGATCCACCTAGTGTGATTGCATGTTTGTTCTTTTCACAAACCACACATGGATCCACCAGTGTCATTGCATGTGTGTTCTTTTCATGAACCACAACTAGAGTCATTGCATGTGTGTTCTTCTAAACAAACCACACATGGATCCACCTAGTGTGATTACATGTCTGTTCTTTTCACAAACCACACATGGATCCACCAGTGTCATTGCATGTGTGTTCTTTTCATGAACCACAGCTGGAGTCATTGCATGTTTGTTCTTTACACAAACCACACATGGATCCACCTAGTGTTATTGCATGTCTATTCTTCTCATGAACCACACCAAGTGTCATTGCATGTCTGTTCCTCTAATCAAACCACACATGGATCCACCTAGTGTGATTGCATGTCAGTTCTTTTCACAAACCGCACATGGATCCACCAGTGTCATTGCATGTGTGTTATTTTCATGAACCACAACTAGAGTCATTGCATGTCTGTTCCTCTAATCAAACCACACATGGATCCACCTAGTGTGATTGCATGTCTGTTCTTTTCACAAACCACACATGGATCCACTAGTGTCATTGCATGTGTGTTCTTTTCATGAACCACAACTAGATGCATTGCATGGCTGTTCTTCTAAACAAACCAGACATGGATCCACCTAGTGTCATTGCATGTCTGTTCCTCTAAACAAACCACACATGGATCCACCTAGTGTGATTGCATGTCTGTTCTTTTCACAAACCACACATGGATCCGCCAGTGTCATTGCATGTGTGTTCTTTTCATGAACCACAACTAGAGTCATTGCATGTGTGTTCTTCTAAACAAACCACACATGGATCCACCTAGTGTGATTGCATGTCTATTCTTTTCACAAACCAGACATGGATCCACCAGTGTCATTGCATGTGTGTTCTTTTCATAAACCACAACTAGATTCATTGCATGTGTGTTCTTCTAAACAAGCCACACATGGATCCACCTAGTGTGATTGCATGTCTATTCTTTTCACAAACCACACATGGATCCACCTAGTGTGATTGCATGTCTGCTCTTTTCACAAACCACACATGGATCCACCACTGTCATTGCATGTGTGTTTTTTTCATGCACCACACATGGATACACCAGTGTCATTGCATGTGTGTTCTTTTCATGAACCACAGCTAGAGTCATTGCATGTTTGTTCTTTACACAAACCACACATGGATCCACCTAGTGTGATTGCATGTCTGTTCTTCTCATGAACCACACCCAGTGTCATTGCATGTATGTTCCTCTAAACAAACCACACATGGATCCACCTAGTGTGATTGCATGTCTGTTCTTTTCACAAACCACACATTGATCAAAAAGTGTCATCGGATGTGTGTTCTTTTCATGAACCACAACTAGAGTCATTGCATGTGTGTTCTTCTAAACAAACCACACATGGATCCACCTAGTGTGATTGCATGTCTGTTCTTTTCACAAACCACACATGGATCCACCAGTGTCATTGCATGTGTGTTCTTTTCATTAACCACAACTGGAGTCATTGCATGTGTGTTCTTCTAAACAAACCACACATGGATCCACCTAGTGTGATTGTATGTCTATTTTTTCACAAACCACACATGGATCCACCTAGTGTGATTGCATATCTGCTCTTTTCACAAACCACACATGGATCCACCACTGTCATTGCATGTGTGTTCTTTTCATGCACCACACATGGATACACCAGTGTCATTGCATGTGTGTTCTTTTCATGAACTACAGCTAGAGTCATTGCATGTTTGTTCTTTACACAAACCACACATGGATCCACCTAGTGTGATTGCATGTCTGTTCTTCTCATGAACCACACCCAGTGTCATTGCATGTCTGTTCCTCTAATCAAACCACACATGGATCCACCTAGTGTGATTGCATGTCAGTTCTTTTCACAAACCGCACATGGATCCACCAGTGTCATTGCATGTGTGTTATTTTCATGAACCACAAACTAGAGTCATTGGATGTCTGTTCCTCTAAACAAACCACACATGGATCCACCTAGTGTGATTGCATGTCTGTTCTTTTCATGAACCACAACTAGAGTCATTGCATGTATGTTCTTCTAAACAAACCACACATGGATCCACCTAGTGTCATTGCATGTATGTTCCTCTAAACAAACCACACCGGGATCCACCTAGTGTGATTGGATGTCTGTTCTTTTCACAAACCACACATGGATCCACTAGTGTCATTGCATGTGTGTTCTTTTCATGAACCACAACTAGAGTCATTGCATGTGTGTTCTTCTAAACAAACCACACATGGATCCACCTAGTGTGATTACATGTCTGTTCTTTTCGCAAACCACACATGGATCCACCAGTGTCATTGCATGTGTGTTCTTTTCACAAACCACAACTAGAGTCATTGCATGTGTGTTCTTCTAAACAAACCACACATGGATCCACCTAGTGTGATTGCATGTCTATTCTTTTCGCAAACCACACATGGATCCACCTAGTGTGATTGCATGTCTGCTCTTTTCACAAACCACACATGGATCCACCATTGTCATTGCATGTGTGTTCTTTTCATGCACCACACATGGATACACCAGTGTCATTGCATGTGTGTTCTTTTCATGAACCACAACTAGAGTCATTGCATGTTTGTTCTTTACACAAACCACACATGGATCCACCTAGTGTTATTGCATGTCTGTTCTTCTCATGAACCACACCAAGTGTCATTGCATGTCTGTTCCTCTAATCAAACCACACATGGATCCACCTAGTGTGATTGCATGTCAGTTCTTTTCACAAACCGCACATGGATCCACCAGTGTCATTGCATGTGTGTTATTTTCATGAACCACAACTAGAGTCATTGCATGTCTGTTCCTCTAAACAAACCACACATGGATCCACCTAGTGTGATTGCATGTCTGTTCTTTTCACAAACCACACATGGATACACTAGTGTCATTGCATGTGTGTTCTTTTCATGAACCACAACTAGAGTCATTGCATGTCTGTTCTTCTAAACAAACCACACATGGATCCACTAGTGTCATTGCATGTGTGTTCTTTTCATGAACCACAACTAGAGTCATTACATGTGTGTTCTTCTAAACAAACCACACATGGATCCACCTAGTGTGATTGCATGTCTGTTCTTTTCACAAACCACACATGGATCCGCCAGTGTCATTGCATGTGTGTTCTTTTCATGAACCAGAACTAGAGTCATTGCATGTGTGTTCTTCTAAACAAACCACACATGGATCCACC
The DNA here is from genome assembly GCA_916181665.1 of Avena sativa. Classification (NCBI taxonomy): domain Eukaryota; kingdom Viridiplantae; phylum Streptophyta; class Magnoliopsida; order Poales; family Poaceae; genus Avena; species Avena sativa. The sequence continues at coordinate 479,283,000 of OV702292.1, read as the reverse complement.
TAGTGTGATTGCATGTCTGTTCTTTTCACAAACCAGACATGGATCCACCAGTGTCATTGCATGTGTGTTCTTTTCATAAACCACAACTAGAGTCATTGCATGTGTGTTCTTCTAAACAAACCACACATGGATCCACCTAGTGTGATTGCATGTCTATTCTTTTCACAAACCACACATGGATCCACCTAGTGTGATTACATGTCTGCTCTTTTCACAAACCACACATGGATCCACCACTGTCATTGCATGTGTTTTTTTTTCATGCACCACACATGGATACACCAGTGTCATTGCATGTGTGTTCTTTTCATGAACCACAGCTAGAGTCATTGCATGTTTGTTCTTTACACAAACCACACATGGATCCACCTAGTGTGATTGCATGTCTGTTCTTCTCATGAACGACACCCAGTGTCATTGCATGTCTGTTCCTCTAAACAAACCACACATGGATCCACCTAGTGTGATTGCATGTTTGTTCTTTTCACAAACCACACATGGATCCACCAGTGTCATTGCATGTGTGTTCTTTTCATGAACCACAACTAGAGTCATTGCATGTGTGTTCTTCTAAACAAACCACACATGGATCCACCTAGTGTGATTACATGTCTGTTCTTTTCACAAACCACACATGGATCCACCAGTGTCATTGCATGTGTGTTCTTTTCATGAACCACAGCTGGAGTCATTGCATGTTTGTTATTTACACAAACCACACATGGATCCACCTAGTGTTATTGCATGTCTATTCTTCTCATGAACCACACCAAGTGTCATTGCATGTCTGTTCCTCTAATCAAACCACACATGGATCCACCTAGTGTGATTGCATGTCAGTTCTTTTCACAAACCGCACATGGATCCACCAGTGTCATTGCATGTGTGTTATTTTCATGAACCACAACTAGAGTCATTGCATGTCTGTTCCTCTAATCAAACCACACATGGATCCACCTAGTGTGATTGCATGTCTGTTCTTTTCACAAACCACACATGGATCCACTAGTGTCATTGCATGTGTGTTCTTTTCATGAACCACAACTAGATGCATTGCATGGCTGTTCTTCTAAACAAACCAGACATGGATCCACCTAGTGTCATTGCATGTCTGTTCCTCTAAACAAACCACACATGGATCCACCTAGTGTGATTGCATGTCTGTTCTTTTCACAAACCACACATGGATCCGCCAGTGTCATTGCATGTGTGTTCTTTTCATGAACCACAACTAGAGTCATTGCATGTGTGTTCTTCTAAACAAACCACACATGGATCCACCTAGTGTGATTGCATGTCTATTCTTTTCACAAACCAGACATGGATCCACCAGTGTCATTGCATGTGTGTTCTTTTCATAAACCACAACTAGATTCATTGCATGTGTGTTCTTCTAAACAAGCCACACATGGATCCACCTAGTGTGATTGCATGTCTATTCTTTTCACAAACCACACATGGATCCACCTAGTGTGATTGCATGTCTGCTCTTTTCACAAACCACACATGGATCCACCACTGTCATTGCATGTGTGTTTTTTTCATGCACCACACATGGATACACCAGTGTCATTGCATGTGTGTTCTTTTCATGAACCACAGCTAGAGTCATTGCATGTTTGTTCTTTACACAAACCACACATGGATCCACCTAGTGTGATTGCATGTCTGTTCTTCTCATGAACCACACCCAGTGTCATTGCATGTCTGTTCCTCTAAACAAACCACACATGGATCCACCTAGTGTGATTGCATGTCTGTTCTTTTCACAAACCACACATTGATCAAAAAGTGTCATTGGATGTGTGTTCTTTTCATGAACCACAACTAGAGTCATTGCATGTGTGTTCTTCTAAACAAACCACACATGGATCCACCTAGTGTGATTGCATGTCTGTTCTTTTCACAAACCACACATGGATCCACCAGTGTCATTGCATGTGTGTTCTTTTCATTAACCACAACTGGAGTCATTGCATGTGTGTTCTTCTAAACAAACCACACATGGATCCACCTAGTGTGATTGTATGTCTATTTTTTCACAAACCACACATGGATCCACCTAGTGTGATTGCATATCTGCTCTTTTCACAAACCACACATGGATCCACCACTGTCATTGCATGTGTGTTCTTTTCATGCACCACACATGGATACACCAGTGTCATTGCATGTGTGTTCTTTTCATGATCTACAGCTAGAGTCATTGCATGTTTGTTCTTTACACAAACCACACATGGATCCACCTAGTGTGATTGCATGTCTGTTCTTCTCATGAACCACACCCAGTGTCATTGCATGTCTGTTCCTCTAATCAAACCACACATGGATCCACCTAGTGTGATTGCATGTCAGTTCTTTTCACAAACCGCACATGGATCCACCAGTGTCATTGCATGTGTGTTATTTTCATGAACCACAAACTAGAGTCATTGGATGTCTGTTCCTCTAAACAAACCACACATGGATCCACCTAGTGTGATTGCATGTCTGTTCTTTTCACAAACCACACATGGATCCACTAGTGTCATTGCATGTGTGTTCTTTTCATGAACCACAACTAGAGTCATTGCATGTCTGTTCTTCTAAACAAACCACACATGGATCCACCTAGTGTCATTGCATGTCTGTTCCTCTAAACAAACCACACCGGGATCCACCTAGTGTGATTGGATGTCTGTTCTTTTCACAAACCACACATGGATCCACCAGTGTCATTGCATGTGTGTTCTTTTCATGAACCACAACTCGAGTAATTGCATGTGTGTTCTTCTAAACAAACCACACATGGATCCACCTAGTGTGATTACATGTCTGTTCTTTTCGCAAACCACACATGGATCCACCAGTGTCATTGCATGTGTGTTCTTTTGACAAACCACAACTAGAGTCATTGCATGTGTGTTCTTCTAAACAAACCACACATGGATCCACCTAGTGTGATTGCATGTCTATTCTTTTCGCAAACCACACATGGATCCACCTAGTGTGATTGCATGTCTGCTCTTTTCACAAACCACACATGGATCCACCACTGTCATTGCATGTGTGTTCTTTTCATGCACCACACATGGATACACCAGTGTCATTGCATGTGTGTTCTTTTCATGAACCACAGCAAGAGTCATTGCATGTTTGTTCTTTACACAAACCACACATGGATCCACCTAGTGTTATTGCATGTCTGTTCTTCTCATGAACCACACCAAGTGTCATTGCATGTCTGTTCCTCTAATCAAACCACACATGGATCCACCTAGTGTGATTGCATGTCAGTTCTTTTCACAAACCGCACATGGATCCACCTGTGTCATTGCATGTGTGTTATTTTCATGAACCACAACTAGAGTCATTGCATGTCTGTTCCTCTAAACAAACCACACATGGATCCACCTAGTGTGATTGCATGTTTGTTCTTTTCACAAACCACACATGGATCCACCAGTGTCATTGCATGTGTGTTCTTTTCATGAACCACGACTAGAGTCATTGCATGTGTGTTCTTCTAAACAAACCACACATGGGTCCACCTAGTGTGATTACATGTCTGTTCTTTTCACAAACCACACATGGATCCACCAGTGTCATTGCATGTGTGTTCTTTTCATGAACCACAGCTGGAGTCATTGCATGTTTGTTCTTTACACAAACCACACATGGATCCACCTAGTGTTATTGCATGTCTATTCTTCTCATGAACCACACCAAGTGTCATTGCATGTCTGTTCCTCTAATCAAACCACACATGGATCCACCTAGTGTGATTGCATGTCAGTTCCTTTCACAAACCGCACATGGATCCACCAGTGTCATTGCATGTGTGTTATTTTCATGAACCACAACTAGAGTCATTGCATGTCTGTTCCTCTAATCAAACCACACATGGATCCACCTAGTGTGATTGCATGTCTGTTCTTTTCACAAACCACACATGGATCCACTAGTGTCATTGCATGTGTGTTCTTTTCATGAACCACAACTAGATTCATTGCATGGCTGTTCTTCTAAACAAACCAGACATGGATCCACCTAGTGTCATTGCATGTCTGTTCCTCTAAACAAACCACACATGGATCCACCTAGTGTGATTGCATGTCTGTTCTTTTCACAAACCACACATGGATCCTCCAGTGTCATTGCATGTGTGTTCTTTTCATGAACCACAACTAGAGTCATTGCATGTGTGTTCTTCTAAACAAACCACACATGGATCCACCTAGTGTGATTGCATGTCTGTTCTTTTCACAAACCAGACATGGATCCACCAGTGTCATTGCATGTGTGTTCTTTTCATAAACCACAACTAGATTCATTGCATGTGTGTTCTTCTAAACAAACCACACATGGATCCACCTAGTGTGATTGCATGTCTATTCTTTTCACAAACCACACATGGATCCACCTACTGTGATTGCATGTCTGCTCTTTTCACAAACCACACATGGATCCACCACTGTCATTGCATGTGTTTTTTTCATGCACCACACATGGATACACCAGTGTCATTGCATGTGTGTTCTTTTCATGAACCACAGCTAGAGTCATTGCATGTTTGTTCTTTACACAAACCACACATGGATCCACCTAGTGTTATTGCATGTCTGTTCTTCTCATGAACCACATCCAGTGTCATTGCATGTCTGTTCCTCTAAACAAACCACACATGGATCCACCTAGTGTGATTGCATGTCTGTTCTTTTCACAAACCACACATGGATCAACCAGTGTCATTGGATGTGTGTTCTTTTCTTGAACCACAACTAGAGTCATTGCATGTGTGTTCTTCTAAACAAACCACACATGGATCCACCTAGTGTGATTACATGTCTGTTCTTTTCGCAAACCACACATGGATCCACCAGTGTCATTGCATGTGTGTTCTTTTGACAAACCACAACTAGAGTCATTGCATGTGTGTTCTTCTAAACAAACCACACATGGATCCACCTAGTGTGATTGCATGTCTATTCTTTTCGCAAACCACACATGGATCCACCTAGTGTGATTGCATATCTGCTCTTTTCACAAACCACACATGGATCCACCACTGTCATTGCATGTGTGTTCTTTTCATGCACCACACATGGATACACCAGTGTCATTGCATGTGTGTTCTTTTCATGAACTACAGCTAGAGTCATTGCATGTTTGTTCTTTACACAAACCACACATGGATCCACCTAGTGTGATTGCATGTCTGTTCTTCTCATGAACCACACCCAGTGTCATTGCATGTCTGTTCCTCTAATCAAACCACACATGGATCCACCTAGTGTGATTGCATGTCAGTTCTTTTCACAAACCGCACATGGATCCACCAGTGTCATTGCATGTGTGTTATTTTCATGAACCACAAACTAGAGTCATTGGATGTCTGTTCCTCTAAACAAACCACACATGGATCCACCTAGTGTGATTGCATGTCTGTTCTTTTCACAAACCACACATGGATCCACTAGTGTCATTGCATGTGTGTTCTTTTCATGAACCACAACTAGAGTCATTGCATGTCTGTTCTTCTAAACAAACCACACATGGATCCACCTAGTGTCATTGCATGTCTGTTCCTCTAAACAAACCACACCGGGATCCACCTAGTGTGATTGGATGTCTGTTCTTTTCACAAACCACACATGGATCCACCAGTGTCATTGCATGTGTGTTCTTTTCATGAACCACAACTCGAGTAATTGCATGTGTGTTCTTCTAAACAAACCACACATGGATCCACCTAGTGTGATTACATGTCTGTTCTTTTCGCAAACCACACATGGATCCACCAGTGTCATTGCATGTGTGTTCTTTTGACAAACCACAACTAGAGTCATTGCATGTGTGTTCTTCTAAACAAACCACACATGGATCCACCTAGTGTGATTGCATGTCTATTCTTTTCGCAAACCACACATGGATCCACCTAGTGTGATTGCATGTCTGCTCTTTTCACAAACCACACATGGATCCACCACTGTCATTGCATGTGTGTTCTTTTCATGCACCACACATGGATACACCAGTGTCATTGCATGTGTGTTCTTTTCATGAACCACAGCTAGAGTCATTGCATGTTTGTTCTTTACACAAACCACACATGGATCCACCTAGTGTTATTGCATGTCTGTTCTTCTCATGAACCACACCAAGTGTCATTGCATGTCTGTTCCTCTAATCAAACCACACATGGATCCACCTAGTGTGATTGCATGTCAGTTCTTTTCACAAACCGCACATGGATCCACCTGTGTCATTGCATGTGTGTTATTTTCATGAACCACAACTAGAGTCATTGCATGTCTGTTCCTCTAAACAAACCACACATGGATCCACCTAGTGTGATTGCATGTTTGTTCTTTTCACAAACCACACATGGATCCACCAGTGTCATTGCATGTGTGTTCTTTTCATGAACCACGACTAGAGTCATTGCATGTGTGTTCTTCTAAACAAACCACACATGGATCCACCTAGTGTGATTACATGTCTGTTCTTTTCACAAACCACACATGGATCCACCAGTGTCATTGCATGTGTGTTCTTTTCATGAACCACAGCTGGAGTCATTGCATGTTTGTTCTTTACACAAACCACACATGGATCCACCTAGTGTTATTGCATGTCTATTCTTCTCATGAACCACACCAAGTGTCATTGCATGTCTGTTCCTCTAATCAAACCACACATGGATCCACCTAGTGTGATTGCATGTCAGTTCCTTTCACAAACCGCACATGGATCCACCAGTGTCATTGCATGTGTGTTATTTTCATGAACCACAACTAGAGTCATTGCATGTCTGTTCCTCTAATCAAACCACACATGGATCCACCTAGTGTGGTTGCATGTCTGTTCTTTTCACAAACCACACATGGATCCACTAGTGTCATTGCATGTGTGTTCTTTTCATGAACCACAACTAGATTCATTGCATGGCTGTTCTTCTAAACAAACCAGACATGGATCCACCTAGTGTCATTGCATGTCTGTTCCTCTAAACAAACCACACATGGATCCACCTAGTGTGATTGCATGTCTGTTCTTTTCACAAACCACACATGGATCCTCCAGTGTCATTGCATGTGTGTTCTTTTCATGAACCACAACTAGAGTCATTGCATGTGTGTTCTTCTAAACAAACCACACATGGATCCACCTAGTGTGATTGCATGTCTGTTCTTTTCACAAACCAGACATGGATCCACCAGTGTCATTGCATGTGTGTTCTTTTCATAAACCACAACTAGATTCATTGCATGTGTGTTCTTCTAAACAAACCACACATGGATCCACCTAGTGTGATTGCATGTCTATTCTTTTCACAAACCACACATGGATCCACCTACTGTGATTGCATGACTGCTCTTTTCACAAACCACACATGGATCCACCACTGTCATTGCATGTGTTTTTTTCATGCACCACACATGGATACACCAGTGTCATTGCATGTGTGTTCTTTTCATGAACCACAGCTAGAGTCATTGCATGTTTGTTCTTTACACAAACCACACATGGATCCACCTAGTGTTATTGCATGTCTGTTCTTCTCATGAACCACATCCAGTGTCATTGCATGTCTGTTCCTCTAAACAAACCACACATGGATCCACCTAGTGTGATTGCATGTCTGTTCTTTTCACAAACCACACATGGATCAACCAGTGTCATTGGATGTGTGTTCTTTTCTTGAACCACAACTAGAGTCATTGCATGTGTGTTCTTCTAAACAAACCACACATGGATCCACCTAGTGTGATTGCATGTCTGTTCTTTTCACAAACCACACATGGATCCACCAGTGTCATTGCATGTGTGTTCTTTTCATTAACCACAACTAGAGTCATTGCATGTGTGTTCTTCTAAACAAACCACACATGGATCCACCTAGTGTGATTGCATGTCTATTCTTTTCACAAACCACACATGGATCCACCAGTGTCATTGCATGTGTGTTCTTTTCATAAACCACAACTAGATTCATTGCATGTGTGTTCTTCTAAACAAACCACACATGGATCCACCTAGTGTGATTGCATGTCTATTCTTTTCACAAACCACACATGGATCCACCTAGTGTGATTGCATGTCTGCTCTTTTCACAAACCACACATGGATCCACCACTGTCATTGCATGTGTGTTTTTTTCATGCACCACACATGGATACACCAGTGTCATTGCATGTGTGTTCTTTTCATGAACCACAGCTAGAGTCATTGCATGTTTGTTCTTTACACAAACCACACATGGATCCACCTAGTGTGATTGCATGTCTGTTCTTCTCATGAACCACGCCCAGTGTCATTGCATGTCTGTTCCTCTAAACAAACCACACATGGATCCACCTAGTGTGATTGCATGTCTGTTCTTTTCACAAACCACACATTGATCAACTAGTGTCATTGGATGTGTGTTCTTTTCATGAACCACAACTAGAGTCATTGCATGTGTGTTCTTCTAAACAAACCACACATGGATCCACCTAGTGTGATTGCATGTCTGTTCTTTTCACAAACCACACATGGATCCACCAGTGTCATTGCATGTGTGTTCTTTTCATTAACCACAACTAGAGTCATTGCATGTGTGTTCTTCTAAACAAACCACACATGGATCCACCTAGTGTGATTGTATGTCTATTTTTTCACAAACCACACATGGATCCACCTAGTGTGATTGCATATCTGCTCTTTTCACAAACCACACATGGATCCACCACTGTCATTGCATGTGTGTTCTTTTCATGCACCACACATGGATACACCAGTGTCATTGCATGTGTGTTCTTTTCATGAACTACAGCTAGAGTCATTGCATGTTTGTTCTTTACACAAACCACACATGGATCCACCTAGTGTGATTGCATGTCTGTTCTTCTCATGAACCACACCCAGTGTCATTGCATGTCTGTTCCTCTAATCAAACCACACATGGATCCACCTAGTGTGATTGCATGTCAGTTCTTTTCACAAACCGCACATGGATCCACCAGTGTCATTGCATGTGTGTTATTTTCATGAACCACAACTAGAGTCATTGCATGTCTGTTCCTCTAAACAAACCACACATGGATCCACCTAGTGTGATTGCATGTCTGTTCTTTTCACAAACCACACATGGATCCACTAGTGTCATTGCATGTGTGTTCTTTTCATGAACCACAACTAGAGTCATTGCATGTCTGTTCTTCTAAACAAACCACACATGGATCCACCTAGTGTCATTGCATGTCTGTTCCTCTAAACAAACCACACCGGGATCCACCTAGTGTGATTGGATGTCTGTTCTTTTCACAAACCACACATGGATCCACCAGTGTCATTGCATGTGTGTTCTTTTCATGAACCACAACTCGAGTCATTGCATGTGTGTTCTTCTAAACAAACCACACATGGATCCACCTAGTGTGATTACATGTCTGTTCTTTTCGCAAACCACACATGGATCCACCAGTGTCATTGCATGTGTGTTCTTTTGACAAACCACAACTAGAGTCATTGCATGTGTGTTCTTCTAAACAAACCACACATGGATCCACCTAGTGTGATTGCATGTCTATTCTTTTCGCAAACCACACATGGATCCACCTAGTGTGATTGCATGTCTGCTCTTTTCACAAACCACACATGGATCCACCACTGTCATTGCATGTGTGTTCTTTTCATGCACCACACATGGATACACCAGTGTCATTGCATGTGTGTTCTTTTCATGAACCACAGCTAGAGTCATTGCATGTTTGTTCTTTACACAAACCACACATGGATCCACCTAGTGTTATTGCATGTCTGTTCTTCTCATGAACCACACCAAGTGTCATTGCATGTCTGTTCCTCTAATCAAACCACACATGGATCCACCTAGTGTGATTGCATGTCAGTTCTTTTCACAAACCGCACATGGATCCACCTGTGTCATTGCATGTGTGTTATTTTCATGAACCACAACTAGAGTCATTGCATGTCTGTTCCTCTAAACAAACCACACATGGATCCACCTAGTGTGATTGCATGTTTGTTCTTTTCACAAACCACACATGGATCCACCAGTGTCATTGCATGTGTGTTCTTTTCATGAACCACAACTAGAGTCATTGCATGTGTGTTCTTCTAAACAAACCACACATGGATCCACCTAGTGTGATTACATGTCTGTTCTTTTCACAAACCACACATGGATCCACCAGTGTCATTGCATGTGTGTTCTTTTCATGAACCACAGCTGGAGTCATTGCATGTTTGTTCTTTACACAAACCACACATGGATCCACCTAGTGTTATTGCATGTCTATTCTTCTCATGAACCACACCAAGTGTCATTGCATGTCTGTTCCTCTAATCAAACCACACATGGATCCACCTAGTGTGATTGCATGTCAGTTCTTTTCACAAACCGCACATGGATCCACCAGTGTCATTGCATGTGTGTTATTTTCATGAACCACAACTAGAGTCATTGCATGTCTGTTCCTCTAATCAAACCACACATGGATCCACCTAGTGTGATTGCATGTCTGTTCTTTTCACAAACCACACATGGATCCACTAGTGTCATTGCATGTGTGTTCTTTTCATGAACCACAACTAGATTCATTGCATGGCTGTTCTTCTAAACAAACCAGACATGGATCCACCTAGTGTCATTGCATGTCTGTTCCTCTAAACAAACCACACATGGATCCACCTAGTGTGATTGCATGTCTGTTCTTTTCACAAACCACACATGGATCCGCCAGTGTCATTGCATGTGTGTTCTTTTCATGAACCACAACTAGAGTCATTGCATGTGTGTTCTTCTAAACAAACCACACATGGATCCACCTAGTGTGATTGCATGTCTGTTCTTTTCACAAACCAGACATGGATCCACCAGTGTCTTTGCATGTGTGTTCTTTTCATAAACCACAACTAGATTCATTGCATGTGTGTTCTTCTAAACAAACCACACATGGATCCACCTAGTGTGATTGCATGTCTATTCTTTTCACAAACCACACATGGATCCACCTACTGTGATTGCATGTCTGCTCTTTTCACAAACCACACATGGATCCACCACTGTCATTGCATGTGTTTTTTTTTTCATGCACCACACATGGATACACCAGTGTCATTGCATGTGTGTTCTTTTCATGAACCACAGCTAGAGTCATTGCATGTTTCTTCTTTACACAAACCACACATGCATCCACCTAGTGTTATTGCATGTCTGTTCTTCTCATGAACCACATCCAGTGTCATTGCATGTCTGTTCCTCTAAACAAACCACACATGGATCCACCTAGTGTGATTGCATGTCTGTTCTTTTCACAAACCACACATGGATCAACCAGTGTCATTGGATGTGTGTTCTTTTCTTGAACCACAACTAGAGTCATTGCATGTGTGTTCTTCTAAACAAACCACACATGGATCCACCTAGTGTGATTGCATGTCTGTTCTTTTCACAAACCACACATGGATCCACCAGTGTCATTGCATGTGTGTTCTTTTCATTAACCACAACTAGAGTCATTGCATGTGTGTTCTTCTAAACAAACCACACATGGATCCACCTAGTGTGATTGCATGTCTATTTTTTCACAAACCACACATGGATCCACCTAGTGTGATTGCATATCTGCTCTTTTCACAAACCACACATGGATCCACCACTGTCATTGCATGTGTGTTCTTTTCATGCACCACACATGGATACACCAGTGTCATTGCATGTGTGTTATTTTCATGAACCACAGCTAGAGTCATTGCATGTTTGTTCTTTACACAAACCACACATGGATCCACCTAGTGTTATTGCATGTCTATTCTTCTCATGAACCACACCAAGTGTCATTGCATGTCTGTTCCTATAATCAAACCACACATGGATCCACCTAGTGTGATTGCATGTCAGTTCTTTTCACAAACCGCACATGGATCCACCAGTGTCATTGCATGTGTGTTATTTTCATGAACCACAACTAGAGTCATTGCATGTCTGTTCCTCTAAACAAACCACACATGGATCCACCTAGTGTGATTGCATGTCTGTTCTTTTCACAAACCACACATGGATCCACTAGTGTCATTGCATGTGTGTTCTTTTCATGAACCACAACTAGAGTCATTGCATGTCTGTTCTTCTAAACAAACCACACATGGATCCACCTAGTGTCATTGCATGTCTGTTCCTCTAAACAAACCACACATGGATCCACCTAGTGTCATTGCATGTGTGTTCTTTTCATGAACTACAGCTAGAGTCATTGCATGTTTGTTCTTTACACAAACCACACATGGATCCACCTAGTGTGATTGCATGTCTGTTCTTCTCATGAACCACACCTAGTGTCATTGCATGTCTGTTCCTCTAATCAAACCACACATGGATCCACCTAGTGTGATTGCATGTCAGTTCTTTTCACAAACCGCACATGGATCCACCAGTGTCATTGCATGTGTGTTATTTTCATGAACCACAACTAGAGTCATTGCATGTCTGTTCCTCTAAACAAACCACACATGGATCCACCTAGTGTGATTGCATGTCTGTTCTTTTCACAAACCACACATGGATCCACTAGTGTCATTGCATGTGTGTTCTTTTCATGAACCACAACTAGAGTCATTGCATGTCTGTTCTTCTAAACAAACCACACATGGATCCACCTAGTGTCATTGCATGTCTGTTCCTCTAAACAAACCACACCGGGATCCACCTAGTGTGATTGGATGTCTGTTCTTTTCACAAACCACACATGGATCCACCAGTGTCATTGCATGTGTGTTCTTTTCATGAACCACAACTCGAGTCATTGCATGTGTGTTCTTCTAAACAAACCACACATGGATCCACCTAGTGTGATTACATGTCTGTTCTTTTCGCAAACCACACATGGATCCACCAGTGTCATTGCATGTGTGTTCTTTTGACAAACCACAACTAGAGTCATTGCATGTGTGTTCTTCTAAACAAACCACACATGGATCCACCTAGTGTGATTGCATGTCTATTCTTTTTGGAAACCACACATGGATCCACCTAGTGTGATTGCATGTCTGCTCTTTTCACAAACCACACATGGATCCACCACTGTCATTGCATGTGTGTTCTTTTCATGCACCACACATGGATACACCAGTGTCATTGCATGTGTGTTATTTTCATGAACCACAGCTAGAGTCATTGCATGTTTGTTCTTTACACAAACCACACATGGATCCACCTAGTGTTATTGCATGTCTATTCTTCTCATGAACCACACCAAGTGTCATTGCATGTCTGTTCCTCTAATCAAACCACACATGGATCCACCTAGTGTGATTGCATGTCAGTTCTTTTCACAAACCGCACATGGATCCACCAGTGTCATTGCATGTGTGTTATTTTCATGAACCACAACTAGAGTCATTGCATGTCTGTTCCTCTAAACAAACCACACATGGATCCACCTAGTGTGATTGCATGTCTGTTCTTTTCACAAACCACACATGGATCCACTAGTGTCATTGCATGTGTGTTCTTTTCATGAACCACAACTAGAGTCATTGCATGTCTGTTCTTCTGAACAAACCACACATGGATCCACCTAGTGTCATTGCATGTCTGTTCCTCTAAACAAACCACACATGGATCCACCTAGTGTGATTGCATGTCTGTTCTTTTCACAAACCACACATGGATCCGCCAGTGTCATTGCGTGTGTGTTCTTTTCATGAACCACAACTAGAGTCATTGCATGTGTGTTCTTCTAAACAAACCACACATGGATCCACCTAGTGTGATTGCATATCTGTTCTTTTCACAAACCAGACATGGATCCACCAGTGTCATTGCATGTGTGTTCTTTTCATAAACCACAACTAGAGTCATTGCATGTGTGTTCTTCTAAACAAACCACACATGGATCCACCTAGTGTGATTGCATGTCTATTCTTTTCACAAACCACACATGGATCCACCTAGTGTGATTACATGTCTGCTCTTTTCACAAACCACACATGGATCCACCACTGTCATTGCATGTGTGTTTTTTTCATGCACCACACATGGATACACCAGTGTCATTGCATGTGTGTTCTTTTCATGAACCACAGCTAGAGTCATTGCATGTTGTTCTTTACACAAACCACACATGGATCCACCTAGTGTGATTGCATGTCTGTTCTTCTCATGAACGACACCCAGTGTCATTGCATGTTTGTTCCTCTAAACAAACCACACATGGATCCACCTAGTGTGATTGCATGTCCGTTCTTTTCACAAACCACACATGGATCCGCCAGTGTCATTGCGTGTGTGTTCTTTTCATGAACCACAACTAGAGTCATTGCATGTGTGTTCTTCTAAACAAACCACACATGGATCCACCTAGTGTGATTGCATATCTGTTCTTTTCACAAACCAGACATGGATCCACCAGTGTCATTGCATGTGTGTTCTTTTCATAAACCACAACTAGAGTCATTGCATGTGTGTTCTTCTAAACAAACCACACATGGATCCACCTAGTGTGATTGCATGTCTATTCTTTTCACAAACCAAACATGGATCCACCTAGTGTGATTGCATGTCTGCTCTTTTCACAAACCACACATGGATCCACCACTGTCATTGCATGTGTTTTTTTTCATGCACCACACATGGATACACCAATGTCATTGCATGTGTGTTCTTTTCATGAACCACAGCTAGAGTCATTGCATGTTTGTTCTTTACACAAACCACACATGGATCCACCTAGTGTGATTGCATGTCTGTTCTTCTCATGAACCACACCCAGTGTCATTGCATGTCTGTTCCTCTAAACAAACCACACATGGATCCACCTAGTGTGATTGCATGTCTGTTCTTTTCACAAACCACACATGGATCCACCAGTGTCATTGCATGTGTGTTCTTTTCATGAACCACAACTAGAGTCATTGCATGTGTGTTCTTCTAAACAAACCACACATGGATCCACCTAGTGTGATTACATGTCTGTTCTTTTCACAAACCACACATGGATCCACCAGTGTCATTGCATGTGTGTTCTTTTCATTAACCACAACTAGAGTCATTGCATGTGTGTTCTTCTAAACAAACCACACATGGATCCACCTAGTGTGATTGCATGTCTATTCTTTTCACAAACCACACATGGATCCACCTAGTGTGATTGCATGTATGCTCTTTTCACAAACCACACATGGATCCACCACTGTCATTGCATGTGTGTTCTTTTCATGCACCACACATGGATACACCAGTGTCATTGCATGTGTGTTCTTTTCATGAACCACAGCTAGAGTCATTGCATGTTTGTTCTTTACACAAACCACACATGGATCCACCTAGTGTGATTACATGTCTGTTCTTCTCATGAACCACACCTAGTGTCATTGCATGTCTGTTCCTCTAAACAAACCACACATGGATCCACCTAGTGTGATTGCATGTCAGTTCTTTTCACAAACCGCACATGGATCCACCAGTGTCATTGCATGTGTGTTCTTTTCATAAACCACAACTAGAGTCATTGCATGTGTGTTCTTCTAACCAAACCACACATGGATCCACCTAGTGTGATTGCATGTCTGTTCTTTTCACAAACCACACATGGATCCACCTAGTGTGATTGCATGTCTTCTCTTTTCCCAAACCACACATGGATCCACCTCTGTCATTGCATGTGTTTTTTTTTCATGCACCACACATGGATACACTAGTGTCATTGCATGTGTGTTCTTTTCATGAACCACAACTAGAGTCATTGCATGTTTGTTCTTTACACAAACCACACATGGATCCACCTAGTGTGATTGCATGTCTGTTCATCTCATGAACCACACCCAGTGTCAGTGCATGTCTGTTCCTCTAAACAAACCAGACATGGATCCACCTAGTGTGATTGCATGTCTATTCTTTTCACAAACCACACATGGATCCACCAGTGTCATTCCATGTGTGTTCTTTTCATGAACCACAACTAGAATCATTGCATGTCTGTTCTTCTAAACAAACCACACATGGATCCACCTAGTGTCATTGCATGTCTGTTCCTCTAAACAAACCACACATGGATCCACCTAGTGTGATTGCATGTCTGTTCTTTTCACAAACCACCTATGGATCCACCAGTGTCATTGCATGTCTGTTCCTCTAGACAAACCACACCGGGATCCACCTAGTGTGATTGCATGTCTGTTCTTTTCACAAGCCACACATGGATCCACCAATGTCATTGCATGTGTGTTCTTTTCATGAACCACAACTAGAGTCATTGCATGTGTGTTCTTCTAAACAAACCACACATGGATCCACCTAGTGTCATTACATGTCTGTTCTTTTCACAGACCACACATGGATCCACCAGAGTCATTGCATGTGTGTTCTTTTCATAAACCACAACTAGAGTCATTGCATGTGTGTTCTTCTAAACAAACCACACATGGATCCACCTAGTGTGATTGCATGTCTATTCTTTTCACAAACCACACATGGATCCACCTAGTGTGATTGCATGTCTGCTCTTTTCACAAACCACACATGGATCCACCACTGTCATTGCATGTGTGTTCTTTTCATGCACCACCCATGGATACACCAGTGTCATTGCATGTGTGTTCTTTTCTTGAACCACAGCTAGAGTCATTGCATGTTTGTTCTTTACACAAACCACAAATGGATCCACCTAGTGTTATTGCATGTCTGTTCTTCTCATGAACCACACCAAGTGTCATTGCATGTTTGTTCCTCTAATCAAACCACACATTGATCCACCTAGTGTGATTGCATGTCAGTTCTTTTCACAAACTGCACATGGGTCCACCAGTGTCATTGCATGTGTGTTCTTTTCATGAACCACAACTAGAGTCATTGCATGTCTGTTCCTCTAAACAAACCACACATGGATCCACCTAGTGTGATTGCATGTCTGTTCTTTTCACAAACCACACATGGATCCACTAGTGTCATTGCATGTGTGTTCTTTTCATGAACCACAACTAGAGTCATTGCATGTCTGTTATTCTAAACAAACCACACATGGATCCACCTAGTGTCATTGCATGTCTGTTCCTCTAGACAAACCACACATGGATCCACCTAGTGTGATTGCATGTCTGTTCTTTTCACAAACCACACATGGATCCGCCAGTGTCATTGCATGTGTGTTCTTTTCTTGAACCACAAATAGAGTTATTGCATGTGTGTTCTTTTAAACAAACCACACATGGATCCACCTAGTGTGATTGCATGTCTGTTCTTTTCACAAACCAGACATGGATCCACCAGTGTTATTGCATGTGTGTTCTTTTCATAAACCACAACTAGAGTCATTTTATGTGTGTTCTTCTAAACAAACCACACATGGATCCACCTAGTGTGATTGCATGTCTATTCTTTTCACAAACCACACATGGATCCACCTAGTGTGATTGCATGTCTGCTCTTTTCACAAACCACACATGGATCCACCACTGTCATTGCATGTGTGTTTTTTTCATGCACCACACATGGATACACCAGTGTCATTGCATATGTGTTCTTTTCATGAACCACAGCTAGAGTCATTGCATGTTTGTTCTTTACACAAACCACACATAGATCCACCTAGTGTGATTGCATGTCTGTTCTTCTCATGAACCACACCCAGTGTCATTGCATGTCTGTTCCTCTAAACAAACCACAAATGGATCCACCTAGTGTGATTGCATGTCTGTTCTTTTCACAAACCACACATGGATCCACCAGTGTCATTGCATGTGTGTTCTTTTCATGAACCACAACTAGAGTCATTGCATGTGTGTTCTTCTAAACAAACCACACATGGATCCACCTAGTGTGATTACATGTCTGGTCTTTTCACAAACCACACATAGATCCACCAGTGTCATTGCATGTGTGTTCTTTTCATTAACCACAACTAGAGTCATTGCATGTGTGTTCTTCTAAACAAACCACACATGGATCCACCTAGTGTGATTGCATGTGTGTTCTTTTCATTAACCACAACTAGAGTCATTGCATGTGTGTTCTTCTAAACAAACCACACATGGATCCACCTAGTGTGATTGCATGTCTATTCTTTTCACAAACCACACATGGATCCACCTAGTGTGATTGCATGTCTGCTCTTTTCACAAACCACACATGGATCCACCACTGTCATTGCATGTGTGTTCTTTTCATGCACCACACATGGATACACCAGTGTCATTGCATGTGTGTTCTTTTCATGAACCACAGCTAGAGTCATTGCTTGTTTGTTCTTTACACAAACCACACATGGATCCACCTAGTGTGATTGCATGTCTGTTCTTCTCATGAACCACACCCAGTGTCATTGCATGTCTGTTCCTCTAAACAAACCACACATGGATCCACCTAGTGTGATTGCATGTCATTTCTTTTCACAAACCGCACATGGATCCACCAGTGTCATTGCACGTGTGTTCTTTTCATGAACCACAACTAGAGTCATTGCATGTCTGCTCCTCTAAACAAACCACACATGGATCCACCTAGTGTGATTGCATGTATGTTCTTTTCACAAACCACACATTGATCCACTAGTGTCATTGCATGTGTGTTCTTTTCATGAACCACAACTAGATTCATTGCATGTCTGTTATTCTAAACAAACCACACATGGATCCACCTAGTGTCATTGCATGTCTGTTCCTCTAAACAAACCACACATGGATCCACCTAGTGTGATTGCATGACTGTTCTTTTCACAAACCACACATGGATCCGCCAGTGTCATTGCATGTGTGTTCTTTTCTTGAAACACAACTAGAGTCATTGCATGTGTGTTCTTCTAAACAAACCACACATGGATCCACCTAGTGTGATTGCATGTCTGTTCTTTTCACAAACCAGACATGGATCCACCAGTGTCATTGCATGTGTGTTCTTTTCATAAACCACAACTAGAGTCATTGCATGTGTGTTCTTCTAAACAAACCACACATGGATCCACCTAGTGTGATTGCATGTCTATTCTTTTCACAAACCACACATGGATCCACCTAGTGTGATTGCATGTCTGCTCTTTTCACAAACCACACATGGATCCACCACTGTCATTACATGTGTTTTTTTTCATGCACCACACATGGATACACAAGTGTCATTGCATATGTGTTCTTTTCATGAACCACAGCTAGAGTCATTGCATGTTTGTTCTTTACACAAACCACACATGGATCCACCTAGTGAAAATGCATGTCTGTTCTTCTCATGAACCACACCTAGTGTCATTGCATCTCTGTTCCTCTAAAGAAACCACACATGGATCCACCTAGTGTGATTGCATGTCTGTTCTTTTCACAAACCACACATGGATCCACCAGTGTCATTGCATGTGTGTTCTTTTCATGAACCACAACTAGAGTCATTGCATGTGTGTTCTTCTAAACAAACCACACATGGATCCACCTAGTGTGATTACATGTCTGTTCTTTTCACAAACCACACATGGATCCACCAGTGTCATTGCATGTGTGTTCTTTTCATTAACCACAACTAGAGTCATTGCATGTGTGTTCTTCTAAACAAACCACACATGGATCCACCTAGTGTGATTGCATGTCTATTCTTTTCACAAACCACACATGGATCCACCTAGTGTGATTGCATGTCTGCTCTTTTCACAAACCACATATGGATCCACCACTGTCATTGCATGTGTGTTCTTTTCATGCACCACACATGGATACACCAGTGTCATTGCATGTGTGTTCTTTTCATGAATCACAGCTAGAGTCATTGCATGTTTGTTCTTAACACAAACCACACATGGATCCACCTAGTGTGATTGCATGTCTGTTCTTCTCATGAACCACACCCAGTGTCATTGCATGTCTGTTCCTCTAAACAAACCGCACATGGATCCACTAGTGTCATTGCACGTGTGTTCTTTTCACGAACCACAACTAGAGTCATTGAATGTCTTGTTCCTCTAAACAAACCACACATGGATCCACCTAGTGTGATTGCATGTCTGTTCTTTTCACAAACCACACATGGATCCACTAGTGTCATTGCATGTGTGTTCTTTTCATGAACCGAAACTAGAGTCATTGCATGTCTGTTATTCTAAACAAACCACACATGGATCCACCTAGTGTCATTGCATGTCTGTTCCTCTAAACAAACCACACATGGATCCACCTAGTGTGATTACATGTCTGTTCTTTTCACAAACCACACATGGATCCGCCAGTGTCATTGCATGTGTGTTCTTTTCTTGAACCACAACTAGAGTCATTGCATGTGTGTTCTTTTAAACAAACCACACATGGATCCACCTAGTGTGATTGCATGTCTGTTCTTTTCACAAACCAGACATGGATCCACCAGTATTATTGCATGTGTGTTCTTTTCATAAACCACAACTAGAGTCATTGCATGTGTGTTCTTCTAAACAAACCACACATGGATCCACCTAGTGTGATTGCATGTCTGTTCTTTTCACAAACCACACATGGATCCGCCAGTGTCATTGCATGTGTGTTCTTTTCTTGAAACACAACTAGAGTCATTGCATGTGTGTTCTTCTAAACAAACCACACATGGATCCACCTAGTGTGATTGCATGTCTGTTCTTTTCACAAACCAGACATGGATCCACCAGTGTCATTGCATGTGTGTTCTTTTCATAAACCACAACTAGAGTCATTGCATGTGTGTTCTTCTAAACAAACCACACATGGATCCACCTAGTGTGATTGCATGTCTATTCTTTTCACAAACCACACATGGATCCACCTAGTGTGATTGCATGTCTGCTCTTTTCACAAACCACACATGGATCCACCACTGTCATTGCATGTGTTTTTTTTTCATGCACCACACATGGATACACAAGTGTCATTGCATATGTGTTCTTTTCATGAACCACAGCTAGAGTCATTGCATGTTTGTTCTTTACACAAACCACACATGGATCCACCTAGTGTGATTGCATGTCTGTTCTTCTCATGAACCACACCTAGTGTCATTGCATCTCTGTTCCTCTAAAGAAACCACACATGGATCCACCTAGTGTGATTGCATGTCTGTTCTTTTCACAAACCACACATGGATCCACCAGTGTCATTGCATGTGTGTTCTTTTCATGAACCACAACTAGAGTCATTGCATGTGTGTTCTTCTAAACAAACCACACATGGATCCACCTAGTGTGATTACATGTCTGTTCTTTTCACAAACCACACATGGATCCACCAGTGTCATTGCATGTGTGTTCTTTTCATTAACCACAACTAGAGTCATTGCATGTGTGTTCTTCTAAACAAACCACACATGGATCCACCTAGTGTGATTGCATGTCTATTCTTTTCACAAACCACACATGGATCCACCTAGTGTGATTGCATGTCTGCTCTTTTCACAAACCACATATGGATCCACCACTGTCATTGCATGTGTGTTCTTTTCATGCACCACACATGGATACACCAGTGTCATTGCATGTGTGTTCTTTTCATGAAGCACAGCTAGAGTCATTGCATGTTTGTTCTTAACACAAACCACACATGGATCCACCTAGTGTGATTGCATGTCTGTTCTTCTCATGAACCACACCCAGTGTCATTGCATGTCTGTTCCTCTAAACAAACCGCACATGGATCCACTAGTGTCATTGCACGTGTGTTCTTTTCACGAACCACAACTAGAGTCATTGAATGTCTTGTTCCTCTAAACAAACCACACATGGATCCACCTAGTGTGATTGCATGTCTGTTCTTTTCACAAACCACACATGGATCCACTAGTGTCATTGCATGTGTGTTCTTTTCATGAACCACAACTAGAGTCATTGCATGTCTGTTATTCTAAACAAACCACACATGGATCGACCTAGTGTCATTGCATGTCTGTTCCTCTAAACAAACCACACATGGATCCAGCTAGTGTGATTGCATGTCTGTTCTTTTCACAAACCACACATGGATCCGCCAGTGTCATTGCATGTGTTTTCTTTTCTTGAACCACAACTAGAGTCATTGCATGTGTGTTCTTTTAAACAAACCACACATGGATCCACCTAGTGTGATTGCATGTCTGTTCTTTTCACAAACCAGACATGGATCCACCAGTGTTATTGCATGTGTGTTCTTTTCATAAACCACAACTAGAGTCATTGCATGTGTGTTCTTCTAAACAAACCACACATGGATCCACCTAGTGTGATTGCATGTCTATTCTTTTCACAAACCACACATGGATCCACCTAGTGTGATTGCATGTCTGCTCTTTTCACAAACCACACATGGATCCACCACTGTCATTGCATGTGTTTTTTTTCATGCACCACACATGGATACACCAATGTCATTGCATATGTGTTCTTTTCATGAACCACAGCTAGAGTCATTGCATGTTTGTTCTTTACACAAACCACACATGGATCCACCTAGTGTGATTGCATGTCTGTTCTTCTCATGAACCAAACCCAGTGTCATTGCATGTCTGTTCCTCTAAACAAACCACACATGGATCCACCTAGTGTGATTGCATGTCTGTTCTTTTCACAAACCACACATGGATCCACCAGTGTCATTGCATGTGTGTTCTTTTCATGAACCACAACTAGAGTCATTGCATGTGTGTTCTTCTAAACAAACCACACATGGATCCACCTAGTGTGATTACATGTCTGTTCTTTTCACAAACCACACATGGATCCACCAGTGTCATTGCATGTGTGTTCTTTTCATTAACCACAACTAGAGTCATTGCATGTGTGTTCTTCTAAACAAACCACACATGGATCCACCTAGTGTGATTGCATGTCTATTCTTTTCACAAACCACACATGGATCCACCTAGTGTGATTGCATGTCTGCTCTTTTCACAAACCACATATGGATCCACCACTGTCATTGCATGTGTGTTCTTTTCATGCACCACACATGGATACACCAGTGTCATTGCATGTGTGTTCTTTTCATGAAGCACAGCTAGAGTCATTGCATGTTTGTTCTTAACACAAACCACACATGGATCCACCTAGTGTGATTGCATGTCTGTTCTTCTCATGAACCACACCCAGTGTCATTGCATGTCTGTTCCTCTAAACAAACCGCACATGGATCCACTAGTGTCATTGCACGTGTGTTCTTTTCACGAACCACAACTAGAGTCATTGAATGTCTTGTTCCTCTAAACAAACCACACATGGATCCACCTAGTGTGATTGCATGTCTGTTCTTTTCACAAACCACACATGGATCCACTAGTGTCATTGCATGTGTGTTCTTTTCATGAACCACAACTAGAGTCATTGCATGTCTGTTATTCTAAACAAACCACACATGGATCCACCTAGTGTCATTGCATGTCTGTTCCTCTAAACAAACCACACATGGATCCACCTAGTGTGATTGCATGTCTGTTCTTTTCACAAACCACACATGGATCCGCCAGTGTCATTGCATGTGTGTTCTTTTCTTGAACCACAACTAGAGTCATTGCATGTGTGTTCTTTTAAACAAACCACACATGGATCCACCTAGTGTGATTGCATGTCTGTTCTTTTCACAAACCAGACATGGATCCACCAGTGTTATTGCATGTGTGTTCTTTTCATAAACCACAACTAGAGTCATTGCATGTGTGTTCTTCTAAACAAACCACACATGGATCCACCTAGTGTGATTGCATGTCTATTCTTTTCACAAACCACACATGGATCCACCTAGTGTGATTGCATGTCTGCTCTTTTCACAAACCACACATGGATCCACCACTGTCATTGCATGTGTTTTTTTTCATGCACCACACATGGATACACCAATGTCATTGCATATGTGTTCTTTTCATGAACCACAGCTAGAGTCATTGCATGTTTGTTCTTTACACAAACCACACATGGATCCACCTAGTGTGATTGCATGTCTGTTCTTCTCATGAACCACACCCAGTGTCATTGCATGTCTGTTCCTCTAAACAAACCACACATGGATCCACCTAGTGTGATTGCATGTCTGTTCTTTTCACAAACCACACATGGATCCACCAGTGTCATTGCATGTGTGTTCTTTTCATGAACCACAACTAGAGTCATTGCATGTGTGTTCTTCTAAACAAACCACACATGGATCCACCTAGTGTGATTATATGTCTGTTCTTTTCACAAACCACACATGGATCCACCAGTGTCATTGCATGTGTGTTCTTTTCATTAACCACAACTAGAGTCATTGCATGTGTGTTCTTCTAAACAAACCACACATGGATCCACCTAGTGTGATTGCATGTCTATTCTTTTCACAAACCACACATGGATCCACCTAGTGTGATTGCATGTCTGCTCTTTTCACAAACCACATATGGATCCACCACTGTCATTGCATGTGTGTTCTTTTCATGCACCACACATGGATACAGCAGTGTCATTGCATGTGTGTTCTTTTCATGAATCACAGCTAGAGTCATTGCATGTTTGTTCTTAACACAAACCACACATGGATCCACCTAGTGTGATTGCATGTCTGTTCTTCTCATGAACCACACCCAGTGTCATTGCATGTCTGTTCCTCTAAACAAACCGCACATGGATCCACTAGTGTCATTGCACGTGTGTTCTTTTCACGAACCACAACTAGAGTCATTGAATGTCTTGTTCCTCTAAACAAACCACACATGGATACACCTAGTGTGATTGCATGTCTGTTCTTTTCACAAACCACACATGGATCCACTAGTGTCATTGCATGTGTGTTCTTTTCATGAACCACAACTAGAGTCATTGCATGTCTGTTATTCTAAACAAACCACACATGGATCCACCTAGTGTCATTGCATGTTTGTTCCTCTAAACAAACCACACATGGATCCACCTAGTGTGATTGCATGTCTGTTCTTTTCACAAACCACACATGGATCCGCCAGTGTCATTGCATGTGTGTTCTTTTCTTGAACCACAACTAGAGTCATTGCATGTGTGTTCTTTTAAACAAACTACACATGGATCCACCTAGTGTGATTGCATGTCTGTTCTTTTCACAAACCAGACATGGATCCACCAGTGTTATTGCATGTGTGTTCTTTTCATAAACCACAACTAGAGTCATTGCATGTGTGTTCTTCTAAACAAACCACACATGGATCCACCTAGTGTGATTGCATGTCTGTTCTTTTCACAAACCACACATGGATCCGCCAGTGTCATTGCATGTGTGTTCTTTTCTTGAAACACAACTAGAGTCATTGCATGTGTGTTCTTCTAAACAAACCACACATGGATCCACCTAGTGTGATTGCATGTCTGTTCTTTTCACAAACCAGACATGGATCCACCAGTGTCATTGCATGTGTGTTCTTTTCATAAACCACAACTAGAGTCATTGCATGTGTGTTCTTCTAAACAAACCACACATGGATCCACCTAGTGTGATTGCATGTCTATTCTTTTCACAAACCACACATGGATCCACCTAGTGTGATTGCATGTCTGCTCTTTTCACAAACCACACATGGATCCACCACTGTCATTGCATGTGTTTTTTTTTCATGCACCACACATGGATACACAAGTGTCATTGCATATGTGTTCTTTTCATGAACCACAGCTAGAGTCATTGCATGTTTGTTCTTTACACAAACCACACATGGATCCACCTAGTGTGATTGCATGTCTGTTCTTCTCATGAACCACACCTAGTGTCATTGCATCTCTGTTCCTCTAAAGAAACCACACATGGATCAACCTAGTGTGATTGCATGTCTGTTCTTTTCACAAACCACACATGGATCCACCAGTGTCATTGCATGTGTGTTCTTTTCATGAACCACAACTAGAGTCATTGCATGTGTGTTCTTCTAAACAAACCACACATGGATCCACCTAGTGTGATTACATGTCTGTTCTTTTCACAAACCACACATGGATCCACCAGTGTCATTGCATGTGTGTTCTTTTCATTAACCACAACTAGAGTCATTGCATGTGTGTTCTTCTAAACAAACCACACATGGATCCACCTAGTGTGATTGCATGTCTATTCTTTTCACAAACCACACATGGATCCACCTAGTGTGATTGCATGTCTGCTCTTTTCACAAACCACATATGGATCCACCATTGTCATTGCATGTGTGTTCTTTTCATGCACCACACATGGATACACCAGTGTCATTGCATGTGTGTTCTTTTCATGAAGCACAGCTAGAGTCATTGCATGTTTGTTCTTAACACAAACCACACATGGATCCACCTAGTGTGATTGCATGTCTGTTCTTCTCATGAACCACACCCAGTGTCATTGCATGTCTGTTCCTCTAAACAAACCGCACATGGATCCACTAGTGTCATTGCACGTGTGTTCTTTTCACGAACCACAACTAGAGTCATTGAATGTCTTGTTCCTCTAAACAAACCACACATGGATCCACCTAGTGTGATTGCATGTCTGTTCTTTTCACAAACCACACATGGATCCACTAGTGTCATTGCATGTGTGTTCTTTTCATGAACCACAACTAGAGTCATTGCATGTCTGTTATTCTAAACAAACCACACATGGATCCACCTAGTGTCATTGCATGTCTGTTCCTCTAAACAAACCACACATGGATCCACCTAGTGTGATTGCATGTCTGTTCTTTTCACAAACCACACATGGATCCGCCAGTGTCATTGCATGTGTGTTCTTTTCTTGAACCACAACTAGAGTCATTGCATGTGTGTTCTTTTAAACAAACCACACATGGATCCACCTAGTGTGATTGCATGTCTGTTCTTTTCACAAACCAGACATGGATCCACCAGTGTTATTGCATGTGTGTTCTTTTCATAAACCACAACTAGAGTCATTGCATGTATGTTCTTCTAAACAAACCACACATGGATCCACCTAGTGTGATTGCATGTCTATTCTTTTCACAAACCACACATGGATCCACCTAGTGTGATTGCATGTCTGCTCTTTTCACAAACCACACATGGATCCACCACTGTCATTGCATGTGTTTTTTTTCATGCACCACACATGGATACACCAATGTCATTGCATATGTGTTCTTTTCATGAACCACAGCTAGAGTCATTGCATGTTTGTTCTTTACACAAACCACACATGGATCCACCTAGTGTGATTGCATGTCTGTTCTTCTCATGAACCAAACCCAGTGTCATTGCATGTCTGTTCCTCTAAACAAACCACACATGGATCCACCTAGTGTGATTGCATGTCTGTTCTTTTCACAAACCACACATGGATCCACCAGTGTCATTGCATGTGTGTTCTTTTCATGAACCACAACTAGAGTCATTGCATGTGTGTTCTTCTAAACAAACCACACATGGATCCACCTAGTGTGATTACATGTCTGTTCTTTTCACAAACCACACATGGATCCACCAGTGTCATTGCATGTGTGTTCTTTTCATTAACCACAACTAGAGTCATTGCATGTGTGTTCTTCTAAACAAACCACACATGGATACACCTAGTGTGATTGCATGTCTATTCTTTTCACAAACCACACATGGATCCACCTAGTGTGATTGCATGTCTGCTCTTTTCACAAACCACATATGGATCCACCACTGTCATTGCATGTGTGTTCTTTTCATGCACCACACATGGATACACCAGTGTCATTGCATGTGTGTTCTTTTCATGAAGCACAGCTAGAGTCATTGCATGTTTGTTCTTAACACAAACCACACATGGATCCACCTAGTGTGATTGCATGTCTGTTCTTCTCATGAACCACACCCAGTGTCATTGCATGTATGTTCCTCTAAACAAACCGCACATGGATCCACTAGTGTCATTGCACGTGTGTTCTTTTCACGAACCACAACTAGAGTCATTGAATGTCTTGTTCCTCTAAACAAACCACACATGGATCCACCTAGTGTGATTGCATGTCTGTTCTTTTCACAAACCACACATGGATCCACTAGTGTCATTGCATGTGTGTTCTTTTCATGAACCACAACTAGAGTCATTGCATGTCTGTTATTCTAAACAAACCACACATGGATCCACCTAGTGTCATTGCATGTCTGTTCCTCTAATCAAACCACACATGGATCCACCTAGTGTGATTGCATGTCTGTTCTTTTCACAAACCACACATGGATCCGCCAGTGTCATTGCATGTGTGTTCTTTTCTTGAACCACAACTAGAGTCATTGCATGTGTGTTCTTTTAAACAAACCACACATGGATCCACCTAGTGTGATTGCATGTCTGTTCTTTTCACAAACCAGACATGGATCCACCAGTGTTATTGCATGTGTGTTCTTTTCATAAACCACAACTAGAGTCATTGCATGTGTGTTCTTCTAAACAAACCACACATGGATCCACCTAGTGTGATTGCATGTCTATTCTTTTCACAAACCACACATGGATCCACCTAGTGTGATTGCATGTCTGCTCTTTTCACAAACCACACATGGATCCACCACTGTCATTGCATGTGTTTTTTTTCATGCACCACACATGGATACACCAATGTCATTGCATATGTGTTCTTTTCATGAACCACAGCTAGAGTCATTGCATGTTTGTTCTTTACACAAACCACACATGGATCCACCTAGTGTGATTGCATGTCTGTTCTTCTCATGAACCAAACCCAGTGTCATTGCATGTCTGTTCCTCTAAACAAACCACACATGGATCCACCTAGTGTGATTGCATGTCTGTTCTTTTCACAAACCACACATGGATCCACCAGTGTCATTGCATGTGTGTTCTTTTCATGAACCACAACTAGAGTCATTGCATGTGTGTTCTTCTAAACAAACCACACATGGATCCACCTAGTGTGATTACATGTCTGTTCTTTTCACAAACCACACATGGATCCACCAGTGTCATTGCATGTGTGTTCTTTTCATTAACCACAACTAGAGTCATTGCATGTGTGTTCTTCTAAACAAACCACACATGGATCCACCTAGTGTGATTGCATGTCTATTCTTTTCACAAACCACACATGGATCCACCTAGTGTGATTGCATGTCTGCTCTTTTCACAAACCACATATGGATCCACCACTGTCATTGCATGTGTGTTCTTTTCATGCAC
Organism: Avena sativa; assembly: GCA_916181665.1. NCBI lineage: Eukaryota > Viridiplantae > Streptophyta > Magnoliopsida > Poales > Poaceae > Avena > Avena sativa. Next base: position 479,253,978 of record OV702292.1, on the reverse strand, counting down.
CACACATGGATACACCAGTGTCATTGCATGTGTGTTCTTTTCATGAAGCACAGCTAGAGTCATTGCATGTTTGTTCTTAACACAAACCACACATGGATCCACCTAGTGTGATTGCATGTCTGTTCTTCTCATGAACCACACCCAGTGTCATTGCATGTCTGTTCCTCTAAACAAACCGCACATGGATCCACTAGTGTCATTGCACGTGTGTTCTTTTCACGAACCACAACTAGAGTCATTGAATGTCTTGTTCCTCTAAACAAACCACACATGGATCCACCTAGTGTGATTGCATGTCTGTTCTTTTCACAAACCACACATGGATCCACTAGTGTCATTGCATGTGTGTTCTTTTCATGAACCACAACTAGAGTCATTGCATGTCTGTTATTCTAAACAAACCACACATGGATCCACCTAGTGTCATTGCATGTCTGTTCCTCTAAACAAACCACACATGGATCCACCTAGTGTGATTGCATGTCTGTTCTTTTCACAAACCACACATGGATCCGGCAGTGTCATTGCATGTGTGTTCTTTTCTTGAACCACAACTAGAGTCATTGCATGTGTGTTCTTTTAAACAAACCACACATGGATCCACCTAGTGTGATTGCATGTCTGTTCTTTTCACAAACCAGACATGGATCCACCAGTGTTATTGCATGTGTGTTCTTTTCATAAACCACAACTAGAGTCATTGCATGTGTGTTCTTCTAAACAAACCACACATGGATCCACCTAGTGTGATTGCATGTCTATTCTTTTCACAAACCACACATGGATCCACCTAGTGTGATTGCATGTCTGCTCTTTTCACAAACCACACATGGATCCACCACTGTCATTGCATGTGTTTTTTTTCATGCACCACACATGGATACACCAATGTCATTGCATATGTGTTCTTTTCATGAACCACAGCTAGAGTCATTGCATGTTTGTTCTTTACACAAACCACACATGGATCCACCTAGTGTGATTGCGTGTCTGTTCTTCTCATGAACCACACCCAGTGTCATTGCATGTCTGTTCCTCTAAACAAACCACACATGGATCCACCTAGTGTGATTGCATGTCTGTTCTTTTCACAAACCACACATGGATCCACCAGTGTCATTGCATGTGTGTTCTTTTCATGAACCACAACTAGAGTCATTGCATGTGTGTTCTTCTAAACAAACCACACATGGATCCACCTAGTGTGATTATATGTCTGTTCTTTTCACAAACCACACATGGATCCACCAGTGTCATTGCATGTGTGTTCTTTTCATTAACCACAACTAGAGTCATTGCATGTGTGTTCTTCTAAACAAACCACACATGGATCCACCTAGTGTGATTGCATGTCTATTCTTTTCACAAACCACACATGGATCCACCTAGTGTGATTGCATGTCTGCTCTTTTCACAAACCACATATGGATCCACCACTGTCATTCCATGTGTGTTCTTTTCATGCACCACACATGGATACAGCAGTGTCATTGCATGTGTGTTCTTTTCATGAATCACAGCTAGAGTCATTGCATGTTTGTTCTTAACACAAACCACACATGGATCCACCTAGTGTGATTGCATGTCTGTTCTTCTCATGAACCACACCCAGTGTCATTGCATGTCTGTTCCTCTAAACAAACCGCACATGGATCCACTAGTGTCATTGCACGTGTGTTCTTTTCACGAACCACAACTAGAGTCATTGAATGTCTTGTTCCTCTAAACAAACCACACATGGATCCACCTAGTGTGATTGCATGTCTGTTCTTTTCACAAACCACACATGGATCCACTAGTGTCATTGCATGTGTGTTCTTTTCATGAACCACAACTAGAGTCATTGCATGTCTGTTATTCTAAACAAACCACACATGGATCCACCTAGTGTCATTGCATGTCTGTTCCTCTAAACAAACCACACATGGATCCACCTAGTGTGATTGCATCACTGTTCTTTTCACAAACCACACATGGATCCGCCAGTGTCATTGCATGTGTGTTCTTTTCTTGAACCACAACTAGAGTCATTGCATGTGTGTTCTTTTAAACAAACTACACATGGATCCACCTAGTGTGATTGCATGTCTGTTCTTTTCACAAACCAGACATGGATCCACCAGTGTTATTGCATGTGTGTTCTTTTCATAAACCACAACTAGAGTCATTGCATGTGTGTTCTTCTAAACAAACCACACATGGATCCACCTAGTGTGATTGCATGTCTGTTCTTTTCACAAACCACACATGGATCCGCCAGTGTCATTGCATGTGTGTTCTTTTCTTGAAACACAACTAGAGTCATTGCATGTGTGTTCTTCTAAACAAACCACACATGGATCCACCTAGTGTGATTGCATGTCTGTTCTTTTCACAAACCAGACATGGATCCACCAGTGTCATTGCATGTGTGTTCTTTTCATAAACCACAACTAGAGTCATTGCATGTGTGTTCTTCTAAACAAACCACACATGGATCCACCTAGTGTGATTGCATGTCTATTCTTTTCACAAACCACACATGGATCCACCTAGTGTGATTGCATGTCTGCTCTTTTCACAAACCACACATGGATCCACCACTGTCATTGCATGTGTTTTTTTTTCATGCACCACACATGGATACACAAGTGTCATTGCATATGTGTTCTTTTCATGAACCACAGCTAGAGTCATTGCATGTTTGTTCTTTACACAAACCACACATGGATCCACCTAGTGTGATTGCATGTCTGTTCTTCTCATGAACCACACCTAGTGTCATTGCATCTCTGTTCCTCTAAAGAAACCACACATGGATCAACCTAGTGTGATTGCATGTCTGTTCTTTTCACAAACCACACATGGATCCACCAGTGTCATTGCATGTGTGTTCTTTTCATGAACCACAACTAGAGTCATTGCATGTGTGTTCTTCTAAACAAACCACACATGGATCCACCTAGTGTGATTACATGTCTGTTCTTTTCACAAACCACACATGGATCCACCAGTGTCATTGCATGTGTGTTCTTTTCGTTTAACCACAACTAGAGTCATTGCATGTGTGTTCTTCTAAACAAACCACACATGGATCCACCTAGTGTGATTGCATGTCTATTCTTTTCACAAACCACACATGGATCCACCTAGTGTGATTGCATGTCTGCTCTTTTCACAAACCACATATGGATCCACCACTGTCATTGCATGTGTGTTCTTTTCATGCACCACACATGGATACACCAGTGTCATTGCATGTGTGTTCTTTTCATGAATCACAGCTAGTGTCATTGCATGTTTGTTCTTAACACAAACCACACATGGATCCACCTAGTGTGATTCCATGTCTGTTCTTCTCATGAACCACACCCAGTGTCATTGCATGTCTGTTCCTCTAAACAAACCGCACATGGATCCACTAGTGTCATTGCACGTGTGTTCTTTTCACGAACCAGAACTAGAGTCATTGAATGTCTTGTTCCTCTAAACAAACCACACATGGATCCACCTAGTGTGATTGAATGTCTATTCTTTTCACAAACCACACATGGATCCACTAGTGTCATTGCATGTGTGTTCTTTTCATGAACCACAACTAGAGTCATTGCATGTCTGTTATTCTAAACAAACCACACATGGATCCACCTAGTGTCATTGCATGTCTGTTCCTCTAAACAAACCACACATGGATCCACCTAGTGTGATTGCATGTCTGTTCTTTTCACAAACCACACATGGATCCGCCAGTGTCATTGCATGTGTGTTCTTTTAAACAAACCACACATGGATCCACCTAGTGTGATTGCATGTCTGTTCTTTTCACAAACCAGACATGGATCCACCAGTGTTATTGCATGTGTGTTCTTTTCATAAACCACAACTAGTCATTGCATGTGTGTTCTTCTAAACAAACCACACATGGATCCACCTAGTGTGATTGCATGTCTATTCTTTTCACAAACCACACATGGATCCACCTAGTGTGATTGCATGTCTGCTCTTTTCACAAACCACACATGGATCCACCACTGTCATTGCATGTGTTTTTTTTCATGCACCACACATGGATACACCAATGTCATTGCATATGTGTTCTTTTCATGAACCACAGCTAGAGTCATTGCATGTTTGTTCTTTACACAAACCACACATGGATCCACCTAGTGTGATTGCATGTCTGTTCTTCTCATGAACCACACCCAGTGTCATTGCATGTCTGTTCCTCTAAACAAACCACACATGGATCCACCTAGTGTGATTGCATGTCTGTTCTTTTCACAAACCACACATGGATCCACCAGTGTCATTGCATGTGTGTTCTTTTCATGAACCACAACTAGAGTCATTGCATGTGTGTTCTTCTAAACAAACCACACATGGATCCACCTAGTGTGATTACATGTCTGTTCTTTTCACAAACCACACATGGATCCACCAGTGTCATTGCATGTGTGTTCTTTTCATTAACCACAACTAGAGTCATTGCATGTGTGTTCTTCTAAACAAACCACACATGGATCCACCTAGTGTGATTGCATGTCTATTCTTTTCACAAACCACACATGGATCCACCTAGTGTGATTGCATGTCTGCTCTTTTCACAAACCACACATGGATCCACCAGTGTCATTGCATGTGTGTTCTTTTCATGCACCACACATGGATACACCAGTGTCATTGCATGTGTGTTCTTTTCATGAACCACAGCTAGAGTCATTGCATGTTTGTTCTTTACACAAACCACACATGGATCCACCTAGTGTGATTGCATGTCTGTTCTTCTCATGAACCACACCCAGTGTCATTGCATGTCTGTTCCTCTAAACAAACCACACATGGATCCACCAGTGTCATTGCACGTGTGTTCTTTTCATGAACCACAACTAGAGTCATTGCATGTCTGTTCCTCTAAACAAACCACACATGGATCCACCTACTGTGATTGCATGTCTGTTGTTTTCACAAACCACACATTGATCCACTAGTGTCATTGCATGTGTGTTCTTTTCATGAACCACAACTAGAGTCATTGCATGTCTGTTATTCTAAACAAACCACACATGGATCCACCTAGTGTCATTGCATGTCTGTTCCTCTAAACAAACCACACATGGATCCACCTAGTGTGATTGCATGTCTGTTCTTTTCACAAACCACACATGGATCCGCCAATGTCATTGCATGTGTGTTCTTTTCTTGAACCACAACTAGAGTCATTGCATGTGTGTTCTTTTAAACAAACCACACATGGATCCACCTAGTGTGATTGCATGTCTGTTCTTTTCACAAACCAGACATGGATCCACCAGTGTTATTGCATGTGTGTTCTTTTCATAAACCACAACTAGAGTCATTGCATGTGTGTTCTTCTAAACAAACCAC